>JAKSXM010000246.1:2500000-5000000 GCA_022575985.1 Anagrus nilaparvatae | reverse complement strand
TAACTATAGGTCCGGCTTGAAGTGATAATATAAACAATTTATTTATATGTATTAATCTCCTTCGTTTTAAAAATTTTATTCGTTAAAATAGATATTTTAAATAGTTATTATAATTATAAAATGGTCTTTAATATTAATTATTATATTTTATGCAAAATTTTTACTTATTTTTAATTCAAGCTGGACCTAAAGTTATAAAAATCGCCGTTTCACAGCTCCAATTTTCTTTTAGAGTGGGGAAGGGCCGGACTTAATACCCTGCTAAAAATCCGAAACCAACCACATGATTCCCTTTTAGATTTATTTGATGTTTTAAATATTACTCTATGCTAATTATTTTTGTATTTTTGTAAAATATGTTTTAAAAAAGATACGTATTCAATTTTAAAGCTAAATTTAACCATCTTTTTATGTAAAATCGATATATTTTTATTTTATTTCAATAACCTGTAGTAATATTATTGAGTGTATTTATTTTACAGTGTACTAAAAAAATTTAATATTTTAAAATAATGGTTTTATGAATTATTTTTTTCCTTTCCCGCACAATTTTCCTACATTTATGCGGTGTAAATAAATAATTTTATTTGCTAGGAAAATATGTTTTATTGATTTTTAAGTTTTTTTTTTTCAATATCTTAATGAAAACTAGGTATTTTTCAATTATATTATGGAACTTTTAATTTACCATTGCAATATTTAATTTCGTACCTGCGCCTGAGCATAGCTAAAGTGCAGTTTATCAGTTGATCTGCTTTCATAGCCATGACATATGTTATTATTTAGTACCTTAGGATTCTTTCATCTGGCATGTATACAAAATATTTTATGATTGCAAAAAAATTTGTTTGGAAATTCTAATTTCCTTTAAAAATAAAATTTTTGTTATTTTTTACTGGCGATTGCTAAACGTAATTAACGTTTTCATTTTGTGAATAAAAAGTAAGTATACCTATTTTTTTTAAATTTAACAACTCTGGCCATTGAATTTCCGAATAATGGGATACACAGTTTTTTAAAGGAAAGTTCCAAGAATACAGGGGTTTGAGTTTTTTAATAGTACGTGCCATTATTCAACGGGCAGAGCGTCCTTAATTTAATAAAATAATTTTTTTATAATATTAGCATTTATTTAAATTAGTGGCTGAAAATGAAAATGCAGTGTCAATAGAAATACTCGTTGATGATTGTTTACTAGCCATTTTTAGGCATTTATCAATTGTTAACAGAATTAAAATCGAGAGAGTAAGTAAACGCTGGAATGAATTATCAAAATCTTTGTGGAGTGATATTAAAAAACTAGATTCTCAAACAACATCTTGGGGATTTCAACCTCGCGGATTTTTATCTAATGGTCCAAAAGCAATTAAATTTTCTGAATGGGAAGAGGTTCTAAAAAGATGTGGAAAATTTCTAGAGGAAATCGATGATGCTGAAATTAAAAAAAGTGAAAAAAATACTGCAAATACGATTGCAAAATACTGTTCAAACATAAAAAGTCTTAAAATTCATGGAACACGTGAAATTTTAGCATTAGCAGAAAACTGCAAAAACATTGTTGAATTGAGTTTGACAGATTGTAATGCCGATGATGATGAATTAACTTCTGTATTTCAAGCGAATAAAAATTTGCGAATACTAAAATTAAATTCTTTACCAGGAATTAATGGATCATGTTTGTTAAATTTACCATTATTAGAAACGCTTGAATTACACACTGAAATTTATTTGGAAACAAATCATCTCATTAATGCTATAAATGTAATGAAAAATTTCAAAGTATTTAAGGTTAAATTAGAAAACTACCATATAAATGAAGTACTTATGGCACTTCAAAATTGTTCAAATCTTGAAAAATTATATTTAGAAGGCGACTACATAAAATTAAACGAAGATCTTAATCTCGGAATACTATTTTCAAATAATCAAAAACTTAAAATTTTATCTTTGTATAGTTTTAGCCTAACAGGCAAATGTTTAATTAATTTAAGTGATGAGTTTATTGAAGAATTAACATTAACTGTGAAAACTTTGATTGTAAGTATTTGAACGAATATTCATTTAAGTTTATGAATTTTAAAAAATTTGCATTTTATTTTTCGCGTATTAGCAGCAAAAGTTACAGCGAGTTAATGAAATTTACTTTTTCATTAGAAAATTTAAAATATTTGGATTTTTTTACAAATTTCGATGGAAAAATTAATAATTTTAATTCATCAGCATTAGCAAATCTTGAAGAATTACATTTAACAGGCTTTATTTTAAGAGACAGAACTTTAAACATTTTTGGAGACAATTTAAAAAATCTAAAAATATTAGATCTTGATAATTCTGCAAATGTAACTGATAGCGGAGTTTATGCAATAACGAGTTTACCAAAATTGGAAGATTTGAGTATTTCTAGAATGCCTAAAATTACTGACAAGGGTTTCAATAAAATGGAAAATTTAAAAAAATTAAGACTTTTTTGTTGTTCAAATATTACTGAAACTAGTTTTGTAAAAATTTT
Source organism: Anagrus nilaparvatae (assembly GCA_022575985.1). Classification (NCBI taxonomy): domain Eukaryota; kingdom Metazoa; phylum Arthropoda; class Insecta; order Hymenoptera; family Mymaridae; genus Anagrus; species Anagrus nilaparvatae. The sequence continues at coordinate 4,997,491 of JAKSXM010000246.1, read as the reverse complement.
ATTGGAATCTAAAAAGCTTTATTATCTTGACGTTTGGGGATGTAATGTAACAATGGATTTTTTATTGTTTGCTAATGAAGTCACAAAACTACGCACTAATAATGTTATTTTATACATTCATAAGCGTATACTCGATGATGTTGATACTAAATTTTTGTGGAAGGTTAAAAAATCGCCGTTTTTGGATTATTGTTCCGCATGGTTGTGAAGGAGACTACATCAAATATTTAATATTTTATTAGTCTTTAGAATCATCAATTAAAAAAAAAAAATTTTATTTATTTGAGCTTTTGTATTTTTTGGCAAAATAAAAATTAAATTCTTGCAATTAATTCTTACTTGTTATTGAAAAAATCATTTTAAAATGCAAAAAAATATAAGAAAATTTTTTTATTCGCATTTGGTAAATCCGAGAAAAAATCGACATTTTCTAAAAATTCTCGACATCTTGTGAGAATCCCTTTAAGTTCATCTGGATTAATTATTTTCGGTTGTTCTATTAGGAAGTCGGTAGGTCCAAAACCCCAAAATTGTGGATCTAAACTTAATTTTTTAATATCCTTCCATGAAGGTTCGATAACTTTTTTCCAATTATCACTCATTCTCTCAATTTGTAGTATTTTTTTTAGGATAATAAATTCTGTAAAAGGCAAAAAAGAAAATGATTTTTTCTATAAAAAATAAAATTTAATTGCAATCATTTAAAGTATTTTTTTGCAAACAATGGTAATAAGTATTATTTTATCATAAATTTACAAAAATTGCATTTTTTGAAGATATTAAATTTTTAATTTATTATAATATAAACTGTAAAAATAATTATAAATTTTAATAAAATATGTTTAAACTAATAGAAAATTATATTTGTAGATGCGACAATAATATATGAAAACTATTTATAGTATTTCGTCATTCTATTAAATAATTCCATCGTCCAGAACAAAAGAAAAATTTATTTTGAGGGATTAACAGGGTTCTAGGCCAAGGAACAATAATGCAATATTTTTTTCTTGAGATAAATTTATGAAAATAAAATGGTTTATTAAAATAATGAAAGAAGTTCATTATTTGCAATTAACATCTTACTGTGCAATTGTTTTTATTTACTCGTTTAATTATGAATTAATCCACAGTTTTATTTCGATTAAACAATTCGTTACCAAATAAGTTAAAAGATCTTAATTTAAGTAATAAAAGGATAAAAAGTAAAATTTAACGTCATTAACTTTCTTCTAAAAATTAATAATATAATTTATATATTAATTGTTTAATAATACATTTAGATACTTTTGCATTTTCCTTTTATCTTATAGATAAATCTCGAGATAAATCTTATGTTTAATAAATTTTATTTTAACTACAAATAAAATTATTATTTTGTTAATTATTTTTATTTTTATAAATTGATATAGTATATTTATACAATTTCCTTCTTAATTATACAGCAGCATGCGCACAGGTGAATCAAAATTCTTCTTTCACTTCTGCGTGGTACATTTCGAAAATATTGTACGAATATTGTAAAATATCATTATGTAATAAATGATTGTTGATGTAATTATTTACTTGAAATGTATTTTATTACTGAATAAACTATTAAACATGAAATATGATCTGGGGGGTTGGCACGCTTCAGCACGCAGGGAGCTTACTCCCTAGTTTAGATAAAAAGTAAGTACATCATCTTAAATTAATTAATATTTTTTTTTAAAAAAGAATAGTAATAATTTTATTACGTTAAAAGGAAATAATTTCATCAGTGTATTCCAAAAATGGGGATTTTTTAATATTCTTTAATATTTCAGAATTTTCTAATTCTTCAAGAATAGATTCATGAATGTACAAAACAATATCGTTTGTGCGCTTTTTTGTTATTTCATTAGCAAAAATTAAAAAATCTTCTTTTTTTACATAATTACACTTTTTTATTAAAAGATAATCAAGTTTTTCTAATTCTTTTAAAACTTTATTTAAACCATCAGTTGTAATTCCGCAAACGTTTAATATCAATTTTTTTAAATTTTCCATTTTACTAAGGCCTGAGTCATCAATTTGATACATTGATGCAATACTTAAAATTTCTAATTTTGGTAAATTTTTTATTGCATGAAGGCCATTATTAGTTATGTCACAATAAAAGAAATTTAATATCTTAAGATTTTTAAAATTTTTTACCAAATTTACTGTTATAGAAGCAATCAAACTTAATTCTTCAAGACTATTATTTTCCATCGTTGATGTTAAATCAAAATCATAGTTTTCATAAGAGAAATATCTTAAATGCAAATTACATACTTTTAATTTTTTCAAAGATGAAATAAATTTTACTAATTCAAAGTATTGTTTGTTATCAATATAATTAGGAGAGTGAAAAGTAAATTTGCTTAAATTGAAAAGTTTGAATAAAAATTTGCTTAAATAATCAGAATTGAAACTATCACACCCTCCTATTGTTAATTCTTTAATAAAATCAGCGTTTAAATGAAGTAAACATTCACCAAAAAATTTTTTGAAACCAAATAATCGTAAAATTTTAAGCTTTTGATTATTTTTAAATAATAACCCAAGTTTATTTTCTTCATCGGGGAAATTGTATTCTCCACGATTACAAATCTCGAAATTTAATTCTTCAAGCTGTGAGCAATTTTGAAGCGCCATAATTACATCGTTTATCTCAGAACCGTATAAATTTATTTTAAATACTTTTAAATTATTCATTACTTTTATGGCATTTACAAGATTTAATGTTTCTGTTTTATAACTCCCGTAACTTATATCCAGTGTTTCTAATAATGGTAAATTTAACAAACATTTTCCAGTTATCATTGGCGTCGACAAAAGATTTAATTTTCTCAAATGTTTATTATTATTAAATAAAGTAGATAACTCATTATCATATGAATGACCTCCTATAAATTTATGAAAATGAAATGTTAAATCTATAATATTTTTACATTTTTCTGCCAATACAGTAAAACCAGGATAATAATCTAGAGCCACGAGAATTTTTATGTTTGGACAGTAAGACGAGATAACATTGAAAGTTTCACTTATTACCATTTCTTCAGATTCTTTGCTTTGTTTGATGTCGACTTCTTCTAAAAACTTTCCGCTTCTCTTAAGCACTTCAGTAAATTCAAATAATTTAATTTTTTTATTCTCCAGTAAAAATCCACGTGGTCTGAAACCCCAAGATGGTGGGTGTAAATTTATTTTTTTAACATTACTCCAGGAAGACTTCGATACTTCATTCCAGTGCTTATTAACCCTCTCAATTTTAATTCTATCTACAATGGATAAATGACGAAATACAGTTGACAAACAATCGATATTAAGAAAATCTATTGAGGTTAGTTTTTCCACTTCAGCCACTATAAATTAATATTTGTATAATTAGGAATATAGTTATTCATTTATAATTTTATTACAAAAAATTATACTCACTTTTTTATTTTTCAAAAAATATAACTATTAATTAATTGTTTTTTATATAAAAATTAATATCAATACTTTAGATACTTTCCAAAATGCTTTTATTATATCCATCAGTACATCCGAATTTGTTATTATCATTTTAGAGCATATTTCTACTATACCAACCGATAATAAATTTATTATTTTGGCGGTTTTTATGAATTATAAATGATAATATTTTTAACGAGTCTTTTGTTAGAGAAATGAAAAATTTACAAAATTTACAGAAAATAATATTATTTTAAAAATATAAATTGTTTAATTTTTTGTTTTTTTTTTTTTTTTAAATTTAATCGTAAATAATAATGTAAAAAAAAATGTAAGGCCATAAATAATAAAACAGCTGCGAAAAAAAATTAATAAGAACAAGCTTAAGGTTGATTACTCTGTATTTTGATCACGATAGAAATTGATATAATTTTTATAGGGGCTTCATATTATAATAAAACACATTAAAAAAATATTTTAAGAAAATTGTGGTTTTCATTTCGGAGATACAAAGCTCCAAAGTTGAGTCCTTATACATTGCAAGCATAGGACCTGAGTCAAAAATCAGGGGTTTGAGATTTTTACTGAATTTTTATTTTATGTCAATATCAAAACTAAACGATGGATTAAATAAAAAAGATAGCATCACGTAAATTAATTATTAACTATTATTCGATTTTTAAATAAAAATAAAAATTTAATTTACATTATAATATTGCAATGTTTTTTTAAGCTTCCATGCCTGAACCTTTTAACAGATATAATCTTTGAAAAATTTAATTTTATTTCTAAAAAGTAAGAGTATTATATCTAGAATAATAAATTTTACATTTTTCAATACAGACAGCCTTTGAGCTTTTTAATTTTCAGAAAAACAAAAATTAAATCATATTTGTTATAGAAAAAATCATTTACTTTTTTGCCTTTTACAGATTCATGACAAAAGAACTTTTATTACCATTGTTTGCAAAAAAAAATTTAAACTTTAAAAGGTGTCGGCATAGTAGAACTGAAGTTTGCTAAACAAAGCAATAACCATAATAATAACGTAATTGCATTTTTTTAAATGACTCATTATTGTTCGTTTCTTCTCTAAGTCCACGTTAAAATTTTTTTGTCAGCCTATGCAAATATATTTTCTTGACATTTAAAAAGGTAAGTGCAATGTTTTAAAATTTGTGTAAAAAATAATTTTTTTAAGTAAATAAATTTTTTTATATGCAGTGACTGAAAATAAAGGTGAAATGTCGATAGAAATCCTTAATAATGATTGTTTGTCAGCCATTTTTGGTTGTTTATCCATTGTTGATAGAATTAAAATTGAGAGGGTCAGTAAACGTTGGAATCAAGTATCAAAATCTTCCTGGAGCAATGTTAAGAAACTAGATCTAAATTCACGAAACTGGGGATTCAAACCTTATGGATTTTTAAGTGATGACTGTAGAATAATTCAACTGTTTGAACTTGAAGAGGTTCTCAAAAGATGTGGAAAATATTTAGAAGATATCAATGTATCAAGTAAGATTGAAGTTGATTTAGATGCATTTTACTGCCCAGCTATAAAATCTCTTACGGCCAACGTTTTCAATCCTTCTGGTCTTATTGCACTAACTAATAAGTGTAAAAATATTGTTGAACTAGTTTTTATAGATTGGGGTTTTATGGATGATAATGTTTTATATGATAAGGAATTATCTGCTTTATTTAATAATAATAAACATTTACGAATGATTAAATTTCCATATATGCCAAAAATTGAAGGATCATGTTTGTTAAATTTACCACTGCTAGAAGTACTTCATTTAGATTTTGCATTTTCACCATATTTACCAAATCTCATCAATGCTTTTAAAAATATGAAAAATTTAAAAGTACTTGATTTACGTGCAGATCGAGAAAATAAAAGCGATGCAATTCTAGCCCTTCAAAATTGCTTTAATCTTAAAGAACTATATTTGGCAGGTATTTCTGGATCATTGGATTATCTAAACGAAGATAAAAAACTTGGAATATTATTTAAAAATAATAAAAACCTTGAAATTTTATCACTGACAAAATTTTCTATTAAATGTAACTGTTTAATAAATCTGAATGCTGACGTTATTAAAGAAATAACATTAAAAGATTGTGAAAATTTTGATTGTAATTATTTAAACAAAAATTTTGAAAATTTTAAAAAATTAAGTAAATTTGAATATGTTAATTTTGATATCACTACCAGTATTCATAATTACAATGAATTAATTAAATTTATTTCTTTGTTAGTAAACTTAAAACATTTAAAAGTATCTTTAAATAAAATTGCATTTAAAATTGACAAATTTCTTTCTATATCATCATTAAATCTTAAAACATTATACTTAGGAGGTCCTATCATTAAAGATGAGCATTTCAAAATTTTTGCAGATAATTTAAAAAATCTTAAAAAACTAGAGTTAAACAGATGTGAAGAAATAACTGATATTGGACTATATGCAATCACAAGTTTACCAAATCTGGAAGAATTAAGACTTTTTTATATGCCTAATATTACCGATGCAGGTTTTAATAAAATGCTAAATTTAAAAAAATTACAATGTTATGGATGTAGGAATATTGAAAATAGAGGGTTAGAAAAAGTTTTAATTGAATCAGAAAAACTTGATTATCTTGAAATACAAGACTGCGCCATTACGACAAATTTGTTATTATTTGCTAATAAAGTAACGAAAAAACGTACAAATAATATTATATTATACATTCATAAAGATACTATTAGACGTATGGATTTTAGAAAATTAAGAAATATTGAAAAATCACCGTTCTTAGAATATTACATCGATATCAGATCGATACCGATTTAAAAGATTTTTATAAAGTTTAACTTGAAAACAATTATTGTATTACGCATGTATTTTTGATTTTTGTCAAAATTTAATAAATTTTTGTCTTCTTTCATGAAAATATTTGTTGTTTTATTTAAACAGATATATGAATTATAAATGCTTAGAATATACACACCTCTTTTAAAGAATCAAAGTTAATAAAATTACGAATATATTATCCAGTTACCAGTAAATCAAAAAAGTTGCTAATATTAAAAATAATAAATATGATGTATTTTTTTCAAAAATATTCTGAGCCAAAAGTAACTTAATCATGTTTATTAAATGTACAGATTTAATTACATTTATAGATTTGAGAAAATTTGTTAGAATATTCTCAAAGAATACATTTCAATTAATTAACAACGATGACTTTATAAAAGGTTATAACCCTCAGGAAGAGCTAGAATAAATTTTAGATTAGCAACATTTCCCAAAATTATCACATTTTTCTGTTTTTTGGACTAGATTTTTTTTAGTGAATTCATAACTATGACATAATTTTATGTTACCAATTTATAGTAAACTTCTCTTATTAATTGCAAATTTACTCATTTTTTCACAAATAAAAAATTATTTTTCAATTTATAAAAATAGAGTTATGTGACTTCTTTGCAGTATTTAGAGTAGCATATTTTAATCTTATAATTATATATAATTTATCAGAATTTTATGGCTTATTAATCATTTGTTAAGTATTACCACCAAGCACATTAAAATAAAATTATTTCTTATGGGTCCAAATATTCACCTTATAAGAGCCTATAAGTTTTTGAGAATATTTAAGAGTAATTAATTTATTTGTATAGATATAAAAATAAATTAAAAAATTTAAGGAAGTTTGTTTATCATGATTTTAATGTTCAAATTGATAATTTCAACGAATTAGCAAATTTCATCCCATCTTTGACAAATTTAAAGCATTTGACATTATATGTCGATACATCAAATGAATCAAATTTTGATTATATTCCAATATCTTCACTAATAAATCTTGAAGAATTATATTTGGAAAGTTCTTTGATCAGAGACGAATATTTAAAAAGTATTGGGAAAAATCTAATGAATATAAAAATACTATGTTTATCACATACAAATAGAACATATCGTACTAGACAGTACTAGAGTAACTGATACTGGGCTTTGCTCAATAACGAATTTACCAAATTTGGAAGATTTAAGACTCGTAGGAATTGATGAAATTACTGATAAAGGTTTTAATAAAATGAAAAATTTAAAAAAGTTAGTATTAAAAGGCTGTGAAAATGTTGAAAATGAAGGTTTAATTGATGTTTTAGATAATTCAAAAAAACTTGAATATTTTTATATCTGGAATTATACTCGTTACGTAGACAGAATAAATTTGTTATTATTTGCTAATGAAGTAACGAAACAGCGTACTAATAATATTGTATTGTATGTCAATAAAAATATTCAGATTCAAAATAAGGCCATTTTAGAAAATATTGATAAATCACCATTTTTTGAATTTACTGATAAAAATCCAGATTTTTGAATTTTTAAACAATTTATGAAAAACTATAATAAAAATTTTATTTACTTTATAATAATGCAAAGCTCTTTTCATCGAATAAAATAAAAAAACTTTTCTTATTTTTAGACAAATCTTTAAAAAGTGATTTTTTTTCTTACTTACTTAAAGAAGAATAAAAGAAAAAATAAAAAATACTTCTACACACAGAGCATGAAAAAAAAAAACAATTTATAAAAGATTTTAGTTTAAAAAAAAAAGAAAGAAAAACTTTATTATCATTCGTGGTTTTCTGATCAAGTTGAGGTCAAACCCTTGACAGAGTACTTACTAAGGAAGCTCTTCAAGTGTTTTTAAAACTGACACATATAAAATTTTTTTGTCATTGTTGTAAAATTGTAACTTTATTTATTTAATAATATCTTTGTGTTTTATAACTCAAAAAAAAAAAACCTTGTGGTTGAAAAAATTATATAAAAAGTGAGGACGCCCTAGATATTTTTCTAGTGTGTATAGTATCAGCTATAGGCTATAATAACGTCATATCCTAGTTCTTATATGCGATTTGCGTAGGTTATGTTTGTGTTAGTGATGTATAATGTAAACAATTATTTAATATATTATTATACTCTGTATACGTTTATGTTTTTTTTTATTCATATTTTTCAATTGAATAATCTATATTTTTATATGTTAGGTTGGTAGTTATTTTTGAAAATTTTTTATGTTGCTAACTAAATTTTAATTGATTTTAATATTTAAGTTGAGGATATAATATTTGTACTTTTTTGTATTTTTAAGAAAATTTTCTCGCAAATAAAATGACTTGTAAAGAGTATAAATTGAAAGACAATATTGAAAAATTTTGTGTGTATTCTGGACTCAATAAAAGGGTGAAAGGGGACGATTGATTCATTATAGGTTCAAGCCAGGGCCTAGATTCTGCATTTATATCATCTATAACGTATCACGTGAAAAATAAAAAAAGTACTAACTTTTAATAAAATATTGAATTTTATAACCAAACTGCATCGCGAAAAGTACTACCACTGCTAAAAACATAAATTTTGTTTCACAATGCCCTGTTTTTACCAACAAAGCTGCAATAAAATAGTTTATTTCAAGAACTATTACTTTTAAATTGTGTATTTTGTTTGGAAAAAAAAAATTAAAGTCTCAATAAATTAATGTAAATTATAAAACTCAGAATAGAAATTTTAATTAAAAAAAAAATTTTTAAATATTTCTAATATTTTCATAACTTAAAAACGAGCAACTTTAAAGAAAATCACCAACCTAATATATACACACTCCTTTTTACAAAATAAATATAAGAAACCTTATACTAAAAGTATACACAAGCTTTCAAAGCTTTTTATCTACTCAGCTACAAATTACAAAATGTCTACCTTTCTCTCTATAAACACATAATTTCATTTTAGATTATTCATGCTTTTTTACATTTTTTATCATCAAATTTAATATTTTACACATACACACAGTACTAAAAAAATTTATGATTTTTACATTAAAAAAATAATTTTTTTCTTTTTATCTAATAATATATTAACTTTGTTAAAGTATGAAAAATTATATATAAAAAAATGTGTGTAATTTTTACCTACACAAGCAAGAAAAAATAAAACTTTTATAATATGTAATTTAAAATTAATAAGCTAAAAAAATAAAGCAAGGATATAATACAAAATATCAAAAAGTTTTAATGCTTGACTTGACTGTTCAGCATACTTTATGAAATATAAAAGTTTTCAATTGGTTTGTTTATTTTATTTATCAATTTAAAAAAGAATCAGAATTTACTGTGTTTAAAATTTTTTTTTAATTGATAATAAAATAAAGGGGGTTACTTTTTTAATGTTTTTAAAAAAAAGCTTTTTACATTAGTTAAATACATAGTGTAAGACTTTTTACTTTTTTTAATGGATAATATATTTCTTTGAAATCGTATTTTTTTATATATTTCAATGCTAGAACAAGAAATAAAAGATTACATCTATTAAACTTTATATTAATATCTTTTTTTTTTATTTAGGTAAATAGTTTAAATATTTATAGCTTTTATGTTGATGTGTTATTTTATTTTTTGATTATACACTGCAAAAATGAGGGCGAATCGGTTAAGAAATATAAATCTATAATTTTATATTTTGTTGTTATATTTAAAAAGTGCTGACTTGGTGAAGATAATCAGAATTACTTGGATTATTTTATTAATTAATGCAAGAACGCAATCTATATTTGTGTAAAGTATAAAAAGGTTAAGAATTGCGTTAGGTAAAGATATGTTTTACATATCTAGGACAAAAAAAGACTATTTTCTACCCTAGAGAGATGGCCTTTTTACCCATTACGTTTATAACTATGTTTAACAAACATGACCCAGTGATATTTAAAGGATTTTGAAAATCTAAAAATCGTAAATTTTTATTCTCTTTGAATAAAATAGCTAATTCGTTATCATAAATATGAGAACTTTCAGGATTTGAATTTATGGAAAAGATTTTTTGTATATTTAGTTATATCATTAAAGTAATTTTCTGTCAACTTTAGAATCAAGTAAAAATTCACAAAGCTTAAATCCCCAAGATCGAGGACGGAAATTTAATTTTTTAACATCCTGCCATGAAGATTTGGATCATGGACGCTAGATGAAAGGACCCCAAGCATAATATGGTTTAAGGTTATAAATTGAGGAAAATTTGAAATTAATATTATAAATTATATTTTTGCCTTAGATAAAAAATTTTTAGTGCATGTAGTTTGAAATTTAATTTTTTACGATTATTTAATTAAATAATGCCTATATTAATTACTGAAGCTAAATAATTAAGCCAGACCCAATTTTTCAGACCCTATTTTACATGTATAAGAATTTGATTTAGCCTCACTTAATTAACACGGTACTTGGGGTCCTTTCATCTAGCGTCCATGATTTGGATACTTAATTACAGCGTTTGATAATTTTATTTTTCAAATTAAGTTTTAAATAAATAATACTCACTTTTTTATAGTTTATTGCGTTTTATATATAAGTTAAATTTGACGCTTTAGTTTTGACTGATTATGAGTAATTATTATTATCGAATTATTTTATCTAAAAAGGAATTATGTTACTATTATTATTATTTTTGGAGCAAGCTTTAGTCCTACTTTATGCAAAAGAAAAGTACGTAATATGTATATTAATATTAGCCTGGCAGTTGCTTGAATTATTGATTACCGGTTGAAATTAATAGTCATTTACAAAAAAAAAAAAAAAAATAAGATTCCTAAAATTATAAGTTATTTGAACCACTAAGCGAATTTTTTAATATATAAATAGTATATTATGACCAATGGCCAGAAAGATAAAAAATGGCTCAAATTCTTTTTTTATGGCCAAAGGTCATATATAATTCGTCTGCGGCAGTAGCGAGAATGCACAATTTCCTTGGCCGCGCAGCGGCTAGGAAATCGTACTCTTGTTGTCACTGTACTTTCAATTTTTAATTTTATTTTCAAGAGATTTTTATTTTTTTGTTCAATTTCACTTTGTAATCGAAAATCCAAGTGATTTTTTCTTATTTTTTAAACTGCCAGTTTATTGTGCATAATACGTTTTATATTTCATTATCTTCAGTCACTAAACAAATAATAATTGCGCAGCTTCAAAATTTGAAATCATAAACTCTTTTGATCGTATAAAGGAGGCGGTGTAAAATATGCCTATTTTGATCCGGACGCGACACGTTTTATTTGTGCATAAAATAACTAAGTGGACTCCCTTATGTTTAAAAATAACATTTATATTACTCCAGTCAAAATAGGGGGGGGGGGGGGGAGGGTTGTATTATTACTGGCAACAACCAGATTTAGTCTAGTATAGATTTCTCGGGACGTTGATCACGAATTACGGGGTCATTTTGTAAATAAATGAGCGAAACACCCTTAAATTTGCAAAAACTACCCCCAAAATGGGGTATTTTTGTTATTTTCGCACTTTGAGCGTCTAGATTTAGTCCATATAGGTTCATCCCTTAAAATAGCTTAAATTGCGAAAATAACAAAAATATAGCCTTTTTAGGGGTAGTTTTTGCTAATTTGAGGGTGTAGTATTAATTTTTTATAAAAAAATTCCCGAAATCTTGATCAACGACCCAAAAAAACAATATGGACTAAATCTGGACGCTCAAAGTGTGAAAATAGCAAAAATACCCTTCTTTGGGGTAGTATTAGTTAATTTAAGGGTGAAATATTAATTTTACCTAAAAAAAAAATCAAAAATATTCTTGATCAGCGACCCAAAAAACCCCTATGTGCCAAATCTTGGTACTCAAAGTGCGAATATATATATTTTTTAATTAAATATTTCTTTTTTTTACTAAGATCAAAACAGCACGGCCCGTTGTAAGTGTTGTTACGTTTTTGTTATAAACAATTTTAAGAATAAAATAAGCACACAACCCTAAACACGACACGTTTAATGTAGCCCTCGAGCATAAAGTTTTATCGGTAACGACAGAAACATCAGCTGTCTCGGACGTATAGGCAATTTTTAAGATCTAGCTTCTCTCTAGCCTCTCTCTCTCTCTCTCTCTCTCTCTCTCTGTCTAAAATTTCTATTTATCAATGTTCCCTTTATCAGTGATTGTTTCACTGTTATGGTTACCATAAACTTTTGGTTACATAATTAATTCTTATTAGAGCTTATTGTAAAATAAAGTAAAATTCATGATTATTTAACAACTTTTATTAAAAAAAAAAACATTACCCATGTAAAATACAAATTAAAAATGTAAGTAGAAATATTTTTGCAAATTAGTAAATATTTTCATAAAAACTTTTTAAAATGCAGATAATCATCAGTATATTCTAAAAAAGGCGATTTTTCAATATTCTTGAATTTTCTAGATTCAACTTCTTGAAAAATATATTTATAAACATATAGCACAATATTATTGTTACGTTTTTTCGTTATTTCATTAGCAAATAACAACAAATCTTTTGTTACAGAACAGTTCAATACGTAAAGATAATCAAGTTTTTCAGAATCTTTTAAAATTTTCATAAAACCTTCGTTTTCAATTTTAGCACAATTCGTACATTTTAATTTTGTCAAGTTCTCCATTTTATTGAAACCTGCTTCAGTTATTGCATTCATTTTAGTAAGATTTAACTCTTCTAATTTTGGTAAACCAGTTATTGCATAAAGTCCAACATCAGTTACTTTATCAGAAGATAAATGTAATTTTTTAAGATTTTTCAAATTTTCTTCAAAATTTTTCAAACATTCGTCTTTAACAATTGGACCTTTTAAACACAAAGCTTCAAGATCTAGTGATGTTATTGAAAAATAATCATTAATCTCAACAACATCACGTGGATATGAAGAATTATTCATATTTATTCTTAAGAATTTTAAATTTGTTGAACATGAAATAAAATCTATCAGATCCTTATAATTATCAGGGTCAAAACATTTTTTATCATATACAAATTTTTTTAAATTCACAAATTTATCCAAATTTTCTTGTAGATAAAAGTAATTAAAAAAACAACAATCATTTAACATCAATTCTTCGAAACATTCACCATTTAAATTAGACAAAGATTCGCCTTTTAGATTAAAACCAGTCAGGGATAAAATTCTAAGTTTTTTAATTTTTTCAAACAATTTTCCAAGTATAACATCTTCAAATGAATAATTATTTTCATCTTCACTATACAATTGAATTTTTAAATATAATTCTTCAAGATTTGTGCAGTTCTGAAGTGCTGTAATCACAGCAGTTATCTGGTAGCCATTTATTCTAACCTTAAATACTATTAAATTATTCATTATATTAATGGTATTAACAAGATTCTGTGTCTTTATACAAGAATCGCCAAGAACCAAATGCAGTTCTTCCAAACTTGGTAAATTTAACAAACATGATCCAGTAAAATTTTTCAAGTTACTTAATTTTAATATCCGCAAATTATTATTCCCTTTAAATAAGCAAGTTAGTACCTTATCCTCAGCATTACAATTCGCTAAACTTAATTCAACAACATTTTTGCAGTTTCCAATACAATCATTAACCTTAGTACCTTTAGAAACTAATAGTTTTAGGTTAGGGCAATAAGATGTAATTACATTTAAAGATTCACTGTCCTCAATTTTAGATAGATCAATTCCTTCTAAAAACTTTCCACATCTTTTAAGAACCTCTTCAACTTCAGATAATTTAATTAATTTTGGACTATCAGAGAAAAATTTTCTCAGCTTGAATCCCCAGGATCTTGAATTTAAATCTAATTTTTTAACATTGCTCCATAAAGACTTGGATACTTCGTTCCAGTGTTTGCTAACCCTTTCGATTTTGATTTTTTCAATTATGGTTAAAAACTGGAAAATATTTAATAAACAGTCATCAACAAGTATTTCTATTGATGCTGTATTTTCATTTTCAGTCATACTATAAAATAATTTTTAACTTATTACCAGAGAATATTTTTAATTATATTTTAAACAACTGTACTCACTTTCTTACAGGGGGAAATCGTTGGAAATGAGTTAAAATGTACTTGTTTTAGTCTGAATCGTTCTGAATATCTCTGAATAGCCCTGAAACAAACAAAAAAAATTTTTTTAAATCGTTCAAAATGGCTGGAAATGTAAAGAAAAGTTTATAATAAGGTCTGAATGACTCTGAATCTATCTGAATGACTCTAAATCATTCTGAAACACATTTTTGTTTGAAATCGTTAAAATTCTTTAACAATTTTTAAAAATCGCTTGAAATGGTTGCAAATGTAGAGAAAAATAATTTCAAAGGATCTGCATCAGTTTGAATCACTCTGAATCAGTCTGAATAAAAGTTTTTCTGTGGAAAATCGTCAATCAGATTTTCTGATATGGCATAAAAATCTCTAGAAATCAGTGGAGTGTACCACTTAATATTGGGTTGCAATACCACAGCAATTCCAAACAAATCCCTCGACAAATCCATCGTTTTTACGCACAGCGTGCTCACCTGGTAGTGGGGTTGTGAACGCATTTAAAAGAAGAGAAAAAGGGATTAAAATAATAATTAAATAAAATAAATAAATTTACAAATCGTTTTGCAATATTAATTTATACTTAATTTTTTAATTAATAAATGCTATAGCAATTAATAAATTATTATGTATTATATTTTTAAGTTAGATAGTTAAATCAAATAATTATCTAACGTAAATAAGATTAAATTTTCATGGTTTGCGAAAACGGGTTTTCTGTTTTAAATTTTTTCAAACGATCTTTAAAAGCAGAAATTTTTAAAATAATTTCGTTTTCAAAAAATTTTTGAAACGGAATCGTTTACAAATTTTCCTTTTACGAATATTTTTTAGTACGGACTAAGTGGTGAGGCCTTCCTTAAGTTTTTTATTAATAAGTCACTTCCTTAGGTTATGTGAGTGTAAGGTCAGATGCGTCGTTTTTTTATTAATAGGCCACTTCCTTAGGTTATGTGAGTATAAGGCCTGACTTGTCGTTTTCTTACGAAAGCCCCTTTATTTTAGACCATTTTTTTTTTAATACAGTAAAATTTAAATTTTCAGCCATCTTAAACGCTTTCCAGAAATTTTCTTACAACATTAACGATTTCCCACAACTAATGAAATTCTTTAGATTGAGTTAATGCAGCTATTTCAAGTGATTTCTAGATATTTTTATACAATATCAGACAATGTGGTTAAGAAGAAAAACTGTTATTGAGACTGATTCAGAGTGATTCAGATCCTTTAAAATTTTTTTTTGCACATTTGCAACCATTTTAAGCAGTTTTTAAAAATTTTAATAGAATTTTACCAGTTCCTTGCAAACAAAAATGTGTTTCCGAATGATTCAGATCTTTTAAAATATTTTTCTTTCATTTTCAGCCATTTTAAGCGATTTAGAGAAGTTTTTATAAAAAATTAACGATTTTCTAGTAAAAATTTAAAAAAAACTATGATTCAGAGTGATTCAGACCTTTTTATAAATTTTTCTTTACATTTCCAGCTATCTTAAACAGCATTTCTTAAAAAGAAATTTTTTTTTTGTTTCAGAGATATTCAGAGCTATTCAGAACGATTCAAATTAAAATAAGTACATTTTAACCCATTTCCAACGATATCCCTAAAAAAAATTTTTTGAAAAGTGAATGTGCTATACAGAATAGTTGAATTTCGTCGTTGTGGCAACAACTATTTTGTTATAACTTGATTGATTTTTATGGTTTTGCCTAATTTAGTACTCACTACAAGAAATTAGCTTGTACACGGGAAGGCGTGAGAGGGCGGGATGGTAAAGGTTAATAAGGGTAGATTACTGAATAAATGTGTAATATGAAGTTTATACCTTTATTTTGTATCGGTTTACAATGTGAATAAGTTCTAAGATCTCAGACCTAAAACCTAAGACTCCGAATTTGGGCTTTGGCCTCATATAATTATATACTGCCAGTCGACGTGTTATTTCCAAAAAAATCCAAAGAGTAATCAGGAGGAGAAGTTTCTACTATTTTTATTTTATATAAAAACTATATATCTTTTTATTTTAAAGTTAATATACACTGTAAAAAGTAACTTTCTTAGATTTACAAAAAAAATAGAATTTTTTCGAAAAATTAGTAGATTTTCAAAAAATTTTGTTAATATTCGATAAAAATCGTAAGTTTACTAAATTTAGTATATTAGCAAAAAATTCGAGAATTTTCGATTTTTTTTTGGTGATTTTACGAAAAAAGTTGCAAAAATAAACAACTATTTTTCGAAAATTTGCAACTATTTTTTTTAAATTTTCGAAAAAAAATTGTAAATTATCAATTTTTCTTGCGAATTCACAAAAAAAAATCGAGAATACTCGAATTTTTTGTTAATATACTAAATTTAGTAATTATACGATTTTTTTTGAATATTTACAAATTTTTTCGAAAATTTACTAATTTTTCGAAAATGTTCTAATTTTTTTGTTAATATAAGAAAGTTACTTTTTACAGTGTATTTTTATATAAAAAACCGGAAAAAACTAGTTTTAAGCCTGTATTAAAGTATTGATAACGAAATCTATGAAGATTTCCTTAAAAATTAAATTCATATTATTTATAGCATGTCACGTATTTCTAGACTTTAATATAATTGCGTAATTATGTTATTTTTCAAAACTTCCATTCCTAACAAATATAATAACTCTTTTGAATCACCTTCCATCGCAACAGAATTTTTTGAGCTAGAATGTCGACCCGGGTACCAAATAATTCCTCATAAGTGCACGTTTTCAAATATCCAAAGCAAATAATTGCACATCCTTACGTTTTTTAATTCATTAAAAAATAAAATATGCATTTTTGGAATTCATATTACTCGCTTATTAGATCACGTGCAATTATTTTACCTATCCCAAATAGTGCGCGATAATAAAATTTACTTAATTTAATACTTATTTTTTGCTAATTCATCAGCTATTGCAAAATAAAGTATGAAAAATACATTTTTTTTGCAAGTATACAGAATGCGAATGTGCATGCACTAACTAGAGCAGATTACCGTAGCAGATATACAGTGTGGTTGTTACTCAAAGAGGTTATACTACTGAGCCAGCAACGGCTGTAATTATTATTATTTCAGAAAGAAAAGAAAATATTTATATTGTAATTTAAATTAAATATGCTATTTAGTGAATGCAGTATATAATTCTTTAAATTTTGTAGTACCCGCGTAGTTTTAGATTATCTAACACAAATATGGGCCAAACAATTTGCCATATATGGGATATTGTATTTCCCATATATGAGAAAACGTATTTCCCAAACATCGCCAATGATTATTGGCCATATATGGACAGAATTTTTTAAACTTGATTTTTAAAATCTTTTAATTTTTATAATATTTATAAGTATTTTAATATTTTAATGAAGTAAAATGAAATAAAAAATTTTCTGTTTTAAAAAAACGTATTTATTTGATCAGCTTATTATTTTTTTACAATACAAAAAGTTAACACTTTAATAAAAAGTAAAAAATACTAACATAAATTATGCTCTAAATGTTAAGTAAAAAAATACTGAATTTGGTTTTTAGGCTGCCAGAATATTCATACATCAGATTGGATTCCTCTTCACCAATGGAACCTGTAACATAAATAAGTGCAATTTTTTCGTTACTTTACTTTTATGAAACCAAAATTAATGACAATTATAAATTTTAAATATTAAAGACGGGAAATAAACAATCAAAAGTACCTAAGCGAAGACTTATTTATATAATTCTTAAAATATCTCGAATTTGAGTTAAAAAAATCTTAAAATATTTAGAATTCAATTTTATCAAAGAAATTTTATTAAAGATTTCATTTTTAACCAACTAAAATTTTTACTAGTTAAGCTGCTGAAATTAAATTCCATAAAAATTTCAGCCAGAAAATTGGTAAAAAAAAAGATTAAAAATAAAATTTCTCAATCATACCTGAAATTAATTTAGCGACTTCGAGACTTTGATTAATATGGATCTAAATTTATCGTGCCTGGATCTAGAGCCTGGATTATATTAGAAGCTGATTAGAAGCCAAGATTTATTCCGCGAGGTTATTTTTTCTGGAAAATAAGGATTTTTTTTCTTCAAAAATGTAGGGTTATAATAATCATTCGAAAAAAAAAATAAAAATAAATAACTTTTTATTGTAACTTACATTTATTATTATTTTATTTTGTACAATTTTTCTTTTCGTGTAGTTTTATTCTTCTGATCTTCTTTCATAAATTGTTAAATTATTTTTTTAATAATTAAAAACTAGCGACATAAACATCAATTACCTCGAAAAAAAAAATTATTTGAACATGCAGAAGTTGTCAATTTATGATAAATATGAAACTAGAATTCTACAAATTTGGGGTTAAATATGTTATGTTTAGTTCTTGCTAAGAAAATTTTCAGAAAAAATGTATTATTATCGTTATTATTGAAAGAAAATCAAGAAAAAAATTAGAAGAATAAAACTACACGAAAAGAAAAATTGTGCAAAGTAAAATAATAATAACTGTAAGTTACAATAAAAAGTTATTTATTTTTATTTTTTTTTTCGAATGATTATTATAACCCTACATTTTTGAGAAAAAAATCCTTATTTTCCAGAAAAAATAACCTCGCGGAATAAATCTTGGCTTCTAATCAGCTTCTAATATAATCCAGGCTCTAGATCCAGGCACGATAAATTTAGATCCATATTAATCAAAGTCTCGAAGTCGCTAAATTAATTTCAGGTATGATTGAGAAATTTTATTTTTAATCTTTTTTTTTACCAATTTTCTGGCTGAAATTTTTATGGAATTTAATTTCAGCAGCTTAACTAGTAAAAATTTTAGTTGGTTAAAAATGAAATCTTTAATAAAATTTCTTTGATAAAATTGAATTCTAAATATTTTAAGATTTTTTTAACTCAAATTCGAGATATTTTAAGAATTATATAAATAAGTCTTCGCTTAGGTACTTTTGATTGTTTATTTCCCGTCTTTAATATTTAAAATTTATAATTGTCATTAATTTTGGTTTCATAAAAGTAAAGTAACGAAAAAATTGCACTTATTTATGTTACAGGTTCCATTGGTGAAGAGGAATCCAATCTGATGTATGAATATTCTGGCAGCCTAAAAACCAAATTCAGTATTTTTTTACTTAACATTTAGAGCATAATTTATGTTAGTATTTTTTACTTTTTATTAAAGTGTTAACTTTTTGTATTGTAAAAAAATAATAAGCTGATCAAATAAATACGTTTTTTTAAAACAGAAAATTTTTTATTTCATTTTACTTCATTAAAATATTAAAATACTTATAAATATTATAAAAATTAAAAGATTTTAAAAATCAAGTTTAAAAAATTCTGTCCATATATGGCCAATAATCATTGGCGATGTTTGGGAAATACGTTTTCTCATATATGGGAAATACAATATCCCATATATGGCAAATTGTTTGGCCCATATTTGTGTTAGATAATCTAAAACTACGCGGGTACTAAAAAATAATCAATTTTTTTTTCGACTTTTGGAGAAATTGAAAGTTGTTATCTGATGTATAGCATAGAAGCTATTTTTCATCTGAAATATTTTTCAAATAACTCCATTACATATAGCAACTTAGAAAAATCATAAAAAAGTTATATATATTAAAGTGTTAATAAAAAAACAAAGCAGACTTTAGTGCTAGAGCTCATGACAGATTTAAAGCTTTACATGGTGCAGCTATGAATGGCGATAAGGACATTGTTTAATTCTTAACTAAAAAAGGTTTTATAATTTGAATGTTACAGCTAACAATGATTTTATACCATCATTTTCCAATTGATTAATGCTAATTCTTCAAGTGAATCATTATTTAAATGAACAAAACATTTAAGGTATAATCAAAGCTTTCTAAAAGTAAAATTTTAAGTTTTTGGTTATTTTTAATACCAACCCAAGTTTGATATCACCATCTGAAAAATCTGATTCTTCTAAATTATGAATTCTTCTCTAATATAATACTGATATACCATATTTCAACCATACTGTCAATATGGGTATACCCAGCATCAGCGAAGTTGTTTTTGTGTGTGTTTTACGTGCATATTAGGGTGGGTTTGTATTGGCCAGCTTGAAAAAAAAAATCTCAAAATTCCATAGTTTAATATACCGCAAGTTTTTAAGTCATACATCTTTACACAACTACCAAAAATTTAATTTAATTTACTATAAAATTTTTAAAACGCCTTTAATTTATAATTTTCTAAAATCTTGTCTATACTTAAATAAAAAATATTTTATAAAAATTTTGAAAAATGCTCTTAAATATCTTATTTTTATGTTTTCTACTAGACAGAAAATATTTAATGCTTTAAAAAAAAGATTTTTATAATATTCGTGCTTAAAGATTTTTTTTTCAGATAAAAAAAATTTACATCTTTTTTTTTATCTTTTACATTTATAACACTTTATATTGTACTTAACTTAGATAAATGCAATAAAAAGATACATAATCATATTTATGATTTTAGGATACGATTTTTTTTATGAATGGGAATTTTTCAGAGCTTGCAAAGTATTTTCTTAATTTTTAAGTATGATTTTGTTTTAAAAAATTTCAATTATTTAAAACATTTTCTCGATATATTTTTAATATATTTAGGGCATAAATTACAGTCCAAAAAATTCTACATTAGAAACAATTACCAAATAAAAATTTTTTTCAAAATTAAAAAAATTTTATAAAATATTTTTTACTTTAGTTAGGGAGCTTCCATAAATGATGTCACAGTTTTTATAACATTTTTTAACCCACCCTCCCCCTTTGTCACACTATGTCACAACTCAAAGACCCCTCCCCCTAAAATGATCTCACAATTTATGCCTCGAGCCCCATAAAAAATATAAAGAATGCTGGTTTTTGGAGAATAATAAACTAATTTATTTATTGCATATATAATTTTACATAATATAACAACAATATATATAAAAAATTTTTAGAGCACCTTGTTTATTTATGTAATTAATTATCATATGTATTAGTTATGCTTCTGATGAGTTGCCTTCTACCTCTTCTTGCCAAGGGCTCTGCAACCATGATTTTAAGTCGTCAATAGTTGGTGCACAAACATCGTTACTTTTTTCGTTATTATTAACAAAATCACCAATATCTATTACGTTTTCTACGTCGATCCATTCAAGGCTTTCATTTTCATTATCGTCGCGTAAGATACAGAGAGCTTCATTGTTCCTGTAATTAATGATATTTACCGGACGTATCCTACTGCATAATATCGGTATGGCTGTATTCTTATGAAGAGCCTTTGAGTGGATGCCGACTGCTTTCTTTGAGGCAAAGTATAATCCACAAACACTACAGGTCCTTTCAGATAACTGGGAATGTACTGACGAACAATAAAAATCATAGGGTGTCTGTAACAGTATAGTTAATATAATAATGGTAGATTGTTTTGTTATTATTATTATGAAGTTTGTAAGAAAATACCTGTGAAAATCCTGGTGCATTAATCTCAATTTTTAGTGCCAGACGAGCCAGTAGAGGTAAAAATTTTGAGCTTTTATCATTTAATTGTGCTGGGTGTAGACCACGTTCGAATGTCTGTTTAACCCTCATAGGTGGTGGTAATAACCCATCTGGTAAAATTTCAAAAATATTACTACGAGGACTTTTACAGCACTCTAGAGAGTCACATTTCTTAATTTGAAGAAGATATTGGGACGATCTCACGTGCCGGGCATACCATTCTTGATCTATTATTAAGTCTTTTTCAGATAGTTGAGGCAATGACTCCACAGGGTCAACATAGCTTGCTTCAACAGGGTATTTATCAATCAACATCCCATTCCAAATTTCTGCCAATGTCTCACCAGCATGTTTAAAATTTTTTCTCTCTAGTTCTTCATCTATAGTTCTACCTTGACTGTCCAAATGAGAACCAAAGGTATCATGTTTTAAAATTACTCCAGATAGTTCATAACTTAATGGAGCCATTCTTCGCTCCACTTTGTTGAAAGCACTTCTGCCGGGAGCATTGGTCATTAGAAACATGGCGTCAAGATCATGTGTTTTAAAGTGACTCACCGCATGATAAATAACCTTCGGGAATCTAGGATTCTCATCCGGCCCTCCATCAGTACAAATTATATTTACAGGTTTTATAGAACCAGTAGGAGTTTTACACAGAGAAGAGAATGATTCATTATTGAGCACAAAATCTAAATCTGCGGCATGGCTCGCAGCAGTGCATGAACTGTGTTTTCCACTTCTGATACGTATCACTGTTGGTCCCGAGCAGGTGACTACATCTGGATTTCCAAAGCCGTCTTTCTTAATCGTTATCCCAGCGTAAACAGATGGAATGAGTTTATGCCGCTCGGCTTTCACCCAATCATGATCTGGCAACGTCACTTTATACTCCATATGCATTAGCATTGGTCTTTGGGTTTTCGCGGCAGTTATTCCTAAAGCTATTCTCGCTTTATCATCCTGCGACAGATAAAACACCTGCTCAGGACCAAGGAGCGAGGCTACAGTTTCCACTGCTCTGATTGTTGCCAAACAAAATTCGGTATCAATATGTAATTTATGCTCGCTGGTCTGAGCCTTAACCAACTTCACTGGTACTGTTTTAACATGTCTTTTTCCCTCATTTGTATTGGCCCTGTGTGGTAGTAACCTTAAATAGACTGCACTTTCACTAATTTTCAAATTTAATTGTTTTGTCAATTGCTCATGTAGTTCTTGGAGAGTCTTACAACTTCTAATCATTTCTGATCTCCGCCTTAAATCAGTTGCCCCACCAATAGTAGCAATATCTATGATAGTTTGTAAAAATTCTGGGCATTCATCTTCTATTCTGGGCCTTCCAGCAGATTGTCTCATTTTTAATATTTCAGCTACGTCAGGGTTTTTTTCACAAACTTCCATCAAACGAGCTTTTTTAATTTGCCTTGATTTTGCTTGACGCGCTATATCATTTTCAAGTCGTTTGAGTTTGGATTTTTCAGCATTTAATTCGTCCTCCAATTTCCGTTTCCTTGAATGAGTGTCAACTGTAGCCATAGAAGTTTTCAGGATAACATTCAAAGCATTTATTTGCTCTTGAATTTCAGCTATTTTTAATCGGCTTTTATCTTGGGCTGGTGTTACCGACTGCTTCCGATTTTCAACCTTAATAATACACGAGCTATCTGCTAAGTCACTACTCGGCGATGAAGTACAGTCAACAATTTGTTTATGAACTGGAGAGATTGGCGATGATTGCTGCTTAGGAGTTACTTGCACGCGTTCAGCTTGCTGTAAGAAAAATTGAAATTGATAACGTACATATATATTCTAGTGAAATATATAAATTTAAAAACAGAATCAATATTTAGAGAAATTTTAGTGAATATTGTTATAAAAATCGATATGTTAATGAAATTTGATTTTATAGGTTAAATTATTACTCATCTGAAATTATGAATTTATCTATATTTATAAATTAATCAACGCAATTTAAAACTTACCTTAGCAAAAAATATAGTTGATTTTGCTTTTTTTATAGTACTAAGTTCTAGGAATTCTTTTATTTTCAAATTCGTCGTGTCATCAAAATCTTGTTTAGTTTTAGACGATTCCTTCAACTCCTTCCATAGTTCGTTAACTTTCTTTTGAAGAATTAAACCACTTTTATCTGGATATGCTACTCTAACAGCTTCATAAAATCTCTGATATAAAGATTGATTAGACATTTTTGAAATCAATATTGGATAATAAAGGTTTTCATAAACGTAGTTCTTGAAAAAATCGTCAGTAAATAAGCATAAACATATGGAGCCGTCTGCTTTTCAAATGGCGCTGAAGTATAACCGACAGAGTATTTTAACTCAATCTATAGTATAGTAATTGTAATTACCGACTGTAGAAATGCAATCGTTCTCAAACAGCATTGTAACAAAAGTAAAGATATTTGAAATTGTGACATCACAATTATTCAACACCCCCCTTCCCCCAGTGTCACAATCTGTCACAATCGCTTGACCCCTCCCTCCCCCCAAAGCTGTGACATCATTTATGGAAGCTCCCTTAGCCAGAATAGATTTTTATTTGCTTCCAGTCGATTTTACTAGATGGCTTGTTTGACACAAAGAGAATTTTCTTTTTGAACTTTAAAAAGTACTGAAACTTTTTATACCTTGAGAGATCACATTCACTTCAAATATTTGAAAAAAATTTATTACATTTGCTGCATAAAAGTAAAGTTAAATTTAATTTAGTAAATTGAAACTTGAGTTTTTGTGAGGTAATATGAGAAAATGCAATATCGTTTTTAATTATAATTTTTTTTATATCTTTATAAAATTTAAATATATTTTATAAAAATATTTTGTAAAAATGATAAATTTTTAAAAAATGCTTTTAAATGTCTTATTTTTATCGATTCTACTATAGCCTGACTATAGACATAAAATTTTTAATGCTTTAAAAAAAAGATTTGAGATTTTTTTTCAGATAAAAAAGAATTTACCAATATCTTTTTTTTAACTTTTATAACACTTCATAGTAAAATTTAAAAAAATATATAACCATATTTATGGATTTTTTTATGAATGGGAATTTTTCAGAGCTTGCAAAGTATTTTCTTGTTTCTTAAGTATTCTTTTGTTTTAAAAATTTTCAATTATTTAAAACATTTTCTCAATAATTTCAATACCTTTATTTAGAGCATAAATATTTACAGTCCAAAAAATTCTGCATTAAAACAAAAATTACACAAATTGAAATTTTTTCAAAATTAAATTTACAATTTTATTAAATTTTTCATATATACGTTAGCCAGAATAGATTTTTATTTACTTCCAGTCGATTTTACTAGATGCTTCGTTTGACACAAAGAGAATTTTCTTTTTGAACTTTAAAAAGTACTGGAACTTTTTATACCTTAAGAGATTACATTCACTTCAAATATTTGAAAAAATTTTATTACATTTGCTGCATAAAAGTAAAGTTAAATTTAATTTAGTAAATTGGAACTTGAGTTTTTGTTTGTTTTTTTCTGTCTTTTGAGGTAATATGAGAAAATGCAATATCGTTGCATTATTTTGCAGAAGAACTTTTGTGCATTAGATTTACGTGATTGCTTCGCTGGAAAAAAAATCTTCTGTGTCTCTCTAAAATTTCAAATACTTTGCTCTGTTTTTGCAATGAAAAAGTTAAGAACCTGGACTGAATTTTTATTAATCTTGAAAGATTCTTATGAACAGTTGAGGCATGTATAAAAAACTTGTAAATGCAGTTTTACAAAGAACCAAAGTTTTAATAAAGCTCAAAGAGTGTCAAAGACATAAAAACTGCAACAATTAAAACTATGCTATTTTCAAATTTAAAACTCTTAGCTTCGAGTTTCACATTGAAGAATATACAATAAAACTGATCATTTTAAATAAACTTCTTAATCTGCTTTTTCTTTCCATGAAAGGATTAATTTAAATCCATACTTAATTTTTCATTTACGAATACTATCCAGTTTGCACCAATACTTAGCATCGAGTCTAAATAATTTCTTCGTTTCAAATGAATTTTTTTCTGTAAAACAACTTTTATGCAACATGTTTATGTTTACTGAATACTTATTCATTCTCTTGCGAAATTAATGTAAGTCCCATTAGACTGAGCATTTGACCACCTCAATTTCCAGGCCTTCTGGGGTACTCCTCCTAATCAAGAAACATGCTCAATGTTAAAAAAATAATTTCAAAATACATTTTAACCTTTGCATACAATTTTCATTTGAATAGAAAATTCAATATTCTCAGTCCTGGACAGATTTCCTCTTTAAATAGGTACTCCATGAGTACCAAAACTAATACCTTGAATATGATTACTTCACTCGCTGTAAGTACGTGTCACTCAGAGCTTTTATATACAAATTGGTTTATACATTTCATTTCCTGTTAAAAGCATGTTTTAAGGATATTAATTCAAAATTTAAGCTTATATTTGTGTTAAATACTTTAGTAACATAAATAAGATTATCGAATTCTTTGTAATTTTTCTTTTGTACAAACTTTACATTAAAATTGTGGTAGCTTAAATTACAAATTTTAAAGTATTACACAAGTTTCTTGTTACAAACTTTAGAAATAAAATTATAGTTAGTCTATTATACACACACACTTGAATAGAACATATTCTACTTATAATACAAAAACCATTATTTTGCAATTATGAAAAATAATACTTGAACTAATTTTTGGTTTAAAATTTTATTTTTAATATAACTCGAACATGAAGCTATAGATTATCATCAGTTTTGTTTCACGCTAAATATAAACGTACGAAATATCGATAACGTATTAATTGTTAATTAAGTTATGAATTATTGATGAATGTGAATTTTTGAAAAGCACTCGAATATTCATGAGCGAGTGTCTGTGTTCGTTGAGCTTCGGATGTGTGGAGTTCGTACTTAATGTGAAACTTATTTTTAAGTACCAATTTTATGGCTATATTTCAACTTTTTATGTCAATTAAGTTTTAAATATAGACGAATTTATGTCAAAAATTCTGTTTTTAGACTTACGCATACAAAAAATATAACCAAAATTATGATTTTGTTTACTGAATTCACTATAAATTTTTAGTAAAATTTACTAATAAATTTTGTTTATAAAACTAACACCTCAATTTTTTTAGCATAATTTAGTAATTTTTTGTTTATAATTACCAATATTTATAAGCTCGTTTACGTTAGTTTTACTAAACTTTTTTTTGCAAAGTGAGTATTTGACATGTTTACTTAACTGATTAAATGCCTACATAAGATGCAAGATAGAAAATGATAAAACTTCAGGCATCATTTTTTGAGCAAAAATGACTTTCGTAGGCATAAAAAAATTTTTTTTGACCATTTTTTCCAATTTCCTGGAAAAAAATGGACTGTATCTTTTTTTTTTAGTTATAGAGAAATTCGAGTAACAAATTTAGTACTAAAAAATAAAAAAAAAATTGTTTGTCGTTATTCAGCAAGGAGCAGGGCAGGGTTGCTAAAATCACAACTGAAAATAAACAAATGCAGTTTTTCAAGCACACTTTTTCTTTTATTTGTATTTTTTAGTGCAATTAAACCTACTGTAAAACTCATTAGCAGCAAGAAAATTTCACGTTTTTTTATTTTCATTCAAAATAAAAAAAAAATCCAATTAAAACTAAAGATTTTATCGTTTAATTAAAATCTAAAAAAAACCAAAGCTTCAATTAATAATTAAACTTGGATAAACAAGTAAAAAATATATACAAATCTTTAGATAATTTAATTATTTTTGAAAAAGGATATTTGAATTAAATTCGTATAGCGATAGAAAAATAATTTAGGTATCCTAGATTCTGATAAATATTGTGGTTCTTAAGTAAAAATAATTAAAATGACCACGATATTCTGGTTTGGTTTTATAGGTAAAATGGATTTTCATTTTAATTATAAATATGCAGATAGCTGTATACTTCATTTAATTATTCGTGGATTATACGTGGGTTTTAGGCTAAATCCTTTCTTTTGATATTCATGATCTTAATTTGCCTTTTCTGACTTGTTTAAATAATAATTAAATCAAAATTAAATATTGATTTTCAGAATATGCAGTTTAAAGAATCACATATTTGGCTATCTGTGCTGTCAAAAATTGTTTACTGAATCAAGCATTTTGGATTTAAGCCTCAATTTAAGTTCAAGAAAGCAGATATACTGAAAGATATCCAATAATTTAGAAAGAAAATATTTATAATGAATAAAATCTGGTTATTATCGAAAAAAAATTAGCAATTTATTATTATTGCTGACTGAACGTTTTCTCTTCAACGTCTCTAAAGATAATATATCTTTTATCGAAACTCATTCTTTAGAACAGATACTGATATGAGCAGAAAGATATATGACCTATGGACCCTGCTGTTGATTATAATTATGGAACAAGCAAAGAATGATTAATAATAATTCAAATGCAATTCTTTTCTGACTGTTAGATGAAACAATACAAAAACATTTTTCAATTCTGAATTTATATACAATGCCCCTGAAGTTAAAATACCACTGAGGTTACATTGATTTTTGAACCCATATTGGTGCTCTTCACTTTGATGACAGTTTGAATTTTCGAAACACACTTGTATGAGATTTGGAAAAATATACTTGAAAAAAATTTATTTTAAAGATTTTTTTAATTTAATAAATAAAATGCGAGAGCATAAGAGAAATTTTTTTGCACCTTTTTGATTGACTGAAAATTTATGGTCATTAGATGTTGATGTTTCACTTTTAATTACGGCGCCATTTCTTGAAACATTTTGAGTGCTCGTCAGGAAGCTGATGTTAAATAATAATTTATTTGGAGATTAAATGAGTGCCAATCAAACTTATTATTTCTTTTGTTTCATAATTTAATGAAATAATTTGTTAGAGTAGAAAAAACAATAAGAATATAAGCATGTAGTTCTGTGGCAGCTAAGATTATACACTAATTTTCCAAAATGTTCATTGCTTAATAACTTATTTTTCTAATGTAATAAGAAACAATTGATTTTAAGTAAAATTTTTTAAACAGTCCAAAAAAAAAATTCGTTGCATTGTTATGTAATAAAAATTTTTAGTATTCAATAATTTTATCTATAAGAAATTTTAAACTGGCATGATCCTATTCAGTTTTAATTTTGTAAAAAAAAATTATCTTTAATTAATAATCACTTAAAAATTCAGAATTTCACACAAACAAAAAACTGCTAAAATCAAACATTTTATTCAAATTGAGTAGCTGACCTTACCCAAACCCACTTTCTTTGTGCTAAATATTCCATTTGAAAAAAAAATAACAATAAAACAGGCACATTATAATAAAAGTCATTTAAAATTGTAAAAATTGATTTTTTCTCTTTGTTAGCTAATCTCTAATTTCAGAACATCTCATTCGAATTTCATTCAAAACCACTATTTTTTAATCATCATTCTGGCTTTAAATGATAAAAAATATTTGTTTCTCAAAATAACCTAAATCACCAGCTGATTACGACTCAAATAAAAAATATTTATTCAACCATAAAAAATTACAAAATGTGTAATTAATTAACTACTAAACACATACAGACACAAACACAAATAAATTTTAATTAACAAACGACCTCGAATTACTTAATTAACTTAAGTGCATAATTATGGGGGGTTGTGCATAAACACAATACCAATTTAGGGTAATAAATAAAATTGTAATTTTAATTTATTACTTTTGTACTTTACAATTTTTAATTAAAATGTCATTTTTTTAGGTACGTGTTAAAGATGAAATTTTAAAAATAAACTAATTATACCGGTTTTAAAAAAAATTCGATTAAGGTATAAAAAAAATCAAAAAAATAAATGTCACGCCATTCAGAAAAAATTTCTTTTAAAAAAATGTGAATTTAAAACATACAAAGACACAGACACACTTACACACATACAACCCTGACCTCGAAAATAAAAGAAAATATAAAATCCCTTATTTTTGTAAAACTTACTTTTTTTGTTGAAATTTTTTTTTTTAATTATCTAAATTTTGATTCCTGTATCTTCTCAAGATATGTTGAATGAAAAATTCAATAAATTCGTACAAACTTAAACGATTATTTAAATAACCAGTTAAATAATAATTTTCTTCATCGATTATGTTGTATGGATAATAATATTTTTGTAATTTTTTTCGTTTTATCATTTCCATTTAAAAAACCAAAAAATTGTTTATTTTTTTTTTGAAATTCAAGAAATAGAACCAAAAAATCGTCTGCTGATTTTTACGTATTTATCATAATTATTCGAGCACATGAATTTAAATACGACTTAAAAAAACGTGTATATTAAAAACCAAAAAATTTTTTTTACATTTTTTTAAATCACTAAATAAAACACACACACACAAATAAACAAAATCACTGTTTTAATTAAAAAATTGTTTAATTGATCACATTTTTATTAATTTAAGAGTAATTTAATACTTTTTTTGCAAACAAAGTTCACTTATCACGCGAATAAAAGTAACTGACGAGAGACACACATCGCATACGATGCAGAAACTATAGTTAAAATAGAGTGAGTAAGAAAAAATAAACGTCAAAAGCGGCAGCTGATCTGGGGATCCGCGCATCCAATTTAAAACCCAACGCGCATATTTGAACAAATTTTTAAATTAGACCTCGTGTTTTGTAAGTTTTTCAAGAAATATTATTAAATTATTTTTCGAGCTTTTATATTTTAAGCTTTTTACGGTAAAATGACAAAATAGCAAAAGATTTTTCGCCTAAAAAATAGAAAATTTTACTCAAAATTATCTTTAAGAGAGTCGAGCGATGAATGAAATTAAATTGAGCATGCGTTAAAGAAATGACATAGAAAAAAGCCCGCGGCTTTAGATATAATGCAAAAAGCTTTTTTATTCATTTAGTTGTTAGCTTATGATATCGCATGCATTTTTTAAAACGTATTATTAAGTAGACTTTTTTTTACTAGTTCATTTAATCACAAAACCCATTTTTCATTGTAGGAACATTTTTTTACTAAAAGGCCGGATAAGAAATTTAAATTGATACTTCTTGATCGTTCTGTTTACCTGCTTAGAATTCTAAAGGGTGTAACGTTTTAGTATTTGATAATGTTCTGGTATCGGATTTCCATTCTGTAACTAATTAATATGTATCGAATGACTTGGTGAATTGTAATTTACTTCAAGAGACAGATACTCGGGTTTAACCTTTCTTTGTTTACTTAACTCCCAATTACCAGGATGCTTTGAAGTTTATTGATTCTGTTGAGTATCAAATTGGTTGGGTTTCTTAAAATTTGAAAATGTTTTGACTATTTTCTTAAACGAAAGATTTTTATAGGTACCAGAAATGAGAAACTTGATAAACTTAGACTCAACTTTTCTAAAACGATTCTATAGCTGTAGAACTGGTGGTATTATCGATCACTTATTGAATAAATTATTTAGCCTTTTGATGCATTATTAAAAACAAAAAACACGAGTCTTTGAATAATATATTGAGTATCATTTATGAAAGACCGAGCTTAAAGCTTTCATCGTTTTTAGGAGACATATAAAGTTTTTAAACTGTGCACTTAATTAAATTCGGATTATAGTTGCACGACTAAAATCACTTGTTGAAAACGAATATTTTTTGTCATTAAAATGGACACCCGAGAGTAAAAACTCTAAAAGTTCAATCTAATTTTTTGTGTCAAAAATTTCATTTTTACACAAAAATTTATAAATATTAGACAAGGATCTGGTCGAAATAAAGCAGTCAGAATCAAAACTGTGCACTAGGATTAAAATTCAATTTTTCCTTACAAAATAAAAACAAAAACTAAAATTTACGATCACTTAACTACTTACAATGTGTTTAAAATTTCTTTTTATAAAATTTTAATCTTATCGTCAAATATGATTACGATATCTAAATATTTGATATTTACTCATTGAAAGATAAATTTTTAAGTGACCAACAAAGAAATTATCAAAAACACTCATGAATTCTTTTTTTCTTTTTAAGGAATTAAAGTACGTACAATTTTTGGAAGGAATAAAACAGATAATTTAAACGAATATTGTATTTTATATTTTTACTTGAAAATAAAACTTTGTTAGGTTAAATCTTGTTATAAATTTGAATTAAAAGACCGAATAGGTAATAAATCATTCATTTTGTTAAAAATGTAATAATAAATTTTCTTTATTTAAGACGTGTACTTATTAATACTTTTACAAAGTTTCTAAGACAGGATAATTAAGTTTTAAAAAATTTCTATAATAAGCATGAAGTAAAAAATTATTGCGGAGAATTCTGGAAGCATCTTGAAGAGGCGATACTAAAGAGTCTGATTAACCGCTTTAAAAATGTTTGTAAACTCTTTGGAACTTCTTAAAAGTATTAATTAAGTCAATTTTTGGTCATAAATAACTAAAGTAATTATTATAGAGCGAAGCTCTACCTTATACCGAGAAAAATTCTAATTTTTGGGGATATGATTTAGAGGAAACTATCCATCAGATACCTTTTATATTTGAAACTTAACATTAGAGGTGTACGGTCATCCCAAATATCAAGTACTTGAC
The DNA here is from genome assembly GCA_022575985.1 of Anagrus nilaparvatae. Classification (NCBI taxonomy): domain Eukaryota; kingdom Metazoa; phylum Arthropoda; class Insecta; order Hymenoptera; family Mymaridae; genus Anagrus; species Anagrus nilaparvatae. The sequence continues at coordinate 4,965,029 of JAKSXM010000246.1, read as the reverse complement.
CCGAAAACCCGGGTTTTCTTTTAAATTTTTCTTAGAGCTTCGCTCTACCAATTTTCAAAACCAGCCAGTAAGATCCCCAAGAAAAGCAAACAAAACCCTAAAAACACGCATAAAAAAATGATTGATCGAAAAATAAATACCCAATAAATGCCAAGGGCCAAATACCAATGATAAGAAGCAATAAAAGTGTAAATAATACATCAAACAGTATAGCAAAAAAAAATGAACAAGACATAAATAAATACATCAACGGGCGTTTTCTCTCTTCAAATATCGATAATACCTGATAATACCGTGCGCAGTCTGTTATTTTCACATGTTACAAAATCAGGTAATACCTCACACGCAATAATGCATTATTTTCATTGTCACGTACCGTTCTCTAAAAAATATGTATCCTCGTTAAAAATGATATATGTATGCAAATTTTATTTCATTCCCCAACATATTATTTTATATTTCGAAACTAGCATATTTTTATTGAGCGTTTAATTAATTATGTTAATTTAGAGATTTAATGTCAAATTTAAGTCAGTTTAATATATCAATTAATTAAAGACAAATTAAGTTATTTATGTGAATTAAATATTCAAGCTTGACCTCTTGTATTTAGTCAGATGTCAGTGAAATTTTGATAAATATTTGATTTTTCAAGAAAATGTCAAAATATATATTTATAAAAATATATTTTATTGAAACGTACTAAAGATTTATTATATTTCTGATTTATTTATGTGATTTGAAATAATGGTTTTTATACCAGAGTAAAACCTAAGTTGTAAAATTAATTTTTATTTACCAGATATTTAAATAATATAAAACTTGTGTACTAAGAATCCCTTGGGAGATATTTGCAAGTGTAATTAGAATGTAAGTTAATTATTGTTTTAAAATTATGTTCTTGGTTTTATGAATTTGCAATTAAAATATTATCGTTGTTTGATGTGACAGTTTTAAGCTGGGTATTTGAATAATATTCGAATAAAATTTATTTGAAGAAAATATTTTATGCTAGTGCAAGCTGTCTTTTTTGCTTATTCAATTTTTTTGTGAATTTTCAAGAAATATTTATCTCTGATCATTGTACTATTTTGCTACGTGTACTTTTGTCAACTCCCAAAGGATCTTTCTTTCTCAATACAAATAACTTACAAATCGGTTTATTCCAAGCTTGCATTCGATAGCTTAAGGGATAAGTCTCAGACCCTTTTCAAAAACTGACAATGATTCAACTCGTTACGAGTATTTTTCAATTTTGAGCGAAATGACATGAACTTTTTAGAAAAATTAAATTATCTGGTCAAATCGAAATAAAAAATTCTTTTATTTTACCTTGAAAAAATAATTCTGTTAAAATACCAACATAATATAAAAAGTAAATAAATGAAACGCATATACAATTGATTAAATAAATAGATACTCGTGTAAATTATTTGAATAGAAAATATTTGCAATAGGCTTGCAAACAAATAATAATCTTGTAGAATTCTTTGAGCGACCTTTGAACAATAAAAAAAATATCTTTTTTTTATATAAAATATTAAAAATTCGAGGTTACCACGTGAAATTTAAGTTCCGTTTGATTTTTGAGATATTCATCGATTTTAATGAAAAATAATATAGCATGTAAAGGAAATGCATTTTTTAAATTATTATGCACTTATTTATAATAAATATTTTTTAACGTGATCTTGAATTTGAGAATTTTTCAATTTATTGAGCGATATTTGAGATGCATTTATATGAGAGAATCTAGTTGGCATTCTTGTAAATACATTTTTGGTGTCGAATTTGTAATTTTATTGGTATTTCGATACTGCACATCCTAGTTACATTTATTAGATATTTAATCTCAGAGATTTATATCTTACAATGTTTGGCTTAAAATATATCTTTGTACTCAAATATCTTATGACGTTTGAAACTTTTTTTAATTTGATTTGAGTTTGACTTATTTTGACTTTAAAAAGAGATCCATCACAAACAGAAAACACAAACAAGAAATGGATCTCAAAGAAGAACATAGTAAAATAACTTTTTAAGAATCTCTAAATTTAGTTTTATTCATTTTTCGACAAATTAGAAAACAAACATGCTCTAATGAAGCAAAATAGCGCGAAAATACTTTTGAACACATACATTCCCAATGACTGAGCTGACCTCAACACTCTCGTGCAGAAGCAGATCTTTGAACAGCATTTTTATAATTAGACTCATACTTTAAATTTCTATGGTCTAACACTACTCCCGGCAATAACTTTGACCAATTTCTGTTAAGAGATATCGACGATCATTCTTCTCAGGACTCGTGGATAAACCAAGACAGTCAAGGATTATAAAATTCCTTGAAACCAGATTATTAGCAAGTTATCCATTTTAAAAAAATTTTCATTCCTCGCGACTTTATTTTTTATTTTTTATAGGAGGTATCTTCTTGACTGGAAGCATTTTTTCCAAACGGTTAAGAATAATAAAATAGTATTTTTGTTTTTTATGAGAAAAAACAAATAATTCCGTAGATCATTTCTAACCCGCATATAAAGAACGAAAACTGCGTATAACAAGGGATTTTTGAAAAGGGTCACTCGCCTATCTTTAAAACCCGCATATACAAAAACTGCGTATAATGAGAGACGACTGTATTTCTGTAACACCTATTAATGTTATAAGCACTACCTTATCAACATCCCCAGGCAAAAAATACTCCATTTTCACCTTCTTTATAACATTCATACTAACATTCCGTTTAACATTCATAACAAGGTTATTTAAAAATGTCTTTTCAGAATGTTCATCAAAAGGTTCATTAGAATGTTTCATAAAATGATATTTAGAACATTCAGCAAAAATTTTTTTTTTAATTTGCTTTAATTGTTTCAATATTAACTATAAGGATGCTATAAATAAGAAAAAAGTTTTAATTTTGTTTTAAATTTTTACTTGTTAATTAAATACAAAATTTAATTTTTAATCACTGATAAAGTACAAAACTTAACCCTATACATTATGTTAATTAACATTTTTTTCTCATTAATTTTTTACAAAGTCAGATATAATATTAAAAAATAAACTTATATGATAAGACTATTATTCTCGAACATGATCAGTCGATGATGAGCTTCAAATATCAAGAAGTAAACTAACAAAAAATACTCACAAAATATGCAAAATGTAGGTAATTAAAAAAAATAAGCATTGAAAAAAATCTAAACACATTTTTAAATTTACTTTAGCATTAACTCACTATAACACATAGCCTCTGAATGTGTATTTTGTTCTTATTTTTCGCTTAAAAATATTTTTTTTGTTTAAATTACCATAAATTGTGTACAAATATAAAGATATACATGCAAAATAATGAATACAATTTTTTTTATATGTTACAAAATCTCTGACATGTACTGGGGTAAATTTCACATTGCAGATGGAATGTTATTATGAATGTTACTAAGAAGGTGGAAATGAAGGTAGTTTTTTTTGCCTGGGTATTAACTATCAGTTTACTGATCAGGATTTACCAAATTCAATTTTAAATAAAGAAAAATAAATAATTTCGTACATCAATAAATATTTTAACCAAAAACAATAAATAATCTAAACCATAATTAGAGTAAGAGATAAAACAAAATTAAAATTTTAGAAGTATGCCGTATAAAACTTTTAACTTAATTTATAGATCAAGTCATGTCTTTAGATAAATAAATATATATAGTTGACCAGTTTATATATATAAACTAAAGGATAATTAACTTTAATGCTTTATTTTATACTATAAATTTTATAACAAACAGAAAACTTTGTGTTTGATCTAACACATTATATCCGTCCTATCAATTTTAAAATAAAAATTCATTTTAATTATAAACTTTGTAATTTTTTATAATTGATTTAAAGAAAATTTTATCTTTTTAATAATGAAATTATTTTTTTTAAATTTAATTATAACTTTTTTATTATAGTTTGAAATTTTTTAAATACTGCGGTTATTATGTTAATATGATTTTTTAATGTTCGATTGTTATTTATTGCATTACGATTTATAGTAAAGTTATAAAATTTATTTTATGAATGTATAAAAACATTTATGACTTCTATAATTTTAGAGTTTAACATATTATATGTATTTCATAAATCAACATTTATGTTTCTTTGTAAACTTATTGGTTTAGGGCTTTAATTTCCGGGACTATTTTAAATAATTTTAAATTTAGACAAACACTGACAATTTAATTAATATCTATCACGGTCATAAGTTTGTATAAATAATAATCATTCCTTCGGAAATTTTTGACTTTAGTTTATTTATATACTAGTTGACCATTTATGATTAAAAGGTAACCAATATAAGAATTATTTATAGTACACCGAATTTATGTTGAGCCTTATAGCATTTGCATGAAGCATCCTATGAGGGTCGGTTTCTTAAAGCCACCACCCCTATATTGGTTTGTATTTTTGACTATTTTTTCCAATATTTGGAAATTAGTTAATTTTGCGTCTATATCACCAGTCCTAGGAAATAGGGAAAATAAAATAATTGGGCAGTTTATTGTAAAAGTAACTCAATAAAGAAAAAATTGTTAGCTCAAAAATCAAGAACTTTTATTTAATTAAAAAAAAAAAACTATTTCAAGCAAATAACTGGCTTGGAGGCAAAAAAATGTTCATTCCTTTGTGACTGGTAGATACTATACAAAACTAATTTAAAAACATCAGATCCCATTCAATTTATATATACGTTTGACGTACTTATCAATAAAATTCAAAATAAATATACATTAAGAAAATTACTTATAAAAAAAAAAAATCTATAATTAAATTAAATTGTATATTTTTTTTCATTCCAAGTTTATATATACAATGCATTATATAATCATAAAATTGTATTTCTACAACGTCATTGGCAATTTTATGAATGACATGGTACAGACATAAAAGAGAAAAAATATATATAAAAATGTACGTAATTAATATAGATGAATGAATTTTTTAAGACTTTTTATATTCTCAGATCTGAAGTATAAAAAGATAAGTCATTTCATTTAAAAAAAAAATGTTTGTAAATTTTTATGTACCTAGAAATAATAAATATTTATAGGCTGTTGTTTTTTTTATTTGATTACTGTTTATATACTTTTTTATAGTTATTTTTACTACTCATACTTTTTAATAATTATGTATTATTTTTTTAGGTATAATTTGAACTTGAGGAAGTATGAGTAATTTATGGATGAATGAACAATTATGCAAAAAATTATGCAGATACATAAAACAAATTTTTGTGAAGGCATGATGCCGGAACATATTTTATTATAGATTTCAAAAATTTAGTTTTGATTTCAGGCATGATTTTCATGTTTAAGTATTTTCTTAAAAAACATTTTACTATATATCAAAAAAAAAAAACGCGCAGTAGGCGAACTTAGACAACTTTTTGAAAATTTTCGGTTCACGCGCATGTCCCGTTTTCTCTCTATCTCTCTCCGACTTCTGATCAGAATATACTGCGGGCAAGAGCCCCTTTTCAATATGGCGTCTATTAAGCTTTCTCTTTTAAATCTAATCAACATTTCACATTGACAATGAGTGCAGCTACCTACGGCGCCTACTGTGCGGTCTTTATTTTGTGGTAATATTTTATTCAATTTTTTTGAAGGTTTGGGTACTTGTCCATATAAGCCATTATTTTATTGGAAATTTAAATTTAAAAAATTTTAAATTAAGCGATCGGTGCGACATCTGGAAATTCTGTATCATTTATACTTCAGACTACACATGAATTTCACGCATGAATTTATTCACTAACGTTAGTTCAAAGCAAATAAACCAAGAATTTTTTGATGTTTTAATTTTCAATTGTAACTGATCAAATGAAAATGGAAGATTAAAAATAATGAATCCTAACTTCAAAATATTAAAACCACATTGTAACAAATTCTCTAGTGGCAGGAATTTAAGATAAAATTTGAAAAATGGGATTCAAAAAAATTTGATCAATATAGAATAAAGCCCTCAAAATTGTTTTCAACGTCCAAAAATATAAAAATTCTACTGTGATACATCCATACTGAAGCATTTTAAAACTTTGAATACAAGAAACATTAGCATTACCTTGACCAAATTAAAAAAAAATTAGTATTTACATTAAAAAAAAACGTTCAAAAAAAAATAAATTTAATAAGCACTAAATTATTAATTATTCAACTCACTTAAAGAAAAACTGAATTTCCTACAATCTCACAAAGAAAAATTAAATAAATAAATATAAAATTTTTATACTAAGAAAAAAAACGTTGACAAAGTTACACAAAAGCTCAAAAAGTTTTTTTTTTAAATTACCTTAATAACAACGCTGTCAAGAACATTGAGATCTCTTAGTAATTTAAGAAGTTCAGTTATAAAGTAATACTGCTTTTATAAAAATTTTCTTGATATTTCCATGATTCTCCTGTAAACAGAAAAAAAAAATATTTTTTTTCTCATTATAAATAAATATATATATATTTGAAGAATATTTTATTTTTAGGTACATAAAAATATTCTAAGTATAAATTTTAATAAATATAAATATTTATGTTAAAGAAAAAAGTAATTTTAAATTTAGATTTTATATATGAAAAAAACATTAAAAAAATACCACAAAATTTTATACATTTTTCAGAATAATTATTATTTTATTTTTAACCTATACGTCAGTAGTTGATTATTTAATTAAGTTATTTATTGGAATTATGTGTATTACATAAATATATTTATGTATAAATAAGTTGTAAAGATTTTTGAAGTCATATAAAATACTTGCACTTCAATTTTTTTTTGTTTTAGAATATCAACTTTTTTTTATACACACTTAAGATTATTGTATTATTTTAAGTTTTGTATGATACATGTGAAATATTTCTTGGATTTTAGCCAAAAATCGTATAGTGTATAATAATCTCTTGTCAATATATCGTATACTAGAAGTTTTATTTTTATTTTTTTATTTTAAAAAGAGAGTATTTGATTTAATGTGGGTGTACTAGTAGAATGCTTTTCTTATTACAAAGTGGTTGTCAAAGAGAAATAAATTGGTTAAAAATTTGTAAAATTTAGTTCAAGAAATAAGTTTCAAAATTTATAAAAGAAAGATGATAATTAGATTTTTAGCTGTTAGTGCACGCCTAGCTTGAACGAGCGAAAAGTCGAAAAAAAATGACGACAAAATCTGATACTACAAAGTTTTAGGGGCGCCAGTCAAAACTCAGAACTGCTGTTTAGCATTATCGGCACCTTTTAGATCAATTTTTTTAAAGAATAATCAATATAAAGAAAAAACTGCATATTGTAATATTAATTTTAAAAATAATTAGGTGTATTTTATAATGAAAACTTCTTTCTGTGATTCCCGTACATTTCCCCGAATACTATTCCCCGAATGGACATTTCCCCGAAAACCGTTTACCCGAAAACTTTTTCCCCGAAGCCAATCTCCCGAATGCCTTTTTTCCCGAAACCCATTTCCCCGAATGTCTATTTTCCCGAAACCCATTACCCCGAATGTCTATTTTCCCGAAATTTATTTACCCGAATAACGCATTCCCAAAAAGTAAAAAATAAAAGAAATACGTTACTGTAAATTCAAAACAAACAATTTAAATTTAAAAACATATATATAATATGTATACATATAGTATTATACATATATGTTCACGCATACACACATACGTATGTAAAAAATTTTTTGTTATTATTTAGATAAATTAGCGGGTGTTTCAGCAAGAACGTTACTACACGGAGAAAAATTTATTGGCCCCAAGCCTCAGAAATTGAGTTTTAGCTTGTAGCCTCATACATACATTGCACTAAGTCAATGAATATGCCAACTTAGAGTCTATAAACTTAGCGAAGGCTCAGAGTTATATACTACTACTAACTCCGAGCCGGAATGTAAGAGTTCAGAGTCTGTTCCGTTTAGGCTTGACGCTTCGATTTCTTAGACTATACTCCAAGCTTATACGTTTTCGACAATTATATACATTTTTTCGACGGATTATACATTCACAGTCACAAAAAACACCTTAATAATGATCTGCAACCTTTTATAATAATTATAATTGAAAATTATACATGAATTTCGTGCTATAATACGTATATATACTTATATCATCGTATATATCGTATATACTATTGCCGAAAACGTATAAGCTTGGAGCATAGTCTAAGAAGTCTATGCGTTAAGCCTATACTCGAACAGGCTCTGACTCTTTACTTCCGACACTGAAGTCTCGCTTTTAGTTTATAAACTCTGAGCCTGCTCTTTGATAGACTTAGAGCATGCAATTTTTACATGCACTGAGCTTCGAATAAAATTTTTGGCTCCCACCGAAACCGTATCTACTCAAGCTACGGAATTCTGAGGCTTGGAGCAAATAAATTTTTCTCCGTGTATGTAAATAGCCTTAAGGACTTATGACCCCAATTGGAAAAAAAAGCAAATATCCACATTACCGACGTTATTTTTTTTAAATAATTTGCAGATTAAAATAAAATTAGTTGTAAAAATATTAAAAAATGTGTTTATTATGTAATATTATTGCAAAAAAAATTATTTTAATTTTATAAATTATGAAAAAACATTATTATTTTAGGTTATGGTACTTGCTAAAACTTGGTTTTCACTGAATAATTAATGATTGAATGTGGTAACTTAGATAAAATAAATTGGAAATATAATCTTTGACAATTTATTTATCTTATTTAATAAGTTTCATCTCCCTGTGTCATCATTATCATACTTTTTGTAAGCTCCAAATATGAATTTCCATAAGAGCAATGTTAAACTGCCTACTTTTAATTTGCAATAAAAAGATAATTAATGTGGCAATAGATAAAAAACCAAGTTCAATTCAACTTTAAAAATGTTTAGCTTTAATAATTTTCCTGATTCATTCAGTTCTGTCATCATTTCCAATTAGGGTCATAACTCCTTAATATGAAATTCTAATAAATAAACTCTTAATAATAATAGAATGTGTTATTAAAAAATTTTTTATTTTTTTTAGGATTTTCGGGAAAAAGACCGTTCGGGTAATTTGATTTCGGGTAAAACTCCTTTCGGGGAAATAGACTTCGGGAAAAAGTACATTCGGGGAAATGTCCATTTTGTGAATTCGGGGAAATGGTCATCGGGGAAAAGGCTTTCGGGGAAATGTCCATTCGGGGAATGTGATTCGGGGGATTGGGCGGGAACGCTTTCTGTATTTCGAAATTTCTGCCTGATGCCGATTCTGCTAAACAGCAGTTCTGAGTTTCGACTGGCGCCCAGTTTTAGGAAATAGTTTGTTATTTTCATATTTCCATAGCAGTAAGTTGGAGCTGCTCGTCTAAAAAATTTTTAGTCAATTTTGTGGGTGATTGAGAGATCAAAATCCGAAAATTTGATTTTTTACAATTTACTCGTACAGTAATGAATAAGACACATTAAGGTAAGCTCTTGCGGGTGTATGCTAGAGATCGGTAGTGGTGCCAATCGAAACTAAATAATAAATTAAAATAAGCATGTGAATTTGTTTTATATAAAGTTAGCACCACTGACTTGCGGGCCTATTTTCTCTTACCGTAAGAAATTACCGAATTATTGCATAATGTGCAGTTTCAAACCATTTGCAATAGTTTAAAAAAAAAAAAATCCGGCTGCCATAACCGGAATTTCATTAGCGGCAAACAGAATTATTTTTCAGTGTATATTGTCATTGATAAAAGTTGTGAAACAATTTCGACAAGCCCACAATTTATAATAAATTTATGGCAAAATTTGGTGGATCAAAAACATTTTCAAAACGTTTTTTATTATTAAAAAATGACGAAAAATGAAAATTCAAATATTCATACGATTATTATACTTCAGTTACGCTTCCGGCCCCAAAAAGGTTAATATGAAGTATTTGGTATAAAGTAATAAATAGATTGAATTTGCAAAAAATTTTATAAAAAATATATGATTAAACAAATATTTGAAATAAATAATTTTTAATTACTTGTTAGATTACAAAATTTTGTGCTTTACATGGCATAATTTTTCTATCGTATAATATTTTATTCACTTAAAATTGTTTAATATTATAAAAATTTGATTAATTTCAAAAAAATAAAACACAAAAATTTTCATACACCAATCTTGAATTAAATAAAATTCAGTCCATATTACTAAATTCTCTAATTTTATAAAAATTTTGAATCCTCTTATTAGCAAAATGGCGAGAACGTAACAAACGTAATCTTGATTTTCTAATTTGTTTCTTTCTAATTGACTTATCTGCAGAAATCGATTCTTTTATGGTCAAATTTTCCATTTTTTCAGTTAAATTTGGCAATGATAGTGTACGATAAAATTTATTATTATTGCTCAACGTTGATGTCTTATTATTATCATTATTTGTTTTAATTGATTTTTCGTAATACTTTTTTGGATACAACGAATGAATTAATTTAATGTACAATGGAGAAAACATAACTTTTTAATTTTTCAAAATACTTAAAATTTTGTTACAATTACAAAAAATGTATCGTTTATTTAGGTTAACGACAAATGAAAAACGTTAATTTATAGGTTATGTTTTTATTTATTTTTGAAAATAGTATAAGTGCTCTAAAATTATTATTATGATTTAATGCGTCGTAAATGAAGTAAATAAATTAATTTATAATTTTATTCGTATTTTATATGATTTCATGTTTTATAGGGTAATTTCTATTAATTACTGTTTTTGTATTTACTAAATGCATAAAATCTGATTTAAATATTAGGTCAAATCTCTTAATTATTTATTAATAAATTTTTTAGTTGAGATGATAATTATTGATAATATTTACAATAATGTTTAATAAAAAAATATATGAAGAATCAGGTCATTTATTGTGAAGTGTACTTTTGTAATTTTTTTTTTTAATTTAAAAAATAAATACATTTGAAGCTTTTTATGCTTTTATTTAATTAGGTGAATTAGGTATGCTAAATAATTCAGATTTTTTTGCTTTTATTTTTTAAAGCTTATTTAGTTTTTTGAGAAATTCAAGATTTTTTAGCTGGTGAGATTTTAAGGACCCGAAATGTTCGGGATTTTATCAATTCAAGAATTTTCGGGTCAGTACCCAAGGTTTCTAGTTACTAGTCTCCAAAAAATACAAAAATGTTGAAAAAATTATCAAAATAGGAAAATTAATTAAATTGAAGTCTTAGGAATAAAATAGTTTTTTTGATAAATTTTGAATATACCTGACTGCAGAAATCATGAAAATCAATCACAATATTTATTCAGAGTTGCTCACACCTACAAACAATTAAATCACCTTCCAGTTTACACAAACATTAATATTAATTCAAAAGATTATTTGTCATAACTCTTAGATAAGCTAACATTAACTTTCTTAAAACAAAATTTTACTTCTGCATACCCAAAGTAAGTTTTATCTAAAAATCCTTGAAAACAGAACTTTCATAATCTTTGTAAATTTAAACTAATTTAATTTTTAATTATACCAACTTTTATCTCAAAATTACACGTATTTTAAGTTTTATAAAATTTAATTGTCTGACTAAACTCATCTTTATACTACTTACTTCTTCGTCGAACAGCATGTTGTATTTAGTATTTATTATTTTATTTACTAAAAAAAATTTATATTTTTTGTATTTATTTAAGTAATTTATAATTGACCTACATGTAAAAAAAATAAAAATTTTGGTAAACATAAATATTTATCATTTTTTTGTATATTTTTATAAGATTATGTATTTTTGTAAAAATAAGGAAATATAATATTTTATATTCATGATATACGTTAACTTATTTCTTTCTATCAAAAAGAAACTTATTTATTTCCTCTTTTTTAAGTTCATTTCCAGTTTTCTTTTTTACTTTTAGGAAATGGTAGGTATAGGAAATGTATATTTATTTGATACGAATTTTCTTAACGTTCAAGGACATATTTTTTTAATCAAATATTATAAAGTTTTATCAAATTTATGTTGGGTATATTTGATTCTATTAAGATGATAAGGTACTTTTTAAATTAGTTTTTTTTTGGAAAGTAGTTTTTTTTGTTGGTGTTTGGTATGAATATTGATTGCTTTCTTTTTTTCGTAGTAGATCTTGATATTAGTGCTTTTTCTGATACTCTGAATAATAGTTATTCAGAATGTAAATTATTTTACTCGATTTAAAAAATAGTGATTTTCGTAACAAGGGTACGAAAGTAATTTTTAATCAACGTGGTTAATTTGACGCACTTGGAATTTTAAGCAAGATCAAAAATTTGCCTAAATCTTAAATTTATTAGAATTCTGCTTTTTTTGAAATTGTATTTGTTTTGAAAATTAGAGGCATACTTTTAGGCCTAAAAATGATATATTTTGCTTGAAATTTCAACCGTAGGAACCTGACCTTAAAGGCAAGAAAATAGCGAAAAATCCAAAATTATTTTTTACTGTTGATCAACACATGGTTTTCATAAAAATGATCCGTTAGAAGTAAAAATTAAATCATCGTTTAATGTGTAATAAAAAATGTACTTTTTCTGCTCAGCGGCCGCTGCGCGTCCGGCAAAAACGTCTTTTCTCGCCACTGATGCAGAAATAGTCAGTACTACCCATGGCCAGAAAAAAAAGAATGCCCATGGCTTCGCCTCGGAAGGTAATTTACGTACAGTTTGGGCCAATCTTTTTTTTATGGCCATGGGTCTTAATATACTATTTCCTTCCTGGGCATAAAAGTTGTACGTAAAATTGGCTCGAAATTTTCTGCGCGCAGTTTACGCCTAGAAAGACAAAAACTTTTAGACACTAGGGTGAACATATGACACTCATGCCTGGCCTCGTTTCACAAAGTAGTATATTAAGTACTAAGGGTGCAAAATTTTTGGTACTAGTGTGACGACTAGCACAAGAGCCCGGCAAAGTCGGGCATGACTGACGTGTATTTACGCTAGTTTCTTAAGTTTTTTGCACATGTTGCTTACAATATTTTTTTTCTATCTTAGCGCAAAGCAAGTGCAAAAAATTATGCGCCTAGTTTGACACTTGGGAGGACAAAAATAAATATTTAGTGCAAAATATCGAGTTGATAGAAAAATATTTAGGTATCACAATTTCCAACTTTAATATTATACCATATTTGTCTAGAAATTTAATTTTCGCTCATTGCACACGATACCGCAAGGGATAAAAAAATAAATAAATTCCTTCAAAAAAATGTATCTAAGACCGTTGAAGCTTAAAAATAAATCAAAAAATATATAATATCTTAAAAATTCCCATTTTCCAACTTGTACATTTTAAAGATAACATGACCTAGAATGACAGTCCTAAAAAAGAAATAAAACAAATCCAAGACCTCCGTATTTCAGAAAAATAAATAAAATTTTGTTAGAAAATCAGTTTTAGCAATATTTTCTCATTATATCTATGTAAACAAAAAAATAGGTAATATTTACAATAAAAATATTTGTATTTATTTTAAAATGTCAATCAAATATTATATTGAAGCATTTATAATAAAAAAAATAGAAAAATTGATACAAATGACGTTTATTTTACTGTTATTTGAACTTTCAAGAAGTGTATTTCTTAGTTTTTTTGGTAAAATTCCAACTTTTTTTTTCTCAAATTTTAAAATTCTGTCTGACATATTTCTACATATGTAAACATTGTACATTTGATAATAGCTTTTAATCTAATTATTATTTGTTTTATAATTTAATTAAAATTTTATAATCAAATTGATTAAATTGAAATCTCATTAAATTATTTTAAATTGTTATTAATTGATTTTAATTCAATAATCTGGATTTGGTAACAGGTTTATTGCTGGGTACTAAACTTTAAGAAAGTTGATGAATGCTTTTGGTATTTTGTGGATTATTGTTTGGGTTATTGTATGAAAATAATTTCAGATGTGGGTCGACTGGGGTCAGTTTAGAATTTATCAGCAAGTTTTTACAGCATCTAAAAAAAATAAGCTGTAAAAATCTTAAATTGCAAAAAACTAATGAACTCCTTAGTATATTTGCCAAGGTACTTTTTTCAAAAATCTCGCAATTATTTTTTAAATTACATGCTTAATAAAAAATATTTGGACTAATTCCTATTATCTTAAGATTAAATATAAGATTGCTTTTGTTAAACAATCGATCACCTCGACATGAAGAAATATAAAATTTAAAATTAGAATGACGTCCCATATTGAGCCCATGGTGCATTAAAGGGTAAAAAAATTAATATTATTAAGCACAATAAATTAGTATAAATGAAAAAAATCTATAAAAAATCAAATTAAAATTAGCTCTCTTTTATAAAAGCACTAAAAATAAATTTAATTTTCACATATTCATTTATTTTCTGTCATTGAAGCGAATATTATTAACTAGGATAAAATGATTATTGAATTAATTTAGTATGCATTATATTTCGAAAACAGTAGATATCTAATTATATGATCAAACAAATATAATAGAAAGAGAGAGAAGCATAAAAACAGGGTGTTGACTAATAAAATAATGATATCAAAAATTAATGAATAGGAAGTGAAGTCGATCAATATTAAATTTATATAAAAAAAAAATTTTTTTCAAACTATTTTATAAAATATTTATAGTTTTCTCTTTCAATCTGATATTAAAAAAATCCCCTACTTTTTTAAAAATCGATTAGTTCACCGACACTCCCTTATATACCATGTCTTGACGTCATCACATCGATGTTGAGAGCGTACGTCACGCTTCATTACGTCATAGCTTTTATATCATCTTCATTCTAAAGTTCAACGCCAGCTCAAGGTAGTTTTCCTTTTGTTATATATATTGCTCTTTTCATTATATACAATGAATGTGTGCTTAAAAGAGATATTTGTATTTATAAAGTAATTTTACTCGTATTATTTGGTATATGGGTGATTCCAGTATAATTTAAAAAATTTTTCAATATGGGGTCATAAGGAGGGGTACTTGAAAAAGGTCCCAAATTCAGTAAGGGGAGAGGAGCTCAAATGGACTTAATAATTTGAATTTAGGGATTTAAAGTTCTTTTTGGTTTACTAATGGCGTGTCGATTCAATCAAAAATCTGTTGACTTTATAGAATTTTATTTTTTGACCCATTTATTTTTTTAAATATTTCGTATACTTGTTCATGGAAACGTGCTACTTTTTCAAATTTTCTCTATTTAAACTCATCCCTTAAACATTAACGCCCTAATTGGCGCATATGCTAAAACTGTTTTCAACAGGGTTACCAAGTTTATTTGAAATTAAGAAAACCTTCTTTATGGACACTATCACCTGTTCCTTTTTGTCAAAGAGTGAAAATTTCGAAAAAGTGTCAGGTTACCATAAGAGTAGGATTTAAAAAAATAAATGGATGAAAACATAAAATTCTACCAAGTCAGCAGAATTTTTGATTGAAGCAGCACACTGTGATTTACAATAACTCAAACTCAGCGCCCAATTACTGTGTTCCAAACAGACCACCACTTTAACCTAAAATATTATACATTTTTTTAATAATTAAAATCTTTTAAAAACCTATTTTAGAACCGTGGAACCTCTAAATTACATTAATTAGCAAGGCATGAATTTAGCCTGAAAACATCCAAAAAAAACAAAAGTAGGTTACAAACTTCATGAAATTAAATCTCATATAGAATTTTTCCAGGGGGCGGACGACGAAATTCAGCTATTCAGAATAGCAAAAAAACTATTCAAAAAATTTTTTTTTTGGGAAATGGTTGGAAATGGGCTGAAATGAACTTATTTCAGTCTGAATCGTTCTGAATAGCTCTGAATAGCTCTGAATAGTTCTGAAACTAAAAAAAATTTTTTTTTTTAAATCGTTCACAATGGCTGAAAACGCAAAGAAAAGTTGATAGGAAGGTCTGAATCGGTCTGAATCGGTCTGAATCACTCTGAATCACTCTGAATCATAGTTTTTTTTAATTTTTACTAGAAAATCGTTAATTTTGCATAAAAACAAATACTTTTTAAAAATCTGAATCACTCTGAATCAATTTAAAACTGAATAGCTCTGAATAGTTCTGAAACTGAATTTTTTTTTTTAATCGTTCAAAATGGCTCAAAACGGATAGAAAAGTTTATAAGAAGATGAATCAGTCTGAATCAGTCTGATTCACTCTGAATCATAGTTTTTTTTAAATTTTTACTAGAAAATCGTTAATTTTGCAGAAAAACAAATAATTTTTAAAGATTTGAATGAGTCTGATCACTCTGAATCAAAGTTTTTTTTAAATTTTTATTAGAAAATCGTTAATTTTGCCTTAAAACAAATATTTTTAATGATCTTAATCCCTCTGAATTAATATAAAACGCAGTTTTGTTTGTAGGGAGTCGTTAAAATTGTATTAAAGTTTCTAAAAATTGCTTGAAACCTTTGCAAATGTAATGAAAAATAATTTCAAAGATCTTAATAAAATCTAAATAAGCCTGAATAACAGCTTTTCTCCGGAGAATCTTAAATTAATTTTTTGAAACTATATAAAATTTTCTAAAAATCACTTAAAATAGCTGAAAGTGTAGGACACGTCAAGCCTTACAGTAGCTTAACCTAAGGAAGTAGGCTGTAATAAAATTAGGACACGTCAAGCCTTACACTAGCGTTACTTAAGGAAGTAGGCTATAATAAAATTAGGACACGTCAGCCTTATAGTAGCTTAACCTAAGGAAGTAGGCTATAATAAAATTAGGACACGTCATGCCTTACAGTAGCTTAACCTAAGGAAATAGGCTTACACTAGCGTAACCTAAGGAAGTAGGCTGTAATAAAAAACTACACGTCAAGCCTTACACTAGCGTAACCTAAGGAAGTAAGCTATAATAAAATTAGGACACGTCATGCCTTACAGTAGCTTAACCTAAGGAAATAGGCTTACACTAGCGTAACCTAAGGAAGTAGGCTATAATAAAATTAGGACACGTCAAGCCTTAAAGTAGCTTAACCTAAGGAAGTAGGCTGTAATAAAAAACTACACGTCAAGCCTTACACTAGCGTAACCTAAGGAAGTAAGCTATAATAAAATTAGGACACGTCATGCCTTACAGTAGCTTAACCTAAGGAAATAGGCTTACAGTAGCGTAACCTAAGGAAGTAGGCTGTAATAAAAAATTACACATCAAGCTTTACACTAGCGTAACCTAAGGAAGTAAGCTATAATAAAATTAGGACACGTCAAGCCTTACAGTAGTGTGACCTAAGGAAATAGGCTATAATAAAATAACGACACGTCAAGCCTTACACTAGCGTAACCTAAGGAAGTAGGCTATAATAAAATTAGGACACGTCAAACCTTACAGTACACTGAGAAAAAATGTAGAGGAAAATGTACATTTGCAACTGGAAGATTTTACTATTAATTTTAGTAAAGTTATCCGAAGAATTGAAAATAGTACATTTTACTATAATTAAGGGTAATTTTTCTTGAGTAAGATTTTCTACAAAATATTATTATACTCTCACTCTCTCACATGTATATATTTTTATTATTTTTTTTTTTTTTTTTTTAATTTTTGTTTTTTAATTTTTTTTAATTATATTTTTTTTTTTTTTTAATTTATTTTTTTTTTTAATTTTTTTTTATAATTTATACAATTTTCATTCCTTATATAGTATCTGAAATCAAATTTTGTCACTTGCGAGAAAAAATATGTAAAATAAATTCTACTAAAATTAAGGGTAATTTTTTTTTTCTTTACGGGTAGTTTATAAAATACATGTTGGTAAAAAATAACATAAAACGCCATTTTGACAACTTCAAATTATTTTACTAAGCAAAAGGGTAATTTTTACCAATACAATTTTGTGAGTGTAGCTTAACCTAATGAAATAGGCTATAAAATTAAAAAATGATCAGTTTTATTTATTTTTAAAAATACTTTTGTCCCTTCCTTTTTAAATCAATCTAATAAAAAAAATATATAATGCAGAAAATATAGTAAATTTAATAACTATAGTGTAGATTAGTTGGTAATATAGTAGTAATTAAAGTTTTTTTATTGATTTAAAAAGGAAGGGTCAAAAGTATTTTTAAAAATAAATAAAAATGAGCATTTTTTAATATTATATCCTACTTCCCTAGGTTACGTTAGTGTAAGGCTTGACGTGTCGTTTTTTATTACAGCCGATTTCCTTAGGTTAAGCTACTGTAAGGCTTTACGTGTCCTAATTTTATTATAGCCTAATTCCTTAGGTTACGCTAGTGTAAGCCTATTTCCTTAGGTTAAGCTACTGTAAGGCATGACGTGTCCTAATTTTATTATAGCCTACTTCCTTAGGTTAAGCTACTGTAAGGCTGACGTCTCCTAATTTTATTATAGCCTACTTCCTTAGGTTACGCTAGTGTAAGCCTATTTCCTTAGGTTAAGCTACTGTAAGGCATGACGTGTCCTAATTTTATTATAGCCTACTTCCTTAGGTTACGCTAGTGTAAAGCTTGATGTGTAATTTTTTATTACAGCCTACTTCCTTAGGTTAAGCTACTGTAAGGCTTGACGTGTCCTAATTTTATTATAGCCTACTTCCTTAGGTTACGCTAGTGTAAGGCTTGACGTGTAGTTTTTTATTACAGCCTACTTCCTTAGGTTAAGCTACTGTAAGGCTTGACGTGTCCTAATTTTATTATAGCCTACTTCCTTAGGTTACGCTAGTGTAAGCCTATTTCCTTAGGTTAAGCTACTGTAAGGCATGACGTGTCCTAATTTTATTATAGCCTACTTCCTTAGGTTAAGCTACTGTAAGGCTGACGTGTCCTAATTTTATTATAGCCTACTTCCTTAGGTAACGCTAGTGTAAGGCTTGACGTGTCCTAATTTTATTACAGCCTACTTCCTTAGGTTAAGCTACTGTAAAAATTAAAAAAAAACTATGATTCAGAGTGAATCAGACTGATTCAGACTGATTCAGATCTTCTTATAAACTTTTCTATGCGTTTTGAGCCATTTTGAACGATTAAAAAAAAAAAAATTCAGTTTCAGAACTATTCAGAGCTATTCAGTTTTAAATTGATTCAGAGTGATTCAGATTTTTAAAAAGTATTTGTTTTTATGCAAAATTAACGATTTTCTAGTAAAAATTAAAAAAAACTATGATTCAGAGTGATTCAGAGTGATTCAGACCGATTCAGACCTTCCTATCAACTTTTCTTTGCGTTTTCAGCCATTTTGAATGATTTAAAAAAAAAAAAAATTTTTTTAGTTTCAGAACTATTCAGAGCTATTCAGAGCTATTCAGAACGATTCAGACTGAAATAAGTCCATTTCAGCCCATTTCCAACCATTTCCCAAAAAAAAAATTTTTTGAATAGTTTTTTTGCTATTCTGAATAGCTGAATTTCGTCGTCCGCCCCCTGAATTTTTCTAATACATGCATAAAATGAAGATCAAATAAATTAAAAATATTTATAAAACACGCTATATTAAAATATACAGCTCGAAAAATTATATTTCAAGGCAAAAATCGAATATTTCTTATTTATGAACGTTAATAACAACAATAAGTTACACAATGTTAACTTTTTCTTAGAAAAATTTTTGAAGAAAAATTTATATATTTTTTTCTATTTTTTGATTATTATTTTTAATACTAAAGGGGATAAATCATTTATTTATATTGTATAGAAAGTGTAAAAATAGGTCAACTTTATATAAATCTTTATAAATACATAAGAAAAATTATGGCTATCGATTAAAAAATTCTTTTTCTTTATAAAATAATAAAAAATATCTTGTAAAATATTTTACAATATTAAAATTTATTAAATTTTTTAAATCTTACAGTATAAGAATGAAAATTAAATTTTTTATTAAATTAATATTAATATTGAAGATAAATTTTTATTTTAATTAAAAATATTGAATATTTTATGCTGAGATAATAAAATTTTTTTTAGGCACCAGTAAGTCTTAAATCCATGAATTATGCAATAATCTTTACAAAAGAATGAGGTCAATAAAATCTTCATTGTTTTCAAAAAGTTTACTGTTAAAGTTTCTTGAGAAATAAATGATATTTTTAGTAAGATATAAAAAATTATTAACCGTCACTAATATACGAGATACAAGTAAGGGGAGAATAAAGCTTGTGAAATTTCAATTAAAATTAAAATATTTATAGACTATAAATTTTGAAAGGAGATCGATGACTTACTTGATAGCTCTATTTGCCAGACAAATATTTTATTGTACGTAAAGTGGTTTGTCAAGTTAATGATAGTGAGAAATGTAAGTAGCAATTAGTAGCAATAATTAATTAATGTTTTTTTCCCTTTTTTATGGATGTAATAAGATGAAAGATGAATTATGGAAGGACGACACAAGATGTTGCAAGTTATAAATTTTAATTTTTTTGAATGAATATTTTAGGTTTATTCAAACAGTCGTCGCGTCTGTGGTCTAAAAAGTGGACGAATGAAGGAGATAAGTTATTGCACGGTAGGTAAGGATAGAAGAAACTAACTATGAGATTAATCGAATGTATATATGTACATGAAATCTATATATGTAAATGCTATATGCTTTTTATAAAGGCGAGAATGCAGTTGAGCCTATTGATATGCATAAATGTATATCTAAGCATGATTGCATTGGCAACATGACAAAGCAGTCTATAATATCAAACATAAATGGCCCTTAATATATACATAAATTGTCGATATCCATAGGCATCCGTCGTTCTACATAGCTCTGACGAGCAGAAATATGGGTAGAGATGGAAAAAGGACATATACTGTAAAAGAATTACAAGAATCCAAAGATAAAGAGTTTAAATTTTGTAGGATTGTTCTTTTGGAAACTGTGCTACATTGAAAAAAAGTTTCCGCTGCGGATACCAGAATTTCGGTTGAAGCAGCCGGATTTTTTTTTTAATCTTAAGCAATTGGTAACGTCTTGAAACATAAGGAAAAATTTATGTTGGATTACACCAAGGATGGCGACTTCATTTAAAAATAGAACCGAATCACCATTGTTATTTATTGCAATAGAAGAAATATTTAATTTGTTAAATAATCCAACCATCTGAGTTCAGTTGATCCAAAAAATATGGCTTTAGTCTTTTTAACATTAAGCGAGAGTCGATTGAATTCTAACCATGCTGATACTTTGTGTGCTAAATCAGTCAAAAGTTGAATACCCCTTTCAATCTTATTATTTGCGACCTGTACATATATCTACAGGTCATCTGCATAAAGTAGCTTTAATCTATGTTCTTCATTTTAATGGACCTGAAGGTCATTTACATATGATTTACATATGATTTACATATATACATATGATTTACAAAATAAGACTGACAGAGCTTTGGAGAACACCTATATTGATATATCGCGAGGGGCAGATGTTGATGTTTTGAGTGGACACATTGCGAGCAATTGCAGAGATATGACGAGAGCCATTGAAAAGCAGATTTAGAAAAACCAATATCTTGAAGTTTTTTCAGGAGCCTGGATGGAGAAACATTGTCAAAGACCTTGGAGATGTCGGGCTGCAATAACAGCGTAGACAGTTTCTTATCTTTGGCCATACGAATATCATCTATTAATTTTATTAAAGCAGTTTGTGTACTTTGATGTTTTTTAAAATCATGCTGAAACTTGTCAAGTACTTTTGACATATTTAAGAAGCTAACTATCTGATCATGAGCCAGCTTCTCCAAGACCTTTGAGGGAAATCATAATAATGCTATTGGGCGAAAGTCGCCGGTAGACGATTGTATGGATACTTTTTTAAGAGATTCTATTAGGTTTGAAGTTCAGGGAAACCTCCGTGTTTGCGGTTTTTGAAATGATTCCTTGTTTTTATATTCGCGGCTATATTTTGCTCATTCACAAATTTTTTTGAAATTTTTATTAACTTTCAAAGCATAATTATTATATGAGAAGAGTTATGAAAAATGTGTTGAGAACCATAAATAATGAATGCGAAAATGTTATAGCTTCGTTTAAAGTTCAGAAATTTAGAAAGATTTCTCTATCCTTGATTCTCTTTGTCTTGTTGATGTATGAATTGGTGAGCTCAACTTTAAATAAATTTTGGTCAAAAATACTCCCTGACGTAGTACTTTAGAGAGTAGAAGAGTCTTCTTATGAATAATGTGTCAAAAGTTTACTCCGTAAAGCAAGGGAAATTGGAGGAGATATTTTCAATGATATGGAAGAGAAAGATATAAAAGAAATTACCCAGCCTACTACGGGATTAACACAGCATGAGATAATCGACATTTTGAATGATGACAAAGAAGATGATGAGTTAGAAGAAACAATGATTGAAGAAAGTGTATTATAAATCGCTTCAATTAATAAAAATTTTAATTTTGTTGAAAATGCCATTGATGAATCTATGAATTTTGATCCTATCATGCACTCTCCCGGCAAAACGAGAAAATAAGTATGACGAAACCCGATATTATGTATTTTCTCGTTTATAAACGAGATTTTTAATAAATCTCGTTTATAAAAAAGAAATAGCGCTGTTTCCTATTTGTAAAAGAGAAATACATAAATTCCTCGTTTTGAAAACCGAAGCGTTCCAAATAAAAATTTTTAAAACAAGAAAAGTCAAAAAAACTCTTTTTACAAAAGATAATAAAATATTAGAGGCGTGAGCCATAACCTCGTGTGCTTTTATTATGTTTGTATAGATTATTTATTAAATTTTTTTTAACCTAATTTAAATAAAATAAATTATATTTTATATGAGAATTATATTTAATTCAATAATTTAAGTTAAAAAAAGGGACACAACTAAAATATGTATAAAATTGCAGTTGGAGTTATATATTATACTGTGAGAAATAGCTTAAAAAATAATAAGTTTCCAGGATAGTAATAAAATGAATTAAATCAAAAATGCATCAACAAAGAATATTTTTTGGATAAATTAAAAATTATCTAAATGTCAAATCACCAAATTTTTTTAAACAATATTTACTAAAATGACATTCTTATAGATTACCATTCATCGAACTCATATAGCGGTGGATGGTTGTAATGAAAATATCAATCCAACTATCTAAACAGAATGTATTCTAATTTGGCATAATGATTAGTTTTCAGATATTCTACAATATTTCATCATGATATAGAATATATTAACAGCAATTCTCTTTCTCAATTACTTACTCATGAATTCTAGAAGTTCTATTTTTTTAAGAATACTATATTATGAGTCCTGAATTTGACCTACTCAATAAATTTATTATATCAATATGAAATATTCTTTAGATTATAACAACTAATCAACATGCCAAATTAAAAAATCCTCTGACTAATATTAAGATTGAAATCATCATAATGAGCTTATGTTTATAATACTCATCATCGAACTATACTATTTCATTGGAGGGCATCATTGAAAATGTAAAGCCAATGAATTGACATAATGTATTCTAATTTTGTAGAATGATTAATTTTTATACTTCAAAGAATATTTCATCTTGATATATTAAATTTATTGAGTAGGTCCAATTCAGGACTCATAATATAGTATTCTTAAAAAAATAGAACTTCTAGAATTCATGAGTAAGTAATTGAGAAAGAGAATTGCTGTTAATATATTCTATATCATGCTGAAATATTGTAGAATATCTGAAAACTAATCATTATGCCAAATTAGAATACATTCTGTTTAGATAGTTGGATTGATATTTTCATTACAACCATCCACCGCTATATGAGTTCGATGAATGGTAATCTATAAGAATGTCATTTTAGTAAATATTGTTTAAAAAAATTTGGTGATTTGACATTTAGATAATTTTTAATTTATCCAAAAAATATTCTTTGTTGATGCATTTTTGATTTAATTCATTTTATTACTATCCTGGAAACTTATTATTTTTTAAGCTATTTCTCACAGTATAATATATAACTCCAACTGCAATTTTATACATATTTTAGTTGTGTCCCTTTTTTTAACTTAAATTATTGAATTAAATATAATTCTCATATAAAATATAATTTATTTTATTTAAATTAGGTTAAAAAAAATTTAATAAATAATCTATACAAACATAATAAAAGCACACGAGGTTATGGCTCACGCCTCTAATATTTTATTATCTTTTGTAAAAAGAGTATTTTTGACTTTTCTTGTTTTAAAATTTTTATTTGGAACGCTTCGGTTTTCAAAACGAGGAATTTTTGTATTTCTCTTTTACAAATAGGAAACAGCGCTATTTCTTTTTTATAAACGAGATTTATTAAAAATCTCGTTTATAAACGAGAAAATACATAATATCGGGTTTCGTCATACTTATTTTCTCGTTTTGCCGGGAGAGTGTGATAAGAAGTTTAATGTATAGTTATACTTGCAAAACTGCAATTTCACGTTATGAGGAAATGTATAAAAATATGCAACACATCAATAAAAAAAAAGTGTATTAGATTATTTTAGAAAACATGAATAAGTATACTTAAAAAGAAATTTTAACCATTTTTTCAAACCCTCGAAATCTAACACACCCCCTTTTACATAAGAAATAATTCTTTGGTATTAACGGGCCTTTGTAGAACGCAATACAAATGTTTCCCTGTATTAAATGTGTCTATCAAATTTACTTTAAGCTTTAGCCGTTTTCTTAACACCTGAAATTTGATTAATGAAAAAGTCAATTGAATACACGATCAAAGAAATACACCAAGGAATCGCTATAGAACAATAGAAAATGGATCAAGTGACTTACAAAAGGGACTTACTGTTTATATTGTATATCAATGACTTACTGAACTTCTCTCCATATATTTTCACCTATGCAGATGATACTGCAGTTTTTTGCTTAGAGAGTGACTGGGAAAAAGTAAAAATATCAATGGATAATAAAATGTAATTAAAAAATGGTTAGAAGCTAATAAGCTAATAAACTCTAAACTTCGATAAATCTCAGTTTATTACTTTTGGATGTAATAAGCTGATTGTGAGTATTCCAGATGATAATTTTACTATCAGTATTTCAAATAAGAATATTAATAGAGCTAATTCATGTAAGTATCTTGGTGTTTATTTTGATCAATTCCTAAAATAGAAAACTCTCATTGATAATGAAACTAAAAGAACTAAGTATTTAACGTATATATTTTATAAATTGAAACATTTAGATAAATCAGTTCTAAAAATTATTTATCATGCATTATTTTTAAGTATTGTTCAATTCGGCTTATCAATAATGCTAATAAAGTATTGAAATCCTATCAGAATAGAATTATTAAAATCATAGATGACAAACAATCTTCACTTTTAAATATAAATGATCTTTTTACTATAAATGCATTGTTACACTATTTTGATAGTTTGCAAAATATATATGTAAATTCCAAGCAAATAACTCGAAATAAAAGTCTTATCTTGCCTGATATTAATAAGATTATTTTTAATAAAAGCCCCTACATAATATCTATAAAAAACTTTAATAATTTACCCAATAACATAAAATCCAGCAATTATAAGTCAAAAAAAACTTTAAAGAAAAAAATTGTATCTACACTGATAAATAAATAGTTGAATATTATTTAAAATAAATTAATATTGTTTGTTGAAAAATGGAACTATGTATTTCAAACTCAATTAATCTAATCTTATAATCATATGTAATTTTCTGATGTTTGTTGATAAGACTACATTTACTCTTTTATTCCAAAGAGTATTTACTTATGCCATTATTGTAAATGAACGCAATTAAGCGCTCAGTCATTTAAAATAACATATATTTGTTGTTGATTGAATTTTAAAATGAATAAAATGATTATTGTTCATATACTGAAATTTTTAACTTCTTTCATATTGAAAGATAATTATACTTTTATTTAATCCAATCCCTACAAAGACAATTTTTTGTCTCTTGGGATACAAATTGTGTATCTATAATAATAATTATTAAGTATATAACGTTTGTATTTTTTGGTTAATAAAGATTAATGATTAAAATTAAAAGGGTATGAACCTTGGATTTATGGATAATACTAGAAAATTTAGCTTTCAATGATACCTTTATAACATGAGTCGAAGACGGGTAAGATTAAAAGCTCCTAATGTGGTTAGTGTGATGACCAGAGCTAACTAAAAAACATAGCTAACTTAAACTGAAACTAAAAGAGGTACTTTAAGACCTATAAAATTTTAGTGGCACCAAAAAGCGTTCCAGTAATTATATATTGACCATGCAAATTTAATTTAGTTTTGAAGGCTAACCTTAAAAGAAGTTACCTTGATTTAAAAATGTATTCAAATTATTTTTATAAAATACTTATTGAACACACATAATTATTATTAAATATACCTTTGATATATTTTTATATGCTTTATTGAAAGCTATAATAAAAAAAAGTATCAAACGGTGTCATATTTTAATTTTATAAAAAATAATAAGGTATATAATAATTTAATGATAATGTAAAAATGTCACTCAAAACATAGTATATAATTTAATATGTCATTTTTACAACTGTATTTAAATCATGTAAATTATAAAAGCTGTGTAAAAAGCGATATATTTTCTATTAGACTGTTTTCATCCAAAGAATTTAGTTCGGAATAAAAAAAATGGGTGGCGAAATTGAAAGTAAAAATGT
Organism: Anagrus nilaparvatae; assembly: GCA_022575985.1. NCBI lineage: Eukaryota > Metazoa > Arthropoda > Insecta > Hymenoptera > Mymaridae > Anagrus > Anagrus nilaparvatae. The sequence continues at coordinate 4,938,427 of JAKSXM010000246.1, read as the reverse complement.
TCAGAAAAAAAAATCTGTTAATCTTATAAAAACTTTTATGAATTGCTTAGGCCTTTGGCCACCTGACAATGAGAAAGAAAAACGAAAATCTGATATTTTGGTTAGATGTATTGTGAGTGGTATGTCAATCGGTTCGTGTATTATACTGGGTGATTTTATTTATGCCTTTGTTGCAAAAGATTTGCAGGTAAAAATTTTCTTAATTTTTTATTTTAATGTTAAGAAAATATATTTGACATTAAATTTTTAATTTTTAGCTTTTAACATATACACTGCCACCTGCATTTTTATGCTGGACTGAATATTTTAAAATTTTGGCATTTGCTCGTAATCGTAAAAAAGTTATGGAATTTATTCGATTTTCAATTAAAAAATATTGGAATGTTAAATACAATTTTGAAGAAGTAAAAATATTTAACAGAAGTGATCGCAGGTGTTATATTGGAACTTACTTATTTTTGGTACTAGGATTTTTCACAGCTTTCCATTATTTATCATCACCAATAATTGGTAAAAATTTTATAAGTTTAAAAAAATATAAATTATGCCTTCAAAGTTGCAAAGTGAGAGATTAATGGAAATTGGGTTAAGTGTGGTCACATTTTTGATCAGATTTATGTTTCTAAATATTTTAATTTTTTTTAATAATATAAAATATTTACTTTTACCTACGCAAATAACCTAAATCTTTCTTTATAATTATCTGGTAAATGAACTACAAAACCAAAACTTTAAACCTTTTTGTCTTGAATTTACATTACTTTATTCTCTTCCTATGACATAAATTGTATCCGAATGTATGAACATCAAATATTAACTGAATTTAATAAATTTGCAGATGCAAATATTAAAAAAACTGGAAGAATGCTACCATTTTTAAGTTGGAATGATTTAGCCCTTACAAGCCCTTATTATGAAGCAATTTACATTTTTGCGGTAAGTTTATAAATATATGTTTATGTTGGATCAAAATTCGATAATCTAAGGAAAAATAAATAATTAGTATATTAATTTTTATAGAATTTTGGTACATATTCAGTAGCATTTTGCACAACAACATTTGCTGGTTTCTTTTTTACAGTAAATTTATTTGCTGCAGCGCAATTTGATATAATATCTTTAAGATTAAAACTAGTTTTTGATTCTCTTAAAGGCAAAAAAATAAACACTTTTGAGCAACAACTTGATTGTCATGATAAATTAATAAAATTTATTAAGGAGCATCAAATTTTAATTAATTATGTGGAAAAAACAGATGACTTATACTGTTACGTTATGTTTGCACAAGTTGTATCTTCGTTGATTCAAATTTGTTTTTCTGGATTTCAATTCATACTGGTAAATTTTTTAAAGTTTATAATAAAAATTCTATTTTTACTTTAAACTCAAATTTAAATTTATTAACAGGCTACTGAAGAAACTTTACAGAAAAAAATTTTAATAGCCGAATTTTTTTTCGTTTGTTTTTTTCAATTATATTTTTATTGCTATTCTTCTCATGAAATATTAATCGCAAGTAGCAAAATATCAGAAGGAATTTATTTTTCGAATTGGTTTAGAATAACTGATAAAAAACTTCAGAAAAAAATTGCTTGTCTTCAAACAATGATTGTATGTAGAGCTCGAAAACCTTGTACTTTATCAATTGGAAAATTGGTACCCTTATCGTTGGTAACTTTTACATCGGTAAATACAAAAAATTATTAATAATTTCTTATATTATAAACTTTTTAAAACGATTATAATATTTTAGGTTCTAAATTCAGCGCTGTCATATTTTACCGTTTTACGAAAAGTGACTCAAGAATAAATTGTTTATTGGTTAGTAATAGTATAAAAAGTTGCGTAAAGTAAATATGTAGTCAGTTTTAATATTAGATATTAGAAGCACTTTGGGTGCACCACAAAATATTTTCATAACGTTTCCGAACAGATCAATTTATGACACGTAACGCGGGCCCTGTTTAATCCGTTAATGACTAATCAACACATTTAAGCCCTTTAAAATTTTCTATATGAAAGAATCGGAAAAAATCAATATTTTTAGCTAAAAATGTTAGTAGGTTATCGGGGTTGTTATTTTCATTTTTGAAGTCCGTTTTAACGTACAAACCCGAAAAAATATACCATACCCTGAATATGGGGTAAATTTTTAAACATTTACTTTATTCTGACGTTATTTAAAATGATACCACGCATAAAAAAAAATCTCGAGAAATACAAAATTTCACAAGGGACTATTAGTAACACAAAAAAAATATTTATATCAATTTGTCATACATATTCATCTTCTAGTATGTTATTCGGGCTGCTTTTTTCATTTTACAAGTCCATTTTCACGATTAACCCCTAGAAAATGTGATATCATTCTCTAAATGTGGTGTAAATTTCAAATAAATTAAGCACTTAACCTGAATTGGTGACTGGGCACAAAAAAATATCTAAAGGCATAAATTTTACAAGGAAGTATCGAGGAAGTACTAATTAATAAAAATTATATCAATTTGTCATATTTACTTCCTTAGATATGGTGTAAGGAGGTGGTAAAAAATCAATATTTTGGGGTAAAAGTGTTGCCTAATATGTAATTGGGGCTACTCGTTTCATTTCCGAAATAAATTTTCACGTATATCCCTTCGAAAATCTGATATTATGCCCTAAATGTGAGGTAAATTTCTGAACAGTGAAAAATCCAGGAAAAATCAAAAAGTGAATTAATGATTCTAGACTTCAATCCGACGTAATAATGATTTTTATAATTTAAAACAAATTATTACACATACTACCCATCAAAAATTGTATTGGTATAAATTTATTATTTGTATGCTTCTAATACTACTTAATGTTGATGCTTAGAGAACTTTATTTTATACAGAATCAATTAAAATAGCCAATATAAGTAATTCTAAATTTACCCCATTTGAGGGGATTATTCCTGATTACTTCCCGGTAGACTTTAACAAATTTAAATCCGATGGAACAATTCCTCGACTTTTTTGTTTCTAGAAATTTTATATAATGATGATAAATAGTGCGTAAAAAATTTTTGTTTTAGTTTACATACACCACGAGTCGCAGTCTTAAAAATGTGGATTAAGGTTTAATTAAAAACTATTTAAAATTTAAACACTTTAACAAATGTGAAAGTTACATTTTTTTTGGTTCCTCAAATTTTGGTTTTTGATTTTTAGGCATATAAGCACGTTTTGAGACCTCAGGAAGCTAAAAAACCGGTTTTTCAAAAAAGTCTGTATATGTGTGTGATATTTCACAAACATTATGGAATTAAGACCTAACTTTTTTTTCAAAAATTTTTTCACCAAAAAAGCTCGAGGTACTTTTTACGAGACTTTTTATTTTTAATTTGGATGTAAAACCTCATTTATTTCCATGAAAGTACTTATATTTGAAAGTATGGTTTTTACGCGATATCTCGAATCTGAAAATTTTTTTCTTAAAATTTTTGTCAAAAAAAAATGCAAAAAACACCAAATTATTTTTTCTTTTAGGACGTAGTACCTAATTTATTTCTATAGAAGTACTAGTTTTAGAAAGTTCATTGATAGCAATTTTGTGGATCTGATACCGAATTTTTTCAAAATTTTTTTCTTAAAATTAAAAAAATTAAAAAAACTACAATATTTTTTTTTAGTGTAATACCTCATTTAATTCCATGAGAGTACTAATATCTGAAAATATAACCGGTGATATCAGTGGCATATTGATGTATTAAGCTCATTGTTTGAGGAACCTTAGTGCCAGCTAATTGGCAGCGTATTTTATAATTCTTATTTTTTATGACGTTGATCACCAGTTACTTTGACAACAATATAAATCTATCAAATATTTAAGGTACCGGATCTAACGGGAAAGGCGTGTTTCAAGACATTTTTCTTTATTTAATTTCTCAGCCCCTTTATTAGTTATCAGTTTACAATTTTTTTTATGAATTTATTATGCATTTATATACATGAAAAAACATTTTTTTTTTTAATTGTATAATTAGTTATATTTATAGAGGGCGCCAAAGTACACGTGTAAAAAATCCATTCGGTATGGGCTAGTTCCCAAACCTGTATATTTTCTTTTGTTAATAAAAAAAAAAAAAAAAAAAAAAAAAAATCTATTCGGTCCATGGCTATGAGTTAATCTCAGGATTGGCATGTCTAAAGCAAAAAAATCAAAAAGATTCTTGATAACTGATGTGTCTCACAGGGCAATTCACCTAAAATAGAAAAAAAACCCAAAAAATAAAAAAATGGGATAGCCGGAAAATTTTTTTTACCCTATTACGCTTGCTACAGGCATATTGAAATTAATTTTTTTATAATTTTATGGTGAATTGCCCTGTAATATACTTTAATAAAGGCAACAGCCAATCCGGAGATTAACTCCTGACCAATTGAAAAAAGGTAATTTCGAGAAAATCGCATTTGAAATTTATTTTGTTGTATTATTTCTTAAGTATTTCGCTCGTTTAGAGTCGTGTAATATCGTTATAAAGCGGAATTCCACTTAAATATTTTTGAAAGTATAATGAGTTCAAAAAAAAAAATAAAAAAAATTTCGATTTCTAAAAAATTACCGTTAGATCCGGTACCTTAAGAAAATTTTCGTTTTCGTTTAGGAGATGCCGAGGGAAATACAAAGCTCCAAAGTTGAATCTTTATACATTGCAAGCATAAGAGCCGAGTCAAAAAATGGGGGTTTGAGATTTTTATTTACTGTCAACGCAGAAACTAAACAATAGATTTAAAAAAAAAAATCACAAAGTAAATTAATTTATGAAAAAACCTCTATTCCATTTTTAAATAAATTTTAGATTTCATTTCAAAGATTTTTTAATTAGAAAAAATAAAAATCCGATGAAAATTTTAAGGTGACAACGTCGCCGTTTAAAATACACGCATAATATTATAAAAATAATTTTATTTATTTTTTTTAATTTATTTATTTAACTAGCTGTAGATAAGTTTACACATATTGGTTACATATACGTATAAAATATATACTACTTTATACAATATGCCCACATGGACTCGTAGTCCGAGCGTGGAACTAGCTGCTATAGCTGCAAGAATTAACAAATATTACGTAGTTCTTATAATATAAAAATATTTTGTTCTGTAAAGTTTTTATTATTTTAATGGTAACTATTTAATAGCCTCTTCAAGTTAACATATTTATCCTCTTTATATTACTTAGTCTACTTGATTTTATATAATTCTAATTATTTTTGGTTAACCATAGTTTAATGTTTTGGATATTACTTATTTTTTTACTGTTATTTACTTTTATTTTTTCTTTTATATCAATAGGCAGCCTATTGAATATTGTTATTGCATTATAAAGGCTACTTTTTTGTCCCATTTTCCTTTTTTTACCTATAGGGGTTATTTTTCTAGTTCTACTTTGCTTTAGCTTGTACTTCTCTATTAAATACTGTATTTTACTTTTAATGACTGTAATATAATATACATTTTTACTGAAAGCAATTTTTTGTACTCTTCTTCGAATTCTGGTAAATGTTTGTACTTTTTAGATATGATTTTTTGTATTTTTTGTAGTACTGAGTTTAAAAGGTCTAAATTGTTATTATATGCACTGCCCCATGCCACCATGCCATACATCACAGTGAATTGAATAAGTGCATAGTATATTTGTAAAATTTGTTCGTAGTTTAGTACTCTACTCAGTTTCCGTATAATATATGTATAAAAAGCTAAATTTTTTACTGTTTTTTTTATTTGAGTTTGCCATCTTAGATTTGAATCAATTATGATACCCAGGAACTTGCATTCAACAACCCTGCGCCTATAAACATTGTGTGACGCTGTCGTACTTTTTTTTTATTTAAGCTACCACGAAAAATGATCTATAAAAATACTGTAATTTTAATTGTCTTGAAATCAACCTTAATTTTATTTTTTTAGTTCACGTAAAAATAAAAAATGAGTTATTTATATATTTTTTTATCTATTACTAAATTTTATCACATAAATTATAAATTTTTAATTGTCATTTAACTCACACATACAAGCGCATATACGCGCACACATACCAACATATATACCAAATTAAGTATACATATATTCAAGTACAAAGATTTAAAAAATTTTTTTTCATTCATATATGAGTACACACATTTGTTTTAATAATATTTATTTAAAAAAAATAAAAAACTATTTAAAAAAATTGCATCTCTAAACTAAAAAAATTTACATCCGCACAAAAAAAATTTTAATCCTTCGGGGAATCTGCTCAAAAATTTTTTTACACACTATTTACATCAAATATGAAATTTCTAGAAAAAAGAGTTCGGAAATGAAAAGAGTAGCCCCAATCACTTACTAGGTAACATCTTAGACCAAAAAATTGATTTTTTCTATTGTGCGGGGTTTTATTTTTTCTATTGTTAGGGGGTGAATTCGGCAAATAGATATAGACCTGACGTGGAGCCCCGTTTCGTAGACAAATTTTATCCTTGATAGGTCGATGGAATTTTCCAACGGGTATTCATGTTTTTTGGGTCGCTGAACCCGAATATGATATCAGTTTTTACCGAAAATGGTCCAGTTGCCCGCAATAGGCAACTTTTGGTTAATTTTCGAAGATTTTTTTATTTTCGCAAGGGTTACTTATGTTTTTCGGGTCGCTGAACACGAATATGATATCCGTTTTTACCGAAAATGGTCCAGTTGCCCGCAATAGGCAACTTTTGGTTAATTTTCGGAGATTTTTTTATTTTCGCAAGGGTTACTTATGTTTTTCGGGTCGCTGAATACGAATATGATATCGATTTTGACCGAAAATGGTCCAGTTGCCTGCAATAGTCAACTTTTGGTTAATTTTCGGAGATTTTTTTATTTTCGCAAGGATTACTTATGTTTTTCGGGTCGCTGAACACGAATATGATATCGGTTTTTACCGAAAATGGCCCAGTTGCCCGCAATAGGTAACTTTTGGTTAATTTTCGGTGATTTTTTTATTTTCGCAAGGGTTACTTCTGTTTTTCGGGTCGCTGAAGACGAATATGATATCGGTTTTTACCGAAAATGGTACAGTTGTCCACAATAGGCAGCTTTAGATTAATTTTCAGGGATGTTTTTATTTACACGAGGGTTACTTATGTTTTTCGGGTTGCTGAACATGAATATTATATCGGTTTTTACCGAAAATGGTTCAATTGCCCAAAATAGGAATTTTGAGGTTTTTATTTTGCGGGTTTTTTAACATTTTCATCTGTTACTTATGTTTTTCGGTTCCCTGAACATGAATATAACATCAGTTTTTACTAAAAATAAGTGCCCACAGTAGGTAATTTTAGGCTATTTTTTTTAGATTTTCTAAACATTTTCTATTCTTATTTATGTTTTTTGGCTGGTTAAACTGGAAAACAATATATCTTTTTACCGAATGTGCGCTTAGACTTGTATTTAATAATTTAATAAGTTTTTCCTATACAACAAAGAATCAATAAAATAATTAGTAAATTGAAAATTAATATAAAAATTAATTTTTTAATAAATAAACAATAATATACAGATAAAATTTTACAATATTTTAATAATCAATAATAAATTAATTGCAAGCTGATTTTTACAAATAAATTATTATATTATATTATATTATATTATAAAATATTATATTATAATATAAAAATATTATATTAAAAATATTATATTCGTGTTCAGCGACCCGAAAGACATAAGCAGTTGATGAAAATGTTAAAAACCCCGCAAAGTATAACCTCAAAATTCCTATTGCGGGCAACTGAACCATTTTCGATAAAAACCGATATAATATTTGTGTTCAGCAACCCGAAAAACATAAGTAACCCTCGCGTAAATAAAAAAATCCCCGAAAATTAACCAAAAGTTGCCTATTGCGGGCAACTGGACCATTTTCGGTAAAAACCGATATCATATTCGTGTTCAGTGACCCGAAAAACATAAGTAATGGATGAAAATATTAAAAAACCCGCAAAAAAATACCTCAAAATTCCTATTGTGGGCAACTGAACCATATTCTGTGAAAACCGATATAATATTCATGTTCAGCATCCCGAAAAACATAAGTAACCCTTGCGTAAATAAAAACATCCCCGAAAATTAACCTAAAGTTGCTTATTGTGGGCAACTGTACCATTTTCGGTAAAAACCGATATCAGATTCGTGTTCAGCGACCCAAAAAACATAAGTAACCCTTGCGAAAATAAGAAAATCTCCGAAAATTAACCGAAAGTTGCCTATTGCGGGCAACTGGACCATTTTCGGTAAAAACTGATACCATATTCGGGTTCAGCGACCCAAAAAACATAAATACCCGTTGGAAAATTCCATCGACCTATCAAGGATAAAATTTGTCTACGAAACGGGGCTCCACGTCAGGTCTAATATAAATTTATTTTTTTTGCATTACTAATAGTCCCTTGTAAAATTTTATATGCCTTCAGATTTTTTTTGTGCGCAGTATTATTTAGATAACGTCTAAACAGTTTTTTAAATTTACCCTACATTTAGGGGATGATATCACATTTTTTAAGGGATGTACGTTAAAACGGACTTCGGAAATGAAAAGATCAGGCCCGATTACCAACAAAGTAACATTCTTAGCCCAAAAAATCCTGCAAAAAATATCGTTTTTTTCTGTTGATTAGGTTGATTAGGGGCTTAATAAGGGTGTGCTAATGTTGGTCGGCGTTACGCTTGCCACACGATTTACCTGTTCGGGTTTGTAACACATTTTTTTATTTACCTAAGAAAACAAAATGTTTGCATATCTAAAAAACTTGAAAAAAAAATTTCATTATAAAATAAAATAATTATTTATGTAAACTTACAACTGATACTGCAGTGAATAAAGAAGGAGCAAATGTTAATTTGAAATTTAAACAAATTTTATAATTTAAGTATTTTTATTCTTATGGTTTTCTCAATTTTATGAATTTTTTTGTTTTTTATTTTCATTTCTTTGTACCTAAATCCTCCCACAATTTTTCCTCAAATTTTTCTTATAAATTAATTTTTAAGAAAATTATTGAACACACATAATTATTAATAAATATATCTTTGATATATTTTTATATGCTTTATTAAAAGCTATAATAAGAAAAAAATCAAACGGGGTCATTTTTTTAATTTCATATAAAATATTATGGTATATAATATTTAATAATAATGTAAAAATGTGACTCAAAATATAGTCTATAATTATAAAATTGTTACTATAGCCGTGAAATTTATATACAACTAGCAAAAAGGGGCCGTTAACTAAAAATTTTAAAAAAATAATAATTTATTTAATTACAATTTAAAAATTGGTACCCCGGAATTTTTTTGTAAAAAATAAATTTAGAATTTTTGTTGGAAAATTAGAAAATCGATACCAACTACCGGAAAATTAATAGATTTTCATTCAAAAAATAAATTTTTATCTATATTTAGGTAAAATATTATATTCAGGACTTTACTTGTTCCAAATTGTAATATCTGGTCAAAAAAGAAATCTCATAAAAATTCCCAGAAAATTCTGAAAAACTGGCAAAAACAATTTGGAAATTCAATGTTGAAACTTAAATTATTGGTATCCGGGTTTTTTTTGGTTGATTATTTCATATTTTTTGTCAGTAAATTTATGTAAATAAACAGAAAATTCGGAAAATATTAATACTCTCATCTCAAAAATGAATTTTAATTTATTGTATCGTTAAGATTAATAAATTGTTCCTGAGAATAGTTCTGGTTAATACATAATAGATCTTGTTAATAAATTATGAAAAATCCGGAAAATTTAAGTTAGAAAACCTATGTTTCGATTTAAAGTGTTAGTATTTTGGGAGTTTCTTTGGTTACTTAATTAATTCATATTTATTCAAAAAATTGAAAATCTAACTAGTAAACAGGAAATTCAGAAAATCATGATGTTTTCACCTTATAAATTAGATTTAATATAATTAATAATTTTGATAATTTTGAAAATTTTTATTTCTGCAAGTTGTAGGAAAAAGAGATTGAACGAAAATTGCACACTATTTTACTATTGCAATAATCTACGAAAAGTTTTTCAGGTGAAAAATAGTCTTTAAAAAAAAACGTGAAAAAACGTCATTTTTTTTTATTTCTTGGAAATTTGCATGAAAAACATAATTTTTCGAAAATTTTTTGCCAGATTCTGAAAGAGCATACTCAAAAATAGTTTGACATCAATTTTTATATTAATTAGAAAAAAATTTGCTGAGAATCGCGTAGCCAAAGTAGAGATGTGGCAAAAGTCAATTTCAGGAATTAATGAGTTAATTTCACCCTTTAAACTAAAAATTAAAACTCTTACCAAGTTACTAAAACGCCAGTAACACACCTACCAGGCTAAAATACCAAATTTCTTTTAGTAATCTTTAACTTCACCCATTCAACAAAAAATTTCCATGTTACTAAATCGCCGTTTAGTTAGAAAGTTTTAGTTATAAAATATTTTATTTTTGACTACATATTTAAATTAAGTAACAAGAAAAAAACCCGTAAGTATATAATAATTTTTTAATATAAATATGATAATAGTCAAAATTCACTTTAGAGGTAAAAATAACATGATTTTCCGAGTTATTCGTTTGACATTATTAATTAATTTTCCCGGATTTTTCATAATTTATCGGGAATTATATGAAATTTTTTTGCAAAATATTTCAAGGTAGTAACAAGAACTCTACCCGCGAACAAATTATTAATCTCAATAATACAATAAATCAAAATTTATTGTGGAAATTATAAAATTTTTTCGAATATTTTGTTTACTAACATAAATTTTCTATTTTCTGACCAAAAATATGAACCAAGCGTTAAAAAAACCCCCCCGAATATCAATAGTTTAAATTTAAATGTTGACTTTCTAAATTAAATTTTCTGTATTTTCCAGAAAGTATACTGAGGTTTTATTTTTGACCATATACTTTTATTTTGCGAAAAGATAAATCACAGCTACAAATTATTAATCAAAATAATTAATTAATAAATGAAAAAACTCGATGCCTTCCAGCAAAAAAATTTTTATTTGAAAAATTTACATGTAAACATCTAATTTTTAGACTATGTGTCCTGATGATGGAATGAAAAATCTCCGAAATATTGACAAATTTATATTTTTATTTTTCAAATAAAAATTTTTTTGCTGGAAGACATCGAGTTTTTTCATTTATTATTTAAAATATGTCCAGCGTAAACTATTCAAAATAATTAATTATATTGAACTTGATTTTATAAGGCGAAAAAATCTTGATTTTCCAAATTTCCTGTTGACTTTCAATTTTTTAAATAAATATGAATTAATTAAGCAACCAAAGAAACTTCCAGAATACCAATAGTTTAAATCGAAACATTGGTTTTCTAACTTAAATTTTCCCGAATTTTCATAATTTTCTGAATAATTTAAAGAGTTTCCATTTTTTTGCAAAATATTTCAAGGTATTAACAAAAATTATTCCCAGGAGAACAATTTATTAATCTCAACGATACAGTAAATTAAACTTCATATTTCTTTTTTGGATAGATATTAAAATTTGGGGCAAATAAAGTCCCTGCTTATAATATTTTATCTGAATATTTAATTACATATATTAAAATTCATTTTTTGAATAAAAACATATTAATTTTCATAATTTTCCAATAATCGGTATCAATTTTCTAACCAAAAATCTAAATTTATTGACCAAAGAAATCCCTGCCTACCAATTTTTAACTTGTTTTATTAAATTATCATGTTTTAAAAATTTATATTTAACGGCCCCCGAACGGCCCCTTTTTCATAGCTAGTCGTATATATAAATTTCACGGCCAGCTTAATGTTCATTCGATAATTTAATATATATGTGAATTTTACAACTGTATTTAAATCGTGTAAATTATAAAAGCTTTTTTAAAAGCGATATATTTTCTATTGTATTATTTTTATCTAAACGAATTTAGTTCGGAATAAAAAAAAATGGGTGGTAAAAATGAAAGTGAAAATGTTCAGAAAAAAAAATCTATTAATTTTATAAAAACTTTTATGAATTGCTTAGGCCTTTGGCCACCTGACAATGCTAAAGAAAAACGAAAATCTAATATTTTGATTAGATGCATTGTGATTGGTATGTCAATTGGTTCGAGTATTATAGTGAGTGATTTAATTTATGCCTTTGTTGCAAAAGATTTGCAGGTAAAAATTTTCTTAATTTTTTATTTTAATTGTAAAAAATATATTTGACATTAAATTTTTAATTTTTAGCTTTTAACATATTCGCTACCACCTGCATTTTTATGCTGGACTGAATATTTTAAAATTTTGGCATTTGCTCGTAATCGTAAAAAAGTTATGGAATTTATTCGATTTACAGTTAAAAAATATTGGAATGCTAAGTACAATTCTGAAGAAGTAAAAATATTAAACAAAAGCGATCGTAGGTGTTATATTGGAACTTACTTATTTTTGGCACTAGGATTTTTGACAGCTTGGCATTATTTATCATCACCAATAATTGGTAAAAATTTGAAAAGTTTAAAAAGTATATAAATTATGCCTTCAAAGTTGGAAAATGAGAGATTAATGGAAACTAGGTTAAGGGTGGCCACATTTTCAGAGTATTTTATTTTTTTTTTAAATTAATTTAAAATATTTGCTTTAAGGGATGCAAATAAACAAAACCCCTCTTTAAATATATATGTGATAATTATCTGATATGTGAACTACAAAAAATTTAAACCTTTTTGTCTTGAATTTACAATACTTTTTTCTCATCCTATGGAATAATTCGTATCCTGCCTCGTATACTATTGTATGAACCTCAAATATTAACTGAATTTCATAAATTTGCAGATACAATTATTAGCAAAACTGGAAGAATGCTACCATTTTTAGGTTGGTTGGATTTAGCCCTTGCAAGTCCTTATTATGAAACAATTTACACTTTGTCTGTAAGTTTATAAATGTAATATATTTAATTGTTGGATTAAAATTTAAAAAATTTAAGGAAAAATACATTTCTAGTATATTAATTTTTATAGTTTTTTGGTACAAATTCAGTAGCGTTTTGTTCAACAACATTTGCTGGTTTCTGTTTTACAGTAAATTTATTTGCTGCAGCGCAATTTGATATAATATCTTTAAGATTAAAGCTAGTTTTTGATTCTCTTAAAGGCAAGAAAATAAATACTTTTGAGCAACAACTTGATTGTCATGATAAATTGATAAAAATTATTAAAGAGCATCAAATTTTAATTAATTATGTGGAAAAAACAGATGAGTTATACTGTTACGTTATGTTTGGACAAGTTGTATCTTCGTTGATTCAAATTTGTTTTACTGGGTTTCAATTCATTCTGGTAAATTTTTTAAAGTTTATAATAAAAATTCTATAGCAGAATTCCAATTATCCGGCATCCAATAAACCGGAACATTTGATAATCCGGCACTTATTTTAATCAGGTTGTTACCTATGCATTTTTTTTATTGATTTATTTAAAAAAAAAATGTCTTTTTCCATAAAATATTTTGAGAAACATAATAAAATAAAATGCACAACACCATAGACTCTTAATTACAAAACACGACAAAACAGAAACCCTATAGTAGTCGAATAGTAGTCTAAGAGGTCTCTATATCTGTGGCGCCAGGGAAAAAACCAACAAGCGACAACTTAATTATATGCATAATATGTAGTGCTAATTAATATTTTATGTGATTTTTTATATAAAGCATAGGTCATAGTCTCGTCATAGTTGCTTGAAACTCTGCTTTTTAAAAAAGATTTTTTTATTGAATTTCTGAGTAAAAGAATTTTAGTTAGAAAATAGACCTGTCGCGGAATATTTTTGGTATTTTAAGTGTTTCCTGTTAGTTATTTAAACAAGATTTTTAGTTTTTATTAATCTATAAAAACAACATAGTTGCATTCAACCTTTGTTTTCTGACCTCTTTTACTCCTCCAAACTTTCAATTTAATTTATTGTGGGATTGGTGGTTCCAACCCAGGCTTTAAATGGCTACAGTCTCTCGCAAGTAAAGGAAGAGAGCTTTGGTTCATATATTAGGCGAAATAAGGAGGCAGTAGAGTGTAGTCGTCATATGGAGCCACCATCCGAACATATCTGATGATGCCCTAGGGTGAAGGTGGGGCAAAACGAATATAAGAAAAGGCGTGAATTAATCTTTTTAGATGAACCCTACCTCGAACCCTACAGAATGTTAAATTTATTAATTTATTAATATAAATCATAATTTTTTAAAAACCAGATCAGCAGTATAATAAGATATTGTAATATGGTGTTTATGTGTTAGGTTTTGAACTAGTTTAACGGCCCCTTAATAATCCGGCATATTTTGTTATCATTTATTGAAACTCTCAAATCCCGACGAATCCAGATAATTAGAATTCTGCTGTACTTACTTTAAACCTCGCTTTAAAATCAATTTTAAATTTATTAACAGGCTACTGAAGAAACTGTACAAAGAAAAATTTTAATAGCCGAATATTTCTTTTTTTGTTTTTTTCAATTATACTTTTATTGCTATTCTTCTCATGAAGTATTAATTGCAAGTAGCAAAATATCAGAAGGAATTTATTTTTCAAATTGGTTTAGAATAACTGATAAAAAACTTAAGAGAAAAATTGCTTGTCTTCAAACAATGATTGTATTTAGAGCTCGAAAACCTTGTACTTTATCAATTGGAAAATTGGTACCCTTGTCGTTGGTAACTTTTACATCGGTAAATACAAAAAATAATACATGATTTCTTTTATACTATGATTCTTTTAAAACTATTTTAATATTTTAGGTTCTAAATTCAGCGCTGTCATATTTTACCGTTTTACGAGAAGTGACTCAAGAATAAATTGTTTATTGATCAGTAATAGTCCTGGTAATAGTATAAAAAGTTTCGTTAAGTAACTTTGTAGTCAGTTTTAATAATAGATATTAGAAGCTCTTTATGTACAACACAAAATATTTTTAAAACGTTTCCGAACAAATCAATCGTATAGCACGTAACGTGGGCCCGCTTTAAACCATTAATGACTAATCGACACATACAAGCCCTTTGAAATTTTTTTTAATGAAAAAATCGATATTTTGGGCTAAAAATGTTACCTAATAGGTGATCGGGGCTGTTATTTTCATTTATGAAGTCCGTTTTAATGTACAAACCCTAAAAAATATGATATCATCCCTTCAATATGGGGTAAAATATCGGGTAAACTTTAAATATTTTTTAGAATTAATGTTATCACTTTAAATGTTATTTAAAATGAAATCGTGCACAAAAAACAAATCTCAAGACATATAAAATTTCATAAGGAACTATTAATAGCACAAAAAAATATTTATATCAATTTGTCATATTCACCTTCTTAGATGGGGTGCAAGGGGGTGGTGTTTTTGCACAATAGAAAAAATCAATATTCTGGGCTAAAAGTTTTATCTAGTAGGTAATTTGAGCTGTTTTTTTCATTTTCGAAGTCCATTTTCACGTTCAACCTCTAGAAAATGCGATATCATCCTCTAATTGTGGGGTAAACTTCAAATAACTATGTACGTGAAATCAGCAGAAGTATGCCAGCAGAAGTTTAAAGGCGCTGACACAAAGTATCGAAAATATAAATCGGAGCGGTTTGTCCACGTCCAGCATAACCGGTTTTTGATCTGACCCTCAAAAACTAAATGTGCTAAGGTTATCTTGAATGTCTAAATCGGTTTCATACCTGGAGCAAACCCTAGAGCTCGGTAATGTTCACGAAAACTGTAAAAAACGCGTTTTTTCGAGAAAAAATTTTACTACTATCAGGGGTTGATTTTTTGGCTCCATAAAGCGCTCCACGTTCAGAACCTGTTTTGGCTGAAAGTAGTGTTTTTTAAAATGGTAATTTATGGGGTAGAAACCAAATCCGGTTAGGCAGGGTGTTTTTATAAACCCCCCAGAACTGTTTAAAAGACATTTGTCTCAATTTTTAATATTTTCGATACTTTGTGTCAGCGCCTTTAAACTTCTGCTGGCGTACTTCTGCTGATTTCACGTACAACTACGATCGTAGATGTACGTGAAATCAGCAGAAGTACGCCAGCAGAAGTTTAAAGGCGCTGACACAAAGTATCGAAAATATTAAAAATTGAGGAAAATGCCTTTTAAACAGGCGATTAAGAAAAACGAAAAAATCTGATATATTTTTTTTCGAAAAAACGCGTTTTTTACAGTTTCCGTGAACATTACCGAGCTCTAGGGTTCGCTCCAGGTACGAAACCGATTTAGACCTTCAAGATAACCTTAGCACATTTAGTTTTTGAGGGTCAGATCAAAAACCGGTTATGCAGGACGTGGACAAACCGTTCTGATGCTAAGTTCTAACTGCTTGCATGTCTTCGGTAGAAACCAAAGCAGCTCAAACCACACCCTGCATAACCGGATTTGTTTTCTACCCCATAAATTACCATTTTAAAAAACACTACTTTCAGCCAAAACAGGTTCTGGAGGTGGAGCCCTTTATTGTGCCAAGGAATTAACCGCTGAAAGTAGTAAAATTTTTTTCTCGAAAAAACACGTTTTTTTAAGTTTCCGTAAACATTACCAAGCTCTAAGCTTCGCTCCAGGCATGAAACCGATTCAGGCCTTCAGGGTAACCTTGGTACATTTAGTTTTTGAGGGTCAGGTTAAAAACCGGTTATGCAGGACGTGGACAAACCGCTCCGATGCTAATTTCGAACTGCATACATGTCTTCGGTAGAAACCGAAAGAGCTCAAACCACACCATGCATAACCGGATTTGGTTTCTACCCCATAAATTACCATTTTAAAAAACACTACTTTCAGCCAAAACAGGTTCTGGAGGTGGAGCGCTTTATGGAGCCAAGAAATTAACCGCTGACAGTAGTAAATTTTTTTTCTCGAAAAAATGCGTTTATTAAAGTTTCCTTGAACATTACCAAGCTCTAGGCTCCGCTCCAGTTATGAAACCGATTTAGTCCTTCAGAAAACCTTAGTACATTTAGTTTTTGAAGGTCAGATCAAAAACCGGTTATACAAGACGTGGAGAAACCGCTCCGATGCTAATTTTGAACTGCATACATGTCTTCGGTAGAAACCGAAAGAGCTCAAACCACACCCTGCATAACCGGATTTAATTTCTACCCCATAAATTACCATTTCAAAAAACACTACTTTCAGCCAAAACAGGTTCTGGAGGTGGAGCGCTTTATGGAGCCAAGAAATTAACCGCTGAAAGTAATAAAATTTTTTTTCTCGAAAAAACGCGTTTTTTTAAGTTTTCGTAAACATTACCAAGCTCTAAGCTTCGCTCCAGGCATGAAACCAATTCAGGCCTTCAAAGTAACCTTAGTACATTTAGTTTTTGAGGGTCAGGTTAAAAACCGGTTATGCAGGACGTGGACAAACCGCCTCGATGCTAATTTCGAACTGCATACATGTCTTCGGTAGAAACCGAAAGAGCTCAAACCACACCCTGCACAACCAGTTTTTGATCTGACCTTCAAAAACTGAATGTACTAAGGTTATCCTGAAGGACTAAATCGGTTTCATTCCTGGAGCGAAGCCTAGAGCTTGGTAATGTTCACGGAAACTTTAAAAACGCATTTTTTCAAAAAAAAATTTTACTACTTTCAGCGGTTAATTTCTTGGCTCCATAAAGCGCTCCAGCTCCTGAACCTGTTTTGGCTGAAAGTAGTGTTTTTTAAAATGGTAATTTATGGGGTAGAAACCAAATCCGGTTATGCAGGGTGTGGTTTGAGCTCTTTCGGATTCTACCGAAGACATGTATTAAGTTGGAAATTACCATCGGAGCGGTTTGTCCACGTCCTGCATAACCGGTTTTTGATCTGACTCTCAAAAACTAAATGTACTAAGGTTACCCTAAAGGACTAAATTGGTTTCATACCTAGAGCGAAGCCTGGAACTTGGTAATGTTCATGGAAACTGTAAAAAACGCGATTTTCGAAAAAAAATATATTTAAATTTTTTGTTTTTCTTAATCGCCATCTTGGATTTTCATTTTTCTAATATCATATATGAATTTAGTGACCTTATAAACCCCCCAGAACTGTTTAAAAGACATTTTTCTCAATTTTTAGTATTTTCGATACTTTGTGGTGTCAGCCCATATTTTATACGGTTCCCGTATTGTATTTTGCCGTATGGATTTTCATGCGGCTGAAGTATATACGGGATCCGTTTGAAATTTGCCGTATTAATTGGCTAATTTATACGGTTACCGTATGCAGTTTGCCGTATATCCGGCTGATTACATCTAGTTCCCGTTTACCGTATCCGCATATACGGATAACAGCGTGTCACAGTATGCCAGCTCTGGTTTTTGACCATCATATTTTTTTGGTCAACAGCTTTATTTGTCTCTTGACAATAAATACTTTAGCTCGTAATTTAGTAAATCTGAATTAAAATGCATCTTTGATTTCTTAAAAAATCCTTAACTTGTACCTCGACTTGTACTGTAAATTCATTTTGAAAATAATGCCTTATAAGGCTTATTTTTTCATAAAAAATTTTTAAAATATTAATTTTATTTCTAGTCTTCAATTGATTTGCTTTTACCTGGAATTTCCTTTATTTTACTTTTTAAGAAATAAATAAGAGTCAAATTTTTTTCAAAATGTCAAACGACATAAATAAATAAACAAAAAATTTTTCTTTTTACCTTATAGTAATAATGTACATTAGTAATAGTATAATAAAATATTTCTATGTATTTCAAACCAAAATATTGACTAACACATTCAAATGCTAAAATAACCTTAACAATATTTAAGTGGTTTTCTACATTTGAAGAATTTAGTACATTACTTGATGCTAACAGGCAAAGAACAAAAATATAACTCTGGATAAGTTAGAGTAATTATTAAAACTTTATTTAGAAAAATTAGGTAAATTATAAAACAGAAATAATTAGAAAATAGACAAAATTTCATAATAAGATAATTTAACAACATATTTTGAGCTTTTTTTTTTAAATTAATTTTTTTTTTCATTTTAAAAAGATAATATACAAGTGTGACATTCAAGTGCTCAAAAACTTAAAAACACAAATCATCCCGCATAAAAGAATTCATTTTGGTATAATGAAATTTAATTGCAACGACTGCAATAAGAAATTTATTCGGAGAGATAGATTAATAAATCACCTTCGAATACACACTGGTGAGAGACCATACAAATGTTTAGAATGTACTAAATCTTTTACACAATCCAGCAGTCTTTATCTGCATAAAAAAATTCACTTTGGTATAAAGAAATTTAGTTGCAATTATTGTAAAAAGAATTTTATTCAAAAAATTAATTGGCAAAATCATCTTCGAGCTCACACTGGTGAGAGACCATACAAATGTTCACAATGTAATAAAACTTTTACTCATAGTGCAGGTCTTTGCAATCATAAAAAAATTCACTCTGGGATAAAAAAATTTAATTGTGACCATTGCAAAAAACAATTTACTCAAAAATTTAATTTAATAATCCATCTTCGAGCTCACACTGGTGAAAGACCATACAAATGTTTGCAGTGTAATAAAACTTTTACTCAAAGTAGCAATCTTTACAAGCATAACAAAGTTCACTCTGGGATAAAGAACTTTAATTGTGACCATTGCAAAAAACAATTTATTCAAAAAATTGATTTAATAAGCCATCTTCGAGTTCATACTGGTGAAAGACCATACAAATGTTTGCAGTGTAATAAAACTTTTACTCGAAATAGTAGTCTTTTCAGGCATAAAAAAATTCACCATGGGATAAAAAAATTTATTTGTGACCATTGCGACAAACAATTTATTCAGAAAATTCATTTATTACAGCATTTTCGAGTCCACACTAGTGCAAGAACCAGCAATTGCGAAAAAAGTAAAACAAATCACCAGAACATGGTTAATATTTGTATACATGAAAATTTAAACTTCTGCACAAAGAATTTGAATCGTGAATATTACAAGAAAAGCGTTAAATCTAATGATAACAAAGATAAATTAGAAGGTATAAATAATATTTAGTTTACCAATTACGATTAAATTTTTATTCGATTTTTATTTTCTATTATTTTGAACGAAATTTTGACTGATTTAACAGGTACAGAAGATGGGATTGAGTTTACTGATTTAATAGATATTAAGGAAGAAAAATACTGTGGCCCAGACTTGCTGGGAATAAATTTTGATAACCTTGAAATGACTTATGGGGAAAAGATAGTGGAAAATAAAATTTTAAGCATAAAAGCTTACAATTGTAACCAATGTGAGAAATCTTTTAGTCGCAAAATCTTATTAATTAAACACCTTAAAATGCACGCAGAAAAATCTAAATCAAGTTCATTCACAAAAATACAAGCGAATGATAATAAGACTGGCGTAATGTTAGTTCGTCGGGTTTCTTCTTGTGAACAGAATAAAGAATCTTATTTAAAAAATATTAAAAATTCTGGATTTGAGCGAATAATTGAGAAGAATAAAACGACTGGGAACGCAAAATTAAATGAAAATGAAGAAAACACAAATAATGGTGAGTCCAAATATATTTATTTGAATGCAACTGATGATAATTTTTATTTCTTATTGACCAGATGCAGCAAAAACTGACGAAGTTCAAATTGTTTATGAAAATGTAGTCGATATTAAAGAGGAAAAGTATTCTGGCCCAGATTTACTTGGAATAAGTTTTGGAGACCTCGAAATGTCTGATGAAGAAAAGATAGCTAATCAAGTGGAAGCATTGATAAGAAAGAGGCGACCTAATATCTCCAATGTCAAGTTAGAAAAATTAAAAAACGATTTTGAAAAATATTTAACAAATTTGTTAGAATCATAAAAAACTTACATTTAAAAAAAAATATTTGTCTTTAGTTTTTTAGTTTCTTAATTAATAATTTTTTTTTTAAGTTTTGATTTGAATTTAAAAATTGATTGAAAATATCAATATACCTATTTAAGTTTTTATTCAACTTTGCATTTTGTTGGGATTAGTGCCTTTTGCAAATATACTTCAGTCAAAAGACGGGGGGGGGGGGGTTGTATTTTCACTGACGAACACAAGATTTGCTCTACTATAGGTTTTTTGGATCGCTGAACACGAAAATCGGGGTGATTTCGTAAAGAAATGGGGGCTTCACCCCTAAATTTGCAAAAACTACCCCCAAAAAGGTTTTTTTTTACACACTCTCCTGGCAAAACGAGAAAATATGACCAACAAAACGAGATTTCTTTGAGTTTCTCATTTATAAATCAGAAATCATAAGATTTCTCGTTTACAAAAAAGAAATAGCATCGGCGCGAGTCGCAAAAAGAGAAATCTTAAAAAATACAGTTTCAAAACGAGAAATATCAAGTTTTCTCGTTTTTTAAATCCGACGCGATTATACTATAGTAAAAAGACACGAAGGAATGATGCAGCGTTGCAGACAATTCACTTACTAATATTTAAACTAAAAAATTACAAATATATTATTTTTAATTATATAAATAATTAATTTTATATGCTATTAAAATTTTTAATATAATTTTCAAAATTATAAACAAAATTACATTAAAAATGTTAATAACATATAAGCAATAGGATTCATCGTTTCTTTTGTTATTATGGTATTTTATTATCTGTTTTTCAAGCAAAAGTAAATTGTTGATAACCTAAATAATTGAGTAAGAAGCAAATAAACTTAAAAATTTATTAATATTATATTGATTTATTCTTTGGAATAATTAAATGAACTCTTCCCAAACTGAAAATTATTAGTATTTCATTCACAGTCTTCATAACACTCTTCCTGTAGTATTTGATTAGTCGAACTAGGATATCGGTATGAACTTATTATACGGATTGTATGAAAAATGCTACTTAGAATGATTTCTAATTTTGCAAGATGCTTTATTACAGTATTTCAAAGAATAAATCCTTTTGATATTAAAAATGAATTCAGTAGATATCCTTTTGGTATTTTATTATTTGTTTTTTCAAGCAAAAGTGAATTGTTCAAAACCTAAATAACTGAGTAGGAAGCAAATACACTTTAAAAATTCTTAATATTAAAATGATTTATTCTTTGGAATACTGTAATAAAGCATCTTGCAAAATTAGAAATCATTCTAAGTAGCATACCGATATCCTAGTTCGACTAATCAAATACTACAGGAAGAGTGTTATGAAGACTGTGAATGAAATACTAATAATTTTCAGTTTGGGAAGAGTTCATTTAATTATTCCAAAGAATAAATCAATATAATATTAATAAATTTTTAAGTTTATTTGCTTCTTACTCAATTATTTAGGTTATCAACAATTTACTTTTGCTTGAAAAACAGATAATAAAATACCATAATAACAAAAGAAACGATGAATCCTATTGCTTATATGTTATTAACATTTTTAATGTAATTTTGTTTATAATTTTGAAAATTATATTAAAAATTTTAATAGCATATAAAATTAATTATTTATATAATTAAAAATAATATATTTGTAATTTTTTAGTTTAAATATTAGTAAGTGAATTGTCTGCAACGCTGCATCATTCCTTCGTGTCTTTTTACTATAGTATAATCGCGTCGGATTTAAAAAACGAGAAAACTTGATATTTCTCGTTTTGAAACTGTATTTTTTAAGATTTCTCTTTTTGCGACTCGCGCCGATGCTATTTTTTTTTTGTAAACGAGAAATCTTATGATTTCTGATTTATAAATGAGAAACTCAAAGAAATCTCGTTTTGTTGGTCATATTTTCTCGTTTTGCCAGGAGAGTGCATATTCGCACTTTGAGCGCTAAGATTTGCACCATACGGATTTTTTGGGTCGCTGATCAAGAATTTCGACTTCTTTTTCATAAATAACAAATATTTCACCCTTAAGATACTAAAAATACCCCAAAAAGGGGTGTTTTTGCTATTTTCGCACTTTAAGCATCCAAGATATGCCCATATAGGTTTTTTGCGTCACTAATCAAGAATTTCAACTTCTTTTTCATAAATAATAAATATTTCACCCTTTAAATAACTAAAACTACCCCTTGAAGGGGTGTTTTCGCACTTTCAGCGTCCAGGATATGCCCATATAGGTTTTTCGGCTCGCTATTAAAGAATTTGGACTCCTTTTTTGTGGTGAAGTATCAATTATTTATGAAAAAGAAGTCAAAATTCTTGATTAGTGACCCAAAAAACCTATATGGGCATATTCTGGATGCTAAAAGTACGTAAATATCAAAAATATCCCCTTATCGGGGGTAGTTTTAGCCAATTTAGGGGTAAAATTTTAATTATTTATGAAACATAAGTCAAAATTCTTGATTAGCGACCCAAAAAACCTATATGGGCATATCCTGCATGCTCTAAGTGCGAAAATAGCAAAGACACCCCTTTTAGGGGTAGATTTAGCTATTTTAAGGGTGAAATATTCATTATTTTTGTAAAACAAGTCGAAATTCTTGATCAGCGACCCAAAAAACCTGTATGGTGCAAATCTGAGCGCTCAAAGTGCGAATATGTAAAAAAAAACCTTTTTGGGGGTAGTTTTTGCAAATTTAAAAGTGAAGCCCCCATTTCTTTACGAAATGACCTCGAATAATCGTGATCAGCGACCCAAAAAACTTATAATAGAGCAAATCTTGTGTTCGCCAGTGAAAATACAACCAAACCCGTATTTTGACTGGAGTAATAGTAGTGTACGGTATAATTAATTAACCCTTTCAAACCGAATTTTTTTCTTTTTTGCATTTTAAGTACTCACGAGAGTACTCATAATAAGTAAAGTTACGAGTAAAATTGTTAAAATAATTTTTTCGTTTTGTCAAATATTGCTCCAACTTTTATTAAGCAAATTAATAAACATTGAACTGCAATATTTTTTTAAATATTTTCAATATATTAAAAAGAAATTTTTTTTCTGCAATTCTCATTTGATTATAATGCATGGAATTGCCTAATTTTGCAAAGAAAAGCCTTTTTATATATTCTTAGAACCATTTTGGGTTAAATAAAATTCAAATTTTTTGTCAAAAAGTAAACACAAAAAAATTTGTCATTGTTATTTATGAATTTGCAATTTAATTTTCAGATAAAAATTTATAAAATAAGACTATAAACCATGGCTGTAATTTTGAATATACATTTAAAATTTTTCTTTTTTAAACCTTTACTATAAACATTTAATAAAATTAATTAATTTCTTTATCGGTATTCAATTAAAAAATAATAAACAAATAAAAATTTTCACAAAATTCTATTGTTTTATTATGATTATTTTTTATCAAAACTTTTTATCCTCAAATGAAAATCTGTTATTATGTTATTCTTTATAAATGTTTTGCACACAGAGCCGTAAACTCGGAAATTTTAAAAACAAAACCCTGTTTTAGCGTTATTCCGAGTTTTGAAACTTAGTTCTCAGCGTAAAGAGAATTGAAAACCTGAATCAGACTATTTCTATGTTTTAAAACTCGGAAGTAGGGTTATTCCGGGTTTGCATCTAGACTCCGAGTTTCAAAACCCTAAAGTAATGAAAAACTAAGTTTTGAAAAACAGAATTGGAGGGAGCGCTTTGCCTTTATGTTAATAGTTTATTTATTTATATTTATATTTACATTTATGTTTATATTTTATAAGTATAAACATATTTAAGTTAATAAAAAATAAAATTAATAATTAAAAAAAATCTTTATAAAATTAAAATTTGTAATTAAAAATTGGATCAATTAATAAAGTACTCTTTCTAATTAAACATTGATTTTTTTATACATTGATCAAATTAATAGTATTTTTTTATTTGATAAAAACGATAGTTAATTTAAAATAATTTTTATTATTGCTCAAAATTTTAATTTTATAAAGATTTTTTTTAATTATTAATTTTATTTTTTATTAACTTAAATATGTTTATACTTATAAAATATAAACATAAATGTAAATATAAATATAAATAAATATAAAGAAATAAACTATTAACATAAAGGCAAAGCGCTCCCTCCAATTCTGTTTTTCAAAACTTAGTTTTTCATTACTTTAGGGTTTTGAAACTCGGAGTCTAGATGCAAACCCGGAATAACCCTACTTCCGAGTTTTAAAACATAGAAATAGTCTGATTCAGGTTTTCAATTCTCTTTACGCTGAGAACTAAGTTTCAAAACTCGGAATAACGCTAAAACAGGGTTTTGTTTTTAAAATTTCCGAGTTTACGGCTCTGTGTGTGCCTTTTTCTCAAAGTTTTAACATGAAACATGTTTATAAGGAGAGGGTACTTCAGAACTTGAAAATGAAGGGGGGGGGGGGGTCAAATGAGACTTAGAATAATTTAAATTTAGGGATTTTGAAAAATCTGGGCTTTGGGACTTAGAATAATACAGGTTTATGGACTTGGAATAATTTTGATTTAGGGACCTAGAATAATACGCGTTTAGGGAATTAGAATAGTTTGGGTTTAAAATCTTAACATCTAGTAAGGTGATAATTACAAATTATAAAATTAGAATTGTTAAAATTGTTAAAGTTGAATTTTTTAAATCATATTTTATCACTATCTTTGTCGAGACACATATCTCGGAAACGTCTGAAGCAAAATAGACGAATAAAAAATTTTTAGAAACTTGGACCTTCTGTACAAAATTTTTGAGACACATAAAACTCATTTTGCAATAATATATTGCTTGAATTTTTAAGCACCCATATTCTAAATTTTGCCCTTCTGTTATGTAGCCAAAAATTAATTAAAATAAAGTAAAATGAATGCAAATTATCTTAAAATGTTATGATTTAATCGTCCATAAAAAAAAAAACAATTAATTTCATAAGGCTAGTTCCACAAACCTCCGTAATCGCATAAACGTAGCCGCAACGCAATGCGCACAACACAACACGCATGTGCACAAACGAAAATCGTGTTGTGCGCATTGCGTTGCGGCTGCGTTTATGCGATTACGGAGGTTTGTGGAACTAGCCTAATGATACAAAATATTTTTCTGGTCTGCGTCGAGAAAGCATGTATTTCCCGGACGCTACGCGTCCGAAAAAGACGTGTTTTCACGCTACAGACACAGAAAAATGTTATACGAGCCTTGTCCATAAATAAGAAATGACCCAAATCGCAGTTTAACATCCTCGGCTTCGCCTCGGAAGGTAATTTACGTGCATTTGGGGCATTCTTTACTTTTCTGGACTCGAGCCGTAAATATACTATGCTTGAACAGTAAAGAATGACCCATATAGCACGTAAATTGACATACTGGGATTAGGGCCATTCTTTTTTTTAAAATAAGGGTCAAATATGACTTTTCTTCCTAGAGTGTCGAAAACACTTAATTAACGTTAATTAACGTGCGATCTGGGCCATTCTTTTTTTTTTTGCTCCCTTGGTTAAAGATGTACTATTACATATCTAGGGAAAAAAGCCTATTTTCGGCACTAGAGAGACAGCATTTTTGCCCATTATATGCAAAATTAAACTATTTTTTTAATCACGGGACAAAAATGGGGTTCGACTTTTACATGCTGTCTGCACTCGTTCGCTACGCTCGCCCGAGCATACAACTGCATGCAAAGTCAAAACCAATATTTTTTCATTTGTTAAAAAATAGACATTTCCTTATCAGTGTCGAGAAAACATAGTTCGCTGGTGTTTTGGCTAGAAAATACGTTCTTTCTGACACTTAAATCTATAGCAAATATAAAATTTTTTTTTAAATTAAAATTTAAGAACAACTTGTAATGATCATGCTAAGTTACAAACAAAAAATAACTAAGAACGAAATTTACAAAAATAAAAAAAAGGAAAATATAAATTTTTTATTAAATATTGTTTATCAGGTTATAATATTTTTTATTTATATTCAGCCGCTATACTTACTTATTAATTACTAATTAGTACTATATTTGCAGATCAGATATTATATTTTATTTATTTAAATTATATCAAACATTTTTCTTAGTTCAACAAAAATAAATATTTGATAACTCATTATTAAATCCTAAATAACAGCAGTTGTAAGCTAAAAAATAAACATTAGAAACCATATTTTTAAAGCCCAGAATTTTCAAGGTGAACGCATGCACCTGTAAAACAACAACCACACAATAAATCCTACACATGCATATATAAAACTTTCTCACGTACCGGAATTCTTATCACAATCTAAACCCTGTTGCGAAGAGATGATTATTGTCTTAAATGATATGTTTAGTTTTATTGCATATTTTTAATCAATAAATTACTTAATTAAACAATTAACACTTAGTATTAAAAATAACAAAACAATTAAAAGGGCACTAGAACAACACCTTTATTCCAAATGTTTTTTTTTTCAAACTTATTTGCGAATTATTCAAACAAAATTTACTTAATAATTGTTGTTATCACAAATGTAATTATTTGAAAAACTAAACACCGTATTAAAACGAGTTTTTAATTGATAATTAACAAATTATTAAGTAAATACTAAGCGTAAATAATTGCATACACGAATATTGGTTTTTATTTATTTTTGTAGCGCATGCTTCAAAGCAGAAATCTTTAGTTTATCTAAAGATAAAGAAGGAATTTTGGGAAAAAATTTTGTAATTGTGTAAGTAGAGACATCTAGACTAATTTTTGTACAATATATTTTTTTATTTAAATTTTATAAATTTTATAAATTATAATTATGATGAGTATAAAAATAATAATAAAATTTCATTGCATATAAAAATTTCTAAAAAGTATTCTATTCTAATATATTAATAAATAAGTACATGCATTATATTAGATAAAAAATTTTTAGTCTTATAATTTTAAATTTTCAATTTTAAATCCAGTTTTAATTTCTGGACTAAAATTTAATTGATCAGTCTCATTAGTTTCGCCTAATAAATTTAATTCTTCAATATTAGTCCTATAATTTTTTTGAACTTTTGAATTATTTGGTAATTCGTTAATTTTTGTTTCCACATTTTTATCGCTAAAAATTTCTAAATCAATATCATTTTCTTTTAATTCTGGCAAAAGAAGTTCATCTGTTAAAAATAAAGAATATTAAAATCTATGTTTATAAAAAATTTTATTAAAATTATTTTTATCAAGTTTACCTTTTTCTTTAGTAACTTTTTTTGTCTTTTGAACAGGTACAACTTGCATTTTGGCTAATTTAATGGACTCATTAAAATCTTTATCAGATACTCCAAAAAAGGGAGCAGCATAGTCCATTTCATGAATAGCTTTCACCAATTTATTCAACTCATCAGGCATCGAAAAGCGTTTAAAATGACGAGCTTCATTCGGAATATCATCATTTTTACAATAAGGAAATTGTAAAGCATAATATCTTTTATTATCCAAGGGATAATTTTCTTTTATTAATTTTAAAGCCTGTAAATCCATATTGCGATAAACCACTGGAGCAATGTCATCAGTCTCTGGAGATGCAGCAACTATCACAACATCTGCTGAATGGAATGCTTCGTTACACCATAACACTGGATCCTTGAAAAAAATGTTTTGTCGTTATCAAAATAAACTTAAAAGCTATAATTAAATATTTGAAATAATTTACTTTATTTGAGCTTTCAGGAATATCCAATTCATCTATCATTGCAATTATATTGCAACTTCTTAAGTACTGGGCCAAATCTATAATAGTATTTACATGTGACATATGAGTTGGTGAATACACCAAAAGGCACTTCGGTTTCCTTTCAGATCTTTTTAACATTTCTGCTTTAAGAAACATAATTATTTTTAATTGCTAATAGCTCATTTCTTTTAAATTATTAGGACTAAATAAATACCTTTTTTTTTGTACATTTTATAACTATGATACAAAGCATATATTATCACAGGTGGTATCCAAACTACGCTAATTATCATTATTAGTAGGCGGTGAGATACTTGTTCTGTAATTTAAAATTTTTTAATAACAGTTGAATATATATTCAATTATTTTAAAAATAAGTTTCTTACTTATACTTATTAGAGGAGAAGTAGTGTTCATGCATCCGTTTTCACCACATTGTGGGTGTAAAGCTGCTACTTTGAAATAATGAATGCCATCTTCAACTGCAAAACTTTTTTGAATTTGTTTTTCACCTTTTTCAGAATTTAAAGTTATTACTGTTGAGTGATTTGTATCGTTATTTGTTAACCAAACTTTATAACCTGATACATTAAATTTTTCAGGAACAACTTGAATGTATAAAGTCAAAGTTGCTGCATCTGATACATCGATATATATAAATGGAGTGTAAAGACTAATATTACTAAGATTATCATCTGTAAATCAAAATATAATGTCATGAATAACTGGAAAAAAAGATTTTGATATTTAATATGTAACATTCAGTATACCAATAAATCTATGATGTGGTACAGTAAATACTAATTTTCTGCTATATTCATAATTTGAAGATGAAATTAGATATTCTAATCTATATGGATGTGCTTCAAATGAAGAATTAGAAAATGGGCAAGATACAAAAAATACTTTGAGTGGATATTGAGTCACATTTTTATTAAATTCTATTTGACGACAAGCTGAATTACTGTATTCACCAACATTTTGGTACCTAGTTATTAACCCTTGAAAATAAAAAGTATAAAGTAAACTTAAAATGTTTATAAAATGAGCATAAATTTAAAATACAAACTGTGAAAATTAATATCTGTAACTGTGAAATTAAATGCTGTAACTTTTCCTTTCAATTCACCAAAATCTTTGACATATGCTGAAAGAGATACTTTTGTCAAAGAATCACCAAATGGAGGAGAATGCCCAAGACTGTCGAACCTCATGTTTGCACATTCTACACATAAAAGCAATTACAAGTTTATTTCAATTCGGTAAATAATATCTCAAAATATAATATACCTTCTCCTCGCTGTACTGGTTGAAGAAGACATTTCTCTTCAGGTTTCAATTGAAAAGAGGTCTATAATTTAGAAAAAAATATATTTGTATTTAATATCTAAGAATTTAAATTATTGTTTTTATTAATTTATTTTATCGACAAAAAATTAAAAAAATTTGTTGATAAAATAATTTTTTTTTGTAATATTTGTATTTGTAATTTTGCAGTTTTGTATTTGAATAATATTATTTATTTAAATAATATGATATAATAAAATTCTTATGGCCTTGAAAATCTGAGTTATAGGTACATAATATTATAATCAAGGTGTATTATGTATAATTAAATTAATTATGTATGAATTACCTATAATGATGTTTACTTATTATTTTATGTAAACAAAAAAGAAAAAAAATGTAGTTAAAATGATTACTTTATTTTAATTATTCTTTGTCTAAATTATTTTAAGCTAAATTAAACAAATTTAAAACTTTTTTGATTCATCGCATATTCATTGATACTCTCCAAAAGGGCCAATAAAATTCAAAAAATTTTTTTAGCATATTTAAATAAAAAAATAACAATTTTTAAAAATAAATTTTGATTTATACAATATAAAAATCTCAAAATTCAAATATCTTGATTTTATACCTATATAAATATTTAAATTTAAATTTAGAGCATATAAACATACATTTTATACGCATATGAATACATAAGTTGACAGAAAATACTGAAAATGAGGAAATCCGTAATTTCAGTACTGTAATTTGATACTCTGTAATTTCCTATATAAATGAAAACGTATATTGCATATAATATTTCTTGTATTACATTTTTACGTTATAAATTAGATACTAATTACTTAAATGCATCTTTGGGACAAATTTGTCTTAATTAACAGTTTAGTTTAAAATATTTTAATTAGAATAAAAAAACAAAATAATTTGATTTTTAAAATTTTTTGCAACTATTTTTAATTACTGAATTTCTTTGTTTTTGTAAACAATCAAACAATCACTAGTTGAATACAATGTGAATTTAATTAAACAAATTATAAACACAATAAATTAAATAAATTACTTACTGTATTACGACAAAAGTCTGGATAACAATTGGTTGTATAACCAATTTTAATAAAAATAAAAATAAAAAATGAAAACACAAAAAATAATCGTTTCATATTGAGGTTATAAAATGTTTATTTTTTCAATAAATAAATAATTTTGCAAATCATATTTTTCTTTAAATAACTTGATTATCAGTTTTATTAGATTTATAAACACAAAATCTAATGTTTAAATAATATAAAACACTTTTAAATAATGAAACATAAAAGTTTTTTTAACCAAAAACAACAACGAAAATTAACAATTAAAAAAATTTTAATTATTAGAACTTTAACCTCCAAAAAATAAGTTAAGATTTATCATGATTGATTGAATCATTTTATTATATTTTGAGTTTATTACGCACTACGTGATCATAATCATTTTATTAGATAAAAAAGAACTTATATGGATTAAAAAATATTTATTTTTTGCAAATTTTTCCTCATTGTAAAAAACAGAGTACACAAAAGTCTTGTACCAGCTGTTTGTTTACTTTTTTAGACACTTTAATATTTGATCAAAACACTGCTATTATGCAAAATATTAATACGATAAATTATCACATAATAATTTCATGTAACGGTTGTGAACACAAGTGTAAATATAATATACAACTGTTGTTGGCTAATATATGATGCGACTCCTTTTTTACACTTATATTATGCATTAAATTACACGCAAAAAAAGGTAAACAAATAAACAAACAAAGTGCAGTTTCTTTATTTCTTAGCAGCGGGGCGCCACCATATGGTCTTCTCGCTTTTTGTCGAGAATTTAAATTTTTATTTTTATCAAAAGACGATAAAAATATATAGGTACTTTGTTATTATTTTAACATCATTTATTTCAGAAAATATATTTTGGTTTTTCTTTACAAATTTAATTTTTCCAACGCAATAAATTAATTGAATTGTTATTTTATTTTTAATGAGGTAAATGGTCATTTTCGTGAATACCTAGATCATTGTGATTTTGGCAATTTTGTAAAAGTCGAAAAAGAGTTATTCAAGCAATGTAGGGCAACTTGAATGTAATATGTTCTACTTAAAAAAGTTAACAATTGATATAGCAAATAATTACAATTTGGTAAAGTGAAGTCTTGGATAAAACGAATCACTGAAAAATAGTTAAATTTCTTAGCCGAAAATTAAATAAGACTAACCTTTAATTCGTTTCTTATAAAAAAAAATTTTAATTTAATTTTCTATAAAAAATCCAATATTTTGACAACTTTTAAATAAAAATAAAAAATTTTAGATTTTAATTTTAGATTTTCTTTTTCACATTCTAAACTTTTCCAAAAAATGTGCTCTTTTTATAAATTCAATGAAAATATCCAGTAATAATTTCATAAAAATTTCTTCTGTAAATAATTTTGCCCCAAAAAATAATTTCAATTAAATAATTAAATTTTTATTTTGGAAATTTAATTAATATTAATATTTGCACACAGTTGAAGTTAAATATTTTTAATTTAATTTGTAATTTAATATTAGCGAAATTCATACAACCCCTTATCTATAATACCGATATTATCATTATTATTCTCATTATTCGCCTGTGTTGTAATAAATTTAGGGTGAAACTCTATATAAAATATATGGCATCTGACTCATTCTGATGATTCACGTTTAGTCAAAAAGCCTAAAAATTTATAGTTTAATCATTTTTTCTAAGCAAATAAATAATAAAAATATTTTTTCTTTATTTAATCAATCACAATAATAATAATTTTTAATTAAAACTTTGTTCAAATACATAAAGTGTTTGCATAATATAAAAAAAAAAAAAACAAATTGAAAATAAAATTTTAATTGAGATTCTATGCTCTCGAGAGTTTTAATTAAATTATATTTGAAAATCAATTTATTTTTTTTTTTATAATTAAATTGTCATTTTTTTTCTGCTCAATAAACTCTTGCTGTCTACTATACTCCGTAGCAATTTGTGTATTTTTAAAACTAGTTCAAATATTATAAAACTGTGTCTCCTTTTTTTTATAAAAAAATAAGGAAATAAATAACTGTTTTTATAGAGCATAAAATGGCAATATAGTAAAATTTATTTATTTTAGAAAATTTTTAATTAAATTGTTATTTAGATTTTAAAATATAATAAAAACATTTTAATAAATCTTGATATTATTTTTGAGTTTAAAAGTTATTTATGAATGAGTGCAACGATTATTTAATGATAAAATTTTAAAGTTTGGGGGATTTGGGTCAACTGAAAATTTAAGCGAGGGTATCTACTTAAGTAAATATTAAAGATGATCTGATACTAAAAAATGGATCTTCATGATATTAAGTGGTTTTTCCACTTAAAAAGTAAAATGATACAAACTATTTTTTTTAAACCTTCAGTGACGTACTTTGTAAGTCTAAGAAATCTAGAAAGCTCATCATTCCGTGCTTAAAGGATTGGTCTAATTTTTTTATTTTTATCTAACAGTGATTTATTTTTATCCAAATAAACCGAAATTTACCTTATTAAATTTTTGAGTAAAAATCAAAATCTATCACCTAACTGATTTTACCTTCCAGATTTCGTACTTTAAATCTCTTATTTGGATCAAACAGAAAGTGTCTTATTTAGGTGTCTGATCAGAAAGCACGTATTTTTATAGAAGCAAACAAAATATAAGAAAAGAATATGCCCTAAATCACACTTCACTGTTTACCATTTCACCAAACTACGTGCCAACTAGGCTATATTCTTCCAGCCACGCGGCTCGTAATCAATGAATAATATTTGCTTAAAAATTAAGCAATGTCATTTCGCAATGTAAATAAATTAATGAAAATAAGTAAATTTATATGATTAATAAACAATGGCGTTATCTAGCATGTACGCATTTATTGTTACTATTGTTTATTTTCCATAGAACAAACTCAATAAAATCAAAAACACGCGATTCTTTACCTAAATTACAAACTCGATGAGTTTAAATAATTATTCGAATAATTATATGCCACTTTAGGTATTGAAGTAAATTTATAAATAAAATTAAATTTATTATATACCTTATTGTATTAATTTTATGAATTCAAATCACGTAAATTTATATTTTGTAGGGCAGAACAGGGCATTTTAGCACGCTATTGGTATTTTAAAGAATTTTTATTTCGGTTTATTTTCTTTGCTAGCGGGCAATAATGACAATATTCCGTTACTATTGTCTTTTGTGAAGAAAAAAACATTCATAACCTCATCTAGAAATATTTATTTTTACCAAATTCGATTACTACTTTGATTGTTAAAACTTTTTGGTTTTTGGCTGACGCTTTCTTGAGTTATACCACTTTTTGTGTTTTGTGGGTCCTCTATATTTAGGCAATTTTTGTAAATAATTTAAAAGTTTACACACTAAAACTATTTAGTTAATTAAATGAGCAGGTTTTGTTAGTTACTAAAATTCAACTTAACATAAAAATTCTTATTAATTCTACTTTTACTTCCAAACCTTCTAAATCATACTTCACCTTAACCTGCACCAAAATACCCAGTTCTCCCCTACACGGAATAAAAAAATATTAAAATTTTTTTATACAGACTAAAAAAAAACTAATTTAAATAAATAAAATTAACATTTTATCATATTATACAGTATTTTTACTTGGTCATGTCTACAGAAAATAATAAAATCAAGTTCAAGGTACACACACATGGAATTATATTAATTAATCAACCTCGGAATAAAAATTTTATCGATTTATTTTTACTGTTATCATATTTATTTTATTAAGTCAATATTTTTTCAATATTTTTTCTTAAACTTAAATTTTCTTATTTTTTTTGTAATTTTTTGATTTTTCCTTTAATTACAAGAGACAAAATTGGTTTTCTTACACAAAAAGTATTATGAAATTTTGTGTTATAATCAAAATTAACTAGATAGGTAAAAAATATTTTGTTATCTAAGTGTAATCAAAGGTCGCGTGTGCTTGCGATTTTTTAAAAATGATAAAGTGAATAATAATGATAATAATGACAATAATAAGTAAAAAATGTATTTTTTTTTAATAATGACAAAAAAAATATCTTATCCTAGATTTTTCTTGGAAGGAGTGGTTCTTAACTATGAAATATAGTGTAGTTACGTAAAATAAATCTTTTTTTTTTGTTGCCTTGTAAAAATATAAACTAAAATAATAAAAATATATATACCGCACCTTCTTGGGTTGTATATATGGAGCGTTCCAGGTTGAATCAGTTTTTTGGAATCTAAATTTTTGTTTAATATTTTTTTTTTCAGTTTTGAAGACCTGAAATCATTTAGTTAGAAGATTTTAAAGTTTTGAAATTTCAGAAAAAGTTAAGAATTAAGCAAGTAAAGTACTATTATTCCACTTTATAAACTATAAACGCTAAACTCAAATAATTTTCTGTAATTGTGTAAATTTTGAATTAATTAATCTAATTTAGAGGGCTAAAAATGTTAAAATTTGTCCAAAATTAAAAAATTTTTTTGAATATTTTATAAAGAGTTCCATAAATTTATTTGCATTTGTGAACCAAAAAGAAAGCTGGAATTTTTGCAAATTCAAACATTTTTAAGAATTTGAAGCGCAGCATATACGTAGCTTTATAACCCAAAAATTTAGGGTCGAGGCAATAATTAAATATTTTAGTTTATCTAACTGATCAATTCCTTGGTAAATTGGGTGATTTTAAAATAGGTAAAACTATATGTATTAGTAAGACTCTAAGAAACAAGTAAACTTGCATCCAAATCTTCAGAAAAGTATTGAATTTTTCCAATTGCAGCAAAATTTAAAAAATTTTCTTGCCAATGAACCCAAAAATTTTGTGCAAAAGTCTAAATTAGAAACATCTAAATTTTCATGAAAAACCTCATATAAAAAAAGCCTACCAACAAATAATAGTCTGATTATTTTCTATGCATGCAACAGCAAAAAAAAAACTGCATTTTATTTATCAAAAATATGAAATACATCAAAAACAGACACAAATTCAATATTCCACATTTACCTACTGTACAATAAACCAAACAATATAAAATATATTTTTAAAAGTAAGCTAAAACGAGTAAATAAATTGAAGAAAAAAGTGAGATAGAGCAAAAAAGCGAGTAAAATAAAAAATGGAATTTTCAACATCGTTTTACTATATTATTAGATTGAAGTTAATAAAAATAAAAGAGATATTTCCGCGAACTACGGAAGAACGAACGAATCTACCTATATTTCTCTAAATGTTATAGAAGATGAGACGAATTATATATTGAATAAAAAAAAAAAAAGCCCAATAATGCAATAATGTAAAACTTATTAAATTAGAAAGAGCTAGGCAATATATAATGTTCAAGATATATTTATCGAAGCTTTTGCCAATAGTAAAGTGCTCGATGAACCCTGACAAGTCTGACACCTGCATCGAAAACCACCCACCCATTTTTTTCATTTTTATATATTTTCTATCTTTTTTTAATATATATATAAAATTCCAATATATTTTCTATAAAACATTTTCTAAGGCTGAAAATTTCTCTATCTTTTTCTAGTAAATAAAATGTTTTTAAAGAGCGCAAGCGTCCTTTTAATACTTACGATAATGTGGGTGGGTATGGATGCATGTATAAGTAAATACATGTTTAAATATATGCTAGATTTTCTCTGTTATCAACTGCTTTAATATCCTCTAACATACAGAAATGCGCGGTTCTTTTTCGCATGTGCGCGTTGTGGGGTGACCGCCACTGTTGTATTGCAACTCAGTTGATTTGCACATCTGCAAATTTATAATATTAAAGCAAATACACGATTGTAATTTTACAGTTGTTAAAATTATTAAATAAAAAGATTTTAAGTAAAATAAGAGAAAATTTTGTGTGTTTAGAATGTGAAAAAAAGTGATTAGTTGTGATAAATTTGTTTTTAAAATGACGTTGTCTTCCTTACTGTGTTATTAAAAAGGATTTATCGAAGAAAATTTTTAGCGAGAGGGTCACAGGACTCACCTAATATGGGAGGATGTTGGCTTACGGCGCTGTGTGGCTGCTGTTCTTCTTTCTGGCAGGTAAGAAAATTTCTATGAAAATTTTCTTAATTTTTCTTTTTAGACGTCCGAGAATTTTAATTACTAAAAAAATTTAATGATTTTTTTTAATTAATGGGTTAATCTACATTTTTTCTAGTTACGTTATTTTTACAATAAAATTTATTACGTAATAAAAAATTATTTAATTTTTTTTTTTGTATACCGGCGGATATAAATAATTTAAATAATTTAAATAAAATAAATTTTCGAACAAAAAAAAATAATCGTCTGCTATTTTTGAAATTTTATTTTTTTGTAAAAATCGTGTGTAAGTATGTGTTGACAATGGGTCGATCGACGCGTTCAGAATTTTTGGAAAATCGATTGTTTTCTTGTTTTTATTAAATACTTTTCTTTTGTACCTATTTTTGTAAATTCTTAAAATTTTAAGTGTGGGTTGGGATGTAACTTCAATTTTGAATTCGCTGTTTCTCGTGAGTCGTTCATTAATTTAAAAAAAATTAACATTTAAAAGGAACAGGCATGATAATTTTTAATTTTTTTTTTTAAATTCGTGACTAATTTTCTGCATAAAATCAGGCGCAACAAAAGGCACTATGGTTAAAAGTTTTGTATCCTGTTCTTGCAATTCTTTTTTAGTATTGTTTAATTTTTATTAAAACAAAAGATTGAATTTCTGTTATTATATAATTATTTCAAAAAATGAAAAAAAATTAAAATTATTAAATTTTGGAATTCAGGATGGCAGAAAACACTTGCGCTAGTTCCAGAAAAAAATATAACAGTAGATTCCGGTCAAAATGTAACAGTTGATTGTTCAGCAGATGGGACAGTAGGTAATTTAAATGAAGGAACTGCCATGTGGATTAGAAATGGAAGAAGAAATGGGCGATCAGAAGTAGATTCAAATGGTGTTTTAAAAGTATACAATGTCACTGTTAATGATTCAGGAATTTATGATTGCCATATAGATGACATTGCTAAAGTTAGAGTAAATTTACTAGTTAAAAGTATGTTTTAAATTTATCTAAAATTAGGGTCTTAATAGGATTTTTTGACAAATTTGTTTTTTTTTTTTTGGACAGCAACTCCACCAGCCTTGCACAATGTATGGGTTAAGCCGTCTACGATTCTCGCAAATATTTTGTGGGAAGTTAATGGAACTGGTGGTTACCCAATTATAGATTTCACTGCCGAATACCGGCCCAAACCAACCCCTGGAGAAGAGCCTGAACAATGGAAGCCTATTATTCCTAATCACATTCCTCCCAACTCGGTAAGTTTTTTATAAAAGTTATTTTTGATATATTAATAATTTTATTTCTTATTTAAATTTTAGAGGCAAATAGACGTTTACCATTTAGTACCCAACACAACCTACATCTTTAGAGTGTGGGCTACGAACAAACTTGGTAAAGGAGAAATTGTAGAAGTAGAAGGACATACACATTTTAGTGTTGAAGAAATAGGTACTTAAATAACTAAATATATTAATATTATTTAGTATTTAATATTAAAGGGTACCCACTTGACCCTAAAATCTTAAAAACCTTTCAGATATTTTATTAGGCTTGAACCTGAAGAAATTAGTTCCTATCTTTTAAAAAAGTTCAACTTTTGGACAATTTTAAAATTTAGGGCACATTTAATTTTTAGTATTATTTAGGCTATTTGCAAGGTCCAGAATTCTACGAGGAATCAGAAATTTTACCCAACAAATAGTTTCCAAGCAGTCAAAATGTTTATTAATTTTAAAATTGAGCAAAAGTTGAAAATTTGAAAGGAACATTAATCTAAGCTAAATAGATTATTAATTAAAAATTTGAATCTTTAAAACTAATAGATAGACTTTTCTGAAGTTCCAAATTTATAATAATATGCTTAGTTGTAAAAACTGTTCCCAAACATTTATTTTGTCTGCTATCAATTTTATATAGAGAACCTAATATTTAACATGACAATGAAACCTTTTGTTTAATTACATTAAAACCTTAAAAACTCCTTTAAACAAATAGCTTAAAACGCTTAATAAGACACTTATACCTCCTTTATAGAAAGGGGACACCCCATATCCATAGCATGTAATTTAAGCCTAAACTTTAAGTATAATTAAAAAAGTAATACAATATTTAAAAATTTTATTTTCAGAATTGGCTAGACATTTATTAGCCGGAGCAGAAAATTTTGATACTCGTGTTTGGGTTGCAGCCGTAGGTATTGTTATGGGGACATTAATGGTTCTTGGGTTTGGTACATGCTTTCTGTTATATCGGGAATGTAAGACACCTTGTAAGCATTTAATTCTTAACATTTTTTTTTAAAGCTTTATGCTTCTACTCTATCTCTTTTTGATAACATTTATTTTGTTACTGCTACAAATT
Source organism: Anagrus nilaparvatae (assembly GCA_022575985.1). NCBI lineage: Eukaryota > Metazoa > Arthropoda > Insecta > Hymenoptera > Mymaridae > Anagrus > Anagrus nilaparvatae. Next base: position 4,899,086 of record JAKSXM010000246.1, on the reverse strand, counting down.
TTTCTTTAAAAATTGATTTAAATTTTGAAAATTTGTTGTGTGTAGCAGTTACAAACATTTGCTGGCTAATTAATTTTCTTATATAACATTTTAATCATCTTCAGCTTTATTATCCATGAATTTAAAAAAAAAAATAATTACATTTACTGCCATCATATTACTGAATTTACAATAATAATTTTTACTATGTTTCTTAATTTTCTATACTAATCTTTTTTCAGCTGCAAGTTACTTAAGGCATTTTATTAAAATTTTTTATTAATTTATTTAAGTAAATTTTTTTATTATCTGCACGTATTAACAATATTAACAGTGACTTTAATATTTTGACATCATATTTTGAACATTTATACTTTTAACTGATTCTGGGAATATTTAATAATCACCTGTTTTTAATAAATGAAATTGGGTCTACCACCAAACTTATTTTAAAGAATTTATGGATTTTTTAATTTTGTTTATTTTGAGCATCAAAGATATTGGGTCCATATTTTAAGTCCTTGTTGAATTATTCTAATTTTGATTTTTTTAAGTCAAATTTTTATTTAAGTTAATATAATTTGTTTTAATAAAGTTCTTTGGTTGAAAAAGTAGAAATAGATTTTATTTTACAGAAATAATTATTTCAGCGGTGGATCCAGAAATATTAGTTTAGAATAACTTAGCGAATTATAGTAAATAGAGCACAAAATTTTAGTAATTTTTTATACAGGATTAAAAAAATTACAGAAAAGCAACAGAATTTCCGGGATCTGGGCTCATGTCCAGAAAAGTAAAGAACTGCCCAATTCGCACGTAAATTACCTTCTGAGGCGCAGCCGAGCCTTTTTTTCAAGCTTTGTTTAGATGTTTATGAAACGCTTTATAAAAATAAGAGAACAAAAAACAATGAAATTTTACAAAATTAGAACCATCAGTAAAATGAAAAAAATTGCAAAATTTCATAATTTTTATACTTATGCTACTTTTTTGCATGCAGCGTTTTAGAAATATCTACAATTTGTCTGAAAACAGAACCTTGAGCTTAATTTCTCAAGGTACCCCAAATCACAGAAATTCTTTTACTTTTCTGAAAAAAAATTTATTTCAAGAATATTATTAAAATTTTTTAATTTTCAAAAAAAAATTTTCACGACTTTCATTGGAGAGAGCGACTGGCTCTATTTCTACTGGATTCACCAAATTCATTTAGCAAAACACTAAAACCTCAAAAATTTAATATAACATTCAAAAAAATTCAAAATTCAACTTTTTCAACCAAAAACCTCGATTAATTTCACAATTCATTTATACATAAAATTCAAATTTCATAAAAATTTTAATTAAAAAAAAATATTATTTATTAAATATTATTTAATTAATTCCATTTTTTTCATTTTTTTAAAACTTTTATTTCAAGGTGTTTGTTACCGATGCTTCTTTCTTAAGTTAAGGTAATAAGATTTGGTGGTTTTTAAATAAATAATTCAATAGTGTGTACTCTACATGTAAAAAATTAGAAACCATTTTCATAGAAAAATAGAAAACTAAAAAAATCTCTATGATTCAGTAAATCTAAGTATTTTTTCAATTAAAACTTCATTGGTATTAAATCTGGTTCGTAGGTGATGATACTAAATTTAGTGTAAAAAAGTGAAAATCTGTGCATTTTTGAATCTTTTAAAAAAATGAATAATAGTTTCATCGTATTGTTTACTAGTACTATTTGAAACATTAATAAAATTGTAGAATTAGAAAAATTAGAATTTAGTAGTTAAAGATAGGAAAAATAGGGAGATAGGGTAGAAGCTCGAAATAGACCAATAAATAAGGCTAATGAAAATTAAATTCCTTTAAAAATTTTCAGCGCAGCTGGAGGAACAGGAAGTAATTGAATTAGTACCAAATATTATATTGAATCCTGGTTTTTTTGACGACAGAATAGAAAGAGTACCACAAGATGAAAATTCAAATAATCAAACAACTATTCGTTTAAATAATAACACTATCGTGCAGCCAAGACGACTTTAGCGACTGATGTCTGATTAGACATTTAATTAAATAATAAGTCTTTGTATGTGTAAGTATATGAGTTAATCATCAAAATTTTTAATATTAATTAAACAGAAAATTTTTACACACGATATTGGCAGGCATAAATTTTAGATGTAAATTAACTTATCTAATAAGAAAATTTTAATCGGAGGTCGAATCAATAAGACTTAAATCTGTAGGTTTTTTTAACAAAATTTTAGAATTTTTTGAAAAAAAAAAGTTATTAATATTAAAATATTGTCATTCGTGCCTCGACAGTCTTGAAAATTAAATTGGAGCTTAATTTAGACTGAGCTTATTAATATCCGAAATAAATTCGAAGAATTCAATCAAGACTGTCAATTATTGGTTTCAGAATATTTTGAAATCATAAATCCAATAAGTGATTCTCTTTCTGCATGATTTTTTTTGACAAATAGAAGCTAAATAAATGCAAGTACTTAATGTTTTTCAATCAAAAATATTGCTTTTCAATTTTAACAGTATTAAACAGTATTTTTTTTACTACTAATTTTAATTTTAAAAATTTTAGTCATTTTAAGAAAAAATCTAGTAATATAAAATGCAATCATGCAGAAAGTGATAGAAAAATTTTGTATGTGTAAAAATGTGCCATTTTTTGTCCTGAATGATAAATATTTGCCTGAAATGACACAGTATGCTAAAGTTATTTTTACTGCCTTTTTATGAATAAAATAGATAATTTTTACAAAATAATAAAGCGCCATAATTTGATGTATGCGATAAATATGCGACTGTGCGAAAAAGTGTTTTTAAAAATTCAAGGATTCAGTATAATTATTTAATAAATCTTTTTTTTAATGTCGATAAATATCATTAATTAAAAGCGAGTGCAATAAATAAATAGACTTTTTGAAACTTTCATTAAAAAAAATCATTGACTGCTTTAAAAGTAATCAAATTATATCAAAATGATAAAAAATACATAGAAAATGATGCACAATTTCTATAAAATAATTTTGGAATTTAAAATATTTAAGTAATTTTTAAAAAACGTAGGTAAGCTGTATGGCATAATTTTATAAAGTCTAAGATTTTATTCGATATATTTCACTCGATATTGACATTATAAGAGGCAATCATATAAAAATTTATAAAAAAGTATAAACGCTTTGATTAGCACAGGCTGGCAAAAAAACGTTCTAGATTCAAAAAATGGGTATCCGAAGGATTTTTAGGTGCTGGATACGATGCTGTTAGCTGTTTTTGGGTATCGGTTTCTGAGTTTTTGGATGGTTTGACTTAAGAGTGCAAGATACACTGGGTCTAGAAAAAATTACCTGATTTTTGGGTTTAGTTAATTTTATTGCAAGGATTTTTTATGCTAAATGAGGTCATGGGCTTTATGGGTTATCTTAAATCTGTCAAAATTCTAAAGAAAGACCAGCAAGTGACATTTTATCTCAAAAATCCTTCAGATCTTAAACACTACACTCGAAAATGAAGCGATGATTTCAAAACACAAACTCGCTATTTTTGCACTTTTGGGTTACAACATCTTCAAATCCTGATATAATATCCAAAAAATCAGTCAACAGTATAAAATTCAGCATGCAAAAATTCTTCGGCCAACCATATAAAGGCCATAAATTATTTGCACAGAATTTTTGTCAGCCTGTGTAACCATTTTTAACAAAAATAAATAAAGATTTGCTATATGAGAAAAGATAGATTGCGTACTACGAATTAAATGTTTAGAAAAATATTTATTATTAATTTTAATTAAATTGATGCTTATTTTATTATAACTAGTAGAACTGATTATTATTACAGTTGTGATAAAAAAAATTTTATTAATTATTTTAAAAAGAAAGTAAGTAAAAAAAATATTTGATAGATCTTTTTTAGAAATTTTGAATGCAAATTTTTTTATATATAGTTAAATTTTTGCCAAAAAGTCATATATAAAATAGCGAAAAATATATAATTTTTCATAGTTAATTAATTATATTTATAAGCAGTTGGGTTGTATAAACTAATTAAATTTCCTTATGAAAAAAAAGTGCAATAATTTAATAGCAATAAAGAATTTTTTTTTTAATTCATTTTTTGAAGGAAAAATAATTCAATTATAATGTGGTTGTTAATATAAATATCGGTTGTGCTTTTAAATAGTTACTATGTATATTAAACACTTAATTTTTTTTTAGTTTTAATTTCATGACAAAAGAGTATGTAAAGCTTCGTAATATGCACTCTGTGTTGTGAATGGTCAGAAAAAAATGCAAAAATATAAGAAAAATGAGAAAAACTTAAAAAAAAATAAATAATTTATAATATATATTTCTATAACCAAAAACATCATAATAATAATAATATTTTAGCTATTATAAAAATAAGTCAAAAAAAAGAACAGTTTTTTATAAAAAATATACATGATAGGTAATGCAAAAAAGGGTTATTGACAAGAAATAGTATTTTAAATATGAGGAAAATAAGTGAGGTTGCTTCTGGTTATTAGATTCACTCTTTCTAGGTCTGAACCATATGTATCCTCCTGAAATTTTCGACCTCCTTGAGTTTCGTCTGACCAAACTTTTTTGGTACTACTTGATTTTTTAGACGACTCTAGAAATGGTAATCATAGAAAGCCTTTTAAGTATTTTCATGCAGGTTTTATCTTAAAATTTCCCATTGTAGTCATTTTTGCTATAAAATTTTAGGAAGTCTTGGAAAATTTAAAAATCTAAGTTTTACAAAATATTTATAATAAAGGTTTCTTCTGATACTTTTTATAAAAATATTTTCTGAAATTTTTTTTCATTTTTCTGAGCTTTAGGTACCAAAAAACTATTAACAAGCTTATTTTCAGTGAAAATATTTTAAAATTCAATTATGTATTTTTGGAATATTTAATATTTATTGTTCATAGGATTTTTTTCTAAATTTGGCTCTTAAAAGTTTGACGAAACTAATTCAGCCATTTCTAGACTTACAATGTATTTATTTTGCTTGAAAACCTCCCTAATACATGAACCAGAACTGACAGGTCAATCTGGTAACCATTTGCAACACACATATTTTGCCTCCGATGATATAAATAAAAAGATTTTATTCTTTGATACCAAAAGAGCTTTTATTATTAAAATAAATAAAAAAACAATATATATTAGATAACTCACACATATACACTTTTATTTAATTTCTATTTTAGTTTATTATATAACATAAAAAAGAAAACTTTTGGTATTTAATTATGTTCCTTTTTTTACAATAAAATTATATATTGTACAAACTAAAAATCTGTGTATAAATGTATACTTTTAATTAATACATATATAAAAGTAGTATATATATATATAATAAACATATATATAAATTTTTTTACACAAATTATATATATAAATATATTTTATAATTCAAAATATTAGTTGTGTAATTTTACATTATTTATTTATTATGGATATTGTTTGTACTTTAAATTTGCTTTCATAATTGAATTTTTACATTCGATTTGATTCTGATATCTAACATTGTATTATTTACATAATTAAAAACAGAAAGAAAGAAAAGTATTCTTGTAACGGAACCAAAAATATGAAAAAAAGTAATAACTATATAGGCTTTCCCTATAACTTCATTATACTCATATATAATATAATATATTAATCATATATAATTGATTTATCAATTGGGACCCAAAAATATATAACATAAATGTGTACCTTATTTCCATATTTTTGAGACATAATACAATAATTCGCTCTGATGCTAAAAAATATTTTTTAATTAATATCATCATCATCGCTATACAATTTTATTTTTATTTTTTTAATTATATTTTGTAAATATGGAATATAAATTTTAATCGCATATTTTATGCATGTGCTATTATATTTAATTTAAAAATTCCTTCTTTTTTTAATCGTTAATAATCATTGTTAACTAAATAATATTATGAAAGTTACTTTTAAGTATAAATTATTGCATCTATTAAATTAAGATACACTATTACAGATTAATCCTATAAATATATTGTATTTTATTGAAAGTATTTTAATTTTAAAGATATGGTTTATTTTTAATAAATTTAAGTATATTTTGTATAATATTTAATTAGAATTGGTTATATTAATATATAAGTTTAAATAAAGAAATGTTGCTTTAGAGTAAAAATAAGTTATTAAATTTTTGATCGTAAAGAGTGCTTTTAAGTTTTTAAATATTATTTATGTATATATTTAATTAATTAATAAAAAATATTAAATGTATATATAGATCACAATTAATATATAAATTATGCATTTTTCTGTTTTAAAATATTCTTATGTGATTTTTACGGAAAAGGTTGATATTATACACAATGAGTGATTTAACGATACAAGATATGATAATAATTTAAAATATGGTTGTGTGACATTATAATAACTAAAATGTTAGTGAAACAGAAATAATAAGCACATATCAGAAATAATGGAAAATAATTGTCTTGTATTATACCTAAATATAACTTTTTGCGTAAATAATTAACAATTTACATTCCATATTTATACCGTTAATATAATGTAATCAAGAAATATATGTAAATTTTTCGACAAAGTTGCAGCTTAATAATATTGTTTTAATTTGATTTAATAAATGCTACTCATATCATAATAATAAAATACATAATAAGCTATTTAAATTGTAACAATTTTATTTGCTGTGACTTCATAATATATATAATATATATATATATTTTTTATTAAAATACAATACAATTATATATGTACAAAACAAATTAAAAAGATATATATATCAAGGCTTTCATTAACTATATTATGCTTATAACGCATCATTTTAATGTAATAAACCATAAATATATTGTTCCGATTTAAAATAACAAAATTATTATTCAAAATTTATATGTAATCCATCATTTTTAACTGATTAACATTTTATAAATTGTAAAATTTTTATTTAAGAAAATAAAAAAAAAAATTGGAAATATATGAAAGTGCTTACAATAAAAACATGAAATCATGTAAGTCTTTAATTATTTTTTAATAGTACCTAACCTAATAGTTTTTTTACACATACTTTATACAAAAAAAAAATAAAAAATATAATCTATTTTAAACAACAAATTTCTAATAGTTTTTGCTAATGAGTTTTTCTCAAGGGCAAGAGAATTTTTGTTACAACTTAGAAATTAGCCTAATACTTAACTCACAATATTAATGTAATTTTTACATCCTATTTTGCCTAATTATAACAGCCATAGAGAATCTTTCTTATCTTTGATTAATCAAATTCTGCTTCATTACTTGCTTGTGAACTGGAAAGAGGATCAATCGGCCCAATTTCGTTCATCTTTTTCTTTGCTAAATTTTTGCTTCTATCACTTGCTCTTCGGAACCAATTTTTATATCTTTTTTCAATATCAAATAAAGTTGCTGCTGGGAAACTTTCTCTAACTACCACTAAAAAAGAATTTTTTTTAGTTATTGATTTATTTGAAAACACTTTTAAATATTAAATACTCACTTGTTATATGATGATGAAAGTTTTTGTTGTGTAATTTAGTTTTTCCAAAACCTTGAATCCAAGTCAATCTGTAAGCTAATTCATTGGTAAAAATTAGAGCAAGAATTTTGTCAACCATGTCACTGAATTTACTTCCTCCGATAAGCCTAATTTTGTTGTCCTATTTATAAATTTAAATTAATTAATAATGTTTTTATTTCAAAAGTTTTATAAATAATTTACTTACAAATTGTTCAGATACATTTTTTTTAGTTTTTAAACTTTCATCAAAACTTAAAAAGTCTGCTTCATTTGAAAAAGGCATTTTTGGTAGAAGATTAAATTCTTCTTTTAATTTAGGTTTGGCTACAGGAACATTATCTACTTTTTTTACTTCTATTAATTCTTTCAATTCATTTATTTTGTCCAAAAATAATTTAAAATATTTTTCCATCGTAACTCGACAACTGGCTAAAAAAACAAAGGCATATGTTTTACATTTTTGACCTCTGGGTTTTTGAAAATTAATTTTAATTTTATAAATAAAATAATAAATTATTTACCACAGCAATTATCATGATTGTGAATTAAAATCATCTGTTCCATATTTAAATCCGTTGCTTGGTCTGGTTCTAACATTTAGAAAAGTAAGTTAATAAACAATTCAAAATAGAAAAAATTTTATATTATTTAGATACCTGAATACTGTTCAGCACTTTGATCTATTGTATTAACTATTTCATAATCATTTAAATCTGCTGCAGAGTATTCATGATCAATTATCATCTCTTGTTTTTCTGGTAAAAATTGTATTAACCCAGCACCATCAGCATCGGATATATCTTTTATGACAAAATTATTTTTAGTATCTTTATTAAGCACATTGACAACACATAATTTTTCTAAATCTTTAGCAGTAGCTGCTTTAATTCTTCTTTGTTGTTGTCTTTTTGAAAGACTGGCAAATGGTTTTCTGGACATCATTTTGCATAAATTGATTTTATTTTATTATAATAATAATAAAATAATCATAAATTTATAAGTTGCAAAATTAATGACTTATAGAAGTTAACTTGATCATTAAATAATTAAACAAATTAAATAAATTTCTTAATTATTAAGAATAATAGAAAAATTAATAATCGTCGTCACCAAAAAGACAAACACTAGACAACTGTAAGGCTGCTTTCACACGCAAGTGAATTAGTAAAGTGAATTTGTAAAATGAATTTGTAATGGCGCGTAAATTCAAAATTTAAATAAGCCTGAAAATCTAAAATTAGCGAAATTAATTAAATTTTTAAATAAATATTGTTTGTTAAATATTATTATTTCATTTTTTATTCATTTATAGGAAATCTTCATAAATGAAAATTAAAAATATAAAATGTTGGTATACGTGATTAGAGAGAGACGCAGCATTTAAAAACTCGAGGCATTCGGATCATATGTTTACCATTGGGTGTCTACCTTATCCACATTATTTACGGCTGCCGCTTTGTGCTGGCCGGAGTTTGCAAAAAAGTTTATTGTTTTTTATAATTTTTATAAAATATGGCAGATATTGTGCAAATTGACAATTATTTGTCAAGTTCTTCGAGTGATGAAAGTTCTGATGATGAAGAACGAGCATTATATGTTTTTGTGAATGTTATTCCAAATAATAATAATCATAATTATAATCATTATAATGATTATAATAATATTATTATAATGATTATTATTATTTAGAAATAAAATAATTGTCAATTTGCATAATATCTGCCATATTTTACTCGATATTTTATAAAAAACAATAAACTTTTTTGCAAACTCCGGCCAGCACAAAGCGGCAGCCGTAAATAATGTGGATAAGGTAGACACCCAATGGTAAACATATGATCCGAATGCCTCGAGTTTTTTAATGCTGCGTCTCTCTCTAATCACGTATACCAACATTTTATATTTTTAATTTTTATTTATGAAGATTTCCATACAATAATTTCTTTAAAAATTTAATTAACTTCGCGAATTTTAGATTTTCAGGTTTATTTGAAATTTGAAATTTCGCGCCGTTACAAATTCATTTTACAAATTCACTTTACAAATTCACTTGCGTGTGAAAGCAGCCTAATGACTTTGAAGATGCCCTTTGATCAATTTCTACATTATCGACACAAAAGAAATTTCAGCGGCAATTTCGGTTTTTAAAAGTATTGAAATCCAGTAGACTTCCGGTAATTATTAATTTATATTTATTATGTTATCCTAGTTAGTTTTCGAGAGTTATAAAATTTTTTAAATTAATTCGCTTTTAATAGAATCTTTAACAGTTTACTATAGCTTTATCTTTAATTTAAGATTACTAAAATTATTTTAGTAATTAAAATATAATTTGAATGGGCGAGTCTAATTTAAACCTGCTTCAAATATTTTAGACAAAATCAAAAACAGTAAATTTATCTAGTTTAAAATATTTTCTTAGAGTTGCATATAATTATAATTTAGTTCCGAGGTAAATTGCATTGAAATTTAATTTTTTAATCCTAAGTTTATAATTTCTGATGGGTTAAAGTTTTCCACGGAATCCAAATCTGAAGACAAGGTGACAAGCCGAGTTTGATCCTAAAATCGGGATGCGGCGGTATTTTAAATCTTGCGATTCCAATTAAAATTTTCAATTAAAGTAGACTGTTTTTGTTTTTAATTTCAATTGTAAAATAAAAGGCAAACATATAAAAAGTATAAATAATTAATATTTATTAAATAAATAACATTTCATATATTATTCACAAAAATAAATATATAAATAATTAATTTCAAAAATTAACTGATTTTAGCTATTTTTTTAAAATACAAATTAATACCATCAGCAGCAGCCGTAAATGTTGATCTTGGATCCAAAATTAACTTATTTTCATTTTTTTGTATAACTTCATATTCTTTTAAAATCATGGCTAATACAACTTTTGCATGTAATTGGCCAACTTTCACCCCAACACACTTTCTTGGTCCAATTCCAAAAGGAATATAAGCATCAGGTATTTTTTTTCCTTCAGCAAATCTATCAGGATTAAAAATTTCCGGATTTCCAAAAAATCTTTTATCTTCCTGTAATCCGTAAAGTGAAATATAAATTGCAGTTCCTTTTTCAATTATGATATCAGTTCCTGGAATCTACATAAAAAAAATAATTGTTATTATTATCGTATAAATAATTTTATAATTTCTTTATAATTAATTATTTACCTTGTAATCTTTGCTTGTGTATCTGTCAATCGTCGATACAGGAGGATGAAGTCTGACACCTTCAGCAATGCATTGGTCAAGATATTTCATTTCGTTGAATGCTTCGTATGTCAAACCATATTTTTCAATTGCATTATTAATATCTTGACGTACTTTGTTTTGAATTTGTTTATTTCCAGCTATTTCCATTAAGGTAAATGAGGTTGTAGTTGAACTTGATTCAAAACCAGAAAAAAATGTTCCGGATTGATATAATAAATTTTCACCTTCAAATTCTGTATAATAAAAATTAAAAAATTATAAATTTTCATTTCTCATTTTATCAATCAAATGTGATTAATTTATATAAATTGTAATTTAAACAGCGACAAAAAGAATAATTCATGGTATTTTTTGCAAAAAAATGCGTAAATTAAAATCATTGTCACGAATTAAAAATAATTTGATTAATTAACCACCATGGACAAGTTATTTAAATGTGCAATTTTACAGAGTGTAATTATTATATTACAATGTATCTATGCAATAATTATTTGCAAATAAATATGATATTATATATAATACTAGGGGGCTCCGCCCCCTGCGCGCTTCGCGCGCCAACCCCCGTTGAAAGATTGAAAAAGTGGATTAGTCATGAGAACAAAAAATGTAAAATTTTAAATACAATTTTAATAATTACTTTCAATTAAGGGGGAAGGCTATGAAAATTAAATCCAGAATCAAAAAAAAATTTTTTTCCTAGAAAGTTAGTAGAACATCTGAAAAGTATGTAAAAAAATTTTTAGACATTTATCTTAAATACTTTTGGTGTTATAGCTACTTCACCGAGAGTAGTCGCGGTTCGACTATACACTCTTCAAAACTTTAAATTCGTTTTTCTCGAAACTACTTTTTTTGAACTGGCGTGCAACCTAACTCAAAAACGGCTAATCCGATCTGCATGAAATTTTTTTTACAACATTATATACCTATTACCTTCTATATGAACCTACCTACGTGTTTTAAAATATTTTAAGTTTAAGGCACCTTTTGGCCTATTTTAAAGTCCGAAAAAATTGTCAATTTTTTAAAAAACGTTCCCATTATTGTAAAATGTTTTTTTTTAGACTTATATTGAATGCTCCAGATGGTACGCCGATTTCAAAACCCGCCGACTTTCAGCAGCTGTAACTCCGCCATTTTGGAAAATTTTTATTCGAAAATTTACAATTTTCAATTTTAATATATAAACAATATTCTCTTAAAATTTTATTCATTTAATTCAACTCCTTCATAATAAAAATCCTATTTGACAAAACATAGCATTTCATAGCCTTCCCCCCTTAAAAATATTGATTATATTGTTTTTCTTTTATTTTAAAATTCGTTAATAGGTTTATAATTAATTGATTTATCGGCTTAAAAATAAAAAAAAATAAAATCACTTAGACCCACAAGGGCTGGTTTTGCCTATTAGTATCTTATTGGCCCGAAAGTATCAAATTAGCCCAAAATTGTCAATAACTAAGAAAATGGAAAATTTTATTATACCCCATAAAGTTCACTTACACACACAATGTCCGGTTTTGCCCAATAGTACCATATTGGCACAAAAGTGTCAGATTGGCCCAAAAGTGCCAGAATGGCCCAAAAGTGTCAGAGTGGCCCAAAAGTATCAGAGTGGCTCAAAAGTGTCAGAGTGGCCCAAAAGTGTCAGAGTGGCCCAAAAGTGTCAGACTGGCCCAAAAGTGTCAGAGTGGCCCAAAAGTGTCAGACTGGCCCAAAAGTACCATATTGCGTGGCCCAAAAGTGTCATATTGCGTGGCCCAAAAGTGTCATATTGGCCCAAAAGTGTCAGACTGGCCCAAAAGTACCATATTGCGTGGCCCAAAAGTGTCAGATGGCCCAAAGGTGTCATTCGACAGCGGCGGCAGCGGCGACAGCGGTTATAACTTTATAATATATAGAGATTAGCAAAAAATTATGCAAAATATATATAATTCCGGAACCGGGCTTTTTTTTTGTTATAATTCATTTCAGATCGACCGCGGTATAAGTTATATTTTTCTGATATTCATATTTAGAATTTTTTTTCTATGTCGCTCTTTAATTTACAATATAATAATTATGTAATAGTTATTTGTGAAACAAGGGCGTCAAAATTGAAAATTTTTAAAATTTCAAAGCCAGGCACGAGTGGTTACTGCGATAAGGTTTTGAATCACTCATAAGCACAGTGATTCAAAAAATAATTTGATGGATAGAATAGTACATTAAGTATCAAGGAAGTAAAATTTTAGAGCTAGTGTGAGTACATAGTACGAATTCTTGGCGATAATTGTTTACATTAGAGCCTAAGAAAACGCGTATACGCAGCCACTTGGATTTTCTTATTTTTCTAAATATGGGTCGTACACGTACACGTAAAATACTAAACTTTGGGGTACTAAGTACTTACACCCAAATACTTACTGTATCTAGGATTTTGTTCTCCATTTTTTAATAGTATCAATGAATCAATAAAATCGCCTCTTATTTCACCAGTTTTTTCACGATTATCCATTGCATCCCAAAAAACTTTGCGTACAAATTTTGAATTAAAAAGCATACTTGTGCCAATTAAATCAACTAATTCTGGCATAAAAAATACTGTTACTAATGCAACCATTCTTTTGAATCCATGAAAAAATTGATAAACTGTAATTTTAAATGTTTTAATAAATTTTTGTTTTATAACATTTTATTGATTGAATCTATAATTATAAATAATTAAAAAATAATTATTTTTAAAATAAAAATAAAATTCAAGACAATTTTTAATTGCATCAAAAAGGTCGATAAACAAAAGGTCAATAAATTATAAATAAATTAAATATATGCGAATGATTCCGCAAATTTTTAATTTCAAAAAATTTTTTCTAGCCTTCACGGGGGACATATTTTAATGATTTTAGGTGCAAAATATTAGCAAATTTTAGTTTTAAAATTAATATTAACACATTCGCTGCGTCATGGGCGCCATATTTTAAAGAGTACCTTTAAATTTAAAATTTCTTACAAATTTTTAATCTAACTTTCCTTTTTTACCCAAAAAGCTTTTAATATAAAAATAAGCAGTATAAATATCTATACCCACTTTGGAAAATCGTTTTTTATTTCAAAGAACTGTTTAATTTCGTTTTTATGACTATTTTCACCAAAGTACTATAAAATTTTAAAAACCATCAGGGGATTTATTTTTGAGGCTTTCTTAGAGAAGCTCTTCAAACAAAAATAATAATAATAATTCATTTAGTAAGCCAGCTATTAATAATTAAACAAATAAAACTTACCTGCTTGACTAAATTCTTGATTTGGATAATGAAACGAATCCATTGGCGTGCCTAATGCAATATTAGCAATAATATCAGTTGTATATTTGTAATTAAGTTCTTGTGCATCAACAATTTTGTGTTCATGATAATTAATATTTTTATTGTTATTTAAATAATCCAACATTGGTTTACACGTATCGATCATTAATGGCAACATTTTTTTAAGTTTATTTCTTGTTAAAGTTGGTGTTATTTTAGACCTTAAATACTTCCATTCTGGATTTTTTAAGCCAAATAAATTTTTCATACCGATACTATCTTTTTGTTTCTTACCAGCAAAATGACGATCAGAAAAATTTTCAAAATCTTTAATTAATATTTGTTTTATCAAATCTGGATCTCTCAGCAATAAACACGGTTTGTGAAATATGTAAAATCCTAAAATTTTACTATTTTTTGATGCTGATTTATGTAATAAACCAAGATGATATCCTGGCGCTGTACGAAATAATATTGCGTTTTTGAAATCTCCAAAAATTATATTCGGTGATTTTAACTGATCGACACCGCGTCTTTTCCAATAATTTAATTTGTATTTTGCATAAATGTAATAAAATGTTAAAATTATTGTTAAAATAAATGATAAACCAAGTAAACTTGGCATTTTTCACTTTATTTATGATTAACAAACTACTAGCTAGGTATTTTTATTTTTAATAAATTTTTCTTCGTGATTTTTGTATTTATATATGCTCATAATTTCAACTTTTGCAATTATTTTATCTCGATGGAAGGGATTTCAAAAAAAAAAAAAATTATTTTAACGCTGATATTTTAATAATGGTAATATATGTAATAAAGGTAAATAATTATAAGGAAGTTATTAAGAAAAAAAAATCGTTTTATTACATGGTTTTTACCACCAAAATTAAATTTCTTGATATTTTTGCTAATTATGGTTTTGATGATTTAGGTTTATACTTAAAAATAATAAAATGTGAAGTGTAGCCCTTTCTACATCAGATTGAAAGTCGATATTAAATCTGGTAAATTTTAAAATTTGGGGATTTTTGATGATTAATCGTGAATAACTCGCCCAACTATACTATAAAAATTTTAAAGATGACCAGGTTTAATATCGACTTTAATCTAATGTAGAAAGGTATTATGTGAACATAATAAATGTTTATTTTTTCATAATTTTAATATTTTTCGCGCGTGCAAATTAGGGATATACCTATATTTATTGAAAAATTTAAAAAAAAAAAATTGAATTATAGTCACAATATTTCTTGAAATTAATATTTCTTTTGTAAACAATGATTATACTAACTGTTAGATTTCTCTACTTGAATATTATTTCAATTTGCATAATGTTTAAGAATTTCCAAGAATATTCGGAAAAAATTTACTTTAAAATAAATGATTTAAGCAAAATTTAAGGGACACATTCAGATAGCCCATTTTGAACACGAAGTAATATCAGTCAAATTAATTAATAAAAAAAGAATTTAGGACATGTCAAAAAAATGTTTAACTAATTTAGCCCTTTTAAAAAAAAGACACAAGCGCTTCTGACATTTTAAATTTATCATTTTTAATTTTGAAACCATTACATTTTTATTTTTTAATCTGACTACCTGCAGACTTGATATTTTATTAATTTTTTTTTTGTTCGAATTTTTGCATGGGCTATTTTAGCGTGGACTAGTGGAGTAATCTGACAGTATAACTTTAATTGCAGTTTAATTTTTATTTTGTAAAACTTTAATGTAAATGTTTTTTAAAGAAAAAAAAATTGTTGTAAAAATTTTATAATTTTATTGTTTTATGAATAAATTAATTAACTGTATCACCTTTAATACTTACAACGTAAATACTGACAATAAAAAAACTAATGATAAATCAAATCCAAATTTATAATAAATCTATAAATCCAAAAATAAACTTAAAAATTTTTAATGAAAATTGAAAATCAACAACATAATATGTATTTATAATATTTACACTACGGTTTTTCTTTATTAATCTTAATTTATGAAAAAAAATTTTATATTTGTGATAGCTTTGTCTGGTCGGGTCTTTCTCTTCGTATTTTTGTCTTAAAGTATAACTAAAAAAAGAATAATTTTACCAACTTTTTAGCCTTCTTGACTTCTCAAAATTTCCAGCATAATTTTTTTTTTAATGAAATGAAATTTTGAATGTTTTTATTAATTGGAAAAATTTAATATACACTAAAAGTGGTACCCTTACGTAAAATTTCCCGCAGAATCCAAATTTTTCATATCAAGCCATATAATAATAAGGAATATTTTCCATTTCTTCTATAGGACATCATAAGACATATTTTTTTTACAAAATGCATGCTAAATTAATTATCTTTCATTTTTGAATAACAAAACGTAAAGTTTTAAGTTTTTCAACTTACAATTTATTTTATTTGTATTTTTATCATTTTATTTTGTATTTTGTAAAACAAATGTAATTTAAAAAAATTTTTAATTTATCTACCTAGATAAATAAAAATGCTAACCCCACACTATTTTGTATTCATTAGAACATCAGAACATGAGTTTGTTAGAATTAAAAATCAGGGACTATTTTCTGTGAATATTTTTGACCATTTAAATCTAAAGATACGCTTACTGTTAGACATAATGATCAACCTTTTTTTTTTATCAATGATTATTGTGCTTAAGAGGTAAAGAAATTTACTCATTCATCCTGCTTTGTATTCAAATTAACACACTGTGGTCTCTTCACTGTTATCAGTATTTATCACATTAAAATTGTTTATCTTTATCACTTTGACAATTTTTTTTCATCTCGGCTTAGCCCTAGTATATCCATAACTGTATTATTAAAAGCTCTAAAAAAATTATTTTCAGTTAAAAAAATTAAAATTAAATTTTTAAATTTAAATAAAATTATTTACTTAGATTTTATTTGATCACCAGGAACATAAAATGGATCGCTAACTGCGTTTGAATAAGCTGCATGTAATTTTCGGAACATCTGAAAAATATTATAAAATTAAAATTAAAATTTTTCTTTCATAATTTAAAAATATTTTTAATTACCATGCGTATTTCATTATCTCTTAACATAGTATTGGTAGATTGAAGAACTATTATAAATTTTATCTTTGTGTTTGTTGCATATCCAAAACTGTAACCAATTAACAAAATTAATAAAATGCTTGAATACATTATTATTACTTATATGTAAATTATATACATTTTAAATTCATCTGTAGAATATAGCATCCCTAAAAATAATTCTCGAACATCTCCTACAGTTTTGTTACCAATATTTAATTTTTCCTCTACGATATCAATCGATGTGTGTACTTTGTAATGAAATTGTATTTCAGAAGATTCATCTACACATTTGATGAATTTAGGAGAATTCTACAATTAATAAAAAACATTGTTTATCTTTTAAACATTAAAAGCATAAAATTTTGCAAAACACAAGATCACTTACATCTTTTCCAATAACAGCAACGCAAACAGCCATGTTAATTACTTGCAAATTAATATTAGAAATTTCAACAATATAGCTTAAAACACCTAATTTAATTATTTTGCGTAAACTCTAGGTATACATAAACTATTTGAAATTTTTAACAACCGGTTGCTACAGTCCAACAGCTGATATTTTGGTTATTTTTGTTTACATTTATACTCCCACGCATACACTTGATGATGCACACATGTATATATGAATATGATCCATAGATGCTCACTCCAAAATTTTGGAGCAAAAACACCGATAAAAATATTTTATTTCAACAATAATTATTTGTAATTCTTAAATTAATTACAAAATTATATAATAACAAATTTATCTATATACTATTATAACGTAAAATATAAAGTATAATAATTATGTTGTATAGACCAAGTCTTCTAATCTCGATAATGCTGTGGTAATTTATTTATTTTTTAGTATATTTCAGTTTAATTAAATAATTTCGAACTTATTTTTAAAAATTTGTTATAGTAAAACTCCAAAATCTTAACAAAAAAAAAAAACAACACCATTAATGTCGGTATTGCAGAATTCTGAATACGTAGCAGTGGTTCTCAAAAATAAAAGAATCGTGCATTCCCAGTTCTGCTACCAGATTGTTTGTGTTGTTAGTGTTAGCAAAAAATTTCACGCCAATCTTGATTAAATGTAAATTACACATCTGAGTCGGCAAAGGTAAAACTTCATTAATATATTGTTTAAAATTTAATTTATTTATAATTATGGAGTTTTTTACATATTATTTTTAATTTTTTTTAATCTAAGAAAAGCATTTTATTTATGTGTTAGCTTCTATAAAAAGAAAGCATTGATAAAAATTTTTATTTTGAAGGTGTGCAATTTTTAAGTAAAAAAAGTTGAAAATAAATTTATTTATCAGGTTTTTTTTAAGTATCTCACAATTTTAAAATATTATTTATGCCATTTTTTAACTCCAAACAGTCATAAAAAAATAAAAGTTATTTTTACTTTGAAATGCTTATTGGGATTTTGTAAAAATCTTTACTTTTAGAAAAAGATATCAAATTGGATATGCAAACAATAAAGTGTGTAGTTGTAGGAGATGGAGCAGTCGGTAAGACCTGCTTGTTGATCTCCTACACTACGAATAAGTTTCCTTCTGAATATGTACCAACGGTATTCGACAACTATGCCGTTACAGTTATGATCGGAGGAGACCCATATACATTAGGATTGTTTGACACAGCTGGTAAATAAATACTTTAAATATTTTAAAATTTTAATTATTGTCTATTTATTCAATTGTTTTATTTGATGATACTTAGGACAAGAAGATTATGATAGATTACGTCCCTTGAGTTATCCACAAACTGACGTTTTTCTTGTTTGCTTTTCTGTTGTTTCACCATCATCTTTTGAAAATGTTAAAGAAAAGGTAATCTAAAATTTTTTTTTGTTTTTATTATCCTCTTATTTGTTATTAATTATTTATTATTTAGTGGGTACCAGAAATTACACATCATTGCCAAAGGACACCATTTCTATTAGTTGGTACGCAAATAGATTTAAGAGATGATGTTGTAACAATAGAAAAATTGGCAAAAAACAAACAAAAACCTATATCTTTTGAACAAGGTGAAAAACTAGCTAAAGAACTGAAAGCTGTTAAATATGTTGAATGCAGTGCTTTAACTCAGGTATTAAACATGATTTTTAATCAATAATTTTTATAAAACTAATCAATTTTAATTCAATTTATTATAAAACGTTTTATTACTGTGTATACTTTAGAAAGGACTAAAGAATGTTTTTGATGAGGCAATTTTAGCTGCTTTGGAACCTCCGGAACCTCATAAAACTAGAAAGTGTTTTCTGCTTTAAAATAAATTACTAGTCATTTATCCATGGAGTTATAAATTATCATAGGTAAAACTCTTTATTCTATAAAAATATTGTCTGATACGATTTTTTTCACATATATAATGAATACCTACGTTAAATTTAGGCGCAGTTCGAATCGGATTAAAAAAAGCAGAAAAATTCATTTCTAAGGAAAAACATTTTATATTTTAACTAAAAAAAAAAAGCAATACTTTAGTATAGCATTTATTTAATTTGCTTTAAAATTATACAACATTTATATATATATATTCCAAATTTTATCAATGAATAACATGCATCGTAAGGTATAATATGAATACGATTTTTATTACAAACGAATATATCTAATCGTTAATTTATAAAAAATAAATAACATCGAATGTAATTTTATTATTATTTTTGATCACTGGTTAATTTGATAAAAGACATGTTAGATTTAAAATAATAATAAATTTGAATTTTGATACAACTAATATAGTTTAGAATGTATAAATTATATTAATTTTTACTATAAAATATCTATAACTTTAATCTTTATATTTTACGAGTACACATATTTGTGTACAAAACATTTTTACTCAGAATAATGCAACAACAAAAAATGTAATTTGACTTCAAGTATTGTTGATACATATAAAAATGAGTCAATAATTCTTTTATATATATTTAGTTTAATAAATAATTTAAAAAATAACTATGCATTTATACTGATTTATATATAATGGAAAAAAATTATTGCTTTTTGTAATGATCATGTATTTATAGCATTTATTTGTATACAGCCTGGTAAAAGGCACTGTTATTTATGAAAATATTTCTTAAATAAATATTGCAATACATTTTTAAAAACTTGATTTTATCATTAATAGAACCTATATGAGATTTATTTTATTTTACTTTTCTTATGACTCATAAAATATTTTCTAATTTTAAAAAATGTACCTACAGGTACCTACTTATTAATAATTTTATAAGATTATATAAAATTTTTTTTTGTAATTTTTGTAAATTTTCTGAAACCTGAAAATTTTTTTTTTCGCTTTTACTCCCTCTACTGGTGGTACCTTAACACACTAAAATGCTAAACAATAGGATATACAAATTATTTTTTTATTGATTTCTAAAAAACATTAAATCCTAATTATATTATTTTATTTTCATGTATTGTAATTGTGTAGTTTTAAATATTAATTTTAAAATAAATTTATTGTAATTAAAATGACAACAGATATTGAATTAACTGTTGCACCAAATATACCTGAGCCACCTAAAAGTTCCAAAGAACCAAGGTTAGTATTATTTATTATTAAATCAGTGTTATAATTTTAATTATCAATTAATCTACCTAATTCTTGATATAAATTTTTTAATTTTAACTTTTGTTGTTAACATTTTCACTTTAAAGAAAACAAATAAGTATCAAATAAATTATTAAATTTCTTGCATTTTCAACAAAATAAAGTATAGTGTATTTACTTTTATTTGGTGTATTTTATATTTTTCGTAGCAACGATAAAGAATTTTTAGATAAAATAGGAGATAATAATGGATATTTTGATCGAGTTATCAAACCAATGTTGCAAAAAGGGCACGAAGGTGAATTGTGCAAATGGCTACAAGATATGAATTTAATCGGTGTTGCTCAAAATTGTAGTTCTGATAGTTGTAAGAATGCTAATATGCCATTTAAATGGACACAGCTAAGAGGCGTTGATCATTACACTTGGAAATGTACCAGTTGTAATAAAAAACAATCTATTAGATATAATTCTTGTTTTTTTAAAGTCAACTGTGAAATAAAGAAATGTATGCAGATTATACTTGCTTGGTGTCAGCTGATTCCAAGCGAAACAGCAGTAAATATATTAGGTTGTAATTAAAATTTAACTCTTCAGTTATTAACATTTTTGTATAATTAAGTTATTTAATAAACAATGTTTTTATAGATTTAAAACATCACATTATAAGAAAAATGTACGATAATCTTGATAGTATAGCCGAAACTTATGTTAAAACTCATTCAAACGAATGGGTTTTAGGAGGACCAGAAAGAATTATTATTGTTGATGACTTTCCTGGTGGTTTTATGTCTCAAAATTATATAAATATGCCAGTGCGTAAAAAGCGAAATAATAATTGTCAAAATATTTTATGCATAGCTGAAGTTGGAGAAAAGCCACCAAAAATGTGGTTTCACATAATGAAAAATCATCTGGAGGTAAAATAAAACAAAATAAAAAAGTAAATTAACGCAAAATTAACAATTGTATTCATTTCAGCCGGATAAAATTAAAAAACCAAAGATGACAAAAAATAAAAATACAAAAATGGAAGAAGATACAGTAGAGGTAATAGAAATATTTTTGTAAAATCAATAATTTGATATGCATAAAAAAAATAAAAATTATACTTACAGACTACAGAAAGTAATATTTCATCAAATAAAATTATAGTTGATAATGAATCATTACAAGAAATAAAAAAGCATGTTAGACCAGGTAGTTTTATTATAGCAAACAAGCGAGCTCGTTTTTGCAATTATGATTCATTATCTGCGCTAAGTCAATATAAAGTTTATAGTGTTGAATACTTGCAAAAATATGACAAACCTGAAACAAATCAACTACTTTGTAATCTTGGTAAGAATTTGAACACTTACTGTTTAATATACAAATTGTTAAACAACAGTTAATTTTTATTTTTATTTAAAGATACTATATGGCAAACTGGAGTTGCGTTATGTGAAGAACTTCAAGAACTGTCTCATATGAAAGGTATCAATTACATTTATGTTAATTTATGGAAACAAAGATTTGGAACATCGTCAAATGCTTTAAATTCAATTCTTCAACATATCGGCGAATTGTCAAAGTTTAATTGATCATTTAAAATTGTATATTTTTTTATTAGTATACTTACTAATCTATAGTTACTATTAATCAAAAGCTACTTTTTTTTTAATAAGCAGTCTTCCATAAAAGATATATTTTATTATATAATTTGAATTATATAATCACAAAAGTGCCTTTTATACAAAAAAGAAAAAATTTAATTATGTATTAAAAATTGTTATGTATATCAACACAAATATAAATGTTAAATAAGATTGATATATTTTTTTTACACTAAATGTGCTTTTATATAAACGACAAATGAAAAAAGAGGCTCTTATAAATTTTATATATTTAAGAATCTAATGTCAATATATTTGTTAATTGTTATTCAAACTTATTCGTATAGCACTAGTTATAATATTTTTGTTAAGAAAAAAATAATTAAAAAAAAAAAGTTTAAAATATAAGCTTGATCTTGCACAAATAAATAATTTAATGCAATAAATTGTTTATTAAAAAAACAAACAAACAAACAAACAAAAATTAAAATAATTGTGCAATTGTAACAAATGATATTATATTTTTTGTAATCTTTATATTTTTTAAAATATAAGCAAAACTGGAACCAATATTTTTTAATAAGTAAATAAAAAAATTGTAATAATGAAATGTATTTCTCAGCTCTCTTTTTAAGAGGAAAATGGTAATCTATTCTAGACGCGATTTTTTGCTACTGTGTTTTTGTTAGATTAAAAGAAAAACAACAGAAAGATTTTCACTAAGCTAGTTTATCCGCACGCTGCAATACAGGAAGACTTAAAAATTTTTTATTTTTTATCTCATTGACAATTTGAATTATAAAAACGGTTTACTGCAGGTTACTTGTTTTTTTTTTTTTTTTTTTTAATTAATTATTATAGTTTATTATAACTTATAATGAGAAAAAGGCTTCTCTTTGGTTGATAAATTATGTGTCATCTGGGTAATTTATTTATATGATTTATTTTTATGACCATGGGTCGTAATATTCTATTTTTGCTTATAAAAAATTAAATATTAAATAAAAAATTGAATAAATTCTTATATTTAAGACTAAACTTGTTTATTTTAATAAGAATTAAAATACATGGAATTATATATTTTATATATTAAAATAAGTTTTTAACATTAAGAAATTTAAACTATTATATTTAGTTTTTGATATAAAAAAATCATGTGGTGCCTTAATTTATACATGAGTAAATAAATCTAAGAAAGCAATAAATTTTATTAAATTAAAATATTCTTTTATTCATGTAAATATAAATAATTATAAATGTATATACATGCATATACATTTTTAAACGCATATGCATATTTACAATTTCTGTAAACATACATACAAAATAAATTTTTTTTTTTTAACTAAGCAATCCTCTCATTCATATATTTGTTGTAAATTTTTTGATCTTCAACCATTTTTTTGAATACTTTATATTTTTGTTGATGATATCTAAAAATTTTTCAGTTAATAAAATAAGCTACTTTTTAACTATAATTTTATAATACTTACGATAAAACAGTTGTTTTTGGATTAATAACATTAGCAGATCCTCCCATTTTTTGTATAGCTTCATTTACTGACGAGAAAGTTTTAGCAGCACAAGCTCCTAAGATAGCAGAACCAATTAAAACAGATTCTTTTTCCTGTGGACAAAGAACTGGTAATCCTAAAACGTCAGCTTGGGTTTGAATAAATAACTCATTTTGACTTAAGCCACCACAAATTAACAAAGATTCTATTTTGTGCCCAGCTTGAGTCATTACCTCCAAGATGTGTTTAGTACCATACTATAAACAAGAATAATTAAATTAACTTTATTTATTTTAACTTGCAGCAAATATTTAATACCGTTAAAGCTTGCATTGCAGATAAGTAAAGTAGTGCTAAATTTTCTTCATCAGCTGCTAAAGTAAGACCGCATATCTAAAAATGAAGCATATTTCTTATTAAAACTTAAATTTTTTGAATTATTATTTAAATATGCAAAAATTATTTACCATTCCACATAATGATGGATCAGCTAAGGGAGAACGATTTCCATGAAAATCAGGCCATACATGTAAATTTTTTGTTAAGTAAGCAATATCGGGAAGATTTTTTTTTACTGCCATTGATTTCAAAAGGTGACATAGAAATTGATGGATATTACTGCAATTTAAATACAAATATTTTATTTACCATTTGATTGTGAACATTTAATAATATATGTATATATATATATAATTTTTTCTTCATTTGGAATAATGGATTAATTATAATTACTTACATATTTGGGTTTAATTTATCACAAATTTTTGATGTTGATGGATGACTATTAATTATATGATCTAATAATTTTCCTGTAGCACTTTGCCCTCCTTCACTCAACCATAATCCTGGAACCATTGCACTATAGTATGGACCCCAAACTCCATCAACAAATATTTCTTTTTTACTAACAGCCATGTGACAAGTTGATGTTCCGCATATTAGGGCTTTAACAATTATTTCAAAAAATTATACTTATTAACTATTTATCTTTGTAAATTTATTTTTTTTTAATACCTAATCTGGTTGTGAAATCTGAAGAAATTCCTGGAGCGTAACAACCTAACATTCCTAGACCACCAGCATGTGCATCAATCATAGATGTACCTACAGGTGTATTTTCTAAAAGGCCTAGTTCCTTGGCGGCTTTTGAACTCAATCCAAATCCTACTGGGTCTCCTGGCTCTTTTATTTCTTGACCTGAAAAATTTATGATTTTTCAAAAATTCAATTTTTTTTGTATAATATAAATACAATTCATTATAAATAAAAAATCTCGTAAAAAGTTTATATTTACCAATTGTCACCCAATTATTTTCTTTTAAATCGGATAAATCAATTTCCTCAAAATATTGAGAATTCCAGTAATATTTTTTATTTGGACCAGCTGTAAAATTCCATTTACATACCAGTGAACATAAAGATCTGAAAAAATTAATTATAAGTACAAACAAATATAAATACAAATTTTACATAACTAAAATATCTTAACAAACCTTGATTTAAAATCTGTTGCTCTCCAAGTTAGGAAATCAGGAAGATCGAAAAAAAAGGCAGCTCTTTCCCAAGATTTAGTTAAATTTTGTTTTAACCATAACAATTTTGGAATTTCCATTTCCAAAGAAACTTTACCACCAACATATTTAAGTAATTCATGACCTAATTTATTGATATGATTAGCTTGTTTTTCTGCTCTATGATCCATCCACAATATAATATTTTGTGTATCACATCCTAAAAGATCAAATTAAAAAAATTTTTTCAGTTACAAAATTTATTATGAAACCCTTACCAGTTGGGCTGACGGTGACTGGAGATCCATTTTCATCAAATACAGCAAGAGAACATGTAGCATCAAATCCTATACCTTTGATAGAATCTTTTTGAACATTTTTAGCAACTTTCTAAAATTAAAATTTGTTCAATCTTAGTATTGTAACTGTAAAAAATAAAAAACTTTAAAATTATAAAAAAACATAGTTTACCTTCACTACTAAACAAACAGCCGACCAAATTTCATCTGACGATTGTTCATAATAATCCTGTTGTGGATTAAATGTCGTAGTTGGATGAATAGCAGTTTCAACAATTTTTCCATTTGAAGTAACTAAGGCAGCTCTAACGCTACCAGTACCAACATCAACTCCAATAAAATAATCCATAGTAATTAAAAATATTTCTTCTGAATAACTTAAGTTTTAAATACATATTAAATCATTGCATTGATTACTATAAAACAGTAAAAAAATGATAATACTGTTCTAAATAAATCATGTACAAATATAATATTCTTATCTAAGTTCAACTTTATATTTCAGCGATAAAATTATAAAAATTCATATGGTGACTTTCAGATAACATTGTAATTAACTGTTGAAAAATATGCAAATATTTTTACATTCACACTATATTTATATAAATTAAATAACGTGTAACATATTTTACTTATGTTAATAAAAATTTATCATTTATAATTTTTCTGTATTAAAAAAAGAGAAAAGTATATCACAGCACTTTGATAATACTAATTTTGATTGCATCATAAAACTAAAATTGTTAGGTAACTTTTATTGATTTATATTTATTTCCATTGAAATGAGAATATAATGAATGACGATTTGTAATTAAATGTAACAGTAAAAAGAAATTTGTATATTTTCATCTCATCGTTTAACGACTCCGCAATTATACACGTGGTCTTTGTTTTTGTTTACAAAATGCTTGTCGCCAATGAAAACACATGTGGAGAGTTTGTATGTTTTTCTTGCTTGCAACAAATATGAATATATTATGAAAGTTATATTTGAATTAGAGTTTTAATTATCAATTAATTAAATAAATGAAATATCAATTCAACGAATGCATTGAAAGTAAAATACTTTATAGTAAAATACAGTTGTAAAATTAAAAACTTAATTTATAACCTTATAAAATGGTTAGATTTAAAAACCGGTATGTATTTATTTGATAAGAATTTTAAAATTATAAGTAGATAAAGTAATATTTTTTTGATTTTACTAAGATATATTACAATAAAAGTGTCCACAAAAGATAAAGATGATGAAGCCCTTAATTTAAAAACTACAGCATTACATGATGCTATTCAAAAAAAAGTTTCAGAAATGTATGGAGATTATGGTTTGGCAGCTACTAAAGCTGGATTTACAGGTGAATATCATTGATTTATCAAGACAATCAGAAAATGTTTGTATGAAATATTTATGTTCGTTACAGCCAAATATTGCAATATTCATACAAGGATCGCATTAATTAAAATAAGACATGGACCGCACACATTACTTTTAAATGCAATTCCTTCAATAAATGATTTAGGAGGAAGGCTAGTCAATGTAAAAATTTTATATGTGGGAGCAACTATGAAACATTGTTTCTTGTTTATAAAAGTAAGCAGTGATTATTGCTAAAAATATGCTTTGTTTCAGATCAGTTAGATTAAAAGTATTGTCGAGTATAAAGACTGACTTATTTTCTAACTTGAAACTCATATAAGTGTACTCTCCCTCTAGCTGAATTGACACAAGGAACAAAAACCTAAAATTATTAAATAATTTTTTACTTAAAATTTTACAAAATAATTGAAGACAATATCAAATCAATTTTTTTATTTTAGAAATATCAAACAAAGAAATTGGAGTCTATGTGGCACAAGATGAAAAATGATAATGAAAGAAAAAGTCTCGAAGAAGCTCTTATGACCATGACTCCTGCAATGAAAGATTTAATGTGATTATAAACGAATTAGAATTGACTTAAATCTACTCCTGCTATGTTATATATAATAAAAAATTTAATTTGTAAATAAATTGTTATTTAAAAAAGTATTATTAATTAATACCTAAATAATTGTAAAATAATTTTTGATAAAATAAAAATATTTATTAGAAATATTCATATGCATTTTTTTTATATCATAACAGTTACAAATTACAATTATATCAGTTATTTAAAAATTCATGCCAGTTTGTATTTTCAGGTAAGGTTAGAACAAATTTAAACGGTTGGAAAAATTCAAAAAATTTAGATTTTTATTTATTCAACAGTAAATAATATTCATAAAGTATTATTAAAAAAATTAAAAAATAGCCTTATGGGGCACTAAATTAATTACAACAACAGTATTTTTTTTGCAAATATATAATTATGCTTTCTCTCTTTTCTCCCTCTTTCATTTTATTTTTATTACACCACTCTCCTTCCCGGCGTTTTTTCCCCGCTTGCATAGGTATTCTCGATTCTCGTTACTCGCGCACATTTTCTCATCAGTTGTTGGTTAACCCTGCAAATAGTAGTTTAGTACACGATTTAATCAAAACGAAATACTACGATTATAAATAATAAAACGTATAAATGCATGTTATAAACTTCATTGAACCCTTTTTAAAAACGCATAATACGGTTCTTCAGTTACGAAAGCAATTTTGTGAATTAAACAATTAATTTTTTCCCTCCGATTTTTTAATAATTCAAGGCACTATCAAGGAGATGAAAATAATATAACCTACTATTGTTTTTAAATGAAAATTTAATAGAAAATAAAGTGTTATTGTAAATATTGAATAAACATTTTAATGTGAAAACAGCAGGGTGAAAAAAAATAAGAAAAGTTTAACAACAGTTGTGGCTATAGGGTACATAAATTTATTAGTAGTTGTGCGTGAGTAAAATCAATTTTCAAGGACGAAAACGAAACAAAATAATACCTTTGTGTACTTTGTAAAATTTTTATATTATATACCAGTTTACCAGTAGGTACTTTATTTTATGAGATAAATTGGAGTTGTGTATAACTGCTAATTTTGTTTTTATTGAACAAGAATTTGGATTAAAAAATTTTGAATTTGGTAAGTAATTATTTTGGAGTCGTTATTTTATTTTATTTTTTTTAAATCAAAATTATAATATTTCTTATATTTTTTTGTAAAAACGGGCTAGTTAAATTACGGTAAATAAAAAATTCCCGTAATACGGAAATTTATTATTATTTTTTTAAAAAGATGTATACTTTTATGTCCATAATTACACTCAATTAGTGTAAGATTTAAATTTGTTCTAGACCCAAAAATTTATTTATTATTTTTTTTTTTTTTTGAAAAACAAACATTTAATCTAAATATAAAATATTTTTATACATGCCAATCATTCTCAAAAAAAATTTAGAAAATATATAAAATAATTTTGGAGCAAGACTTAAGGTCACTCTTTCAAGCATGTCGACCTAATTTTTTCTAATTCACATAACCTTATGTAACAATATTTTATATATTTTTAAATAAAACAAGTGTGTATAAATTAATTACTTGTTTATAAGTAAATTAAATACAAAGTAATATAGGTATATAAATAATTTAATAATTTTGTTTGTAGTTCAAGTATATTTATTTTAATCTTTTGTACCCAATCAGCTGATTATTTTGCAGATATTTATTGATTTATTATTCTGGAGTTGTTCCCATTTGTTTTACTTCTTTAAAGTTGAAAAATTGTACTTTAATATTTTATTCATTCGATTAATTAATATTTAATTAATTATTTGTTTGATTAATTAGTTTAAATTTGTATTCGCTTTTAATTATTTTGATTAATTATACATTAATTATGTATTTTAATAATAAATCATTGAACTCGCTTCAGTTGTAATATAATTTAGGTTTTAAAAAATCATTTTTATTAATGAAAAATGTTAATTAGTTGTTATATCGATGAATGTAAATATTGATAAATACCAAAATTTTTATTTATATTGGATTTTTATGTAAATATTTGAATTCTTATTCGAAGGAAAAGTAAATAATAAATCATTGACTCCAAAAAATTTATTTTGTATTTAGGCACATGAGTTTTTAAGTAAATAAAATATTAAATTTTTCAAAATTTAAATTCCTCAGGTATCCAAACTCATTTAATATACAAAAGAATTTGAAATAAATAAATAAATACAATTAAAGAACCAATTTTCATTGCAATTATATAAAAGTAAATAATAAAAATTCTTTACATTCTTATCAATAATATTTACATTAAATTATCAGTCGTTAAATCAAATATTATTTAGTTTTTAAAATCATTAAAAATATTTTCTATTTTTCTATAACCAAATCTGAATTTTTTATTGATATTTAAAACAAAAAAATTCATAATTATGATGTACTAATACAGTTTTTTTATATATTTTTTATGAATGTGCGTGTATTTTTTGTTATGTTACCGCACGCTGATTATTTTACGCTACAGTAATTCTGCATTGAAGTCAATAAACTATATATTTTTTTATTTTTTATTTTTGCCAATGTAATTATTATTAGATGTTAGTAAGTACCTACTAAAAAAACAAGTAATTTTGATTTTTTATTTTTTAAAATAAAATAAAAAAATGTTTTTTGAATTGATAATTGAAATTATTTATATTGAACTTTTAGGTAAAATTAATTAAAATTGATTAATTCTAAAGATGCGTGGAATAAATTAATTTATTGAAGTATTTTTATAGTAAAAATAGAGAAATCAAAGATAAGATTATTTTTAAATAAAAAATCAAAGTGTAAATAGTAACACTATTACTGTTAAAGTGTGCGTTTTTATCGAGGTTTTTATAGTAAATTATGGTGTATTATAAAAAAAATCTGCTACTTTTATAATTTTTTTTTATTATTTGTTAGGTTAACTGTAATGCAACTGTAATTTATTTCTGTGAGAAAAATTTTCAGAATTTAAAAAATTTTTTATTTTTTAATCAAATTTTTTTTTGTTAATTTAAAAAAAAAAAATTTGTTTTTAAAAATTAAATAATTTTTATTATTTTATTAATATTGGGCTCGAAACGTGCTTTTTCTGGCCCAATTTCAACTGGTCCCTTTGGCGCAGTGGATAGCGCGTTGGACTTCTAATTCAAAGGTCGTGGGTTCGATCCCCACAAGGGATGTTAATTTTTTTTTTTTTTTTTTTTTTTTTATAAATATTATTTTTATATTAACTTAATTTAATTTTTTTACAAATTATTATTTATTTATTTATTTTTTTTTATTTTTATTAAATAAATTTTTAGTTAATTTTTTTAATAAAAAAAAAAATTATTATTTACTCAAGAAATATACACTAAAAAAAATGGGTCTACCCGGAACCTACACATTTTAATCTTGCACATCTATTTTCTTACACATTTTATTACACGAAAAAAATATTACACATTAAATAAATTAGCAAAATAAATCTTACACAAGTGTAGGAAAATTAATAATTAAATATTTTATATATTTTAATTGTAAAACAATATGAAAATTATAAAAATATATAAAATATTTAATTATTAATTTTCCTACACTTGTGCAAGATTTATTTTGCTAATTTATTTAATGTGTAATATTTTTTTCGTGTAATAAAATGTGTAAGAAAATAGATGTGCAAGATCGAAATGTGTAGGTCCCGGGTAGACCCAAAAAAATTAAGATATGTTGAAGCCAACTAATTTAACAAGCAGAATTTTTTTTTTTTTAACTTATAAAAGCAAAAAAATTTTTTAATAATTGTTTATTTAATTAAAAAAAATTAAAATTTTTAGCTAAAACTTAAATTTTCTTTCACCTAAAACGTTAAAATAATGAAAGCTAGTTACTAAAATTATTACTTTTTTTTTAATGAAATAAAAAATAAATAATGAAGGATATTTTTTTTTTATTTTTATAAATATAGCATTACAATTAATGGTCAATGATTTAGAAGTCGTCAACCTATAATGATGATGATATTGTTATTATAGTAGTTGTACACAAGTGGTGGTATAAATAGACATAAAAATACTTGGGTGTGCTTTTGAATATTTGTTTTCTAGCCAAAACTGTCAATTTTTTATTTATTGTACACTGAGAACAAAAATTTACTTGTTGTACACAGGATTTATGAAGTTTTGGTTTGACTAGACAGAAAATCATTTATTTTGGTTTTTTTTTGCTCATCTCAAAAAATTTAGTTTCTTTAATAACTGATTTTATAAAAATAAAAATATGGATAAATTTTCTAATAATTTAAAAAATGCTCGAAAAAGAAATTTGATAACAATTAATTATTATGATTTATTAAAACGACAAGTTTATGTTATCATAATAAAAGTACATAAAACGGAAATGAAACATTTTTTTCTTCGTGTTTTTAATGTCATTTATTTACTAAACGTCCTCATTTAATTTTTATACTAACAGCACGAACTTAATGTTTTGAATCGACAAAATTTATTATTTTCATCCAAATTAATGTTTTTTTAATTATTAAAAAAAAAATAATGCTATAAATTACAATCAAGAACATCAATCTTACGAAGTTTTTTAGACAAAAGCTAATTATTATTTTTTTTCGCATGTCATACTTTTTTGTTTGTTTATGTTGATATTAATAAATGAATAAAATTTTTTCTTTAATGTTGATTTGTAAAAAGAATAAATTAATATTTTAGCTTGAATGTTATATTTTTACAAATTATCGTGTACAAAAAGTGTCACATTAGGAAATAAATATACAGAAAAATAAGTTTTAATTAAAATTTTAATTAATAAACGTGCTTTAATTAATTACAGGTATAATTATAATTATAGGAATACGGAGTTTTAGAGGTCATAAATGCGTTATATTATTTTGAACCGTTTTTTTCGGGGTTTTTTTTTTTTGTTAAAATGGTCTTTTCTCGGGTCTTTTATTTAAAATTTTTAAGTTTTAAAATTTTTGCCAGTTTGAGAGTGAAATTCGGTGCGAGATTTCGTGGGTTCATTACGTAGAGTTGGGCAAAAATGACATGCCAATATTCATATATATATTTTTGTAAAAACTGAGTAAAAGCGGTAAAATTTTAAAGCCAATCAGTTTGAAAATTTTCAAGATAAGCCTAAACATCAAGCCTAAGCAAGAACGTATATGCTTTAAAATTAACCGTATATGGAAAAATTTTAAACGAATCAATTTTGAAATTTTCGAGAAATTTTACCGTTCACATGGGAATCCGTATATATTGATACGGAAAATATAGCATGACATTTTTAACGTTTCTGCCCAACTATTATAAGGCTTTTCGGGCTGGTCACGTGATAGGAAAAAAATAACATGTATTAGATGGGGACTGTCTTCGGGTACCCCGCATACTTAAAGCATTGTCACGTGATCAGTCCAAAAACCCTTATTAATTTGTTATTCATTGTATTCCAAAGCAGACAAAATGTATCGTAAGCACCACCGGCGAAGAAATTTGGATGTATTAATTTGTGCGATTGCGTGTTAATCGAACCCTAAATCGAACCTAGCTTAGCATTATATAAATAAGATGTTATATAAAAATCTTGTATAAAAATCATTTGATATATAATTATGAACACAAAATTTTATTTATTCAAGCAAATATTTAAAGTTTTAATTACAACGAGGGTATTGCCTTTAAAAATAATTTAATATATTTCGAGATATATTTCTATGATATCTGATATTTTATCAGGAATATGTATTGTGAAAATCAAAGAGTAAAAGTTATCCTGCCCATGAGAATAACTTTCTCAAGAGGCAAATGTTTGTTTTGAACTTATATAAATTTATCGAGTTAGTGAGTGCAAAACATTTTTTAGAAACGTAAATCGTGCATAATTGTCGAGCTAATTGTTCAGAATAATCGATGCGCTAACAGAAAATGTATATCTAAAAATTTTAAACAGATGGAAATGGAACAGAAAAGGAACCACCTTAGTGGATCAGTATTTTTGTCATTAAAATTTTCCAAGAATTTAATTGTTTTTTCGATGGCCTTTTTTTTGCTGATTTTTTGACTAGTTAACGCCAAATCGCCAAAAATATTCTAAAAATTTGCAAGTAGTATATTTTTATTCTATAGGCCGCAAAAATAAAGAATGGCCCAGATCGCACGTAAATTGCAATCCGAGGCAAAGTCGAGGATGGCAAACTGTGATCTGGGTCATTCTTTTTTTACGGCCGAGGGCAAAACATAATTTATCTTCGTTAATGACAAGAAAAGATTTATTTTCAAATCGTGACGCGACCAGAAAATACCAGGAAAATACGTGTTTTCTGTCCACTGACAAGAAAAAATATTGCTGATTAAGTCAATTTTTGATACATTCTCAGGTTTTCGGAAGGTGGCCGGTGATCAGGCTTTTAAAGTTATATTTTTAAAAATTGTCCATGTTGAGTCTGCCATTTTTAATTTTAAAAATATGGCTTCAGAATTCTGATCAGTGACCCACAAATAATGATGAGCACCAAAAATTGACTCAATCAGCAATATTTTTAAAGAGTTTTCTAGAATAGGATGGGTTTATTTACATAAACTGAACGTGAACTAAACATATCAGTTATAGTCCTATAATTTCTGAATCCCTTTACGGGTTATCGAGTATGTAAAGAATATACAATTTATTCGACTGAATGTCATTGGCACGTACATGGCAAAATATGTAATAATTTAAAATTTCTTATTATTCAAGATATCATTATAAACATTTTTTTCCATATTTTTAAGATGTTTTCGAACCCAAAAAAAATAAAAACAGAAAATCGATTACGAAAAAGTTCCAATTAGGTCTACCCCCTTAAATTAAAACCGTGGTTTCAATCAGGTTTTAAGCAGCATTCGAATTGCTATAGGGGCGATTTCATATTTTTACTATAGATTCTAGGGTCACTATAGAGTAGAAACGAGTAGAATTAATTAATTTAAATATAATTATGACTCAAAAAACTATTAAAATTCTGCTCTAGGTCCAGAAAATCGCCTCTGAGCAAAATTTTAATTAATTTTTAGTGATAATTACTCTAATTACTAGAGTCCAATATTTTCAACTTTAGAGTCCCCAGAAGTTTTAACGTAGTAATTAGTTTAAATATAAAAAAATATTTTTTACGTTCAAAATGTTCGAAGGTGAGCAATCAAAGACATGGTTCAATGAATCAAGGACAAGAATGAAAACTCATGTTAAACCTTCGAAAAATCAAGAGAAAATCTAATTTTTTCAAATATTTATATAATTGAATTATTTTATCAAGATTATTATCTAGATTATTGATATGATAACTCAATTATATTATGTGCTAGATTTTGATATTAAGATGCGATTATTCTAACAATGAAAAATTAGATAACGTAATCAATGTTTACATAAACAAATTTATTATCAGTGCAATTATCAGCAATCTAAACTAAAAAAATCAAAGGCTTGATTAAATATTTGATATTTATTCCCGTCACAAAAGAAATTTACAATCATATATAATTTGTATTTAATAATAATCAAATAAAAAAATTATTATAATTTGGTAATACCAATTATTTAAAATACAATTAAATATTATCAATGATTATATAACATAACCTATATTTTAAGCAAATTATACAGTCATTATATCATTACTCACTAATATAAATACTCGCTGTTTTTAAAATAAAATAAATCAAGTAACAATAACAAACAAATAACAATAAGCATTAGAAAAAAAGTTAAATTATTTACCATATCGCAATTTTTTATCATTTCCTGATATACCGCACCTTCATTATATTACAATGTCTCTATTTAAAACAAACTAAAAACACGGAGAAAAAAATATTTACTTTTTAATAAATTTATTATAAAGTATAAAAAAAAATTTTATTAGAAAATTCAAAAAAAGATATTTTTATTTTAATAGAGCGTAAAAAACTTCTTAAGTAAGTTTGTAAAAACAACAAATGCAATATATAGTAAAATATTATTAAAATATTACTACTACGCTCTCGAGAATTGCTGAAGTATAAAAATTATAACTCTATATAAATATACCTGTTATTAATAATAATTTCATAAAAAATATGATTATATTGCAGTTTTACAAGTTTAATATCTAGCAGTTTAATGTTACTTTGAGATATGATAATTTAAAATGGGGGATAAATATTATGTCGTTTAATTAAATGTAATAATTAATGTATAGCTCGATGTATAGTGATGATCCTTGACGCTTGTATTATGTGACGGATTATTTTAATTAAATGATTTTTTTTAGTTTTATTTTTAAGTATGATGTATACACTCAAGTTACAGTTTAATGTTTTTATTTAAATATTTATGGGTTAACTATGCGAAAGTAATTGTAAAATTAGATACTAAGCTGTTTGGGTATAATCGAATAATTTATTTCAATCAGATTTTAATTTATAATTCCAAATTTATTTTGGGCTTGGCGAAATCAAGACGCGAGCGCGAGTATGCAAGCATACAAGAGCAATGTTTTCCTCCAGTTGAAACGACGTTTGTCTTGATTTGGAGGAATAAGCGAAGCGGAGAGCATTATCACAAATCTGAGTGATAGGTGTGCATGACGGTTAATTGATGCATGACTGGGCCCAGATGCTGAATTTATATCATCTATAACATATCACGTAAAAAACAAAAAAAGTACTAACTTTTAATAAAATATTGACTTTTATAACCAAACTGCATCACGAAAATTACTACCATTTCTAAAAACGTGCAGTATCGCATATTATGGGTGGTCATAAAAATTTAACATGACAAGTTTAAATCAGAATAGGTGTAGCAGGTACTATGTATAAAGATTTATGTTTTTTTTTTTTAGGAAGAAAATAGCCCCTCCTCGCTACTTTCCATGAGGAACAACCACCGAAGG
Source organism: Anagrus nilaparvatae (assembly GCA_022575985.1). Classification (NCBI taxonomy): domain Eukaryota; kingdom Metazoa; phylum Arthropoda; class Insecta; order Hymenoptera; family Mymaridae; genus Anagrus; species Anagrus nilaparvatae. Next base: position 4,862,613 of record JAKSXM010000246.1, on the reverse strand, counting down.
CGCGACGCGAGCACCTGCATACAAGTATGCAGATGCATTGTTCCTCTCCGTTAGCGACGAAGTAATCTTGATTTAGAGGTATTGAGTGCGTCACATTTTTATGCGTTTACACTCTATCATGAAAAATTAGAAGAAAAATGACGGGTGATAGTTGGCATGAATAATCAGGCAAAAACCCCACGTGGGGAAAAACCTGAATGAAATTTAATTGATGATAACATTGGTTTAAATGACTTTTAGATAAAAGGCGTAGGAGATAGGACAGGGGTGGATAAGAGATATTGATAGTTGTAGAATAGTTGTCCTTTTCTCCTACGTTGAAAATAGGTCCTGCAAGACCAAAATTATAAGTTAATAGTTATATTTAGCTTTTTAATTGGCCTTTGTTCCTTTGGCTAAAACAAAATAATGTTAGTTAATTTGTCCTAAAATAAAATCTTTTGGCATTTTATATTTATTTGTACCTTGATAATCGTAACTACCGATATTACTGATAGTTTGATATTTAGAGTTCTTAAATTTTTCATAAAAGTTTTTGGTTAACTTAGTTGTATATTCCTTGACCGTTTCAACGTTTAGATCTTCATGGATTTTCGACAGCCTCGTGTACATGGGAGCGTTCGTAATTATTTTAAGTATTTTATTTTGAATAATTTGTAATTTATTAAGACTATGGTCGGACGCGTTACCCCAAATAGCTGGAGCATATGTAAAAACTGGTCTAATGAGCATTTTATATATAAGTAGGCCATTTTTGATGCCTAATGAAGAATGACACTTTAATATCGGCATAAGTTTGCCAATTACACCGTAGGTTTGATTTCTTTTATTTGAGATGTGTTTACAAAAATTTAATTGACGATCAAGAGTAACTCCCAGATACTTGACGCTGCGCTTCCATTCAATCGGAACGTTATTATATTTCGGAGGGACGACATCTCGGACGACAATGTATCAAATATGTCAAAAGCCTTGGCAACGTCAAGCAAAACAGCAGGAATTTTTTGTTTATTCTTGATACTACTTTTATTAAATTCGCGTGTGATATATTCTGTGACTCTTAGAATTTGCTGTTGAGTCGAGTGTTAATGACGAAAGCCAAATTGTTCGTCACATATTAATTTATTTTTTTTTCATCGATAAAAGTTTGTAGACGGGCCATGAACATTGCTTCAAGAGCTTTGCTCATGGTATTGAGGAGGCTTATAGGTCTGTAACTACTGGGTTGCCTAGGGTCCTTACCGTTACCTTTAAAAATTACCACGATAACAGATAAAGATTTATGCCTAGCTTTATACTATATTTATAGTATTGAAAACCCATTGCTCTTTCGAGAAAAAAAAATTACTAAATAAAAATATTTAAAATTTTGTTTTTAAAATAAATTAAATAACGCTTCCTTTCTTTATGACCAGAATACAGATAAAGTTTTTTGGCTACAATGCAAAATACAATCTTTTAATTTGCTTTTGACGCCTTGGCAGGACCTTTTCTTTCGTGCAGCTATAAAATAACATTTTATACTTAATAATGCTCTGGTTTTTCAAAAATATGTAGATTTGTAATATAAAAACTTGCAATTTTTAAAGGAGCTAGCTAGTTTGTCAATGTTGTGCAAAGACACTCAATCCTCTTAATCCTTAAGTGTCTTTGATGCTGAGATATAATTTTTAAACTTTAGAATAAGAATGTGCATAACCTTTTTGTAAGAGTCGATGATTTGTTGCTCTATCTTGCAAGGTTGAATATATCATTCCGATTTCGGGGAAATTTCAATTCGAATTTATGATAAATCTTAACCTGACAATGCTAAAAATACTTTTTACCTTGTAAAACTTTAACAAAAAGGTCTCAACTTGAAATGATAAAATTGATATTTTAGACTTTTTTGATGCTATAATATTACAGCTGTACATACAATCTAATATGCAAAAGCGGTAAACGTCCTCTATAGAATGTACTATACGATTCTATAAGTAAGTACTTTATACACAAAGAGTCAAAACTCTTCTTGGGTCATAGTAAAAATTCTTCTGCGAAATTTCTCAGAGTTTTCTTTCGACAAAATTATTTCTCATTTATTTTTGTTTTTTTTAAATTGAAATTATATATTCATACATACCTCAAAATGTATGCCAAAATTATATTTCTTGTTTAAATTCTCGATATTTTTATTTAATAAAAATGTACCAAATAAAAAAATTACAGGATTAAAATTATTATTTGCATGTGAATTCGCATACTCTAATTTCATTGTACTTAAAAAAAAATATTATTTATAATAAGTACTTAAAAAAAATATTTTTTTTGATATTTTATGATAAAATATAAAAGGCAAAGTAATAATAACAATAATAATATACAATAAATATAATTTCCTCCGGGCATTTAACGGCTATATATTTATTAAACTGAGTTCATCTTGTTATATAATCTCATTTTATATAGGTTCAATTTTTTAAAATTTTAATAATAATATACGTGATAATATTATATGAAATTTTCTTATACAGTACTTTAATTTTTAAAATCATTTTTTAATCAGGCTTTTACATTAATATTATTTTCTTTTGATGCTGTGAGGTCTGTATTTTAATATGAGATTTGCTTGTAATAATATTAAACATGTTAAAAATTTATACAGTTTTGACTTTTGATCTTATTGTAGAAAGAGTGTGTTTGTAATTTTCTGAGTTGGTTCTTGGAAATTTTTGTGATTTTTTACTTTAATACGGTTATTTTTTTATGAAAAATTGGGTGTTTGACCTATTTGACCATATGTTAGTTTACAAAGTTTCCTGGTATGGTTTTCTGTTTATTTAATTAAATACCAAGTTTATAAGATATGATTGTTTGATCTAAAGTCATGAAATTAAATCAAAGAAGTGATTAATTGATATTGCCATTATTAACATATACCTGCTGTTAATAGATGTGCAAAACTGTAAAAGAAAAGTGATAATACGAATAACGTGAGGAAACAATAGAATATATTAAAAGTAGATTGGGGCGAACTGTAGGAGGTCTTTTATTGTAAACAATAATTTAGGTGAGTACTGAGCGTTACTTTTATAATGCTCTAAAAATGAGAAATAAGCTATTAATTAAAACTTTGAAAAATGAGTAAAAGTAACGATTTAATTATAATGATTATAGAGTTTTAGAATTTTAGTTTAAGTTTAAAGCTCAGTTTAAAGAAAAAAAGAACCAAGTGGAAAAATTAGCAGTCGAAATATTGGGATTATAATTCGAGGAATTGCATGATTCAAATCCATTTTTGATGCTAAAAGACTTGGTGAAATTATTAAGTTTTGAAAAATCAATTATTAGCCTGATTATCGCCTGATTATTAGCTAATTTTTGAAAATTTTTAAAGTATTTATTTGCAATTAATATATTATTATCCGCAACTGGAAATCATCAACAGATACCTCGGCTATTAGCGAGTTGATTAAATGCAACTGCCCTTTTTTACTCGCTTTTTTATTTGTGGACTAAAAATGTAAAATTGATTTGTCCAAAACAACGAATGAGTCAATTGAAATTATTAGATAGTTAATATTTTTCTTCTCCATTTGAATAAAATTTGCGGATGAGCCGTTCAGCAAATATTTGCCGAATATAAGAAAAGAAGTACGCTGCATTAACTGTTTGGTAAGGATCCTAAGATAGCTTAAAGTATCACCACAGTTCCCATTCATCGAAGAAATTAATAACGGTTTGATGAAGGAAAAAGATGTTGGTAAACATTCTAACAAAGTCTAAAATAGAGAAAAAAAATTAATAATAAACACTAGCTACCTAATTTGAATAAAATAAAATAAATAACTTCGAATGAATGAAAGCCATTGCTATATTTTATCAAATAATTATCTTTTAAGATAAATTTTTCCTGCTTTATTTGAAACCGCAACATAATTAGGTAACAAAAATGTTTTTCCACGTAACTCTGATCTAATATTAATCCTTGATAAGATTTGACTTAATGTAGGGTATTTGAATGTTTCGTTTATACTGCTCTCTGACACCTTAATTTCAGTGTACCTACAATTAAGAAATGATAAAGAATATAAAATAATGATAAAAAATAAAATTAAACTAAACTTACAAAAAAACTAGCCAAATTTCTTGACCAATTCAAGTCTGTGCAGAAACAATTTGATAGCTCCAGAAAATTCATGCCAATTTTCAACTACATAAAAAGTATTAATTTTTGTTAGTCTACAATCTAGTGCGAAGTCAATTACGGAGGTAATTACGAAATATACTATTTCATTTATATATTTATATTACTAAATAAACTAAAATTATAACATATTGAGTATTGTCCTCATAAGGACCCATTGGACAATAAGAGTTGAAGCTGTTGCATAAACTGAATATTTCCTCATCTTTAACTGTAACATAATTTTTAAATAAATATACGAGTAAAAATACTTAGAAACAAAATAATTTAGAAATACAAAAAAATACCAACCAATTTTTGGAGGAGCAACTTTTGAAACATCTACATTAAACTTTTCTTCTTGTAAAAAGTCTTGAAGGTCTTCAAATACTGTTATTCTGGACATAACAACCGGATCACTAGAATTTATATTAAAATCATCGTCACACATTATTAATTTCTAATATACTAAATAATTTATAACGAAATCAGCGTCCTTGTTGACCTAAAACTTATCAACCTGCAGTCAGTATGATTCATCTATCAAAACATGAAAAAGTTCATTATACTAAATAATTTTGTATTTAAATTGCAATGATTGTAAGAATATCGTAACAGTACCTGCAATGGATTATTTCACCCGATCTTAAATCAAATAATTATTTCACAAAAAATATCTTCAAAAATACCATAATAAATTAAATAACATAATATCATAAATTAAATGCAACGAAATTTTTCTGTAAAACTTCGATTTCAAGCTTCATTTAATGCAATTAGTTCAGTTAATTTATTTAAAACATCACAATAGAAATTTCAACATTAAAATGACATATTAACAATAGGATTATTTTAAATTCCAGCTCGTAATATAAAATTGAAAATTGAAAATTTATATCTTAATTGAAAATTCATAATGGATAATAAAATTTCTATAAGATATTAAAAAAGAATCAAATTAAATTTATTAACAACACATATTGAATAGGAAAAGCATGTGTGAAGATGATGCAATTAAATTGAATCAAATAGCTTTTTTTAGATAGTGAATATCTTTTAAATTGAGTGAGAGAATTGGATTTGAGAGATTATTGTGTTTCTGCTTGAGATATTAGTAATTTATTTCATATGGAGAGTAAAAAATTGAGTGTTGATTGAATTTTTATAACTGGAAATTGTAATCAAGTCATTAAAAAACCAATAACTAATATTCAAAGAAAATTGAAAACAAAGCTAATGTGAAAATTTTAATGTTAAAATATTTCAAACTGATCAAAAAACAGTTTCTAGCTAGTTAGAAATACATAAAATAAAATTATGTAAAAACCAAAAAACAAAGTAAAAATCAAATATTTAAAAAATAAATTTCTTTGTAAATTCTGTTTTTTATTGTCTTAAAATTATATAATGAAAACCATAAAAAAATACAGTTAAAGAACAATAATGACATAAATAAAACTATTAAAACTATGCAGGCGAAATGCATTTCTTCTCAATGTGTATTTTAATTCCTTATATTTTATTTTTAAAGATATACACACTTAAAGTTTGACTTGTTTGTATTTAAATAAAAACATTACATTTATAAATGCAATAAGAGTATAGGAACACGACTAAGCTTTCAAAATATATCTCATCATATGCGAATTTACACCCTACTAAGATGCAATTTCTTTATTTAATATGTAGAGGAATTTAAACAAACTGTAAAAAAAAATTAGTGCATTATGTACCAAAGATTTACATTTTTATGTTTGAGAATTTTCTCTGAGGTTTATAAGAAATAAGTGCAATAATATGCTGGAAATATATTATATACAAATGTAAGTGTACGTAATGGTTAAAGTAATCTGAAAAATTCTTGTATATTTATATCAAAGCGAGCAAAGTGTGTTTACTGAAAATAATGGCTAACGTGCATAAATTTATATTTGTTTATTACATTTTCTACGCCTTGTTATCTTTGTGAAAATGCTGTGTTATAAATTTGTATTACTTTAAAGTAACTTAAAAATTTGATATAATTAATTTATGGTAGTGTAATAGGGCATATTGGCATACTTTTCAAACTTTATTTATTGAATAAATAGAAGGAGTATCAAAAATTATTCAAAAATAATGAAAAAATTACTGCTTATATGCATTAAGGTGTCCGTTACTTCCCAAATTGGCTACTACCCTATGAAATGTTCGTAGGGGTTGTAGCTAAAAATGAGTTCCAGAAATGAAAAGAGCGACCCAAAATACCTATCAGGTGAATTTTTTAGCCCAAAATATTCAATCTTTCATTTATTTATAATACTCACCTCTTGATTACTAAAGACACCCCCAGGGAGGGTTGTAATGGCTAGTCAATGCTTATTTGACTTTTAATCTTTTCTTGGGAGTTCTAGTAATAATTTTTTTTGCTAAATAAAAACTTTTTTGCATTTGGGAAGAACTTAAGTTTTTTTAAGAATTATTTGAATATTTACCCTACTTTAGGGGTTGATATCTCGCTTCGTAGGGGTTGTATAAAAAAACGGACTTCGGAAATGAAAAGAGCGACCCGAATTCCCTTAGGTGAGGTTTTTAGCCTAAAATATGCAGTTTTTAATACCGAAAAATGCAAGTGTCCAAGAAAGGTCGGTTGAAATAAATAAATAAATAAATACTTGAAAAATATAAAGTTTTAAGGTAGTTTCACAATTTTTTTTGCACAATAAAAGTGCCTACCTATTTATAAAGTTTAAAAAAAAAACACTTTTTTTTCGTAATTGAGACTCAGAGTTAGTGCTTGCTAAAGCCTAAGGAATAATTTTTTTTTCTCCCTCTGAACAACTTTAAAGTATATGTTGAGTATATGTAAAAATAAAAAAAAATTTCGTAGGTTACATTCAATTTCATCATTTTTTCGCAATTTGGCAGGATTTTGAAAAAAAAAGTAGAAAAAGCCCATGTTATTTAAATGGGAAATAGAGCTGCTGTGGGGCATGTCTTAAAATCATTTTAAAAATGGGTCTTTAAATGGGTAACTTTTCCCCGTTTTTAAGTCATATATGAAATATTTAGGGGGTCCCCGTCACGAAATAGCCAATTTGGGGAGTAACGGACACCCTAATATGCATTTTGGGTCTAAAAGAATAAAAAAATCATGAAATACCTTCAAATGATTCAGCCATTGACCTTAGAATCATTGATGAAAATGATCGAATACTCTCTTTTAGCAAAATACTTTTTATTAATAGTCATTATCTTACCCAGTTCTGTCTAGATATCTTTGTACCTAAAACCCCTCCAACCAATATTTCCTATATAAATATTGATGGCATAAACCAAAACGAATTCACCTTAAGGTTACTTGAGTTCAAATGGTCCTTTGCGTTTACAAATTCAGATCTGGACTACATTTGGAACACCACAGCTTCTAATATAATTAAAGTCTTGGATTCTCTTGCACCCATAAAAGAGTTCACTATTGACAAAAAGTCATCTCCCTGGCTCTCCCCTGAACTAAATGCAGAATCAGCCAAACTTGACAGGCTCTACAAAAGCTATAAAAACAATAGAATCCCAAAAAAATTAAATGCTTACAGGGGCTTTAAAGATAAGTTACTCGAGAAAATCACTATTGCTAAAAGGAACTACTACTCAGATAAATTATCTACAAAAAACCCACCTGCTACCATTTGGAAAGATCTTAACCATCTTGGCCTAACAAATTCTCCTCCATCGGAAAAATTTCCTTTCGCCAGATTCAATAAACAGTTATTTTATCTCAACGCAAAATGCTCTCATTCTCCAACTGGTGTACTAACTAATGTACTAACTCTCAAATGCACACATTCTCCAACTGGCTCCCCATCTAAGCCCCCCTTCAAATTCAAAAACATTACTAGCGATGATATTCAATGGGCTTTTAAGCAATTCAGCAAAAAATCTGTTGGCCCCCATGGTATATCCCTCAAAGTTCTAAAACTTTGCCTTCCGGTTCTTTCCAAAGTTTATAGATCTCTTTTCAACAAGTCCATAATCTTAAACAAAATCCCCTCAGCTTGGAAGCACAGCAATATTCTCCCAGTAGCAAAAACCTCGAATCCCACTTCCCCAGCAGATTACAGACCAATATCTCTTTTATATTATCTCAAAAATACTAGAAAAAATCCTCCATAAACAAATTATCGAATACATCACGCATCACAATATTCTCGACTCTTTTCAGTATGGTTTCCTAAAAAATCATAGTACAAACTTTTTACTCACAAACCTAACTGATGATATCTGTAAAGGCTTTCACCTAGATCGCATCACTATACTACTCGCTATACTACTTCTGTTAGATTTATCTAAAGCCTTCGATAGGGTTTCCCACACTATCCTTCTGGACAAGCTTTCTGCTATTGGTTTTTCTCAAGTTGTTGGCTGGTTCTCAGAGTACCTATGTAATTGTACCCAGTCAGTTATTTTGGAAAATAAGTCCTCTTCTACACTTAACATAGTCAGCGGGGTTCCCCAAGGGTCAGCCCTTGGACCGTTACTTTTCCTTATTTACATAAATGACCTTGGGCGTAAAATCACTTACTCAAAGCGTCTCATGTTTGCTGACGAATTTACCTGCAAGTACCTTACAAAGATTTAAACTTGGGAATGTCCCAACTTCTAAACGATCTTCATGAGATTGAAAACTGGTGTTCTACCAACAACTTCAAAATAAACATTGACAAGTCCAACTTCATGATCTTCATTCAGCAAAAAATCAAGTACTTTCGATATTAATAATTCTTTCTATTTTAGTGGTACTAGAATCCAGCTCTCAAAAACTGTAAAAAACCTTGGCCTCTTCATTGATCAGGACACGAAATGGCGTTCTCATATTAACCATATAGTAAAATCGGCCAATAATGTTCTCTACAGGTTAAGACACTTCAAGCACCTAATCAACTCGAATCTCCGAATAAGCTTAAGCTGCTTGTTACCGCTCTTGTTTTTCCCATCCTTGACTCTGGTGTCTTTCCTATGAGCAACTTGCCTGACCATCAATATAATCGACTACAAAAATTATTATATGCCTCTGTCAGATATGTCTGTGATATTAGATACCCGTTTCGTACTTCCCCTGACAGAATAAAGCTTGGCTGGCTAAACGTTAAACTCAGAGCGAAATACCTTAGTGCTGTCCACATTTATAATGTACTAAACATTGGGATACCAGCATATCTCATGCATATCTCAAGGAAAAAATCAAAATTTATATTCCCACAAGAACCCTTCGCCCTAAAAATCGCCCTCACCTAGTAGTTGACACATCCACTAACCCTATTTACAACAATTCCTCACTTGTATTTATGATCTCCTTCTGGAACTCTCTTCCTGAAGAAATCCGTCTGTCAAGCTCAGTGGAAGTTTTCAAATCTAGTCTTTACCAACATCTCCTAGAGATTGACAGACGTGAATCAAACCTCCCTTAACTCACATTTATTTATTCCTACATTCTTTACACTTTAAAATCTCATAAGACTCTTTCTCCCCTCTTCCTCTGTTTTCTAGATTATAATTATTATTATATTGTATCTTTATCATTTTATTATATTGTAAATATTTTATTATATCAAATTTAATTAGCGTGTAGCAACAAATTTATCTATTTCATTAATGTACTTCAAAAAAATACCATGTATAGTGAAAATTTGGTAAAAAATAAAAGTATCTTGCTCCAGGATCAGTTTAATAAATTAAAAATTTCTATACAAGTTTTTAAAATAATAAGAATAGGCTTCATGCAAGTGTAAATTTTTGAAAATAAGAATTCGTTTGCTTCATGTCTAAATTTGAAAATCATTTCTTAGGAAAATTAAAATTATATAATAAATGGGAAAGTATATTAGGTATCTAAAAAAATTTGGTACATTTTATTCGTTTAAAAATATTTTATTAAAATACTACAAAAGTTTAAAAGATTTTTTAAAAAATTAAATTTAATATTTTGATGCTTCCTAATTCCAATAAAATTAATAAAAATTAAAAATTTTTTTAACACATAAATTTGGATCTTTACATTATTTATTTTAATATTCTTGATAAGTGATTTCTAATAATGGCGATTTTTTTATATTTTTAAAAGAATGATTATAGTAACCTAATAATATATATTCAAGAACATCGAGATGAACATGTAAAACAATATTGTTTTCACGTTTTTTTGTTATTTCATTAGCAAATAACAATAAATCTTCTCTTTCTGCTTTGAAACATTTTTCTATAAAAAGATAAGTAAGTTTTTCTGATTCTGTTAAAATTTTTTTTAAGCCATCATTTGTAATATTCCCACACCACTTTAATATTAATGTTTTTAAATTTTTCATTGTATTAAAACCTGCATCAGTGATTTTATCCATAAGATGTAAATTTAAAAATTCTAATTTTGGTAAACCAGTTATTGCATATAATCCAACATCAGTTACATTTTCCCTATAATCAAGAGTCAATTTTTTAAGGTTTTTTAAATTTACTGCAATCATTTTTAAAAAGTTATCTGTAATTATAAGAAGTTTTGGTAAATTTAATTCTTCAAGATTATCCAGCACTAATATTGGAAAAAAATTTTTAGTATCTAATACACCCTTAGGAAAATAAAATTTTAGATATTTTAAAAATACCAATGAACTAACAAATTTTATTACGTCATCTGAAATACTATAATCACGCAAATATGTAAATTTAGTTAATTGATTCAATTTTCTTAAATATATAAAATTTAAATTACGGCAATAATATAACGTTAATTCTTTTAAAATATTATCGTTTAAATAAATGAAACATTCGCCTGTAAGATCAAATTTCCGCTATGATAAAGATTGAAGGTTTTGATTATTTTTAAATAATATCCCAAGTTGATTTTCTTCGTCCGTAGAATATTTATGTTCAATTTCAGAGGTTAAATCTAATTCTTCAAGATTTGAACAATTTTGAAGTGCCACAATTACATCATTTACAATAAGATGAATTGGAATTAGAGCATGCATTTGAACACCTTTATTTAAAACAGCCTTAAATATTTTTAAATTTTTCATTATTTTTAAAGCACTTATGAAATTTTCTTTTTCCGAGATTGTAGTTACCCAATAATTATATAATTCAAAGTGTTCTAATAAAGTTAAATTCAAGAAACACGATCCTGTAATTTTTGGAATGTTTGTAAATATTAATGTGCGCAATTTTTTTGTAAATATAAAAGATAATTCATCATCGTGAAAACTAATAAATTGTTTAAAGTTTAAATTAACAACAATTTCTAACTCTAAATTAACAAGGTTATTAAAATTTTTTATTAATGAAGTTACGCCGTCAAGGCGACCATTAACTACGAGTGATTTTATATTTGGACAATAAATGCCTAACCTAAACAAAAATTTTTGCAGGAATTTTTTATAATATGAATATTTATAAGTTAAATCTAGGTATTCTAAATATTTTCCACATCTCTTAATCACTTTATTAATTTCAGATCCACTGATCTTTTTAATTTTAAATTCACTTGACATTAAACCCCAAGATAGTGGATTCAAAGTAAATTTTTTAATATCACCATAATTATGAAGATTCTGATACTTCGTTCCATCGTTTGCTTACTCTTTCAATTTTGATTCTCTCAACAATTGATAAATTTCGGAAAATAATTGTCAAACAGTCATTACTTAACATGTCTATGGATATTTTATTTTCATTCGAAGCCACTAAAAATTAGAATTTATTTTTTTTTTAAGTTTATTTTTTTATTTTAGTAATTTTACTTACTTTTTATTAATTAACGTGTAACTTTTTTTTAAATATTTTAAAACTTCAATTTATTATGCGTACTAAATCCGTACTAAATATACAAAGCTTGAAGAAAAAAAATACTGCTTGATATGACTTATTAGTGATAAAAGAAAGAGAAACGTTATTCTTTTTCTCTTTCTTTAAGGGGTTGTTCATAAATTATGTAAGACAATTCTTAAGATTTTTTTACCCCCTCGTACCCCACTGTAAGATATCGTAAGATTTGTCCCTCCCCCCCTGACTTTATATAAGATTTCAAAAATTTATTTTATAAAAAATTTTTGCAAATAAATGTTATTCAAAGCTAAGAATTCATAAATGCAAAAAGTATAATTTATTTTTTAATTGTTGATAAGTTTTAAAACTAGTATTTCTCCCTTACAAAAACGGTATTCTATAATTGTTATTTAATTATTAAATTCAGTCCCAAAACTAATAAATCTTTTAGGATCTATATTATTTTTTATTAATTTTTATAAACCGATTCATGTTAGCCAACTTAATTCCATTATGCTATAAACGGCTTCTCTGGGCTGTGTTTACATAACCGAACCGCACGGCGCAGCCCAATGCTATTGGTATAGGAGTCACGTGACGCCGCAAGCGCAAGCCTATACCAATAGCATTGGGTTGCGCTGTGCGGTGCGGTTATGTACTGTCGAGCTGGAAAAGATTGACACCTCCCAAATTTTAAGCGTATCTTTTACAAAAATGGTACAAAAACATTAGGACAAAAAGCATCTTGTTTAGAATTCTTTCATCTAATCCTATACGGAAGCTTATGATTCTAGGTTAAAAGGATTGAGATTTATGGGCAAAAATAGGCGAAAAAACGTGAAAAAAAAACTTTTTTTTTCATGGTCAACTTTATGAGGTTAATTTTGGCACTAAAAATTATTATTTTTTGACCAAATTTTAACCACATATTCTTTGGCTCTTGAACTTTACAGTAGCGTTGGTTAAAAAAAAAAAAAATTATTTTAAATATTATTTCGTATTTATAACAATTTGAAGTTAAAATGCCAAATTTGGTTGTATTTGTGCTATCGAAATAATTTTTTTTTATTCGATAGATAATTACAACCAGATTATAATTTCAAAAAATCACGGTTGTGGGGGCCCTCGTTTGATTGTGATATAAAAAAAAATAAGAAATTTTTATGAATGGGAAAGTAATTATTACTCTAACCTGTGTTTTTTTTTTTTTAAGAAAATAAAATTTACGGACGGACCACTCGGGGAGATTAGTTTTTACGCATATTAAAAATAATATTTAAAATATACCTGTATTAGAATATTACATCAATGAGATACTGAAAATCTGAGCTTATTAAGGACTTAGGATAATACAGGTTTATGAACTTAGAATAATATCGATTTAGGGACTTGGAATAATTCAGGTTTAGGGACTTGGAATAATATCGATTAAGGGACTTAGAATAATTAAGGTTTAGGGAATCAAAATAGTTTGGGTTTAGAATCTTAACAGCTAGTAAGGTGATAATTACAAATTAAAAAATTAGAAAATTGTACTGTAATGTTGAGTAACATTTGTATTCTACCTAGTCCTCAGCTGGAAGTAAACATGTTCCATGCATTTAGGTTGTGTTTATACAAACCGGTTATAAGTTTTTTCTGTGTTTTTACATGGACCAAGTTTTCCCTGAAGATTTCGGCTTTCTAGATCCGATCATGTTAACTTAATTTTAAAATTCAAAATATTGCTGAATTTTGAAAAAATAAGTTTCAAAAAAAATTTTATAAATACACCATTCCTTGACAAAATAAAATAAAATTATTTGGCTAGTTCATAATGGATTTTACGTTTATTTATCTGAATACGAAGATTCAAAAAATTAGACTTCTTTACAGAGTTTACATAATTATTTTTGGCCGCTAAGTATAAACGAGCATGCATTATGGATTCGGACTGAGGCTAATATCTCCCATTTTAAACATAATTTTGGGCTAAAAATTTTTACATATACTTATATGAATGTCTAACTTCTTATTTGGTGAAAACATTTTTGCCTAATGCCTATATGAATATTTATAATTTCGTTTTCCATTTTTTTTTAAACAATATCTTTTACTCTACTTAATTTATAAGTTTGGAAAGCAAATTTTTCCTACATTATATATTTTTCGTAATATTTTTCACCACTAGATCTCGCCGCCAAAGTAAGCTTCATTACTTTTTATATTAGCTAAGACTTTCCAAAAACATTTAGCCTTTTAATTCTTTTAATAACAGCCTTATTGTTCAATCAAGTTTATGATTAAATTTTCATTTATATCCAAACGATAAAGAAAGATTGAAAACCGAGTTGAAAATTAATTTATTTTAAGAAAAAATAACAATTTTCTAAATAAACAGTTATAATCCTTTTAATTTAATAATACTTTTAAGTATAATTAAAAACTAAAATTTCATTTTATTCGTGTTTTTTAATTAAAGCAAATGAAGATATTATAATGCAACATTATGAAACTTAATTCAATTAATATCTAAATTATTAATTTCAAAATTAATTAAACGAAAAAGTCTCACATTCGTTTTAGGTTCAGAAAAATTGTAACGGTTTTTTAAAAAAAATCTTGAATTTTCTTATGTGAAAATTTTATTGTGTTTTGTTACAAATTTATAAAATAAAAAATATAAACAACTAAATTATTATATTTAATATTAACAACTGCAGTCTTAATGTTATTAAAAAAATGAAACAGTTTTTTTCTTCTACTTTAATAATTAAAACCATGTCAAAAGAGTAATTAGGTTTGTGAATTTTTTTTTACAATTTTTTATAACTTAATGTTAAATTAATGAATTTACAAAATATAATTTCATATTATTGATTATTATAAAATCTTAGAAAATAAAAAATGTATTCAATTTTAATAAAAAAAATGGCATATGTTAGATCCTCTCGACGAACGGTCACACATAAAAAACTCCTAACAATATGTGTAACAAATATCCCATACTTACATAATAAAAGTAGGTATATATATTTTTTGTTACAATATTCTGCTTTTGTGTGTAAAACGTGAATTATGTTCACTAAACATGGCATGAGTTTTAATAAAATACAAAAACACAAATGCATGGGATAAAATGTGTAAGGGGACAAAAAAAAGGCCAGACAGAACCCACACATACAGGGAATACATATGGCAAAAAAAGTAATATAATAATGAAAGAATTAAAAGAATCGTCTAAATTTTAAGAAATCCTATTTAAAAATGATACGTTAAATGACTCATTTATTGTTTAATTGTAACTTTGAATCTCTTGCTTTGAATTTATTAATCTTTGTTACATGCGTGAGTTTGTTAAGAAAAAATAGAAGCGTTTTTAGGAATTACAGTAAAGAAAAAAAAATCTGAACAATTATAAACTGAATGAAATTTAATTGAAAACTAGGGACTTTAGAACTTGCTTTTACCCAATTTTATTTCCAAATAAGATACAAAGGTTTGACCGCATAAATGGTACACAATTTTTTCCTGAATTTACATTCTAAAAAATTAAAAACAAATATTTAATGTCAAAAATTTACTTAACTGAAAAATTTTATATTTACAGAAAATGTACATAATTATGTAAATATATTTTCTTGTAATATTTATCTTACGTAGCCTACACACATAAGTACATATAAATATTACATGAAAAGCAATTTATAAATTTTTACGTACAATATCTTGTTATTTCCGGACATTAAAATGTGAAATATCGGATTATACACTCAATATACGAGTTATTATAAATAAAAATGATATTACTGTGAAAATGTTCCTCGATAACAAGATCAAATTTATTGGGAATAAAAGTATTTCAAATTAAATTTACTGTATAAAATACAAGTTAATATTTTATAATATTTTTTATTATTGAAAATAAAAAATTTTACATAATAAATATTTAGAGAAATGTTATAATTTTTAAATTTATGTTTTTTTAAGTATTACATGAATTTTCCATTTAATTTATTCATTTTTCTTGTAATATATTTTTGTGTTTTTGAATATTGTTTTATTGAATGTCTATTTAAAATGATAAATTTATATGAATTTTTAGTTGAAAAGTAAGAAAAACAAGATTTCTTGTTTTTTTAGTTGTTTTTAGTAATTTCAAAAATTTTTTAGATCTTAGTACTGAGAACTTCATTTTGGGGGAGGAGGGAGGTTATTTTTGGCAATCAATATGAAAAAAAAATCCACTAAGGAATTTTCGGGTATTGATTCCAAAATTTGAAATTTTGTTCATGGAAAATTTGCTTAACATCCTTAAATTAGTAAGCAAAAAAAACATTCCTTTTTTAAAGCATTTTTGCATGATTCACAAACCTAGACTCCAATAAGATTTTGGGGTCGCTGTTCTTGAATTTTGGGTTCTTTGAGAGGGATTGACAACATTGACAATTTAGCAGGTGATATTCACTAAGTTACGTACTTCAGACACCTGACAACACACAAATTAATTCAAGTCTCTAAAAAACTCTCCTTACCCAACCTCAAACGAATAAATTTCTTCTTTAACTTAAAAACAAAAAAATATTATTAAATATCATAATTACGTTTGTTGAAAAAAAAGCAAAAGAAACGTGCACTTACTGTGTTCTTAATATAACATAAAAGAACGCATAAAATATAATTCTTTATTTAAATAAAATAGAATTAAAAAAAAAAAAAAAAAAATTCTATTCTTTATGTAAACTCAACATGTGTAATTGGATCTTTTTCAAGAAGTGAATATACTGTATATCCGCAAAGAAAATACTCTATTGACTTTAAATGTGCTATTTTTATAAAAAAAAATATTTTTTAAATACCTTTGTGTGGTTGTAATGTATTTATACAATTATATACATGTAAAGTACTTGGTTAAGTATTTTTTTTAAAATAATAATAAAAAGCTGCAGTGACAGAGAAAGAGACCTTGACCTAGTGCATATTAAATAAAATTTAATATAAAAATTCAGGATTT
Organism: Anagrus nilaparvatae; assembly: GCA_022575985.1. Lineage (NCBI taxonomy): Eukaryota > Metazoa > Arthropoda > Insecta > Hymenoptera > Mymaridae > Anagrus > Anagrus nilaparvatae. Next base: position 4,845,661 of record JAKSXM010000246.1, on the reverse strand, counting down.
TTATTTTATCGTGCAAGTTTTAAAAAAGTATTTTGGTATTATTTGATGAAAATGTCGCAATGCAATGCAATTTTTGTCACTTTTATGAATTCTATTTTAAATAAATTCATTTTATGTAGTTTCTAAAATTTTGAGAAATGCTGGTGTAATTAAAACATTAAAATTTATGAAATGTGGTTATTTAATACTTAAAGGTTACACATAAAATTTTAACTAATTCAATTGTCTCTGACATTTTGGGTGTCACTTGTTTTTCCACAAGATTGTCACATTTTTGGTAATGTACCAAGTGCCGACGTTTTCAATAATGATTTTGTGAATTATGTTGAAAAGTATTTGCTTTTTTAGTTGTAATACTGAGAAAAATACTTAGTGAAAAATATTATCAACAAGATTTTTAGCATTCCAGACTATTTCATTAATTATATTCTTCTTAATTTTGGACTGTAATAAGCTAATGAGTTTGACTAGTTTAAATTGGGTTTTCAAGCTTCTATGGTCAGAAAGAGCTAAAATAGGAATGATACATTATTTAGCTACACAGCTGTGTGATGTGTTAATACTAACTGAATATAGTTCTGTAGACCTTTTCTGCAGAGACTAACGTAGGCTAGTTTTGGTTCTAGCACTCGCTCCGGTAAAGTTACCTAGACTTGAACATTAATTTGTTATAGCCTGACAGTTATTTTAAAAATTTGCTTGAATTATCGTTAACCGGGTGAAATTAGATACCAAAATAGATCTATTAATCATTCCCAGCTTTGCCACAGAGCCTAAAAGATAAAACCTGCATGCTAGGGGTTGAATCAGTATACTACTGTTAGTTGGGGTTGAGGTGTAAAAAAATTGCCAAACCTGTAAGTACGACGAACATGATGGAATCCTAACTAAGCCTAGTGGAATCTCTTTAGAAACAACAACATAGACTTGAAAATTGGGTGAATTCGCCCCCGATTTCACCCCCTTAACCCTTAAAACTTAAATTAATTTTATTTTTTAATTTTGACGACCCCCAGTAGGTATTTTGGTCCCCTAATTCCGAATATAAAGTCAAAAATTATGTTTAAGGGGTGTAAAACCCTTATTTTCTATCCTTAAAACAAGCAATTTTTGACATCAGATTCGGAATCAGCGGACCAAAATACCTACTAGGGACAGTCCAAATAAAAAAGAATGTTGTCTTTAATAACTGCTTGTTTTAAGGGTAGAAAAGGTAAAAATAAGGATGTTACGCCCCTTAATTATAATTTTTGACATCAGATTCGGAATTAGTGGACCAAAATATTTCTGAGGGTCGTAAAAATTAAAAAATCAAATTAACTTAAGTTCTGTTCCAGTCTTTTTCGCAAATTAATAAAATTTTTGAATTTGTCTAAGTCTGAAAATATAAGAAAATATCATAAATCATGTAAACAATTATGAAATGAAAAAATTTAATTTGGTAAAGCTCGAGAAAAGCTCTTTGAAGTTTCTGAAGTTTTAAAAAAGTCTCATAAATTAAAAAATGCATTAAATTTAAAAATCTTTTTTCATATAAATTTTCTATATAAAATGTAACTAAAGTATAAAATGTGTAAGTAAAGCAAAGTAAAGTATTAAGAAAATCTTTTAAATTCTTTAAGCAACTGACCTCTTTATTTCTGATTCAGTACATAATAGACCAAACAAAACTTCATTAAATTTTATATTTTAATATTCTTATCAAGTACTTTATAAATGCATTATTTAATTTAAACGAAGTCAATTAAAATGTAAAATTTTTATGTTAATTTCTTCCCTTGCATTTAAATTTATTTTGTTATTTTTGGAAGAATTTCAAATTTTTAAAATAATATTTTCGTGAATCTTGATAATATTTTTGTAAAACGAATAAATATATTTCAAGATTTTATCAATAAATTTAAATACAAACATAGAGTGAGTGTACCAATTGGTGACCAAAGTTATTTCCTATAGAATAAAATGGTATTGGACTTTAATTGGTACAGTCACCCTAAATTTCTTAATAAAAAATGAAATTAATTAAATCTGTCCAAAAAAATTTCACTTCTATAATTAATTAATTAATAATAATCATCTGAAAATTATTATTAATTATTAAAATAAAAAATTTTCTAATAAAACATTCAGAGCATTAAAAAAAATTTTCTTATGATTAGGTTGTTTAATGTTTGTTCGATATTTATAAGCCATGTAGCAATAATATAATTTTTTTTCATAAACTTTTTTATTGTATAAACATCCTGGTCATCATTTATTATTATGGTTATTGTTTTTTTAATGTTGTTATATTGAGTTAGTGTATGTTTTTTTTGAACGTCTTCATTACTTTTATGTTTGGAGTTTGTTTTCTTTCGAGAAAATTTTTTTTTGTATTGATGCGATATTGATGGTTAAGGTAGTGTAGGGTTTGGTTGTTGGAAAATTTTTTTTCTTTTGAAACAAAATTGGCTCACGAGAAATTGAGGAAACTTTCAAAATTATTTTTAGTGACCAAAAAAACGTAGAATCAACAAATCTAGATCAATTTTTCATCATTTAAAAATTTTGGATCCATTTAACATCGCTGTCACCTTGACCATATATTAAAAAACAAGGATAAATAATTTCAATATTATTTCATCAATCAATTTTAAAAAAGGGTACTTAAAAAAGAAATATAAACGGGGACACGTAATTTGTTAGCTGCTTAATTATGCAGAACAGTCGAATACCAACCGGATCCAAATAATTCCAGTCTCCTCTATAAATAATAATACCCAACATTGAAAATAAAAAATTGTTTGTTCAACCCAGCAATATTATGACAAGTACTAAAAAAATTGCATAAAATTAATACCAAGAAATACCGTAACAATTCCTTCAATTTTTATTATTTTTTTGTTCTCAGTTTCAAAGATCCAACGTTCATAACGTGATTTTTAACTGCACGCCTCTTCCTTTATAATAAAATACATTTGAATCGTTATTTCTAAGATGTAAGTCATCAGATATTTTCTATCATGTTTTTTAATAATTTATTTATTTATCTATTTATGGCATGAATTTCTTCGATTTAATAATGTTTTTTAAATGAGTAATTTTTGAGCACAATTTTTTAAATTGGTATTTATCTAGAAATAGTAAAAAAGAAATTAAAAGATGATTACCATTCGATTATAGACAAGTTTGGATGTAATTTGATGAGAAAAAATAAGATTTTTAAATTGATACATGCATGCAATTTATTTAAAAAATTTTTCTATGTTTTAGACCTAAATTTAAGAATAACCAATAAGCTCCTGTAGAAGCCTGATATTATAACCCTTTATTATCCTCATTTACTCCGAGAGTCTATTGTCGCCTCGAGCATGTAAAATTTCGTGTAGGATATTCACAATTAACTTTGAGATTCCCTGTTATTATCATGACAGCTCATTATCTACATCTAATAGATTTTCAAAATTAACTGCGGGTAAAATTTGGTAAAATATTTTTATCTGAAATCGTATAAATTTATTTTACTTCGTCAATGATAAATAAACCTGTCTTCTATAAATATAAATTTAAAGTCATAAAACATAATACGTGCATGATATTTTGATTACCGGATGCATCATTACCAGCTTACACATTTAGCAGGGATAGTATCGGTAAAACCTTTTCCGTTTTTTCTTTACTGATACTTTTTTTTTTAACTAACTTCATTTTCTGAAACGACGATAGATTTTTTTATTATTTTAACAGTCACGCGAATAAATTTTTTTATACCTTCGCCTTTAATTATTTCTATAAATTATATCAAGATTTTGTGTGATTAAAAAATTCCTTAGCAATAATTAAGTATGTACGAGACTATGAATATAAAATACGAATTTTTATTAATATGTTAATTTGTGTGCATGGAAAAAAAAATTGAAGTAAATTAAGATATAAATATTTTAAGTTATTTAATTGAGGCTTAGGTAACAATTATTTAATTTATTTTAATTCTAATTGGTTTAAAGAAATTTCATTCCCTTCTAATTTATTTTTTTTAGTTAATGTTTAATATTTGTTATTTTTTAATTATTTTATGTTACATGCGGTTTATTTTAATTAATTGTGGTAGAAATTGTTGGTTTTTGTATGTTTTTTGTTCGGTTGGAAAATAGGGAAATCCGCGTAGGTGAAGATATAATTTATGTTAATATTGTTGTTAATTTGATGATGCTTCGGCTCATTTCTTTGAGAAATTTTTATGAATAAAATTATTAAATTAATTAATGACTATATATTTTTTTAGAAGAAAATTTATATGTTTATTAAATGAATAAAATAATATGGTTTATACATGGTTGGCTTTAATATGAGTTTTTGGACGGTAATTATTATCCTCCATACATTATTTCAATATCTTGCTAAAATAAGCGCGTCGCGGGACGCCCTTGGGAAGTGAAAACTTAATGTCTAAAAAACAAACGGCTGTACGCCGCCTGAATGGCACCAGTGGCCCTTAGGCGGGCCTACTCCAGGCCAAGTGACTTAAGGTGGCAAACCACCCACCTTGTTTGCTCGGAATGTTCGAGGGGGCAAAAGTGGTGTCCTAAAGTGTAATATTCCAATGAGAAATTTTTGTGAAGGTTAAAAATATTAGTTCGTAAATAATACTACTATTTTTAATGTTTTTCAATGAACTTGACTTCAGGAGCACGACCACTTAGGATTGTAATTAATTGTAATTTCAAATATGTAATACTTTAATAAACTGCATATTTTAGCATATTTTAAGGTATAAAAATAAAAAAATAAGTTTGAAAAATAACAAAATCCTATTTTTCTCACACATACAAACAAATAATTAGTATATATATCACGTGGTATATCATTAAAATTCGTATAAAAAAGTGCTTAATTAAAACTGGCTATAATAATAAATATTAAACAGTGTAAATAAATCATCTAAATATAAAATTATTGAATACATTAATAATTACACAAAATATTAAACTAAAAACTGTACCCGACATGTAAATTAATAGAATAATAGCCTAAAGGACCTTCAATTTAAATTATCTTTATAATTCATTCTCTCTTTAATAAATTTATTCGTTGTATTTTAATATAAATTGCTTTGTCTATCATTATTAATTTTTTTTAACGTTTTTATGAGAAAATATATAAGAAATATTATTATTTATTTATGATTTAAGAAAAATAAGATTTTTTTTTTCTTTTACAGAAGGAGAAGAATAAAAAAACGAAACTTAATGTTTAAATCAAACGATTGAATGAACAAAAAAACGAAAACTAGGAAAAAATACGATGGAGACCACCATCGTAAAAAGAACTTCTATCGAAGGAAAGGTAATTTAAGTCGTATTTTATTATTTTTGTCAGTTAATTTTTTTTATTATTAAATACAGTTAATTCCTGTGTGTAATAAAATTTAGCAATTATCATTTCCATCTCAAGTAATTTATTGCTGGAAGGGTTTTTGTTGGATATTATCTGTTTTTATGAGAGATTTTAAAGTTTGATTATTGATGATCATGCAGCATTTAGTTTGTTTAATTTATCATGATATTTTACGTAGTTTGAGAGTTATTGGGCATGATCTTCAGGTGGAAAGGGTAAACATGTTCAATTTTGGGAGGTTTACCAAGTTTTTTCCTAAAAATTCTTGAATATCCTACTTTTTTTTGTATTTGAGGCGCAAAAGTTTTTGATAGTATTTTCAAACACATTAAAATTTAGCAACTGGATTTTTGGAGTAAAACAGGCCGGGCCCTCTTTCATAATTAAAATTTTAAAAACAGTAGTTTTTTTGCCTTAATTTTAATAATTAAACGTAAAAAGCAATTAAATTTTGTTATATTTATGAAATTTTGTCCATTATTATGATTTTGATTAGATTCTAATCCTTGCCCCTCTAAAATTGTTTTAGGTTTCTCTGAAAAATTTTTTAGATACGGGCCTGATTAGATAAAAGTATTTCTAATCAACCTCTTGATAAAAAAAATTATCGTTTTAAATACAAAAAATAATCTGTATTTTCCATTTGAATACCAAATTGAATAATAATAATAATTTAATATTATTATAAGGTAGTTTTTTAGGGCTTACCGAGGGGCTAACAATTGTCCTTAATTTAAAAAACATTTAGCCGTTAGATACTCTTATTACATTAGCAAATCAGAGTATAGTTTTCAATTTATTTCCAGATAATAAATCCAGAAAATCATAATTTAAGAACTCTAGACGATTCAAATTCATCCCTCTACAACCCATGTGATGAAACATTAGACGAAGACCCAGACAACACAATGAACAGTGATTGCAACATAACAGTAATCCACGTTCCATTAAAAACCAACAATAACAATGATTCAACATCAAGTGACACAAAATATGAAGATGATATTAATAACACCAGTCTAACAACAACAGCAATCGAATTAGATAAAAAAGATTATTCTAATGATGGCAAAGACAGTAAAGATGGTAGCGACAGTGGTGTCGAAGGATGTGCTATTGAAGTACCAAGAGTAAGTTGTTTTACATTAATAATTTTATTCATCTGTCTGAAAACATACATGTTATTAAAGAAAATTATTCAAAAAGAAGAAACTAACGCATCATTTATTTTTTTCAAAAAATTAACTTTCATTTACGATTTCTTATTATAGCCCTTTTAAATTTCGTACATATGTGTTTTTGTGTGTGTGTAATGATTCGTATTATTAAAATATTATCTTCTTTTTCCACCTACTTTATTTTTTAAAACTTTCCCATAATTTTTTTAAAAACTTTCTCTCCTGTTTTTCTTTAAAAAAAATATCAAATAAATTTTTATTAATAAATTGTTTTAAATTAAGTACCCGTATTATTAATTTTAATTAAAATGTATTATTTATTAGCATATTAAAGATATTTTTTTTATTTAATTAATATTTTTAATTTACGTAAAATTATTATTATACAACAATTTTTCACTGTATTTTTTATTTAATTAGATTTTTACAATTAGATAACAAAAAAATTTTTATTACAATTTTTTTAATTTTTTTTAGATTCAAAGTCGTAACAGTGTTGATTATGCTAGTAGTTGTAATGGATTAGATGAAGCATCGTGTGATTCAAGTTTAGCAAGTTATTGTTCAGTGTATGAAGATCCATGTGGTGGTAATTTACCAGAAGATTTTCGTCTTAGTAATGGAACTGTTGGCGAAGGTACAAGTGAAGCTGGTAGTGAAAGTTCCTCGTTAGCTGGTAGTATTCAAAATACATCAAATGTTACAATGACACGTTCAGTAAAATTGACATCTGTAACTGATAATTGTAATAAAATTGTACAGCCAAAGAAAAAAGTTTTACAAATTTCAACAAGCCATGGTAGTTCTTTAAATATTGTTGGTAGTAGTTCTATTTCTATCAAAAAAACACCAAGACAAAATGCCTTAACTTTGTCCATGACAACGATAACATCTAGTGCATTAACAACGACTGTAACAACAACAAATAGTTTATGTTCTTCTACAATTACATCCAGAGCAAGAGCTGCTATTTCTAGGACACAATCAAATGCTAAAGATAGAGGAAGATCTAGGGATCCTGGTCCAACTAGAACAGTTACTGCTAGCACAGTAGCTTCTAGATCTAGATCTAGGCCTAGTACTTTGCCTTCTGCACTTACTAGTGAAATCAATAGGGATCTTGCACAAAGAAGCAAAATTAATGGTATTTTTTAATTCTTAAGTAAAAAATTAAATTTAAAAGTGCAATTTTCTGAAGGAACTTCAAATCGTTGATTTAGAGTTTTAAAAGTTTTAAGAAATTAAAAAAACTTTTAAAAATTTTGAAACTTTTTACTACTCTTTGTAGCCTCTTATAAAAGGGGGTGCTTGATGGTTTGTTATGATTTTTAAAAAAATAATTAAACGAGATTTGATTGAAAAAGTATTTATTATCAAAACAAATTACGAAAATAATTACAAACAAAAATTTTCCAAACTACCGGAGCTACGGTCGCTCAAAGAAATTGCTACCTTTAGAAATCGGTGTGACATCTAACACCTAAAATTTTTGTCTGAAAAAAAATAGATAGTATATGAACCTAAAAAAATATTAATTTTAAAAAAATGTCCACCTTTTTTCGAAAAGACTGAGCATCAAAAAGTTGCATATTTTTTAAAAACTATTTTTTTTAATTTCATATCACTATAGTTTAAAATGCTTAATAATCATATAAATATATTTTTTTTTAGAAAAATATTTTGGATGTTACATTTCACACCGATTTAATAGCACCTACTTTAAGCAGCCGTAATTTCCTGCATAATTTCGCCATTTTAGGCATATTTTTTTTTTGAATTATTTTCGTAATTTGGTAATCTCGTTTATTTATTTTTCATATTAAAATTTCGAATTATAAAAGCATCCCAAACCAGCAGACGAGATCCTTAATTTGTAAAATTTTTCTGTAGAATTTTTAAACAATTATTTGAAATGCCTTAAAAAAATTTAAATATAAATACTGCTAGAAAGATGTCAAATATCACAATTAGGGGTATGCGGTTATTAGAATTTTCGGGTACCCGTCCTGAAAGTTTGGTCTTTTTTCGGGTCGGGTCGGTTTTCGTTAAAAAATTTGCAAAATTTTTGTGATATTTAAAACCTATTTATCTAAAAAGTTTTCATTTTTAGGGGCACTTTCAAAATTGCTCATTTTTTGCCAAAAATAGGCAGTTAATTTATTCATAATCATATTAAAAAAGTAATGATAAAAAATAGTGGTTTACGGTGCTTCAAAATAAATCCTTAAATAAAAAATATGACGGGGTTCTTTATAAGATCAGAAAATAAAGAAACCCTATCTAACAAATTTTAGACTTACATGATTTAAATATATAAATTCGGAGCCCTATTATTTAGGCACAAAGAGTCTTTTTGAAGAAACGGGACAAGTTTCTTTTTCCCCTAAAAATCAAAATTGGTATGTTTTTACTTTAGGTCCGTTTTTCCGAAATAAGCTGTTATAACAACCCTTGTTATTTTAGACCTAAAATGTTAAATTTAAGCAGTTTCGTAATTTTGGTGTATGGTTTAAATTGAAAGTTTAATCTGGCATCTAGGGTTTATTTTATGTTCAAAAATTTTTATCAATTTAGTAAATTAAAATTGAACAATAAGGATTTATGAAACATGAAAAAGTAATTTGTAATTCGTGCAGTCATTCTCAAGATCGTAGTCGTAGCATGCCCGGGCAGAAATCAAATTAGCATTTAACTAATATTTTACGCAGTGCTTTCTAGGGTTGTCTAGGGATCATTATACGATTCCTACCTGGCTCTCTTGGGGCCTCACTTGACATGCCTAATTTAATCGAATTTTTTCGTTTTTATTTTAAGATAAAAAAATGAATACAATATTTTTGAATTTTTTTTAGTCACGGCAGCTTTAATTCGTCAAAAAAATTATTTATTGCTCCTTATAAGTTACAGGGTAATTAATTGATTTTCCAATAGGCTCTAAAAGAAATGTTTTACTGAAAAAAAAAAACACAATAGCATTGAAAAATTCTCTAAAAAATGCTGATATTCATATTCCTACATAATATATTAGAAATTGATAAAGCTATTTCTGATGCTCATTAAAAAATAACTGACATCCTCTTGCATTGAATAATTTATTTCAAATAAAATTATAAATAAACTAGTAACATTTAAACACATAATGCCTTATCATAAAATCATTTCTTATAAAATATTCTATAATCTAGTACTTTCTTATAATTTAAATTATTATGCTGGTGTATAATTTAATTAAATTCAATTCTTAAAATATATATACTTTAAATATTAAATCAAGAATACTTATATAACTCAATTATCTAATTTAAATTATAAATGAATTTATATAATATTTTTTATTGGATTTATTTTTTTTGTAAAACCGCGCCGAAAAAAAAATTCGATATTTTATTAATCATAGAATATTTTTAAACAATATTTTATACTATGACGTTATATTTTAAAATAAAAGATTTGTCTCTTGAAATAAAATTTTTTTTCATTTTATTTTAGTAGTCTTTTTAGAAATGATTGGGAAACAACTTTAATATTAGTGCTGTTTTTTTTTTAATAATTGTTTTAATTTTGTTTAAATTAATTATAATTAATATTTTTTTGTTAAAGCAACTTCAAAAACAAATAAAGTGGTCATATCATCAACAAAGTCTCATCAAACAATAAAAGATGATTCTATAAATCGTAAGAGCACATTAACATCAGTGAATCACAAACCGTCCAATAATAAAGTAGAATTAAAGAATTTTAAATCATTTGATAAAATGAGTGCCAGTTCTGATAGTAGAACTTTAGATACATATGCAACATTACCACGTTCAAAGCACAAACTTTCTATTTCTAAAGTTGTAGATAAATCAAATGAAAAAGATAAATTATCATTAGTTAGAAGAAGTCGTTCAGGAAGTAGAGATGCAAGTCTTAGCAGACATTTAGGAAGAAGATCTTTACTGCCAAAAGAAATAAATTCTAATTTAAATCGTACTAAGGAATCACTCTCACCTACGACTAAAGAAAAATTATTGGCTAAAACGAAGATTTATCATGAAATTAGTATACAAACTGGCATAACTGGTGAGGATATTGAAAATGTTTTAGCTGGGGTTATAACGACACTTCCTAATCCTGAAAGTGTTGAAAAGTCTGATAAAGAAACTGAGACTGAAGGGTCTTGGGAAGAATTACAGAGTACAAAGGCTGATCTTAAGAGAGTTTCTGAAACTGCAAATGAACTAAAGCAAGAAAACGATAAGCTTAAAAGTGAAATTGAATTCTTAAAACAAAAGCTAAGTGAGGAAAAATCTGATCACCAATTCGTAAGAACAGAATTGGATAAAAAGAATCAAAGAGTCATGGCCATGTTAGGGACTCCACAATCAGAGCAGTCAGGTAAAATTAAAAAAAAATATTATTAAAATTCAAATATGTCTGTTTGTGTTAATAAATTTTTATCGTTTACAGAAGCAAATGACAGTTTTCTAGAATTAGAAAATCATTTGCAATCTTCTGGGCAAGTTCTAGCTAATCAGCAAGTAGAAATTTCTGATTTACAGGCTCTTTGCCGCATGCTGAAAAGAGTAAGTCTCTTTTGAATTAATAAAAAATTATTTTGTGCTTAATTCATAAAATATTTACAGGATTTAGAAAAAAGCATTGCTGCTCATGATCTTTTACTGCAGCAGCAACAAGAAATGGAGTCAGAATCTGCTGAAATTCAAGACTTCTTGCAAGAGGAGAAAGCAGCTCTTGAAACAGCTTTAAGAGATACTGAAGCTGAATCAAAGAAAAAGGATGATTTAATCAAACAATTATCATCTGATTTAGAAAGACAAACAGAAGAGTGTAAACATTTGGTCAGAATAAGTGAACAAAGAAGGTAATTATTTTATTTTTATTCAATTTTATAAAATATCTATGTAACACATAGTATATTAAGTATCAATGGCGTAAAAGTTTTGGTACTAGCGTGAGCACTGGCACTGGCACTGATATGTGTTCACGCAAGTGTCTAAAGTATTTCGCCCATGGTGCTTACAATATTTTTTGCTTACCTAGGCGTAGAACGAGTGCAGAAAATTCTTTGGGCGCGAGTTTTACGCCCGAGAGGGCAAAAAAATATTTTTGCCTGTCTAAACGAATATCAAGTGCAAAAATGTTTATCAAATTTTTCTCACAAGTCTTACGCGGGCGAAAAATTTATTATTTTTAATTTTGAAGCATTAATTTTTTTTTTCAATTTCAGACAAGAGAATCTTTCAATAAGTATGAGATTAAATGCCATTGAAAGGAAGACTCGAGAACTTTTGCTTGGCCAAGGAGCAACTGTATCTGGAGCTTCCGTAGCTCTTTCTGGATTGTCAAGCAGATTAGAAGGGCTTGTTGATCAGTTAATTAATTCTTATAACATATCAGCTAAGGATTTGGAGGTAAAATTATCGATTTTTATTTTAATAATATTGAAAAATACTTTTACAAAACTAAATTCGGCCTTGCCTGCGTAAAAAATTTTAACAAAAATAATTGTTTCACTTTTTAGGATGTTATTTATCATAATGAAGCATTTAGCAGGAGTAACAGTAGCATAGATTCTAGTCCAGTAAGTTCAAAGCACAGTTTAAAGGATCACACGCCTAGTCCTAAGAGAGGTTCATTTGTATCTGCGATAATAGGAGCTATTAGAAATGCAGCAACAAATTCATTTACGAATTTACATAATTACGAAAATACAGCGTCAAGTATTTCGAGAAATTCCAAAAAAGAATTTAGCCTTGAATCGTCGACTGATATACTCGATGAAACCGAACCATGTTTAATGATGGAAAATGTTTTAGAAGATGTGCCATTATTAGACACATATTCACATAATATGATTTCCAGTTGCGATTCTCTTCGAAGAAATTTAAGTGTACCTGAAACTATGGAAATCAACAACTTACGAAAAATAAAAATAAATGGAGAATCTAGTAGCTTAAATAATCTTACTCAAGCTATTTTGGATAGACGTAAGGTAAAGCAAGCGCCAAGGCAAGCGCCATTAATTTCAATCTTAATAAAATCTGAGGGTAGCATCATGGGGACGGCATAAAAAATTTTTGAATTGTTTTAGAACGTTGGTTAATCTGATATTATTGATAATTGAAAACAAAATTTATATTAGATTTTTAATTTAGCGGTTTCGCATATAATTTCCACTTATCTTAGCGGGTAATTTAAAAACTGTAAATGGTTAATTTAATTACCGATTTTTTTAGATTAGCTTATCATATTGAGATTGCCCATTGATATATTTTTTTAAAATATACAATAGGTAATTCAAGGGGTAACTTGATTTTTTCAAAAAAATTTTTGGATGCATTCGCAGGTCAAATATATTTTTAAGCCGCCGCGCCGAATCAGATTCTATACGGAAATAAAATTAGCGCAAAACAAAAAAAAAATTTTTTAAATTAGAATTACAAAAAAATAAAAGTTTCAGGAATATGTTTTTGTATACTGTTACTTTCGGAAAAAAATATGTACTTTGCAATGAATAAAAGGTCCGGTTTCAAATACGATAGTTCAAAAATAGCTAGATTTGTTTGTTTTTAAATTTAAAAAATGGATAAATTATATACTGTAACTTAATAAAAATTTTGAACTTTTTAAGGTCGAGGATGAAGAGGACGAAACTAAAGAGTCAGCAAATGGCATCGAAAGTGAAACATCCGAAAATTATATGCCTGCTAATGATATCAGTCCAACCTCTAGTCTATTAGATCAAGTTATTGACGTTGACAACTTTGTCACAAAGCTTTTAAAAGTCTTACGTATTATTCAACTTGAAAACGATGTATGCATTGAAGAACTTAAGGATGAAAAGTATGTTCTTATTTGCATAATAAATTAAAGTAATTTATTGCGACCGGCCAAAAAAATAAAGAATGGCTTTGATCGCACGTAATTTACTATCCGATGTAAAGATGGTGAACTGCGATCAGGGGCATTTTTTGTTTGTCGCCTGGGGTTGCATTTTTCTTCGTAAGTGACGAGAAAATACGCCTTTGCTGGTCGCATAGTGGGGCCAGGAAATACGTACTTTCTGGTAGCTAACAATAAAAAATTTTAAAAACTAATTGTAAAATAATATTTTAGAATCGATTTGGAGCAAAAATTAGAATTATTTCAAGCTGAAAAACAATTTCTCCGAAAATTGCATAATACGAAAGAAATATTGACCAATGGTCTAAGTGAAGATCATAATAATTGCAACGGCGAGGTAAAAAAGGTATGTACTGAAAATTTTGTCTTAAAATGAACTCCATATAAAAAACTTTTTTTTATTTCAGGTAATAAACAATGGAATCAAAGATATTACCGAAAATGGAATAAACAATGTAAAAAATCTTAGTTATGAATCAAAAGATCAATCAAATGAGGATACCGAAACGACCTCACCAAATGTAATTAATTAAATATTTTATAAAACCCAAATCGTCTATTTTTGTCAAATTAATATGTCAAATGCTTGTAATTAGTAATTGCAACAACAAAAATTATATAATTTGTAATTTAAGTAATAATAGTTACTATAATCTGAATTGCCAGTACCAAACAAAGTCAAATAATGCTCTTAAAACTAATAGAAATTAATTTGTACATATTATGTTTTTGAAAGTAAATAATTCTAAGAGCAAAAAAAACTCTGTTACTATAAGGTTCTAAAAAAAAAAATTCTGTAATTATTAAATTTTAAAAAATCCGAGTATATGACAGGCTATAAATAAAATAAAATCATAGATATGCTGAAGTTGTAAATATATTTTTATTAAATAAAATAGTATATCTTTGAATTTTAAAGTCATATTACATTAATTTTTAAAGATTTTTAACAAAAAAAATACTCAATAAATATTTTGCATTTTTTAAGTTAAAATACGTATAAAAGCTTTATGTGTAAATTTTTTTTTTTGATTAAATTTTTTAATTTTTGATTGTATACATTTTAAAATAGCATTTACTTTTAATTAATTTTATAATTTTTGATTATTACTTTTATATAGAATAAAAAAGTGCTATTTTTCAAAATTAAATTTTACTTACATATGATTATACTTCTCTGGAATTTTCTTATTCATATTAAAATTTTCCAATTTATGTTATGCGTTTTGTAAATTACAAAAATACTTGTAAAATAATATTTTTATGCTTAAATATAAAATACATTTTATTACATATATAAAAATTATGGTAAATTAATAAAAACCAAAATAGTAAAAGACTGTATGTAACGAAAAATATGCCAACATTTGATTGTAATTAGCATGTAATTCTTAAAATATTATTTCTAAATAAAAAATATAATTTCAAATTAAATAATATTGTGTTATCTTATTGTTATAAATTATGATTTTCATGATGAAAGTTGATGAATCAATGACCTCGGAATCTTTGAAGTAAAGGCACGATTAAATTTGTCAGACGTAAAGGAGGCCTGTGAAAAAATTTCAGATTAAAAAACAAGATTGATTTAAAAGATAAATCTGAGTTAATTACTTTTGTGCATAGTTTTTAGCTTCAATTTTATGTGGTAGAATTTCCTTATCAGATTTGGGTTTTGGTTTTTCAATAGCTGGTTGTGGAATCGAATTAGCAGCTGCTAATAAATGCGAAACATTTTGATTTTGAATTCCTCCACCAGCTAATAGTAAAGCATCGATTGGTGCTACTACAATTACAAGTCCATCGACTAAAAAATAAATAATTGTAATTTACAATTATAAAAAAAAATTATTCTAAAAATATTTTACCTTTGATTCTATAATTTTCTGTTCCATTTTGTCTCTGATCAATAACATCTTCGTTTGATTCTGATTTTAAATTATCATCTAAGGATCTAATTTCTTTTTCGTTACTATCATCCTTAATTATAACATGAGAATTTACTAATCCAATAATAAAACAAATCGTTACAATTCTTTTCAAAATTTCCATTATTTCCTAAACCAACAAAAAAAAATTAATATTTTTAAACACAATTTAAAAAAAAAAAATAACTCACCAAAATAAATAAAAAAAAAAAAAAATTAAATGAACTTTAATAAAGAAACAGGTATTGTTAAATAGTCCTTATCACCACAAAATTCACCCACGTTATGGTTGGTAAAGTTTTTCTTTAATATACCAAAGCAAAAGAATATAAAGAAATAAAAAAAATAGCGAAAAAAGGTCTGGGATAATATCATTGAACCTTTTTCTTTCCCCTACCTTTTTCATTTCTCTCCTCTAAAATATAATAATAGTATAGAAGGTGTAACAAGTTTTATAATATTATATCCATGATACACCACTTCGCCTCCATATAATATAATGCAAAAGTTCAAGTTCAAGGACCGTGTAAAAAATACTCACACGTTATAAAATCTTGGTATATAATATATTATTTAAATAAATTAAAAAAAATTGACTTTTCCTGTTTTTTTATTTTTAAGTCTTAAGTTTATTCTCCCGCATAGTATATTTTATATTATATAGCCAAACGAGTTTTAAAGTAGAAATTAGATAAATCAGTAGATAAAGTACGGTACTAGTCAGACATATTATGATTAAATTTTTTTTTTAGGAGAAAGATTTGATATGAGCAAGGATAATGCAAATATATTATTTATTTCCTTATTGAAGTTATCAGGAAGTTATGGAAGATTTTAGTTCATTAAATTCTGAAGTTTTATAGGTAATTTACTGCTTTTTTTTATTTAGTTATCTTCAAAGATTACTCAAGTATGAAGAAAATTATTTTTTTAAAGGCCAATGTCCGAGGTTTATAATCGTGGACATTTTTTAATGTTATTTAATATCTTGAGGCGCAAAACGTTGCTATACGTTTTTTGCATTTAATTTACAAACAACATTTTTAAGAATTTAACTGGTTTTCAAAATGGTAATTGAAATTCGTTAAAATTATTAGTTATCGATAAATTGTGTAAATTTAAAAACTATGTAAATTTATATTAAAATTTTTCTCTTATTTATAAAATCTAGGTACTAAAAATTAGTTAAATTTAAATCAAATTTTAGTGAGCTTACTGATATCCATATAAATTTAGGATATTTTTGAATAATTAACTGCAGAGTGTTATAAACTACGGATGATTTTTGAAAGCAGGTGCTTTTTGCGCAGCACATTTGTAACTGAAATATTTTAACCATATTAACAATTTTAAAAAAATTTTTTAATGAAAGAGTCAATACTTTTTAGTATTTGGTACAAGAATATAAAAAAAAGTTGAAAATGTTTATTTGTTTAAACAAATACGAACTGTTAAATTTTTGTAATTTTTGGCTCATAAAAGCCTGAGATTCTAGATCTGGGCAGCTTGGATCAAAATTCTGCTTGGCTCATATTCGTCATTCAATTCTAGAAAAAGGTTTGTCGCTAAACTTCTTTAGTTTAGCGAAAAATTTTCCATGATACCTCCCCCTAGAATTGAATGATCTTAAATATTCTTGTACCGAATACTAAACATTAATTATTCTTTCATTAAAAAATTATTATAAATCAGTGTATTGTTAAAATATTTTAATTACAAATAAACTGCGTGAAAATCACCCAGTTAAGTAACAAGAACTAATTTTTTCTAAAATTTTTAAAAAATCTTAAATAAGTAAAAAATTAGCCCTTTTGTATGAATTTAAAATTTTCAGGATAACAGGCGAAGGATAAATAAATAAAGAAGGATTCAAATTTATAATTTTAAAACTTGCAGTAAATTATATATATAAAAAATAAACTTTTTCCTTTAAATTAAAAAATCATTTTTATTATTTAAAATCGTACATGAATTTTTCAAATAATAAAATTTTACAGTAAAAAATATTATTTCATTACAATAAATTCTTATAAATAAAATAAATATATACATAAATAATAAAATTATATAAAAAATTGAATATAAATCTAATATCACTTAATGAAAAATAAATAAATAATCAAAAAATTACCCCTTAAAAAAAGAAAGTTATAGATTAAAAACCCAAAAAAAATTTCTTAAAATTTATGAAAAATTTTCATCATTTTCACAAGCACCAATTTTGTTACGACGTCTTCCTGGTCCACAATTTTCTATAGAATCTCCAATTGGCCATAAATCGTTAGGGTCACCAGTGTAAGATTCAACAGGTTTTAATTTTTGTAATTTATTTTTATTTTTGTTGATTTTGTGGGTTGGTCCAGGTACTTCTGGTTTTACCTTGACTACATTGTCTGTTTCGATTTTGTTGACTATTTTGTTGTTGTTGTAGTAATTTATTGGTTCGGTTTTATTGGTAAGTTTGTGAACTGTAATATCTTTTTTTGGGCTTCTTTTTGATCTTACCTTATCTTCGATATTAATAATCGCAGAATCGTTAAATTTAGTGTCAATTTTTAAATCTTCAACCTTAGAATCTTCAATTTTTATATCTTCAAATTTATCGTCATTTTTAATATCCAAATCTTGTTCGTTATTTTCTGCAGAATTAGAATTCTTAAAACCAATCATTCCCAAAGCTGAATAATCAATTCCTAAATCACTGAGTAAATCATTCGTTCCATTAGCACTTATCGAAGATGGCAACGCAACCAATACTAACAAATTATCAAAATTCAAACGTAAATTTAATTTTCCTTCTTGACGCTCGTCTATTTTTACTGGTGCACTATTAATTTTATTTAAATTTATCGTTATTAGAAAAAAAATTAATTTTTTAAAACTAATCATTTTTATTATTATGTAATATCTTCTTCTAGCTTGGACGATGGTCAAGAGAAGACTAATACGGAGCGCCTTTGTGTGTATATTATCAAGAAAAGGACTGCATCATATTTTATAATACATGACGAAACCAAAAAAAAAAAGTTTCTAGTTTATATGAACTTTTACGTACGTTTGAGTTTATCCAGTCAGCAAAAATGTACTTTAGAAGGTTAATGCAGACTTAAGAAGTTAGAAATTTTATTATGTATTTATTTTGCAAAATTTAATTTAATAAATAGAAACCAAATTATTTTTGTTTCAGGAATGGTTAAATGTCTTTAGTTGAATATAAAAATTTTAACCAATTTTATTTTGATTTATGTTGGAATATTTTAGCAAATTTTATCAGTTTATATATTTTTTTACAAAATGTGGTATTCTTATTATTTTTATAACGTGCTAAAAACAAGTCTTCAAAACAATATTGATAAAAATTTTGTGGTAAAAAAATTTTTAAAAAATATAAAAAACCAGATTTTTATAATTTCATATGTAAATTTATTTTTATATCGGGTATTTTATATGATGTAATTGGAAATTCGATTTTATTTAAAAAAAAATATTTTACGAATTTACAAAAGTTACTGGACCTATTTTTGTAACAAAATAAAGATACCGTGTTCCTGCTGATGCTAAGACTTAAATTTTTTCAAAAATATCAAATTTTACAAAATTTAAAAAAAAGGATCTGAGAGTTCCTGTCCTGATGTACCTAACTTCGATTTAAAGCATATGCAGCAAACTTGCAGTATAGATATATCTCTTTCTTTTCCTCTAAGCTCAATTTTAAACTTTCAAACCAAAGTAAATATTTTCTTTAAAAGTTCAAATTACTTTTTAAGTTTATGAAAGTTTTCGAAAGAAATATTTTTAATGTAGGAAAATTTACGATAGAGAAATTCGCGTAAAAAATAATTATTCCCCGGAGGAATAATTCAAATTCAAATAATCAAAAAACTGCTGTAAACATGGTACATAATAATTTATGCTTCGTGTTTGATAATTGCATTAAACATGCAAGCTTAATAGTAGAAATTTTAGTTGATATTTCTATTTTAAGTTTTTTTTCTTAACAAGTTTAAATTATTGTTTTTTGCCTTTTTAAAATCAATAAATACAGAGGATTTAAAAAATAAATTTTTTGCAGATGGAAAAATTTTATTTACATAAAAAATTTTACATTATTGTATGAGGAACATATTATTTAAATCATTTATATTAAAAAAAAAATACATATATGTATGTTTATGAGAGCAAAATCAAATGCATAGTACAATACTTATACTAGTATACTACATGAGATCACATAATCGTAATTTTTTTTAATAGTACCTTGCTTGCAATCAGATTTTTTTAACTCATTTGAAAAAAACTATAAAAAATGATTTTTTAAATAACATTTTTAATATTGTATTTAGTGGTATGTTTCTCTGTGTAATGTTTTACTTTCAAAGCTAAAACGTTAAGGAAGGAATTTTTTTTCTATTTTTTTTAAATTTTGGGGGTAGTTTTCACTTTCTATAATTAGCCCATATATACTAATTTTGGTTAATTATAAAAAAATCGCAATATCATCTTAATCCATCATTAAAAAATAAAATATATTTGACCATATTAGCTTTACTTTTGAAATTTTGCAAAAAAAACCCTAAAAAGGGGTATTTTTTGCTGATTTAAGGGTGTTGCCCTATTTTCCAGCCCTATTGGGCACCGGATACAGATTCAGCGACCCAAAAAATATATAGTAGAGCAAATCTCAGCCTGTCAACAGGTTTCGAACCCAAACCCAAAATGACTGGATTATATGTAAAATTTAGAGTTGTATATTTTTGCTATTTTCTAGAAAGCTTTTAAAATTTAAAATTATATAAAAAATGTATACTCTCGAGTAAAAATTTCAAGCAAAATTTAGTATTGGATATGCACATTGTAAAAAAAACTGCTTTCCATTTTTCTATCAAGATAGTAACTTTACCAACAGAATAATAAAACTAGGGGCAATTTTGAAAGTGTATTGTACAAATTTTTGAATATAGAATTTTAAAAATATATATTAAATTTAACTTTTGAATCCCCTTTTTTCCTTTCTTACACTGTAAAAAGTAATTCTTTCTTATATAAACAAAAAAATTAGAATATTTTCGAAAAATTAGTAAATTTTCGAAAAAATTTGTATGTATTCGAAAAAAATCGTATAATTACTAAATTTAGTATATTAACAAAAAATTCGAGTATTCTCGATTTTTTTTTGTGAATTCGCAAAAAAAATTAATAATTTACCATTTTTTTTTCAAAAATTTTCAAAAAATAGTTGTAAATTTCCGAAAAATAGTTGTGAATTTACAATTTTTTTCGTAAATTCACAAAAAAAAGTCGAGAATTCTGGAATTTTTCGATAATATACTAAATTTAGTTAATTTACGATTTTTATCGAATATTTATAAATTTTTTTTGAAAATTTACTAATTTTTCGAAAATATTCTATTTTTTTTGTTAATCTAAGAAAGTTACTTTTTACAGTGTATACATATGCAAACAGATTTTTCTGTTACGATTTTTTCAGTTTTTTGATTATCGATTTTTATTTGTATAAAATTAATAATTAATTTTTTTTTTTAAATAATTTTACGATTATATAAAATAGTAAAAGTGACAATTTTCATATGTCTTAATATCTATATAATTTTCTAATATATTCTTAAAACAATTGCAAAAAAATATAAAATTGAATCTATATTAGAATTAAATTACAGTAACCGGATTTTGTCATTCTGCCGCGAAATGGATTTAAAGTTTTAGTATATACTGATTTTTTGGTTGTTAAAGTATAATTTTTAAAACTAAAATGCTTTTTCTTTGTAATACAACTGAAACTTCTAAAGTTAAATTTTTAGGACTGTAATCGAGTTAAAAATCATTCTTACAAGGAGAGTGTACTAGTTGGATCTGCCAAATCTTAACTAAACTTAGCGGAGTATTTTCTTATGTTGAAAAAACACTCCCTATACATCTAGTTCTGGGCCTATGGGTTTTTTAGGTATTTTAAAAAACTTCTGGTTGGTCTCATTTTTTTCATATAAGTAATCTTAAATGCCATAAGCCGAAGTTTTCGATTACAAACTCTCTAACTCTGATATCCAATAAATCATCAAATATTTATTTTTGGCCAAAATTGGTACGTGGTGTATTGAGTATATTACAGAAAGGGTAATGACGATAAAAAAATTCGGTTTACGGCGCTTAAAACTGCGCACTTATATGAAGAAAATAAGATCAACCATAAGTTTTTTGGTTTACAAATTAGGTAACAGCGTTATTTGGAAAAATACCTAAAATCCCATTTTTTAACAATGAATTTCGTTGTACTAGGCTAAAATTAGATAATTATTTTAGTATATAAAAGTTTACTTTTACCAACAAAAAAATATCCATTTGCCACAAGCAAAATTCCACATCCGTATTTTCAGTATAAATAATTAGATTTTCTTAAAATTACATAATTTTTTTTAAATTGATTAAGAACTCTTTTTACTATCTTTGACTTCTTTGTTTTCATTTCCTGTTTTTATAAGATCCGGTATCAATGGTGTTAATTTCATGTGAAAAAATCTAGGACTGAAAAACACAAAATTGAATTTTTAAAAAATTTTCAGATTTTGATTTCTAAAAATAATTAAATAAATACCTA
This sequence comes from Anagrus nilaparvatae, assembly GCA_022575985.1. Classification (NCBI taxonomy): domain Eukaryota; kingdom Metazoa; phylum Arthropoda; class Insecta; order Hymenoptera; family Mymaridae; genus Anagrus; species Anagrus nilaparvatae. Next base: position 4,823,657 of record JAKSXM010000246.1, on the reverse strand, counting down.
CGAAACTAATGAAATTCGTCTTTTAAAACAACGTCCTGGTGATTTCATAAAAAATCCAGGTGGACATCTTTTTCTTGGCTCATAATTTAATTGTTTATCACTTTTAGTGGCTGCTGTTGTTGGTAGGATTGTTGTTGCAGGTGATGTAATCGTTGTTGCTGCAGTTGATGTCAATGAATTATTTTTATCACTGACATCATTATTTAAAAAAGTCGTAGTTGAATCAATTAATTCGCTTGCAGTCGTTGTGGTTGTTGATGGACTTGAAGATTCGTTAATTATTGTTGTTGTACTGATTTCAGGGGTTGTCGATGAAAATGAAATTGTTGTTGTCAGATTTAATTTTGACTCATTTGCAGTGGTTATTTTTGGGGTTGTCGTTGTTAATTTTACAGTTGTTGTCTTATTTGGTTTGCTAGTTGCTGGTTTTATTGTAAAATCCGAGTAATCGTAAGCATAATCGTAATTCTACAAAAAAAATCATTAACGTCACTGTTTTTACCGTCCCACCCCCAAAAAAGTGATAAAACTTACCAAATAATCATCGTTACCAATAATAGCTAAAACAGCAACATCTTTTAGATCAATTTGCACATTAACTTCACCATCTTGTCTCTCATCATTTTTAATAGATTTACAATAAATTAAATTTAAAAAATTCAATAAAAATATCACATTAAAATACATATTTAAAAAAAAAATACAAAGTAATCAGCAGATGTAAAAACTTCAACAGTTTACTTGCAAATAACACCAACTCAAAGATCTATACCCATTAAAAAAATCTTGTTAATATCATACCCTCCTCCCTGTATAAAATTACCCTCTGCAAAAAAAAAATCATTTTTAACATATAAAATACATTAAAAAATAAGATTAAAAAAAAAAAAATTATTTTTTATAGTGTAGATGAGAGAGAACCGGTATTTGCCTACACAATTTTATTTATGTATTTAAAGATTTAAAAAAGGAGAATAGTTAAGATATACATGCAAAAAGGACATTGAACTATTATTTCTTGTTGTAAAGAAAGGTTCAAGGTCAAGGACAATTTCTGATGATAAAAAATTTTTTTTTTAAATTTGAAATTCTATTTTTGCGTGTTTAAATAATTATATTTGCAAATTATTATATATTAATTTTGTTTAATTTTTGTACTACATGATTATTATGTAATTATTGCTATTGTGTGCTTAAATTGAATAATTGAGATGTGTAATTTGTTAAATAAGAAATGTAATAATATTAGGTATTAATTAGAATTAATTAACAAGGAGATCACGTGTGGGTGGTTAAATTATGCTTCTTTGAAAAAGTTCCTTTTTATTTCAAACAGAAAGACCAATATTTTTTTAAACTCGATCATTGAAACTCAAGGATAAAATTTTCAATAAGACTTTCTATTCGCAAAAAATTTTTTTTAACTGTTTTAATTTATTGAAATGGTGATTTTTTTTTCAGTGCCATACGTCCAAGTTGAACTGGAAGTTAATAATTCGGTGCAAAACTTTTTTTCGTGATTTTGCCAAAAATCAAGTTGTTTTGTATAATATTTTGCTAATTTTTGATTTTTGGCAGAAATTTCAGTATTTTAATCAACATTTTTTAAAAATCAGTCTTAAAATTTGTCTACCTATTTCTTAAACGGTTATTAAAAAAAAAAAAAATTATTGTGAAATTGCAATTTCTCATGAGTAGAAAGTTTTTTGCAAAATCAGGGATTTTGGGGATCAGAAGTTAACTTGCATTGCGTATATGCAAAAAATATTTCAAAAATATCACTGTAAAAAGTAACTTTTTTATATTAATAAAAAAATTCAAACATTTTCGAAAAATTAGTAAATTTTCGAAAAAATTTGTAAATATTCGAAAAAAACCGTATATTTACTAATTAACAAAAAATTCGAGTATTCTAGATTTTTTTTGTAAATTCGCAAGAAAAATTGATAATTTAACATTTTATTTCGAAAATTTTCAAAAAATAGTTGTAAATTTCCGAAAAATAGTAATGAATTTACAACTTTTTTCGTAAATTCACAAAAAAAAATCGAGAATTCTGGAATTTTTTAACTAAATTTAATAAATTTACGATTTTCATCGAATATTTACAATATTTTTTGAAAATTTACTAATTTTTCGAAAAAATTCTATTTTTTATGTAAATCCAAGAAAGTTACTTTTTACATTGTACGTTTTAACGTTTTTCAGTTCAAATATTTCAAGATCAAAAATTTTTTTTCTGTTTTCTAAATTATTAAATTTTTAAATTTCTTACACCAGCAATAATAAAAACAATTTCAAAATTGGTGAGCTTAATTTAAAAGCGCGATTTTGAAAACAACAATTTTTTATTTTTTCGCCTTCAGGCTCCAATTTTTCGGAAAATTTAACAGATTTTTAGTTGATTTAGTTGGCATGAAGTCCCTCATTGACTCATTTGAAAAAATGTTAACTAATTAAATAAAAATAAAAATATTAATTACATTTTTTAAAAATTGTTCACCGATAAGTTAAAAAAATAATTGGTTTTTAATATATATTTGCGAAAATACAATGTGGATAATATTATTTAAATAATCCCGGTTATCCTGTATTCCCGTGAGCAATAGTTACCTTTTTTTTTGAAAATTAAATCCTTTAATTCTAAATACTCCAAATAGGATAATAAAAATTTTTCTAAAATTATTTAATTTTCAAGAACTAATTATAAAAATAATTAAAATTTTTGATTTATTAATCACAAATTTCGCAAAATCAAAGTTTTAAAAAAAAAGCAAAATTTTGCAAGCGAGTAACTATCGGACACTGGTCAGTTCTGCAGCGCCAGTAAAGCAAGAAATTAGAAGCCTGAATAAACAATAATATAGATATATAATTTGTTACTGTTAAAAGAGATATAAAAATTATATTTACAAATAAATACTGAAGAGTTGTTAATACATGAGTTATGCGATGACGAGATAATAATATCCTTTTGTTAGAAAAAAAAGAGAAAGAATATTTATAATCAATGCAATATTATCAAATTCTTTTTAGGGTGTAATTTATTGTTAAATAACAAGTTATTTTAAGGAAGTTAAAGCGAAATTTACAATGGTTTCAATAATAATTTTACAAAATGTTACAATTTTTTAAAAAACCAGGTAATGATTGTTTATTGTTATTAATTATTTATTTATATTTATGAATTTTAATTAAAAAATATATACTTTAATTTATTGCCATAACCTATTTTTCAAAACATTGATTTCTAAAAATAAAGTTGAAAAAAATATTGCGTTCTTTAATTAATGAAATGAAAAATTTAATATTTGTAAAAAGAGATTTATTTTAAGTTGGGTACCTTAAATTAGTATACCTTAAATGGTTTTAACAATTTGTTAAAAATCTTTTATTTAATTTGTGGTTGAGTTCAAATGTAACTCCTTTTTTATTATTTTGAAGGTCATTTATTAAACTAAGTATTTAAAATGATTTTAAAATAATTTTAAAATTTTAATTTTTTATAGGGTTCAAAGAAAAAAGTAAATCATTTTTTCCTTCATTAATAAAATTTGAAAAAACTAAGAATGATGGTATTGTGGGCTCTTCCAAGGGTTCAATATCAAGTCCATTATCCAGCTTCGAGGAGGAAGAGGAAAGTTGCAGCAATGAATATTTTAGTATTGAAGAAAATTCTATAGGATCATGTATAACAAAATTACTGCCTAAAATTTTGGGTGATAAAAGTGCTCTTGGTTATTTTATTCAATTTATGGAATCTAGAGGAGAAGTTTCATTAATAAAATTTTATTTGGAAGTTGAATGTTTTTGTAGTGCATACTCAAATAACGAATTAATTCAAGAAAGTATTGATATTAATAATAGCGGTAGTAATGAAAATATTTATAAAAATAAATTAAAAGATAATATCGATAAATGTGCCTGTAATAATTTACGTTCGAGTGTCAGTGATTCAGAACTTGATAGTATTTCAATTGACAGTAATGCAAATTCTTTTGAGCAGGGTTTGGTAAGCTAAAATATATTTTTTAATTTGAATAAAGTTTGTTAAAACAATTTTTCTTTTTGATTTTAGCCATTGTCATGTTCTGAAAACAAATCAAAAATAGCAAACCCGCCAAAGAATAGTTCGATAATAAACAGTAACGAATGTACAAGTAAATGTAAATTACAAAATTCAAAAGATATTATGTTATTGCAACATGCAATGCGTATTTATAAAAAATACCTCAAAGATAATTCTTTTGGGCCCAATCATATACCTGATGAATTAAAAACTTCTTTAGAAAATGCTATTATTTCTGATGATGTTGCTCCTATTATTAAGTATCTAAGTGAATGTCAACAAGTTATTTACAAAATTTTAGAAGACGAGTAAGCTTAATAATTATGCTCATTTTAACTTAGATAGAGTAGTTTTTATTAAACATTTTATTATTTTTTAGCCACATTATTAATTTTTCAAGAAGTGATTTTTACTGTAAATATCAAATTGACGTTTTAACTAGTGGAAATGTTAAGTTATCAGATATTTTACTTGATGAAACAGCTTTTTTTTATTTTATAGAGGTAAAAAATTAACTTTTACTTTAACATTTAATAAATAAAATAGGCTAAAGAAATTTTTTATTTTTTAGTTTATGGAGATGGAAAATAAAAGAGAATTTTTAGATTTCTGGTTAAGTGCTACAAATTACAAGCACTCTCTATTAGAAAAAGGAGAGTTGACAGATATTGCTGAAGCTCAATCTGATGCTTTAGTTATATATGAAAAGTAATTAAAACAAAATTTTATTTTAAGTTAATAGTTAATAAAAAAGTAAGTTAATAATAAAATAATTTTTTTTTGTTACAGATATTTCAGTCTCCAGGCAACAACCCCTTTAGGATTTACTGATAAGATTCGATTTCAAATTGAACAAAATATATGCAGAGAGGATGGTAAGGCACCGCAACCAGACTGTTTTGATTTGCCTTGTCAAGTTGTCTATAATTTTTTAAGCAAGGTATTATTTAAATACCATTTCATTATCATTTCAGATAATTTTTAACAATTTTAATAAAATTTACTTTTTTTCAGAATTATTTACCTACATTTTTAGAATCTGAATTGTTTTATAAATATTTATCAGAAATGATTAATAGCATTCAGAGTAATTTGTATTCTAATATGTTTCATTCGCCACTAAAAAGAGCAGGTAAAGTATAATATAGAAGAAAAATTTGTTTTACTAATATTTTTAAAATGTAAAAATAAAAATTATTTTTATTTAGAATCTGATTGTAGTAGCGAAGTAAGTACTTTTAGTAGTAAAACCTTGCCATCAAAACCAAGTGGTACTGGTAAAAGAAAATCAAGATCTATAAGTGAGAGTATGAACATTGACACAAAACAACTTTATGATCCTGATTCGTTATGGAAACGAAATAAACCAAGGTAATTTACACTTACTTAACTTTGTTACAAAATTGTAAATATAATTAAAATTAATAAAATTAATTTCTAGTTTGAGTGTCGGTTACATGGATAATCTGGGCCGATTTGTAACAGAAATTGAACCAGATCCATTTAGAAAAAATGACAAAGAATCAAAATTATCTCGAGCTGTAAAAAAATTAGTACATATTGAACAAGATAAAGTAAGTTAAATAAAAAAAAAATTTTTTAATTCTCCCAAAACTTTAGTTATAGTAAATTTAATGTTAATTTTAGACAAAAGAAGAATCAGCATGGAAAATTGCTGAAATGATAGTTCGAGATATTACTTCTCTAACTCTTGGAGCATCTAATCATCCATCCTGACAGAAATGATTCATTGAAGATTTTTTTAGTAAATTTTATTTAAAATTTATTTGCAAGGTAGTATTTTATACAAATTTTTATTATTTTTAGAATAATTTATTTAATGATTAAGGTTTATTCAAAGAAGAAAGGGTATTAAACTTTATTAATTAAAAAAAAAGTCATGACATTGTTTTACACGTTTATTATAAAATAATTTTTTTAATTGCTTAAAAGCACAAATGTTTGGATCTGATAATTAATGTATTTTGAAAACTTTGAAAACTTTGCTGTGATTTAAAATTTTTATAACACAGAATTTTAAGATTTACGTTAAATAAGAATAAAAAGAAATTTAAATTTCTTAAAATATATATATAAAGCTTTACTTCCTGTTAATAAATGAGATTAGATTTTAAAAAATTTCTAATTTTTTAAACAAAATATTAGAATAAAAAAATATTTTTTAAAGTGGCATTATAGTTAATCGTAAGAAGTTTAACGAGTAATATCATGACATGAAAAAATGACAGAAAAAATGACTAATAATATTTAATGTGATATTCACTATTATAAGGATCATTCATCTAAGCAATTTTATTTTTTAATCAAAGAAAAATCAAATATTTATCATATAATGATAATAAATGTAATCGATGTATTTTCTAACAAATAAATTTAATATTTTCATACGAATAAATTTAAAAATGGTGCTACAGAAATATAGATATATTGCTCGTGTTATACAATTGTTAAATTTTTTCATACAAAATATAAAATATAAAGAAAAAAAAATGATTCTGTTTAAAAATTCAGTGTTTAATACGCTAACATATAAAGTATGTACATTAAAAATATTGCAAACAAAAATGCATAATTAACTACTAATACAAATAATAAATAACAAATTAACAAAAAAATCATAATAAATAATGCATTTTAAAAAATTCAATTTTTTAAGTTTATGTTAAAAAAATGTGTATAATATTATAATTTTTACATTTTATCATAAAAAATAAAGTATGTGATGTAAATATTTCTAGAAAAATTTTAATTTTTTTATTTACAGTATATATAATTTAAATTAAATTATTTGATCACAGATTTTTTAAAATGATGATAAATCATTTAGACTACTATCTGACGAAGTAGTTGTCGCATATTTTTGATTTAATAAAGGTGATTTTTCAGTAACTTCTGTACTTAAATCAATAGCACTTAAACAATGTGGTCCAAGAAATTTTAATTTATGACACCAATTTAATTGAAATTTTTCTCTTCCACCCCATCTTTTGTAAACGATAGCATTAAAAAATGCTTGTAAAGGGTTTGTAACAGCCTTAAGAATGATTAAATATTTATTAAATCTTTAAAATGAGTGTAAATTTAAAAAAAATTAAACTTACCATAATATACCAAAGTGAAACAATGACGGTAACTGGTAAATGGAACCAAAAACTCCATAATAATATTCCATTTAATAAATTAGGTATCCAGCAGACATAATAAACTAAATTTGTTAATGCAAATTTTAATTTAACTGTGTGAAATAATTTTCTTTCTCTACCAGTTACTTGTGCCATACTACATGTTACAGCTTTTTTAAAATCTGTACTCGATAAAATATATAATATTGGGTTAATTATCATAATTATTCCTAATAGACCATAAGTCGCTATATAATTTGGAAGTATTCGAAAAACAGCTGATGACAGAGAATTCAAATCATGACACCTAGCAAAATATGTTAAATTAAATAATTTTTACTTTAAAAAAAATGTAAACTAAATAAAAATGACTAACTTTGCATCTGGTATGTACAATATCGATAGACCAGTAAATGTAAGTATAGCAGGAAGAATCCAAGCAATCGAATGATAAATAATTGGACGACCAACTTTGTTGCTTAATAATAATTTCATGTCAACAGCATAACATAAAGTCCATATCCAAGTTGCCATATAAAAATATTCTGTCCAAATCTAAATAATAAATCTCAAGTAAATTATTTTTTATCATCGATAATTAGGTGAATCTAACTAAAACTTACAGAAGAACCAATACAAAAAACTAAATTAGAAGTATCATCATCATCGATAGGTACAATTTTTTTATAATTTAACCATAACAATGATCTTAAAAAAACACCAATTGATGCTAATAAATCAGCTAACGCTAGCCAAGATATTATTTTTCTACCTCTTGATGCTGAAAAACCTTGCCATCGATTTGCTGCATTTGTTTCTACTCTAGGTAAAATCTAATAAATAAAAAGATAAGTAAATAAAAATTTTAATTATATAATAAATTTAATGTTAATAAGTACCTGATAAATAGAACTAAGAATACCAATAGTTGATGACATTAAACAAACAGTATTATATGCATCTGAATTAAATTCTTGTATTAAATTAATTGCATCGCCAGAACGATTGCTATGATGACAACAAAATGTTTGTATCGTAGGATCTGCCATAATTTTTTCAACAAAAATCCTAATAAATAATAAAAACCACTTAAAACAATTATTTCTTATCTAATTAATATTAAACACATTACTCTAAAAATTCGTTTGTACACAATAAATGTAATACTGATTTTTATATTTTAAAATTTCAAATGGTCAGCTTAGATTATCTTTATCTTTTCAAAAATTTAAAGATTTCACATGTGATAACCGAGGCGATAACACACGTGCATTTCTTAAATAAATAAATAAAATAAACTAAAAGATAAATACCTTTATAACAAGCTATTGAAATCTGATAAGTTGTGTGAGCAGTAGAGATCTTTTTATTTTGAAAAAGGATAAAAATTTTCAGTTATTTTTCTTATGACTGTACACAACTGTAAAATAATATATGCACCAAAGGGTGGATTTAACTAAGAAACCCTATGAATTTTTTAAAGGTTCAATATCACTGCTTTTATTTTTTGTATTCATGACAGGAAAAACACCTAATAATATAATAAATTTTATTTTATTTAAACTTTGACAGTTAAGATGTTTTACTTAAGATGTAAGTATAGAGTGGAAAATGTTATATAAAATTTTTCCAATGGGAGATGATGCTGTGTGCAAATACAGGATTATTATATAATGAACTTGAAATATTGCTATTGAAACATGATTTTTATATTATAATAAAATTTATTTTTATCAGTATATGTTTTTTATAGTTAATTTGTTTTAATGTATTTTAATTATTTTTTGTAAAATTTTAAAATTGTGAATTTTTTTTTTTACAAGATTATTCTTCTATGTAAATATTTGGAAAAATGAGATGTATAATAATAAGAATTTTTAAATCGGAAAATTTTGGGTTGAACACAAAAGTTTGGATTTAGAAAAAAGATATTTATTAAAAATTTATGAATTATTTACTGATTACCCGCAAATATATTTTCACAAAAACTTTTTTAAAAAATAATTTTGATCAAATTTAAAAATTAAAACAACACTTGGTGCGGCAAAGCACAAAACAATAATATTTTTTTGATTAAAATTCAGAAATATTGTAAATGTTTACTTGTTAAATTATTATTAGCACTTGTGTAAATTTAATTTTAAATACTTGCACACAATATCTCCAAATTTTTCCTGTTATGTAAAATTTTAATTTGCGAAGAAATGCTCAAATTTCTATTTATTTTCAATTTATCAACAACAGAAATATAGTTTTAAAATTTAATAAATATAAGCATGCTTTTAAATGTAAATATTTATTTTTTTCAAAATAATTAATAATATAAATTTTTAAATTTAAATAGAATAGGTAGAGCGCATGCTTAAATTAATTTAAATAATGAAATATCAAAAAACCGAGAAACTCCGAATGCGGTAACGATATTTTTTTTGCTTAAATTGTTGCAAATAATGCAAAAGTTAAAAAACCAAATGAAACAAAATTTTCTTTTTTCTTCAAATAATTTTTTTAAAGCTAGTCCCGTAGCTGAAAATCCTTTATAGCAGATCTGCATACATATTTCAACAAAAAAAAAATAAATATCTGGTATCAATGAATCTGGTACCTGACGAAACTAAGAAGCTCGAAAATTTTTATTTTTAACATTAATTTCCCAAGACACTTTATCAGCTTCAGAAATTTTTTTAACGCTTAAAAATAGCAAATAGCCTGATTCAATTTCTGCGTTAACCCATTAAGTCCGAAGACCTTTTTTACGTGTCGATTTGTAAACCGCTTCAAAAAATATATTATATATACTAGAAATTATAAATAAAATGATGGTCCCTTAAGTAAAAAGAGTTGCTTTTAAAGAATCTGAGGTCAGATTTTCGACTTAAACTTCTGGAAAGTCAGTACAGCGGGTCAAAGTTGGCCAAAATTATAAAAAAAACGTTATGTAAAAGACCTGATTATTATGTTACAAAACGCTGTAATTTTACTAAAAACCGGTACATTTTCATTTATTTAATGTTTAGAACTTATATTTTCACCACAAGAAAAAAATTTAATTTTGGAAAGTGAAAATATAATTTTTAATTCGCATCCAGAGTCCATATAAAAATATCTTATACTTACTCGTATATTATCTTTAATTTTAGCATTATTAACTTTTTCCAACAAATTTTCCTCAAAATTTTCCGTCTGCCATTTTAGAAATTTTTTCTCGCGTTGAAAATGTAAGTTCTAAACATTAAATAAATAAAAATGTAGCGGTTTTTAGTAAAATTACAACGTTTTGTAACATAATAATTAGGGCTTTTACGTAACGTTTTTTTTATAATTTTGGCCAACTTTGACCCGCTGTACTGACTTTCCAGAAGTTTAAATTGAAAATCTGACCTCAGATTCTTAAAAAGCAACTCTTTTTACTTAAGGGACCATCATTTTATTTATAATTTCTAGTATAAAATATATTTTTTGAAGCGGTTTACAAATCGACACGTAAAAAAGGCCTTCGGACTTAATGGGTTAAGAGGATTGAAACCCCAAATAAAATTTGTGAGCCTTCCCATCTGCAACCCGGGCAACTTTTGAAATTTCAAAAATGAATTAAAAATGAATTAAAAATATTATACATCAATATAATTTTAATTGCGTACGCACTCCGTAAAAGTCTAAAGTTTAATACAAAAGAAAAAAGTTAAATTATTACTATCGTTGTTATTGCTATTGTTGTTGTTATCATCTCAATTATCATCGCCAATAATTTTTTAATATATATATTGAATTAATATTTATAATTGATAAAGTGCAGGCCCAGTTACTGTACTGTACAGGTCAATTATAAATATTAATTCGATGTAAAAAAAAGTTAACATTTTTAATTTATTAATTATTGACATTTTGAATTATTTGTAAATTTTTCACGAATTATTGAAAATATTAATTGTTCAACTCTATTATGAAAAAAAAACAACTAAAAAAACATCTTTTTTGGCAATATAAAACTTTTCCTCCCAGATTTTTCTTTTCCAAAATTTATAGATTCGCTCATCATTATTTCTAAACTGTACGTAGTAGTAGTAGTTTTAATTAGCTTTTCTAAGATTTTACCACGGATTTTACAATTTTACATTCATACATTTTGTTATTATAAATATTAATACCAGGTTAGTATTCAGTGACTGTTTTTTATGAAATATTTATTAAAAATAAGAAACTTTCTAAACTACACGTATAAGATGCTTGAAGAAGCAGAATTATTTTTAAGCAGGAATCCTTTAATCCGGCTTGGATGGGACCGAAAATTTAATTCTGCGTTTACCAAAAATAAAGAGATATTTTTATGCGCTAATTATAAAAATTTGTTTAAGAACTCAATTCAAGATTATTACAAGTATACGTAAGTTTCTGTTGTAAAAGAAATCGCCATGCTATTTAATGCCATAAGAGTTCCATGGAAAAAATGGGCGGCATTTATGTTTTTTGGCCTGCTAAACATAAATCAGGAGTCTATTTTGCATCAAAGTTCGTGGTCAATTATTTGTTATTGCCAAATAGACCTCGGATTTGTGTTTAGTGGGTCAGAAAATTTCGGAGGTAATAATATTAAAATTAATGGTTTAAAATTTCTTAAATATCAATCAAAATTTAATTGTTTCTCATTTTAAGTTGTTTATAAGTAATAATTGTTAATGCAAAATTTAAAAATTTTGGAATTAAGGTAAAAAATTTGGCTATTTTTTCAAAAATTTTTCATTTCGGGGGGGGGGGGGCATAGCCCTTTGGCCCCCCCCCCTCTGGATACGTGCCTGAGTTTTTTATGTAAAATAAATTAATATCATTCATTTTTTAATTATTATTATTTTATTATTAAAAAATATTAATTTTTTTTAAATTAAAAAAAATTTTTTAAATATTAAAAAAAAAATATTCAGTTTTGAATGCATAAATGGTATATGCATTTATAGATTTGCTAAAAATATTTAAAAATTCGTTTAAATTTATTTTTTTACTCCAGAGGTGTTTTATAAGCGAATAAGGATAGCTCATATTTTTTAAGTAAATGCATACCAGTGCATTCATTTAAAAAAATGCATGTACCTGCTTCAAGAGACCGGAGGGGAAGGCGCCGAGGTGGGGGGGGGGTAATAATCGTCTAAAATAAAAACTTTGAAAAGTAAAAATATGCGTTTCATACTATTTAGTTTGTAATTAAATCTTAAAAAACAAGTGATATGCTTTATAAGTTTGGTTTTGTTTTATAGAATATTTAATATTTTCTTTGATTACCCTTTTAAATCTCGTCACAGCAGAAAAATTGGATTTTATTCAATCCCAGTGGTGATTTTCCATACCAAGTTTGATATTTTTTATTTTTTTTTTTTATTTTTTACTGGGTTTCAATAAACTCCAATTTTTCTGCTGGGATGAGATTTAAGTGGATAATAAAAGAAAATATTAAATTTTAAACCAAACTTATAAAGCATATCAGTTGTTTTTTAAGATTTAATTACAAACCAAATAGTATGAAACGCATATTTTTACTTTTATACAATCAATATGATGAAAAAAACTAACAAAAAATGAATTTCATAACTTCCTGAATCACATACAAAATTGTTGTTTTTACCCACTAAAATATGTTTCAATTTAATAATTTAAAATAAATTTTAAAAAAGTAATAAAATTTACACCATTCGCGATTAAAATTAATCATAGATAAATCCACGTGCAGTTTATTTAGAGTTGTATAACATCTTCTATAATAGATGATCATTTAAAAATGTCATAATTATGAACCATTGTTTGATTTTTAGTATACGTTGTAAAATCGAGTAAAGTAGTTATATCTGTGCTTATTTACCTTGAATAGTTTAGTCGTTATGGACTTCTTAGTGTAACGATTGGACTGACCAATGAAGAAGATGATAAAAAGTTAAATTTTTTTGTTAAATCAAAACCTACCGTTGCTGAATTTATAAACATTAATGAAATATTAAAGGAAGAGTCAATGTTTTATTCTTTAATACTTCCAGAACTGATGAAAGACTGTGAAATCGACAAATTTGCACCAAATTGCTATTTAATAAAAAATGATTTATTAATTATGGAAGATTTAAAAAATAATAATTTCGCTATGGGTGATAGCGATATCATAAAAGCTGATATCCTGGAGGTATAATTTTCATTTTTCACCCCAACATGTTTCCCGAATTTCCAAGATGGCGGACTAGAAAAACATAAAAAAACAACTTTCTACGTTACCTGGGGGTTTTCGAGGTTGAGAAAAACGATTTTATGAATAAAATTTTTCACTTTTTCATCCCAAAATGTTTTCCAATTTTCCAAGATGGCCGACCAGAAAAACATGAAAAAACAACTTTCTACGTTACTTGGGGGTTTTTTGAGGTTGAGAAAAACGATTTTATGAATGAAATTTTTCATTTTTTCACCCCAACATGTTTTCCGATTTTCCAAGATGGCGGACCAAAAAACATGAAAAAAACAAGTTTTTACATTACTTGGGTGTTTTTGAGGCTGAGAAAAACGTTTTAATGAATGAAGACTTTCGTTTTCATGAATTAAAAAATGAAAAATTTCTTTTATAAAATCGTTTTTCTCAACCTCGAAAACCCCCAGGTAACGTGGAAAGTTGTTTTTTCATGTTTTTCTAGTCCGCCATCTTGGAAAATCTGAAAACATGTTGGGGTGAAAAATGAACATTATACCTCTAGGATATCAGCTTTTCCTAGGAGGGTCCATTTTCATCCCGAAGGTCTCTAGGAGATAACAAAAATTATTTTTGGTCAATAATATACCTTATGGTCAAAATTATATATCATATGATAAATCACATGATAAATCATTATGTTTCTTTTTGTGCGAGTATGGAAGACAGAGTGAAAAAAAAACAGAGTGAACTAAAATTAAAAGTTATAAAAAAAACTGTAAAAACATAATATGAATTATGAATAAATTTATTCTTTAAATTTAGTATTTACAATATCATTTTTACTTGCCCAAGTGCAACACTGCGTGTTTAAAATTTACCCCAAATATTTTGCACATGCTGCTTATCAAACTTTTACAACCTTTTTGGTGCTTTTGTGCTTTTTAACTTTTATTAAATTATCAAAAGTGGCATTACTCTTTTGAAAATAAATTAACAAAGATAACGGTGCATTTGGCAGATTATCATATTCTCCATAAGCACCGCATTCTCCCCAAGCAGCAGTTTTTTCTCCATTAGAACCCTGACAATGATATTTATATCCACCAGCAATATAATCAGCTTCAAAACGAAAAGATTCGAATCCAATAACACTGTGAATCTCAAAAGTATTATTCCTAACCTTGATTTCCAAAGGTACTTTATCAGTTCCATAAATTTTTTTGACACTTAAAAATAACAGATACCCTGGCTCAATGTTTGCGTTAATTTTTTTAAGCTCATTTTCTACTCGTTTTTCAATAAATTTTTTGACTTTTCTTTGGTAATTATTGTGATAATACAATGGTTCAAGATCCAAATTAAAATCAATGAAGGGGAAAAAGGTACTTGCTATTTTTTTATCGTTGACGAAATCGCAGGTTATTTTATCGTTTAGTTCTGTGCACTGGCCAATAGTCAAAAGTATTAAAATATAATATTTTTTTTCAAGTAATGCAATTGAATCAACCAAGCCTAATGTCCTAAAATGATATTTTAGGTACAAATATTCATATATTAAATTTTTTTTTGCCATTTTATTAACGTAATTATGAAAATCTATGTTATGTCTAATAAAATAATTTATCTCTAATGTAGTAATAACAGCGTCAAAAGCATCCTTATTGGTAAAATAAAAATTTTCAATGCTGATTTTTTTTCCATAAAGCTTGTTGATTCGTTCATCGATATTTTCAAACTTTATATCAACCAACTTCTCTTTTAGAAAAGCTGAGCTTATTACAGCGACAAGCATGTTTCTAAAATCTGGTGGAACTTCCGATAATTTCAACAAAGAATTTAATTTTACTTGTTTATCTTGCTGATAAAAATGGCTAATATCGAAATTGACTAGAGAAGAGCAATCCTTCACTTCATATTTTTCGCATAATTCTTCTTCGAACTCTAGACTTCTCTGAAAAAAAATTTCAAGATTAAATACTTTTATAATTTAAAATAAGAAATTTGGTGCCAGATGTACCGAATTTTTGGCGGGTATGAAGCATTGAAAGTGATGTAAAATTTTAACCCTTCTGTTTCAAAAATTCGGTAAAATTATCCAACAGACATTAAATAAAAAATAATCAGAAATAGCTATTTTTTAAACAAGGGATAAAATAGCGATCGTAGGGAGCGAGTATGCAAAATTAGTTCCTCATATTTTACCCTGTGATTTAAAACATAGTTTTACATAACGGGCAATAAAGCCGTCTCCCTAGGGTAGAAAATAGGGTATCTTGCACTAAATATGTAAAATTTTTTATTTTTCAAGATTTATAAATTTTCATTCTCAGTAGTTATAAGTTCTTTGAATATTTTACTGTTTCTATATTGATAATGATATACGAATGATTCTACACCAACTGGGTCCAAGTTGGACTGAAGTGTTGCGGAAATTGATACAGAATACTTTTTTCCTTAAGTGCAGCTGAAAATAAATCTTTACATCCATTTTTAGCTTTCTACATCCTCCATTTAAATTTTTTTGGCAGTCATTTTCAAAGTGTTTTTATTGACGCAAAATTTTCTTATTATTCCTGCGAAAATGATTATTAACAATTTTGTTTGCATATCTAGGGCAACAAAACCATTTTGTGGCCCTAGTGAGATGGCTTTTTTGCCCATTATATGCAAAACTATGTTTTAAATCACGGGGCAAAATATAGGTTTCGTCTTTTACACGCTGACTGATCTCGCTCGCTGCGCTCACACGTGCACTGTAAAAAGTAACTTTCTTAGATTCACAAAAAAAATAGAATATTTTCGAAAAATTAGTAAATTTTCGAAAATAATCGTAAGTTTACTAAATTTAGTATATTAACAACAAATTCGAGAATTCTCGATTTTTTCTTGTGAATTTATGAAAAAATATGTAAATTAGCAAATATTTTTTGTAAATTTTCGAAAAAAAATTGTAAATTATCAATTTTTCTCGTGAATTTACAAAAAAAAATCGGAAATACTCAAATTTTTAGTTAATATACTAAATTTAGTAAATTTACGATTATTTTGGAAAAATTACTAATTTTTTGAAAATATTCTATTTTTTTTGTGAATCTAAGAAGGTTACTTTTTACAGTGTGTATACAACTGCATGCAAAGTCAAAAAATTGATTCAAAAATTGATCCAGAACTGGGACTTTTACAATTTTGGGATTATAATTTAATTTCTATCTGTTAGCTATAGTTTAAAAAAATTTGAAGCACGTTAAAAAATTAGAAAGCTGAAAAGTTAAAATTCCTATGTTATTTAAATGGTAAACATCAAGTGCTCGGTGGCACCGGTTTTTAAAAGTGAAAACCAAAATCCTTGGAGCTGGGGGTTTTTTATGAGCAAAATATCCGAAAAAAATGGGGGGAGCAAAAAATTCTCGAAAAAAATGACACTTTTTAAACTACTACTAAAATTCGTCACTAAATTTAAAGTAAATGTATGCACCTATTTTAATTTAAATATAAATTATAACCGTCTATTATATATTTGAACAAGCGGATTATTCTTTAAAATTTTAAATATTTAAGCCTCTTAAAATTCAATTTAATTTTTATGAGATTTTTTTCTGATAAAAAGTTTAATCTGTTTCTTTTTAACAATGTAAGAATAAATGGTGCATGGATATATATTGTAATAACGCATTGAAAAATTTGGAAAAATTATTAAAAATTTTTTTTTTATTTTCAATAATTATTTTACTTTCTTTGGTTGGGTAAGAAAAAAACTTAAGAGGAAATCTTCGATTGAAAAATTTCTTTATTTTAAAAAAATAAAATTAAACTTTAAATACCATAATTTATTAAAAATCTTAAATTTATTAATAAAAAATAAATGCCTTATGACTTTCCAAAAATAACTTTTAAAGTAAATTTTTTTTTGTTTTTTTAAACAAACGATTAAATAATTATATTATATTGTAATTCATAAGCATAAATAAATTTTTAAAAGTAAATTCAAATTACCCGCCAGAATTCATCTTCAACATAATCTTCCGTGTTGCAGCTACTTAAAAAAATAGCCAAAATAATGAATAGATAAATTTTCATTTTTAATTGTATATTAGCACAATAAATTTGAAGAACGAAAGAAATTTAAAATGTGTATTTTTCAAATTACGAAGACGCACTACCAAAGAGTATACAATACTATATATGCTTATCCAAGCAGCAACAAACTAATTTCTGAAGAGTCTTTGAAAAAAACTCGTTATTCTGTACCTTTTGTTTTAACATTTTTTTCCCGTTATTCCTTTTTTATTTTTTTTCTTATTTAGTATATAATTCTTTATATAAATTTTCGATATGGTTTGGGAACATAGTCCATAAATATAACTTTTAATAGACATTTGTTATTATTTTTTTATAATATTCATAGGAAAAATACAAAATGAATATATAAATCATTCTTCTTCTTATTTTCTTGATTCTTATTATGTAATATAATTTTTTTTCTTTTTTTAGAAATTTTAACAAAGAAAATTCTCTTGTTTTATTTTAATAACAAAAAAAAAAATAAACCAAAAATAAAATAAGATTTAGTACTTAAGCCCTTTCTAGACCTAATAATTTTTTTTTTTAATGTAATGAAAGAGATTACAAAAAGTTAATTAGCTCTAGAAAGGGCTATTAAAGGGGTTTATATTACATTATAAATTAAAAGTTTTATGTATTTTATTAACAATAATTAAATAAAAAAAATTTTATTTTACATTTTATTTTTTGATTCTTATATTTAAAAATGTACACTTCTAAAATCATAATTATAATTACTGAAAAAAAAATTTTTTTTTTTTTAAATAAAAATTTTTAATAACGTCATGCAGCAAAAGATTTTAAAATTTATTCATTTTCATTTTTTTATTAAATGGGCAAAGTAACACGTTTTTATTCATTTTGACATGAAAAATACCTTTATGGTTAATTTTCTTTTTTATCCCACCCATTTTTTGATAAATTAATTTGTTGCTACTTTTTTTTTTTTTTTTTTGAGGGTCAATGGCATAACCGTTTTTATTGAATTTAGTTTTAATGCCGTATATATTCTCTTTTAATGATTGTAGAAAATAATGATACGAAAGGGAATGTGAACAAGTATGTTTCTTCAATATCGTTTGGAGACACTCCTTCTTATTATCTTGCATACCACCGTTTATGAAATAATCAGCATGACCAAGAACAGCTTTTATTCCAAGTGCTCCAATGTTTGTGTGGATAATCTCAACATTTTTTCCCGATTTACGGGAAATTCGGGTTTCAGCAGTTTCACCCTCCAAACAAAATAGAGGATTTGCAGGATCCAGTCCTGCAATGTTATTGTATATTGAAAAAAACTATATTATACATAAATATTTAAGTAACTATTAAAATTTTACCGTAAACAAAACGGGATCTTCCTCCAGATTTATATCCTGCTATACCCATAATATGGGAACCCATCGAGTGACCTATTAGAGTTACCCTGTCTGGATCTATGCCATATTCATATAAATGACTTAAAAAATCAGATACTAATAATGCAACTAAGTGAACTGATTCCACTACTTTTACATAATTATTTTCAGCGATTGATGACCAATCGATTAAAATCACCGTGTTTTTTTTATTTCTGAGATACTCTGAAATAAATTATAAATTATAAATAATATTATTATAAATTATAAATTTTTATTTTATTATAAATTATAAATTATATTATTTTATTGTTAAACTCATATATTTTAATTAAAAAAATCTATATTGGTATAATTTTTGTATGTTACCATTTTTCAAACATTGGCAATGGTCGTTAAATGCACTGCTATAATATCCGTGCGATATAATGAATACTTCTCCTTCATTATTTAATTTAAGATGTTCAAATTGATTTTTTAATTGTTTTTGATTTTTAAACAAAATTTTTTTTGGTTTGTTAGAACCATCGAGATAAAAATAAAACTTGACATTCTTCCAAATATTCTTTGTTTTGATCTCTTCTCGCGTAATATTGTCTTCTTCTGCTTCAGTTGATACACCGAGACCGAATGTTAACAAATCAATTAAAAATGTGAATGGTGACCAATTGCAAACATCTTGCTCAAATTCTAAATTGAGAGCTTTTCTTGATATTAAATCTAAAATTTAAAATAAAAATTTATAAGAAAATATAATTATAAAATCTAACTTTTTTAGACAAATTGGCAAAACGGTTACCCTTTACCCTTTAGATAGGGAACTAATTATTACTAATGCTTGTCCAAATTTTATTTACTGTATCTTTGATAAAATGTAAAAAGCTTTTAATATGGAACATGTTCATCGGATGGGGTATTTAAAAAAGTCTGGCTCGGTAGGGGAGGGGGGGGTTTGAAAAATTAAAGTTTTTAGTGGATGAAATGGACTTTGAATATTTTCGATTTAGGGACCTTTGGTACACAAGTACGTAGGGAACATTGGTGAGAATTTTAAAAGAATTTATTATAAAAATAAATAAAAAATAAATTCATAAAAAAGTGCACAATTTTTATTAACTATAAGTTACCCTGTGAAAAATGTTGACCATAAAATGGCCATAATTTATGGTGATGGGCCATAAACTGGCTATAAATTATGGTCATATTATGGCCATTATGTTAACGTTTGACCATAATTAAAAAAAAAATTTTTTTTGTTTGTATTGTACAAAATAATTATTTTTGCCCTCCCGGGCGTAAAACTCGTGTGTAAAGAATTTTCTGAACTTGTTCTACGCCTAGGTGGGCAAAAAATAGTGTAAGCACCATGGGCGAAATAATTTAGACACGAGCGTGAACACATATCCCTCGTGCCCGGCTTCGCCGAGCACTCGTGCTAGTGCTCACGCTAGTCCCGAAACTTTTACGCCCTTGATACTTAATATACTATTATACCCCTCCAAGGCCCTTGGTAAGTATAAAAAGGCCATACCTTCTTCTTAAAGTCCAAAAACAAATACGAAAACGAGGTTTATAATTAAAAAAGTAAACATTAAAAAAATTTTTAAATTAAAATTAAAAAAAAATTTTTTTTATTTTATATTTGTTTTATTTTTTTATCATTATAAGTCCAGAAACAATGCGAAAACCGAGATTTATGAATAAAGAAGTTAAAATTGTAAATATAAAGTAAAAATATTCATTAAAAAATTTTAATTAATTTATAAATTTATTATTTTCAATTTTTATTTTCGGTTAAAAATTTCCATAATAAATTTTAAATATTAATTTTTAAATTTAATAAACAATTTTCCATAAACAACATCGCATTAGCAGCATAGAAAAGTCAAGATCTACTGAATTATTTTTTTCAAATACTGCTGTTGGGGTTGAGGGTATTGACAATGGTATATTTTAAAAATATTTAAAATTTTTGTTATTTATTATAGTATTTACAAGAGGAGTGTCAACTTTTAAGGAAGCCAATTTGTTTCTAAATTTTAAGACAGATAGTGATTGTTCAATTAAATGTCCATTTTCGGCCAAAAATGACCAATTTTTAAATTTCTGCCAAAATTCTAATTTTTAACTAAAACGATAGTTTTACAAGTACCTAGTTTTCAAAAATTCTTTACTCGTTCTTTTTGCTTCAGCTGTCGAGATATGGCTCTTTGAAGATGGCGTTTAAAATTATTAAAATAATTTGGCAATAAATAACTGAATATAACCCTTGTCCTTCATTTCCCACGTAAAAAGATTAAGCTTAATTTTGGGTAAGCTTATGTAGTTTACCCAAAATAAAGGATCAGTCCGTAAACCCAAAATTAAGTTTAATCTTATTACGTGGGTTATTACAGCATCACAGCGCAATTTAAAAAATTTTTAGTATTCGGGTTAGAGTAGGTATACCTAAAACTCGATTTTAATAGCACACGAGATTTGCTCAAAAACATGAGCAAAATCTTGTTGTTGACATAAATATATATTATACTAAAAACTTTTTTAAAATTTATTTAAAATTAATGTTTCATTTACTCTTAATTACGTTAAAATATTTTTATATGTACATGGGTAGATTTATATGAAGTGTGTTTGAAATGTATGGTCGGGTCTTCAAAACTACCCAAAAGTGTTTTTTTCTGAAAGTACTACCAAAAATAAGTCACCAGCCCAATTTTTAGCCTCCCAGAGCAAAATATCGATTTTTGGCAGCCTATTTTGTGTTTTGGACTTTTATAAAAAAGTAAGAAAAATGAGGGATAATTTTTCTTATTCTTTCTGTTAAAAACTATCATTAACATAAAAAATTTTTTCCTCTCAGGTCTAGATAGGAAATTTCCCTGGCTATCCGATTTCGGGGTCAAAGTAGTGAAATTTTAAATTGAAAGATTAAAATAAATCTCATTTTTATTATTAAAATAAACATCTAATTTTTTTATTTTTTAAACTATACTAAATTATTCAAAATTAATCAGAGAATTCTTTATTATTTAGCAGTTTGAACATAAAAGCTCTTAAAACAAAAAAAGATATATCCTTATGTAAAATTTCCCGCGGAAATTAAATTTTTGGTCAGATTTTTAATTGGTCACGTGACTTGGCGGATAATTCGAAATTTGTAAAAAATGAGCTTTTGGAAGCTGCTATTTTTTGATCTAGAGCTCTCAAAAAGCAATGCCCCATCGAAATTTTTTTTCGACAAAAAATATAAAGTTCAAGGAAAAATTTAAGCCTGGATAAAAGATTTTTAACCAATAGGCATTTGAAAAACCGACTTTTGAAAAAAAAACAGCCTTAGCAATTTAAAACAATCTTGGATGTGCTGCAATCGAGCATGTGCTGCTCAAAAAAAATTTTTGACCCCGGAATCGGATAGCCAGGGATATTTCCTATCCGGAACTAAGAAGAAAAAATTTTTCATATTAATGAGAGTTTTTAACAGAAAGAATAAGAAAAATTATCCCTCATTTGTCTTACTTTTTTATAAAAGTCCAAAACACAAAATAGGATGCCAAAAATCGATATTTTGCTCTGGGAGGCTAAAAATTGGGTTGGTGACTTATTTTTGGTAGTACTTTCAGAAAAAAATACGTTGGGGTAATTTTGAAGACCCGGCCATACAGTTCATACACGCTTCATTTAAATCTACCCATATATTAAATTATTATAACTATATAATATATATTTCATAATAATCTATATACAATTATTAATTATTATATTTATTATTGTTAATTTATGTTAATAAAATGAAAAAAAAAAAAAATTATTTAATAATTTTTAAAATTTTTACTGTTTTAATTATAAACCTCGTTTTTATGATTTTATGGACTTTAGGAAGAAAGTGTGGCATTTTTACACTTGCACCGGGCCTTGGAGGGGTATAAATGATGGTTTTATACAATAAAAACAAAAAAAACTTTTTTTTAAAATTATGGTCAAACGTCAACCTTATGGCCATAATATGACCATAATTTATGGCCATTTTATGGTCAAAATTTTTCAGAGGGATATTATTAATTTTTTTATGTAAATCAAATAAATAAATAAATAAATTTACATTTTTTAACATTAATAAAATACGACGATTCTTTTAAAATTTTTTCGAGAGCTGAGAGTTTTAACTTTGATTTCTTATAATTTAAAAACTAGAGTTCAAAATATAAAAGCAAAAGTGCAAAATTGGCTGTTTTTTAGTGTAGAATAAGTAGAAAACATTATAAAAATATTCGCCAAGCAGTTTCCAATTTAGCAATTTTCGGGTTTTGAAAAAATACTAAATCCGAAACTTCTCCATGAAATTTTAAATTTTCAACATTTATTTTACACTAAAAAACAGCCAATTTTTCAATTTTACTTTTATACTTTTGACCTCTAGTTTCTGAGTTATAAGCAGTCAAAGTTGAGCTCTAGCAAAATTTTTAGAGGAATCATCGTGTTATGATAACTACCTCGGTGGTCTGGATTTTTTTCTTTTCAAAAATACAAAAGTATAAGAAAACTAACTTTATAAAAAAAACTATGTTTTATCTTTTCTTGGATTTTTTTGATTTTTTGATTTCAGCTCTCGATGGTTCAAATGCTATTATGCTGCTGTAATATTCAAAGTAAAAAAGTATCAATAGACATTGAAAACTAGAGAGTTCAATGAAAAAAATGAGCTATTGCGGGTATTACAGTGTCTATAGGCATAAAAATACGTCAAAAATGCATTTCTTTGAATTTCTAGCGTTAAAACGCGTTCAAATCTGTCTAAACAAATTTTTTTAGATGTATTTTTTTATCATGAATTTTTTGAGACCTCCCGCATCCCCATCGAAAGTCACGTTCTTCGTATAATAATTTCAAAGTGAAGTATAAAAACGGGGGGTACCGTCCTTTGAAATCTGAGTTTTTATGAAAATACTTGATGAACCTATGGTTTTTTAAAGTAAATTAAGTATTAATATAATACTTACAGAAATAGAATTTCAAGATGTTATAATACGAATTATATTATTTTTTATTATTTAATTTCTGCATTAATTTGGGAATAGATTTTATTATTTTTTATCATTAAAAAAAATAGCATACTAAGTATTAATGTTAAAAAAATGTAAATTATTTATTTATTTATTTGATTTACATAAAAAAATAAATAATAACTTATAGTTAATAAAAATTGTGCTTTTTTTTAGTCATTTTTTGACCTTTTTATTCTGATTTTTAAGAGTGAATGGAAATTTTTCGTAAAAAGGGTAATAGGACCGTAATGCCAGGGAAATTTCACACCTAAAAACTATACCCTTAGACCCCCGAAGCTTTTCGGGTATAACCGAAGACCAACCCGACCCGACACGAAAAAATGTAAAACCGCCCGAAGCTTCAGGTCGGTTAACCGCACACCCCTACAATAGATACTTTATTATCAGTGTTATAAGTGAACATGTTCCATGCTTGTTGGTTGTATGATTACTCAAACTATTTATAATTTTTTTTTTTTAATTTTTTACACAGTTTTATTTTAGATAAAAATAATTTTTTTAGATAAAAATAATTAAAGAAAAATTTTAAACTATTAAGTTAAATTTTATGCAAATTTAAAAACAGAATTTATATATAGCTTTAGAATAGCCTTTGAATCTTAAATTTTGAAGTTTTTAAGTTCATATTTATTCGACGCCATTTGATTGGGCGCGTTTATTATTATAAACTATTAAATAAAAATTATTATCAAATATCAAAAGTCGAATTAATAGCGGTGTAGAGGAACTAAAAAGAAAATTTTCTGTAAGAGGCTCGGTAAGAGGAAAATTTTTTTATTTGCTTTTTGGCTCAGGGAAATCAGGAACCGATTAGCCCCAATTAGCCCAAATTTACTAGATTCCCTATAAAAAATATCGGTAAATACAGAGCTCCGGAATGCTGTTAAGCAAAAAAAAAAATTGTTTTTAGCTAATAAAATTCTTCTAATTCTATATACTCTTTTATCTTAAATCGAAATTATTCCAAGTTCATTTGATCCCCCTCTGCATATAAACATGTTCCATGTTAAAAATAGGATATTTAGACAAACTATATATTAAATTAAAATATAAGAAAACTATATTCAAACTTTCATAAAATTTCAAATAAAATTTCATGTTTCAATCAACTTGAAAAAAATAAATGTTTTGTAAAATGTTGCATAAATTTTGCATAGGCGTGATACACAAAAAAAAAATTGAAAATTGATAATTTGAAAAAAAATTGATAATTTTCCCTCAGGAAAATTGTTTCTGGTCCAGAATATTATCAACATAAAATATACAAAAAAATGATCCACCGAAAAAACTCCGATGAGGCTACGGTTCTCTTTTTATAATAATGCATGGATCATTTTAAACTTTTTTTGTATTTTTACGAGAAATTGAAAACGGAAAGTCCTAGTAATAAAATTTGAATGATTTTTCATCTATACTTTAATCGGTTCAAAAAAGTTTTAATTAATTTTATGAAGAAGAAGAAAAATCCATCACATAGCAATAAAATTTAAATAATTTTGCATTATATGGTTCAAAATAGATTTTAAATAATTAAAATTCTTTATTAATAATGAACAAATCTTAATTAAAAAAAATTGCATGATTCTGTGCATCTTAAAGAAAAAAAAAGTTTTATTTTTGTTTATCGAAAAATATTGAAAACTCGCCCTATTGAATTTTCTTCGAGATTTTCTTCTTTAAATTTCACAATTTTGATATGAAACTCTTAACCAGCGACTTCGAAAATGCCCAGGATCGAAAAATATATAAATTCTTTTAATGAACTGGTTTAATGTTTTTATTAATAATTTTGTATAAAATGGACTTATTTTGTTTTTATTTTACGAGTACTTATAATTCAATAAATCAAATATTTTTATGTGAATTTATTGAATAAACTTTTTCTTAGACGTGGATAAGAAACACGTTTTCCTCGATAAGACCCTTGGTAATAAGAAAAAAAAAATGCCCAAAATACTTATACCCTAGATGGTATTTTTACCTATGTCGCCGACTTAATTAATTTTTTATGAATAGAATAAAAGTGGTATTTTAACATTGTACTTATGGGAAAATCTTACACTCAATTAGTTTTACATACTTTTTCGACTAAAATTAATATAATACTATTAGACTTTTTTTTGTAATATTCTTGGATTATTAATGGGGTTTTTTATAGTTTCTTTTCAATTAATAGCTTCCAAAACAAACTTAAAAAAAAAAAAAATTAATGCGGTAATCATAATTCCTGCGAAAATGTAGGATAAACAACTAATTAAAAAACTAATTCCAGATCTTAATAAAAAAAATTATTTTTAATATGCTTAAATTATTGGTTATACTTCTTGACATTTAAAAATTAATATATAAAGTATGTTTTTTAAAAAATTTAAAAAAAAGCAGCTGGTAGACAATTTATACTTTGTACCCGAAAAATTCAGAAATAAAAAAAAAAAAAAAATAAAAAAAAAAATAATTTTCAATTATTTATCTTTTGTGACATAATATATAATTAACCTATTATTATTTCATTTATTACGGCGTCCGTTAGGACGCGCGACTAAGTTAAGTCCTATACTAACTTAGATTACGGCGTCCGTTAGGACGCGCGACTAAGTTAAGTATAAGTCCTATACTAACTTAGAAGCACTAATATACAGGAAAATGAGGTTTCTCTCTCTTTTTTAAATATGACCTTCAAGAGCTTCGAGCTATTATCTCGAAAACCTCGAATTTCGATTATTATAAAAAACCGCACTCTCGTCTGCACTGCACCATGGAGTTATTATGGAGTGTTGTTATATTAGAGTAAAATAGAGTAATGAATAAATGATATGATGTGAAATATTACTAAAAAATAATAAATATTTTATAAAAATTGATAATATATATTATAAATAATAATTATAATATTTATTAAAATTAAAATAAAAAAATATAAAAAAAGTAACTATAATTATTTTATAATGTTAGATAAGACTCATTACTTATTGTAAGTATTATTAAAATTTTTAGAAGTAAAATTTTAACCTCCAAAATTTGTTTTAATTTTAAATATTGTTTTTAAAGAAGACTTAAAATAAATTCAAGATAAAATTAAACTATAGTAGTCCAAGAAAGGTTACCAGCAGAAAAAAAATTGAAGGAACCGATGAATCTTTTCAATGCATATAGAGTATAGACTGTTTATCAAGAGCAGCTCCAGGTTGTTTATTATGATAATGATTATGGTACATGTATGGTAAATAAAATTAAGTTTAAATTTTAAACATATAATTTTAATTTCTAAGATTTATTTTTAAATTGCAGATGTATCTCAAATACGTAACCCATACTTGGAAACTAAATTGATTTTATATTCTTTAAACATGTGTTCAAACGAACAATAAGATATATGGAACTATTTTAACAATAATGTATTCAGACTACATTATAAAGCAACATTTATTATACTTATGGGATTTTCATAACTAGTAACAGCAAAACAATATATTGGTGACCCAATTGTTTGTATAATTGATCAAACATGTGAGATACCACAACGAATTATGGATACAAATTGTTGGATTTACTCGACTACATTTATATTGCCTTATCGTACTGGTACAGTTGGAAAAGATGTTATAGCACAAGGTGTTGCAGCTTTTGATGGATGAGAAGATGTTAAATATATTAAATATTATCAATGGGTGTGCTTTCCATTATTTTTCCAAGCGTTATTATTTTATGCACCTCGTTATTTATGGAAATCTTGAGAAGGCAGAACAATGAAAATGTTAGTTTTGGATTTAAATGTTCCAATTATTGAAGAAACTAAAAAAATTAGGAAATAATTATAAGTTCAATATTTTTTTCAAAATTTAAATGCTCATAATTGTTATGCATTTAGATTTTTCTATTGTGAAGTCCTTAATTTTTTGAACTTACTTGCACAAATATATTTCATGGAATATTTACCAAATGCGCTTTCAACAATTATAGTAGCAGCGGAACAATACAAAAAGTTTATGGCTTAGGTGTATTACCATTGAATGTTCTAAATAAAAAAATTTATGTTATAGTTTTGGTTTATTGGATTAACAATATTAACTGGATTAAGTTTATTATATCGTTTAGCTATTATATGGACACCTCAATTAAGGCTTATATTATTATGTGCAAGATCAAGATTATAGCCATATCAAGAAGTTAAACGCATTGCAGACAATTTAAATGTCAAATTGGAGATTGGTTTATATTATAAACGCGGTTTCATAAATGTGCTAAGCCATTCGAAGAAAATAATAAAAGGAAATATACTTTATAAAAATAAAAATCATAATCCTATAACGCATTATCAAATTTGGAAACTATATTCAGAAAGTATGCGCTTAGTACCTACCAATTCAGAAGAACTTGCAACTGCTTATGGTAATAGATCAGCTCTCTTAGTACATTTACAAAAATATGAAGAAAGTATAAAAGATTACTAATCATACAAGAATACACACAGGAGAAAAACCATATAAATGTAAAAAAATGTGGAAAAGATTTTAACCACTCAGGTCATCTTACCTTACAACAAAAAAAACACACAATTTATTAATTCCTAGCTTTATAAATGTGATCAGTGTAAATCAAAATTATTAACAAGTTAACAATTAAAAAAAGTCTTGTACAGCACTTCAAATTTGATGAAGTTCAAAAAAATGTTAATAAACAAAAAATGTTTTATTTTATTGAATAGAATGGTTGAGAAAAATAAATTAAATTTAAAAGATAAGCTGCAAGCGAGAAGCAGTAATTTTTCTAATAAAATTTTTAATGCTATATCGTTTACAAAAGATGGGGCGGAAGAGAAATATTTCAATTAAATTGGTGACATAAATTAATTAAGTGCTATTGATTTAAGTACAGAAGCTAGTCACTGAAACATCACCTTTAGTAAATCAAAAATATGTGTAACAACTATTTTGTCAAATAGTAGTCTAAATGATTTATCATCGTTTTAAAAAATCTGTGATAAAATAATTTAATTTAATTATAGATATATTGTAAATAAAAAAATTTTAAAATATTTATCTAGAAATATTTACATTACATACTTTATTTTTTATGATAAAATGTAAAATTAAATAAAATATTATACATATTTTTTAAACATAAACTTAAAAAATTGAATTTTTTAAAATGCATTATTTATTATATTATAATTATGTATTAGCAGTTTATTATGCATTTTTTTTTTCTTTATATTTTAATAAACCAAGTTATCTAATAAAAATAGTTTTGATGAAAGAGGGAACCTGGATTTTCTTGACAATTTTTATTTTCCCAAAAATCGAAAGGGTATATATGGAAAATTGTCAGATTTTTTTTTCTTTATATTTTTCGTTGTTTGATACCGAAAAAGGTTTGAAACAGTTAAAAATTTAAATCAATATGGTTTATCAGGTCAGAAGCTCAAAAAACCTAGCATAAATAGATTTAAGTGAGTTTGAAAATTTTTGGAGTTTTAGAAATTTTAGCTTTATTTGCACAAAACAATTTAAATTGGTTAAAATTCATTATAAGCCAAGTTTTCTAATAAAAAGGTGCTATTGAAATGGTTGAACAGGATTTTAATGACAATTTTTATTTTGCCAAAAATCAAAAGGGGTATATGGAAAAATTTTAGATTTTTTTTTCTTCAAATTTTTCGTTGTTTGAAAGTTTTAAAAAAATAAGCTAAGTCAAAATTAAATTAAAGTAAAAGTATATTTCAAAATATTGATACTGATAAAATTAATAATTTTTTTAAAACTTTAATAAATTAAAGTATAATTAAAACTAAGTTAAGTCTTGTTGTTTCCTAATCACAAGTTATAACTTTATTTTGGGCCATAAATGTTTAGAGATGAAATTATATGGCCTAAGCTAAGTAAATTTTTATTTCAGCAAAAGTATAAATTTCTATAAAGTATAAAAGTATAAACTTGCCAGGCCCCTAAATAAGCAGTAAACGGCGTTAACTGAAATTGTATCAATAATTATGTATTGTAAAAAAATTTATGGGGCTCTATGGAGAACATTTTTTGTTAACACTAAAAAGTAGTTACCCCCATAATAGCTCTATCCAAATAATAAATATTTTGCATACATCTAAATTAAGCAATACTCTATAAAAACGATTTCTTGAATCTTATTTTAATTTCCCGCCGATAAAATGGTTATTTAGGGGCCTGGCAAGTTAAGCAGTTTCTGAAGATAATAAATTCTTATAATATAAGCTAATTATATTTAAAGTACAGCCTGCGAGCCCAATGTGAAAAAGCTGTAAAAAAAAAATTATCTGTCTACTGTAAACTTTTGCTGAAATAAAAATTTACTTAGCTTAGGCCATTTAATTTCATCTCACAACATATATGGCCCGAAACTTATAATAAATTCATTAGGAGCTTATACTTTAGCTTAAATTAAATTTTGACTTAGCTTAGGCCATAAAATTTCATCTCACAACCTTTATGGCCCAAAAGTTATAATATTTTTATTAGAAATTTATACTTTTGCTGAAATAAAAATTTACTTAGCTTAGGCCATATAATTTCATCTCTAAACATTTATGGCCCAAAATAAAGTTATAACTTGTGATTAGGAAACAACAAGACTTAACTTAGTTTTAATTATACTTTAATTTATTAAAGTTTTAAAAAAATTATTAATTTTATCAGTATCAATATTTTGAAATATACTTTTACTTTAATTTAATTTTGACTTAGCTTATTTTTTTAAAACTTTCAAACAACGAAAAATTTGAAGAAAAAAAAATCTAAAATTTTTCCATATACCCCTTTTGATTTTTGGCAAAATAAAAATTGTCATTAAAATCCTGTTCAACCATTTCAATAGCACCTTTTTATTAGAAAACTTGGCTTATAATGAATTTTAACCAATTTAAATTGTTTTGTGCAAATAAAGCTAAAATTTCTAAAACTCCAAAAATTTTCAAACTCACTTAAATCTATTTATGCTAGGTTTTTTGAGCTTCTGACCTGATAAACCATATTGATTTAAATTTTTAATTGTTTCAAACCTTTTTCGGTATCAAACAACGAAAAATATGAAGAAAAAAAAATCTGACAATTTTCCATATATACCCTTTCGATTTTTGGGAAAATAAAAATTGTCAAGAAAATCCAGGTTCCCTCTTTCATCAAAACTATTTTTATTAGATAACTTGGTTTATTAAAATATAAAGAAAAAAAAATGCATAATAAACTGCTAATACATAATTATAATATAATAAATAATGCATTTTATAATGCATTTTATAATATAATAAATAATGCATTTTAAAAAATTCAATTTTTTAAGTTTATGTTTAAAAAATATGTATAATATTTTATTAATATATATATAGAAATATTTTGTATTTTATTTTCGACAACAAATAATAATGAATTTATTTTTTTTTCAAGGACTTTTAAAAATTTGAAAATAAACATTCAAATATTATATTTTAATTTGTGATATAATCAGTCAATATTTTCTTAGTTTTTACATTAATTTTGAGTAACGCGACACGAGATTATTAATTTCATATTCGCTTGAATAGATATACCGGGTGGAACGCAATTGCCGCGGTTATT
Source organism: Anagrus nilaparvatae (assembly GCA_022575985.1). Taxonomy (NCBI): domain Eukaryota; kingdom Metazoa; phylum Arthropoda; class Insecta; order Hymenoptera; family Mymaridae; genus Anagrus; species Anagrus nilaparvatae. The sequence goes on along the minus strand of JAKSXM010000246.1, from coordinate 4,792,219 downwards.
TACATTGCTTTGATATATACTAGCAATGTAAAAATCCGCGGTAATTGCGTTCCACCCGGTATATATATTTTGATATGGTACAATATAATAAATACTAAAATTAATACAATTAATACCAAATTTTTATAATAATATAATAATTAATAAATAAAAATAAGAATATATTAATAAAAATTAAAAAATGAATTTTGACTCACTAGTGTTCGAATGTCCATCTGATTTAAATTCGCTAATAAGGTTACTTGATCGTATGCATGGGCTGAATTCCCGTGAATAATTGTCAAATTCGAAATTCTCAATCAAGCAGTAACATAACCCGTGATAACAAGTGGAGAAATTTACATAGCTATTACCAATCTCATATTTTTTTTTGCAATAGCTATCAGCTATGCAGAATGGTTTTATTATTTTTTCTTGCTCTATTGAATAAAAATATATAACTATATAATTTTTGTTTTAATTTAAACGTAAAAAAATATTCAAAATAAAAAAAAACTTACCATTTATCCTTCTACATTCGGAAGTATGTAAAAACATACCTAATAAAATTACACTGGCCAAAAAATTGTTGATATTCATTTTTACTTTTAAAAATGTTTTTTTTTTTTTATAATAAATAATATTTTGGTAAATAATTAATTTAAATATTGTGTTAAAATTAACGACTAAATCTAAAATGTAATTTAAATAGAAAAGTACCTATTTTTAGATTAAGAAATGTCTGCTCAGAAATAACAAAAAAATTCTTGCTTTTTGTAATCCCACTTCTCGAATTTCATCCCCTCCATAGATAATTGATTTTTTAACTTCTAGATGGCGTATTGCTTTCGCGTAAAAGAATTGGAATTTGTACTATATATATGGAATATGTACTATTTGCTCTAACTAGAAAAAAGGCAACGTAACTCAACTTAAAATAATATAATAAAGGAATAAGAAATATTGCCCGTTAGAGATTCAATTTTTAAAATGCATATTTTTATATTACTATACAGATTATAATTTATATGATAATGTATTTAAATTTTAAAATTAAAAAAAGAAAACCTGAGACAGTGCGTCTACTTTCGGTTCGATGCTCTATTTGATGGTTTTACATGGACCGAAACATTGGACAGTATAAAGAATAGAACAACTAATTAGTTACCAGAATTTTTATACATTTACTACAAATCACTAGAGTATCATATAAAAGCGAGTTGCTATAATTCTAAACTTATTTGATTAATAACTCGATTAATATAATAAATAATGTATATCTATCTTCAATGCAATAAAAATTTTCAAATTTTACTTGTTTGGCTTTTAAGTATGGTTTCTTTTAATTTATTGATATTATTGTTATAAATATTATAAAAAATTTTGTATCAGATTAGAAGATTTAGTTTAGTTTTTTAGTTTTTTAATTGCAATTGCACATTAGTTAAAAAAGAAAAGAAATAAAAATTATAGAATATAAAATTATTTCAAAGAAAAAACAATTTTTAATAAAAATAATTTAAATTTTAAGCTTTTTATAACTTTATTATAATAAGGGTGAAAAATTTTATGGTGTATGAAAGGCAGCGAGTATTTTGGTAAACCAAAGCTCATGATGATTAGTTAACTAAAGATCCCCCCCCCCCTTTACCGCTATTCGACTGGAGTATGGAACTTTATTTGGAACCATTATTTGGTGCAAAAAAAATTTTTTTCATTATACGCTGCAAAAAAGACCTCACGAGAAAATATAGAGGAATAAATATAGAAATAAATATAGAAAATAAATATAGAAATTCATAATATTTTCCTATTCCTATTTTTTTCCCTTGTTGAACAAATAGATATTTTCCTATACGTGGTACTCAAAATTTCATTATATATGTGTCAAGAATTTGAAATGCGATTTTTTTTTCGCATATTAACTTATTATTTTAATTATCCATAAGAAAATTGGAAAACTACCTTCAACTTCATAATCAAAAGAAATAATAAAAAATTTGTATTTTACCAAATAATTGTTAAATTTTATAACTTTAATGTATTTTTTTTTTCAGAAGCAACTATTTGATAATGACATTATTAAAACATTATTAAAGTGCACAAATTTAGTTTTGATCAGAAATGACCAGTTTCTAAATAAGATTCGAAATAGTATAAGTCAGATCTGGTCCATACTTAAGTTTTTATTTGGGAAGGTTTTATGGGTCTAAATTTTGTTATAATTTCTTTAGTTATTTAATTTTTCTTGTCAGCTGCCAGAAATAGCTATTTATTAAACAAGGGATGAAATATTGGGTTTGGTTTTGCATGGAGTTGTATGCACGAGCGAGTGCAGACAGCATGCAAAAGTCGAACCCCATATTTTTTCCCGTGTTCTAAAACATAGTTTTACATATAATGGGCAAAAAAGCCGTCTCCTTAGGGCAGAAAATAGGCTTTTTTTGCCCTAGATACTATCGATCAAAAAAAGATGTGGACCTCTCGTATTTTTGAAATATTTTTCAGAAAAATGGTCCCAGAATGTTCGGTTAAAAAAAAACCTGTTGAAAAATTATCCTTCGATCTCTGTAGAAAATTTTATGATTGTAACTTTATTAGGAGGGGAGGGACAGCAATAAATGCACAAAAAAAGTAAGAAAAAAAAAATTTTATTTTTTAGGTCGTTTTTAAACGTTTAATTAGAGCATTAAAAATTATTTTAAATTAACCAAATTTTAACTGCAGGTTCTTTAACCCCTTAACTTTAGGGGAACGTTGGGATTTTTAAAAAATATTAACATATAAATTGTTTATAACAATTTAAGCTAAAATCGCTTTCGCTTATCGTAGAAACGTAATTCTTTTTTTTAATGACAGGTAATCATGCCTGGATTACACTTTTAGAATTTGGTCAACGTCAGAATATTGGTTTGATAACAGTATCCAAAAAACGAGTGAATTTTTATGAATAGAATGCTAATAAATAAGCCCCATTGTTCATTAATAACCTGATGAATAAAAAAATTTATGATCTAAGCACCCGTAGATATCCTTGAATTTTTTTACGAATTAAGGTAAGCGTAACAGATATGGAACCTGCAACATCGACAGGAAAAACCGAGGGAAAACTTCTATTTAAGCAAGATTTAAGGCATATATGCCCTTTTCAGAGTTTTTTTTGTCTAATTAAGGTCTTAATTTATATTAAAAATGCATTTGTCTTGATCATAATATGTATTCAATAATGCCTACGCTTACCTTGTTTCTTTAAAAAATATAAAGATATTGGCAGGTGTTTATGTCATCAGTTTATTAATGAACAATGGGGCTTATTTATTAGCATTCTATTCATAAAAATTCACTCGTTTTTTGGATACTGTTATCAAACCAATATTCTGACGTTGACCAAATTCTAAAATTGTAATCCAGGCATGATTACCTGTCATTTAAAACAAGAATTACGTTTCTACGATAAGCAGAAGTGATTTTAGCTTAAATTGTTATAAACAATTTATTTGTTAATATTTTTTGAAAATTCCAAAGCTCCCCTGAAGTTAAAGGGTTAAAGAACCTGCAGTTAAAATTTTGTTAATTTAAAATAATTTTTAATGCATCAATTAAACGTTTAAAAACGGCAAAAAAAATAAAAAAATTTTTTTCTTACTTTTTTGATGCATTACTCGCTGTCCCTCCCCTCCTAATAAAGTTACAATCATAAATTTTTTTACACAGATCGAAGGATAATTTTTCAACAGATTTTTTTTTACCTGAACATTCTGGGACCATTTTTCTGGAAAATATTTCAAAAATACGAGAGGTCCACATCTTTTTTTGATCGATAGTATGTAAACACGTATTTCACGGCCGCTGCGCGACCGGGAAAGACGCTTTTTCTCGCCACAGACGAAGAAAGATCGTATACGACCCTTGTCCATAAATAAAGAATGACCCAAATCGGTTTGGGTCATTCTTTACTTTTTTGGACACGGGATCGTAATATACTGTTTCAATCTTGCCTCTTTCTCTTTTAACGTATATATATTATACTTACTTTACCTACTTTTGAAAAAGTATAATATTTTATGGGATTGACACTATATTTTCCTTGCGAATTTTCTGTTATATTTTTTTAAGGATACTTTTTCAAATTAGGCTAAAGAATTTATTGATATCTAGAATTAGCCTGGGATGTCTATTTTTTTTTAATATATTTTTTCAAATAAGTGTAAAGAATTTATTGATATCTTGGATTAGCCTGGGATTCCTAAGATTTTTTTATACATTAGACATTTCAAATTTACATTACACCTTTTGTTGCTTTTTTCTATCCCTGCCGGATCCGTAAGGCAATAATTAAATTCTGCATAATGAATATTACCAAATGCTAAAACTTAAAAATTATTTTTTTTATTGAAAATATTGGCTTACAGACCCGGCAGGGATAGAAAAAAAGCAACAAAAGGTGTAATGTAAATTTGAGATGTCTAATGTATAAAAAAATCTTAGGAATCCCAGGCTAATCCAAGATATCAATAAATTCTTTACACTTATTTGAAAAAATATATTAAAAAAAAATAGACATCCCAGGCTAATTCTAGATATCAATAAATTCTTTAGCCTAATTTGAAAAAGTATCCTTAAAAAAATATAACAGAAAATTCGCAAGGAAAATATAGTGTCAATCCCATAAAATATTATACTTTTTCAAAAGTAGGTAAAGTAAGTAAAGATATCATAACAGTCGCAAGGTTTAAAAAAAAACAATGAGAAGCAACTAATAAAACTATAAAAAAAAAGAATAAAAAACGCTGCCAAATTATGGCCACTACGATTCCTCAAGCAATGACAAATATTCAATATGAGTTGAACATTTTTACCATGTGTCATATCTGAGAAATAAGGTGACACAATCTTATTATTTATGTAAAAAAATAAGAAAAATTAAAAATTTTTTTAATCAAGTATCAGATCCGAGAAATCAAGTAAAAACGATAAGTTCCTAGAATTAATACTTTCAGAGAAAAAGTTAAATACAACATCCGATTTCGTATTTTTTGGTGGCAAAAATTTTGGAAAAAAAAATATTTCCAATTGAAAGTAGTAACAAATTTTTTTTTACATTTATTTTTTATTTATAAATAAACTTTTTTTTACAATTTAATAGAAAATTATGCGCCCATTTTATATTAATAAAAACATTATCTTTGTAGCTTAGTACTAGACTAAATTTCTATAATATATATGTTAATTAATATATATGTTAAGTATCAGATAAATGTATATACTTGTATAATGTATATATATATGTGTGTATCACGTCTTGATGTGTTTTATAATATATTCTACAATAAGCAGCTGTGATTTTTTTTTAATTTTATGACAGTATGGGCCCCTTTTTAAATATCTATTTTTATTCATGTTCTCCTAATACATTTGTATATACAAAATTTTAAATATTTTAAGCAATTCAGGTACCGATATATTTTTATACTAACTCTTGCGTTATTATTACCTAATAACAGAATCGAATAAAAATCCCCATTCATTATAATTTAAATATATTATATGTAATGATATATTTTTATTCAAAATTATAAGGATACCTCTTCTTTACTTATAACTACTGGATCAAAAAACTGAAATGAAAACTTCGATATAAATCGCAAAAATTCGATTAATCGCAAAAATTCGATAAAAAAACGTAAGTCAAACCAAAATTCGATATCTCAGCCTTCTACGATCGTGAGTTATATGTAAAAATATGTCCCTCTCACTTAGAAGCAATGAATTTAGAGTGAGAGAAAAAAAAGAGATATATATAAGCAAAGCTAGCTTTTGCTTGCGATGGAGGGTCGCGTGACCGCCCCCCCTCAATCCCATAAACCAAAGCTAACGCTTTGGCTTGATAATCTAATATAATGTATACGTCAAAATTGATTTTAATAAAAAAGTTGAGATCCGACAAAACAGTATTTAATGAACAATTAAAATACAGATACAAAGTTTAAAAACCTTTTAAATTAGAAGGGTATACTAAAAAATTGGTAGTATTCAACCGGAAATGGGAATTTCATTTGTTGATTACTACAAAGAAAGAATTACTAATAAAAAATTAAAATTTTCCTTATATTGGATCTACAGGCAAAATAATCAGACAATTAAAATTTTTTTGCTAAAGGTAACTAAAGAAATTTAAAGATTAACCAATATATTTGCTTTACATCTTGTATGTTGGAGGGTTCAAATTTCGCCATTGACAAATATAATTTTTTTAGGGTCTTTTTGTAAAAAATATGGGTTCATAATTACTAAAAAGTAACGATTTTTGGAATATGAATAAAAATTTATTCAAATAAAGAATTAAATTGTTTTGTGCTTTTTTTTAGAATGTGGATTCAATACAAAACAGTTGTACTTATTAAATAATTAAAAAAAATATACTTACCTCAAAACATCAAAATAAAGCAATTTGAATAAAATTGTTCCTCTAAACATTTTATGAATTAACATAATTATTGCGGTTTCTTAAAAAATCTCTATTTTTAAGTTCAAGAAGTAAAGTAACGTATATATATTATATCTCAACATTACGGAAGCCGCATAGTATCATGGGAGAATTAGAGAGAGGGTGGGTAAATGATCGAGAGATTTGTTGGGCGAGTTGTCGGGTGAGTTGGAGGTCGAGTTGTAATACATTAGAAAATGAACTTTCTATGATACCGGGAGGTTTTTGATGTCAAGGAAAATGAATTTCAAGGAGAAAATTTTCAATTTTTCACCCTAAAATATTTTCCGATTTTTCAAGATGGCGGACATAAAAAATATTAAAATGAACATTCTACTTTATCGCGGGGTTTTTGAGGTTGAGAAAAACAAATTTTAGAAGGAAAATTTTCAATTTTTCGCCCTAAAATATTTTCCGAGTTTTCAAGATGGCGGATATAAAAAAATATTAAAATGAACATTCTACTTTATCGCGTTTTTGAGATCGAGAAAAACAAATTTAAATGAGAAAATTTTTAATTTTTCACCCTGAAATGTTTTACTTTCAAGATGGCAGAAAATTTTCCTTTTGAAATTCGTTTTTTTCAACCTCAAAAACCCATCAGTAACGTACAATTTTCAGTTTCATATTTTTTTATGTTCGCCATCTTGAAAAATTGGAAAAATATTTCTGGGTGAAAAATTGAAATTTTTTCCCTTAAATTCGTTTTTCTCAACCTCAAAAACCCCGCAATAAAGTAGAATGTTCATTTTCTAATGTATTACAACTCGACCTCCAACTCACCTGACAACTCGCCCAAGAAGTCTCTCGACTATTTATCCACCCTCTTTCTAATTCTCCCATGATACTATGCATCTTCCGTACAATGATACCAATATCTTTCATTATTTATTAAACTAAAATAATAAAAGAATAAGATTTTATAAAGTACATTTTAACATCTTAATTTTATTATTTTTACTTATTTTTTAAATTTTCTATTTGTTTATGAGGATATTATGAAAAAAAGTTAAAAAGTAAAATGAAACTTTTTAATAAGTAAAACTTGAAAAACGATTCCAGTCTTATTGAGATGGAGATAATCAAGCAATTAATTAAAGAAAAATAATGGAAACATAAGTTTAATTATAAAATGGAAAAATCGGTTAAAATTGAAAAAATAGACTTTCTCGCAAAAGAAATTCACGAAAAAAAAATAAATTATTCAATCTGACTCCTGGGGGAATAATACATTAGTATTATTATTAATAATTATATTAGTATTAAAAATATATTATTATTATTATGTACACAGTGTGTCATTAAATTCCTTGCATTTTTCAATGTATAAAAGTATTAGAACATAAAATTTACGATATTTTTAATTAATTAAATCAAAACATATTTATTTTAATTTATTTATTGATCCTTCTTTTTACAACTTGTTTTTGTATAATAATTAGACGACTAGTTTCAGGAATAAATTCCCATCATCAGGTCTGTATTATAATTAAACTAAATTTATTTAAGGTTACGTGATTTAAAAAGGCGTCACATTCAGATTAGAAATTACTTTTTTTGCCTTAGATTTGTAAAATATTGCGGTTACCGAGGGTGAAAAACTATAGACTCTAATTTTTTAATAAAGTGACCATACGTATCGTTATCTTTGCTAATGACTACGCTAGACTCAAAATATCTTTGTCCTTAGCTCTTAATATAAGCGTAAGATGTTTAAATAAAGAGCTTTCAAGTTAGCAGGTTATAATAAAATTAGTCCGACAAAATTTCCGTTATTAATAGTAATTTGTTATTAAAAAGTACCTTTGAAAAAAAGTATTTTTGAAAAAAAAATTAGGTCTTAACTTCATAATGTTTGCGAAATATCACCAATTACGTACACACCCACAGACTTTTTTTAAAAACCGGTTTTTTAGCTTCTTGGGGTCTCAAAACGTGCTTATATGCCAAAAAATAAAAAATCGAAATTTGACCTATGACAATGGTTCCTCTTTGAGGAACCAAAATTTACTTTTTATTACTTACAGTAAATCACTTTTACCAACAAAAGTAAAATATAACCATAGGATTTAATTTTTTCAACAAGAGCAAAGAGTATTCTTTACATCGTTTTAATTTTTGTAGTAATTTTAATGTAAATGTATATTCAATTGGGTACGCAAATCAACCAAAAATTAAATATCAAATCTTACAAAACATCTTTTGGATCCTTTACATGTAAATATTTTTAATTATCATGAATTCAAGAAATAAATTTTCAAAAGCGTACGATTTCAAATTTTTTAGCTGTACGCTTGCGCTTACCAGCTAATAAAATCAATCCTATTGTTTACATTGTATTTTACAAACGCATGTATCTACGCATTCTTCAACAGGTTTGTGATGTTAATAAAAAATATTTTAATAATAAACTATTCTTACTAGTTAATCGTTAAAAATAATAAAATAAATAAAGCATTAAATTTTTTTTTTTTAATTTATTAACAAAAGTTACTTTTTTAATTAACATAATAATATTAGCAAAAATATTTATTTATAATAATTTGATATTTTTGAAGTTATAAAGCTAAAATAAAAAAGTGAGTATATATTTATTAAATAATTAAATTACGACTAAAATTCTGTTTCAAGAATCTTGGCAAACGAAAAGAAAAAATTTTACGTAAGAATTTTCATACAAATTTAAAACGATGAAGTTGGTGGCTTTTACTTGACCTATACTTTAAATTTTTCAAAACTTTTAATTCATTATTTTAATTTTTTAATAATAGCCATTTTTTGGAATTTTTAAGGTATTTTATCTATTTTTTAAATTTTTTCTAGCAGTGAGTTTTAGAGCGATTTTTGTATTGTATTATATTATTGACTTTGAAATGTCAATAAATTTTAAATTTACTAGAAGTGTAGTAAACTTACTAAAATTTGTAGTAAAATGACTACACTTGTAGTAATATTAATACGAAATAGTAAAATTACTACAAATTGAAGTAAAAATTTACTACTTTTGTAGTATTGTTATTAAATCGTAGTAAAATTACTAAACGGTAGTAATTTTGTGTTCATTATTTTTTACTAAAAACGTAATTGTAGTATTAAAGTATACAATATATATGCAGTAAAAATTTTTCAAACTATCTATCTCAAATACTGCTATCTCAAAACATCTTTCAAACTGACAAAATGTTTAAAGAATTTATAAATTGTATCTTGAAAGCTAAATTTCTTTTAAATCTAATTGATGTTATACAAAGGATTTTTTTATGCTTTCAATTATTCCTAGATAGCTTATACGCCACTAACGTAAAAAGATTAAGCTTAATTTTGGTTAAGCTTACTGAATTAAGCTTACTGGAGTAAGCTTACTGGATTAATGAGGATTAATTAAAGGTTAATCCAGTAAGCTTACTCCAGTAAGCTTAATTCAGTAAGCTTACCCAAAATTAAGCTTAATCCTTTTACGTGGGCAGTTCCCTTGCAGAAAAACGCCTAAATATGGTAAATTTTCAGTAAGTAAGATTTTTTTTCCTTTTTAAATAAAAAATATATTATAGAAAAGTGTGGTAAAGTTTGTGCCATATAGTGCGAGAATTTAATCTAACAATTTTTTGGTTATATGAACAGTACTTTGTCACTATAACTAGGTAACTAATTGAATATTTTTTTATTTTAAATCAATTACTGGAAACTGCAAACAATTTACTACCCTCGAGAAAAATGTTAACCATTGGAGCCAACCTAATAAACTATGGCCAAACACTGTTACGTGACTATTAGTTGAAAATTAACCAATTTTACTTTTTTTTAAATTAGCTATTAGAAAAATGAAAGGCTTTTTAAAGCTAATTAGTAAGGAAATTTGAAATTTCATTATATTTGTTTAAAACATAAAAATTATACAAGCAAAAACTACAAAAATTTACGTTTTTGTAAAAACAATTAATTTTAAATAAAAATCCTTGCCTTTTTTTTACACAAACCATTTACACTTTAAGCTATTCTATAATATATATTTTTTTTTTAAATTTCAACAATGGGAGATTTGTCACCTTTAAATTGCAAGGGGGAATGGCCTATATTAGGACTTTGAAGGGATATAACCTAAAAGTACAAAAAACTATTTATGGGTAATGGGTGTACTTATAGTATTATTAAAAATTGGAAAAAATGTCCACCCACCTTATTATATCTAAAAAAATATCCAAATTTAAGAAAAAAATTGTTTCCTTTTAGAAAAAGTTTTAGGTAAACGAGACATAGTTAACAAATCAGAGATGTCGTAGTCTAGCAAAGTTCAGAAGCCAGACCCGAGCCAGAGTTTTAGAGTCGGATTTCTGATTTGCCTTCTATTTGGGCTATGTAATCTAAAAGATTTTTTATGCTACTTAGCTGGTAAAGCATGCTTTTTTGTACTTCTAGGTTACATCGTTTCAAGAAAGTTATTAACGGCTTTCATATTTATAAGGTAAGCGATGCTTTTGATCTACAAATATATTATTTTTTATTCAATTGATAGAAAAATGCTGATAAACGCTTGTTTTGATAACTTTAATGTTAAAGGCAGTCGAGATAAAAAAAATAGCTCAAAAAATAGACGTACTTATTCATATGCTTTTTTCATGAATTACGCTAATTGCATATCATATATGCTTCTGTTTGCCTTGAAATATTTCCATGTGCTAACTTGCTAAGAACGATTAAAAGCATTGTATTTAGCTTCGAAAATCATTTGGATGACATAAATTTTGAATCTTAAGAGTTTTTTTTCAAAACAGGGAATACCTTAAAAATGTTAAAAAATTTATAACCCATTTTTGTAGGCATTAAGTTAAATGGCCTAAATATTTTGTATACACGGATTCTTTGGTTCTTGGTACAGAACTTTTTGGATTCTTTTTATGTGTATGTAAAAGTCAAATATTTGTTTTATTATAGTGACTGAAAATGAAAATGCAGTGTCAATAGAAATACTCGTTGATGATTGTTTATTAGTTATTTTTAGTTATTTATCAATTGATGATCGAATAAAAATAGAGAGAGTTAGCAAACGTTGGAATGAATTATCTAAATCTTCATGGAGTAATTTTAAAACACTGCGTATACATCCGCTATTTACATGCGGAATTGATGGTTGTAAATGTTTATCTAATAATTTCAGAATAATTTCATTATTTGAACTTACTGAAGTACTTAAAAGATGTGGACAATTTTTAGAATCAGTTATTGGATTTAGAATGACAGAGGATTTTGAGAAGGATTTATTGAATATATTTGCATCTAATTTCCCAAACATAAAATATCATTCAGCTGATTACTTCGGCACCACAAAAAATATTAATGGTACTTCTAATTTAGCTGATAAATGTCAAATATTATTCATTTAATTTTAGCAAATTGTAATGTTAATGAATTATCTTACTTATTAAAAAATAATGAGTATTTACGGATAGTAGAATTTCAAGATTTACCAAAAATGACAGGATCATGTTTAAAAAATGTAAATTCATCATTAGAAAAATTATATTTATATTATAACAGTGATAATATTTTTTAAACAAAGCATTTTGTGAGTGCTATTAATAAAATGAATAATTTAAAACAATTAAGTACTAGGTTATATTATAATCAGATAATTGATATAATTGAATCACTTTGTTCAAATCTTGAAGAATTAACATTATCTTCTATAGAAAAGTTTATGTACCATGTAGTAGAATTTTCGTATCAAGATTTAAATCTTGGGAATATATTTAAAAATAATCAAAAACTTAAAATGCTATCATTGACTGATATAAATCTAAAAGGCGAATGTTTTAATAATTTAAGTAATGATTCTCTTGAAGAATTAACGTTTAATGATTGTAAAAATTTGGATTGTCATATCTTAAACGATTATGCATTTAAATTTAATCAATTAAAGGAATTTAAATATTTTGATGATAAAATTACCGATAATAATTTTGACGAATCAGAAAAATTTATTCCATCATTGGTAAATTTAAAATGTTTAGAAATATTTTCTTTGAAGCGTTTCGATTTACTTCTGTAGACGAGTTATCTACACGGCCAGGCTGCTTGATTCAAAAAAATTTCAAGCAAAGCAGCCTGGCCGTGTACCGTCCAGTAGAATGTCCGTACCAAGATATTAGCTTTTACTTGCTGATAATTATATTTCTTTTTATATAAAATAATTTATCTTTTGAAAATATAAATAACCATGTCTGTAAAAAATAATATCGAAGAACTATTTTTTAAGTTTAATTATATCTTAGACAGTAAAAAACAAAACTAATAAAAATAAGAAAACTATTTTTGGTTTTTCTTCTTTTTTAGTGAATGTAATAATAAATCTTTTTTATATAAAAAGAAATATAATTATCAGTAAATAAAAGCTAATTATCAATTCAAACAATTAAGAGCTATTTTTCTAATGTAGTATAATAATTATTACATTAATTTTAATTTAATTTATTAAATTATTTTCAGGTTATTATCTACATTTTTTTGAGCTTTATATTATTTTTTAATAATTTTTGTTCGAAATTAATTTAAAATAATTATGCAATACTTTTTTTTTGCTTAAATAATAATAATAAAATATAATAATAATAATAAGAATAATCTTTTAATATTTTAATTTTTTTTGTTTTAAGTTGCTGGCAATGCACTAGATTTATGCTACGTAATGAGAATCCCCGATGAATGTATCTACCGATGGAAGAGAATATGTCGCTAAGGGTGCAGTGGGTATTTTTTTTTCAGGAAACGGTCTGCCAAATTTGATCAAGATCTAGTGGACCCAATTAGCACTCTTATATAAGTCCGGATCTTACATCCATATCTCCAAGGAAACAAAACTGTAAAATAGTCCTAGCGGCTACAATAGGATACTGTAGACGATAGAATACAATAAAAATGTATATAAAATAAAAATATGTGTGTATTTTTTGCGTAAATATATCTTCAGTATACATGTACATACTTATGGTATTATAAATATTTTGCTTGTAAAGAAACTCGAAGTAGCAGGAGTCAGATGCCAAACATGTTTTCAGCAGCACACAGTTTTTGTATGATTGCGTGGGGGGGGGGGGGGCGCTTGCAAGAAAAATACCATGTTAAAAGATTATGTGACTGACAACCAGTAAACCAAAGCGAGCACCAAGCTGTGAAAAACATCTTCGGCATCTGACCCAATTATTTTTAACTTTTGAATTGTTAGAAATTTCGGAGAACCACAATAAAATGATTTTGGTAAGTATACTAATATAGGAGATTTAAATTTATTTATTGATTGAGAATTAAATTTTTTTTTCTTCAATCTTTTTTTCGTCACTTTTTAGTTAAAGTTTAGCGTTCATAATGTAGGGATAGGGGGGAGGGGTTTAAACACAAATAACAACACTTACAATTAATTATTCAAGAGGTTTATCCTTTAATAAAAATAATGACAGAATGTAATTAAAACGTGAATATAGTATTAAAATTTAAACATTTTTGAGCTAAAATCGACTTATTTCTACCTATGTCGCTGACTTAATTTATTGTTTATGAATAGAATAAATAGTACATTTTTAACCAAGGGAGCAAAAAAAAAGAATAGCCCCGATCGCACGTTAATTAGCATAAAAAGCACATCTCTTAGACAATGAAGTTTCCCAATGCCTGATATTATACTTTATTCGGTGAACAGTTGAAGTCTAAGTTTTAAAACTTCTACCACATGTAAAAAATTTTAATTACAATTTTTAGATCCCAATCCATCAATATTTATGTTTGATTTTAGATATGCTATCATTTAATTGATGAAATATATATAACTTTTCTGCCAAAATCATAGTTTTCGCTATTAATTTTTTTTCTTCTAATTGTTAATAAAGGTAAAATTGTTTAACTCAGGCTTATACATGCTTTGAAATTTTATATGTTCCATATAACTTAATCTGGTGATTTATAATTATTCTTATAAATCAATTAAAGTATTAAGAGAAAAAATATAATATCAAAGTTAAACATTGTTTATTGGTTAAAAACAGAGTGAACTAAAATTTAAAGCTATAAAAAACTGTAAAGCTGTGGATGTGCAATACTGGTGTGTAAAATTAGCCCCAAATATTTTGCACATGCCACTTATCAAACTTTTGCAACCTTTTTGGTGCTTTTGTGCTTTTTAACTTTTATTAAATTATCAAAAGTGGCATTACTCTTTTGAAAATAAATTAACAAAGATAACGGTGCATTTGGCAGATTATCATATTCTCCATAAGCACCGCATTCTCCCCAAGCAGCAGTTTTTTCTCCATTAGAACCCTGACAATGATATTTATATCCACCAGCAATATAATCAGCTTCAAAACGAAAAGATTCGAATCCAATAACACTGTGAATCTCAAAAGTATTATTCCTAACCTTGATTTCCAAAGGTACTTTATCAGTTCCATAAATTTTTTTGACACTTAAAAATAACAGATACCCTGGCTCAATGTTTGCGTTAATTTTTTTAAGCTCATTTTCTACTCGTTTTTCAATAAATTTTTTGACTTTTCTTTGGTAATTATTGTGATAATACAATGGTTCAAGATCCAAATTAAAATCAATGAAGGGGAAAAAGGTACTTGCTATTTTTTTATCGTTGACGAAATCGCAGGTTATTTTATCGTTTAGTTCTGTGCACTGGCCAATAGTCAAAAGTATTAAAATATAATATTTTTTTTCAAGTAATGCAATTGAATCAACCAAGCCTAATGTCCTAAAATGATATTTTAGGTACAAATATTCATATATTAAATTTTTTTTTGCCATTTTATTAACGTAATTATGAAAATCTATGTTATGTCTAATAAAATAATTTATCTCTAATGTAGTAATAACAGCGTCAAAAGCATCCTTATTGGTAAAATAAAAATTTTCAATGCTGATTTTTTTTCCATAAAGCTTGTTGATTCGTTCATCGATATTTTCAAACTTTATATCAACCAACTTCTCTTTTAGAAAAGCTGAGCTTATTACAGCGACAAGCATGTTTCTAAAATCTGGTGGAACTTCCGATAATTTCAACAAAGAATTTAATTTTACTTGTTTATCTTGCTGATAAAAATGGCTAATATCGAAATTGACTAGAGAAGAGCAATCCTTCACTTCATATTTTTCGCATAATTCTTCTTCGAACTCTAGACTTCTCTGAAAAAAAATTTCAAGATTAAATACTTTTATAATTTAAAATAAGAAATTTGGTGCCAGATGTACCGAATTTTTGGCGGGTATGAAGCATTGAAAGTGATGTAAAATTTTAACCCTTCTGTTTCAAAAATTCGGTAAAATTATCCGACAGACATTAAATAAAAAATAATCAGAAATAGCTATTTTTTAAACAAGGGATAAAATAGCGATCGTAGGGAGCGAGTATGCAAAATTAGTTCCTCATATTTTACCCTGTGATTTAAAACATAGTTTTACATAACGGGCAATAAAGCCGTCTCCCTAGGGTAGAAAATAGGGTATCTTGCACTAAATATGTAAAATTTTTTATTTTTCAAGATTTATAAATTTCCATTCTCAGTAGTTATAAGTTCTTTGAATATTTTACTGTTTCTATATTGATAATGATATACGAATGATTCTACACCAACTGGGTCCAAGTTGGACTGAAGTGTTGCGGAAATTGATACAGAATACTTTTTTCCTTAAGTGCAGCTGAAAATAAATCTTTACATCCATTTTTAGCTTTCTACATCCTCCATTTAAATTTTTTTGGCAGTCATTTTCAAAGTGTTTTTATTGACGCAAAATTTTCTTATTATTCCTGCGAAAATGATTATTAACAATTTTGTTTGCATATCTAGGGCAACAAAACCATTTTGTGGCCCTAGTGAGATGGCTTTTTCGCCCATTATATGCAAAACTATGTTTTAAATCACGGGGCAAAATATAGGTTTCGTCTTTTACACGCTGACTGATCTCGCTCGCTGCGCTCACACGTGCACTGTAAAAAGTAACTTTCTTAGATTAGTAATTATAAATTAGTAAATTTTCGAAAATAATCGTAAGTTTACTAAATTTAGTATATTAACAACAAATTCGAGAATTCTCGATTTTTTCTTGTGAATTTATGAAAAAATATGTAAATTAGCAAATATTTTTTGTAAATTTTCGAAAAAAAATTGTAAATTATCAATTTTTCTCGTGAATTTACAAAAAAAAATCGGAAATACTCAAATTTTTAGTTAATATACTAAATTTAGTAAATTTACGATTATTTTGGAAAAATTACTAATTTTTTGAAAATATTCTATTTTTTTTGTGAATCTAAGAAGGTTACTTTTTACAGTGTGTATACAACTGCATGCAAAGTCAAAAAATTGATTCAAAAATTGATCCAGAACTGGGACTTTTACAATTTTGGGATTATAATTTAATTTCTATCTGTTAGCTATAGTTTAAAAAAATTTGAAGCACGTTAAAAAATTAGAAAGCTGAAAAGTTAAAATTCCTATGTTATTTAAATGGTAAACATCAAGTGCTCGGTGGCACCGGTTTTTAAAAGTGAAAACCAAAATCCTTGGAGCTGGGGGTTTTTTATGAGCAAAATATCCGAAAAAAATGGGGGGAGCAAAAAATTCTCGAAAAAAATGACACTTTTTAAACTACTACTAAAATTCGTCACTAAATTTAAAGTAAATGTATGCACCTATTTTAATTTAAATATAAATTATAACCGTCTATTATATATTTGAACAAGCGGATTATTCTTTAAAATTTTAAATATTTAAGCCTCTTAAAATTCAATTTAATTTTTATGAGATTTTTTTCTCATAAAAAGTTTAATCTTTTTCTTTTTAACAATGTAAGAATAAATGGTGCATGGATATATATTGTAATAACGCATTGAAAAATTTGGAAAAATTATTAAAAATTTTTTTTTTATTTTCAATAATTATTTTACTTTCTTTGGTTGGGTATAAGAAAAAAACTTAAGAGGAAATCTTTGATTGAAAAATTTCTTTATTTTAAAAAAATAAAATTAAACCGTAAATATCATAATTTATTAAAAATCTTAAATTTATTAATTAAAAAATAAATTCCTAATGACTTTTTAAAAATAACTTTTAAAGTATTTTTTTTTTGTTTTTTTAAACAAACGATTAAATAATTATATTATATTGTAATTCATAAGCATAAATAAATTTTTAAAAGTAAATTCAAATTACCCGCCAGAATTCATCTTCAACATAATCTTCCGTGTTGCAGCTGCTTAAAAAAATAGCCAAAATAATGAATAGATAAATTTTCATTTTTAATTATATTTTAGCACAATAAATTTGAAGAACGAAAGAAATTTAAAATGTGTATTTTTCAAATTACGAAGACGCACTACCAAAGAGTATACTATCCAAGCAGCAATAAACTAATTTCTGAAGAGTCTTTGAAAAAAACTCGTTACTCTGTACCTTTTGTTTTAACATTTTTTTCCCGTTATTCCGTTTTTATTTTTTTTTCTTATTATAATTAAAGTAGACGTAGTACTAATAGTATAATTCTTTATATAAATTTTCGATATGGTTTGGGAACATAGTCCATAAATATAACTTTTAATAGACATTTATTATTATTTTTTTATAATATTCATAGGAAAAATACAAAATGAATATATGAATCATTCTTCTTCTTATTTTCTTGATTCTTATTATGTAATATAATTTTTTTTCTTTTTTTAGAAATTTTATCAAAGAAAATTCCCTTGTTTTATTTTAATAACAAAAAAAAAAAAAAAAAAATTTAATAACGTAAATGCAGCAAAACATTTTAAAATTTATTCTTTTTCATTTTTTTATTAAATGGGCAAAGTGATATGTTTATTTTCATTCTGACATGAAAAATACCTTAACGGTTTATTTTTTTTTAGCCCACCCATTTTTGATAAATTTATTTATTGCTACTTTGTTTTGTTTTTTTTTGAGGATCAATGGCATAACCGTTTTTATTGAATTTAAAACATAAACAAAACATAAACTTTATCAAAAATCAAATATCAAAAAGAGAAAACTTTGTAAAAAAATCATTTATCAATTAACAAAGGGATCAAAGTAAACTTCAGCGATAATGCGAAGTCGTCTTATATGTCTCTTACTATACTGGTCACAACCGCAAGCGTAATCGCGGCTCAATGCGCAGAGACCGAAAATAGTTTCTGCGCATCGCACCGCAATTGCGCTTGCGGTTGCGACTCACTTTTACGGAGTTTGGAGAACCAGCCTTAGGCCGCGTCTACATAACCGCACCGCACGGCGAAACCCAATGCTATAGGTATAGGGATCACGTGACGCCGCAAACGCAAGCCTATATCAATAGCATTGGGCTGCGCCGTGCGGTGCGGTTATGTAGACGCGGCCTTATTAACTCTTATAGCGCTGAATAACGTTCAACATGAGGCCCCAGGAAGATTTTATGTATTATCATAGAATAATATTACATATGCAGTAATATTATTCTATGGTATTATTTCCCCAATGATTATATATTATTTTCACAATTATAAAATATCATTGTGACTATCACATAATTTTCTCAGTGTATAGACGTCAATTTCGAAATTAAAAAAATCAATTTCAAATAATTTTTACGCTTATTGGAACACGTATTCTCGATAAAATTAATTTAGTATTTAGGTGCAAGTACATACCATTTGCAAGTGCAGTTTTTTACTCTAGTTTATTAAAAGTAGCTATACTAAAATTAACTTTGAATTTTGAATTTTAAGCATTCATCAAAGTTAAAAATTTTTTTAATTTTAGTTAGGAGAAGTAAGAGTTTCGTGATGTATATTTTTAATATCTTTTCTGTGAATAAAAATTAATCACTATCATGGATAGATTATATTATTTTAACAAGTACTTTCGAGAAACAAAATTTTTTTTTCGAATGATAGGTCTTTGGTTTCAAGATAATGGAAAAATTCGTAAACTTTTAAGAATTTTTTTGGCCCTGGTTTATCTTGGCTTTACCGTTTCTCAGGTAAGTTAATCGTTTAAAAATTGATAAAAATAATTTCTAAATAATTATTTTGAAATTTCTGATCTATTAGATAATAAAATTATGCAAAATAAAGAATCACCCAGAACAAATTATTGATGGAATGGCAGTTTTATTTTGTGGTTTGATCATCTTATCGATTTTCACTTTCTACTTATGCAATCAAAAAAAAGTATGTCTCATTTTATTTATAAAGTTTTTTATTCTTCATTTTTGCGTGAATTGATTTTTTTTTAAACACCTATAATTTCTTTAATTCAAATGTCAATAATATTAAAAGTTATTTTAGAAATACAAAATTAAATTTCCATAGGCTAGAAGGTTCTTGAAGGGAATTCTTAAAGACTGGTCAGATTTAATTAAACGTAAGGATAAGGATGAATTAAGAATCATGATCCAATGTGCAAATAATGGGAAATTTACGAATTTATGTTGCATAAGTAAGCAAAAGTTATCTAAAAATTCTTTATTAAATAGAATTTTGATTGATTATTGAATCATATTACTTTTCAGTTTTAAGTTCCATATGCATAACTTTATTTTTGTCAATGCCAATGATTTCACCAGTTTTGGATTTAATAAAACCCTTGAATATGTCCCGAGAAAAAACGCCTCTGTTTTTTATGGAATTCTTTGTGGATGAAAAAAAATATTTTTACGAAATTTATCTTTTCTCTGCAAGTGCTTACATTTATGGGATCGTAGTATTGTTTGCATTGAATTGTCTTCTAGTGAATATAAATCGGCATTACGAAGGATTAATTAAAGTTGTCGAGTATGAGAAAATTTTATCAATTTTTTAAAATACACTTTTGAATTTACTTTAGAGCTATTTTATTCTTTAGGCATCAAGTTATTAATGCCTTGGACAGTTCAAGACCACAAAGCATCCGGAAAGAAAAACTAATTGATTGCATAATTCTTCATCAAAGAGCCATTCAGTTGAGTCAAACATTAATTTATTCAAAAAAATTTTTCGTAAAAATAAATAATATTTTATTCTTTTTCAACAGGTTCGCTAAAACATTTAACAGCGAATACCGAATAATATTTGGATTTTTAACGCTAATATCGCTAATTTTGGTGACACTTTGTGCTACGGGAGTAAGTTAAGAAGTACTAATTTATGATATATAATTTTTTAATTAAATTAAATTTATAAATTATTTCTAGTTGCAATTATCTATAAATAAAGGTGATGTAATATTGACAATACGTGCTTTTGCATTTTTAATGGGAACTGCAGTTCACGTACTTTATTTGTTTTGGCAAGGACAACGCATATTAGATGTCAATGAAAGCTTATTTTTCAGTATGTAAGTATATTCTTATCTCTAAATTATAAAATTCGGGAGAAACTTTTATTATTGTCTTTTTTACCTCAGTTACAGTTCCAACTGGTACGAAGCTTCTATTGATATAAGAAAAATGATAAATTTTATGCTCTTAGTGACTGCAAAACCCATGTATGTGATAGCATTTTTTATACCAGTAAACATGGAAAGCTACACAATAGTAAGAAGTTTTTTAATGTAAATTTGAATCCTATACATTTAATTTCAATAAAATTAGCTGAAGTTTCGACCATAAGACAAAAGAAATTTTTTTTTTTGCTCCAAGCATTCAAAAAGTATTTAGAATTGATAAAAAGAATAAAAAACCTTTAAATATTACATAAAATACTGAAATATATAGATATATTTCTATTTTTACAGGTTTTTTCCAATCTTATATATTTTGCATTAGTAGCCCATTTGAGCCTAATGGGTTTGAAATATTTAAAATTATCTTTAATAAATAAATACATAGGAAAAAACTGCTCAATAAAATGCAATATCGTTTTGTCTTATTGCGAAAATTCACTGACTTATCAAATTTTTAAGTTATTGGACTTCAAGTAACGTGTAATTGAGATTATAGGAGAATTATTGCAAAATCTTTAATTAACGATAACACGTTTGTTAAGAAACAAAAAGTTTTAGCATTTTATCGAGTAGTTTTTTGCTGAATATTTATTTATTAAAGATAATTTTAAATATTTCAAACCCATTAGGCTCAAATGGGCTACTAATGCAAAATATATAAGATTGGACAAAACCAGTAAAAATAGAAACAAAAGATTTTATGGCTAAGGAAAACCACAGATAAAAAAACTAGTGCTTTCATCGAATTTCTGAGGAAAAAATATATAAGTAATTCTTGCAAATATTATTCAGAAAATTTTTTCTTGAAGACTGCGAAACTTTTAAAAATTGGTCCCCCATAATTGGTACCCTAAAAACTAAAAAAATGAATTTTTCTCCTGTAAAGCGTAGTAAAATGTTAAAATAAATAGTGAGTTCGAATTGTACGGGAAAATTTACAAGGGATTTTGTCTTTTAGTCCAATTTATAACATCATTTGAATTTGCTAGAAAAATCCCAAGTCTATGATTTTTAAAAAACCCAATATTTAATATTTGAACTGCTCTAAGACGTTGAAAATTGAAAGAAAAATTACTTTCAACAGAAAGATAATACTTTAAAATATGTAAAATAAAAGTAAATAATAAAATACCCTGCCAACTAGCTGGCACTTGTTTTCAGCTGTTTTAGCGTTTTAGGTAATTTATAAAGCTCGTAATTAATGAATTATATTTTATTTAAATTTTTATTATTACCTTTTAATAATAATTCCACTTAAAAAAGTTTTAAAAGATAAATAAGTAATCTAAATTTTTAAAAACATTTTTTTAACTTTTGAGCTGCCTTAAGACGCTAATAATTAAAAATTTGTATCCATTTTTTATAAAAATGCTTTTTTTGTAATTTATGAGTACAATACAAGTGAAAAAACATAAATTTATCATTTATAATGATTTTAATTGATTAAAAAAAACTTTCAAAAATTGTTTTTTTTTTAAATATCGAAAAAACGTGATTTTGAGCCTTCCAACTAAAAAAAAAAACTATTGTACACGCAACATTTTTTCTATTAATCGCTTTTTTGTGACTATATATGATCTAAATAACACAAAAAAATGTATTAGCAAGGTGTGCGTTTAATTTTTTTTTTCTTCAAAAGGTTGAACTTTTAAGCACAATCTTCTTGTGGATTTTCTCAAATTCCAAAATCGAGTCTGGCCTACAAAGCATTTTAAGATCATTAGCGGGGTATTACTCCAAATTCTATTTCTTAGTAATAATTTTATCATGTACTGAGACTCGTATAAAAATTTTGAGCCCTATTAGAGGAGATGAAGTTGGTCAAAATTAAACAGTAAGGGAAAAACAGCCTCTTTAAAAAAAATTTTTTTTTTCTTTAAATTTTTCGTTTTTTTTAACTGAAAAAGGTTTGAAGCAGTTAAAAATTTAAATCAATATGGTTCTCCGGGTCAGAGAGCTCAAAAATCCTGATATAAATTGAATTAAGTAAGTTTTAACATTTTTGGATTTTTAGAAATTTTGGTTTTTTTCGCATTAAACCATTTGAATTGGTTAAAACTCCTTGTAAATTCCTTAAAACTCCTTGTAAATCAATATGGTTCACTGGGTCAGAGAGCTCAAAAAACCTAATATAAATGGATTTAAATGAGTTTTAAAATTTTTAGATTTTTAGAAATGTTGGTTTTTTTTTATACTGAAATGTATATATATATATATATGTAAACCTATTACTAAGAAATTTAAAGTTTAGAAAAATGGTTGTCAATTTTATGTCCCTTGAAAAATTCTATGTTCAATGGTAAATTATTGTTATTTAATAAAAAAAACATAAACATTCGTGCCTTCAGTTTTAAATTTTATCAAAAGTTGACCCCCTTTAAGGGCTTTATTTTTTGAGAACTCGACAAATATACTGATAAATGCTTCATTTGAAATACAGTAGCGGATTCAGGAAAGCGTCTCGGGGGTGGAGGGGGATTTTTTCTCAAGCATAATTTTGTATGCTTTCTTATAAAAACTGTAAAAAAAAAATGAAAAAAATCAACAAAACACATGAAATTTTTGGATCTGCGCTTGTTTAAAAACAACTCTTGAAAAGGGAGAAGTAAGAAGAGTAGTGGCTGACGAAGTCTTCTCTCTCAAACTCTTCTCTTTTGAGTTTTGATTTCAAATGGAGAATTTTCCAGTATATTTTTTTTCAGAGTCTGGACACATGATAAAATTAATATGAAGTATTAAAATTTTGAGTAATACGCTTCTAATGATCTTAAAATGTTTTGAATGTCAAACTTGATTTTTGTATTTATAATTTGATGAATTTATTTGAACTATCTATATATTTCAGTTTTTTTAATAATATTTTGAGATTTTTTACTCTTTTTATCAATTCTAAATACTTTTTTGCTTTGAACAAAAAAAGGATTTCGTCCTTCGAATGACCAAAACCTCAGCTACATATAAAATTTTATTTTTAGGTGACCAAAAAATCTTACTCTTTTTTTACTGCATTAAAATCTATCTCAAAATAGAAAATAAATTATGCATGTGCAACAATAAATTATAATCTTATTGTACACAGTGAAATAAAATGTACACAATATAACTACAGTTTATAGTAATTTTAATAAAATTTAGTAATATTACTACAAAAATAGTATATTTACTAAAAATTGTTGTAATTCTACTATTTCGTAGCAATATTGCTACAAGTGTAGTAAAATTACTACAATTGTAGTAAATTAAAAATTTATTGATTTTTCACCCATATACGAGTCAATTTGTATTACAAACCTATTTCGCTCTTAAAGCTAAATTGAGCCTTGTCTTGGTGAAAAATCAATAAATTTTTAATTTACTACAATTGGTATTAAAATTACTACACTTGTAGTAATATTACTATGAAATAGTATAATTACTACTAGTACTAAAACAGGGTGTCTACCAAAATTTGTTCCCCATTTATAAGGACCCTATAAGGACTGAAAAGACATATATTTGCAAAAATAAGGACCAAAATAATCTATTTATTAGCTTCAAAAAAAAAATAATCAGCACGCAAATTAATGCAATTGCTGCATTACTAAACTCCTGGTGGAATTCAATCTCTTCATTTTTGGACAGACGAGGGTGGTTGGCTTGAGAAAGAATCGACCATATATAATATAAAACTTGTTACTTATAAAAACGTGTAAATGCAGTAAATTTGATAGGTTTTTAATTTAAGATAATAAGAAAGCTTTAGTAAATTTATTTATGATTAAATTTTTTAAACTTTTTTATATCAAAAAATAAAACACGTTCTTTCTAAGGAAATTTTAGCAAATAAGTTGAAAATAAGCACCTTTTAAGGACCAAAAGGACTAGTTTCTGAAAATAAGGACCTTGTAAGGACTACAAGGACAATAAGGACTGGTGGACACCCTGTAAAATGACTATAATTTGTAGTAAATTTACTATTTTTGTAGTAATATAGTAAATTGTAGTAAAAATATTAAACTGTCGTAATATTGCGTACATTTTTGCTACTGTATGATACTGAAGCTATACCTTGGAAAGAATTTTGCATTCTTACTTAAAGGACAACTTTTCTATATAATACCATAAAAGTCAAGAGGAAGAAATATGAAATAAAATATAATTTTTTGCAGTTTTTCTGCAGCATAGAAAAAAATTGTTGCCTATAGTTTTCTAAAAATTATACTTATAAAAATCTGAAAATTTGATTGGGTATTTTTAAATTCAATAAGTTTTGATTTGATAGTCTGGTCTAATAAGTACTAATTAGCTCCTAAATTTCGGTTCTCGAGTTTTGGCAGCTATTTTTATTAGCTATTTTGTTTATTTTATTTTTTTAAAAAAGGAAAGATAATTTTTAGTATTTTTTCTGGGAAAAACTTTTTCCTTTTAAGTGTTTATAGAAAAATTCCCATAGTGTATGATTTTAGAGTTCAAGATTTAATTTGAACTGTGCATGGGCGAGAAATACGCAAAATATGATTTTTTATAAATGCCCAATTTTAGTCAATGTACCAGCAATGTTAAATGCATCCAATAATTTTAAATGGAGTAATATGGATCCATCTGAGTGTTTTCATACATATTTTTAGACGCTAAAAACGATACCGAAAGATTCATCCATTTTCCAATGGCCAGTTTTAAATAATTAATTCGCCCAAAATACCAACAAAATTACAATTTTTTGAAAATTATTGCTAATTAAGCCAAATTTATGTGTACCTTTTAGGTTAAAGAAGTCAATGATGATGATCCTGAAATCAGTTTTTTTAAATTCAAAATGGTGGACTATAAATCCTGCATTTCTAAGTTTTTAACCTCGAAATCGGTAATTTAATCTATTTAAAAATTTTAACGTATATTTACAAGCTTATTTGATCAAGTCAAAAATCTTATTTTGTAATAGTCATTAGTGACTCCAAAAACTGTAATTCGTTTTTATAATATTAAAATAGCTTAAATTATCGGAGATTAGAAATCTGAAATAATGAGTCCACCATTTTGAATTTAAAAAATCTGATATCAGAATCGTCCTCAGCGACCCGGAAACCTAATACGTATACCAAATTTTTGCTTAATCAGCAATATTTTCCGAAAAATTGCCGGTTTTTTGTTATTTTGGACGATCTAGCGTTGATCACTCAAAACTGGCCATCTAAGAGTGGTTAAAACCTTCAAAATCGTTTTTAGCGACCAAACCTACATCTGATCCACTGGGTTGGATCCATATTATTCCATTTAAAACTTTTGGATGCATTGAGCATTGCTGACGAATTGACTATTTGGACAAATATCTCTTTAACTATAACTGTCCGTTTTAAAAATACTTTGCGGCATTTTGAAGAGTTGATTTACAAAAACTTTTCTGCAAGCAACGACTTGGTTAATTAAAAAAAAAAGATGGCTACGATGCGTTTGGAGAAATATCTCTTTAACTAACTGGTAGATTTTAAAATTCTTACCGGCATTTCGAAGGGTTGATACCCAAAAATTTTTCCTCTTAATCTCATTCCGAGCAGTGAATTGGTTGATTAAAAAAAAAGAAGGCTAAAAAAATTTTCCCATTTTCAAATAAGCCATTCTAAAAACGACAAAAGTAATTTATGTAAAATTCCCCTCATAATCCAAATTTTTTATTTAAGTTTTGATTTGGTCAATTGACTTATCGGAAAATTTGATAAAAAATTATTTTTAGGTATCTGTATTTTTGAGTTGAGAGCACTAAAATTAAAAATAGCCATCAATATTTTTTCTCCTAGAAATTGAGAATGAAATCTTATATATACTACAGAAGCTAAACATTGTACTTATAGGCTTATTTATACTTGCATTTTCGAAAAAAAATAGTTTGGTATCGATTTGAAGACCCAATCTTCAAAGCGAAACTCTAATTATTTAAATTATAAACCAGCACCGTGGTTTGTTGGTAGTGGTTCGAATTCGGTATTCGTGCGGCCTATACTTGGATGGGTTACCGTCTTGAACTCCTGCCATATACATCGCTTTTTTTTAATTTAAAAAAGTGTATCCACGATGTACGGGAGGTGAAATAAGGATGATTTGAAAGATAATTTGACGTTCGAAGCTTGATGCTCACTGAAAAATTATTTTGATAATGTGACTTAAGGCGACTGTTCCGGGTCAAGAAAATTTTTTTGTCAATTTTTATTTTTTATATAAATGTGTTTACTAACTCATTAAGAATGCCCAAAAAAATTTGTAAGTCTGAATCCCCTCCCAAAAAAAAGTTATTCATATTTTCTTATCGCTTCGCGGGGGTCACTCTATACAAACCACAAACTTTAAACGCGTTTATCTCAAAACGGGTTTTTTGAAAACTGCGGGCGAAATTTTGGAAAAACTGCTCGATGGATTTAAATTTTTTTTTTTTTTTTGGAAAGCTTAATACATTTCCTCTGCGCCATCGGCTCCCGATTTTTCATTTTTTATTGAAAATGATAAATTTTCTTCAGTTTTCATCAAAAAAAAAGCCCATTTTTTCGAAGAAAAATTTTAAAATCCGATAAAAAATTTTTAAATCAAAATTTCAAAAAAAGGGCGACGATAGCGCAGAGAGCAAGTTATCTAAATTAACCCAGTTTTTTTTTTTTTTTTTTTGGTGACCCAGAATGGAGTTACATCGCCCGCAGCTAGTGTACTTTTTTTTTTGACGTCTTTTCCAAATGCCATCTGTGGGCAGAGCTTGATTTAAAAATTAAAAAAAAAAATTTTTTTGTTAAATGAAATACTTAATTAAAATAAAAAAAAAAAAATTTTATCAATATCTTTTATACTTATTTCAAAATCCACTTTACAAAATTACTCCAAAAAACGCCTCTGACCCGGAACAGTCGCCTTAAAGTAACCGGCTGTACTCGAGAAAGGTTTTGGCAGTTTTCCTATACTCACGGACACAAAAAATTGGACTTTCGTCCACAAAAAAAATACAAAAAAAAGTCCGGGCAAATGCGAGTACTTCTGTCAAAAGTCGGCTGCTACTGCTTAACGGACTACAGATCCTGCAGTTGGGGCTTTCATAAATCAGGGAAAGGAAACTCCAGGATCTGTAGCCCAAGGACCATAGCTCTCGTTGTGTGAATTCCACTGGGGGTAACTGGGTGAGATGGGTAAAAAACGAAGAGAATTCTGTACTTCGAGTGTTGTGGTCCCAGCGTATAAGATGCTATAAATCGCATTGCGCACTTAAAATACATAAATAAATAAAAAATAATATTTAAATTATTTAAATTATTAAAAATAAACCCAATTTTATCTTAATTTTTTATCTTAATTTATATGTAATTTGGTCATTGTAGGACTAAAGAGCACTTACCTATGGATGTAATATATATATATTCAATTGACGTAAATGGTTTTATAGATTATATGTTAATTTCTTTGGTAACTTTATAACCATATCATTTTAGAACTTGTTTTCGTTATAACCAGCTAAGATAATGAACAAAAAGTAATTATTTTAATTTTTTATTAATAAAATTAGAGGCTTGGTTGAGTGTGGCAGGGTTAAAAAATCTGAAAAATCTGTGTTCGGAAAATTACAAATTTGGAAGTATGTGTAACCGGATGGAAGTAAATTAAATTCCACAGTTCACGCGACTTTATAGAATTTCAAAAGATTCTTAGCTGTGTTTTTTCAAAAATTGTTATTTTCTATTGATGCTATAGTCTATTACACATGACTTAAAATAAAATTATTAATAGTATGTTGATATTTTGATCCTTTAATATAACATAAAGTATTTAAAGAAAATGGGCAATTAGCGTGCACTATAAAAATTAATCCAGTATAAGATATAAATGGGCGATTCTTTCTCAAGCCGGCCACCCCCCTCTGCTAAAAAATGGAGGCAACTTAAAAGTATTCTCAAAGAGCTTGGCCGTATAAGATAGGCGAATTTGCACTCACCCTGTATAGCTAATTTCAATTCTAATTTCAGTACGTTAGATTCCCCGTCGAATAAGCCCAGTTAGGTCTAAAAAGGTTAACATGGCGAAAAGTTATGTTGCTATAAAGATGAAAGAAAAAAATAAGAAAAAAATGGTTTTTCCGATTTTTCGGCATGTTCCACCACCTATAATTAAAAATTATGACCATTAGGGTAATGTTCAACAAAAAATATACATAAGAAAAAAAAAAGTTTTTGCAAACCTCCGAACGTGCTCGAAAAAAATCGTTTTTTTTAATTTTTTGACTTTTTGAAAATCTAGTTTTAAGCGTCTGGTGGAGGGAGAAGAGTCGTGGAGGGCGCGCAAAAAATATTCCCAAAAAGTACGTTAGATTCCCCGTCGAATAAGTCCAGTTAGGTCTAAAAAGGTTAACATGGCGAAAAGTTGTGTTATTATGAAAATATGTGAAAAAAAATGTCGATTTTTAGACGTTTTTTGAGGTAGCGCGCAACAGAAAAGGGCTAGAGGGCTAAAACCAACGCAAAAAATTTTCTTTTTTGATACCTAAACACATGCTTAATTGAAATTAGCTATACAGGGTGAGTGCAAATTCGCCTATCTTATACGGCCAAGCTCTTTATGGGAAAAGGGTCTAGTTTTTTATTCTCATTGGCCTTTAAAACTCTATAAATCTACTGTGCCCATTTTAGGCACTGAGCGGCGACAGGTCCAAATTTAAAAATCAGAAAAATTGAAATAAAAGTAATAACAGATCTAAAATAAAAAAGTTTTAGTGCGAAATGGTAGTCTTTGATACGTAATGAGTATATCAAACGGCAGAGGATTTCATCGAGTAGTTTCGGATTTAAAAATTTTCGGGTATTATTTCTGTTTTAAAAAATGGGTCAAAATTTATTTCAGAATCACTCTTTAAATTGCTAAATCTGAAAATAACCGATGAAATTCCCTGCAATTTGGAAAACTCATTATATGTTTTTAAACAACGATTTTGCGCTATAACTTTTTTATTTTGCAACTATAGTTCCAGAAATATCATCTGTCAAAGTAGCCGTTTTTTACCCGTTTTTAAAAACTACAAAGCTCCCACAGAACTTTTTAAGCAATCAACAAATCACCACGAGGATGGTTTTGTTTTCTTTGTTTTAATAAATAACAACTTTAAAAAAAAATTTTTTTTTTCAATTTACCGTTAACCTTCTTTTATTTCAATTTTTCTGATTTTTAAATTTGGACCTGCTGCCACTCAGCGCCTAAAATGGGCACAATAGATTTATAGAGTTAAAAAGGCAAATGAAAATAAAAAACTAGACCCTTTTCCCGTAAATTTGAGGAAACCAAAATCCTTTTAAGCCTCCATTTTTAGACTGAGGGTACGATGGTCGGCTTGAGAAAGAATCGCCCAAATGTAAAAAAATAATTTTTATGTATGGATTATAAATAATTGTTTTTATTTGTTACAAGAATGACATTAATAAAACATGTAAAATATAATATTTATATAAAAATATACTTTATCTTACACTTACTTTATATCTATTATACACAGAAATAATATTATGTATCTAATCTATATCGATATTTCAATGTAAAAACAATTCTAATTTTTTTAATGTAATCTAATTATTTGCTAGTATTTTAAATAAAATTAATTTATCACTATAAATTAAAAAGAAAAAAAAAATCATTTCCAGCAACGATATAACAAATTTTTACTTCAGACTTTTATATTTGAAATGAATTTATTTAAGACAGATATTTTTTTATGAGATAAAAAAATGGGAAAGATAAAAAACATGGGAAATTGTACAGAGGCTAATAAGCCTACAGTTTTTAGATATTTCTTGTGTTTTATGTTTAAGCTCAAGTTTTAAAAAAATGCATCTAAAAGTCTGTCGTTAATATTTTTAAAGTTAGTTATTGACAATTATCATTTATGGTCATTTTTAAAGTAACAAAATTTTTGGTCACTTTTTTTAAATATCTTACATCTCGAATAATACATTAATTAGGTAATATTTTTAAATGCATTTATTACAGTTTTTTGAAGCATTTTTAGGTAATATACAAAATCTGTACAAATAATTTTTTTTTTAAATCTAAAGTACTCTTTTTTTTAATATAAATGGTAACTAATTTTTTATTTACAAATTCTTTTATCGTGCCTGTCTTATTTTTTTAATTTTTAACGGATTTTTTTTTGAAGTGGACGTATTCTTACTTCATAAATTCAACAAGCAAAAAAACTAACAAGCACGATTTCGATATGGAAGTACAGTAAAGTGCTAAACTTCCATCATTGCATGGGAACCCTAATTTTCAATCGATTCAGGGGAGCCCTCATTTTACATAGATGAAGGGAAGCCCTAAATCTTCCATTGATGCAGGGGAGCGCTTCCATCACCTTACATCATCTTCCATCACCCTGCATTGATCCATCACCCTGCGCTAAAGAATGCAGGGGAGCGCTAATCTTCCATCGATGCAGGGGAGCGCTAATCTTCCATCAATGCAGAGGAGCGCTAATCTTCCATCAATGCATGGAAACCCTAATTTTCCATCGATGCAGGGGAGCCCTCATTTTCCATAGATGAAGGGAAGCCCTAAATCTTCCATTGATGCAGGGGAGCGCTTCCATCACCTTCCATCATCATCCTTCACCTTCCATCATCTTCCATCACCCTGCATTGATCCAACACCCTGCGCTAAACTTCCATCGATGCAGGTGAGCGCTAATCTTCCATCGATGCAGGGTTGCCCTAAATCAGCACTCAATTTTCCATCGATGCAGGGGTGCCCTAAATCAGCCATCAATTGTCCATCGATGCAGGGGAGCGCTATTCTTCTATCAATGCAGGGGAGCGCTAATCTTCCATCGATGCAGGGGTGCCCTAAATCTTCCATCGATGCAGGGGTGCGCTAAACTTCCATCGTTGCAGGATAGCCCTAATTTTCTATCGATGCAGGGGAGCGCTAATCTTCCATCAATGCAGGGGAGCGCTAAATCTTCCATCAATGCAGGGGAGCGCTAATCTTCCATCGATGCAGGGGCGCGCTAAACTTCCATCGATGCAGGGGAGCCCTAATTTTCTATCGATGCAGGGGAGCGATAATCTTCCATCAATGCAGGGGAGCGCTAAATCTTCCATCGATGCAGGGGAGCGCTAAATCTTCCATCGATGCAGGGGAGCGCTAATCTTCCATCGATGCAGGGGAGCGCTAATCTTCCATCAATGCAGAGGAGTGCTAAACTTCCATCATTGCAGGGGAGCGCTAATCTTGCATCGATGCAGGGGAGCGCTAATCTTCCATCAATGCAGAGGAGTACTAAACTTCCATTGATGCAGGGAAGCGCTTCCATCACCTTCCATCATCTTCCATCACCTTCCATCATCTTGCATCACCCTGCATTGATCCATCACCCTGCGCTAAACTTCCGTCGATGCAGGGGAGCGCTAATCTTTCATCAATTACGAAAAAATTTATAAATTAGCAAATACTTTTTGTAAATTTTCGGAAAATAATTGTAAATTATCAATTTTTCTCGTGAATTTACAAAAAAAAATCGGAAATACTCAAATTTTTAGTCAATATACTAAATTTAGTAAATTTACGATTTTTTTCAAAAAACTACTTATTTTTTGAAAATATTCTATTTTTTTGTGAATTTAAGAAAGTTCCTTTTTACAGTTTAAATTTAATTTTTTGGCATCAAAATGGTATCTAGGTGTTTGTGAGGTCAACAAGATTGAAATTTTAATTGGATTTAACCCCAATTTGATCCCTACGCTTATTCTTGACCAAAAAATTGGCCAATTTTCGAGCAAATTTGCCAAATATTTTAACTTTATTTCAAATTATTACTTGAAATTAAATTTTATGGCATATAAATTGTATCTAACTATCTTAACTTTAACCCCCATTTTATTGCTACCTTTATTTTTGACAAAAAATTGGCCAATATTCCCAAAAATTTATAGAAAAATATACTTTCTGTGTATCTCGTGGGGAGTTTGAATATGCAGAATCCTAATCTGCTATCTAAATTTTTATATTCTAACTTTTTGGCCCAAGAATAGACAAAAAATTGGCCAATTTTCGAAAAAGTATGCCGAATCACCTTGATTATAGAAGAAATTACATTCTAAATACATTTTGGGGTTTTTGAGCATGTAGAATCCGAATCTGCTATCTAAATTATTAAATTCTATTTTTTGGCCCAGAAATGGACAAAAAACTGGCCAATTTTCGAGAAAATATGCCGAATCTCCTGGACTATAGAAGAAATTACTTTCTATACATCCTATAAGGGGTTTTCGAGTATGCAGAATCCGAATCTGATAACTAAATTTTATAATTCAAATTTTTAGCCAAGAAATTGGACAAAAATTGGCCAATTTTCTAAAAAATTCGCCGAATATCATAGATTATACAAGAGATTATTTCCAATGTATCTTATGGGGTTTTCGAGTAGCCAGAATCCAAACCTGCTAACTAAATTTAGAAATTCTGATCTTTGGCCAGAAATTAGATGAAAATTGACCAAGTTTTGAAAAAATTTTCTGAATCTCCTGGATGATACAAGAAATTACATTCTAAATATTTTGTGGGGTTTTCGAATATGCAGAATACGACACTATTTAATCGGAAACATTTCCGACCCCCCACCCCCTTTTGACGTCCAGGATACTCCTTCCCCATAAACGTGTTTCATGATAATTAATTTCTATATGCTTGATGTTTTCAAATATGCAGAATGCGAAACTGGTAACTAAATTATTAAATCCAAAATTTAGGATCAGAATTTAAACAAAAAATTGGTATTTTCAGTGTTGAACTTAAGGGTACCTTCTCCCAGTTTTGAGTAAAAATGCCGTAATTTTTCAGATCGATTTTCTCAAAAAGTTTATTGCATATTAAAAAGATTTTTTTACAGCTGTTTTATACCCTTATAATGAACACAAAAAAAAAAAAAAATTTTCATTTTCTCTTTTTTTACATATGAGAGAGGGCGCTGAAGTTATTGCCTAAAAAAAAAGTTCCAAATCGGCCTGCATCATAACTCGGTTTAGGATCGTCGGAAATTAAAAAAAAAAAACACCATAAAGTACATGAGTTTTTGGTGGTACTCCTCTAAGATATATAAAAAATTTTGAAAATTAAAAAATTTATGAAGGCTGATTCCATGTGAAACGTACGTTGACCTCCAGATGGGGTCTTCCGATTGGGCTGTAACTTTGCACAGGTGATTATATATATAAAATGTCCTCACTCCCCAAATTTTACATCGTAAAATCGTTTCTAGCCGTCTCTGTGAATTTTTGAAAATTGGGACCGATTTTCTCTTTTTTTACATATGAGAGAGGGCGCTGAAGTTAGTGCCTAAAAAAAAAGTTCCAAATCGGCCCGCATCATAACTAGGTTTAGGATCGTCGGAAATTTAAAAAAAAAAACACCATAAAGTACATGAGTTTTTGGTGGTACTCCTCTAAGATATATAAAAAATTTTGAAAATTAAAAAATTTATGAAGGCTGATTCCATGTGAAACGTACGTTGACCTCCAGATGGGGTCTTCCAATTGGGCTGTAACTTTGCACAGGTGATAATATATTTAAAATGTCCTCAATCCCCAAATTTTACATCGTAAAATCGTTTCTAGCCGTCTCTGTGAATTTTTGAAAATTGGGAAGGATTTTAAAGCTCTCAGCCACCAACTTTTGCTTCGTTATATAAAAGCATGAAGGTATGTTAAAAATATTATCATAAAATTGGTTTCGATCGGAAATTTCCCTGGCTATCCGAATTTTCAAACCGTTTTTTTAAATTTTCAAGTGCAAAACCCGGAAAATTGGAAAATGTGAGCCGTACCGGCTGTAGCTCATAACACAAAACCCGTCACTTCAAATAACTTCAAACTGGGAGTGGAGACAGGGTATTCCATATACTTTCACCTGGCATTAATATGGGTATGGTTATTTTCACATACGGCAAAGTTAATTAGTGAAATTTCCCGATTTTGAAAATGCAAATTTAGCGTAAAAAGCAATATTTATATGCAAATTTAGTCAGAACCGATTTCATATGTAAAAAACCGGTTTGTGTAACTACACAACCAACGAGCATGGAACATGTTTACTCATAATAGTAATAAATCCAAAAACCGAAATTACAATAAATCCTGAAATTTATACAATTCTAAGTCTATATACTTAAAGTATAAAGTTGTTGTTGTTATCAGGGCCTGATCAGAACCTGACTCCAACTTCAAATTATTCTAAGTCCCTAAATCGAAAATATTCTAAGTCTATTTCACCCCCCCCCCTAAAAACGTCACTTTTTCACCCCCCCCTAAAAAAGTTAATTTTTCACCCCCCTCCAAAAGCGTTAATATTTCACCCCCCCTAAAAACGTCAATTTTTCACCCCCCCCCTGCCGAGACAAACTTTTTCAAATACCCCATCCAATGAACATGTTCCATGTTAATATCATAAAATAAATTTTTTGGTTCCTCATAGAGGAACCTTTGTGATAGGTGAAATTTTGATTTTCGATATTTTGGCATATAAGCACGTTTTGAGACCTCAGGAAGCTAAAAAACCGCTTTTTAAAAAAAGGCTGTGTGTGTGTGTGTGTGTGAATATATGTATGTATGTATGTATGTATGTATGTATGTATGTATGTATGTATGTCACACTGTAACCGGTGATATTTCACAGCCAACACGACATTAAGACCTAATTTTTTTCACCAAAAAAGCTCGAGGTACTTTTTTTTTTTTTAATTTAAATGTAATACCTCATTTATTTCCACGAAAGTACTTATATTTGAAAGTATGGTTTTTACTCGATATCTCGAATCTAATACTTAATTTTTTGAAAATTTTTTTCCCAAAATTTTTTTCATAAAAAAATACAAAAAACAATTTTTTTTTTTTTTTTTTTTTCTTTGAACGTAGTACATAATTTGCTTCCATGGAAGTACTAGTTTTAAGAACCTCTATAAAAGTAATTTTTTGGACCTGATACTTAATTTTTTGAAAATTTTTTTTTCAAAATTTTTGCCGCCAACAAATATAAAAAATGACAATTTTTTTTTTTTTTTAGGATGTAGTACTTAATGTTTTTCTACGAAAGTACGAATATTTAGAATTATCGTTCTTAAATGATTATTTCATGTGATACGTAATTTTTCGAAATTTTTTTTTTTCAAAATTTTTTTAATAAAAAAATTAAAAAAATACAATAATTTTTTTTTTCAAAATTTTTTGTATAAAAAAATTAAAAAAACACAATAATTTTTTTTCTTTTTGGACTTAGTACTTAATTTATTTATATGAAAGTACTAATATCCAGAATTATGATTTTAAAGGATTTCTCTATCTGATATGTAATTTTTTTGAAATTTTTTTTTTTCAAAATTTTTTGTATAAAAAAATTAAAAAAACATAATAATTTTTTTTCTTTTTGGACTTAGTACTTAATTTATTTCTATTAAAGTACTAATATCTAGAATTATTGTTTTTAAAGGATTTTTTCCATCTGATACGTAATTTTTCAAATTTTTTTAAAAAATATTTTTCATATAAAAAAATTAAAAAAACATCATAATTTTTTTTCTATTTTGATCTAGTACTAAATTTATCTCTATGAAAGTGCCAATATCTGGAATTATCATTTATAAAGGAATTAAGCATTTGAGACGTAATTTTTTTGAAAATTTTTTTTTTCAAAATTTTTTACATAAAAAAATCATAAATACCTTATTTTTTTCCCTTTTTTGACGTAGTACTTAATTTTTTCTATGATAGTATTAATATTTAGAATTATTACGATAAGCATATGGTAAAGTTAATAAGTTACTTGCAGTTTAGAAAGATTTCTACTTTTTTTACGGTTCAGATTTAAAATTATTTTGATGTTACTGTTTTTTGATATACAAAAATTTAAAACATTAAATCACAGCAACATTTTTTTTCTTTTGGAATACAGTACTTAACTTTTTCTTATGAAATACTGATATCTCAAATTATCATTTTTATTAGATAAAATAGACTATTATAAATATTTTGCTATTGTTGATGAGGAACCATAGTGCCAATCACTTGGCAGCGTTTTTTTTCATAAGCAACTATTCGATAATGACATTATTAAAACATTATTAAAGTGCACAAATTTAGTTTTGACCAGAAATGACCAGTTTCTAAATAAGATTCGAAATAGTAAAAGTCAGATCTGGTCCATACTTACGTTTTTATTTGGGAAGGTTTTATGGGTCTAAATTTTGTTATAATTTCTTTAGTTATTTAATTTTTCTTATCAGCGGCCAGAAAACACGTATTTCACGGCTGCTGCGCGACCAGGAAAGACGCTTTTTCTCGCCACAGACGAAGAAAAATCGTATACGACCCTTGTCCATAAATAAAGAATGACCCAAATCGGTTGGTAATTTACGTGCGATTTGGGTCATTCTTTACTTTTTTGGACACGGGATCGTAATATACTGTTTCAATCTTGCCTCTTTCTCTTTTAACGTATATATATTATAATCTAATATAATGTATACGTCAAAATTGATTTTAATAAAAAAGTTGAGATCCTACAAAACAATATTTAATGAACAACTAAAATACAAAGTTTAAAAACTTTAAAATTAGAAGGGTATACTAAAAAATTGGTAGTTTTCAACCGAAAATGGGAATTTCGTTTGTTGATTACTACAAAGATAGGATTACTGATAAAAAATAAAAATTTTCCTTATATTGGATCTACAGGCAAAGTAATCAGACCAATTAAAATTTTCTTGCTGAAGGTAACCTAAAGAAATTTAAAGATTAACCAATATATTTGCTTTATGGTGGAGGGTTCAAATTCCGCCACTGACAAATATAATTTTGTAGGGTCTTTTTGTAAAAAATATGAGTTCATAATTACTAAAAAGTAACGATTTTTGGAATATATGAATAAAAATTTATTCAAATAAAGAATTAAATTGTTTTGTGCTTTTTTTAGAATGTGGGTTCAATACAAAACAGTTGTACTTATTAAATAATTTAAAAAAATATATATTTACCTTACAAAACAACAAAAGAAAGCAAATTGAATAAAATTATTCCTCTAAACATTTATATGAATTAAAAAAATTATTGCGGTTTCTTAAAAAATCTCTATTTGTAAGTTCAGGAAGTAAACTAACGTATATATATATTATATCTCAACATTACGGAAGCCGCATAGTATCATGGGGGAATTATAGAGAGGGTGGGTAAATAGTCGAGAGACTTGTTGGGCGAGTTGTCGGGTGAGTTGGAGGTCGAGTTGTAATACATTAGAAAATTAACTTTCTACGTTACCGGGAGGTCTTAGATGTCAAGGAAAATGAATTTCAAGGAGAAAATTTTCAATTTTTCACCTTAAAATATTTTCCAATTTTTCAAGATGGCGGACATAAAAAATATTAAAATGAACATTCTACTTTAACGCGGGGTTTTTGAGGTTGAGAAAAACAAATTTAAGGGAGAAAATTTTCAATATTTTACCCTGAAATATTTTCCGAGTTTTCAAGATGGCGGATATAAAAAAATATTAAAATGAACATTCCACTTTATCGCGTTTTTGAGATCGAGAAAAACGAATTTAAATAAGAAAATTTTCAATTTTTCACCCTAAAATATTTTCCGAGTTTTCAAGATCGCGGAAAATTTTTCTTTTAAAGTTCGTTTTTTTCAACCTCAAAAACAACGTACATTTTCGAATTTCATATTTTTTTATGTCCGCCATCTTGAAAAATCGGAAAAATATTTTAGGGTACAAAATTTAAATTTTCCACCTAAATTTGTTTTCATCGACTTCAAAAACCTCGGTAACTTACAATGTTCATTTTCATATTTTTTTCATTTCCGCCATCTTAAAAGATTGGAAAATATTTCAGGGTGAAAAATTGAAAATTTTCTCCCTTAAATTCTTTTTTCTCAACCTCATGTCCGCCATCTTGAAAAATCGGAAAATATATTAAGGTGAAAAATTGAAAATTTTCTCCCTGAAATTCATTTTCCTTGACATCTAAGACCTCTCGGTAACGTAGAAACTTCATTTTTTAATGTATTACAACTCAACCTACAACTCACACGACAATTCGCCCAACAACTCGCCCAACAAGTCTCTCGACTATTTACCCACCCTCTCTCTAATTCTCCCATGATACCATGAGGCTTCCGTACAACATAGTGGCTGAATGATACCAATATCTTTCATTACTTATTAAACTAAAATCATAAAAGAATAAGATTTTATAAAGTAGAGTATTTAACTATTTAATTTCTGGGAGTTTGTTGTGGCCTTGAGGACTAATTTCAACGGGAATCAGCAAGTTTTTTTTACAACTTTTAGATTGCACAATTGAGGCTAACTTTTTTTTGGGGAGCCAGATCAATCCGAAAATAACCTTTCGAAAAATCTCATTTTGAAGATAACTCGCTTATTTTCCAAAAAAAATTTTTTTTTTTGTTTTTAATTGAACACCAGGAATGTGTTTAGCGAAAAATTTTACTATATGTTCCTATGCTAGAAAAATATTTTTAAAGATTTTTTATGTTATTACAATAGAAGCAAAACAAATTGAAAAAAAAACTATGATCAAACGTCAACTTTATGGCTACAATATGGCTATAATTGATAGCCAGCTTATGTTCCATCACCTTAAATTATGGTCATATATGGTATAAATTTAACACCGGGTATTATAATTCAAATAATATTTTATTGAATTTTTAATTATCGTTTTACAGAATATAAATTTATTACATTCGCGTAAAAGAAACTCAAATTATAATATGTAAGATGAACCTCTTTACAGATTTATTTATCGTATTTATTTTAATATTATGAATAATTTTACAAACTAAGTTACTAACTGACATATACTGATTGTAATTTAACAATGCATCAATTATTAAGAGTATTTTTTTTGAAAGCACATATCTTAGACAATGAAGTTTCCCAATGCCTGATATTATACTTTATTCGGTGAACAGTTGAAGTCTAAGTTTTAAAACTTCTACCACATGTAAAAAAATTTAATTACAATTTTTAGATCCCAATCCATCAATTATATATATTTCATCAATTAAATGATAGCATATCTAAAATCAAACATAAATATATTTATGTTTGATTTTAGATATGCTATCATTTAATTGATGAAATATATATAACTTTTCTGCCAAAGTCATAGTTTTCGCTATTAATTTTTTTTCTTCTAATTGTTAATAAAGGTAAAATTGTTTAACTCAGGCTTATACATGCTTTGAAATTTTATATGTTCCATATAACTTAATCTGGTGATTTATAATTATTCTTATAAATCAATTAAGGTATTAAGAGAAAAAATATAATATCAAAGTTAAACATTGTTTATTGGTTAAAAACAGAGTGAACTAAAATTTAAAGCTATAAAAAACTGTAAAGCTGCGCATGTGCAATACTGGTGTGTAAAATTAGCCCCAAATATTTTGCACATACCACTTATCAAACTTTTGCAATCTTTTCGGTGCTTTTGCACTTTTTAACTTTTATTAAATTATCACCAAATGTGGCGTTACTCTTGTGAAAATAAATTAACAAAGATAATGGTGCATTTGGTAGATTATCATATTTTCCATAAGCACCGCATTCTCCCCAAGCAGCAGTTTTTTCTCCATTAGAACCCTGACAATAGTATTTATATCCACCAGCAATATAATCAGCTTCAAAACGGAAAGAATCGAATCCAATAACACTATGAATCTCAAAAGTATTATTCCTAACATTGATTTCCAAAGGTACTTTATCAGTTCCATAAATTTTTTTGACACTTAAAAATAGCAGATACCCTGGCTCAATTTTTGCGTTAATTTTGTTAAGCTCATTTTCTACTCGTTCTTCAATAAATTCTTTGACTTCACTATGGTAATTATTGTGATAATACAATGGTTCAAGATCCAAATTAAAATCAACGTAAGGGAAAAAGGTACTTGCTATTTTTTTATCGTTGACAAAATCGCAGGTTATTTTATCGTTTGATTCTGTGCACTGACCAATAGTCAAAAGTATTAAGATATAATATTTTTTTTGAAGTAATTCAATTGAATGAACCAAGCCCAATTTCTTAAAATGATATTTTAGGTACAAATATTCATATATTAAATTTTTATTTGCCATTTTATTAACGTAATTATGAAAATCTATGTTATGTCTAAAAAAATAATTTAACTCTAATGTAGTAAAAACAGCCTCAAAAGCATCCTTATTGGTAAAATAAAAATTTTCAATGCTAATATTTTTTCCATAAAGCTTGTTGATTCGTTCATCGATATTTTCAAACTTTATATCAACCAATTTCTCTTTTCTAAAAGCTGAGCTTATTATAGCGACAAACATATTTCTAAAATTTGATGGAACTTCCGATAATTTCAACAGTGAATTTAATTTTACTTGTTTATCTTGCTGATAAAAATGGATAATATTTAATTTGTCTAGATAACAGCAATCCTTCACTTCATATTTTTCGCATAATTCTTCTTTAAACTCTTGACTTCTCTGAAAAAAAATTTCAAAATTATATACTTTTATAATTTAAAATAAGAAATTTGGTGCTATATGTACCGAATTTTCGGTGGGTATGAAGCATTGAAAGTAATGTAAAATTTTAACCCTTCTGTTTCAAAAATTCGGTAAAATTATCCGACAGACATTAAATAAAAATAATCAGAAATAGCTATTTTTTAAACAAGGGACAAAATATTGGTTTTGACATTGCATGCAATTTTATGCATAGCGAGCGAGTGTAAACAGCATGCAAAAGTCTAACCCCATATTTTACCCCGGCGCCGTGATTTAAAACATAAATTTACATAACGGGCAATAAAGCAGTCTCCCTAGGATAGAAAATAGGGTTTCTTGCACTAAATATGTAAAATTTTTAATTTTTCTAGATTCATAAATTTTCATATTCAGTAGTTGTAAGTTCTTTGAATATTTTACTGTTTATATATTTATATATGAAAGATTCTACACCAACTGGGTCCAAGTTGGACTGAAATTGATTTAGTGTGTTTTTATCAGTTAGTGAACATTTTTAGTTTTTAGTGTGTTTTTATTAGTGTATTTTCATTTTAGTGTGTTTTTTGTAAATTGACGCAAAATTTTCTTTTTATTCCTGCGAAAATGATTATGAACAATTTTGTTTGGATATCTAGGGCAAAAAACCATTTTGCGGCTCTAGTGAGATGGGTTTTTTGTCCATTATATGCAAAACTATGTTTTAAATCATGGGACAAAATATAGGATTCGGTTTTTACATGCTGAAATCTGATCTCGCTCGCTGCGCTCACTCGTGCATACAACTGCATGCAAAGTCAAAAAATTGATTCAAAAATTGATCCAGAACTGGGACTCCTACAATTTTGGGAATCAATTTTCGTATGTCTAAACATCATTTTCTATC
Organism: Anagrus nilaparvatae; assembly: GCA_022575985.1. Taxonomy (NCBI): domain Eukaryota; kingdom Metazoa; phylum Arthropoda; class Insecta; order Hymenoptera; family Mymaridae; genus Anagrus; species Anagrus nilaparvatae. The sequence goes on along the minus strand of JAKSXM010000246.1, from coordinate 4,749,882 downwards.
TGTTAGCTATAGTTTAAAAAAATTTGAAGCACGTTAAAAAATTAGAAAGCTGAAAAGTCAATTCCAATGTTATTTAAATCGGAAACTTCAAGTGGCACAAGTTTTTGAAAATGAAAACCAAAATCCTTGGTGCTGGGGGTTTTTTATGAGAAAAATATATCTGAAAAAATGGGGGGAGCAAAAAATTCTCGAAAAAAAATAAGACATTTCCTAAACTACATATGTATAAGATGCTCGAAGTATAGCAAAATTATTTTTAATAAAAAGAAAGATATGATGAAATCCAGCAGCTTATAAGGAATGGGGAAATTAATTTTTTTATATTTTATACTTTCAATGAACAATATTTTGGGTCTGCTTTGAAGATCTGCCTGCTCGAGGTACTTTCATTACATCTAATTAGATCTTAGTATTAGAGATCTTAATTTTGGGTGACCTGTACAAATATTTATACTTATTTTAATTTTTCTAAATTAATGATTATTTTAATATTTATTTTTACAAAAGAAATCGACTAAATTATAAAGTTGAAATTTTTTTACTTGAGACACCTGAAATATTTGTAAAGAACCTGTTCTAATTATATAAAATTATACTTTTAAATTGCCGCTGCGCAGGGTTTGGCCGCGCCGAACATTCTAACTGAGATAAACGGCCAAGCTGTTTTGCTGAAAATTTTTTTGTTGCTTGAAATTTGCAATTCAAGCAAAATAGCCTGGCCTATGTGTGGTGTATTTTAACCATGTATTATATTTATAATAATTAAAGAGTCAATGTTCAAGTGCCAGAAAATAGAAAAAAATTGAAATTGCCTTTAATTCATAAATGTCTGAGATTATAGATGAAAATTCTGATTGACTCACATATTGAACATGATATTAAAGAGTATATAACTTTAGGGTTTGTTCTCTTATTTTATGTCTCAAAGCATTGACTTTTTAACAAAACATAAACCAGATAAATAAATTTATTATTGTTAAAATATATCAGTTTTACACAATGTGCTAAACGACAACGTTGGTTGGGTAAAAAGAAAACTTAAGAGGAAACCTTTGATTGAAAAATTTCTTTATTTTAAAAAAATAAAATTAAACTTTAAATACCATAATTTATTAAAAATCTTAAATTTATTAATAAAAAATAAATGCCTTATGACTTTTCAAAAATAACTTTTAAAGTAAATTTTTTTTTGTTTTTTTAAACAAACGATTAAATAATTATATTATATTTTAATTCATAAGCATAAATAAATTTTAAAAGTATATTCAATTTACCCGCCAGAATTCGTCTTCAACATAATCTTCCGTGTTGCAGCTACTTAAAAAAATAGCCAAAATAATGAATAGATAAATTTCCATTTTTAATTATATTATATTAGCACAATCAATTGGAAGAACGAAAAAAATTTTAAATTTGTATTTTTCAAATTACAAAGACGCACATGCTTATCCAAGCTGCAACAAACTAATTTCTGACCAAAAACACAAAAGTCTTTGAAAAAAACTCGTTATTCTGTACCTTTTGTTTTAAAATTTTTTTCCCGTTATTCCTTTTTTTATTTTTTTTTCTTATTAAGGTCTTACGTACGTCAGGATTTTTACCTATCGGCATCTTTGTCTTACACACACGGTCAACAGAAATCACTCTAAAGTACGGTGATTCTTGTCATGCTTAAAAATGGTTACCAAATCATAGTCTTTTACAGATCCGTAATAAATGAAAAAGTTGTCATCATAAATAAGAATGATTTTTAGCACTGTAAATAACGATGAATAACATCGTTTTCAACAAGTTCATCATGGTTTTTAACAGTGGCCGGTCATCGAAATAAACTGTGATATTCGTCAGTGTTAAGAACGATTCTGTCCTCGTGATTTAGAGTGACAAATTCGTATAGCTGCATACTTTTACTTCCCCTCTTTTCTCATTAAAAAAAAAAAAAATTATTTTGAATTATTTACGGATTAGGGTATTTCAATAGAATTTTTAATTTTAAAATAAAAAAAAAAGACAATATGGATTCAGGTAAATATTATTTTTATCTTCTTATTTTATTAATAAATATTTTTTTTTAAAGTTGATGAACAAGGTTCAATGAATTTGTTCAATTAAAAAAAACTAATAAACTACATTTTAATAGTAAAAATCGTTTAATATTATGAAGCCACTGGAATTAGAAACTAATTTTAGTTATAAATTAATTGTTTAAGTTTTTAATGGTCAAAGTTAAGCGATTTTTACCATTAAAATGTAGCTTAACTTTATTAGTTTTTTTTAAATGAACAAACTCATTAGAGCTTGTTCATCAATTTACAAAAAAAAAATTAAATATTTTTTTTTTAATAAAATAAAAAGATAAAAATAATATTTACCTGAATCCATTGTCTTTTTTATTCTTTTATTTTAAAATTAAAAATTCTATTGAAATACCCTAATCCGTAAATATTTCAAAATAATTTTTTTTTATGGTAAAAAACCTGCAATATTTTTTTTTTTTGGGTGTAATACCTCATTTAATTCCATGAAAACACTAATATCTAAAAATATTGTAACGGGTGATATTCCACAACCATTATCGAATTAAGACCTAATTTTTTTTTCCAAAAATTTTTTCATCAAAAAATCTCAAAATAATTTTTTTTTTTAATTTGGATGTAACAACCTCATTTATTTCCACGAAAGTACTTATATTTGAAAGTATGGTTTTTACTCTATATCTCGAATCTGATACTTAATTTGTTGAAAAATATTTTCCCAACATTTTTTTCACGAAAAAATACAAAAAACACCAATTTTTTTTTCTTTTTGGACGTAGCACCTAATTTATTTCTATGAAAGTACTAGCTTTAGAAAGTTGGTTTATAGTAATTTTTTGGGTCTGATACCGAATTTTTTCAAACAAAATTAAAAAAACAAAAAAAATTTTAAAACTGCAATAATTTTTTTTTTTTGGTGTAATACTTCATTTAGTTCTATGAAAGTACTTATATTTGAAAATATGGTTTATACTCGATATCTCGAATCTGATAATTAATTTTTTGAAAATTTGTTCTAAAATTTTTGATCAATAAAAAAAACTTTTAAAAATATTAAATAATATTGCTGTTAATTAATCAAATATTTTTATAAGCATAAAAAAAAATCATAATATATAAGATCAAAGTAAATTAATATAATGGACAGTTAAATATTATAATTTACCGGACGTGTACTTATACTCGTTTTTAATAAAGTTCAGTTTTAACTAATAATTGGTTATATATATTGAATTCCAACCTTCAAAATTATACGTAAGTTTATTTAAATTTATCTTTTTATTACTAATAATCCTAGCCATTAGACCCTTAACAACGGTCTTTGGGTACTGGACGTGGTATTTTTTTGCGATTCTCCATCCGCCATTTTGAAATTTAAAAAAAATCATGCAAAAATATACACAAGAAATGGAAATTTTATTATTCTCCATTAAATATACAAAGGTATATTTTTTTATGTTATTTACAATACTGATAAAAGCAACGTGACAAGCTTTTTTAGTGTCCAACTTATACCGTAAATAATGACTTTCCGATTAATTTTATAGTAAGTTTGACAACAAATTCTGATAATTGAGACTTTTTAACATAGGGATACATTTTTAGAAAAATAGGTTTAAATTTTGGTTTTAAAATTAATTTACAACTTGTAGATAGGCTTTTGGGCGTTAAACGTTTAATTAAAAAAGTTGCGAACTAATTAATAAATAATAAAAATATATCCTGGTTGCTTGCATTTCTATGATATTTCATCGATGCAAAGTTTATAGAAAAGCTACACACCAAACCTAAAAGAATTTTTTGTTACCCAGAGAAAAATGAATGTTTATTTAATTCTTTAGACAGGAATGATTTTGAGGTTAATTTTTTTAAAAACAATTATTTTTGTTTTACTTCTGGTCAAAAAGATTTAATTTGAAAATAATTGTTTTAAAAAAAATTAACCTTAAAATTATTTCTGTCTAAAGAACTAAATAAACATTCTATTCATTCTTCTCTGGGTAACAAAAAATTCTTTAAAAAAAAAATTTTTTATTCCGTTGTGGCTATTTTCTAACATGTTGTTAAAAAGTTTATTTTTGTTAAACGCGATGGTTTACGTACTTGAGTAATCAGTTATCATATCTGACATAATAAACATTTTTAACTAGCTTAGAACAATATTTTACACAAAAAGGAAAAAAGGCATCTTGTTCTGGTTGAAAATTAGTCTTTTTCTGACCAATCAGTGTAAAAGTTTTTTTTTTACAATTGAAAACCTGAAAATTCAATATAAAATAATTTTATAAATACCCTGCATATTTAAAATTGTTTAAATGATCGCACCCTCAGAAGAGATTCGTTAATGAAATTCGATAAAAAAATTCGTTAAGCACCTGAATATTACAATTAATTCGTAAAAACGTTTTAAATACATTTCAATTTTAACTTAATGAATAATTTTAACATTGATTTAAAATCGTGACAAACTCATCGTCGAACTTGAGGGTTATACACGTGTCTCATTTTTTTTACATACCTATAAATAATAAATTTATTTTCACAACCTCAATGTCTTTTTTAAATTATTAATACAGGGTGAATTTATAATTTCATAGTATAAGTCGCATGCATTTAAATAACTTTTAAATCTAAGCTTTAACGATTTTCTTTTTAAGTGATCAATAAAAATACATAGTGTGTCTATATGACCCTCAATAACAAAATATATTATATTTAATATTTATACTTGGTAAATGATAATCTAAATAAATTTTAAGTTTGAATATCAAAAATTTTTTTAGCAATACTTACTTTTTAGCTACGCAAATCAATTTTTATAACAATTAAACCTTTCGGTTTGTTTATAAGAAAAGAGTTATGTAGCAGTCTAATGTTCTGATGCTGTGATGGCTTTTTAAGTTACATCCAGACGCGTGAATTAATGGACTAAAAATCTTTGAAAAATATCAAGTTTATGTATAGAAAGCATAAAAAAGTCATTTGAGTACAAATATAATTACAAAAGACTGTAAGGCGCATAAAAAATGTGATTTTAACGTTAAAATTTGATTTAAAAAAGCCATTATTATGCTTCTGACGCTTTTTAAAGGGCATATAACCACCCAGCAACATTTACCACATCAAAGTATATAGTATTTAGACCAATTCTATCTAGGTTTGAGCCTTATAAAAGTTGTTAAATTTGGGCAGTTCTAAATCTCCCGCTCTAAGCCGAAAAAGGCAGTTTGAGCCGCCCAGGGGCAAAATTTCAAAAAACTGACCTCAAATTCGGATTCAGCGGGAAATTTTACAACTTTTTATGCCTGGTACTATTTTTTTTAATCATCTAGTAAATTTTAAAAATTAAAAAAAAAAAAAAAAAAATTTTTTTCTGAAAAAACCGAAGAAATCTAAAAAGCTTCTGTTGGGTATAACTCGGGTTTCTGAGCGCCTAGAGGGCTGAAAATTTCACAGGAAACATATTTTGTATACATAAAAAACAACTGATCGGAAGACCTGACCTTGCAAGGTCATGACACGGTATACAGAATGACTCATAGAAAATCTACCTTTTCTGGTAGATTTCTAAATTTTAATTCTGGTCACATCAAATTTAAAAAAATTGCCATGATTTATACCCTTGTTAACAATGTATCTTATATAATTACGGTCCACTTGTGCCCAGCTATGATTGAAAATAATAGTTCTCAAATTTAAATTTCAAACATTACGAAGGTTAACGATAAAGATTGTGCCATTGTGGAACATTTCAAAAAAAACTAACCATAATTTAAATTGGAGATATTTTAAAATTCTAAATCATAAAACTTCTTACGGTAAAACACGTACTTCATCTGAAATGCTACACATGAACATCCAAATCGAACTTGAAAAAAGAGAGAGGATTCTCAATAGCTATTCAAGGCTTATTTGCATTTACTACACAAAATGAAAAAGCAAAAATAGCAAACAATTAATATTTAAAATTTAATATATACTAACCGTCATTTATTATTAATAATTTATTAGATGTCTGTTTTATCGATATTAATGTCATATGTCGTTTTTATAAAGTTTTTATGATTATAAGTTAAGCTGTTATCTATTTTGATAATATGTGAATTTTTTCCATAATTTTTTCCATATTAAATAACTATTTATGGCAATTAATAGTCATGTTAATTTATTTTTTATTTTAGAAAATAATTTGTCGCAGGCGTGGCCGATGTGCAACGTATGACAGTTGTTTACAATATAATATAATTTATTATTAAATAAAAATATTTGATTTGTGAGCTAACAATTATTTCCTTTATTTTTTTAATAAATTGCCCATATTTCGAAGACTTTCAGTCTTCATTATCAAGGCTTATTAAATTATATTATGGAAGTATCGAGAATTAGAGAGTATAAGTCATATTATTTTCAACATTTATAAACATAATAAACTAATCCATATCCATTTGGTGTAATTTGGCGTTTCAAATGAAAACTCCCCTTGTAAATAATGAGATTTACGAAGATAGCGTGAGGATTAGTGTTTACGTTGTCACTTCATTTTTACGGGATTTTCTACAATTGTCCGTTGGATGACTACGACTAAGTTTACAGGCGCTGCAGTTTAGGTAAAGTTAGTTAAGATAAATCAGTTTATTAACTTAATTTTGTCTTAAACTAACTGCGTTTACACGGACGGCGAAGTTAGCTAAAAATGCCTATGACGTTAAACCTATCGTTCTCATACAAATTTACTGAAAAAAAAGATAAATATACAAAAAAAAAAAAACTTTAGTTCGCTTTAATTTAAAAATACAAAATTTTGGATATTTTATATAAAAATACATAGCATGATTTATATTAATTTCTCTTTAAATAACTTTTTTATGCATGATCTGACAATTAACCTCAAAATTAAGTGCATAAATAAACAAGATGGGTAAAAAATTTATTATAAGAAAAATCATGCTATGCATTTTTATATAAAATATCCAAAATTTTGTATTTTTAAATTAAAGCCAACTAAAGTATTTTGGTTCCTCAAAGAGGAACCATTGTGATAGGTCAAATTTTGATTTTTGATTTTTTGGCATATAAGCACGTTTTGATACCCCAGGAAGCTAAAAAACCGGTTTTTAAAAAAAGTATGTATGTGTGTGTGTATATGTGTGTGTGTGTGTATGTGTGTGTGTATGTATGTAATTGGTGATATTTCACAAACATTATGGAGTTAAGACCTAATTTTTTTTTCAAAAATTTTTTCACCAAAAAAGCTCGAGGTACTTTTTTTTTTTTTTAATTTGGATGTAATACCTAATTTATTTCCACGATACGAAAGTACTTATATTTGAAAGTATGGTTTTTAATCTATATCTTGAATCGGATACTTAATTATTTGAAATTTTTTTTCCCAAAATTTTTTTCATGAAAAAATACAAAAAAAAACTAATTTTTTTTTTTTTTTTGACGTAGTACCTAATTTATTTCTATGAAAGTACTAGTTTTAGAAAGTTTGTTTATAGTCATTTTTTGGATTTAATACCGAATTTTTTTAAAATTTTTTTCTCAAAATTAAAAAAACAAAAAAATTAAAAAACCTGTAATTTTTTTTTTTTTTTGGATGTAATACCTAATTTTATTTCATGAAAGTACTAATATCTGAAAATATTGTGACCGGCGATATTTCACAAACATTATGGATTTAAGACATAATTTTTTTTTTTTTAATTTTTCACCAAAAAAGCTCTAGGTACTTATTTTTTTTTTTTAATTCTGGTGTAATACTTCATTTATTTCTACGAAAGTACTTATATTTGAAAGTATGGTTTTTAATCTATATCTTGAATCGGATACTTAATTTTTTGAAATTTTTTTTCCCAAAATTTTTTTCATGAAAAATTACAAAAAAAAACTAATTTTTTTTTTTTTTTGGACGTAGTACCTAATTTATTTCTATGAAAGTACTAGTTTTAGAAAGTTTGTTTATAGTCATTTTTTGGATCTGATACCGAATTTTTAAAAAAATTATTTCTCAAAATTAAAAAAACAAAAAATTTAAAAAACCTGCAATATTTTTTTTTTTTTGGGGTGTAATACCTCATTTAATTCCATGAAAGTACTAATATCTGAAAATATTGCAACCGGTGATGTTTCACAACCGTTATGAAATTAAGACCTAATTTATTTTTCAAACATTTTTTTACCAAAAAAGCTCTAGGTACTTTTTTTTTTATTAATTTGGATGTAATACCTCATTTATTTCTACGAAAGTACTTATATTTGAAAGTATAGTTTTTACTCGATATCTCGAATCTGATACTTAATTTTTTTTAAATTTTTTTCCTAAATTTTTTTTCACAAAAAAATACAAAAAACACCAAATTTTTTTTTCTTTTTGGATGTAGTACCTAATTTATTTCTATGAGAGTACTAGTTTTAGACAGTTCATTTATAGCAATTTTTTGGATTTGATACCGAATTTTTCCAAAATTTATTTCTCAAAATTGGAAAAGTTTTTTCTCATTGTTTGAGGAACCTTAGTGCCAGCTAGTTGGCAGGGTTTTTTTTTTGTATTTATCTTTTTTTTCAGTAAATTTGTATGAGAACGATAGGTTTAACGTCATAGGCATTTTTAGCTAACTTCGCTGTCCGTGTAAACGCAGTTAGTTTAAAGCGAAGTTAAGTTAATAAACTGACTTATCTTAACTAACTTTACCTAAACTGCAGCGCCTGTAAACTTAGTCTACGTCGATATGTGGATGTAACTTAAAAATCCATCACAGCATCGGAACATTAGACTGCTATATAACTCTTTTCTTATAAACAAACCGAAAGTTTTAATTGTTATAAAAATTAATTTGCGTAGCTAAAAAGTAAGTATTGCTAAAAGATTTTTATTACGTCAATTCAAACTTAAAATTTATTTAGATTATCATATACCAAGTATAAATATTAAATATAATATATTTTGTTATTGAGGGTCATATAGACACACTATGTATTTTTATTGATTACTTATGAAAAGAAAATCGTTAAAGCTTAGATTTAAAAGTTATTTAAATGCATGCGACTTATACTATGAAATTATAAATTCACCCTGTATTAATAATTTAAAAAAGACATTGAGGTTGTGAAAATAAATTTATTATTTATAGGTATGTAAAAAAAATGAGACACACGTGTATAACCCTCAAGTTCGACGATGAGTTTGTCACGATTTTAAATCAATGTTAAAATTATTCATTAAGTTAAAATTGAAATGTATTTAAAACGTTTTTACGAATTAATTGTAATATTCAGGTGCTTAACGAATTTTTTTATCGTATTTCATTAACGAATCTCTTCTGAGGGTGCGATCATTTAAACAATTTTAAATATGCAGGGTATTTATAAAATTATTTTATATTGAATTTTCAGGTTTTCAATTGTAAAAAAAAAACTTTTACACTGATTGGTCAGAAAAAGACTAATTTTCAACCAGAACCAGATGCTTTTTTTTCCTTTTTGTGTAAAATATTGTTCTAAGCTAGTTAAAAATGTTTATTATGTCAGATATGATAACTGATTACTCAAGTACGTAAACCATCGCGTTTAACAAAAATAAACTTTTTAACAACATGTTAGAAAATAGCCACAACGGAATAAAAAATTTTTTTTTTAAATGTATTTATTGGAAAAACCTTATAAATGTCAACTGCGAAATAAATTTCATAGCTTTTCTATAAACTTTGCACCGATGAAATATCATAGAAATGCAAGCAACCAGGATATATTTTTATTATTTATTAATTAGTTCGCATCTTTTTTAATTAAACGTTTAACGCCCAAAAGCCTATCTACAAGTTGTAAATTAATTTTAAAACCAAAATTTAAACCTATTTTTCTAAAAATGTATCCCTATGTTAAAAAGTCTCAATTATCTGAATTTGATGTTAAACTTACTATAAAATTATAATCGGAAAGTCATTATTTACGGTATAAGTTGGACACTAAAAAAGCTTGTCACGTTGCTTTTATCAGTATTGTAAATAACATAAAAAAATATACCTTTGTATATTTAATGGAGAATAATAAAATTTCCATTTTTTGTGTATATTTTTGCATGATTTTTTTTAAATTTCATAATGGCGGATGGAGAATTGCAAAAAAATACCACGTCCAGTACCAGTAAAAGTACCCAAATACCATTGTTAAGGGTCTAATGGCTAGGATTATTAGTAATAAAAAGATAAATTTAAATAAACTAACATATAATTTTGAAGGTTGGAATTGAATATATATAACCAATTATTAGTTAAAACTGAACTTTATTAAAAACGAGTATAAGTACATAGTTGATCTTATATATTATGATTTTTGTTTATGGTTATAAAAATATTTGATTAATTAACAACAATATTATTTAATATTTCTTAATTTTATATAATTTCAAATACAAGATTAAAAAAAAAATGAAAAAAACTTACATTGTATTTTTCTGATTTTTTCTGACTCTGGGGATAGTTTTCAACCCCAATAATTAGCTCTAATATTCCTTTTTTGATACAGAATAAAATAATAAATCCAATATTTATTTAAATAATCTTAAAATATTGCACTTATAAGTTTGATCATTAGTTCCAAAATATTTTGAAAAAAACCATAAGATAGAAAGTTTATGGTGTATTTTTCTAACCCAGTAGGACCAGAATTTTGGATTCAACGACATACAAAACCTATAGAAGACGTTTTCTAATTCTCGTTGTCAACTTCGAAAACCCTTACGCCGCATGCATCAAGTCATAAGATTTGAGTATAATATTAATTTGATAATTAAGTGAATTGTGGGGTATTAGAGTTCAGAGAAATTTTTTTGTTGTTGATGAAATATGGAAAAAGCACGTAATAACAAAGATTCCGTTAACCAAATTTTGGTTGAAATCTGTTCACCAAACAAATAACATGTTTGAAAAAAAAGGGTTGGATTTTTGGTAAATCTTTAATGTTCTAACTATGTTTAACATATTTTTACGTTTTGTTTACACAATAATATAGAACTCAAAACTTTTAAAATCCCAAAATTCAAAAGTTACTGAAACTCACTTTCAGCTATTTTCTATAATGATCAGCTTCGCTCAACCCATCTTTGACTTTATCTATTATAAATACATGTTATGTGTAAAGTGCTGTCCCTGAATAAATCTATGTTGGATGAAGTCCATGTAGAAAAAAATCTGAACAAGCATGTTAATTATTTTATCATATTTTATTACTTCACCTATCATAAGAGCTGCAAAGAAATACATTTAATTTATCTGATAAAATTTTTTGATAATTGAGGTATTATTTTCTTAATAATAATTTCAAATTCAAAAATAACTTTTTTATAATTTAAACTACTGTGGCTATTTAAAGACGACATGCGACGGTATATAGGACTACGACAAAGTACCCAATATGAGAATTTGCACTTAAGTTGGCAGCAAGTTAATTTTTCTCACTTGGTGTATAGCGCTGCGTATTAAATTATATTTATAATTAATAATTTGACACTTTATGAAGTATAACCGTATCTAAAAAATGACTAAATATAATAAAATTATTATTTTATTAATTAAACTATAAAAAAATTTAAGAACTAAACAGAAAAATTGTTCAATAATTCAGAGTTGCCAACATAATTGTTCATATTGGGTAATTCTCATATTGGGTACTTTGTCGCAGTCCCGGTATATTAATAAATTCTAGGGTGAAAACCCATTTTTTATTCCCATTTTTATCAGCTGGAAATCGATAGATCTAAATTTTTTCTCATGGGAAACATTATTTTTCAATATTATGAATCTCGCTTTTTATAATTTTCGAAAATTCAATAGTTATTCATGGAGTATCAGTAAATCAAATTAATTTTTTTCAATTTTCACGTTTTTTTAAACGCAACTGGGTTTTTATACCCAGCGTCAGCGGTAACAGCGTCCCAAAAAACATGAGTTTATAGTTCAAATTTCATTTTTCAAAAAGAAAAAATTTTCATACCTTTAGGGGGCATATGGGGGTGTTGGGGGGGAATTGGTTAGTTTTGTTGCATTTCTATGGCTATATTCGGTTTTAGCACCACCAAAAACGTCCCTACCAGGGGTCTATCCTCTGGTACATGACTTATTTTTTTTTCGTATGCCTGTGTTATTGAAGTATATTTATAAGCTGACATGGCCGAAGCCCTCTTGATAAAAAGTTAAAATGATCTTATATCTTCAAGCATGTTTAATCATTTCAATGTTACCAATACAGTGCTGTTAAAAATATCTCCCGTAAATTTGCGAAAAATAAGTACATTTTCGATAAAAATTGTAAATTTGCAAAAAAAATTCGAAATTTTCGTTTACTAGTTTCAATTAATAGTTTGCTAAAATTAGTAAATGCACGATTTTCATCGAAAATTTAAAAATGTTTTTTAAAAGATGCAAATTAACTAGGTATTTTTTACAGTGTAATTAAAAATAGGTCTATCGAGACATCATAGTAAATAATTGATAATTAACATTGATAAAAGTATAATAAGTTTAAAATGTAAGTGGTTTTATAATATAACATTATTAAATTTTTATAATAAATTGAAATAAAGTATTGTGCCAAAAAAAAAGTTTATTTGGTGACTTAATTAAATATGACCCTGTAAAAAATAAATTTAGGTCTAATCAATAATTTTATTTTCCGTCGTGTCTGGCCTTATAAAAAGTAACATATTCTTGGCTGATAAAAAATAACATAGACAGGCCTATTAGAGACTACGGCTTTTTTAGATTTTAAATTTATCAATATTTTAAGAAAAAAATTATTTTCTAAAATTGGAGTTGAAATAAGTATAATTTCAGGACCAACATTGTGTCAGGATCTCATCATTTTTTTTAAAAATATAGTATACATATTTTCACTTCCTTTTAAATATTAGTTCTTAATAAATTGAATACTGAATAGATAAACCTTACAACCTTTAAAATAAAATTAAAATTTAACTTATTAACAGAAAAAAAAATTTATCATTAATTGTAAAACAAGATAATTATTTTACCTTTAAAAAATATTCATGTGATAAAATTACAAAATGATGACACTGTATTACCAAAGGTTGATTTATGCGCAAAATAATAATATTAATTTTGCGAAGAGACTTAGCTTTTAAATTTGTCCAATCCATGTTAATAATTGCTTCGTTTAAACTTTCATTCTAGAATAAAAATTAAAATTAAATCTTTTATTGATAATAATTTGGATAAACAATAGAAAAAACGCAATTTTACAAAATTTTCGAATTGTTTCAGAAGTCAAAAAATTTTAGAGCTACCATAAGAATTTCAGATTAGATGTTTTATGTAAATATCTGGATATAAAAGACAGACAATTTTTTGAAAGTAATTATAAAGAAAAAATCAAAGTAGCTTAGAATAATGGCTATTTCTATACATTTGTTAAAAACATTAAATATTTTTAGTTAATAAATTTAATCGCTTTTTAGAGCTAACAGTTTCTTTATTATTTTTTACGGCATTTTTTTTAAATTGAGATACTCTATTTGATTTTAGTTAAAAGTTCATTATATGTTTATTTGTATGAGTTTATTTGTACTTTGTGTGCTGAATATGTATAATAAATCTGTACACTGAAAAACTTTTACTCTAACGACCAGCGGATTTTTTTCTCTTGACAGAAGCATATGAGCAATTATTTTAAAAGTGATACTTAATTCGAGCCTGTAATCGTAAATTTTTTTTTTGAGGGCACATCGATATGACCCGTGTTTTCAGATAGTTTGAACCTTCAAAAAACCGAAAAAAATCATGAACAAGAAATCGGCGATTGGTGCCAAAAAGATTTTTTCACTTTTATGTCAAAAAACGTGTTTTTCGTATCTGAGCTACCCTAAATTTTTAAAATAACTTTTTAGGTAAAAAAACTTTTGTAAAATAGATAAGAAAATCTGATTGCCAGGGAAAAACCACTCCAGAAGAAAAAAAAACTTATCTTTTTACGATGAAATTTAGCTAAGTTATCGTCAATTTAAGATTTTGCTCAAATTCGTCTTAAAAAAGATTGAAATTTTATTGAAAAAAGCCTGTTTCTGAACTTTAAACAAGCATTACTCGCTTGATTTTCATCGTAAAATAATAATTTTTTTTTTTAAATCGATTAATTTTTTCCTGGCAATTCAATTCTTTAAGAAAAAAAAACATTTTTATTGACCAAATTTCATTTTTTAGGTCAAAAGCCTTTGAAAACTGTAAGTAGCAAGATTTACTTAACACAGTTTTTAATCTAAAAATTAAAATTTTGTCAATAAAAATAATTTTTTTCTTAGAGAAATGAATTGCCAGGAAAAAATTAATCGATTTAAAAAAAAAAATTATTATTTTACGATGAAAACCAAGCGAATAATGCATGTTTAAGGTTCAGAAACAGGCTTTTTTCAATAAAATTTCAATCTTTTTTAAGACGAATTTGAGCAAAATCTTAAATTGACGATAACTTGGCTAAATTTCATCGTAAAAAGATAAGTTTTTTTTTCTTATAGAGTGGTTTTTCCCTGGAAATCAGATTTTCTTATCTATTTTTTAAAATTTTATTTATCTAAAAAGTTATTTCGAAAATTTGGGGTAGCTCAGATACGAAAAACACGGTTTCTGACATAAAAGTGAAAAAATCTTTTTGGCACCTATCGCCGATTTCTTGTTCACGATTTTTTTCGGTTTTCTGAAGGTTCAAACTATCTAAAAACACGGGTCATATCGATGTGCCCTCAAAAAAAAAATTTACGATTCCAGGCTCGAATTAAGTATCACTTTTAAAATAATTGCTCATATTCCTCTTGTGGCTAGAGGGTGGTTTTTTTAATGTGGTATCATTAAAGAGTTAAAATTGAATAAAAGTTTAAACAGTGTTAATATAAGGGTAAGATCAGGACAGAAAAAAATCCAAATCTTTGCTAGTTTCAAAAAAAAATCTTTACTCATAAATCTATTAGTGGACAATACATATAAGTGAGGGGATTATTAAAAAATTTTTTAGAGAAGCCTGGAGTGCTAAAGCAAGTCAAAGAGTTTATTATTAATCTTTAAAAGCCAGATAAAACAAGAAGTAAGCATTTGATGCAAGGTATTTTATGGATAGATATTTAAAAAGCCTTTCAAGGAAAAAATGTTTTGCCGATTGCAGCATCTTATGATGACTTTAACATTGGTAATGACATTGGTCTCCTCGTACACAACTGTATTAAAGCCGGCGATTCAGGTAATGGCTCGGGTAATTCCCATCAATCTGCTTACCTTCGAATGGCAGTTGATCTATAACCGTGAGGAAGAAGAGGGCGATGTAGCTGTCGTACGCGCTCGCTTCCGCACAATGGAATGTTTGCAGTATAGGTGGAATGGTGACCCGAGGTTTTTAAGTGGTCACGGTTATTTCTGCGATATGCTTTTCAAGTGGTGCAAGGTGGAATCTCCGGATTGCTTGCATTGCCCGGGCGAGTCGGATACCACTAAGCACACATTTTTTGGGTGTCCTCATTTCGCTGAGGGGCGACCGCCCTTCAACGAATGGAGGCCGGAAGGAGTCGTCCCGGAAATGCTGCACAGTACCGTGAATTGGTATAGTGTGGCAAAGTACGTACGGGCGACACTGATTAAAAAAAAAGAGCAAGGTTTCCTCTCGTAGGAAACTCTCCTCCTTTATTGACAGGGTATGGCAAAAAAAGCCTAGGCTGCATTTTTTCCGGACCGAAGTAATACCAAAACAGGGAGTCCCAGCAAGCAAGGATAATCGGAAAAATATTTTGGAAAAAGATAACAAAGAGGAAAAATACTGCAAACTATCCTTAAAAGTATGATTAAAAATTAAAAATATATATAAAAAGCTCCGATTATGTTATATAATATGATGCAATAGCTACATTATAATAAAATAAAAACAACAAATATAGTTTTTTTTTAAAATCTTTCTAGGTTAAACTTTTATTAACCCATAATTACTTAGTTTGATATAAGGTATTTATATAAAGTATTTGGTATAAGGTATTTGGAAAATGAAATTAAGGATTAAACATCTACAAAAAAACTCTTTGATCTGCGCAGATCTGTAATTAATAATGAATTATTATTTAATAATTAACTCTTAAAAAAATTTTAAATTAATTTCGACATGGATTAAAGCTCTCCATGAGCCATGAAAATTGTACACTTGTCTCATTTTTACCTATAAATAATAAATTTATTTTAACAACCTCAATATCTTTTTTAAATTATTAATACAGTGTGAATTCATAATTTCATGGTATAAGTTGCAAGCATATAAATAATGTTTAAAGGTAAGCTTTAACGATTTTTTTAGGTATTAATAGAATAATAAGAAAAATGAAAAACAAGTCGAAAATTATATTAAACAGGGAATCCCGGTCCGGATTCTGCAGGAGAGTGGGGAGTTTAGTAAGTATTAGTCCGAATTTGAGGTTGAGTCCCATATAACCATACTGTACGTGGTGAATGGTATGCTTAAACAGCATTCTCCTCGTCTTACAAAAAAGGCCCCTTCTCCGAAGGCCCAAAAAATAAAAAATTTATAATAACACTGTTTAAGTTTTTTTTTCAATTTTTACTCTTTAATGATATTATAATAAAAAAACCACCTCTAAAAAAAGAAAAAAGAAAAACGCAAGAAGAAAAAATGCGCTTTCTGAAAGTTTTTCAGAATAAGCGATTTATTTTCATGTTATTATTAGATGTAGTCATATGTAAATTAAAAATATAAAAATTGACAAATTACAAAAGGACATTTTATTTTTATTATTTTCTTATCTAATTAATATAATCTACATTTTAGAGCAATTTTTTTAATATTTTGCTTTCAATTCTTAATAATTTAAGATAACTCACGCTTGAAGTTAAATTCTGTCCAAAGTAGCAATAAAAAAAAAATTGGAACAACAGCAAAAGACCTATGTTTATAGAAGTAATAGAAGTATTAATTTCAAAATCTTCTAATAGTCTTAACGATTGAATAGCTGCTGCTGCCAAGCAAATTGTGAGAATGAAAAATTGAATAAAAATTAAATCCTGAAAGGTATTATTTATCGCCTCGACATAGCTGAAATAAACGGCAAAAATTTACAAAAATATATATTGAAAAAATTAATTACTATAGCTTTACTTAAGTATATTTTGGTGATGTTGAATTACTTTATTTAAAACCTTTTGTTCTGTTTGAGAACCTTCTGCTTGGTCAAATTTTTTAGCACTTTCTTGTATGACGTAACTTGAAAAATTTTCTATCCTTATCTTCAAAATTTTTAATTGTGAGTTTCCATTCATCATAAACTCAAAAATTATATAATCAGTAATCGGCATAATAATAATTCCCTGTATTGTAGTATAAAAATTCCAAAGATAGTCTAACCAAAAAATTTTATCTGTTAATTCATATGGATACCATTTTTTAGCTACAAACTGTGGATTATGAAAATTTAGTAAAAAGGGCATTGTAATTGCTAAACCACCTCCTGATAGCGACAACCAAATAAACAGTTTATATATAAATCTGTAAATATTATTTAATAGTATTTTTATAGCTTTCTAGTAATTTTTGCATTACAAAAATGCTTACTTCTTTTGTTTTATGCTTTTGTTGTAAACGTGTTTTTCAGATTCAGAAATTGGTGTAAACAACGGATCTTGTAATAATTTTTCTAAATTTATTATATTCTTCCTATTGATAATAAAACTAATTGTTTTTATGCAAACAATCATGATCATAAGTAGGTATATGAATTGTTCGTTAATTTCAGCAAAGCTTGTACTGTCCAAAATTAAATAACATATTTGTAAAAATAAGTACAAGTGAAGAAGCGTCAATGTAAAAATTGTATATAACCAATAAATAAATTTATAAAACTTATGCTGGGATTCATCAAACGGCATCCATATACCCGAAACTGTTAATAACTTAAAAGGTTTTGGTAATCTAAACATGATGAAAAGTTTTTTTAATTTTTTAATTAGTCATGTTTTTATAAGCACTTTTTCAATACTACTGTCCCGACTTTAAACATGACTATCATATATATTAAAAAACTAACGTTTATTATTTAAGTTGCGACTATACACTTCCATAAGTATTAAATTATTATACACGTAGCGATCATAGTGGCAACTCCTATTGCGGTCGCAATAGCAGCTATTGCTTTTTAATATAGTCGCCAGCCATACTAATCACGCCCAAAAATTAAATTTTTTTTCCGAGGATAAAAACAGGTGGTATTGTTTTTCGACACGCTGAACACGAATTTAGGGTCCGTTTTATAAATCATAAGTTTTATAAATTTATTTATTGGTTATATACTGTTTTTACTTTGACGCTTCATCACTTGTACTTATTTTTACAAATATGTTATTTAATTTCGGACAACAAGCTTTGCTGAAATTAACGAACAGTTTATATACCAACTTATTATAATGATTAATTGTATAAAAATAAATAGCTTTATTATCAATAGGAAGAATATAATAAATTTAGAAAAATTATTTCAAGATCCGTTGTTTGCACCAACTTCTGAATCTGAAAAACACGTTTACAACAAATGCATAAAATAAAAAAAGTAAACATTTTTGTATTGTAAAAATAAAGCTATAAAAAAACTATCAAATAATATTTAAAGATTTATATATAGACTGTTTCTTTGGTTGTCGCTATAAGGAGGTTGTTTAGCAATTACAATGCCCGTTTTAACAAAAAAAATTTGTTTTTATAAAATTGTTTGGAAAATTCCCACGCGCTAGAGCCAATTCCTAGATACAAAAGTTTATTGGTATGATGCATTTCAATTAAAATTTTATACTTTGATTATAAAAAAATAAGTTAAAAAATTTTATTTAATAAGAATAAAACAAGAAGTAATATAAAACCAAAATAATACTTGAAAGTGTTGAAACAATTCAATAATAAGAATAATAAATTCGAATGTAAAAAAGATATAAAAATGAAAAACGAATGTTAAAATAGTAATAATTTTTTACCAAGGGGAAATCTTATATAATTTTCACCTTTTATTAATTATAATAATTCATTACATCATTACTACTTATTCAAGAATCTAAATTTTGCTTTTTATCCTGAACTATGCTATATAGGTGAAGTGAATCTTATCTGTAACGGATAAGGGTGCACAGGCTGCTTCGTGGTAACAATCATTTTTGGTTTCCAAAAAAAGAAATATTTTTAATAAAGAAAATAGCAAGGATAATCGGAAAAAAATTTTGGAAAAAGCTTATGATATAATAACAAAGAGGAAAAATACTGCAAACTATCCTTAAAAGTATGACTAAAAATTAAAAATATATATAAAAAGTTCTGACTATGTTGTATAATATGATGCAATAGCTACATTATAATAAAATAAAAACAACAAATATAGTTTTTTTTCAAATCTTTTTAGGTTAAACTTTTATTAACCCATAATTACTTAGTTTGATATAAGATATTTGGAAAATGAAATTAAGGATTAAACATCTACAAAAAAACTCTTCGATCTGCGCAGATCTGTAATTAATAATTAACTCTTAAAAAAATTTTAAATTTATTTCGACATGGATTAAAGCTCTCTCCATGAGCCATGAAGATTGTACACTTGTCTTATTTTTACCTATAAATAATAAATTTATTTTAACAACCTTAATATATTTTTTAAATTATTAATACTGAGTGAATTCATAATTTAATGGTATAAGTTGCAAGCATATAAATAATGTTTAAAGGTAAGCTTTAACGATTTTTTTAGATATTAATAGAAAAATAAGAAAAATGAATAAAAAGTCAAAAATTATATTAAATTTTAATAAAAATTCTTTAAAATAATAAAAATAATAATTTCAAATTGAACTATTCTTTTTGCATTATAGTGAATATTAATTTAATTATTATTTTTAGCTATTAATTTAAAAACCTGAATATAGAGGGCCTGCATGGGTCGGAATTTTAATGTTTTTTTGCGGCACTAAGGTGGATATGGCGGTCGTAGAGCTACCAGAGGCAGCCGCACTAAAATTGACCAATAAAGGCCGGTTAAATAATGGCTGGTCTAATTGGCAAGTGCGCTTAAGAGCCGAGGTTATACGGTGCTTCAAGTGTCTTGGTATTGGATACAAACAGTGGTTATGTAAGGGCACAGACCGATGTCAGCGTGTTTTAAATGTGGCGGTCAAGGCCACAAGCAAGAAAAATGTTGTGTGGAGAAAGTAGAATGCATCCTTTGCAGGGAAAGAACTGACAAGGCCAAGACCGACCACCTTCCAGGCTGCGGAGCATGTAAGTGTTATCGGGAGGCACTTACGGCAAGGAAGATAAAGTGTCATCGGTAATGTTTGGAGTTCTGCAAGGGAATATGAACAATACCATTCTTGCTGACCTTTTGCTCGATCAGCTCGCGGGAGATTTCAGACTCTAGCGTCATCTTGGTATCCAAGACGCTTTGCAATAGGAACCAGCAATTTTGGTTTACCGATGACAAAGGACGGTGCGCTATATGGCTACGAGGTTGTGCTCAGACGTCTATATGTCCCGACATGTATAAGGCAACTGCCACGTCTGGGCAAAGTGCGGTGATATAACTTTCATTAGTTGCTATTTGTCACCGAATGACACTATTGGGGTGTTCACGGCAAAGCTGGCCTCATTGGAGGAAACGATAAAGGAAGACTCTGGCAATATAATATTTGCCGGGGCTTTAAATACCAGGGTCGTGGAATGGGGAATGCCAACTATGAACAGTAGGGGAACGTTGATCCTAGAAGTGGCCGCTAGAACTGATCTGGTGGTCATGAACTCTGGGAACAATCCAACCTACGTAAGGCCATGCTTTGGTGAATCGATCCCTGACGACACTTTTGCCTCGGCCGGGTTGGCAGCAACCATTCCGGGAGAGGCAGAGACTCTTGTCAAAAGGGTAACTGCTCTTATGAGGGGAGCTTTCGATGCCTTTATGCCGCGTAAACGGCCCTGGAAGGGTAAAAGAAGCGTGTACTGTTGGAATGAGGAAATTGCGGAGCTTAGGCGGGTCTGTCATGGGGCACTCAGAAGACGGCAGAGAGCACATGGCCACCCAGAGCTGAATACGCGCTCTGAAGAGTACAAAGAAGCCAAGCATAGGCTGGCGAAAGCCATCTGCCTCAGCAAGGCGCGCTGTCTTCGGTCGCTAAGAGATGATATCAACAGCAATCCGTCGGGTCTGGGATATAAGGTTTTCATGGAAAAACTCAAGTCCAGGTGTGACAACACGATTGTTGAAGCAGCAACCAATAGAATAGTGGACGCTCTCTTGCCGGATCATCCAAACCAACAACACCCGGCTTTGGATGTCCCGAGGGAGCAAGTTCCGCTATTTAACGCGGCGGCGATGCTTCAGGCAATTAGGTCAATGAAAAATGGGAAAGCGCCAAGACCAGACGGAATACCCGCGGAAGCCCTTAAGGCGGCTGCAAAGGTAATCCGTCGTTTCTTCCTTAGCATGTTTAATGTGTGCCTCATGGCAGGCGTCTTTCCAAGGGACTGGAAAGTGGCCCGCCTGGCTCTGATAATCATGGGAAAGGTTGAACCAGGATCTCCATCATCTTACAGACCATTGTGTATGTTAAATACTATTTGCAAGCATGGTCAGAGGAAGATTGCTGCAGTGAGGGAAGCGGGTGACCTGAGCGACGACCAACACGGTTTTCGTGAGGGGCGTTACACGATCGGTGCCATCAAGCAGGTCGTGAAGGTGGTTATGAGGGCCAGACAATTGCGGTCGAATATTAAACCGGATGTCCTGGTTGTCACGTTGGATGTGAAAAACACATTCAACTCGACTAAGTGGGACAATATGTTGCACTCCCTCGAGGAGGTATTCAGAGTTACAGATTATCTGAGAAATATACTCAGAGATTACCTCCGGGACCGATACCTGCGCTGGGACACGCTCGATGGCACAAGAGGTAATTCATTAAGCGCAGGCATAGCGCAGGGATCAGCTCTGGGCCCTGATCTGTGGAACGCCTTTTACGACGGCTTGCTGAAGATTGAGCTACCGGATGGATGCTCCATGATCGGATAAGCGGATGATGTTGCTCTAACCATAACAGCTCGAGAGACAGAGGACCAGCAGAATACCTTGGATGAGGCCATGCGCCTTATCAAAAGCTGGATGTCGGATCCCGAACTCAGACTGGTAGTTCCGAAAACGGAGATTGTGTTTTTGACCCGGAGAAAGGTTGATACCATATTCAGCGTCAGCTTTGATGACGGAGGTAATCTCCTTATGATCCAGACCAAACCATCGGTCAAAAATTTGGGGGTCTTCTTGAATAGCAAGTTTACCTAAATTAGAAAATTCCAGCGGGCCTGTAAAAAGGCAGGCCGGATGACAAAGTCTCTCTCATTGCTGATGACGAACATCGGCGGTCCCAGATCAGGAAAGAGAAGGCTGTCGATGACGACAGTCAACTCCATCTTGCTCTACGGTGCAGAAGTGTGGGCGGACAATGTCCGCATAAAAACGTACTGCAAGAAATTAAAGGCAGTACAGAGGCAGGGGGCACTTCAAATCGCTTGCTCGTACAAGACTGTATCAGAGCCAGCGATCCAGGTAGTGGCTCGGGTAATTCCTATCGATCTGTTTGCCTTGGAAAGGCAGGCGAATTATAACCGTGAGGAAGAAGAGCGCGACGTAGCTTTCGAAAGTTCTCGCTCCCGCATAATGGAATGTTGGCAGTATAGGTGGAATGGTGACCCGAGGGGACGTTGGACGCACCGCCTTATCATCGAATTGGAAAGCTGGATGAACCGTGATCATGGTGAAGTAGACTTTTACCTCACACAGTTCCTAACTGGTCACAGTTATTTCCGCGATATGCTTTTCAAGTGGCTCAAGGTGGAATCTCCGGAATGCTTGCATTGCCCCCTTCCAGAATTTCGTAAATAGAGAACGCCGTTTGGATTAGTTTTTGAAAAATTTAAAAAGAGTTTCTTGGAGAAGATAAGAGTTACGAATTTTTAAAAATTGATGAAGAAATGTTTTAATTTATCAGAAAGTGGGTTGCACAGCATAATTACGAAAGTAGGAAAACAATTAAAAAGTTTTTCATTTTTTTTTAATATAGCTTAGAAATTTTAGTTTTTGGGTTGTTCTGGAGAATTCAGTGGGATGATGAGGGAGAAATAAAAATTTTCTGTGTGATTAGAAATTTTAGATTCATTGTAGCACACTATAAACGTAGGATAAAATACTTTTTTCAAATTTCCTTATAATATTGAAATGTCAAACTTTGGGAGTGTTGAGGAAAAAATTTAGAGCGGTGGTTAAATTTTAACCGTAGATACACTATTTTCGGTCAAAATATCTAAGTATTTTACATACATTCTAGACATTTCGCTTTTTGAGAGGGGTACTGGGAGATGCGGGGGCATTATTAAGGGTGGTAGGTTAATTTTGACCTAAGATTTGTTTTTAGTAAATCAAAAAACGTAGGGTAAGATAAACAATTCGTTTTTTTAATAGAATGTAGTAATTTCACCCTTTGTGTGGTGCTGAGGGATTTTGGGAGAAAATCTAAGGTCGATGAATAAATTTTGACCACAGATTCATTTTTATCATATCCAAACTTGTAGGTTAAGATACATAATTTTATTTTTTTTATATATATGCTAGAAATTTTTGTAAAACGTAACAAATATTTTTGATCAAATGTCCTGAAGAGGTTGTTACGTCTAAATATTTTATTGCTAACTACTAGTATATGGCATGCGGTCTAATACGTAACTTTGATATTTAATTTACAGATACTTCATGAATAACTATTAAATTATCGGAAATTATAAAAACCGCGATTCAGATTATTGTAAGATAATAAGAAAAATTTTAGTTTCTAATAAGAAAAAAATTAGATCTAACGATTTCCATATTATAAAAATGGGAATAAAAATCGCAAAAAATTATAAAAAAAGCTAAGGCTTTTTCATTTTAGGCACGACCACATATATATTGAGTATTAATGTGCATTTTCTCTTTACAAAAACTTGATGGGATCCATACACACCCTCATAACTTGAAAATTATTAATTATTATATGTACATGCTATTCAAAGTATTTTAAAAAATTTTTCTTTAAGCGAATTTACATAAAAACATTTAAAACTTATAAAAAAAATTTTTTAACTGCATTAATAAAAATAATAGGTCTTAGATTATTCTTATTTATTTTTTACTATAACAAGATCGTTTAAATTAAAATTAAATTTTTTTTTTTTTTTTTTTTTTTTTTTTTTTTTATTAAATTGATTATCGTACAGGATTGTACAAAGTTTAGAGGTACAAGAGAAAATGTAATTAGTTGCTTACACATGATTATAAAATTTAAATTTTTAACATGATAAATTTAAAAAATTTTTTAACAATATTAAAATTTGAAGGAATTTAAAATTTTTGGAATAAGAGTTTAGAGTTAAGGAAAAGGGTAAATAGATTAGAGGCGAGGCGCTTTAGGAAATTAATTTAATCTTTGAGGTTAATGAAAAGTGTAGTTTATTGAATTTTAGAGCTACGTTTGTCGATCTCAAGGAGATGTTGATGGAGGTTGCACTTAAAAGCATCAATTGAAGTCGACAAACGTATTTCTTCAGGTAAGGAGTTCCAAAAGGAAAGCATGAATACAAGGGAAGAGTTATTATAGGTGTGGTTTGAGGATGTATTTACTACTAAGTGAGGACGATTTTTCGGGCGAAGGTCTCTAGTGGGGATATAGATTTTTACTTTGTCTTTTAGGTAGTTGGGTTTCCCAATGTTTAGGATATTGTAAATGTGGACAGCACTGAGATACTTGGCGCGGAGTTTGACGTTTAGCCAGCCAAGCTTAATTCTATCAGGAGAGGTTCTGGAAGGAAAGTTTATGCCACACACATACCTAACTGAGGAATTTAGCAACTTTTGAAGTCGCAAGTATTGATGTTCGGGTAGGTTTCCCATAGGGAAAGCACCTGAATCAAGTAAAGGAAAGATAAGAGCTGTGACTAGCTGTTTACGGAGATTGAAGTTGATTAGGTGCTTGAAATGTCTCAATCTATATAGAACATAATTTACTGATTTGATGATGTGATTTATTTGTGACCGCCATTTCATATCATAGTCAATAAAAAGGCCGAGATTTTTAACAGTTTTTGTTAATTGGATTTGAGCTCCATCAAAGTAGAAGGAGGTGTTAGTGTCATATAAATTAGAAACATTTTTGCCGAAAATAGTGAAGTTTGTCTTTTCTAAGTTGATTTTGAAGTTGTTGACTAGGCACCAATTTTTGATTTCATGGAGATCTTTTTGAAGTAGAGTAACACCCAGATTTAAGTCTTTGTATGGGACCTGAAGGTAGATTTGGAGGTCATCGGCAAACATCAGTCTTTTCGAGTATGAAATTTTCCCTCCCAAATCATTTATATAGATTAGGAATAATAGGGGACCCAGGACCGAGCCTTGGGGGACTCCACTGATGACCTTGAGGGAGGAAGATGGCTTATTCTCTAATATGACTGATTGGGTGCGGTCTGAGAGGTACTCTGCGAGCCAGCCAAGTGCTTGAGGTGAAAAGCCGATTGCTTTTAGTTTATCCAAGAGTATCTCATGCGAGACTCTATCGAATGCTTTAGAAAGATCTAGCATAAGTAATATGGTTATGTAGTCAGAACGAAAGCCCTGGCAGATATCGTCGGTTAAGTTGGTGAGTAAGAAACTAGTGCTGTGATGTTTTAAAAAGCCTGACTGAAAGGGATCAAGAATATTGTGTAGAGTAATGTAATCAACTATTTGTTTGTGAAGGATTTTTTCCAAGATTTTGGAAATGATGCATAATAAAGAGATGGGTCTGTAATCAGAGGGAGAGGAAGGGTTAAGGGTCTTTTGTACTGGGAGGATGTTACTATGTTTCCAAACTGATGGAATTTTATTTAAAATTATTGATTTGTTGAAGAGGGAGAGAAATACTTTTGATAGTGTAGGAAGACAGAGTTTTAAAACTTTGAGAGAAATGCCATCAGGGCCTACAGATTTGGTGGTAAATTGCTTGAATGCCCATTCTAAATCTTTGATGGTTATGTTTTTGAATTTGAAGTTGGGTCTAGCTGAAGTTCCTTGAGGAGAATGGGTTGAGTTTTCTGAGGTTGAGGCATTTTGAGTGGAGATGAAGTATCTGTTTATAGAGTCTGCAGAGAGGAAGTTTTTTTTGTTGGGTGGGGAATTGGTTAAACCAAGGTGCTCAAGGTCTTTTCAGATAGAAGCAGGAGAGTTTTTGGTAGAGAGCTTGTCGGAATAGAAGTTTTTCTTTACAACGGAGATTTTTTCATTTAGTACTTCCTTGAATTCCCTGTATGTAGTTAAATTAGGATCGCTTCTATTTTTCTGATAACGTCTGTATAACTTGTCAAGTTTGATGGTCTCGCGTTTTAGTTCTGGAGTAAGCCAGGGGGAGGACTTTTTGTCGATGGTAAACTCTTTTATAGGAGCTAGGGAGTCTAGTACATTGGTTATATTTGAGACTGTTGTGTTCCAGATGAGGTCTAAGTCCCTACTTTTGAACGCAAAAGACCAGTTGAATTTGAGAAGTCTTAAAGAGAACTTTGGTTTATGCTATCAATATTTCTGTAACTGATTTTGGTGAGAGGAGGTTTGGGTACAAAGATGTCTAGGGTTACTTGTGTGAGGTGGTGGCTATTTATGAAAAGAATTTTATGAAATGAAAGGATGCGATCGTTTTCATCTACAATGCAAAGATCGATTGCTGAATCATTAGAAGGACCTATATGGGTGTCTCCATGGGGAACTAGGTAGAGCCTGTTTTTAAAAATGAAATCATAAACAAGATTGGATTTGTGGTTGAAATAGCTCATATTTGCATTAAAATCGCCGAGAATTATTTTGCTACTGTAATTTGAGGCAGCTTTGGCTAACACTTCTAGAAATTTGATGCCTCTACGAAAGGGAGAATCAGGAGGCCTATAAACTACGGCAATCATGATGAGGGAAGATGCAAACGAAATTTCACAAATGAGGTATTCAGGCAGTTTTGATTCACCCGTATCATGGCTCATTTCTATGATTTTATATTTCAGATTTTCACGAATGTACAGTGCAATGCCCCCTGAGCTGCGACCTTCTCTATCATTACGGATGAGTGTATAGCCTGGGATTTGGGCCATTTTGTCTGTAAATGCAGGGTTAAGCCATGTTTCAGTTACAGCAATCACATGGGATTTTAGAGAAGAGAAGTAGGTTCTACAAAAATCAAGGCGTTTCGGCTTGCAGAGAGAACTGGCATTGAAATGACAGGCAGAAAAGGGATTATGTGAGGTTTTATGGGGTTTTGAAGTATCTAGAGGTTGAGAAAAAACAGAATGTGTTAGGTTTAAATTTTTATTTGAGTGCAGTTCTATTGGTTGCTATGAGGGGTTGCTTGCATTATCGGATTGGGATAGTATAGAGCTATCGAATTGACTGAACTGGGTTTGAATGAGTTGAGAGGTAGGAGAAGAGGACGTGGGGACTGTTGGTGCTGAGCTTGTTGGTGGGGGAGGAGGAGGGTGCAAAGTGAGGGGGGGTGGAGGGGTTGAGTAGAGTTGAGGTTCAGAAAAGGAAGAGGGTCTGAATTGGAATGATGGTTTTTTTGGGGGTAGACGAGGTTGTGAATTGTTGGGGCGAGAGAAAGGGGGGCGTGTGAAGGGAGCATTGTGTTTTATTTGGGGAGGTTGGAAATTTGAATTTACAAAATTATTTTTATGATTATTATTAGAAAATTGATTTATAGTACGTTGACCTTGATTTGATGAAAATCTTGGAGGTGGAAAATTAAATCGAGTTGGCTGCAAGTGACCTTGGCTAACGTTGAATCTAGGTGGAGGCTGAGTGAGTTGATTCTGATGAATTTGAGTTTGTTGCCTTACATTTTGATGAGTAGATTGAATTTGAGACTGGTTCACAAATACTTGAGGAGTAATTTTTCGTTTATGAATATATCCTGAGTTGAAGAAGACACAACTAGATTCTGTAAAATAAGCTTTGAACCGTGCTTTTTTCATTCACCGAGTTGTTCCAGAATCTTATCAGATTTTTAGTTCGCTTAGGTATCAAAAATCAGTTTTTTGGACATTTATCTACAAAGACTTGATGAAATCACTTGAAATTGAAAAACCTGCAACTGGATCTAATTTCAAAAAATTGTCGTCGAAGGGATTTTTGATTCAACGAGTAGGTTCTGAGATCTTGAGGATACACTTTCTGAAACATACATCCCTACACACACCAAGATAATATAAGCATTTAGAGACATCAGAACGACCTGGGGACCAAATTTCTTTATGAACTTAGGGTGATAGGAGGGTGATCGTGCCTAAAAATGGATTTTCACCCTAGAAATTATTGATATAGAAATTATTTATTTATAATTATTAATATATTTTTAAAAAATAAAATAAAATTTTCATTTCTAGAAAATAATACTTGAATTATCAAAAATTTTATAAAATAAAAAATTCGGAATTTATTTCTTTGTAGCTCTTGTGACAGTTAACGTAATAAAATATGATAAAATAATTAACATGCTTGTTTAGATTTTTTTCTAAATAGACTTTATCCAATATAGCTTTATTCAGGGACAGCACTTTATGCGTGACATATATTTTTATAAATACTATTTATATTTTCATATTTTTTTCCATAGAATTAAGTCAATTTTATATTATTGTTTCCCTTTTCGTAATCTCTATTTTCTATTTTACACTTTTATTCCATCTAGGCATGTGACGTTAAGTAAATAAATTAAAATAAAAAAAATTTTATTACGTTGTGGCTTTTTTCTAACATGTTATAAAAAAATTTATTTTCATTAATAAATCGCTGAATGCGTTGGTTTACGTACTTTAGTAATCAGTAAACACTTTGATTCAAAATTGAGGCAAGCTCACCGTCGGACATGAAGGTGGAACACGTGTCTTATTTTATTTATACCCTTGAATAATAAATTTCACAATGTCTTTTTTCAATTATTAATACAGGGTGAATTCATAATTTCATGGTATAAGTTGCAAGCATATAAATAATTTTTAAATGTAAGCTTTAACGATTTTCTTTTTAAGTAATCAATAAAAATACATAGTGTGTCTAGATGACCCTCAATAACAAAACATATTATATGTATACTTGGAAAATGATAATCTAAATAAATTTTAATTTTTAAAATCTAATTCATTAAGAATGTAATACAAAAATTTTTAGCAATACTTAATTTATAGCTAAGCAATGCAATTTATATGATAATTAACCATATAAACCTTTATAAAAAAAGAGTTATGCAGCAGTCTAATATTAATATGCTGTGATGGATTTTTAAGTTACATCCACATATTGATGCAGCTTTGCACTCGGCCTTGCAACGGACAGTTGTAGAAAATCCCAAAAAAGCGAAGTGAAAAAGTAATAACTCATTTTCACGCGATCTCCATAAATCTTAATATATACAAAAGGAGTTTACATTTGGAACACCAAATTAGACAAAATGGTTATCGATTATAATAATATAATATTAATAATTTATTTCCGTTTTAAATAAAATTTACAATAATTTTACATGTTATAGACCTATGTTATGCAAAAATCGACACCTTGTGGGCACGATATCTGAACAATGATTCATCGGATTACTTTCATTTTTTAAAAACTGAGTTTCTTTTATTGAGTTGATGGAACCTATAGTTTTTGGGCACAATCCGGTATATTTAAAAGCATGTTTATTCTTGTATTTTCGCTTCACAGAGGTGAAAAACCTTATAAATGTCAATTGCGTAATAAATTTCATAGATTTTGTATAAACTTTGCGTCGATGAAATATCATAGAAATGCAAAATAACACAAAATAAATTTTTATTATTTATTAATTAATCCCAATTTTATTAAATCAAACGCCCAAGAGCCTATCTACGAGTTATAAACTAATTTTAAAACCAAAATTTATTTTTCTAAAATGTACCCATATGTTAAAAAGTCTCTATTATCAGAATTTAATGTCAAACTTACTATATAATTAACTCGAAACTCATTAAATAGGTTAAAAGTTGGATACTAAAAAAAATCGACACGTTGCTTATCAGTATTGTGGAAAATAAAAAAAAAGGTATATTTAATGAAGAATAATAAAATTTTCATTTTTTGTGTGTTCTGAGACATATTTTTTTGTATCTTTTTTTTTTAATTTCAAAAAGGCGGGTGGAGAATCGCAAAAAAAATTACTAAAAACAAGTTGCATTATATAATTTGTTTTTATTACTACAAGTGTAGTAAAATTACTACAATTTGTAGTAAAATAAAAATTATTTATTTGACAGCCAGGTACGACTAAATATAGCTTCAGGAGCTCATTTGCGTTTGTAATAAACAATATTAACCGTTATTTTCCGTTTTTAATATTATAAGCTTACTATACCTGCGTATATATTCAATAATAATAATGAAATAATATCTAAATTTTATCTAAACAAACAATATAAATATAGAAAATAAATTTTTTTATATAAAAAGTAAATAATATTATTAATAGTACATTTTTAACCAAGGGAGAAAAAAAAAGAATGGTCTAGATCACACGTAAATTAACATCCGAGATGATAAACAGCGATCTGAGGCTTTCTTCTGTTGTCCCCATGGACAAAAAATAATTTTTCTTTCTTAGCTGGGAGAAAAGTGTTTTTGACAAGTGTCATTTTATTAAATAAAAAAGAGTTTAGGAACCTGGTAATGATAATGGTATGGTAATAAGTGCTTGCGAGTATGATAGCTGAATTTTGGTACAGAGATATTCAAGACCTAAATATATAAACCTTCGTATCCTAATTTTTTCGGCCGCGTGTTCTGTAATATAATTTTTTTTTCTTTTTGTAGACATTTAAATTAAATAAAATTCTCTTCTTTTATTTTAACAAAAAAATAAAAAATAAATCCTTTTGGCAAAAAAAATTTTTATAATTATGCGTTTTAAGTTAATATAGTAATTTAAAAAAAGTCAATTTAGCCACAAAATAGCATTTGCCATACTCTTATAAAATAAAATTTTTAACCATTACTAATTATTTTAATATAAGAGTTAATAAACTTTTAACTTAAAAAAAAAAAAAATATGTTTTATTAATAATAAATATAATTTTTGTTTTTACAAAGAAAAAAGTCTAAGAACACCAAAAGTTACATATCCTAGTAAAATTTCCCGTAGAATTCAAATTTTTGGCAAATTTTTATATGGTCGTGACAGCTTTAAACTGACATAAAATTCTTAGAAATTAATATAAAACCTTCAGCTTCACGGAATCGTCTAATTTTAATCTGTTTTAACAAAAAAAAAATCCTTTTTATTTTTAAAAGCTTCAAAGACATTTTGTGCTATTTATACATGGAATTTCCCTGCAGTATTTTTAAGAGAAAAATTTTTTCATTTTCTTTAGATTTTCTCAAGTTGCATAGCGTAGAAAATAACTTTTAGGTATTAAACTTATTGTTAGTGCCAAAATTTACCCTCTAAAGTTTGCAAATAAAATTTTCCTAAAATTTAAAATTTTTATTCCGCTCAAATAATATTGCCTAAGACATTCTATCTGATAATAATTTGATCCATGGTTAATTTTAAAGCAATGAGGTTATAGTATTTTCATGAAGGAAACGACCTTTATTCAAGTTTCTTTCATGTACTCGTCTTAATATATCGCTACGTCCAATCCAGCAATATGTTTGTGTGAATATCTTTTAGAGTACATTTCAGTTTTCCTGGATTAGGTTGGTGCCTATTAGGTATATGTCTGAACGCTCATTTTGCGAGCAGACAAAATATTTGCAGCTGAAATTTTTATAGCTAATTAATAAGATTAGCTTATATATGCAATTTTCTTAGATATCTAAACGGTTAAGCAGCTTGCATGAATTATCAAGCAGAGTATTTAATTTTTTAAAATACGCTTTTGATTTTTATCATATGTCTTAAAATATACATAGTATCACTCAGAAAATTTTTTTCATTCACGTATTTGGCCTGAATAACTTATATTTTAAGAAGTTAATGCTTAATTTTGATAAAAAAATTTTAAATTATCATAAAAAGATAAAATTATACTTTCTAGGGCATTTTTGTTAATAAATTTTTTTTAAAGAAATAAAAACCATTTGCTCCCTCAAAAAAAAATATTGGTAAGATCATTGCTTATATGAGAACAATGCGCAAAGTGAAAAGTATTCAGGAATGTATCACTTTGTCCCATGAATTCGATTCGCAAAAGCAAGTTTTGGCGACGAAATTAAAAAAATTTACTTTTTATTACTTACAGTAGATCACTTTTACCAACAAAAGTAAAATATTACCATAGGATTTAATTTTTTCAACAAGAGCAAAGAGTATTCTTTACATCGTTTTAATTTTTGTAGTAATTTTAATTAAAATGTATATTCAATTGGGTACGCAAATCAATCAAAAATTAAATATCAAATCTTACAAAACGTCTTTTGGATCCATTACATGTAAATATTTTTCATTATCATGAATTCAAGAAATAAATTTTCAAAAGTGAACGATTTCAAATTTTTTAGCTGTACGCTTGCGCTTACCAACTAATAAAATCGATTCTATTGTTTACATTCCACTTTACAAACGCATGTATCTACGTTTTCTTCAACAGGTTTGTGATGTTAGCAAAAAATATTTTAATAATAAACTATTCTTACTAGTTAACCGTTAAAAATAATAAAATAATTAAAGCAATAAATTTTTTTTTAGATTTGTTTACAAAAGTTACTTTTTTTATTTAACATAAAATTAGCAAAAATATTATTTATTATAATTTGATATTTTTGAAGTTATAAAGCCAAAATAAAAAAGTGAGTACATATATACAATTAATTTACAGGCTGACTAAAATTCTGTTTCAAGAACCTTGCTATATGAAAACAAAGAATTTTTCTTGCTTAAAACGACGAAGTTGGTGGTTTTAGACTCTAGCCTAGACTTCAAATTTTTCGAAACTTTTAATTCAATGTTGCAATGTTGTAATAATAGCCATTTTTTTGGAATTTTTAAGGTATTCTATCTATTTTGTAAATTTTTTCTAGCGATGAGTTTGAGAGCGATTTTTATATTGTTTAGTATGAGAGTGTATACTTTAATAACAGTGTGTAACTTTGAGATAAATAGATACATATATATTTTTCTGAATTGATACAGAAAAATCGTGTATGGCCAAAGGGCTATAAAAAAGTACTATAATTTTTGGCTATTTCTTATGTACATTATTTTTATTTTTAGTTATGATTTCTAGTATTGCAATAAGTACTAATAATTTTATGATAGTATAGATTGGCGTTATAAATAGTGTTGTAAATTAAAGTAAAAACGAATCTACAAATACAATCCATTACACAAAGACAAGGCGCAGTAAAATGTACATAATCCTTTAAAATCATAGATTCAGTAAAATTAAAATTTTGCAAAATTATAAAGAAAAATTTATTTTTACTTGAAATTTGTGCAATTTACGACAGCTTATACTGATTTAAATTAAAACCGTTTTAAAAGTACTTAAAAAAGATATGGAAGTTTTTAGGAATGAGTTCAAAAAAAGAACAGCGAATGATGAAAAAATATAGATCTATGGGTTCCATATGGGTCTAGCTAATAATAGCCGTGCAAAATATTGATACCCATTTAGATTATGCAGAACTCAAGCAGTCGAAATATTAAAGTTCAATTTATTTTAATTTTATTTTATAAACGTACCAGTTTTTTACCTATTTCAAAGTATACACTCAAGTGTAGTATCAAAGTCAACAGTAAAAAATTCTCAAATTATGTTATCTCAAATGTATCTTTCAAACTGCGAAAATGTTTAAAGTACTTATAAATTGTATCTTGAAAGCTTAAATTCTTTTAAAGCTAATTTATGTTATCTAAAGGATTTTTTTATGCTTCCAATTATTCTTAGATAGCTTATACGCCAGTCCCCTTGTAGAAAAATGCCTAAATATGGTAAATTTTCCGTAAGTTGGATTTTTTTTTTTTTTTTTTAAATTTTTGGGTAATGGGTGTACTTATTAGACCTGTGACGAGAGCGAGGCGAGGCGAGAATCACAAATTTTACCGAGAACGAGAACGAGAAAGGTTTAATCTCGCCTCGCCTCGTTCTCGGCCGAGGTGCACAAATCATTTTCTCGGCCTCGCCTCGCCTCGTTCTCGGCCGAGAATTCCTCGTTTCTAAGCGAGGTACAATCTTGAATAATATAAAATCAAAAAATTTTTATCAAGGCTTCAAAAAATTATAAAATTGCATGTATAATGCATATTAAAAGTATATTATACACATTTAAAGCACATTTATGATGAAGTGATAATTCAATATTTTTAAAACATTTATAAATATCATCTTTTAGAAAATTTTTTTCAAGCACAAGAATAAAAAAATAATAGAGCACAGAGAAAAAGCATTTAACACTTTCCTTCTTTAGTTCTTTTCCTCGGTCAGTATTTGAATACTTACAAGAAAAAAGTAACAGACTATAACAGAATTTAGACCACATCTTAATCACCCTTATTTTCATAATCCAAAAAAATTTTCAAATTAAGTTGGCAGTAAAAGAAATTGGTGTTCATAAATGGTCACATAGCTTAAAAACAGAAATACTAAAAAATGCATGAATCTTTCTTTATTTATCGATATTTAATTTAGGTTTTATAAATTATAAATAATAAAACAATTTAATTGTATCTTAGTTAATAATTGAAAGGTGTAAATGCTTTTCTTATGGCATTATTGCCTGCTATTAAATATCGTGAAGCCAGAATTAACGCGTTTCATTATTGTAGCCGATAATATATAAATCATTAATATATAAAGAAATAAAAATTTTTATTTCTTAATATCTTAATTTTAACTCCCTAACAATTCTTAGCATTTCTAAGGTGCTGTTCCAAGGGATATGGCAATCTAGTCTTGGTAAAAATTGGGTAAAAAAAGAATTACGAGGTTTAACGAGGCGAGGCGAGGCGAGGCGATGCGAGATTTTGGAAATTTTATTCTCGGTCTCGCCTCGTCTAAGCGAGAATTTCAAATTTTGATCTCGCCTCGTTATCGCCTCGTTCTCGCCTCGCCTCGTACACCGAGAACGAGGTTCCCTCGTTCCCTCGTCACAGGTCTAGTACTTATAGTATTATTAAAAATTGGAAAAAGTGTCCACCCACCAAATTTAAGAAAGAAATTGTTTCCTTTTAGAAAAAGTTTTAGGTAAAACTAGATATAGTTAACAAATTAGAGATGTCGTAGTCTAGCGAAGTTCTGAAGCTAGACCTGGGCAGAGTTTTAGAGTCGGGTTCCAGATTTACGTTCTATTTGGGTTATGTAATCTAAAAGATTTTTTATGCTTCATAGCTGTTAAAGCATGCTTTTTTGTACTTCTAGGCTGTATCGTTTAAAGAAACTTATTAATGGCTTTGAGTAAATCATATCTTTTGTATGGCATTAGTTTGATATTTATTAGGTATGCATTTTGATCTAATGTATTATTGTTCTATTGACAGAAAAATGCTGATAACCGCTTGTTTTGATAAGTTTGAAGTTAAAGCCAGTCGAGATAATAAAAATAGCTCGAAAAATAGACGTACTTTATATGCTTTTTTCACGAATTACGCTAATTGCATATCGTATATGCTTCTGTTTGCCTTGAAACATGTTCATGTCCTAACTCGCTAAGAACGATTAGCTTCGAAATTCATTTGGATGACATAAATTTTGAATCTTTCGAGATTTTTTCAAAGTAGGGAATACCTTAAAAATTCTAAAAAATAGCCATTTTTGTAGGCATTAAGTTAAATTTCTGGGAACTTTAAAGTTTAGACCAAAAATGGGCTAAATATTTTGTATACACGGATTGTTTGGTTCTTGATACAGAACTTTTTGGATTCTTTTTATACGAATGTAAAAGTCAAATATTTATTTTATTATAGTGGCTGAAAGCGAAAATATAGCATCAATAGAAATACTCGTAGATGATTGTTTATTAGTTATTTTTAGTCATTTATCAATCGCTGATCGAATAAGAATAGAGAGAGTTAGCAAACGTTGGAATGAATTATCTAAATCTTCATGGAGTAATTTTAAAACACTGTGTTTATATCCATGTTTACATCCACGTAATTTTAAAACACTGTGTTTACATTCACGATGCTGGGGACTTAATAATTGTCAATTTTCATTTAGTGATTTCAGAATAATTGAAATATTTGAACTTACAGAAGTACTTAAAAGATGTGGGCAATTTTTAGAATCAGTTTTTGCATGTAGAAAAGAAATAGATGAGGATTTTGAGAAGGATTTATTGAATATATTTGAATTCAATGGACCAAACATAAAATATGATTCAGATGATTCATATTTAATCGAAGCAAACATTATTAATGGTACTTCTAATTTACTTGATAAATGTAAAAATATTGTTAATTTAACTTTAGCGAATTGTAATGTTAATAATAATGAATTATCTGATTACTTATTAAAAAATTATCCGCATTTGCGGTTCGTGTTTGGGAAATGTAAATCCATCATTAGAAAAATTTTATTTATATTACTGTAATTATAGTTTTGAAACAAAACATCACTGAAAATCTTTTTGGTGTTTTGACCAATTGCGTTCAGTCATCATATCTAATAAATTTTTCGTAGCTCTTACAGCTTAATTTTAGGCTGCGTAGCCCCAAAATCGTTTCCCCTCACAACTATTTATTAGGGCTTTATATAAGTAAAATAGGTTGGAGCCAAGAGGCACGAATATTAGTGTTACAGAATCCTGAGATTTTAAAGTAGTAAAATTTTTTCTTAAATCTGTTTTACATTAAAATTAAATTAAATACCTTGGTTTTTCAATTTATAAATTTTTTTATGATTCTTTAAAAATAGTTTTATATAATAAATTATAATATTTTATAATATTAACCTATTTTGTTTAATTATTGGTTATAAGGCTAACTTTTGTTTGAAATGGAAATTTTCCATGAAATACCAGTTGTCTTAAGAGGTGAGTTAAAATATTTATTTCAAATAATACGTATTTTTATTTAACTTAATAAATGTAACGTATTTTATTGTTTCAATTTAAAGATTATGCTTATATTAATATTTTTTTCATATAAATTATTCTTTTTGTAGAGAAAGTCAGCTATTTTGATAATAATGATATATGCTAGACAATAATCCTGTTGAAAGGTTTTTATTAATAAATTAAAAATATATACAATGATTATTGATTTGTCGATCCTAACTGAATTGGTCTTAAATGAAGAACTCCTTATAACATAATTTAAAATATAAAAGTTTTTTCAAATAAATCTACTTATTTTTAAATAAAGTATAACAAAATAGTCAATTTTGCCTCGCAAATCCATCCAAGTCTTATGAAAATAAATTTTTTAGCTAAAACCATTCAGGAAGATGTACGGAAAAAAGTGCAGGAAAAAAATTTTTGTAACTCAAATATGGTAAAAACACCCCCCCCCCCCCCACTTATTTACTCAAAAAGTTAAAAATAACCAATTTTGCGATTTTGAAGGAATCTAGTAGATATTTTGGACTGCTAGCCTAACATCAAAAATTAAGTCATAGGGATGTAGCACCCTTATTTAACCATTTTAACCCTTAAAATATAATTAATCTTAAAAAAACGATTTTTTTTTATTTTTGTGGGATTTTGTAAGTATTTTGGGCCGCTACAAATTTTCAGGATTATTTACTTTTAAAGCTCAGTTATTATAACCCCCCTCAGCCTGGGGTTTAAGCGCCGTGATAAACCACAAAAAGAATTTCAGTGATTTTGTGAGCGACAAAATGAATAATTTAAAACACTTTGGTACTAGGTTATATTACAATCAGATAATTGATATAATTGAAGCACTTAAAAATTGTTCAAATCTTGAAAAATTATACCATCCACCAGAATGTTCGTACCAAGATATTAGCTTTTATTAGCTGATAATTATGTTTTTTTTTATATAAAATAATTTATCTTTTGAAAATATAAATAACCATGTCTGTAAAAAATATTATCGAAGAACTATTTTTTAAGTTTAATTATAATATCTTAGACAGTAAAAAACAAAACTAATAAAAATAAGAAAACAATTTTTGGTTTATCTTTTTTTTTAGTTAATTATTAAAATTATATCTGCAATAATTTTAATTCTCAATCGTTGCTAGGAGAAAAAATGCATAGTCAGCACAGTTTCGTCTTTCCAGTTAACGGTAGCACAGAACTATTTTTAAAGTCAATATATCTCTGGTAGTGGAAAACTAAACTAATGAAAATCAGAAAACCTTTAATGGTTCCTCTTATTTTACTTTATGATTAGAACTTTTTCTGATAATTTCATAAAACTCTAACTCATTTAAAAAAAATATTATTAATATAATTTTATATAGCATACAAGTATTCAATGCCGGAGGACTAGTTGATATCAACTTGAATGCTATAAAAACTATGATTATATATTTCAAAAGAGATCAATTATC
This sequence comes from Anagrus nilaparvatae, assembly GCA_022575985.1. NCBI lineage: Eukaryota > Metazoa > Arthropoda > Insecta > Hymenoptera > Mymaridae > Anagrus > Anagrus nilaparvatae. The sequence goes on along the minus strand of JAKSXM010000246.1, from coordinate 4,711,261 downwards.
ACAAAGTGTTCTAATCATTGAGTAGAAAAAGAGGAACCAAGAAGGGGCTTTTTCGTAGGACAAGGAGAATGCTGTTTACGCATACAATACAGCGCGTACTGTATGGTTATGTGGGACTCAACCTCATTTCTGGGAAGACTCTTTCCAGCCTCCATTCGTCGAAGGGCGGTCGTCTCTCAGCGAAGTAAGGACACCCAAAAAAGGTGTGCTCAGCGGTATCCGGCTCGCCTGGGCAATGCAAGCATTCCGGAGATGCCACCTTGCGCCACTTGAAAAGCATTTCGCGTAAATAACCGTAACCAGTTAGGAACCTCACCATGATCGCGATTCATCCACCTTTCCAAGTCGATGATGAGATGCACCGGGTCATAATTCCACCTATGCTGCCAACATTCCATTGTGCGGAAGCAATCGCGAACGAAAGGTACGTCGCGCTCTTCTCTCTCACGATTATAGATCGCCTGCCTCTTCAAGGCAAGCAGATCGATGGGAATTACCCGAGCCACTGCCTGGATCGCCGGCTCTGATACAGTCTTGTATGAATTCCCTGCCTCTGTACTGCCTTTAGTTTCTTGCAGTACTTTTTAATGCGGATATTGTCCGCCCACAACTCTGCACCGTAGAGCAAGATGGATTTGACTGTTGTCATCAACAGCCTCCTCTTCCCTGATCTGGGACCGTCGATGTTTGTCATCAGCCACGAGAGGGACTTTGTCACCTGGCCAGCCTTTTCACAGGCCGGCTAGAATTGTCTATTATAGGTCAATTTGTTATCCAAGAAGACCCTCAAATATTTGACCGATGGTTTGGTCTGGATCATAAGGGGATTAACTCCGTCGTCAAAGCTGACGCCGAAAATGGTGTCACCCTTCTTCAGGTCAGAAGGACAATCTCCGTTTTGGGACTGCCAGTCTGAGTCCGTGATCCAGCACCTAGCTATTGATAAGGCACATGGCCTCATCCAGGGTATTCTGGTTGTCCTCTGTCTCTCGAGCTGTTATAGTTAGAGCGACATTATCCGCGTATCCGATCATAGAGCATGCATCCGGAAGCTCGATCCTCAGCAAGCCGTCATAAAAGGCATTCCACAGATCTGAGCCCAGAACTGAGCCCTGTACTATGCCTGCGCTTAATACTTTATCTCTTTTGCCATCAAGCGTGTCTCAGCGCAGGTATCGGTCCCGGAGGTAATCTTTGAGTATATTTCTCAGATAATCCGGAACGCTGAATACCTGCTCGAGGGAGTGCATCATATCGTTCCACTTAGCTGAGTTAAATGCATTTTTCAAATGCAACGTGACAAGCAGGGCATCATTAGATAAATTATTTTATATAAAAAGAAATATAATTATCAGCAAATAAAAGCTATTTAACAATTCAAACAATTAAAAGCTAATTTTCTAATGTATACTAATTATTTCATAAATTATTTTAAGGTTATTATCTACATTTTGTTAAGATTTATATTATTTTTTAATAATATTAACGGGCATTTCGCCCTTTAAATTATAATAAATAAATAAATATTTGTTCGAAATTAATTTAAAATAATTATACAATTCTTTTTTTTACATAAATAATAACAAATATCAGTAATCTTTTAATATTTTAATTTTTTTTATTTTAAGTTTGCGGCATTGCACTACATTTATGCTGCGTAAGGAGAAGATGTTGTAGAAGGTCCCAATCTGCATGCCGAAGATGGAAAACTTATAAGATGTTACGCTAAGGATGCAGTGGATGTTTTTTTTCAATTTAAGGTAGAGTCCCACTTCGCGCGCTCAGTATTTAAATTAACAAGTTTTATATTTGATATTAACAATTGTTGTTATTGAGCAACATTATAGTACTGACGAGATTTTATTATAAATTATAAACTTTGCAAAATATAATAATAATAAAATTTATTAATAATAATAATATTGGCAAAAAACAAAAGTTATTCAAGTTTGAAAAAAAATTTTCGAAAAAGCAATTTTTTTATGGTTTTTTTGCAAAAAAATATAGAAAAAATTAAATTATTTGCAAAATTTTAGTTTACGGGAGAACTAAACATGTGGACAGAATGTAGTAAAAATTAGGAGACAATTGGACCAGGCAATTTTGGGTAAGACACTGAACCAGGTATCAAAACGTAGTTTCGAGAAAAAAGCATTTAAAGATTTTTTTATGTAGGGCGCTAGGCGGGGCGCTTTAGAAAAGGGGATTTAAATACTATTTAGAATGTTTGTATAATTATAAAATTTTTTCATGTTTTCTGAGATAGTTTTTGTGCTTAAAAAAAAATTTTTTAATTTTGGAAAAAAAAAATTTTCCGAAAGGGGGCTCTACCTTAAGGAAACGGTCTGCCAAATTTAATCAAGATCTAGTAGGCCCAATTAGCACTCTTTTATAAGTCCGGATATTACATCCATATCTCCGCCGAGGAAATAAAACTGTAGAATTCTATATAAACCGGGCGTACAATAAGATAATGTAGACGATAGAATACAATAAAAATGTATATAAAATAAAAATATGTGTGTATTTTTTGCGTAAATATATCTTCAGTATACATATACATAATTATATTATAAATATTTTACTTGTACAGAAACTCGAAGTGGCAGGGGTCAGATGCCAAACGTGTTTTCAGCAGCACACAGTTTTTGCACGATTGTGTATGGGGGGGGGGGAGAGCGCTTGCGAGAAAAATACTATGTTAAAAGAATGTAACTGACAACCATTAAAGTACAGCAAGCACCAAGCTGTAAAAAACATCTTCGGCATCTGACCCCATTATTTTTATCTTTTTTATTGTTAGTTTCGGAGAACCACAATAAAATGATTTTGGTAAGTATATAGGAGATTTAAATTTATTTATTGATTAATAATTAAATTTTTTTTTTTTAAATCTTTTTTCTGTCACTTTTTAGTTAATTTTTAGCGTTCATAATGTAGGGGCAAGGGGGGGAGGGGTTTAAACACGAATAACAACACTTGCAATTAATTATTAAGGAGGATTATCCTTTAACAAAAATAATGACAGAATGTAATTAAAATGTGAATAGTATTAAAATTTAAACATTTTTGAACTAGAATTGACTTATTTCTACCTATGTCGCCGACTTAATTTATTTTTTATGAATAGAATAAAAGTGGAATTTAACATTGTGCTAATAGAAAAATTTGTTTTGGATTTATAAAAAGTAGGCTGCTAATAACACAGATCGTTGAAACTTAATAAATCTGATACATAACTGCTTAAAGATTACATTCCTAATTAGTTTTACATACTTTATCGACTTTGTTTTCGTAAATTTAATAAAAAACACTGAAAAACACACAAAAACACGTATCATAATCAAAAAGCTCATTATTTAAGTTACGTTTTTTTAAATTGTATAATACTATGAGATTTTATATTTATTTATTTTTTTATTTTTTTAAGAATTTATCGATGATTAATCGAACCAAGAAATCAATTTTTGATTTATATAACTCAACACTGCTAGGCGTACGAACTCGTCGTCTCTTTTTTTATTAAGCCCAACATGTAGTACTTAGTTAAAAGATTTATTCAAATCATTATATCAAATTAACTTTTTAAAAATTTTAATTTACGAGAAATTAAATTTTTAATTTATAGAAAGATGTTAGAATGAACTGCTAATCCTAAAAAAAGTAGAAAAAATTTTTTATTTGAGATAAAAAACGGGCCCTGGGAGGGATTTGAACCCACGATTCCAATTCTGTACACTGTTTTAACCAACTAGACTACCAGGGGGACCGAAGATTCGCAGCCTCCAGGCACGATTAATTATCTCAAACACAGCTGTTATGCATCCAAGCTGAGATTTATAATTATTATTAAAGAATTTAACGTTTGTAACAGGCTTAATAAAAAAAGAGAAGACGAGTTCGTACGCCTAGCAGTGTTGAGTTATATAAATCAAAAATTGATTTCTTGGTTCGATTAATCATCGACAAATTCTTAAAAAAATATATTTTCATCAATACCGAACGTTCAATTCTTTAATAATAACTATGAGATTTTTTTTGCGATGCGACCATATTTGTGTCGCATCTATAACTGATGTAATGTTCTATTAGTTGAAACATTATTATTATTAATTTTTTTTATGTTTTTATATAATTTATAATATAATATTTTAAACATGATCAGCTTCGCTCTACCCGTCTTTGATGGTATCTAGTACGAATAGATGAGTTATTTGATTCTTCGTATTGATAACTTCTTTTACCCAATAAGTATTAAAACCAATGTTAGAGAGATAAATTTTTTATTGATATTTTTAATAAATTTCATTAATATAAATTTCAAGAAAATTATACTATATTAATAAAAGATTTTAAATATCACACAAAAATAAAATTATACTTTTTAGAGCATTATTGTTAATAAAATTTTTTTCAAAAAAATAACAATCATTGCATATGCAAATATTTTTCATTATCATGAATTTAAGAAATAAATTTTCAAAAGTGAACGAGTACAAATTTTTTATCTATACGCTTGCGCTTACTTCACCAGCTAATAAAATCGATTCTATTGTTTACATTCTATTTTACAAACGCATGTATCTACGTATTTTTCAACAGGTTTGTGATGTTGATAAAAAATATTTTAACAATTAACTATTATTACTAATTAATCATTAAAAATAATAAAATAAATGAAGCATTAAAAAATTTCTTTTAGATTTATTTACAAAAGTAACTATTTTTATTTAACAATTGCATAAGTAATATTAGCAAAAATATTTAAAAAAGTGAGTATACATTTAATATACAGTCCTACTAAAACTCTGTTTCAAGAACCTTGCTAAGCGAAAATAAGGAATTTTTCATGCTTAAAACGATGACGTTGGTGGCTTTTGCTTGACCTAGATTATTGAAACTTCTAATTCAATGTTGTAATGTTATAATAATAGCTATTTTTTGGAATTTTTAAGTTATCTTTTTTGTAAATTTTTTGTAGCAATGAGTTTGAGAGCAATTTTTGTCTTGAAGTTGTGAATACTTTGAAATCAATGCAGTGTGTACAATGTGTATACTTTGAGGTGACCAGGTAAATATTTTTTCTGGTAATTGGCCACGAAAGCAAGATTTTCCAACCGCTGTGCAGTCAATAAAATCACAATTTCTCGCCGCTTATGCAGAAAAATCATATATGGCCAAGGGGCTATAAAAAAGTATTATTTTTTTTGTCTATTTTTTATGTACATTATTTTTATTTTTATTTATGGTTTCTAGTATTACAATAAGTACTTAATTTTATGATAGTATAGATTGGCGTTATAAATAGGGTTGTAAATTAAAGTAAAAATGAATCTGCAAATACAATTCATTACACAAAGACAAGATGCAGTAAAATGTACATAATCTTTTAAAATCATTGATTCATTAAAAATAAAATTATGCAATAACTAATAAAGATTTATTTTCACTTGAAAGTTGTGCATTATACGACAGTTTACACTGGTTTGAATTATAGCTGTTTTAAAAGCACTTGAAAAAGACATGGAAGTTTTTAGCAACGAAGTAAAAAAAAGAACATAGAAAGATATAGATCTATGGGTTTAGTTAAAATTATCCGTGCAAAATATTCATACCCGTTTAGATTATGCAGAACTCAAGCAATCGAGATATTAAAGTTCAATTTATTTTTATTTTATTTTATAAACGTACCAGTTTTTTACCTATTTCAAAGTATATACTCAAAATTAGTATAAAAGTCTACAGTAAACAATTCTCAAATTATGCTATTCCAAATTTATCTTTCAAACTGCCAAAATATTTAAAGTACTTATAAATTATACCTTGAAAGCTTAATTTCTTTTAATTCTTAAAATAATGCTGTTAGTCATTCTTAGATAGTTTTTTATATGCCGTTAGTCCCAAACCAAAAGAAAAATGCTTAAATATGGCAAATTTTCTGTAGGTTGGATTTTGTTTTTGTTTTTAAATAAAAAATAAATTATAGAAAAGTGTGTTAAAGTTTGTTCCCCCAAGAAGAGCAATCATTTAATTTATCAAATTTTTCTTTATTAATAGTATTTATACACTACCTAGGTAACTAATTGCAAATTTTTTTATTTTTTTTCGAAAATTCATTATCGAAAACTGTAAAAAATTAAAAGCTCAAACTTATTCTTATTCTTTTAAATACTTTCCCCAGAAATCGGAGACGATTTAATGCAATTTATTAGCCACACTCAAGAAAAAAGTTAATCATTAAAAAATTTATGTTTAAATACTTTTTTTTACTTTTTAATTAGCAATTTAAAAATTTGGTTTGATAAGATTTTTTAACCTCATTAGTGAGGCATTTTGAAATAACATTATATTTGTTAAACAAAAAAAAATTATACAAGTAAAAATCTACAAAAAGTAACGTTTTTGTATAAAGAAATAATTTTCAATAAATATCCGCACCTTTTTTGACACGTACCATTCTAAGCCATATTCTATATTATATTTTTTGTTTAAAAAAAAATCTAACTTACGGGATCTTTGCCATCGTCAAATCGCAAGGGGAATGGCCTATTAGGCCTTCGAAAGAATATTACCTAAAAGTTCAAAAAACCATTTTTGACTAATGGGTATTGTAATCCTATAAAAAAGATTACTTGACAAATGAATAAAATTTATGTAACCTAAAAGATTTTTTTAAACCTTTTAAATTTTTTTAAGAATACTTTTTTGTACTTTTAGGCTGCATCGTTTCAAGAACGTTGCTAACGGCTTTGAGTAAATCATTCCTTTTGGATGACATTTATTTGATTTATATATGGTAAGCGATGCTTTTGATCTACAAATATTATAGTTCGATTGATAGAAAAATGCTGATTATCGTTTGTTTTTATAACTTTGAAGTTAAGGGCACTTTAGATAAAATAAAAATAGGCTTACTTTATATGCTTTTTTCACGAATTATATATGCTTCTGTTTGCCTTGAAACATGTTCATGTCCTAACTCGCTAAGAACGATTAGCTTCAAAAATCATTTGGATGACATAAATTTTGATTCTTCAAATATTTTTTCAAAATAAAGAATACCTTACAAATACTAAAAAATAGCTATTTTTAGGAACTTTAAAGTTTAGGCCTAAGATTGTTTGCTCCTTGGTACAGAACTTTTTGAATTCTTTTTATATATTAAAGTAAAAGTCAAATATTTGTTTTATTATAGTGGCTGAAAATGAAAATGCAGTGTCAATAGAAATACTTGTTGATGATTGTTTATTAGTTATTTTTAGTCATTTATCAATTGTTGATCGAATAAAAATAGAGAGAGTTAGCAAACGTTGGAATGAATTAACAAAATCTTCATGGAGTAATTTTAAAACACTGTGTTTAAATCCACGATGCTGGGGACTTGAATCTTGTCAATTCTTATTTAGTGATTTCAGAATAATTGAAATATATGAACTTACTGAAGTACTTAAAAGATGTGGAAAATTTTTAGAATCAGTTGATGCATGTGAAAATGATATAGATCAGAATCTTGAGCAGGATTTATTAAATATATTTGCATCCAATTGCCCAAACATAAAATATCTTTCAGTTATTATTGATACAAAAAATATTAATGGTTCTTTTAATTTAGCTGATAAATTTAAAAATATTGTTAATTTAAGTTTAGGAAATTGTAATGTTAATGATAATGAATTATCTTACTTATTAAAAAATAATAAGCATTTGCGGATAGTAGAATTTCAAGATTTACCAAAAATGACAGGATCATGTTTAAAAAATGTAAATTCATCATTAGAAAAATTATATTTATATTATAACAGTGATAATATTTTTAAAATAAAGCATTTTGTGAGATCTATCAATAAAATGAATAATTTAAAACAATTTGGTACTAGGTTATATTACAGTCAGTTAATTGATATAATTAAAGCACTTAAAAATTGTTCAAATCTTGAAGAATTAAAGTTATCTTCTATAGACGAGTTTATGTACCGTCCAGCAGATAGGGCATATCAAGATATAAATCTTGGAAATATATTTAAAAATAATCAAAAACTTAAAATGCTATCATTGACTGATATAAATCTAAAAGGCGAATGTTTTAATAATTTAAGTAATGATTCTCTTGAAGAATTAACATTTAATGATTGTAAAAATTTGGATTGTCATTTTTTAAACGATTATGAATTTAAATTTAGTCATTTAAAGAAATTTAAATATGTTGATGATAAAATTAGCGATATTAACTTTGACGAATTAGAAAAATTTATTCCAACATTGGTAAATTTAAAAAGTTTAAGAATATTTTCTTTGAAGCGTTTAAAATTATTACAACGAACGGGATTATTTTCTAGAAATTTATCATCAGTCTTATCATTAACAAATCTTGAGAGTCTAAATTTAAGATCTTTTCTCGGATCTTTTCTTATAACAGACAAGGAGTTAAAAATTTTTTCAAAAAATTTAACAAATCTTAAAGTTTTAAATTTTTATTGTCCACGTGTGACTAATATTGGATTACATGCAATTACAAATTTACCAAAATTAGATGATTTAAGTCTTTTATACATGGATGAAATTAATGATGATGGTTTTAATAGAATGTTAGATTTAAGAAAATTAAAATTAATAGGATGTAATAATATTAAAAATTATGGTTTAATAAAAATTTTATCAAAATCAGAAAATCTGGAATATCTTTATATAGAAGATTGTAATAATGTAGAAAGAGAAGATTTATTGTTATTTGCTAATGAAATAACAGAAAAGCGTACAAATAATAAAATATTATACATTCATGAATCTATTCGTAAAGACATATGGAGTTCTTTAAAATCAAAGAATGTTAAAAAATCATCATTTTTAGATTACTCTGTTACAGATCCAGATTTTCGCTAAGAATATAATTTGTAACTATTGTTTTCATAAAAATTAACAGATGTGTGACTGCTTAGAATAATTTCATATGAATTTCTTTTTACATTTTTAATGCAATTAGTTTTTAATTGTTAAATAGAAAAGATTTTATAAATTTGTAAGTCCAGGAGTGATGTAGCACTTAAAATATAAATTTATTTTATGTAAAATAACTTTTAAGAGTGTTTTTTATGTTTCTATTTTAAAACTTATCTTACAGATAAAAATCTTTGTTCAGTAAAGGCATTATGGTTGCAGGAAATGAATGTAATTTACTCCCAATAAATATGTATACCCCTCTAAGGCAGTTCAAACAAGTATCATTCAATAGACTATGCTCGGAAAACCGATTTTTTTAGTTTCTGAACGTTTAAAATTCTGTCATACATTTTAAAAGGGTATATCTGGGATAAGATAGGCAAAATGCCCTAAGACCTAGATTTTCAAATAAAGTTGATGATGGTGTCAGTTTGACCAAAAAATTTGGATTCCCATGGCTCAAATATTTTTGTGACCGAGTCCCTACATTATACATTATATTTCACGGGAAAATTTATTTTCAAAATTTTTTTTTACATTGAATCTTATTGAATTGAATCTAATAAAGGCCAATTATTGAAAATGAGAGAATTTTTTCAGGGAATGACTTTGCACAAAATTTCATGTTTTTAGTAAATGCAGATTAATACAAAAAAATTTTCAGAATTAAAAATTTTTGAAATGTTTGGTGGTTCATGGTAAAAGCAAAGAAAAAGTAAAAGCATTTATTTAATTTTTATTACACTTTTTGTGTGGATCCCCCTATATATTGAATATCTGATGTAAATGCAGTAAATCCTTGCATAGCAAGAATTGCCGTTTTTATTTTATTTTTTTGCGATAAAAATTGTCGAAATACGCTAATTCTACGTTAATTCTACGGGTTTTTCAAATTTTTTGTAGAGTGACGCATATATGTGCACTAATTTTTTATAATAAAAAAAAATTTTCTAACTTTTCATGCATTTTTACTTTAAACTATACATGATGGCCAAAATATGTAAATTCAAATTCTATAAATTTTGTTTGCGGAAATTTTCCTGGAATCGTCCATACAGTAACCATTATAAAAATCAAAATAAATAATTGTGGTCAGAAATTTTAAAATTTTGCAAAAATAACATGCTTGGATTATTTTAATAAGACTCATCATATTAAGACTGAAAATGGATGAGCTTAAAAGCGGACATTAAATCACATGAGTGGTTGGATCACTTTAAACTAGAATTTACACTTTAAAGCACAAAATAACAATTTCAGAAAATTTTTATTGATGAAGCCAAAACTAGAATGTTTCTTGCATATTCAAGCATCACATTCCAATTCCTTTTTACTAACTATCCAAAAAGGTATGAGTCGATAAAAAAGAGCTTGGCTTACTTTAACTGCCTCTTCAGCTTTATATTTAAAATTTTGTGTCAGTCAAGTACTTTAATATACTTTTTTTTCCTAAAAAAATCTTCAAGACCTGAAGACATAACCGAGTTTTCATCTTTTTCCAAAAATATTTGAATACTTAATCTGAATGTTTCTCACGGGTCCCCTGAATGAGCGCCAACCTGAGATGCGCTGCGGAGTCGAGATTTCAAAGAATTCTTTTAATATACACTTACCTGAACTAGAAAAAGTGAATTTTGAAATAGTCGCCCGGGCGCTTTTTGAAAAAAGCTCAAAATTGAGCTTTTCTAAGCTGCCCATTCTTCTTTATTATCCCACCCCTTCTAGATATACTCAAAAATTATGAGAAAAGAGTGACTTTAGTAAAATTTCCTCAGAAATTCGGTGCTGCCATTAGTTTTCCAAAATTTTTCCTGGAAAACCCGGAAAATGGAAGAATTCTCTTTTTATTTTTAAAGTGCTGTAAATAAAAAACCGAATCATATTTTTTCTTCAAAATTTGGAAGAAGACTTGTTTATAAATATATTTTTTAATGACGTTCCTCACTCGATGTTATCGGCCATCTTTAACCTCCAAACAACGTAAATTACACGAATTTTGATTGATTTTTCTCATTCTTTTGCAGTTTTATTGGATTTTCAGGCATTTGGTGACTATATATACCTAAAATAAGGTCGAATTCAGACTTCCAGGGAACTTTTAAAAAGCCCTAGATATATTAAAATTAATTTTATTTTTAAATACCCTGGTTTGCAAAATTTTAAAAATAACAATAATTTAAAATAATAAAAAAAAATTAATAAAAAAACTAATTTAATTTTATGTCTAAATTTTATTTTATAATTCTATATTTAAAATATATTACTTATATACCATTTCCCTGGGAATCCGAATTCGACCTTATTTTATGTATACAAAGATATATATATAGAACGAAAATAAAAAAAAAGAGTTAAAAAAGTGAAAAAATTGAGAATAATAAAAAACATTATATTATTGATCAGGCTTAGTGCTTGGTTCTATTTTGTTCTTAATCAACATGGATCCTATTCTAAAAGGAATAAATCATTGTCACTATGAGCTGTTTTTTGATGATTTGCAAATATTCATCCAGTGTAAGGCTTCTTCTTACAATACTGCCATAAATAATATGAAAAATGATGTCAATTCAATTGTAGACTGGACAGCATAAAATCATCTTAAATTAAATCCCAATAAAATAAAAGCTATTAATTTTGGAACTGTTTTCCAACTGAGTCATTTAAATAATTTATATGAAACTGGTATTCCATCAATAACTGTTTCGAATGTAATTATACCGTACTCATCATCAGTATTAAATTTAGGTGTGATATTAACACCTACATTAAATTGGTCATTACATATAATGAAATTATCAAAAAATGTACATTATACGTTACATAGGTTACGTCTAAAATCGAGACTACTATCCTATAACCTTCGTACATTATTAGTTACATCTTTAATTGTCCCATTTTTTGATTACTGCTGTCTAGTCTATGATGCTTTAGATGTCACACTTATGGATAAGGTTGAGAGAATTTTCAACCTTGCTATAAGATTTATCTTTGGTGTTGGAAGATAAGAACGTGTCTCAATAACCTCACTAAGGAATGAATTAAACTGGTTAACAGCAAATTCACGTAGAAAATACTATAAGCTGGAATTAGTGCATAGCTTAGTATCTACTGGTAGACCCCCATATCTAGCATCACAATTTAGACCTCCTGATGAAGCAATAAGGCATTCTCAACGCAATCTTGCTGACATCTCTCTATCAGAATACCTACCATTAACTTTTGCACTTCCTTCTTCATACAGAACTGAGTTCTATAAGAGTTCATTTTTTATATCTGCAATAACCGAGTGGAACAATCTTCCGTTCACATTGATAAGATATCATTGTTTAGATAACCTATTACATCTACAAAAACACCAGTACTTCAATAATATCAAATTTTATAGAACATATTTTTTCTTATCTTTATTAATACTATGTAATACATCATTTAATAATATTATATTAAATTATAAATCAAATTTTATCTTAATGTAATTAAATATTATAATTTTATTTCATCTTATTTTTTATATTTCATACTATTTTTATTCAAATAATTATGTATGTACTATGTACAAATATTGCTATTTATATACAAATTTGTAATACATTGCGCATTGGCCACGCTTGCGCTAAATTTTTTCAAAATAAATAAATAAATAAACTAGCTTTCTAGCTAATAAAATCTGATGGTGCAAAAATTTCTTAATTTTCACATTTTTTTTATTATTTCCAACGGACTATTATATTTATTTTCATTTTTACATTATAAAAAGTAACTTTCTTATATTAACAAAAAATTAAAACATTTTCGAAAAATTAGTAAATTTTCGAAAAAATTTGTAAATATTCGAAAAAAATCGTATAATTACTAAATTTAGTATATTAACAAAAAATTCGAGTATTCTCAATTTTTTTTTGTGAATTCGCAAGAAAAATTGATAATTTACAATTTTTTTTCGAAAATTTTCAAAAAATAGTTATAAATTTATGAAAAATAGTTGTGAATTTACAACTTTTTTCGTAAATTCACAAAAAAAAAATCGAGAATTCTCGAATTTTTTGATAATATACTAAATTTAGTATATTTACGATTTTTATCGAATATTTACAAAATTTTTTGAAAAGTCTTAGTGACTTTTTTGAAAAAATTTTATTTTTTTTGTAAATCTAAGAAAGTTACTTTTTACAGTGTATATTTAATACGAATAGATGAATTATTTGATTCTTCGTATCGATTACTTCTTTTTCCCAATAAGTATTAAAACAAATGTTAAAGATAAATTTTTTATTGATATTTTTAATAGATTTCATTAAAATAAATTTCAAGAAAATTATACTATCGTAATAAAAATTTTTTTTTAATATCACACAAAGATAATATTATATTTTTTAGAGCATTTTTGTTAATAAAATTTTTTTCCAAAAAATAATAATCATTTATTTTCTCGAGGAAAAAACAGTTGTAAAGGTTATAGCTTATGAGAACAATGCGCAGTGTAAAGTATAAAGGAATATATCAAATCTTAAAAAATATCTTTTGGACCCTTTATCTGCAAATATTTTTCATTATCATGAATTCAAGAAATAAATTTTCAAAAAAGAACGAGTTGAAATTTTTTAGCTGTACGCTTGCGCTTACTTTACCAGTGAATAAAATCGATTCTATTGTTTACATTCCATTTTACAAACGCATGTATCTACGCATTCTTCAACAGGTTTGTGATGTTAATAAAAATTATTTTAACAATTAACTATTATTACTAATTAATCATTAAAAATAATAATATAAATAAAGCATTAAAAAATTTTTTTTAGATTTGTTTACAAAAGTAACTATTTTTTTTGACAATTGCATAAGTAATATTCGCAAAAATATTTTAAAAAGTGAGTATACATTTAATATATAATTAAATTATGACTAAAATTCTGTTTCAAGAATCTTGCTATACAAAAACAAAGAATTTTTCTTGCTTAAAACGACGAAGTTGGTGGCTTTTGCTTGACCTAGACTTAAAATTTCTTCAAACTTTTAATTCAATGTTATAATGTTGTAATATTGTAATTTTTAAGGTATTGTATCTATTTTGTAAATTTTTTGTAGCAATGAGTTTGAGAGCAATTTTTATCTTGTTTACTTATTTTAAATTTGAGAGTGTATACTTTAATAGCATGGATTAAAGTTGTGAATACTTTGAAATCAATGCAGTGTGTAATCTTTACATCGTAAAGTGTGCATATACTTTGAGATGAATAGGTAAATATTTTTTTCATTACACGCTGCAAAAAAGATCTACTTTCTTACTTTCGGGCGATCTTATTTTCGCTCTTAATGAAAAACTATGTGTTGAACACGGGAAAAAATGTAGGAAATTTTACTTTCAAGGCTGTCTGCACTCGTTCGCTACGCTCACTCGTGCATACAACTGCGTTGAAAGCCAAATCCTATTTTTTTCCCTTGTTGAGCAAATAGATATTTCTGGACATTGGCCACGAAAGCACGATTTCCTAACCGCTGCAAAGCCAAGAAAATCGGAATTTCTCGCCACTAATCCTTTTTTAAAAAGGACATGTTGATCGCAATAGTAACTATGTACATTGTTATAGCTAAAGAGTCATTCTGATTGGCTCATATAAATTTCATTGTTAATAGGTTAAAATTAATTGTTTTATTGTTTGTATTATATTTTTATTATTTTTGAGGTTAGTTATAGTACGTCGAGTAGTTGATATGAATAAAAAAATTAAAGTAAGAATAAATTTTGGTATTTAAGAAAATAATTAAGGTTGATAGTTTTAAATCATTTTGCGCGCGACGCGCGCTTAATACTAGTGTAGAAAAATCACATATGGCCAAGGGGCTATTAAAAAGTACTATTTTATTTTAACTATTTCTTATGTACATTATTTTTATTTTTAGTTATGATTTCTAGTATTATAATAAGTAATGCAGAACCAAGCAATCGAGATATTAAAGTTCAATTTATTTTTATTTTATTTTATAAATGTACCAATTCTTTACCTATCTCAAAGTATATACGCAATTGTAGTATATTAAAGTATACAGTAAAATATTTTCAAACTATGCTATCTCAAATACAACTTTCAAACTACCAAATTTTTAAGGTACCTATATTAATTTTATCTTGAAAGCTTAATTTCTTTCGAATCTAATTGATGTTATCCAAATGATTTATTCATACTAAAAACAATGCTGTTAGTCATTTTAGATAGTTTATACGCCAGTCCCAAACCAAAAGAAAAATTCCGAAATATAGTAAATTTTCTCTAAGTTGGATTTTGTTTTTTTTTAAATAAAAAATTAATGATAGAAGAATGTGTTAAAGTTTGTGCCAAAAAGGGCGAGCATTTAAATTATCAATGTTTTGTTTATGAGCAGTGCTTTGACACTAACTAGGTAACTATTTGCAAATTATTTTATTTTTTTTTTCTAAAATTCATTATCAAAAACTGTAAAAAATTAAAAGCTCAAACTTATTCATATTCTTTTAAATACTTTCCCCAGAAATCGAAGACGATTTAAAACCATTTAAAACTATATGCCACCCTCAAGAAAAAAGTTAATCATTTAAAATTTGAGTTTTAATACTTTTTATTAATTTTAAATTAGCAATTTGAAAATTTGGTTTGATAAGATTTTTTAAGCTCATTATTGAGGCACTTTAAAATTTCGTTATATTTGTTAAAAAAATAAAAATTATACAAGTAACAAAACTACAAAAATTTTCGTTTTTGTACAAAAAATTAATTTTAAATAAAAATCCGAATCTTTTTTTTGACACAAAACATATACTCTAAACTATATTATATTTTTTATTTAAAAAAAAATCTATGTTACGGAAACTTTGACATCATCAAATCGCAAGGGGAATGGCCTTCGAGAGGATATTACCTAAAAGTACAAAAAACCATTTTTGACTAATGGGTATTGTAATCCTATAAAAAAGATTACTTGACAAATGAATAAAATTTATGTAACCTAAATATCTATTTTTTATGCAAGAGCTAAAAGTGGATCATTTTTGACGAGTTTGACGTGATTGGTTGCGAGATTTGAAAATATCTACGAGGGCGCCCGAAGGCGCCCGAGTTAGATATTTTGAAAACGAGCGATCAATCTTGTAAAACGATTAAATTGATTGACTTTCATCTCATGTGTAACACATAGTTTTTTATTTGAAGATGTAAATTGCTTCCTTTGATGCAAAAAGAAAAATAATAAGATTAAATCAATAACTTACAATATACTTTTATATAGAATAATAAAAGGGCTGTATTATGGTATTAAAAATGTGCGAGGTTAAAAAGGCCTTGAATTGTATCTCGTTCTCTCTTTATTCACAGCATATGATCATCTAAATTCGTTTTTATTTTGTATACTATAGGATAGTATAGCGTTAAGTGAATTAGTTTTTAGTTTTCATTTCTGGGTTCGAATCCTATAATATATTATTGTTTTTTTTTAAGTATAATAAAAATATTTTAAAAAAAATAAATAAAATCTTATCTTCATCGATACAGCGACGGAGCCATATGCTATAGATAGTATGATAAAGTGTATAATGTGTTATAACTACGCTTAAAAGAAGTCACTTTCTTCCCAAGAAAAAAAATTGGAAAAAAATGCCACTTTTAAGCATAGATTTCAGGGCAAAAAAGGAAGCATATTTACATCATGAAATAAAAAGATTTTTTTATACCGTCTTAGCTAGCAAAGAATACTTTTTGTACTTCTAGGCTGCATCGTTTCACGAAAGTTGTTAACGGCTTTGAGTAAATCATTCCTTTTGGATGACAATTATTTCATTTATATAGTAAGCGATGCTTTTGATCTACAAATATATTATTATAAACAGGCGTACTTTATATACTTTTTTACACTTGACTTACACTAATTGCATATCATATATGTTTCTATTTGCCTTGAAATATGTCCATGTCCTAACTTGCTAAGAACGATTAAAAGCATCGAATTAAGCTTCGAAAATCATTTGGATGACATTAATTTTGAATCTTTAGAGATTTTTTAGAAATAAGGAATACCTTAAAAATGGTGAAAAATAGCCATTTTTGTAGGCATTAAGTTAAATTTCTCGAAACTTTAAAGTTTAGGACAAAAATGGCCTACGAAATTGTTTTTAAAATTAACAAATTTTTCGTATACATGTATTGTTTGGTTCTTGGTACAGAAGTTTTTGGATTCTTATCATATGAATGTAAAAGTCAAATACTTATTTTATTATAGTGGCTGAAAGCGAAAATATAGCATCAATAGAAATTCTTGTTGATGATTGTTTCTTAGTTATTTTTAGTCATTTATCAATTGTTGATCGGATAAAAATAGAGAGAGTTAGCAAACGTTGGAATGAATTATCAAAATCTTCATGGAGTAATTTTAAAACACTGTGTTTACATCCACGATGCTGGGGACTTGAATCTTGTAAATTTTTATTTAGTGATTTCAGAATAATTCAATTATTTGAACTTACTGAAGTACTTAAAAGATGTGGACAATTTTTAGAATTAGTTATTGCACAGAGGATGAAAATAGATCACAATTGTGAGAAGAATTTATTAAATATATTTGCACATAATTGCTCAAACATAAAATATTTTTATGCTGATTACTGTCATACAAAAAATATTAATGGTACTTCTAATTTAGCTGATAAATGTCGAAATATTGTTCATTTAATTTTAGCAAATTGTAATGTTAATGATAATGAATTATCTTATTTATTAAAAAATAATAAGCATTTGCGGATAGTAGAATTTCACGATTTACCAAAAATTACAGGATTATGTTTGGAAAATGTAAATTCATCATTAGAAAAACTTTGTTTATATTATAACTTTGATAATATTTTTCAAACAAAGAGTTTTGTGCGTGCTATCAATAAAATGATTAATTTAAAACAATTTGGTACTAGGTTATATTACAATCAGTTAATTGATATAATTGAAGCACTTAAACATTGTTCAAATCTTGAAGAATTAACATTATCTTCTATAGAAAAGTTTATTTACCGTGCAGCAAAATGTTCGTATCAAGATATAAATCTTGGAAGTATATTTAAAAATAATCAAAAACTTAAGATACTATCATTGACTAGTATAAATCTAAAAGGCGAATGTTTCAATAGTTTAAACAATGATTCTCTTGAAGAATTAACATTTCATGATTGTAAAAATTTGGATTGTCATTTCTTAAACGATTATGCATTTAAATTTAATCAATTAAAGGAATTTAAATATTTTGATGATAAAATTACCGATAATAATTTTGACGAATTAGAAAAATTTATTCCATCATTGGTAAATTTAAAATGTTTAAGAATATTTTCTTTAACGGATTTATTTTCTAGAAATTTAACATCAGTGTTATCATTAACAAATCTTGAGAGTCTAAATTTAAGATCTTTTCGTATAACAGACAAGGAGTTAAAAATTTTTTCAAAAAATTTAACAAATCTTAAAGTTTTAAATTTTTATTGTCCATCTGTGACTAATATTGGATTAAATGCTATTACAAATTTACCAAAATTAAAA
Organism: Anagrus nilaparvatae; assembly: GCA_022575985.1. Lineage (NCBI taxonomy): Eukaryota > Metazoa > Arthropoda > Insecta > Hymenoptera > Mymaridae > Anagrus > Anagrus nilaparvatae. The sequence continues at coordinate 4,692,773 of JAKSXM010000246.1, read as the reverse complement.
GATTTAAGTCTTTTATGCATGGATAAAATTACTGACGATGGTTTTAATAGAATGTTAGATTTAAGAAAATTAGCATTAAAAGGATGTCATAATATAAAAAATGATGGTTTAAAAAAAATTTTATCAGAATCAGAAAATCTAGATTATCTTTATATAGAAGATTGTGATAATGTAGAAAGAGAAGATTTATTGTTATTTGCTAATGAAATAACAGAAAAGCGTACAAATAATAAAATATTATACATTCATGAATCTATTCGTAAAGACATATGGAGTTCTTTAAAATCAAAGAATGTTAAAAAATCATCATTTTTAGATTACTCTTTTACAGATCCAGATTTTCGCTAAGAATATATGAAACTCCGTTCGGGAACGTATATAACACAATTTGGATAATTTCTATTTTTATTATATAACTTCTTGACTACAAAACCGGTCTACATCATAATACAGACTTCGATAGAAAAGAGGGGGCGTAAAAGAGAAAAGTTTATGTATTTTTTTGAATCTCAGTTAGTTACCGTTCTGATATTGTATGATCCATATAAACTGTCAATAAACGTTCTTTTTTAAACCTAAAGATAATACTGTATTGATGCTTTACTATCCCGAACTAGTTGCCTTTGATTAATTTTAAAGTCAACAAAATTCGGTGAAGTGTTAACTACACTGGACATTTTGATTTATAAAAATTAACAGACTGCTGAAAATAATTTCATATTAATTTCTTTTTACATATTTGATGAAATTATATAGTTTTCAATTTTTAAATAGAAAAATTGTATTTAAAAAGAATAAATTTAAATTTAATTTTAAATTATACCTTATTGTCCGTCTAGTGACTTCATTTTTTGTGTTTTACGACATGTTTCGGAACATTTGTTCCATCATCAGGTTTTTCAAATATTTATAAAATGATGTCAATTTGTTGTCAATAATTAATAAAATTAATAAAATTATGTGTGTGTACACTATTTTTATAAGATATTATCATTGACACTGTCACGTTAAATAGAAAAGATTTTATAAATTTTTAGGGCCAGGAGTGATGTAGCACTTAAAATATTATTTTATCGCACAAAAAAAAGACTTTAAAAAGTAAAAAATCGCGGTCTATTTCTATAATTTGCTTAAAAATATTTTTTTAAAAAAAGGAACTGATATCAAATTTAAAAAAGGGGTTCTATTCCGTCAGGAATGTATGCTGTCTTTTAATTATTGACTAATTTTTTATCCTTAACAATGTTGTCATTGATAAAAAAATTATACAGCTCTATGATTCAATAATATTAAATTTATCGTTATGGATAAAAGATTAAATTTAAATAGGCCAGCGGTGATAATTTTTCATCCAAACTTGAGAAACCGCTGGCTCTATTTAATTTTAATCTTTTATCCATAACGATAAATTTAATATTATTGAATCATAGAGCTGTATAATTTTTTTATCAATGACAACATTGTTAAGGATAAAGAATTAGTCAATAATTAAAAGACAGCATACATTCCTGACGGAATAGAACCCCTTTTTTAAATTTGATATCAGTTCCTCTTTTTAAAAAAATATTTTTAAGCAAATTATAGAAATAGACCGCGATTTTTTACTTTTTAAAGTCTTTTTTTTGTGCGATATCAATTATTTTTTAAAAGTTTTAATATGTATAGCTAGCTTTTGTAATTTTCTTTGCGCGAAGGCTGTTTTATTCCTTTATTTATACAGCTTGTAATTATATTAATTTTTAATATTTTTTATTTATTTTTGTTTTTAAATTTTTTTGAGTTTCAAATATATTTATTTAAAAAATTTTTAAATTCGTTTAAATTATTTTTTTTTTTGTATTAAAAAAAAAAATTAAATAAATAAATACCGTATAGGAGCCGGTTTTCGATCATAAGTCACTTTCTCATGCAAATCAATTTTTTTTCTAGTGAAAAAATACTTATTCAAATTTAATATTTGTGTTGCAAATGATTTTTTGTTTCCTTTTTAAGTATGATATTTAATTTTAAATGGGAAATTTCACTTAAAATAATTAAGAGTAACTAATAAAGTTTAGATTTAAAATAAGTATATAGGATAAGTATTTTCGATATACTATTTTAACTTTCGAATGCGTCATGATAATCGATTTTCGATAACGCGAAAAAATCATTATTGTTACCGTCTTATTGTTTTTATTGATATTATATTTAGTAAAAATAAAATTATAAAATAAATATTAATGATATAGGTATAAAAAAATTAAATAAAAGAGTTTACATAAAATCCTATCACATTTAGTATAGCTATATTATTACCATCAGTAGGTCATTAGCGCCACCGGTTACAATATATATTTTCTGTTTTTCAAAAGAAAAAAGTTTAACGGATTTCTGTAAATAAATTATCAGTAATTAATGCAAAATAGGCACTATTAGCAAATTAGGTAAATTAAAAAGTGAAAATATTTAAGTGAACGAAAATATCATTAATTTTCTAATAATAATGTAAATAAATTGCAGTTAAAAGGTTACGCTATATAAAAATTTTATATGACTCCGATTTTGAATAACAGTATATGTAAAGGTTAGAATTAAAAATAAATGATGGAAAGACTCAGTATTTGTGATATAAGATCTTGTTTAAAATGTATAACATCTTTGGTTGACAAAGATGTTATCAAATCATTTGAAGAAAATGATTTTGTCAACAATAACTGGAAGGGTAGTGAATGCGATACCAGCTTATATCACTTTTGGAAAAAGTTAAAATTATATTCTTCTAATTTTGATTTAAATGATCAGGTAATTCCATCAGTTGTATATAAAAACTGTTTTTGCTTTAATAAAGTTCTTTATTCTAAATTTTCTTTTGCAGAATAGTAAACCGGTCCAGGTGAAAGAGAATAATGTGGTACATTCATTTTTTTTATTAATTAAAAAAAATATATGTTAATATGTTTCTTATTTTTTAGGAGTACCCATCGATAGATGAAATCCCAAGGATTAAAGAAATTCATCCTTCAGAAAATGATCTTTTTCCAGAATATTTACTTTTTGACGCTGATGGATTAAAAATTGAAAATGTTCTTCAACTACAGCCAAATTATAATTATAAATATGAAGAGGTTCATGTTAATTTTTAAATAATAAATATATAATACTTTATTCAAGTTTTTTTTAACAAAGTTTTTATAATTTATGATTTAATAGATTGTTTCTGAAGAGGTGTTCATGGAAATTCTCTCCTGCGAGTCATTTCAACAACACTACCCATCTTCTTTAGAAAATGAAGTTATTCCGTTGATGAATATGGAAGGTAATCCAATTGGCGAAGTAGAAGTAAGAAATATTCTGGAACTGGACTGCTCAAATTTAAGTTTCTCAGAAGATATTTTAAATATTTTGGACTGTTCAGAAGCTATAATTAATGGAATGGATTCTTTTTAAATGTATATACATAAGTTTCAGTGCAAACAATATTTTTTAAAATTTTTTATATAAATTATTTAATTTTGTAAATTTATAGTCAGACCAAGAACTGTCAAGAACCGAAACCAAAAAAATGCAATAATAGTATCTATAACAATTATTAAATTTTTAGAGTAAATTATATTTATTTATTTAATTTATAGTTAAGGCTATGTGTATAATTATCTATAAAATAACTTTTACTATTGATGGTTTTTGTAAATGTATTAAAAATTAATACATATATGTATTATATGATAATGTAAATACTTGGTTTTTATCTCTGTATTTAGTAACTTGGTAAAGGTCTATATAAAAAAATATATTAATTCCTTCCCTATTTCAATTTAAAAACGATAGTTACCTTGTTACCTTAGGTAAACAGGTTACCTTCTATTGTTATGCAATGGGGCCCATACTAAAATAAATAAAAAAATACACTAGCTCTATTGTGTTATTTTTTTGTAATTTAAAAGAATAAAAAAATAAATATGTATTTCTATTATTAAATTTAGCAGGTAAAATGTATTTCAAAAATATTATATATATAATTATTTAAAAATATAAAGTTTATCTATTTAATTAATTGTTTTAGGTTGGATTTTTATTTTGAATGAATATCAGCTATAAAATATCAAAGAAATAGTAACTTATTATTTTACACAAATAAAATTTGTTTAAAGTTCCTTATCTCAGCTATATAATGAATTATTTTTAAAAATAATAAGGTCATTTGAATTGTTTGCTAATCCTTAAAAGCAAGCAGTAATTATTTTTTTGCATTTGCTAAACCAATTTTTAAATTTAAATTTTAATTTTTATCAACAGTGCAGGTAAAAAGCTACCTTAAGAATATATAAAATAATTTATCAAATTTTAACTAAAAAAAACAAATTTGTACCTATTTAAAAAAATATTATAAACTAAAATAATATTAATTAAAATTTTTTTATTATACAACTTTATAAATAATTTATATACATAAAATAAATAAAATTAAAATTACTATACAGGTAAATTTACTATAATTTTTCTAAATTTTTTACTTAATCTAGATAAATAAAATATTATTTAGTAGGAATTTCACATAGTGTAATAAAAAAAGATAGTAATAGGTTTTTTGAATTTTTAAATTTAATAGATTGTTATTTATTGATTGTTTTTCCTTTTTTTTTTAAAGGCTCCATTAATTTTCTAATAACTTTCTGTTCTTTTATGATTTCTTTTTCTTTAGCTATCAAAAATTTTTTCCTTCTTTTTAGTTCATCCTTTTTTGCAGTTTTTAGTGCAATGGCACTTCTTTTAGAATCAATTTCTTTACTTATTTCATTTTTTAATGTATCAACTTCTTCTCCTTGCAATCTGATACGTAGTAATTTAAATTCTGCATTGTCTAAAGCTATTTTTCTATTAATTTGAGAAATGTCTACAGCTATATCAGAAATTTCTTTCTTTATTGGTTGTTTTTTGGTATTTAAATTTTTTAATAATTTTTTATTTTCTTCTAATAAAGTTTCTTTTTCTTTTTTCTCTCTTAGCTGATCTCTTACAATTTTATTTGTTAATACATAACATTTATCTTCTTGATTAGTTGTTCTTTTTTGATTTTCTTCTGGTTCAGGAAAATGTAAAATATCTTCAATTCTTAAATCTAAGCTATTTACAGTAACTAAAAAAACCATAAAGAAAAATTTTATATAAAATAATAAGAAACAAGAAAAATAGCACAAATAAATACCTGGAAAATTTTGTTGATTGTTATTATTTGAATAAATGATGGCTGTTTCACCATCAAGTGCTGATGATTTATTAGTATGATTACAACTATTGGAATTAAAGTAAGGATTTTTGCCAGCTGATGATTCTAAAATGTTTTCAGGCTGCCTCGCAGGCTGTTTATTGTTTAATTTAATCTGTGTGGAGTAAAATATTTTTATTATGACTTTGATGAATTATAATTGAGAAAAAAGAGTCAAAGATTTTTAAAAAATTATTAATCCAAGCTACTATATAATATTTACACTGTCTTTTTTGGATGTCGCATATTTTTCTTGAAGATTTTTCTCCATCGAGTTACTTTGTACATAATGATAAGATTTTTCATTATTAACGGAACCATAAAATTTGCTAGTAATTGAGCTGGTAGCAGCTGAACGATGATTGCTTGACATAGCCACTGTTGTAATATCTAAGTCTGCATAGAAAATTAATTTAAATAGGAAATTACTTCTATTGATTATATTCTGTTTAAATATTATTTTTCTTACCAAAATTATTATTGAAAGTATCTTGAGTATTTAATGGTCCAGTTTCTGCAGTCATATTCATATTTTCAAAACTCTTTGATACATAATCCAGCATATCTTTTTTCATTGAATAAATTTGTAAAAAATTATTATAATACCAATTTTAAATATTGAATAATATGTATACTTACTATCATCGTCTTCATCACCTTGCTTTGAATGAAATTCTGGCCTGTAGTCAAAATCTTCAGAAATGGCTTCAGAATTTTGAGTTATATTATCATCATAATTAACTGGATTATAATTTATATCATCATCATTGTCGTCAATAATTGGACCATTACTTTCAATAATATTCAAATTAATTTTATTATTATTAGAAAAAGTGGAATCTGAAAAAAAAGAAATTTTTAAGTACATTTTTAACTTTATGTGCTATTTTAAAATAAAATATTAATTACCTGGAGCAGTTTTTTCTCTAGAAATTTGATTTGGTTCAAACTCTTCCACATTTTGGTAGTTATGTTTAAACTTGTGCCAAAAGTAATACATTTCTTGGTATTCTTGTGGTCCTTGCCAAATTAAATTATCTTGAGAATTTTTAAAGAACTTTAAAACTGTTGGGTCAATATAATTTTCTATAAACTCTAATTTATTAGCATATAATTTAATTGTTTTGTAATTTTCTTTAGTTTTAGTCCAAAATTGATACAACTCTTGAAATTCTATAGGTCCAGCATATTCTGTACCTTGTGTTTTAAAAATTTCTTTAAAAAAACGAAGAGCTGTGGTGTCAATTAATACTTTTATTTCAGTTTCATAAGCTTCAAAAGTTTCAGATAAGTCAACATTCTTATTATTAATGAGCTTATGATATTTAATAGCATTTTCGTTAAATAGCCATAGCCCACAGGCTTTAAACCCACTTTTAAGGTTTTTTACAACGTCCACACCATCTATTGCGTTTTTAAGCACTGGAGCAAAATTGTATTTATCTAATGGTTGCTTTTTTTGAATCTTATATTCTCTAACAGCCTTAAGATATCCTGCTTTTAATGATCTAAACATAGCCACATCTAGTGGCTGCAAAATATGGGTGGCATTTGGATATAAGGCCACAAGTTCTATATGGTGTTCAGCACAAAAATCAAATAGTGCTAATGATGAATGTGATTTATGACCATCAACATAAACCACAATGGGAAATGTAATTTTATTCTTGACGCACCATGGATAAAAAATATTTACAACGTACATGTAAAAAGTTTGGCAAGTCATCCAACCACTAGGACTTTTCCCAATGACAAATTCCTCTGGAAATAGACTGCTTAATTTTGGAGAGATTGTCTGTTGAGCAAATAATACCATAGTTGGTGCCAACTGACCAGCAGCATTACCTACGACTAAAGCAGTATAACATTCTTTGTCATTTTTACAAAGAGTGTAAGCAGTTTTCTCATCCTTGTGTACTAGAACTTTTTCACCTGAAGGTGCTAATAAAAACCCTGATTCATCCATATTGAAGACTCTTGAAGGATCTATATTTATTAAATTTAAATTTAGAATTTCATTTTTTACTTTGCTAAACCAAGTCCTTAAATCTTGTTCATTTATATCTGCTCTTCTCTTTATGATATTTTTTGATTTTAATTCTTTTAGCTCTGGGTTTCTTCGGATAAACGCTTGAAACCAACCCTTAGATGGTCTGTCATTCGTAAATGGCGTTTCCATTTTTCTCATCCTTACGACGTGCTGTATCGAATCTATAAATTCTCCTCTGGTTAATGCAAAACCCTTTTTGCTGAAACTGAGAGCAAAATCGACGAGCGCCTTCTCATCCTCCATGGAAAATACAGTGCTAGGACCTGGTTTTGTGACAAGTGGCGAGCCCTTGTATTTTGCATGAAGAGTTGCAAAGGGAATCTTGAAAATATTAGCTGCATTTCTTAAAGATTCGCCTTTTCTTATGGCTTCTAAAGCTTTTTCTACGTCGTTTATAGAATATTTTTTATAAACTCCTCTCTTCGTCGTTCCTTTTTTTTTACCAGCTTTTTTTCCTACAAAAAAATAACGCAAATAAAAACATATTCATATACCGAATGTATATAAAACGGAATGATTAAACGAATATTAACAAAAATTAATATATAAATTATTTAAATTTACTTTAATTTTCATCATATATCGATCAACATGAAATGATTCGATGTATATTGTAAAATAAATAGGTATACAATTCAATTCATTGAGTGCGATAAAATTTGAGGTACATACATTACAAAATCGCGAACAAACTTTTTTACACTATATTGAAATAAAAAAAATAATTTAACACTTTAGATATTTAATAATCTTTTATTTAAAATAATTATTTAAATATTCTTGAGAAACACGCACAAAAAATAACAGTTTAATTCAATTTAATTAGAGAATTTCGCTAACTTAGAAATATTCGAATGAACTGCTGACACTACTAAATTAATCGTATTCGATTGTCGATCACATAATTTAAATAAATTAAACAATTAATAAATGTATCTTACCCTTTTTATTCATTTTATTAACTGTCACAATCACTTTCAAACATTTTTCATATTCCAAGATGGTTTAACCGGTTAGAAAACTCCAATTTTAAAGATCAGCTGATACGTGCTAAACGAAGAGAAAATTCTCATACAAGGACACTAGGGGGCGTTTTTACAGTTTTTTAAAATATTTTAAATTATTTTCTACGATAGGTAATGTAGAAAACGATTAAATATACTTTAAACTTTATTATTCAAATTTGGTTTTTGTTAAATGATGCATTCTTTTTTTTTTAAATAATAATTTATGAGAAAATGATCGAAATATAATACGTTCGAAAATTGGCTCCTATACGGTATATTTGTTTTCCAGATAATCTGATAATTCAGGATTTTTAAAAAAAGTCATTTTTTTATCATTTTATATTGTTAATAATCGTGGCACGGTTTATTTATAGAAATAGACCCTTGCACAACTGTGCATCGTAATTTTATGTAAAATAACTTTTAAGAGTGTTTTTTATGTTTCTATTTTAAAACTTATCTGACAGAAAAATTCTTGTGTATAGTAAAATTAATGGAATTTACATCCAATAAATATGTACCCCTCTAAAGGAGTTCAAACAAGTATCATTCAATAGAATACGCTCATTTTACGAAATTTTAATCATTTTTTTGAATTTTTTTAGTTGCTAAACGTTCAAAATTCTGTCACATATTTTAAAAGGGTATCTGGGATAAGATAGGCAAAATGCCCTAAGAACTAGATTTTCAAATAAAGTTGATGATGGTGCCAGTTTGACCAAAAAATTCAGATTCCCATGGACCAAATATTTTTGTGTTTGTTTTCCCTATATTAAATTTTTCAGAGGCGTCGATCACTAAATCGTTTGCCGTTTGGTAGAAAATTTACATTGAATCTAAAATATTAAAAATTATAGAATTTTTTTCAAGGAATCACTTTGCACAAAATTTTATTTTTTTAGTAAGTGCAGGTTAATACAAGAAAAATTTCCAGAATTAAAAATTTTTGAAGCGTTTGGTGGTTCATGGTGAAAAATTACTTTTTTCGATTTTTTAATCTTTTTTTATTTAATAAAAGCACTTATATTTTTTTTTTTTTTTAAATTTTATTTACGTCCGAAGGTAACAATTTGTATACAATTTTTTTTTTTTAAATCTATCAAAATGAGCAGATAAGTAAAATAATAAATTATAATAAATTTCAAATACATTTCTATAATAAATTTTTTAATAAATCTTTAAATAAATTGAATATTCACAAAGAAAAGTTAAAGTAGTATTTAAAATTTTAAAAATATTTTTTTAAAATGAAATGCTAGAGTATCAATTTGATGCTATATAATGTTTATTACACTTTTTATGTGGAAATCCCCCTATATATTGAATAACTGATGTAAATACCGTGAATCCTGGCATAGTTTATAAAATTGCCGTTTTTATTTTATTTTTTTGCGATAAAAATTGATCAATAATAAAAAAAAGGGGGATTAAATGGACTTAGAATAATTTCGATTTAGGGATTTAGAATAATCCAGGTTTAGGGAATCAGAATAATTTGGGTTTAGAATCTTAACATCTAGTAAGGGTGAGAATTACAAATTATAAAAATAGCAAATTCTGTTGTAACGTTGTGTAACATTTATGCATTATGCCTAGCCCTCAGATGTAGTAAACATGTTCGATGTATTTAAATTGCTTTTACGAAAACCAGTTACAAGTTTTTTGCAAAATTAACAGAATCTTAACATTCTAAACAGGTTAATTTGTTTTTAAATTATTATTTAAGCCAGAAAACCAACTTCACTATTATTTATATATTTTTATGTTGAACTAAAACCTTGAGTACTTTTAGTCCTAGTCTTTTAAATTCTGTTATTTTTTCTAATATTTTTGCACGCTTTTTTAAATTATTAAAAATTTATTTTTTTTATTTATAACTGATTTTTATGGGGGTATAAGAAATATAAAATAAAGCTAAACAAAATTTGAGTAATTAAATGTTAATTATGCACGTGCAGTAACTATGGAAACCATCACTTGTATATTCAAAAAATTGCAAACCTTCGTATTTGAGTTTCCAATTTTCTTTGAATCAATCAGTTTATTTTGAATTCAAAGTTTGTTATAAAAGCTAAAGAAAAATGAATTCTGTTCAAAAATTATTTTTGAAATTTCAAATTTTCTTGAAGATAATTTTATGGAATTTTTATTACTTTAAATATTTTTAACAGACAATGAACTTTTTTGAGACAGTGATTTTGAAAACTAATAAAATCAAATAAAAAAAAAATCACTCTTAAATTGATCAAAATCGAGTAGAATATAAAAAACTGAACGAAAAACATAAAAAAGTTTCGAATGTTTTAAGTCACAAAAGTTCCTGTATATTCGTGTGTTTCTTTTATAAATAATTTAAACACATCAAATATGACCACTTATTAAAATTACACTTCTGTTATAATTATATTATTTTTTTATTGATATAAATATTTATTGTTTAAATAATTACTTTTTCTAAAAATTTTTACAATAGGTAATAGAAATATCAAAATTTGTTTGAAATAAAAATATATGTTTTTTTTATGCCGAATAAATATTTTTATTCTAAATAAAATAGTTACACCCATTACTTCATTAAATATATATTTTATTGACTGCATAAAATAATTATTTATAATTATTACTGTAGACATAGAGTTTCATTTCAAAACAATTAAAAACAAGATTAAAAATTAATTGAAAGAAAAAAAAAAGAAAAAAATTAATAAAAAAATAACTAGCAGAGCGTGGTTTCGATCCACGGACCTCTGGGTTATGGGCCCAGCACGCTTCCACTGCGCCACTCTGCTGTCTTAGACACTTGAGCCATTGCGACTCAGGATATCTATCTATGTTAAAATAAGAGTTTTGAGGAGTACACATAAAAATAGGATAGGTCAAAGTCATTTAAAAAAAAATTTAATTATAACTAATATAAAAACTAATATAAATAAAAAAACTTATAAAAATAAGTTCCCTATTTCCAAAAGAGATTCGAATTATATTGATTTTATATAATTATATATGAGAAAAATTGTAATGCTGGTAAGGCAGATCATTTTAAAAATAATGATGCAATAATTATTAAAATTTAGTTTATGAATAATTCAAAGTATAATATCAAATTTCTTATGTGAATGTTTTTTAATACTCACTCAATTCATTATTATAAAAAAAAATTTCAATCTCAATTATTCAAATTTTTGATTTTAATGTGGGTGGGACTTCTGAGTCGTTAAGGCTAAGAATTTCATGTAGCAGAGTGGCGCAGTGGAAGCGTGCTGGGCCCATAACCCAGAGGTCCGTGGATCGAAACCACGCTCTGCTAATTATTTTTTTCTTTTATTATTTTAAACCTTCCAATTTTTTTCTTTTTTTTTTCTTTTAAATAATTTTTAATTTTGTTTTTAATTGTTTTAAAGAACTTTACGTCTACAGTAATAATTATAAATAATTATTTTGTTCAATAAATAAAATATTTATTTAGTAAAGTAATGAATGGGTGTAATTATTAATTAATCGGTGTAACTATTTTATTTAAAATAAAAATATTTATTCGGCATAAAAAACTATTCCTCCCTTTGGGGGGCAAAAAATGTGTTTTTTAGGGCTTTTTTGGTCTATATTTAATTTCTCAGCCGCATCATCATCTAATTTTTTACCGTTTGGTGGAGAGCAGTATATCATATACATTATATTTCAAGGAAAAAATAATTTTGAGGTTTTTTAAGGCCTTTAACCCGCTTTTACATCGAAACTAATAAAGACCAAATATTGAAAATCATAGATTATTTTCAAGGAATTACTTTGCACAAAATTTTATTTTTTTTGTATGTGATGGTTAATAAAGGATAATTTTTCAACAAAAAAAAATTTTTGAATTATTTGGTTCTTGGTGAAAAATTATTATTTTTTTTGATTTTTTAATCAAATATATTGAATAATTGATGTAACTGTGGTTAATCCTTACATAGTTGCCAGAATTTCCGTTTTTACTTTATTTTTTTGCGATAAAAATTTATCGAGATCGCTAATTCTATGATAAAAACTGTTTTTAATATCTTTGATTTTACAAAACTATAACAGAGCTTTAAAATTAATATTATATTTTCATGCATTCAGGTACAATTGATTTCTCTTGATATTATCCATATTAATTAGTAAGTTTATTATCAATTTATTGGATTTGTTTAACAATATATATTTTCATTTTATTTTTAATATATTATTTTTTTTCTGTAATGATACTAAAAACTTTATGTACTTCAATCTAATCTTTTCAAAAAAATGTGCAATGGCAAAAAAAATGAAAAAAAAATAAACAAAAAATAAAAATGAGTTAATCTCACTTAATATTTAAAAAAAAGAGAGATAATTATGTACATTTTATTTTTTATAAGGGTAAGTACGTGATATTTAAAATCCTGATGAAAATTAATGAAGAAAAAAAATTGAATATCAAAAAAAATGATTGAATTAGGTTAAAAAGCTCGAAGCTTTTTTTATTAAATTAGAGAGAAAGTGTTTATGTATAATTGTATATGTGAGTTATATAACCTTATTAAAAGCAGCTAGGAATTGCACCTAGGAACCAAAAATGTATATGTTATTTAATAAAATTTTGTAGAATTTTAAAAAGTTTAGTAAAAATTCGCAAATTTTTACTGATATTGCCTTTCCCTTAGAAAATTTCTGAAATTTCTGGATCCACCACTGTCTCTAAAATTCTTCTTTTTTTTCTGCTACTTTTTATAAAAATATCTTAGAAATTTTTAAAAGTATTTTATGCAGAAAGTTATGTTTTTAGATTTTTTTATGAATTTATTCAAATAAAATTTTTTTTTTAATTCTATTTTTTTTTAAGATAAAATTTAAATATTTAAACAGGAGTAAACTGGGAGTAATCCAATAGCAATTGTGTGATTTTTGTCATTAAATTTTGGAGTACACTGTTAAAATTTGTTATCTAAATTTACTAGTAGGTTGCATAAGATATGCTTCAAAAATTGTTATAATGCATAATTGCAAAAATTTTTTTAAATCAGTAGCTTTGAATCCAATAATCTATATTATAATTTATATTTCTGATGGAAAAACGCGAACTTCCAGAGCAACCCTTTTTATTTCAAAACCCCTTGTCTTTTCGGCCAAAGATCCATCCAAGTTTCGATAGATCGATGTCCTGGGTCGAGAACGGTTTTATAGAAACCAGAGAAATTTACATAATGATAGAGGTTTTTTACAAAAAGGATAAATTCCGATAGGATAGAGTCCGATAAATCAAACAGTTGTCTTATCAAAGAAGTTAGAGTTAATGCGCGAGTATTTAAAAAATATATAGTTAAATCATTATTCTATAAATATTGTTTGGAAGCTTGATGCGAGTTTCCAACATAAGAAATACGGAATTTTGTTTCTGGACGTAACAATTTCTTTTGCCCCGAATCAGTTTCTAAAGTAGTATGTTCCCGTGATCCTCCTTCTTTCAGGTAAGCTAATCATGATATCTTAAGAAAGCATGGATCTAGTATTCTCCTGCCTTCGAGAATTTGGCTCGGGATATCTTTACAACTTTGTACTTTTAGAGTTCCAGTATTCTGAAACCAGAAGAAAGATGAATTTCCTTCAGATTCCACCAAGGTATCCGAGTAACATCAGGCAGGGCCTTTGGTGCATGGAGCCAAGATCTTTTCAAAATCTATATATACACTTTTAACGTGGAATCGCTAATATAATATTTTATAAAAACTCTAGAAATCTACTAAAAACAATATTTTTAATAAAATAAATAAGAAATTAATGATATAAAAATATTAAATAAGAAAATAGTTTATGGAGTATATATATATCCAATTCATTATCATTAAAAAAACCAAGTCACCATGACAACGAAAATATACTATTATAGTTTTTATAGTTTATTTCTCGAACTTTTGTAATTACATGGTTTATTTTTAAAAAAAAGTAAGTAAGTTTATTGCAATTTCAATCAATTTTCTAACAATTTAATTAAATGTTTCTAACATTTATTTTAATTCCAATGATTACATTTAAATGTATGCTTTATAATTTAATAGTTTTTTTCAGAAAATATTACTTTGAACTTTTATACATTGATTTCCTTTTTTTTTTTTTATTTAGTTCGATGTAGTTTGAAAATACTAAGGTTTTGAAAAATAAAAAAATACCCTGCCAACTAGCTGGCACTGAGGTTCCTCAAACAATGGGCTGTAATCTTAATTTACAACAAATATTATATTGATTACAACCATGCAATTATACATACATTTTTCGTTTTTAGTAGCTGGTAAAGTAGATTATTAAGATCATTTTGTTATTAAAGTGAAAATTCTAGCGTCCATGGATTGGTCGCGCCGGCGTTAATGGATTTAAAATCATTTTTGCATAATTAAAAAGAAACAAATGTAAAAAAAGCTAATTTTATTTTTTTTTATAAAATTTTATTTTATTAGAATATATAATTATCCCTTAATAATTAAAATATTGGGTAACATGATTTTTTTGTTTTGTCAAAGAAATGGTTGTTAACGATGCTAAAATTACAAATATTCGCTCAATTATTATAAAAAGATAGGAGTTTTTACCATAATAATTCCTTATAATTTATTTTCTCAGTGTACTTCTTGCATTTCAAGATTTTAACATTATTTATATTATTTCTATTAATCACAAAATAATAAATTATTTAATTCTATACATTGTTTGATTCTTTAAAAAATGCCAATATAACTTTTAAATCTTAATTTTAAAATGCAAACATAACCATTTAATATTTTTAGGCTGTTTATTATTGTTTATAATTTCATTAGGCTGCATACATAAATAAACATAGCAACGAACAAAATAATCCGAGGAAGTCAAAAAGAGGCAAGATTTCCATCATTCTTTCTTGTGTGTTATAATTTATATCAAAATAAAAAAAAATTGTGATCGGATACAAAAAATTACTATAAACTAAATTTCTAAAACTTGTACACTCATTAAAATAAATTAGATGTGCCCAAAACGAAAAATAAATTTGGTGTTATATGTATTTTTTTGTGACGAAGATTTTGGAGAAAAAAATTTTCAAAAAATTAATTATCAGATTCAAGATATCGAGTAAAAATCATAATTTCAAATATAAGTAATTTCATGGAAATGAATGAGGTATTACATCCAAATTAAAAAAAAAAAAGTATTTTGAGATTTTTTTAATAAACAAATTTTTTGGAAAAAAAAGTTAGGTATTCATTCGATAGTTGTTATGAAATATCACTGATTACAATATTTTAAAATATTAGTACTTTCATAGAATTAAATGAGGTGTTACACCAAAAAAAAAAAAAAAAAATGCAGTTTTTTTTATTTTTCTTTTTTTTTAATTTTGAGAAAAAAATTTTGAAAAAATTCAGTATCAGTTCCAAAAAATTACTGTAAACGAGGTTCTTAAAACAAGTACTTCCATGGAAATAAATTAGGTACTACGTCCAAAAAGAAAAAAAAGTTTCGTATTTTTTGTATTTTTTTGTGAAAAAAATTTTAGAAAAAAAATTTTCAGAAAATTAAGTATCCGATTCGAGATATGATTTGAAAACTATACTTTCAAATATAAGTACTTTCATGGAAATAAATGAGGTATTACATCCAAATTAAAAAAAAAAAAGGGGGGTTAGAGATTTTTTGATAAAAAAATGTTTGAAAAAAAAATTATGTCTTAATTCGATAATGGTTTTGAAATATCACTAGTTACAATATTTTCAGATATTAGTACTTTCATAGAATTAAATGAGGTATTACACCCAAAAAAAAAAAATATTGCATTTTTTTTTATTTTTCTATTTTTTTAATTTTGACAAAAAGAATTTTGAAAAAATTCAGTATCAGATCCAAAAAATAACAATAAACAAGGTTCTTAAAACTAGTACTTCCATGGAAATAAATTAGGTACTACGTCCAAAAAGAAAAAAAAAATTTGTATTTTTTGTATTTTTTTGTGAAAAAAATTTTAGAAAAAAAATTTTCAGAAAATTAAGTATCCGATTCGAGATATCATGTAAAAACCATACTTTCAAATATAAGTACTTTCATGGAAATAAATGAGGTATTACATCCAAATCAAAAAAAAAAAAAAGTACCTCGAGCTTTTTTGGTGAAAAAATTTTTGAAAAAAAAATTAGGTCTTAATTCCATAATACTTGTGAAATATCACCGATTACATACATACGTACACACACACACACACACACACACACACACACACACACACACACACACACACACACACATACAGACTTTTTTTAAAAACAGGTTTTTTAGCTTCCTGGGGTCCCAAAACGTGCTTATATGCCAAAAAATAGAAAATCAAATTTTGACCTAACACAATGGTTCCTCTTTGAGGAACCAAAACAATGATTAAATTGAGATTAAATAAACTGTTGCTATAATTATACATATACTATTTTTTGCTAAATTATTGATTTCGCATTAAAAATTATTTCAAGTTGTAGTAGTATCACAGGGTTTCGCTCTATAAATAATAATTCCATATTACAAAAATAACCATTCAAAAGCATAAAACATAAAATAATAAATAAATATTTGTCAATATAATGATTTAATCCCAATGTATTGATTTAAATTCCATAGTAACAAATATTTTTTTCATATGAAAAAAATGACCTTCATTTTGAATATTATTAGAACAACAATGAATGTTTTTTTAAACAAACAGTTTAGTATTGTCAGTAAAGTATTGATATTAAAGCTCGTTTTTTTGTTATTAAATAAATTTTGTTTTTTAAGATGTTAATAATTGTTAGCAGTTTTCTAAAATGAAGTTAATCTTTATTTTCATAATTTTAATTCAAAAATTAAATTTTATCTTTTCAATTTCAACTATTGATTTATTTGTGCAACATGTACTTCAAGAAGTTAATCCTCATCATGTAACAGCTTATGCGCCGCATACATCAAGAAACGCTAGCTCGAAAACACAAATTGTTTTCAACGAATTTATAAAACGGGTACCAGGAACGATTATTGGCAACGAATATGCTTCAGATTTAGAAAAGATTAAAGCAAGTCAGTCTTTAATGTACAACCATAAAATTTCTTCTACTT
This sequence comes from Anagrus nilaparvatae, assembly GCA_022575985.1. Lineage (NCBI taxonomy): Eukaryota > Metazoa > Arthropoda > Insecta > Hymenoptera > Mymaridae > Anagrus > Anagrus nilaparvatae. Next base: position 4,675,366 of record JAKSXM010000246.1, on the reverse strand, counting down.
TGCATTTAATTTTCCTGGATTTTGATAACACAATAGGATCTAGAAAAAATATTGTTGATAAACTTGCAGCAATATTTAATCTTATTGATACATCAATATTTTACATGTCTAGACCTAAATATTTATTAATTTTGAACTCGAATGCATATTCTAACAAAGATATAAGAAAAATAATCTCACTCGCTTGGAAGCACAATCTTCTTGATTTTACAGTAGCATTGATTGATGGTAAAGGAGGAATTCAAATAATCATTCACAATCCTTATTTTGGTTCTACTGAGATTACTGAATTCCAAAACTCCAAGATTGAAATATTTCCTGATAAACTGAAAAATATTAATGGCTTTAAACTGAAAGTAGGTGTTAAAAGATTTTGCTGGCCTGAATGTAACTCGAATATATTAGGAACAGCTAACAAAAATAAATGGAATAATCTCTACACTGGGTATAAATATTTTGAGAAAACAGTAAATTCATCAACTGAAATTATACCATGCAGTTTCAGTACAGTACCCCGTGCTGAAACAATAAAACAAAATAACTTAAGCTTGTTTCTTTCTTACAATTTCGTTCACCGTATAAAACATTACAAAAATTCAAAGTTATTGAGTATTGAAAAAATTGTAGCAATCGTACCAGTAAATCACATCACGAAGTTTAAGTTTTCTGCTGACATTTTATATTGTTTCTTGGGAATCACATTTATTCTTATTCTTTCTGCCATTGTTTTGAAAAGATTGAAGTTATTACATGAAGATTGGTCAACATTGTTAGTTTTTCAGATAATTTTAGGATTTGTATCTGAGATCAAACACAAATCTTTACAGTCGAAAATTCTCTATTTTACGATTGTTGGTTTTTCAATTTTTTTTGTTTCTGATATAATTTTAGAAGTAGCAAAATCAAAATACGTCACTTTTGAAAGACCATTGATTTGCAACTTGAAGAGGTGTTTGAAAAAAACATAACCATTTACAGTCCAATGGACATGAAAGCCAAAAAAATGTTATTGGAGGATAATTACCTGAATAATAATTTAAAAATAATTTTAAATAATATTAAAGAGTGTAATATTTTTGATGACATATCAGAATTTGAAAATTCTATCATTATAACTAGTAGCGTAATTGCAGATGCATTGCTAGATAATAGAAGCGACCATTCAAAAAAATATATAATTATTGATACAAACTTTCCAGCACATATTTCAGCTTTACTGTTTGAAAATAATTCACCGTATTTAATAAAGTACTCAAAAATAGTAGATCGAGTATCCGAGACAGGATTAGACAAGACTTGGGTTGGAGAAGTTACAGAAAAGGAGAATTTTATGCATGAAGAAGAAGATGACAATGCTTTAATTCACTTGCTTAAAATTATAATGATCACTGGCACCTGTGCATCAATTATTGCGTATGTTTATGAAGTTTTGCGTTACTTACTGTTAGTAAGAGAAATTATTATTCGACAATTTAGATTATTTATATGAGTGAAATTTCCCTACTTAAATTGTGTTTTAATTAGTAGTAGAATAGCCGCGCGGTTAGCGCGCGCAAAACATTGGCTTTTTAAAATAATTTCCTTATCAAATTAATTTATTTGAAATAAATATTACTTTAAATAAATATTAAATAAATATTACTTTTAAATATTACTTTTAAATAAATATTACTTTTACGCACTGGAGGGATAAGGGTGCGTTTTGATGTTTTTAATTAATTTGTTAATTTGTTAATGTTTGTTATTAATTATTAATTTGCTTATTAAATAATATATTTTTAGAAAGATGAAACTTAAATAACTTTTACCGAATCTGAATTCAGATTTTACGAACAATCCTTTAAATGCCCCAAAAATAGGGGTAATGAGGGTGAAAAAGGGGCTAAAATAAAAATGACGGAAAAATCAACATAAAAATAAAAAAATAATACCAAAAATACCTAAATTTCGAATAATGTTGGTTTTAGCTCCAAATCGGTTCAAATAGGTAAATTTTACTCCTAATTCTTTATTTTGAATTTGTTTTAAGTTAAAACGCTTAAAAATTTTCCTTAAAAGGTAAATAGGTAAAAAAGGTAAAAAACTTTTATGCCCTTAAAAATTACCGTTAAAAGGTAAATAGGGATGGTCTTTAAAAAGTACAAGTACACCTATTTTTTTTCTTCAAATTGATCCATATAGGTAGATTTTATCGCTGACTTCAAAGCTGATGATAGTATCAAGCGAAAACCCTTTTGTTAGCATATCAATAGAGGTAAAGGTATATATACATACATATATATATATATATATATATATATATACCTAGCAATTATTTTAAAATTGATACTTAATTTGAGCCTGGAATCGTAAATTTTTTTTTTGAGGGCACATCGATATGACCCGTGTTTTCAGATAGTTTGAACCTTCAGAAAACCGAAAAAAGGTGCCAAAAAGATTTTTTCACTTTTATGTCAAAAAACGTGTTTTTCGTATCTGAGCTACCCTAAATTTTTAAAATAACTTTTTAGGTAAAAAAACTTTTTTTAAATAGATAAGAAAATCTGATTGCCAGGGAAAAACCACTCCAGAAGAAAAAAAAACTTATCTTTTTACGATGAAATTTAGCCAAGTTATCGTCAATTTAAGATTTTGCTCAAATTCGTCTTAAAAAAAGCCTTTGAAAACTGTAAGTAGCAAGATTTACTTAACACAGTTTTTGATCTAAAAATTAAAATTTTGTCAATAAAAATAATTTTTTTCTTAAAGAAATGAATTGCCAGGAAAAAATTAATCGATTTAAAAAAAAAAATTATTATTTTACAATGAAAATCAAGCGAATAATGCATGTTTAAGGTTCAGAAACAGGCTTTTTTCAATAAAATTTCAATCTTTTTTAAGACGAATTTGAGCAAAATCTTAAATTGACGATAACTTGGCTAAATTTCATCGTAAAAAGATAAGTTTTTTTTTCTTCTGGAGTGGTTTTTCCCTGGCCATCAGATTTTCTTATCTATTTTAAAAAATTTTTTTTACCTAAAAAGTTATTTTAAAAATTTAGGGTAGCTCAGATACGAAAAACACGTTTTTTGACATAAAAGTGATAAAATCTTTTTGGCACCTATCGCCGATTTCTTGTTCACGATTTTTTTCGGTTTTCTGAAGGTTCAAACTATCTGAAAAGACGGGTCATATCGATGTGCCCTCAAAAAAAAAATTTACGATTCCAGGCTTAAATTAAGTATCACTTTTAAAATAATTGCTCATATAATAAGCACAAAATGATATACAAAGTTTAAAAATTCTTATGAACCTTATTTTATTCTATGTATACAAAAATTATATAGGATTGTTCAGACGTATATATAGTAGCATAGAATAATATTACTGCATAGTAGTAATTATGCATATAAAACTATTTATAATAGTATATAATAAGGTTCTTAAGAATTTTTAAGCTTTGTATCATTTTGTGCTTATGATATATACTTTATGTGTCCCAGTTCGTCCCCTTCACCTCTATTGATATGCTAACAAAAGGGTTTTTGCTTGAGACTATCATAAGCTTTGAATTCAGCAATAAAATGTTCCTACACGCATACAAAAAATTACTAAATATAACTAAAATTACGATGTTGTTTACTAAATTCAGTTTGGTTAAAAGTCACTATAAATTATTAGTAAAATTAGTTGTGATTGTTAAAAATTTGTAAATAAAAGCATTAAAAAGATTGAATATATTTTACAAATATAAGTTGACTCAATTATTTATTTATTTATTTTAAATCTTTCAATGTACTATAAATGTTAGGTCCTTTAAAATTATTTTAAAAAAGTAAGTATGGTCATAGGAAATACATAGGAAAATATTTAAAAATACATATATTTTATGTTAATAAACAAGATTTTTTTATTTTATTAATTAAGTACAGAGAATTAAAAATTAATTAGTTTTTATTTTTACAAATCAGTGTTTTACAATTTGACATATTTTTCATGGTACATTTTTTTTTAGACTTGGACTAAAAGTACTCAAGATTTTTTAATTCATAATAAAAATATATAAATAAAGGTGAAGTTTTCTGGCTTAAATAATAATTTTAAAACAAATTAACCTGTTGTTTTGTGTAAAATAAGTTATTTATAAATGCTGTAAACTATTCAACAAATTGAATAATATTTTTAGTATTTAGCCTAAAAAAGGTATAAATACCCGAAAGAAACCTGAATTATTGGTTTAACTCATAGCAGTGGAGTGCTTGGTTTTTTTGGCAGTTTTTTAATTAGTTTCTAACGTAATTTCATGTATTTAAACCATACAGAATGTCAACTAAAAAAAATGGTCCAATTTTTTGTAATATTGATTTTAATAAAACGAAAAATTATTTAAAAATGTTTAAAATAAATGAAAAGTGTTGACTCAAATAGTCTGATTATAGCTTCGAAAAGTGCACAGTACTTACTTTTCAAAATAAAAAAATGAAAATTTTATGTTTCTGAAAAATACTAGAAATAGAATAAAAAATACCATACATGAGTTAAAATTATATGGCTTATGACACCCGCAAACTTTTTTTCTTTAATTTGAACATAACGCAGAGACAAATTAATTTTCATATAGAGCAGGTAATTCGAGATATAATGAAAGAAGCAAAACCAATGAACTTTTATTTTGTTAGAACATTATGCATAAATCAAATCGTTAAAAAAAAATTTCTAATATTTAAGGAAAAAAAATATGAAGTTAAAGAAACTGAAATATTTAAGATAATTGATAAAATTAGCTTACCCAAATTCCAAAATAAATTAATTGAAATATTAAATCCTTATTTTAACCAATGGCAAGACAAATTTGGCATTGATTAAACTATATGGGCAATGAGGTATTTATTAAATATTTTCCTACTAGTTATTCGGCCATAGATTTTTTGCAACATTTACAATTGGATTGCAAAGAAAAAATAAATTATCCAAAAACGCTTGAAAAAATATTGCATATTTCAAAAAACGTTCTAATCGAAGACGATAAGATAAGAATGTCTTGTGATTTTGGGATAAAAAATTACATTATGGCTATGATTTATACGCATGAAATGCATGTAGAGCCAATGATTAAATATTGGTACACTAAAAAGAATAACAAAAATATTGAGAATTTTCCATCACCCAAAAGTTTATTTGAAACAATAACCGCTTCTCCATTTAAGTATAATAACAATCATATTTAGACAGTTTAATAATTAATTAGCCTTTAAAATTGTGTCGACAAAAAGTCCTACTTTAAATTATTTAAAAATTGATGCATATTTTTTTGGCGAATTTTTTTTTTTTATTTAAAAATAATTTCGATTCATATCCAACTTTTTTATAGTTTAAAAAGATAAATTTGACTTAATTTATACCTATCTAAATACAATTATTTAAATTTTTTATCTGAAGTAAACTAGGAACTAAAGGCCATCAAAAAATTGATCCTTCTCAGATCCAAACTGTGATCTACTAAAGTAAAAGTGCAAAAATAAAAGTTGTACAAAATGATATTTAGGGAAGTTAACAAAGCAAAATATTGGAAATTTGATAGATTATGCTTTGGATTGACAGGAGCTATCTAATATTTAAATTTATAAATTGCTTACTTTATGATTTCTTTGAAAAATTAAAGACAGAAAAGATTATAATTTACCAAATCAACAATTAATCAATTTTATTAAAATAATAAATCAAATAATTTAATTAAAAAAGCGCAGAAAAAGATTATAATTACAATGATAAATAATTTATTTTTTTGTGACTGAGTAATTTTAATTGTATACATAATTTTTATTATACCAATATTAAATAAATAATTATTTGTTTTTTTTTATACTTATAAATGCATTAATATAATAATTATATAGCAGAAATAAAACTAAAGTTGATGTTTATTATAACTTACTAATACATATATAGTTAAAAAATTAAATTAAGTACTTTTAGCCGAAGTTTTTTTTTTTATCAGTACTATATAAGATCTGTTCGTACATACAAATAGAAATTTATACTCGTATTCATTCACCAGGCAAATATGTTTATAGGAACTTTTGTTATGCGTAAATTATATTATCGAATTTTCATGATATAAAATTTTCATATGAAACTTTTTAATGAAATAAATAACAATATTAAAATATCTGCATGTCAGTTGGCATATCGACCATGCTTTTTATTTTAAATTCTTAATGTATTTTGTTTTTTGAAATTTTTTATCATTATTTTTACTTTCAACAAATCTTTTTAGTTTGATGACAGAAACGTCAAATTTTTTATCTTTAATTTTAAAATGTATACATATTTTATAAACCAGAACTTTGTATGCGGTTTATAACATTTAATAAATTGAATTTTGCACTCTTTTTCTGTATTTTCAGTGTATTCGTCCTCAATAAATTCGGATAGCGATAAGGGTTTAATATCACTAAGAGCTTTTAATTCTGATTCTATGTTTGCCAAACGATTCAATAAGTCTTTCTTATCACTTATAAGTTTTTGAATTTTTGCCCTTTTTCCACCCCTCTTTATTATCTTCATCCACCACAAAATTTAAAAAGAAAAAAAGGAATAATCAAAAGAGTGCTTCTCTTTCTCATTCAAAATCAAAAGTAAAGAGATCAGAAATTTGGAAAGATTTTGAGAAAAAAGATTTTTTAAGCAGATATATTGACTCAGAAAAATGCTACGTTACTCGTTTTGAGTATTTATAAAACATAGATGACAAAAAAAACTTTGTAACAAGAACCTCGACGCCAGTATTAATGACCCAGAACCATGGACAATATTTAGATATACCTTACTTTTTTTTCTTTTCAAACTAAAAGAATAATTAATATTATAAAGTTTTAAAATATCAGAATCTTTTAAATTAATACATAGCAAATAATTTTCGATTGGGTCAATATTCGCTAAAAGTTTAAGGGTTTTCAATTACCGTGAATTCACATACGATAATAACCAGCATTCAGTGTTAGGGAATTGCCATATAAAATACGAAAACTAACATTCCAGGTTCAAAATAATTTTATAGACAGAAAAATACTAATAATAACTCAATAGACCTCGTCACCTTGCCTGAGACCTCGTAAGTTGTATATAAAAAAGAAATACTCCAAACAGATGGAAGATAACTTCTTAAAGTCAAATTACTTTTATAGTGAAAATAAAATGATTTTTTGGTTAAGAAATAATTAAAAAGCCAAAAATAGATTATAGAGAAACCAACGCAATATTCACTTATGTAAAAGCAGTTATTATATTAATTTGTCAGTGAGAACCAAAAAAAATTCTGGTATCTTAAAAGTGAAAAAGCGTCGTTACACACTCAGCTAAATTTTGAAATTAATTAAAAACATGAATATTTATCACAATATAATACAATGGGTTTGCAGATGCAAATGTACAATGGCGCATAAAAGAATTAAACCATTTATTTTATTCGTAGATTAAAATTGAATCAAGATAATTTATTTATAACTTAATTATAAATTTACCTGAAATGTAAATACCAAGTTTTCGATCATTTCGTTTTCGTAAAACGATTATACAAGAATTGATAAATCAAGAAACAACCGTAAAATATTTTTTAAAATATTTTTTCATCAAACTAAAACTATTTACTAAAATATATTTACTGGAACGTTAAAATATAAAGAAAAATTAATTTCATCTTATTTTATAAAGTGTGTCCTTATATTTACACATTTAGTTTCTTATAAAGCAAATAACATAAATTAACTCGGAAAAGGTAATTTATTTTTACAAAGCTTGTTATAATAAATTATAGAAAAATATTTATATTTTATTGAGTAGATTATTTAAAGTAATAAAAATAATTCTTTTTCGTAAATAAATCTTACAAATATTAAAATTATTGTCCGGCTGTCGGACACTCCATGGGTGTGCATGTGGCTGGGAACGCAGGACGATATGCTAAGAAACCTATAGGATATATTTTTGGATTAGAACCAGCAGGAGTTCTATTCGAAAGGGTGCAAACTTACGTCAAAAAAAGTCTTAATAAATCTTACAAATATTAAAATTATTATCCGGCTGTTGCCTGCTATTGCACAAAATTATACACACCCAGCTTGAACGAGCGAAAAGTCGAAAAAAATGACGACAAAATCTGATACAGCAAAGTTTTCGGAAATAGTTTGTTATTTTCATATTTCCATAGCAGTAAGTTGGAGCTGATCGTCTAAAAAATTTTTAGTCAATTTTGTGGGTGGCTGAGAGATCAAAATCCGAAAATTTGTTTTTTAACAATAAATCTTTATTAAATTTAAAGAAATAGATGAAAAATTTGGATTGCCAGGGAAAAACCACTCCAGAAGATAAAAAAACTTTTCTTTTTACGATGAAATTTAGCCAAGTTATCGTCAATTTAAGATTTTGCTTAAATTCGCCTTAAAAAAGATTGAAATTTTATTGAAAAAGCCTGTTTCTGAACTTTGAACATGCATTACTCGCTTGATTTTCATCGTAAAATAATAATTTTTTTTTTTTTATCGATTAATTTTTCCCTAGCAATTCATTTCTTTAAGAAAAAAATCATTTTTATTGACCAAATTTCAATTTTTAGGTCAAAAATTGTATTAAGTAAATCTCGCTACTTACAGTTTTCAAAGGCTTTTGACATGAAAATTGAAATTCGGTACATAAAAATGATTTTTTTCTTAAAGAAATGAATTGCTAGGGAAAAATTAATCGATTGGCATTCGCTGGGTGCGCATGTGGCTGGTAACGCAGGACGAAATGCTAAGAAATGCACACCGTGTAAGAAACCTATACGATATATTTTTGGATTAAAATTTTGGATAGAATCAAGTTTGCAAGAGGCGAATTTAATCCAGGATTCTATGATAGTAGAAGAAATCCGATACATATCAAATTGGATTTAAATAACCGTACAACATATACGGAAACAATCATAAGACAAAAAATGGTGTATATTTTACACACGCGCAAAACGTCAGTAAAAATTAGTGATCCGGAGATAATTATGACCCATCTTAACATTTATAAAAGAATCATCTTCATAATCCCTAGATGGATAAGTAACGGCGAAGATGAAGCAGTTATTTTAAAAAAATGCCTATCTGGCAAATGGTCTGCTATTGAGCAAAATTATAACTACATTCTTCTTACAAAACATGTACATCTCATGGGAAAATGTATTACTAGATTAATCAATTTTATGATCGATGTCAACGTAGATACGGCATCGATTATTCTAGTGGGGCATTCCCTGCTTGCGCATGTGGCTAGGAACGCAGGACGATATGCTAAGAAACGCATACCGTGTAAGAAACCTATAGGATATATTTTTGGATTAAAATTTTGGATAGAATCAAGTTTGCAAGAGGCAAATTGAATCCTGGATTCTATGATAGTAGAGAAAATCCGATACCTATTAAATTGGATTTAAATAACCGTTCTACATATACGGAAACAATCATAAGACAAAAAATGGTGTATATTTTACACACGCGCAAAACGTTAGTAAAAATTAGTGATCCGGAGATAATTATGACCCATCTTAACATTTATAAAAGAATCGTCTTCATAATCCCTAGATGGATAAGTAACGACGAAGATTAAGCAGCTACTTTAGAAAATGCCTATCTGGGAAATGGTCTGCTATTGCGCAAAATTATAACTACATTCTTCTCACAAAAGATGTACATTTCGTGGGAAAATGTGTTACTAGATTAATCAATTTTATAATCGATGTGAACGTAGATACGGCATCGATTATTTTAGTGGGACATTCCCCGGGTGCGCATGTGGCTGGGAACGCACGATGATATGCTAAAAAACGCCCACCGTGTAAGAAACCTATACGATATATTTTTGGATTAAAATTTTGGATAGAATCAAGTTTGCAAGAGACGAATTTAATCCAGGATTCTATGATAGTAGAGGAAATCCGGATACCTATTAAATTGGATTTAAATAACCGAACTACATATACGGAAACAATCATAAGACAAAAAATGGTGTATATTTTACACACGCGCAAAACGTCAGTAAAAATTAGTGATCTGGAGATAATTATGACCCATCTTGACATTTATAAAAGAATCGTCTTCATAATCCCTAAATGGATAAGTACGACTAAGATGAAGCAGCTACTTTAAAAAATGCCTATCTGGCAATTGGTTTGCTATTACGCAAAATTATAACTGCATTCTTGTCACAAAACATGTAGATCTCGTGAAAAATTGTGTTGCTAGATTAACCAATTTTATAATTGATGTCAACGTAGATACGGCATCGATTATTCTAGTCGGACATTCCCTGGGTGTGCATGTGGCTGGGAACGCAGGACGATATGCTAAGAAACCTATAGGATATATTTTTGGATTAGAACCAGCAGGAGTTCTATTTGAAAGGGTGCAATCTTACGTCAAAAAAAAGCCTTAATAAATTTGACGCTTTATGCTTGCAAAGAAACTGAGAAACTCTGTTAATTACGTGGGAAGGAGGTGCGACTCGACCGACATTATCTCAATCTTCTCCCATTTGTGTAAAGGACCGTTAATGCAAATGGGCGGAAATATAAATAAAAAACTTGTTTATGGATATGCATGCTTTGACACTAAATAAATTAATAACTAATAGTTTAAAATAATTAAATTTAATTTATAAAAAAAATTACTTTGTAATATCTTAGAATTTGAATGCTACAACTTTTCATATATGTGATACAATCACATGTACATATATATTATTAAAAACTTGTAACTAATTTCTGAATTATGATTGTATTTATAAATCTTTAAAGTAAAAATAATTCTAGTATTTGCTGTGTAATTTATCTGACTTTAATTCATTACTGTTGATTGGTCTGCTATTACACAAAATTATAAATACATTGTTTCCGCAAAACATGTACATCTCGTGGGTAAATGTGTTGCTAGATTAATCAATTTCGTAATCGATCTCAACTTAGATACGGCATCGATTATTCTAGTCGGACATTTCCTGGGTATGCATGTGGCTGGGAACGCAGGACGATTTGCTAAGAAACCTATAGGATTTATTTTTGGATTAGAACCAGCAGGAGTTCTATTTGAAAGGATGCAATCTTACGTCAAAAAAAGCCTTAATATATTTGACGCTTTAAACTTGCAGAGAAAACGAGAAACTCTATTAATTACGTGGGAAGGAGATGCGACTCGACCGACATTATCTCAGTTTTCTCCCATTTGTGTAAAGGAACGTTAATGCAAATGGGCGGAAATATAAATAAAAAACTTGTTTATGGATAAGCATGCATTGACACTAAATAAATTAATAACTAATAGTTTAAAATAATTAAATTTAATGTATAAAAAAAATTACTTTGTAATATCTTAGAATTTGTGCGCTACAACTTTTCATATATGTGATATAATCACATGTACGCATATATTGTTAAAAACTTGTAATTAATTTCTAAATTAAGATTATATTTATAAATGTTTAAAGTAAAATAATACTAGCATTTGTTGTGTAATTTGTCTGAGAAATGTCAAAAACCTAGATCTAGTCGGGTTCATATAATATACTCTAAGGAATCAGAATCAGAACGCATTAATTAATTTGAACGTGAATTAATTTGATAAGAGTATAAAAGGTAGAAAAATTTTTATTTGAGTTTACTTATTAATCAAATTTTAAATAAAGTAGTATCAATAAGTTTAAAATAGTGACGCAAAAAATAATTAAGTGTAATACATTTTCATACACGAAGTTTTGATTCTGTTCAGTCTGAATTTTTTCATTAAAAAAGCAAGTATATAAAAAAATTTTTTTTAAACTTTTTAACTATATTTATATATTTTTAGTTTATTTTTTATTAAAAATATTCATGAAGTATATATCTCTAGTTAAAAGAAACCATTCAAAACGATAGAAATTCTATTGAAATTCTATTGACTTGGAATTTACAATTGAAAACGATGGAGAAAAAATGAAATAATATTACACCAATTCTTTTGAATTGTAAAGAAAGATAATTATATAATATTGGCAATATCATCATAGCTAAAATATTCAATCGTTTTCAATAATAATAATAATACTATATTATAACATCTTAAGCTTACACCGAAAACTATCTGAAAAAAAAACATTATTTGGATTTGACTAAACAATCAAAACCCATCAATAGTGTTATATATATATATATGTTAACACAAGAGGCCAACAAACAAAATATCTAGAACCTTTGCTAAGTAAATTAAAAAAGCATAAAACAAAAACATTAGAGACAATTGAAGAATACATAATAACCAATGCAGTGCATAAATTAGAAAAATTATATAAACAGTGAATTCTTATATTCTACTGAATCTGAATCAGCATAGTTAACGGCAAATAGTCGATAGAAATATTCCATACCCAAAGAAAATTCTATAGGATCTTATATTAAATATAGAACAGGGCACATTTATAATATTTTTTCAACGGAGCATTTCCCCGAAAAGGTTAAATTAGTTAAAAATTATTTTATTATTTAGGAAAACGTGTACGCATAGTGTTGATGTTACTTCTTTTACAGTACAATCAAAAAGATTTAAATATAATAAAATGTAATAATAATTTAGTAAATAAATCAAAAAATTAATGATATAAAAAATAATAATTTAATCTTTTATTTTATTTTTTATCAAATAATCAAAATATATTAATGTTCGTTTTAAAAATATATCTAGAAGTTTGAGTATTTAAATTTTTTGTAAAATTTTTTAAATTTACATATTATAAGTAATTTTTTTCAATTTTTATATACCAACTTAGACATATACTTTATGCCGAAATTTTTGGCCTATTTTGAAAATAATTTTATCCGAATTTCAGAATTATGCTATTCCCTCATAATTTTACCAAATTAATTTTGTTTCATTACTTTTTTTCGGTAAAACTTTTAATTTTTAGAGGAAAAATACTTAGCAAGATTATAATTAAATACAATTTTTTGTTGAAAGCTTTAAATGAGTTTTAAATAAAGTAATCAATAGAAATTTTATATCAAGAAGCACGAATAATTTGGTTTTTTATCGTTTGGAAAATCAATCGCGTAATAAGTTATCAGTAATCCAAAACCTAAAATTTTTCCATACAAAAAGTAACTTTTTAAATATGAAAACAATTTGCCTTGAAAATGAATTGTACTTCTTAAATAAATGAATAAATACAGTAAACAAAAAAAAATATATAAAATATCTTGAAAAAATTACAAAAAAACACATAAAATAAAAAAGCAATAAATAAAATAAAAAATATGCCCAAAAAAATTATTTGATTTTCAATACCATATTAGCTAAAATACCAAAGTATTATTATCTCGGGCCAGCTCAGAAAATTAATGAATGGTGCCCATAGGTCATTATTTTCACCGGTTTTTAAGCGTGCATTTCCTTGCGACTTTTCCTCCATATTTGCTGTCGTTATTTTATTAAATCTGGACTCGATGAAGAGACAAACTTGCAGGTAGGTTCAACTGAGTAGCAACGTAAAAATTAAGTCTCAGGATAATAGATTGAAATATCCAAAATTCCATATCTGCTTTCAGATATTATTTTCCGTCGAATAGGGCAAAGCAGCTAAAACACCAGCCACACTGAGTTTTCAGGTAATTCATTTTTAAGATTAGGAACTAAGCCTTTTTCTTGAAATCCGCACTAAAAATAGTAAAAAGTTTTTTAAAAATGATTCTGATGAGGGTTTTAAAGATAAAAATAAATTCTAAAAATTTTACTTTTTAGTAATAAAAGTGTAATAATAATAATAAATATTCCAATTATATGTAGCAGAATTTTTTTACAGTGTACTTTTATAATTTACCGTAAGCTCTGAATAGTAAAAAATATAAAAAAACTGAAGCAGAAGTTTTATAAAATTAGCACTTTCTTATCAGCGGTCAGAAAGCACGCATTCCCCGGTCACGAAGCGTTTCAAAAATACGTGTATTCTATACGAAAAAATGGTACACTAATAACTAAAAAGAATCACACGTTAATTGCCATCCGAGACCAAGCCGATTTTTACGGCCTAAGATAAAAATATACTACTTTGTTGTATTATATTTTTTTAAACTTTAGAATATACGAGGACTTAATTTGCTGAATTAAAACTTTTTTTTAATTTCACTAAAAATTACAAAAAAAGTTGAAACGTAAAAATAAACGTTGGTAAATTATCGGCTCTACGCGGTTCCTCAAGCAGTAACAAAATATTCTTAATTTTCTATTACAGCTAACAAAGTGTAATAACAGGAAAAAAACTAAAAATGGTCATACATTTTATATTGTCATTTTAAACTCCCGTGTAAAAAATTAGGTATTATATCCAAAAAGATATGAAAGATTACTGAAATATAAAATAATATTATTTTTGGACAGGAAAAAATTTTTACCATTTTATTAATATTCAGGTTGAAAGTTAAAAAAAAACTGAAATTAGTTTATTATTTTTTATTATTTATACTTATTTCAAAAGTATATCCATCACTCAAAAAACTATAATAAATTTAAAATTTTTATCGAAAATTAAAATTTTAAATTTGGCCCTTTGGTCTTTCTCTGGCTTTGAGTAATTGGTTACGCTGCTTTGCTTGAAAATTCAAGCAAATGTCAAGCAAAGCAGCCTAACCAAATTAAACAAAGACAGTTTTTCGAAATGAAGATTAAAATTGTCTTGATTTTAATTACAGATATTAAATTTAAAAAATGTTACAGTTATTTCTACTATTACTTGAGAATGTAGTAAAAAAATTACTTTTTAAATACTAAAATTAAACTTTGAAAATTTATTATTAGCCAAAATTATTTAGTCATGTATAAATTATAATTTACAGCTTATTGAAATTAAGGGTATTAACTTTCTAACGCCAATTAATACTCTTAAAAAATTATGAGCAATAGAGTCATTAACAAAATATTTAGAAAATTATTGATTTTTTAGTAAAAATAAAATTAATATAATAGTTTATACACTCGATAATAAATATAATTGGTAAAAAAGTAAAAAAAGATTTTTCGCGAGTGAATGTTTTTAATTTTTTTTCCAAATTTTAGACGTTTTGAAGCATATCCTTTTCATATATAAATATACAATTACAATATATAAATATATAATATGTATAAAACAATTTAATTGCAAAACATAAAATAATACTTACAAAATAAACGAAATTTTTACATAAAAATACAAAAAATGTATTAGTCAACAAAAACTATTGTACAACCAGAAAATTTTTTTAAAAAATACATAAATGACTCTATATTAACAATTACAATAATTTTATAAACATTTTTTATAACGTACCAATAATGATTGTTTTTAAATATATCATCCATTTGGAATAAAAAGTAGGAAAAAAATTTATACCTAAATTAAACTATATAAAAATATAAATAAATAATGTGAACATGCTGACTTGAAACTGTGCTGTTTTTATACCAACAAACATGAGTAGAATGAGTAAAAGGCGCAAATTTAAAAAAATTTTTATGTAATTAAAGACTAATTATGCCATCTGTTGATGAATAATAATTGTAATTTAGACAATAAATTCATGTAGATAAAACAGATAATTGTCACTTAACACTGTCATTTAAGTATAAAATTTTTTTCTACTTTTTTGTTACGTATGGTAGGTCAAAATTGATATTCATAAAATTTGATATATATAAATAATAAACCCTACATCCGATATTTGTATTAACTTCACAGACGACATAGGAACCCGCAGGTGCATTTCTGCTGATGCTGATCTAGCACAATAGCGTGGTCGTGGGACCAATAGTCAGCTATGACGTAAATTAGGAGGGATTTATTGTAATTATTGATATAAAGTCATTTATGTATTTTTTAAAAAAATTTTCAGGTTGTACTATAGTTTTTCTTGACTAATACATTTTTTGTCTTTTTATGTAAAAATTTCGTTAATTTTGTAAGTATTATTTTATTTTTTGCAATTACATTGTTTTATACAATATACATATTATATATTTATATATTGTAATACGACATTATTATTATTATTATTAAAAATTATTATTTTTAGCTATATGAAACGTGAAAAAAAAATTGAAAAATATTTAAAATATTCACTCGTAAAAAATCATTTTTTACTTTTTTACCAATTAAAACTAATATACTTACTTTTAAATTTAAGCAGCTGTCTTGCTTGGAAAATATAAACGTAAGCCTCTTAGATTCACAGAATACATTTTTTGAAAAAATTAAAAAATTCCAATATAGATTCAATATGATTTAAAGTTTTTAAGTATTTAAAAAAAAAAAATCCATTTTTTTGATCAAATATATTGACAAAATGTGACATTTTTAAAAATGAAGCCTGAGCCTCTGTTTGAGAACTCATAGCTAAGAGGTTAAATTTAAACTGATAAAAAATATATTTTTTAGAACGTCGTTGCCTTATTAATACTCTTTTGAATATTAGCTTTTTGAAAAATAAACGTGTTAGATAAGTTATCAAAATATTCCCATGACTAATTAATCTTATATTAAAATAATAATTATTACTTTTATTATTAATTTATTGCTTAATCTTTATTTTTTATTATTTATCTTACTTGGTAAATTAATATTTAAATAATAAAAATTTATACATTTTTTTTACATCATTTTGTTTTAAAAATATATGGGCGATTATTTCTCAACACGGCCACCCCCCTCTGTCTAAAAATGGTGGCAACTTAAAAAGATTTTGGTTTTCTCAAATTGACTGGAAAAGGGTCTAGTTTTTTATTCTCATTGGCCTTTTCAACTCTGTAAATCTACTGTGCCCATTTTAGGCACTGAGCTGCGGCAGGTTGACATTTTAAAAACAGAAAAATTGAAATAAAAGTAGATTAACGGTAAGTTTTTTGAAATTTTTTTCTCTTAAAAGTTGTTATTTATTAAAACGAAGAAAATGAGAGACAACTTGCGTGGTAATTAATTGATTTCTTAAAAAGTTTTGTGGGTGCTATTTAGTTTTTAAAAATGGGTAAAAAACAGCTACTTTGACTAATGATATCTCTGAACCTACATATCCAAAATAAAAAAGATTTAGTGCAAAATGGTAGTCTTTTGGTACATAATAAGTGTGCCAAATATCAGAGGATTTGATCGAGTAGTATCGGATTTAGCAATTTTAAGAATAATTCTGAAAGAAATTTTGACCCATTTTTTTAAGAGAATTAATACCCGAAAATTGCTAAATCCGAAACTACTCGATCAAATCTCCTGATATTTGGCACACTTATTATGTATCAAAATGCTATCATTTTGCACTAAAACTTTTTTATTTTGGATATGTAGGTTCAGAGATATCATCAGTCAAAGTAGCCATTTTTTACCCATTTTTAAAAACTACATAGCACCCACAAAACTTTTTAAGAAATCAACCAATTACCACACAAGTTGTCTCTCATTTTCTTCGTTTTAATAAATAACAACTTTTAAGAGAAAAAAATTTTAAAAAACTTACCGTTAATCTACTTTTATTTCAATTTTTCTGTTTTTAAAATGCCGACCTGCCGCCGCTCAGTGCATTTACAGAGTTGAAAAGGCCAATGAGAATAAAAAACTGGACCCCTTTCCAGTCAATTTGGGAAAACCAAAATCTTTTTAAGTTGCCACAATTTTTGGACAGAGGGGGGTGGCCGGGTTGAGAAATAATCGCCCATATATATTTTAATAAAAATTTAATTTGAAAGAAAAAAAAAATTTATGCTTAGCTTGCAAAATTATATTGTTTGAATTTTCAAGAAATTAATCGAATAACTTTTCATATTTATAGGTGTTAGTTTTTTTTGAAACCTTCACGCAGGACTTTAAATACTATTATAAATACTACTAACTTTATTATTAATTTTCATCTTAATTTTATTTTTAGAACAGACATAGAACCCTATTTCGTATGATTTTGTTCTGCTGATATAAATCCATAAAATTTGCTAAAGCTTTGTTATGTTTTTTGGGTCAATGATCATGATTATAAAATACGTTTTTACCGAAACCGTTAATAAAATTATTTCACTTTGATCTCCGGAGATCACTGGAGATTCAAATAGATCTAAATAGATCTTCAGAGATCTGTGGAATGTAAAAAAAAATTATAAAAATGTATCAATGTCATTTAAAATCATTAAATATTTTATAATTTTTTTTTAACATTGAAATAAAAGATAAAAAAAATTAATGTCAAATAGGTAATAAATTAGTTATGATATTATAAAATTATTAATTTTTTCAGTAAATAAAATAAACAAAATGTGATAAAATTAAAAAGAAAATGTAAATTGTAATTGTTAATTAATAATTTTATAATTTTAAAACTAATTTATTACCTATTTCTATTTGACATAAATTTTTTTTATCTGTAAAAAATTTTTTTTTAATTTTTTTTATTTCAATGTTAAAAAAAAAATTATAAAAAATTTAATGATTTTAAATGACATTTATAAACTTTTATAATTTTTTTTTTTCATTCCACAGATCTCTGAAGATCTATTTAGATCTATTAGAATCTCCAATGAACTCCGGAGATCAAAAGTGATCTGCGGAGATCTAAAGAGATCTACCGAAAATTCGTCGGGTTAAACCCAGTTTGCATACGTAACAAAATGTTTATAACAAATTCTAGCTTGCTAAAGTACCTTGTAAACTCACATCTAAGCCTTATTTGAATCCCCCTCCCCGCCCTCGATCGTGATCATTTGACCCACTCCCTCCTTGATTTCTAGGCCTTCTGGGATAAGTTTTTATTTTCTTCTTTTTATTATTAGGCCACGTTTTTTTTAAATTTTTGAACTCTATTTTTTACGAATTAAAATCGATAGAGTCACCATATTGGATATGATATTAGATTAAATTTCAGGCATCATATAGCATGTCCCTATAAGGGCTGTAATACGTATTATACTTTTTTTTAAATTTATTATGCTCTTTTCCTGCTTATATTACCCATTTCTATTTCTTTTTTGACTTATTTTATACTTTGAAAATCCTTTTTTTTTGCCCTATTTTCGTCTAAAAATGTTCCTTTTTACCCAAAATTTAAAAAAAATAGAGTTACGATGCCTGATAATTTAATATTATATGGAATAAAATGATATTGCTCATGGAATTTCTTTTCCTTTAGGTCGCAATAAAAAAAAAACGCTACCAAATAATTGGAACAATGGTTCCTCATTAGCAATAACAAAATGTTCTTAATGGTCTATTTTAAAAACTAAAAATGATCTTAAATAAAAATATTTGATTTCTGAGCTAACAATAAATTATTATTTTTTCAATAAATTGCCCACGTTTCGAAGACCTTCAGTCTTCATTTTCCTTGATATTGTCATTTTAACATCTCATGGAAAAAATTCAGTTTATTAAAAAAAAAAAGATTTTTCTACACCAGCACATAATCTTTTTTTATGATAATCATGTCTGCTAGGCAGTTTTTGGTGTAGTTGGCGTAAAACGTAAAACAATGTGTAGCAGCAATATTAATACAGACTAATAATAATAATGAATGTAATAACCAGTAATAACGAATTTTCTGAAACAAGGATTCCTGTGGAAAAAAATGAAGAATTACGTACAAAAAGAAAAAAATTTTTATGATTTGTGCATTTATAGTGCAAAAAGAGGAAGAAAAAAATTTTTTTTTAACCCTAACTATCAGATTAAAAAAATCAAGTATAAATGATATTTCTAGATATTAGAACTTTCAAAGAATAAAATTACGTGCTACGTACAAAAAAAATTGTTTTTTTTGTATTTCTTAGTGGCAAAAATTTTAAGACAAAAATTACACAAACAAATACAGACTTTTTTAAAAAACCTGTTTTTTAGCTTCCTGGGATCTCAAAACGTGCTTATCAGGAACCATTATGGTGTCGACTGAGAGATTGCAGACTTTGTTACTAGATTTTGCATTGACTATTCCTAGGTGCCTAAGTTCTTCCCATATTTTGTGGGGTTTAATCCCCAGTTTTCCCTAGCCCATTTTGGTGACTAACACCCGCGCTTGTAGGACTGGGAGGTCCAGTACAACATGCGTCCGAGGCAACAGCACTACGTGTCTTAACCATATTGAAAAAATAAGCTACCTGAAAGAAAAGTTTTTATTAGTAATGGAGGGAGAAAGCTAATATTTGGGGGCGCACAGTAATCTAGAAAAAAAAAGCAGAAATAAGTTTGCTTTGATCGAGTTTCCATCCAATTTTAATGCGGGTTGGCTTGTTTTATTCCTAAAGACCTGTATTTTACGAAAATAACGACAAGAAAAATTTTTTCCACATGATTTTTACCTCTTTTTTAGAAAAACCCACTAAAAAAAAAATTTTATAGCAAAATTATAATTTATTGAAAAAAATATTCTGGACCTTAAAAAATTATGTATATGCTTAAATTTGATTGGAAAACAATGAAATTGCGTTAACAAAAAAAATTTGTGGCCCACGAATAGATCTGGATCCCGTGACTGTTACCAAAGACTGGGGACTCTACTCATTCCAAGTCAAATATACAAATTTCTGGAATAGAATTCCCCCACTGGGTACGGGACTTGCCATCTTACTCACGCTTCAAAAAAGCAATAAAGCAATATTTCTATAAATTAGATACTATATAGCTGATTGAAAGCAGATTGTATATACTTTTCTTTTCTTCTGACTTATTCATTATTGACGCATATTTAACTATTGAATTACAAATCTATTGACTTCATCAAACATAACCAAATTATGCTTGTCATTATATTGTATTTTATTATCTTATATAAACTAAAATTTTATATTTTTCTTTATTTATTATCAAATGTATATACATTCGAGGGTAATTGAGACCGGAAAAAGACCGCGAATAAGAAAATCCGCGAATAACGGGACTGGGACCGTAGAATATATATGTATATATGTACATAAAGTAAAACAAAAAAATTTTGAGAATGAAAATTATTTTATTGGCAAGTGAAATAATCTGTAAGGGTCTTCTGTTTAGCTGTACGGATCATATCTCTATATCATTCTTCGTATACATGTACTGCTTTTTCGCAGAATCTTGTGAAAAAAAATTAATAATTGTTTTTTATTTATTTTAATTAGCCAAAAAAGAAATTTTTATAATGTTTATAACCAAAGATCTTGTGAAAAAAAATTAATAATTGTGAACATTGTTACAAAACCGCGTAAAACCAAATTCAAATCCGCGAAAAAAGAATCCCGGTATATTTTGAAGAATCGCGTATATTTGAATCCGCGAATACGATTACCCGCAAATACGAAGGGTTTCCTGTATAAAAGATTTACTTATTTATTGTAACAAATTAAAAGAGTGTACCATTTTTGTTTCACAAAATAAAGATTATTATTATTATTATTACTACATTTACATTTACCATTTTATTGATTGTATTCATTAGCCTTAACATAAAGCAGATTTATATATTTAAAGCTCATTTATTTATTATAATACATAAAACCTAAATGCATAAACTTTTTTTCTAATTTCGATTTTCGATAATACTACTTATGTAATACAGAAGAGAATTCAAAACATATAACACGCATGTTAATAGGATATACTTACGCACTTCAAAGTGGATTAGTTTTAGTTTAATAACATAACAGGTGACAACTTGATAAAATAAAATTACATAAGTAAAATGTTTAATAGTATAATTTTTGCATTTAAAGTATTAAATTTAAGTGGAATATGGGAAATATCAGAAAAAAGAAAATTCTTATATTCCTTGTACACTTACTTTTTTGTATCAAGTTTATTCATATTTTTAGTTTTACAAGCTGTAGCTATGATACAAGTAAATAATATTATTGAATTTAATGAAACATTTATGCTTGAAGCAACTATAATTATGTTTACTTTTAAAGTTACAATTTTTATCAAAAATAAAAATCAAATCAAAGTTTTAATTGATAAATTAAATAATGAATTAGATGTTTCTGATTCTATAGAAGAACTTGAAATTGAAAAAAAGCATGATAACTTGATAAGGTAAATTTCGCTTATTTAATTAAAAGAATTTTTCGCCCTCCCGGGAGTAAAACCCGTTTTACACCTAGGAAGGCAAAAAATATTGTTAGCATCATGGGCAAAGAACTTTGGATACTCGTGCATGGCTTTGCCTCGAATGGTAAACTGCAGTCTAGGCCATTTTTTTATTGCCAAACATAGCGTACTTTTATTTCATCAAAACAATATTTTTTGCGAAAGCCAATCTTTTTCTTATCAGCCACCACTGGTTACGAAAAATGACCTTTGGCCATCTACAAAAACTCTGCTGCAGCTCCTAATAGTATATCCGTGTCCGCAGATATGTTGACATCAGATTCTGAAAATTGAGACTTTTTACACAGGGATACATTTTTGAAATATAAATATTGGTTATAAAATTAATTTAGTGTTCAAAAGTAAAATTACGCGTAGACATTTATAAGCTTTTTCACTTGTGTGAAGCAAAAATACAAGAATAAACACGACCTTAGAAATATCGGATTGGATCCAAAAACTATAGGTATCATCAACTCGATGAAAAAAAATTAGTTTTAAAAAATGAAAGCAATCCGATTGATCGTTTTTGTTGTATCGTGCCCACAAGGTGTCGATTTTTGCATCCATTAAGGTAGAGCTTCGCTCTATAATTAATTTGAATTTACAAAATTTGAAGAGGTTAATTTTACTAAACTTTTTTTTGCATTAATAGCACACTATACGTTCCATAGTTGGAAACATAAAAAATTACGTAGATTGCTTGGTACCATCCAAAGATCAGTATCCAAAATGTCTCTGAGATTGATAAAATTATTTTGTTAAAATATTTAAGACATTTCTTATTCAGTGGCGTGAAAATGCGCATTTTTTAGCTGCTCAAATAGACGTTTTTCTGACCACTATTAACAAGAAAATTTATAATTATTTTTCTTTTCAGAAATGTTTTATCACCTTACACGATTTCCGAATTTTTGGATACTATTTTATACTTGTTAACTCCGTTATTAAAAACTGAAGAAAATGTAAAATATCCGTTACCTTTTCATTGCTGGGTACCATTGGAACTAACATCAACAACATATTGGATTTTATATGCATGGCAATGTTTTTTTATAATAATAGGTACAGCATCTAATTGTTTTATTGATTGTGCAATTTATGCTTTTATAACGAATGGATGCTGTCAATTAGATGTTTTGTATTTAAGATTGGAAAAATCAATTGATAATTTAAAATCAATTGGTTGTAATACTGAAAAAAAAAAATTAGAAAAAGAAATTTTTAAAAATTCTGTTCAACACCACGTAGAAATTTTAAAGTAAAATAATATTTAAATTAATCAGAGTCAAATAAAAATGGCAAAAATGGCATGCGAATTTCCATATCCATATATTTAGATTCTCATATAAACGGTAAAATTTTAAAATTAGAATCGGGTTACCGATTTTGCCTTTTTTAATCCAACTTTGAAATAAACTGTTTAAAAATTAAATTAATGATTTATGTAAATAAGAAATCTATTTTTTTATTTTTTAGGTACATTCAAATGATAAATGAAACTTTCGGTACTCTAGTGTTGGTGCAATTTAGTATTAGCAGTCTTGTTACTGCTAATAATATATTTCAAGCGTCGATAAGTGGTGCAGATTTTTCTGATGTCTTAAAATCAATATTTTATACGTTTAGTGCACTAATAGAAATTTTCTTGTATTGCTATTTTGGAAATGAACTCACGTTAAAGGTAATAAACTTAAAATACTCCTGTTTTTCTAAATAAATTTAAATCTTAAAATATTTTCTTTTTAGAGTTTTAAATTGAATGCGAATCTCTATAACATTAATTGGTATACTTTAAACCAATCGTCAGTTAAGAATTTAATTATTATGATAAACAATAGTCAAAAGCAACTAGTTATCAAAGGAAAATATTTTTTCACCTTGTCTTTGGAATCTTTTAAAAGTGTGGGTATCTAATTTTTTATTTAAAAAAGGTAAATTCTAATTCTACATATGTTTATTTTTGTATTTCAGATCTTGAAATTTTCATACTCGATATTCACAATGTTTAGAAATTTATCCATAAAACATGATTAATCGTGTATTTATTTAGCCAGTGCAAATTAATTAGTTGAAAACTTGTATTTTCCTAATATTCTGGTAAGAAAAATCCAAACAAACTTTTTAAATGAAAATTTTTGAAGAATCGTAAATCCTGAATGGCCTAGATTGCACGTTAAGTGGTAAAATGCGATCTGGGATCTTCTCTTTTTTTGACTAGGGCCCGAGCTAGGGCCGTATAAAACTATTCTACTTCAGTGGCAAAAAAACACGCCTGATACCAGATTATGTTATAGACACAACGCAATTAAGCATCGATTTAAACATGCGTTTGCCCTAGACATCGTTGTATATGGAAATGTTTTCTTTATTTTATTCCTCATGTACTAAAAAATATACAACTTAGCAACAGAAAAAATTTTTGGATGTATGTAAGTTCAAAGGTATTGTTCGTCCCTTGTTAGTTAAGTTAGTTTCTCTTAGAATAATTAAATTTTCGAAATACTTATGAAATTGCAATTTCCTAGTTAATTTAAAATTAATTTTTATTTAATTTGTTGTACATTTTTTTTCAACTGAATTTTTATATTTGTGTATTTTATAGATAATAAATGTTTGCAAAATTTATAAGCTTAAATCGTTATTTATAAAAATTTAATAATTAATTTTAAGGTTTATTTAATGCGATTGATTAACATGATCGCAAATTTGACATCTTGATTGATTGCCAGGAAAAAAATTTACTAAAATGTTGACATATTTTATATTTCGTTTTATATTTATAATATAGAATCTTAATAGACTAAAAATCTTGTTTTATATTCGTTTATTAAACATTTTTTAAATGTATTATATATTTCTATATTTTAATATATGTAAAGAGTGTACCATATTTTTGTCTTGGCAGAATAAATACAATAATAATAATAATAATAATAATAAAATTATTCAAACCATTTTATGTTGCTTAAAATTATTAAAATTTGCTAGTATTTTATATAAATGTTTTTATAGCCGAGGGGCTATCGTCTTGGAAATCACAAATTTGATTTTTTTTGATTTTTTGTGATTTTTTTTGGTAAAAACCGCTAAATATTATATTGAATAGTAAAAAATAGATTTTTGAGGTCTAGGGTGAGTTATAAGGCTAAAAAACGCAAAAAATCGCGAAAAATCACGAAAAAAATCACAAAAAATCATTACAAGACGGAAATATACCATCTCAACTAGTAAAGATTCATGATTGAGGTACAAACAAGCCAAAATCAGAAAAAAATCAAAAAAAATTTTTTTAAATAAAATTCGTGATTTCCAAGACGGTAGCCCCTCGTTTATAGCATTAGATTTAATCAAAAAATTTTTTTAAATAAATGTGCTAAATTATTTAAAATTATTTATTAAAATATTTAGAAATAAGTAAAAAATCTATATTGAATGACATCAATAAAAAATAATTGTGTAAGAACAAAAGTATAAAAAACTTAAGTTCCTAGTAAATTAGATGCTGTCTTTTCGGAATTCAAAACTGTCGATATGCAACCATTTGCATTATTCAAATCAAAATTATTTAGAAAACAAAATAATTTACTAAATATTTTAGTTAAATTAAGCACATTCATAATAAATAATTAGTGCCCACGTAAACAGATTAAGCTTACCAGCATGCTTAATTTTGGGAAAGCTTACGCAAAAAATAGGTTAAATTATTAAGCTTTTTTACTAGGTTAATGAAGCTTATGAGTAAGCTTAACCTAAATTAAGCTTATTGTTAAGCTTAATCTTTTTCCGTGGGTGCATAAAAATAATTTTTAACTGCTGTTGGCCAATAAAAAAAAAATTCGCATGAATCACCATAAATAGTCATTTATCATTTTTCTAGTTCTGTAGCCCAGCATTTAAAAATTAATATTCCATGTGGAATGTACTTTGACTTGCAGATAGGATTTTTCGATTGAGCTGTAACTAATTACAGGTGATCATATATATGAAATATTCTGACTGTCCCATTTTTAAGTTTTAAATTCGTTTCCAGTCGTCTCTGTGAATTTTTAAAATTTTTGACCAATTTTAAAGCTTTCAGTCATCAATTTTTGCTGTATTATATAAAATCATGAAAAACCACTAAAAATATTACCTAAACATAGCTTTTAATCTAAAATTTTCCCGGATATCTGGATTTCCAAACCGTTTTTTTAAATTTTTACAAAAAAAGCTATAATTTTATTCAAACTTAGGCAGAACCGATTTCATATGCAAATTTATTATAAAAAAATTTTTTAATTCACTAAAGATCCTTTTCTATTCATAAATATAGTCAATCACAAAATAAACTATTTATTAAAAACTTTATTTTAGAGATTATTAGTAAAAATGACCTAAAGGCAAGCTGAATTTGTAGGATTTTGAAAAATCCGATTTGGCTCGATTTGGTATGGTTCTAGATTAAAAGCTGTTAAATAGTAGCTGTTTCTTGATTTAGTAATATTTTCCTATTTCCAGCGAAAATCTAGATAAAAATTCTATATTAATTTTTTACACTGTACAAAACCCAAAAACTATTTTCAACCATAGGAAGTAGGCGAAATTTACCAATGAAAATCGTTTTGGCCGTCACAGCTCAATCGGAAGATCTCTTTTGCAATTTAACGTACATTTCGCAAGAAATCAGCATCTTAGAAAATTTGCAACAATATAATATAAACTTAATATGTAAGAATATTGTTTGTGGCAATAATAATAACATGTATTAATTATTAAACTAATACTCATAAAAAGAACAATAAGTTTTTATATGTTATTTATTTCGAAAAAAGTATTCCGAAGGTACTTTCCTTGCATAATTTCATTGATTTTTGGTGCTTGTTCTTGTGCACACAAAATATAAAATTTTAAAAACTTGATATTCACAGATTCAAATTAGAGCTAAATGATATTTTTGGTATTTTAAAATTTTCGTTAGCCACTAGTTGTAGAGAAAATATTAATTTTTAACGCTGATTAACCAAGCTGAATGGATTTGTAGATCTGAAGAGTTTTGAGCAGGAACTGGATCAGATACTGACTGAATATTTTCATTTCTGAACTGCTGCAATTTGAAATTTGGTGAATGAATACTATCAACCAGCGTGTTACAGTAACAATCCATGTTTTATTGTTTTTTTATTTATTACTTAGTTGATTTTCAGGGGCATAGTTTCTTTTTTTACTTTTCTGCATCAATTTCTTTTATTTTGATATTTAATTAGTAGCTGTTGTTAACATATTAAAAGAGGTGTATGAAAATTTCATAATCTAAACAAAAAAATTTTAATTAGTAGTCTGATGATATAAAAAATAAAATTTTATTTTTGTACATTCAGGCTATTCTGCTTGAATCTCAGTTAAATTAATTACTCTTCCAGAGGATTATATACTTTAATAATACATTGTTAAAAATACTTAGGACATGTTCATAGAGAGGGGTACTTGAAAAAGGTCCCGAATTCAGGGAAGGGGCCAAAAATCGAAGTTTTTAGATGGATATGGGGTTCAAATGGGCTTAAAATAATTTCAATATCAGGACTTATAACGTTTAGGGAGCATATAAGTTAAAACTGTTATAAATTTAATATTAGTATGAATTTATCGCTCATGTATTTAAATTTTATAAAATATTTATAGAATCTATCAGACGTATTGAGCATGTGCAAGAATTACACTTTTATCATGATATACCATCATGTAATTAAAAATTTTTGAATTTATTACTGACTGGCACAAATAAATTTTTAAATATATTATAGAGTAGTAAGATTAAGATATGCTGGTTTTGATTACTAAAGGTTTTAAAGATAAATCTAAAAGTATGGTGCTCAAAAAATTGAATTACAAATGTTAAGCTTTTAAATAAACTTACTTTCACTGAAGACTTATTTGAAAATTCAATTAAAGGTCCACATGAAATTATTGCAGGTTTTGAACAACGTAGCATCATAATCATTATTGTTTTTCTTTCTTGAAAAGTTAGTGACAGCCAATTCATAAAGTACAAATCATCTGTAATATCTTCGCTCTAGAAAAATTTAAAATTAAAATTTTTCAAAATTATTTTGTTTTTAGGTAACTTACATCAAATTATATTTACCTTAGATCGCACTTCATTTGCTGTGAAGCAGTAAATAAATAGTTCAAGTAAAAGAGAACCAAAATATGTTACGACGAATAAAGTTCCAAATAAAGTCATTGTTTTAGTAGATAATTGAAAAATGTTAAGACTTATTAAAATTGCACTTAAAATAAATTGTAGGCCTAAAATTTCTTTAAAAACATTATTTAAGTTATCCACTAACCTGTAAAAAATACAACGATTATTTAATTTTTTTAGGTGCAATATTAAATTATTGGAAAAAAATGCATAATAAAAATATTTTAGAAACATGGATTCATATTTTTGAAGTTTTTTGGTCTTCTAAATATTTCTGTTCAAAAGTATGACTTAAAGAAATTTCTTTTTAATCTTTAGCTTTCTAGAACTCTTCTTCTTTTTTTTTTGCATTTTTGAATTTTTAAATTTCAAAATTATTTTTAACCCTTTATTTTTTTGCAAACGCTTATTAAGATAAAATTGTTCTTTGCCCTCCCGAGCATAAAACACGGGAATAAAACTTAGCACAGAACATTTTGATCCATGGACGAGAAACTTTAGGAATTAGCGTAAAAGCATTTAACTTGTGTCTGGCTTCGCCGAGCACTCACGCTAGTGATCACGGTAGCATCAAACCTTTTCGACCTTGCTATTAATATTCTATTTCGTACATGTTCGGTACATGGGGCTTCAAGAAAATTCTCATAGAGTCCAAATTTGCCCTCTAGAATCGAACAAGTTTTTTTACACGACGCATATCGATTATTGCAACCTCAACAAGGTCACGGACAAAGATGACAATCTTGATACAGTCTTAGATAAGCTAAAAAGGGAAAAATTAAAATTAAAAAAATTCTTTTCGTCAGTAGCGAGAAAGCACATATATCCTGGACTCTATGCGTCTCGCAAAGAAATGTTATCTTGCCACTGTCGTAGAAAAATAATGTGCGACCCTCTGCCATAAAAATAGAATGCCGAAAATCGCAATTTGCGTGCGTTTTGGGCCATTTATTATTTTTTTTGTCATTGGTCGTAATGTACTATTTACTCATTCTTTTATAAAAAAAAAAAGTTTTGGAGTTGATTAGAAGATTTAGTAATAAAATTTTTACTCATGTATTAGATATTATTTCAATGACTTAACTATTACTCACTCAAAAATCATTTGATGCTGTTGAATAATTTTAACCAAAATTTTTTTTTCTGCATTTAATTGACTTTCTCCTTTATTTTCATCCAAATAAATTTTAACATTTTCTGGTATTTTTTGAATTCTATATTGTAGTAACTTAAACTGTAAATGTAATCTTACAAGAAAACCAAAAATTATACCATCGTTTCCTACTGCAAAAGCCGCATTTAAGTAAATAAAAATTACTTCATGTAAATAAAATATTGGGTACGTATATTTATTTATATCAAAAAAATAATCTGCATCTAGCGGCAATAAATATTTTTTGTTATCAGAAAATAACGAAAATATTGGTGCAAAAATTACAAATAAACATGTTATAGATGCACAAACAATTACAAACTTCATGAAATATCTGTTTTAAAAGAAGAATTCAATTAAATAATATTCAACTATAATTAAATTAAAATAATTTTTTTTGCTTACTTTAAAAAATTTTCATATTTCATTTCTTGATCTTTTTCCCAATCATTTGATGGTTTAAATAATTCTGTTTCAAAATATTTTGTCAATTGAATTATTTTTTCTCTTTTAAGGCCTAAATTTATGTATTTAACCAATATAAAAATTTGAACCGGATATAAATTAATTGCTTGATAGCCATCGTTGTATTTTTGAGTTATTGTAATCATTTTAAATATAAAATTTGTTATAAATATTACCCCAGAAAAATGAATTCCACCTAATAACCAGCGATAAAATTTATATGCAAAATTATTTTTTGTGGAATTTTTAGTTATTGGAGCCCACATTCCATTCACCGTCAACACTTTAAAAGGATATTTAATAACATTCATTTTTATTTGCTTGTAAGATAAATTTAGAGTTAATAAATATTCCGTATTTTTGCAAAATTATCACAGGTATTTTTTTTATAAAATTTTGTAAAACATATTATTAATAAAATAAGTTATAACATATACTGCTGTTATTGTTTACAATACTGACACTCGAGCTTTTTATAAACTATACCCAATGTATGCAATTTGACGTGTTTTTATGCTTCTTTAGGTAAGTTCATCAAAAATGTTTACAGCAAAAAATAAAAAACTACATTTTTTTCTCAACTTTTGACCTAATATTTGATTTTTTTATATGAAAAAACTAGTTTCAAGAAATTCATTAATACATAAATATATGCAAAATACATATAGGAGCACTGCGGTTTTCACATAGAACTATATTATTGTTAATAATCAAAGTTAAACAAGGAATATTTTTGTTGTTGAATTTGTTTTTTTATTTAAAAATTTTTAATTCACATAAATTTTGATACAATTTTTAGATTACTTTATTTACCTGATTAAGCGTATCGTTGATGTAATATTAATTAATTATTAAAGTATATAACCTAGATAACTCATTCTTTTATTCTAATGTATAGTTGAAAAACGCACAAACCTGTACTTTGTTTTCGATTTTCTATAATTAATACTTACGTACTTTCATATGGCTTGTAATGGGATCTAGTAGGTATTTTCCCGAGCGAACCTGTCGGGCGGATTGCCACCATAAGTCACGCGGCGAATCGGCGGCCCTAAGGAGGGCCTCCGACGGGCCGCCGTTTCGCCGCGTGACTTATGGTGGCAATCCGCCCGACAGGTTCGCTCGGGTTGAAGCGCTAAATCTGAATCTGACGTCAAAAACCAAGTTGGATTTATTAGGTATTTTTGGCCACAATGTTTATTAACAAAAATTGATTCTCTATCTACAGATTCCAAAAAATGCAGGGCGGTAGATACATAGATACTTAAGATTGTTTGGAATTTTAATATTTGTATTATTAATAATGTATGTGTGTGTGTGTGTGTGTGTGTGTGTGTGTGTGTGTATGTATGTATGTATGTATGTCTGTATGTATGTATACGTACATACGTATGCATGTGGATAACCGGCGATATTTCACAAACATTGTGGTATTAAGACCTAATTTTAAAAATTTTTTTATCAAAAAATCTCAAACTACTTTTTTTTTTTTTAATTTAGATGTAATACTTCATTTATTTCCATGAAAGTACTTATATTTGAGATAATGGTTTTTACTCGATATTTCGAATCTGATAATTAATTTTTTTTTAATTTTTTCCAAAATTTTTGTCACAAAAAAATACAAAAAATCCCAAATTTTTTTTCTTTTAGGACGTAGTACCTTATTTATTTCTATAGGAGTACTAGTTTTATGAACCACGCTTATAGTAATTTTTTGGATCTGCTAATTAATTTTTTCAAAATTTTTTTCTCAAAATTAAAAAAATAAATAAATTAAAAAAACTGCAATATTTTTTTTTTTTTTTATGCAATACCTCATTTAGTTCTATGAAAGTAGTAATATCTGAAAACATCGTTTTTACTCGATATCTCGAATCGGATTTTTCGAAAATTTTTCGTATAAAAAAATAAACAAAGCAGAAATATTTTTTTTATCTTTGGATGTAGTACCTAATTTTTTCCTATGAAAGTACTATTATCTGAAAATATGGTTATTATTCGAAATCTCTAATCTGACACTTAATTTTTTAAACTTTTTTTTCTCAAAATATTTTACTTTAAAAAATAAAAAAAATAGAAATATTTTTTTTCTTTTTGAATCTAGTACCTAATATTTTCCTATGAAAGTAACAATATCTGAAAATATTTTTTTCTTTTGGAGTACTAGTTTTAGAAATATTATTTATAGTCAATTTTTTGGATCTAAAAATTAATTTTTTGATTTTTTTTTTTTTTCAAAATGTTTTACATAAAAAAATAAAAATAATAGCAATATTTTTTTTCTTTTGGGATGTAGTACCTACTTAATTTTTTTCTATGAAAGTACTAATATCTAGAATTATCGTTTTTACTAGGTAAAATAAAATAGACCATTAAGAATATTTTGTTATTGCGTTTTTTAGAGATACTAGTTTTGAGAAATTCAATGTTACATAAAATATATACATGAATAAAAACAAAATACATAAAGAAGCATTGTCGTTTTTATATATAATACAATTTTTTTTTTTTTTTTAATTTTTTTAAATTTGT
Organism: Anagrus nilaparvatae; assembly: GCA_022575985.1. Classification (NCBI taxonomy): domain Eukaryota; kingdom Metazoa; phylum Arthropoda; class Insecta; order Hymenoptera; family Mymaridae; genus Anagrus; species Anagrus nilaparvatae. Next base: position 4,642,952 of record JAKSXM010000246.1, on the reverse strand, counting down.
TTTTTTATATAAAAATTTTTAATGACCATAAATTTTTACCCAATAATCGTGTTCCTGGTGTAATAATAATTAATTATTAAAATATATAACCTAGAAAACTCATTTTTTAATTCTAGTGTATATTTGAAAAAAGCACAAACCTTTACTTTATTTTCGATTTTCTATAATTAATACTTACGCACTTCAATGTGAGTTTGTAACTTACTATTTTTCAGCATAATATTATACTGTAGAATAACCGAGCGCATGCAGAATAATGATTTTTTTTATTGTTTAGTTTTATAAACTTAAATTATTCAAAATTTAATTTTTAATACCAGAATGGTATTTTTACCTTCATAATAACATACTTATCTATTTTATCTATTTTTACGTTATTTTGTACAATTTATTTTGTGTTCTCTTTTTATCAAAAGCTGGTCTTCGTTGTTCATTTTTTTTATTCGTTGGCGGATTGGTATTAAAGTCTATTTTTGCCTAACTATTTACTCTTTCACCCAGAAGACCTTTTTTAATTAATCTTTTGCTTCAACAGTTATTCAACTGTGATTGGTTGTCAGTAAAAAAGTTCAATAGTTTGTCGGTAATTTAGTTCTTGATGTGCTTATAGTTCTTCAGAATCAATTTTTAGACTTAACCAATGCTAGCATAAATATAATACTTTTTCAGTATTTGTTAAAAATTTTAATAAAACTCCAAGAAAATTAATCAAGGAAAAAAAGTTGAAACAAAGGTTATTATTGCAAATGAAAATTGTCATTTTTTCGAATAAAAAAATTTTTTTCAATTGATATTTTTAATGGATTCGTTATTTGCAGATGAACTTTAAGCTTTTTGTAAATAAATACAAAAATTTTGAAAAAAAAAATGAAGGTTATTGGTCGGAATAAAATTTGAGAAAGTAAAAAAATGAATTTTTATATTGAAAAATTTTGAAAAATTTTATTTTAACGCGGTTGTATTATTTGTTTTTTATTATTTTTATTATTTATAATTTTTTTATTTTTTATTATAACTATTGTGATGGGTCAAATTTTTGATTTTTGATTTTTTGGCATATAAGCACGTTTTGAGACTTCAGGAAGCTAAAAAACCGGTTTTTAAAAAAAGTCTGTATGTGTGTGTGTGTGTGTGTGTGTATGTAACCGGTCATATTTCACAATCATTATGGAATTAAGATTTTTTTTTCAAAAATATTTTCATTAAAAAATCTCAAACTACTTTTTCTTTTTTTTAATTTGGAGGTAATATCTCATTTATTTCCATGAAAGTACTTATATTTGAAAGTATGGTTTTTACTCAATATCTCGAATCTGATAATTAATTTTTTGAAAATATTTATCCCAAAGTTTTTGTCAAAAAAAAAATACAAAAAACACCAAATTTTTTTTTCGACGTTATTTGTAGGTAAAAAAAATTTTTTGTTGAAAAACAAACTGGCACTTTTTTGGAGGTAAGAACACGTGTTTCTTACGCTGCATTCAATTGTACATAAAAAAAGTGAAATATATGAATAAATTACTTCATTTGGAGCAAAAATAAGAAAGATTTTAACTCACCAGAAGCCAGTTAAAAAAATCGCGCCCTTTGTCCTCTAGGTCAATAATGAATGTACTCAGTCCAACTTTGCACTCACAGTAGGGCTAAACGGCTAAACCAAAATTGACGCGGGTTAGTAGGTGTTCATAAAAAGGATAAAATTTTTTTAGCAGGGCGAATCAACCATCGCACATTGCCCATGTCTGAGATATAGCTATATCGTAAAAAGTAAGTGGACATAATCGACCTTGAGGACACACGGAGGGATAAAATAAAATTTATAACGTTTGCACAACATAAATTAATATTTTTTAAGGTAGCACTTATTCCTAAAGTAGGACTTTTAAGGTCGTTCTATCCACCATCGGGTGTTTTTTGTGCATAATATTTTTAACTGAAATATTATAACAATTTACTTTTTTATAATAATTTTTTAATGAAAGAATCAATAATTTTCAGTATTTGTTACAAGAATGTAGAAAACAAAGTTGAAAATGTTTATTTGTTTAAACTAATACGACTTGTTAAGTTTTTGTCATTTTTGGCTCATAAAACCCTGAGATTCCAGATCTAGACAACTGAGATCAAAATTCTGCTTGGCTCATATTGAAGATCATTCCTTTGTAGGGGGAACCTCTTCAGTAATGAGTTACCGCCAATTGTTTATAAACAAAAGGTTTAAAATTCTTTAGATTTATAAACAATTAGTTGTAACTAATTACTGAAGAGTTTTAGCGAAAAATTTCACACGATACCTCTCCCTAGAATTGAATGATCTTTAATATGAGCCAAGCAGAATTTTGATCCAAGTTTCTCAGATCTAAAATCTCAGGCTTTTATGAGCCAAAAATGAAAAAACATAATAGGTCGTATTTGCTTAAATAATTAATCATTTTCAATTTTTTTTTATACTCTTCTACCAGTTACTGAAAAGCATTGATTCTTTCATTAAAAAATTATTATAAATAAATCTATGGTTAAAAATTTCAGATACAAAAATCGCAAAGAATTATAAAAAAGCTGAGGCTTTTTTATTTTAGGCACGATCACATATTTATTGAGTATTTTCTCTTTAATAACATTGATGGGATCCAAACCCTGATAAATTAAAAACTACTATTTATTATTACACACCAAGGCAATATAAGTATGTAGAGGCAATGACCTGGGGACTAAATTCCTCCATAAAGTGGAGAATTTGAAGACTTTTTCGTTTTTTAACATAATGAATTTTTAAGGCACAATTTCATTTATGTATTGCATACATAGGGTGATTGTGCCTAAATATGCTGCGAGATATGCTGCGTAAAAAAACACCCAGTGGTGGATAGAATGCCTTTAATAACTTTACCTGTATTTCAAAAAAAGGTGGTAAATAAATAAATACAGGTATAATATTAATAATTTTTTATTTATAAATTATAATAAACATTGAAATATAAAACTAACATACAAACAGTAAAAATCCTAAAGATATCGAACCTCAAGAGCGGTTTTTTCGTAAAAATAAAAATCAATTGTAATTTTACGATTTTTTGACAATATACGAAAAAAATATTGTAAATATACGAATTTTTTTTGTAAATTACTAAAATTCATAAATTTTCGATTTTTATCAAATATATTCCATTTTTTTTTGAAAATTGACTAATTTTTTGAAAACATTTTATTTTTTTTGTTTATCCAAGAAAGTTACATTTACAGTGCACGTAAAAAGATTAAGCTTACCAGTAAGGTTAATTTTGGGAAAGCTTACTCAAAAAATAGGTTAAATTATTAAACTTTTTTAGGTTAATTAAGCTTACTAGTAAGCTAACTCAAAATTAAGCTTACTGGTAAGTTTAATCTTTTTACATGGGTACATAAAAATAATTTTCATAAGAGTAAAAATTATTTTGATGTTCTTATTATTTATTATGAATGTTCTTAATTTACCATGAACAGTCATTTCTGGTTCTGGAGCCAAGCATTTAAAAATTAACTATGTGTTGGCTGTTATATGTACTTTGGCTTGCAGATGGGATTTTCCGATTGAGCTGTAAATATTTACAGATGTAAAAAGTAACTTCCTTATAATAACAAAAAAATTAAAAAATTTTCGAAAAAATTTATAAATATTCGAAAAAAATCGTATATTTACTAAATTTAGTAAGTATTCTCGATTTTGTTTGTGAATTCGCAAGAAAAATTGATAATTTACATTTTTTTTTTCGAAAATTTTCAAAAAATAGTTGTGAATTTCCGAAAAATAGTAGTGAGTTTACAATTTTTTCGTAAATTCACAAAAAAAATCGAGGATTCTCGAATTTCTCGATAATATACTAAATTTAGTAAATTTACGATTTTTATTGAATATTTACAAAATTTTTTGATAATTCGCTAATTTTTCGAAAGAATTCTATTTTTTTTGTAAATCTAAGAAAGTTACTTTTTTTACAGTGTATATATTAAATATTAAATATTATCATATATATAAAATATTCTCACTGTCCCATGTTTACGTTTTAAAATTGTTTCCAGTCGTCTCTGTGAATTCATAAAATTTTGGACCTATTTTAAAGCTTTCAGTTATCAATTTTTGCTGTATTATATAAAATCATGAAAAACCACTCTAAATATTACTTGAAAATAGCTTTAGATCAAAAATTTTCCTGGCCGTCTGGATTATTTAAACCGGTTTTTAAAATTTTCACGTAGAAAGTCGGAAAATCGGAAAATGTAAGCCGCCTTGGCCTATGGGTTTGGGTATTTTCGCATAGAAAAAATTTATACCGATAATTAGTGAAATTTTACAATTTTTAATATGCAAATTTAACAAAAAAGCTATAATTTTATTCAAACTTAGGCAGAACCGATATGATATGTAAAATTTAGCATAAAAATTTTTTTTCAATGTCCTGAATCCTTTTCTATTCATACATATAGTCAATTATACAAAATAAACTATTTATTAGAAACTTTATTTTAGTGATTATTAGTAAAAATGACCTGAAGGCAAGCTGAATGTGTGGGATTTTGAAAAATCCGATTTTTCTCGATTTGGTATGGTTCTAGATTAAAAGCTGCTGAAATAGCAGCTGATTCTTGATTTAATAATAATTTCAAATTTTTAAGGAAAATCTAGGTGAAAATTCTATTTTAATTTTTTTAGACTGTACCAAACCCAAAAACTATTTTCAAATATAGAAAATAGATGAAATTTACCACTGAAAGTCATTTTGGCCGTCACAGCTCAATCGGAAGATCTCTTTTGCAAGTTTACGTACACTTCACAAGAAATCAGCATTTTAGAAAATTTGCAACAATATAATATAAACTTAATATGTAAGAATATTGTTTGTGGCAATAATAATAATATATATTAATTATTAAACTAAAATTAATAAAATTTATACTAAAATATATAAAATTTATAGATTTATAATAAGTTTTTATGTTATTTATTTCGAAAAAAATATTCCGAAGGTACTTTCTTTGCATAATTTCATTGATTTTTGGTGCTTGTTCTTGTGCACACAAAATATAAAATTTTAAAAACTTGATATTAACAGATTCAAAGACATAAATTATATTCTTCGTATTTTTTAATTTTTTTTAGCCATTAAGTCTAGACACAATATTAATTTTTAACGCTGATCAACCAAGCTGAATGGATTTGTAAAGATTTTTTTGAGCAAGACCTGAACCAGGTACTGACTGAAACTTTGTATTTCTGCACTGCTGCAATTTTAAATTTGGTGAATGAATAATATCAATCATCGTGTTATAATGCCAATCCATTTTTGTTTTATTGTTTTTTTATTTATTACTCAGTTGATTTTCGGGGGCATATTTTCTTTTTCTACTTTTCTGCATCAATTTCTTTTATTTTGATATTTAATTAGTGACTGTTGTTAACATATTAAATGAGCTGTATGAAAATTTAATAATCTAAACAAAAAAATTTTAATTGTTAGTCTGATAATATAAAAAATAAAGTTTTATTATGCACACTCAGGCTATTCTGCTTGAACTGATTGAATATTCACACAAAATATAATAAAAAAATTCACATTAATATAAATTGCAATTAAATTTAATATTTTATTACATATTTTTTTAGGTAATTTCTTAGTTAAATTAATATAATCTCCCAAAGGATTATATACTTTAATTATACTTTGTTAAAAATAATTTTTAACATAGGACATAGAGAGGGTTACTTGAAAAAGTTCCCTAATTCAGGGAAGGTGCCGAAATTCGAAGTTTTTAGGTGGGGGGAGGGGGTTCAAATGGACTTAGAATAATTTTGTTTCAAGGACTTATAATAATTAGGGATCATAAGTTAAAACTGTTATAAGTCAATATCTCCTATGCTCGTTGTTTGTGTTACAACATAAACCATTTATAAGTTTAAAATTATTACTGACTGGCAGAAAAAACCATCATCATTTCATGGTAATGCTATTGAAAAAAGGTCTTACTTACATCTAAAAATACTAAAATTATTATGGTTCTTATATTATACTAGCAAAAGTCTGAGGGAGGGGGCAAAGCCTGTGTCACATTTACTTCTATATCTGTTGCTTCAAAAAATGATGTTTCACTGCAAATTTATAATCAAGTAATGCCAATTGTGACGGTAAAATTTTATCATATTTTATAGAAGTTTCACTTTTTAAAGAAATTTTTAAAAAATTTCGGTTTTCCCAAAAATAGTAAAAATTGAATATCTCCAAAAGTACATTAGCTGTGTCGCAAAACTTTGTCCTATGTCACCTGCAGAATTTTTTTTCTAAATTTTGACTCTGGTTTTATGAAGAATGGTTTGGCTGATCTTTAGTTATAAAAGCTCAAAAACACGCACAGACATATATAAATGAAAAAAAATTTTTTAACAACCTTCAAAAAGATTTTATAAAATTTTAAAGATACCTCTGTTTTGAATAAAAATTTAAGATAATACGTAATCATTGGTACTGAATCGAATACAACAAAGTGTGACACTAAAAGTTTTCTATGATCTCGAGATATTTCAATTTTTGTGAAAAATTTAATCAATTTCAAAAACACTCAAAATTAAATATCTCAAAAACTGCCATAGCTGAGAAGAAAATCTATCGCCTATGTCACCCATAGACTTTTTTTCTTCATTTTGACACCGATTTCACGGTAATTGTTTTGGCAGTTCTTGAGTCATTAGGGTACAGACAGACACATAAATAATAATTTTCAAATATATATGGTACTAGCTGCCTCGAGCTAGTTTGATTTTTCTAAAGAAATGCTGTTTTAGGTTACCCAATATTTTGTAAAATAAACTTTTTTTACCCGAATTACTGTCTAAAATTTAGTGTACCATAAAAAATACGGGCATAGAAACTCAGTCAGCTAATTAATGATCAGCAATACAAAGCTTCACTGCCCTTCCCCAGGATCCACCAATAGCCGTTGTTTTCCTCGACTAGCCATTCTAGGATCATCTTTGTTATCCCGACAAATTATCCGGAGATCTCCGGAGATTGTTTTTAATTAATTCAAATGATTGAAGCTTATTATGCTAAAAATGCTTATAAATAGCTTCAACAGGCCCACATTATTCATAATACATGTAAAAAAAAATTTAAGCTGTATTTATCCTTAGCTAAACCATCAAAACTTGCCTTTTAATCAAATGAAAATCTATAAAAATATTATTTTTTTATCTATTATACTATCTCAATATAATCATAAACTGCTTATGAAGAAATTTTAAATCATTAAATCGTCTTTTTTATGAAATCATTGAAAAAAATTTATAACTAGTTTGTGTAACTACACAACCAACGAGCATGAAACATGTTCACTCATAACAGAAATAAATCCAAAAACCGAAATTACAATAAATCCCGAAATATAAATTATCCTAAGTCCATAAACTTAAAGTATTCTAAGGTTTTGTTCTTATCAGGGCCTGATCAGGCACTGACTCCCACTTCAAATTATTCTAATTCCCTAAATCGAAAATATTCTAAGTAAGTTATATATAACTAAGATACCACCTCAAATGGATAAATTACTTTTAAATTTATTTATGTAGAAAAAAAAATTTTATTTCAAAATTAATAATGTATTTATTTCCATGCTATAATTCAATTAATTTCTGTTAAAAAAGTTATTGATTCCTTTATTGCGGGGTAATTCCATGGATAAATAGCACAAAATGGAACGCGAGGTCTCAGAGTTAAAAAATTTTATTTTTATTCGAAAAAACTACTTAAAATTAGATGATTCACCAAATCTGAAGATTTTTCATAGATTTTTAAGAGAGTTATGCTGTTCTAAAGTTTTTTGGTAAAATTGCTCTCCTCAGCCACCATTTTTGAAAGTTCCGTAAAAAAGCTCCGGAAAACGTTAAAAAATTTAAAAAAAAATAGGTTTTCGATGTAAAATTTGATGAGGAATTCGAATTTTCAGTCAGATTTTCCCCATTCTGTGCCCATTCGCGGGAAAATTCAAATTTCTGCCCCAAATTTGACAACTTTAAGTGAAAATAGCCGAAAGGCTTCCCACTGGAAAAAAAAATTTTTCTTCTGGAATTTTTCCAAAAGTTCATATATATCATAGAAAAAATTTTCCTGAGGGTAATTTTTGATATAATAAGAGAGTAATGCTGATTTTAGTGAATTTTTCAATTTTCTCATTTTCGACTTGTTAGTTATTTTGCTAATTTCCCGCTTAGTCACGTGACCAAATGAAAATCTGACAAAAAAATTGAATTCTGCAGGAAATTTTACAAGGGTATAGTAATTTTCGTAGCCTTAGAATGATACATCTCAATTTGACAAAATAAATAAAATTGATTATAAAAATATAGAAAAAATGAAAATTGAAAAATGTGATTTTATTGATTTTTGTGTACTTTTTTAATGATTTATAGACATTTCGATGAAAAATAAACTCTAAACTTAAAAAAAAACTTACTTTTCATTATTAGTAAAACTAATTTTTGTTTCCCCAAAAGAAGTACTTTTATTTTTAGATTTTTCATGATTTTTAGGCTAAAAATGTAAAAAAATCAAGAAAATCCCATTTTAAAAATATTCATTTTTATTAAATTTTTATAATCAATTTTAATTATTTTGACAAATTGAGATGTATCATTCTAAGGCTACCAAAATTACTAAACCCTTATAAAATTTCCTGCAGAATTCAATTTTTTTGTCAGATTTTCATTTGGTCACGTGACTAAGCGGGAAATTAGCAAAATAACTAACAAGTCAAAAATGAGAAAATTGAAAAATTCACTAAAATCAGCATTACTCTCTTATATCAAAAATTACCCTCAGGAAAATTTTTTCTATGATATATATGAACTTTTGGAAAAATTCCAGAAGAAAAATTTTTTTTTTCAGTGGGAAGCCTTTCGGCTATTTTCACTTAAAGTTGTCAAATTTGGGGCAGAAATTTGAATTTTCCCGCGAATGGGCACAGAATGGGGAAAATCTGACTGAAAATTCGAATTCCTCATCAAATTTTACATCGAAAACCTTTTTTTTTTTTTATTTTTTAACGTTTTCCGGAGCTTTTTCACGGAATTTTCAAAAATGGTGGCTGAGGAGAGCAATTTTACCAAAAAACTTTAGAACAGCATAACTCTCTTAAAAATCTATAAAAAACCTTCAGATTTGGTGAATCATCTAATTTTAAGTAGTTTTTTCGAATAAAAATAAAAGTTTTTAATTCTGAGACCTCGCGTTCCATTTTGTGCTATTTATCCATGGAATTACCCTGCGGGTATTCAAAATTATTATTAGTTGTTTACGTTTTGCGGGTCACTAAACACAAGTATAATATCAGTTTTTACTTCAGATGACAGAGTTGCCCATACATTTTTCAGTGTTCTCATAGATATTTATATTTGTGAATAATTTTATCATTTAAAGTAAAATCTGATATCATACTCTTGTTTAGTGACCGCGAGAAGCACATAAGTAACCAATCAAAATCTTGAAGAACACGCAAAACATATCGTGAAAATGCCTATAGTGGGCAACTGAACCATTTTCAGTTGATAGTGCATTACGAGTCCGTGTCCAGAAAAGTAAAGAATAGCCCAAATCGCACGTAAATTACCCTCCGAGGCGAAATCGAGGATGATAAACTGCGATTTATGGCATTCTTTATTTATTGACAAGGGTCGTATACGATTTTTCTTCGTCAGTAGCGAGAAAACCGAGGAGAAAACACGTCTTTTCCGGTCTTGCAGCAGCCTTGTTCAACTAACGTGTTGAGCAGTTACTGCGTAATATATTTAATAAAGACTAAAAAATAGTGTATAACATGCTGTGTTCACATCATTTTTTTCATTGATTTCATAAAAAAAAACGATTTAATGATTTAAAATTTCTTCGTAAGCAGTTTATTATTCTATTGAGATAGTATAATAGAGAAAAAAAATAATATTTCTCTAATTATAATATTCGAACCGATTAACTTGAGAATTTAGGTGGACTCGTAAAAAATATTCCGAAATCGAATAAAGGTTTTTTTTTTAAAGATCAAGTACATTTTAATTTTTTTTAAACAGTTTTTTCAACATAAAAATTTTTTGTTATCAATCGAAATAAAACCTAGCCTATGTTTTGACCAGTAATTTTTGCCGTATTTTGCCGTAAATCCGATGTCTCTAGCTATTATCGTTTTCGAGTTTATCGCGTTCGGATACCCATATATATCTTAATTTATAATATAATTTTACCTTTTTATATCCGTCAGTAACTTCGTTAAAAACGTCACATCCGACGCGTTTCAAAACTTATTAGTTTCATCATCAGGGAATAAAATATATAAAAAAAACATTTCACATACTTTATACTATAGTTTGTAAATATTAATAAATATTAATAAATATAATGCATAAATTAGCGCTAAATTATGTAACACCAATCGCTACCATAAAATTTTTCCATATTTTTTAGATATTAGGTATATCATTTTTTAACGAAATTTTCAAACAAAATTTTTTTTTTTTTAAAGTAGTAAAACGTGAATATCTTTAAAAGTACAATAGCTAAGTCACAAAACAATAGCCTATGTCTTCCGCAGATTTTTTTTCTTCGTTTTGACACCAATTTTATGTAAATTGGTTCGGTGGATCTTTAGTTATAAAAGCCCAAAATTTGCACACACAGCCACACAGACACACAGACAAACAAATAAATACTGAAATATATAGGGTAATAAAATTAAGATATATTGCACTATGAAAGAAATGATGGTTTTGATTGCCAAAGTTTTTAATGATAAATCTCAAATTTTGGTGGGCAAAAAATTGAATTATAAAAGTTTTGTTTATAAAAATGCTTACTTTTACTGAAGATTCATTTGAAAATTCAATCAAAGATCCACATGAAATTTTTACAGGTTTTGAACAACGAAGAATCATAATCATTACTGTTTTTCTTGATTGAAGAGTTAGTAACAGCCAATCCATAAAGTACAAATCATCTGCAATATCTTCGCTCTGGAAAAATGTATCATTTTTCTAAGTTATATTGTTTTTATGTAACTTACATCAAACTATATTCACCTTAGATCGCACTTCATTTGCTGTAAAGCAGTAAAGAAATAGTTCAATTAAAAGAGTACCAAAATATGCTACGACAAATAAAGTTTCAAATAATGTCATAGTTTTTGTAGATAATTGAAAAATGTTAAGACTTATTAAAACTGCACTTAAAATAAATTGTAGGACTAAAATTTCTTTAAAAACATTATTTAAGTTATCCACTAACCTGTAAAAAATACAATGATTATTTAGTTTTTATTAGGTGCAATATTAAATTATTGGAAATAAATGCATAATAAAAATATTTTAGAAACATGGATTCATATTTTTGAAGTTTTTTGGTCTACTAAATATTTCTGTTCAAAAGTATGACATAAAGAAATTTGTTTTTAATCTTTAGCCTTCTAGAACTCTTCTTCTTTTTTTTTTGCATTTTTGAATTTTTTTTCAAAATTATTTTTAACCCTTTTTTTTTGCAAACGCGTAATAAAATAAAATTCTTGGCCCTCCCGAGAGTAAATCACGGGCTTAAAACTGAGCACAGAATCTTTTGCACTCGTTCTACGCCTACGTAGGCAAAAAATGTTGTAATCACCATGGACGAGAAACTTTAGGCATTAGCGGAACTTAAGCTTCGGCGAGCACTCGTGCTAGTGATCGCGCTAGTATTGAGCCTTTTCGACCGATATTTAATATACTATTTCGTACATGATGCTTAAAGAAAATTCCCATAGAGTCCAAATTTGCCCTCTAGAATCTGATTAGTTATTTTACACGATGCATATCGATTATCGCGACCTCAAAAAGGTCACGGAAAAGGATACTAATCATGGGCTTATCTAAGGCTGTATCAAGATAAGCTAAGAAGGGAAAAATTAAAAAAAATTTTTTTATCGTCCGTGGTGAAAAAGCACGTATTTCTCGGATAATACCAACAATCGAAGTTTGCGTATGATTAGGGACATTGAATATTTTTTTCGCCATGTTTCGTAATGCACTATTTACTCATTCTTTCAAAAAAAAAAAAAAAAATGTTTTGGAGTTTAGGTAGAAGAGTCGGTAATTAAATTTTTAATCATGTATTAGATTTTATTACTAGTACGTACTTAAAAATCATTTGATGCTGTTGAATAATTTGAACTAAAATTTTTTTTTCTGCTTTTAATTGACTTTCTCCTTTATTTTCATTCAAATAAATTTTTACATTTTCTGGTATTTTTTGAATTCTATATTGTAGTAACTTAAACTGTAGAAGTAATCTTACAAGAAAACCAAAAATTAAACCATCATTTCCTACTGTCCAAGCTGCATTTAAATATATAAAACTTGCTTGATGTAAATAAAATAATATGTACATATATTTATTTAAATCAAAAAAATAATCTGCATCAAGTGGCAATAAATACTTTTGGTTATCAGAAACTAATGAAATTATTGGTGCTAAAATTACGAATAAACATGTTACAATTGAACAAACAATTATAAACTTCATGAAATATCTATTTTAAAAAAAGAATTCAATTAAATAATATTCAACTATAATTAAACTAATATAATTTTCTTTGCTTACTTTAAAAAACTTTCATATTTCATTTCTTGATCTTTTTCCCAATCATTTGATGGTTTAAATAATTCTGTTTCAAAATATTTTGTCAATTGAATTATTTTTTCTCTTTTAAGGCCTAAATTTATGTATTTAACCAATATAAAAATTTGAACCGGGTATAAATTAATTGCTTGATAGCCATCGTTGTATTTATGAGTTATTGAAATCATTTTAAATATAAAATTTGATATAAATATTATCCCACAAAAAAAAATTCCACCTAATAACCAGCGGTAAAATTTATATACAAAATTATTTTTTGTCGAATTTTTAGTTATTGGAGCCCACATTCCAATCACCGACAACACTTTAAAAGGATATTTAATAACATTCATTTTTATTTGATTTTAAGATAAGTTTTGCGTTAATAAATGTTCCACTTTTTTGTAAAATTATCACAATTATTTTTTTTATAAAACTTTTTAACCCATTTAAACAATATTAATTAAATTAGTTGTTAATTTTATAACATATACTGCTATTACTGTTTACAATATTGAGCTTGTAAAGACAAGCTCATAGAATTTAATACTAACACTCGAGCTTTTTATATAAACTATACCCAATGTATGCAGTTTGACGTGTTCGTATACTTCTTTAGGTAAGTTCATCAAAAATTTTTACAGCAAAAAATGCAGAAATACATTTTTTTTACACATTTAGATGTAATATTTAATATTTTTATATGAAAGTACTACTTTTGAGAAATTCATTGATACATAATATAATTTGATGCAAAATACATATAGATCACTGTTGTTTTCATATAGTCCCATATTATTGTTAATAATCAAAGTTAAACAAGGAATATTTTTTTTGTTTAATTTGTTATTTTATTTAAATTTTTTTAATTCATATAAATTTTTACACAATATTTAGATTTGGGGTCTTCCATAAATGACGTCCATAGTTTGGGGGTATGTAGGTTTATCTTTTTTTTTAAAATTTTTTTTTTAAATCTAAAGAAGCAATGCTTACATTAAAACCTTAAAAGAAAGAAAAAAATAAAGAAAAAAAATTACTCCAAATTTATTGCAATAAAATTTTTTTTTCTCTTTTAATTTATTTTTATTATGAATAATAAAAGAGATCAATGGAAAATACCCTGCCAACTATAGCTGACACTAAGCTTAATACATCAAAATGTCTCTGATATCACCGATTACAACCATGCAGTCATACATATATTTTCAGATATTAGTACTTTTATGGAATTAAAAAAGGTATTGCACCAAAAAAAAAAAATATTGCATTTTTTTTTATTTTTTTGTTTTTTTAATTTTAAGAAAAAAATTTTGAAAACTTTAGAAAACTAGTACTCTCATAGAAATAAATTAGTTATTACGTCCAAAAAGAAAAAAAAAATTGGTGTTTTTTGTATTTTTTTGCGAAAAAAATTTTGGGAAAAATATTTTCAAAAAATTATTTATCAGATTCGAGATAACGAGTAAAAACCATATTTTCAAATATAAGTACTTTCATAGAAATAAATGAGGTATTACATCCAAATTAAATTATATTACAACCAAAAAAAAATTATGTCTCCAAATAAAGTCAGTTAACATAAAAATCAAAGAAAATTTACAATTTCTTTTTTTTTCTAGGGGGGTGATAAATTAAAATTGTGACGTCTGAAAGGGGGAGGGTTCAACTTTTATGTGACAAATCAGACAAGGGGTAGGAAGGTCTCAAAACCTATAATTTTTAAAATATCGATTTATCCGGGGAAAAATTTAGAAAATAAAAAAAATTTTTCAGTGAATCGATGCTAAATGATGTCCTAAATATTATATTCAAAGATTTTTAAAATCATAAGCTGTATAAAAAAGTCTTGATTAATTTAGTAGTTTTAACATGAAGGAAATTTGAAGCGCTAATATCTCCATCTGCAGTCAATAAATTTTCAAAATTCTTTTCTTAAATTTTAAGGGACATATAACTTGATAAATGGTTACAAGAATTAAAGATTCCAGAAGTTTTGATTTCCCGAAATCTTAAATCGCAAAATTCTATTTTTATCCACCTGATTCTACCTTAAGCGTATCTCTGTTGTAATAATAAATAATTATTAAAGTATATAACCTAGAAAACTCATTTTTTAATTCTAGTGTATATTTGAAAAACGCACAAACGTTTACTTTATTTTCGATTTTCTGTAATTAATAATTACGTACTTCAATGTGGCTTGTGACTTACAATTTTTCAGCATAATATTATACTATAGAATAACCGAGTGCGTGCAGAATAATGATTTTTTTTATTGTTTCGTTTTAATAACTTAAATTATTCAAAATTTAATTTTTAATACCAGAATGGTATTTTTACCTTCATAATAACATAATTATCTATTTTATCTATTTTTACGTTATTTTATTCAATTAATTTTGTGTTTTTTTTTATCGAAAGATGGTCTTCGTTGTTCGTTTTTTTTTAATTCGTTGGCGAATAGATATTAAAGATCTATTTTTGCCCAACTATTCAAATTTTCACCCAAAGACCTCTTTTAATTAATCTTCTTCTATTCTATATCTACTTCAAGTTATTTTGAGAATATTCAAAATTTACCTATTTTAACTCTATTCTGACCCTGCTAAATTAATTTTCATTTGCGTGGTCTATGAATATTCTTAAAAATCACACTAGAAAATGAAGATTCAAAATAGAAAATAGAAAGATATTTCTGATCATTGCATAAATTTTCTTGATATAAAAATTTACAGAAACAATAATTCTTTTGCTTCTACCAATTGGTATCGCAAAAATACCTACTCAGGACGCTATTTAAATTTTCATTCTCACCATCCAACTCACCAAAAAATAGCAATGGTGTATAACTTAATCGACAATTGCATACTTTTATCAGACAAAAAATTCCAACACGATAACATTCAAATTGCAAAAAAATTTTTGATTTGCAATAATTACCCGTCGGATTTCATAAATAAATACATCACTAAACGAATTTGTCATTCAAAAAATAATAATGTACAAAACAACGACAAAGTAAATTCAATAGATTGGCTAATATTACCCTTTTATAAATACTTAAACCAAAATATTATTAATAATCTAAAAAATCTTAACGTTATTATCATTAATAAAAATATTAATAAATTCAACAACCTAATAAAACTCGGTAAAGACAAACTTGAAAAAATGGAAACCAGGGACATAGTTTACAAAATAAAATGTAAAAACTGTAACTACGTATATATAGGCCAATCAGGACGTAAATTAAGAAAACGTATTGTAGAGCATAAAACAGACTACGATAATAAACACAAAGATTCCATTTTTTACAAACATCAATTACATACCAACCATGATTTTGACTTTAACGAAACGACAATAATAGATACCGAATCAAATTATTATAAAAGAACCTTCTCCGAAATGACACACATTCAAATCCATCTGAAAACTCTTAATCGTAAACAACATTTAAAATGTTTTTTAAAAAACACTATCAATTTGATAAAAAAACGAGTTAAAAGACGCTAACATATTACCAATTAGAACTTAAAAATTCTTATAAAAAAATATTTTTCTTTTGATCACTATTAAAATTATATACCTTCCAAAAAAATTTTTTACCCAAAATAATTATTTTCAAATTGAAAAATTCAAATTTACACTTTTCCTCTAATAAAAACAAAAAAGGGTACAACCTAATAAAACTCGGCAAGGACAGACTTAATGTAAATAATGTCAATGTACATAATTGTTTTAAAAAAAATTTTTATATAACTCAAATGTATTTTTCAAATTTTGACAAGGAAAGCTAGACTTTCGAAACGTACATGAAATAAAGATAACATTTCATAAAAAAATTTGTTCCATTCTGATCGTTATATTTTTATTTAACATTCTTATTTTCTATAAATAAGAAAATAATAAAAAAATAATTTTCTACATTAAATTTTAAATTGGAACGTGAAAATAGTATTTAATACTTTTTTCAAATTAAGGAAAATTTCCATTTTTTCTTATAATTTAATTAATTTATTAAATTTAATTCAATGCTTTTTACTATTATTTATTTACTCAATATTTTATAAGTCATATTTTTTATTTAAACTAATTGTATATTATGTATATATTTATCTGTTTTAATTAATTTATTAACTATATGTAAAAAGAGTGTACCATATTTTTCAAATATTTTGCCAGGCAAATAAATAAAGATAATAATAATTATTATATCTTAATTTCTTTGTTAATATTTTTGGTAATTTTAAGCATTTATAATTTTAAACATATACTGGCTGTACTTTCTTGGATAAACAAAAAAAATAGACTATTTATTTTTTTTTTTATTTATAAAAAATATATTTGATAAAAATACAATGACAACTTTGAACTATTTGATATTTTTGCTGACACCTTTTACAGTGTTCGTCAGCTAACGTGCAAGGTGTTGGCTTACACCTAATAATTTATACTTAATGATACGTTGTACAGGCTCATAAACCCGGTTGTTGGTCGATCACCGGAGTCACTCATGACAGTTGCCAGTGCCATACCCTATTCGGGGGTGCTCTCCCTTAATTGGGTGAGTAATCCTGATTGGGTTCTGGCATTAGGAATTGAGTTATCAGTGACTCCGGAGTTTGATCCATGAAACTAAAATACTACACACGTTCATGTGAAGTGAGCATGAACTTGTCCGCTGGGTTGACTTACTAGCTAAATTTATTTCATTGTTAGAGGCTGTATAGACCACTATAAATTAATTCTTATTTTTACATTATTTTTTCTTTTCATTTAAAAGTATTATTCTAGTTTATATTATCTTATTCTATCTATATTATTATGGTTGATTTTATAAATTAAATTTAAATTAGCATTATATGATCTCTGATAGTTGTATTACTTTGTTTTAATTATTACAATATGTAATTTATTTTTGTATTTTTGGGACTCGTTCCTGTTATATAAGTTAATAAAAAAAAAAATAAATAAAAAAAAAAAAATCGAAAATTCACGAATTTTCGTATATTTACAAAAAATTCGTATATTTGCAATATTTTCAAAAAAATCAAAAATATACGAATTTTTTTTGCGAATTTACGAAAAATCGTAAATATACAAGCGTTATTTTTCGTCGAAAAATGACGGAGAAACGTTTTAAAAAATAAAAAAATATTATAAAAATATTGTAACGATGCCTATTATACCTTCTTTTTTGTAACTATGATTTAAAATTTTTAATCTTTCACATAGTAATTTTTTTAATCATAATTATCATAAAAGAAGATGATGTACTGGTGTAGAAAAATCTTCTTTTTTTATGTAAAAAACCTAATTTTTTCCATGAGATGTTAAACTGACAATATCAAGGAAAAGATCATTTTTAGTTTTTCTTATGACATACTTTGCTATAGGTAAAATAGACCATTAAGAACATTGTGTTATTTCTAATGAGGAACCGTAGTTGCATTGATTCGCATACGGACGGACGAACATATACACAAAATTGAAGGTTTACAGGAGAATAAAGGATTTCTAATAATTTAATACTCAATTAACGTATATTGTTATAATAATATAATACCTGTCATAACTTTTATTAAATAATAAATAAATAAAATAAAACAAATAGCTTGCTAGAGTAGAACATATTTTATATTTAAGAAATTAAGTGCTAGAGAATAATTTAATAACGAATATTTCTATGTAAATATTATATCCAAAAGTTACTTTATTTGTTATGCTACTTTTGATTACTAAAACCAATCAATATACATTTTATTCTTGAGTTACTTGTCGTAAAACAGTAAAATAAGAAAGTGCTGAATGTAGAACCTAAAATATTAAAATCGTTTAAAAAGGTTAAAATTATAAAAAAAATCCTTCATAATTTTTTATATTTACCGTTGTAAAAGTTACCAATGACAAGGGTACCAATTTTCCTATTGATAAAGTACAAGGTTTTCGTGCTCTGAATATAAGCATCATTTGAAGATAAGAAATTTTCTTCTGAAGTTTTTTATCAGTTACATTAAACCATTTTGAAAAATATATTCCTTATTCTGATATTTTACTACTTGCAATTAATATTTCATGAGACGAATAGCAATAAAAATATAATTGAAAAAAACAAAAAATAAAATATTCAGCTATTAAAATTTTTCTTTGTAAAGTTTCTTCGGTAGCCTATAGCAAAATTAGAAATAAGTAATTATTAAATCATATGAGTCTTATCTAAGAATCAAAAACATACATTTTTGTAATTTTTTTATTATAATTGTACTGCCGTGCAAATGAAGAAAGTGTGTATCTCAAAATTTTTGAATTTTGAATAAATCAATAAACGCCTTTTTTATCATATCCAACAAAATAATAAAACTAGAAGTTTGAAAATTTGGCAGAAGGTTTTTATAGTAGTAACTTATAATATTATTAAAAAAAAAAACTAAAATATTAAATAGACAAATTGTTATAAACAAATTAATAGATACGGGTTATTTTTATGTTTTTCGATAAAACCACTTCTCTTAATACAAATATACAAACACACGTATCTTAAATTTACATCTCTCTCTCTCTCTCTCTTGAAACAAAAGGAGCAATACCTAACAAGTATTAATATTAAATTTGTTAATAACAAAACGCATTTTTAATTAAAAATTTGTTTATTTAAAGTTTATTTATTTGAATTTTTTTTTTAATTTGTTTATATATATTTTTATTTTTTTAATTTTTATTTATAATTAATTTACAAACTTAATTTTATTACATTATATTATTATATTATATTTAACAGTTTTAATATAATAACAAATTTTAAATATTTTATTATAAATTTAAATAACAAAAAAATTTTAATTTTCTGGATTATCTTCATCTATTAAATCGACGACCTCGGATTCAACTATATTTTGCCAAAATGATAATTGTGCTTTTGGAATTAATGATCCAAGTTGAGTTAAAATATTCATTTTTTTTTCGCCTGGAATGCCTCTGGGAAGACGTTGTGCATCTGGCATCTCCATATTTTTTTTGGCTTTAATTTTTAAAAAATCTATTTCGACAAACGGACCATCGAAAGATGTCGAATACTTCATAGTATTTAATCCTTTTTCAAACCTAATTCTAACCATGTCTGCTATGTATGGACGAGGCACAATCTTATTTATTTTATATGCTGAAGATTCATCTTTCCATTCATAAAAATCTGAATATTTCATTTCAAAAACGTTGACTTTGCTTTTTGATGAAAAAACGCACTTATGAAAATCTTGAAAACTATAAACGTTTTTTGCTTCCTTCATTTGTTTTTCCACAGCATGGTGAAAATGATCTGCTGACATGAAAGTGTGCCCAGGCTCAAAGTAGTCTATCTCAATATTTTCTGTAGCCACTTCTGGTAAATTAATCAAAAAAATAAAAAATGAGAAAAGACCCCAATTTTTATTTTGACCTGAACAATTATCTAACCATAATTTTATATATTTTGCATTTTTATGGTACATAAAAAATTTATAAAATGTACTTGTAATATTTTCTTTTTTTCTACCAGAAATTCCTTCATGCCAAATTGCAGCCAGTGGATAAAGATATTTTTGTTGTTTGCCGACGGGCACAAAACTTTCATTAAATGCTACCAATCTTCTTGTAAAAATAGCTTCCTTAAATTGTTCCATTTTAGGAAGCATTATTACCTTCTGTAAATCTGCAGTAAAACAAATTTTTTCTTCATCCCACTCCGTCATTCTATCTTTATTGTAATGTTCTCTAGCATTTGTATATCTAATCTTGTGAATATTCCATCTTTGGCATTTTTCGCAATCAAGAACAATCTTGTTATCATGATTTTCTTTTTGGTGAATATCTTGAGCCCAACAAGTTCCACATTCTTCGTGACCAAGCGCTGCAAAGGATATTTTCATTTCGTTCCTAACGAAGTTCCTATAAGTTTCAAATGAACATCTAATTTTATATTTTTCAGTAAAATCTTTATGCATACTGGTGATTGTTACTTCAGAAGGAAGATATCGACAATTTGGTGCATGTTCTCTTCTGTAATGCGAAATTGTTGGATGATAAGATAGAACATGCTCTTCAGCTTTTTTCTTGTCAAATACAGTTACGTGATTTTTGTGCTTCCCTCTAAGAGATACAAAATCGGGAAACAAACATTTTCTTGAAACACGCCGAAGAGTAGAATCATTATGTGTTTTATAACCAAGTGTACTCATAAAAAAAACTTTGCACACTTCTACTAAATCTCCGCGATCATCTTTAAATGAATAATGGATAGTAGTTTGTCGACGCGTGAATTCATCTATACCTCTGGTTTTAAATTTAGTTTCAGAACTTCTAGCACGTTCAAAAAGAAAACTGTCTCTTTGCTCATTATTGAGGCACCAATACTTATAATTTATGTTAACTCTTGTCTCATCAGTGAATTTATTGTAACATTTTCGCTTGCATTCACATGGAGGCAATATTTTGTGGTCTTCTAAGTGCTTTTGAATTTTTTGTTGTATTTTTTCATCTTCTCTAGCACGTTTAGAAAGTTTTGATCTAGGAGTATATTTTCGTTTTTTATTTGAACCAAATGAAGTGGCAGAAGAGTCTGAAGTAGGCAAAACTAAAAGAAATATAATTTTGTATCTTTTTAATTCGAAATAAAAAAATAAAAACTATATTTTTACCTTCGAAAGTTGATTCTGATGAATCAAAAGATCTTGAACCTGCTGGTGTTTTATTACTTAAGTTTTTATTAATTGTATAGTCTACAATAAATTCGCATATAGACGAATTACAGTAGGGGTCGTTTTCATACATTTTTACCCCCTGGGGACGCTTAATTTATTGTAGAGGTGTAAACTGGCATAAAATGTTATAGAATATTAGGTTCAAGATTGACAAGTGAAAAAAAATCGTTTATTACGTTTTTCATAGTTTTCACATATGCCCCGGGGGGCTAAAACATTCTTTTTATAATAAATTTTGCTGTTTATTCTGTTGCAAAAGACAAAGAAAATAAAATTTAATTGTTTTTCTAATTTTTGTTAATTATGGGGGTAGTTTTCACCTATTTTCACTCTCTAGAGGACTGTAAATATATCGCAATATCATAGAATGTTCATAAATGTTAGTATCAGGAATAAAAATTAAATAAAAATAATCTGTCTTATGTTTTCGTTATTTTCCTTATTTTAGGGCTAGTTTTTCTCCCCTATAATTAGCGCTAAATTCCCAAATTTGGTCTGTTATTAAGCAAACCCAATATTCTGGTAACCGAGCTGGTAACCAATCTTCAAAGTGAAACGTCTGGCGTGACATCTTAAAAGTATATGGCGAATTCCGCTTGGTTGAAACTCGCGTTGATGTAAAATAAGGCCCTGGGCACAATTGGACGATTTAAACGCGCCATGTTGTGCAGTAAAATTTTAAACAAATAAACTCGTATTCTGCTCAAAGGGACGTATAAACGCAGTAGGTAAAACGTTCAAACGGATACAGTGCCTGTAAATAACAGAAAGTTTCACTTTCTAAAATTAAAAAAACTTACCAGTATGAATTGAAAACCAGTAAAACAAATTTGAATCAAAGAAGATATAACTTGTCCAAATATAACGTAGCAGTATAAGTCATCTGTTCTTTGTACATACTTGATTAATGTTTGATGCTCTTTAATAAGTTTTATCAGTTTATAATGACAATCAAGTTGATGCTCAAAAGTGTCTATTTTTTTGCTTTTAAGAGAATCAAAAACTAATTTTAATCTTAAAGATATTATATTAAATTGTGCAGCAGCAAGTAAATTTATTGTAAAAAAGAAACCAGCGAATGTAGTTGAACAAAATGCTACTGAATTTGTACCAAAAAACTGAAAAAAATTAATATATGCTGCATTATTGATTAACATTGATTCAGTCTAATTAAGCAACCAAGATATTTTAGAGTAGGTCCAAAATGCTATTTATTGTAACTTTAGTTTTTCTATTTTACGAATATAGTATATTACGATCCCGTGTCCAGAAAAGTAAAGAATGGCCAAAAACGTAAGTAAATTACCATCCGAGGCGAAGCCGAGGTTGGTAAACTGCGATTTGGGTCATTCTTTATTTATGGACAAGGGTCGTATACTAAAATTTAAACTTACCGACAATGTGTATATTGTTTCATAATAAGGGCTCAAACGTGCTAAATCTAACCAACCTAAAAATGGTAGCATTCTTTCTGATTTATTAATAATTGTATTTGTAAATTTATAAAATTGAGCTTACATTAATATTGATGGTATCGAAAGGAAATTAAATAGTATATTAAATATTAAGGGTGTAAAAGTTTTTTTTTCTACCTAGGCGTAGAACGAGTGCAAAAAATTCTTTACGCACGAGTTTTACGCCCGGAAGGGCAAAAAAAAAGATAATAGAACTTTTATGGATAAGGGTTAAAATTTTTGGTATTATAATTTAAATTAGGAGGTATTGAATGTCCATATTTTGTTTAATTAAATGCAAAAAATTGATTAAAAAAAAATTAAAATAATGAATTATATTAAGCCTTATCCTTGGTCTTATCGAAAGAGATGATCATCTCTGGCACCATTTACATCTATTTCTCTTTTCTGACCAAAAAGGCATAATTTATAACTACATAATTGTATTTTTACCAATTATTGGTGATAATAAATAATGCCAAGCTGTTGAAAATCCTGATACTAAAAATAAATAAGTTCCTGTATAACATGTACGATCACTTTTGTTAAACATTTTTATTTCTTCAGAATTGTATACAGCATTCCAATATTTTTTAACTGTAAATCGAACAATTTTCATAACTTTTTTACGATTATAAGCAAATGCCAAAATTTTAAAATATTCAGTCCAGCATAAAAATGCAGGTGGTATTGTGTATGTTAGAAACTTAAAATTTAAAATACATTATTAATGACATGGTGCAAAATAAAAAAAAATCAAGAAAATTTTTACCTGCAAATCTTTTGCAATAACAGCATAAAGTAAATCAGCGATTATAATGCTTGAACCTATTGATATTCCAATAACAATACATTTTATCAAAATTTCAGATTTTCGTTTCTCTTTATCATTTTCAGGTGGCCAAAGGCCTAAAATATTCATAAAAGTTTTTATTAAATTTATCGCTTTCTTTCTCTGAATATTTTCACTCTCAATTTTTTCACTCATTTAATACGTTTATTAGTAATCATTTTTTTTTCAAAGTGAATTTTTTAAATTAAGATATTACCATAGGAGGTTCGTCACAGAAAACTAGATTTTGCAAGTTAAATTTGGATGAGTCACAAAAGGCGTTTAAAGGCAAATAAGCAAAGTAATTTTTTATGAAATTTGTAGTACATATATTGAATTTATTTTCCTGAAAGTTCCAGGCATTTTAAAGCACTTAGAAAAAAATGCTAGGTGGCGAAAAGTGTCAAAAAAACGCATTTTTCAAAAATCAAAATATCTCCGGTTTAAATCCACCGATTTTAAATTTTAGGGTTGCATTTGAAAGGCCTTGCGTAGACAAAAAAAAAATACAATCAAACAAAAGTATTTTAGAGTTGATCTTAAGCCACTGTATTATTTTGAAAATCAGCTTATTTTATAAAATTTATTTTAAGTTTATCAATGCCAAAAAAAAATCGACCCCATGGAATCAGCTAAAATTTTTTTCACATAATGTAGACCTTTTACTGATTCAAATGCAAATAATAAGATAAAATTTGAAGTAAATACAAAGGAATGGCGTAATTTTGAAAATGGGCTAAATCAGGCTATTTTTGGATCTTTAAACGCCCATATCTTGTCCCAATAACGTACTAGACGGCTAAAATTTTGGCTGAGTGACTTTTTTATTACCTGAAACTATACCCTAAAATTTGAGCTCAATCGGTGACATGAGTGCGCCCTAATATGTACGAAAAGTACTGGAACTACCCATATATAAATCTTAATTTCAATTTGTTTATTTATTTGTGTGTTATTTATATTAAATATTTTAAATTTACGTACAAATTTTACTATATTTTTAAACGAATCAAGCTGTAGTAAGTCTGCACGCGCCTTTCTACAAGCATTACAGATTAATATAAACTGAAATTAATGACGTAACCCAGAATAAGGCTTTTCGGGCTGGTCACGTGATAGGAAAAAATAACATGTATTAGATAAGGACTGTCCTCGGGTACCCCATACTTAAAGCATTGTCACGTGATGAACCCAAAAACCCTTATACGATAATACTTTTTGACTTGCGTCTTATGCAGACACTAAACGGCGGGAAAGGATTTAGGTTCAATTAAAGAAATAACTAAATGAATGAGGTAAAAGCTTAATTTATTATTATAAGAGTAATCATAAATATAGATATAAAGAATTGAATGTTATTGAATAAAACAAATAATAATTCTTACAATAATTATTGTTGAGCGATTTCTAAACAGATTATAACTTATGTAAAGCGAGTGCGGTTGGCGTCTACTGGCTACTTGAACACTATACAAATTGCACGAAATGAGGCCCAAACTAAGATTCCCGATTTTTACGAGGTAAGTGCATCTGGAAACCAACTGGAAACTATATCTTGAACACAAGATAACGCACTACGCATATTAAAGTAAAAACTAAGAGAGTCGATCCTTCAAAATCCGCGAGTATATATAGTGATGGGAGAATTTGACAAATCATCAAATTCTCCTTCTAAACTTTGCATGGGGGAAGCTAACGTCCTCGCAATTGTCTACGTGGGCCAATGCCCGAAAACCAGAAACCTGGTGGGAATTCGACCAATTCTTAGAATTGGAGAAAGTAGTAACTGCTAATTAGCAGGTTACACAAGCTTAGGAAATATGTTCCTTGTCTAAAACTTGTATCCAAGTCCCGTTAAATAATATATTTAACGTGAATCGTTCTTGATTATTTATTTAAATATTGCGCCCTTTATTTGGGCCAATATGTCATTACGTTACACTTCCCTCCATAACAGAAAAAATTTGTAAAACAAATTTTTGTTTATGTGTTTAAATTTATGTTTTGTTAGTCACTACATATTATGCCAACTCTGAAGAATCAAAACCGAATATGAAAATAAACAAAAGAAAATTTTAAACGTTCCAGTATAACCAAATACACGAGCTTTACAAAAAATTAATATTGGCTCAAATCTGATTTAAGATCTTTTTCTTAACTAAGGCTTGAATCTAGGGTTTTCTGATTAAAGATCTTTCTTAATTTTAGTATAAAAGTACAATTTCTCTAATTTTACGTTATCTTATCCCTCTCTACTCTCCTAGAATCTAAACCACTAGGTGTTTTTACAATAAAAAGTAAAATATTCCTAATTTTACACTATCCTACGTTCTCTCTTCTCCTAAAATCTAAAGCACTAAATGCTTTTACAAAAATTGATATATATATAAAAAATATAAAATTAAATTCACATGAAAATATTTAAAAACATTTAGAATTATTAAAAACATTAAAAATTACTACAGAATTCAAAATAAAACTTTTTTATATAAGCTAAGTTTTAAATTTGAATTTACCGCCTTTAAACAAAACTGCATATACTAGCGCCATAGGCAAAATTTTCGAAACTTCTCTTTTACCGACTTTAAATACATGTCATCCTCTTTTTTCTATACGCAAGTTCACATGTGATACTACGTATTAAATTTATTTTTTTGCCTTCTAATAAAACATTTATAATTAATTATATTATCTAAACCTTGGTGATTCATGAAATTGACAAGTTTAATTAACAAATTTACTTATTTTTTAAACGTTACAGTGAATATGGCAGATGCAAACGGCGAAGTAAGTATTAATTATATTTTTAGGTTAACTAACCTTTGTTTACTAATACTAATAATTGATTTCTATTTGAAAATTTATACTTGAACTTAATAATAATATTTTCCTTAAATTACTAACAATATTTTTATCTTAAACCTCTACATTTTTTTTTATAATTATTAAAAATTTTCTCATAATTTTCATAATAATATTTGTTAATTTGAATAACTTGTGTGTGTGTGTGTGTGTGTGTGTGTGTGTGTATAGTCAAACATCGTATTTATCAGCTGCTTCTTTATTTTCTATTTCCATTTTCTCCACGTTATTTCATTTATTTATTTTCTTTTTTAAACGGTTTTCTTAATAACTTTTTTTTATGGCACGGTGGAGGATACCCAGGTTGTTTTTCTTCATAAGGCCATGTCTTGATAGGAATCTTGACTGAACCCTGTTTTCTTTTATTATTTTAAATCTTTAGTAAAGTCATTGTAATTAAAAAAATATAGTAATTCTGACTTAAAAACTTTCTAAAAATTTGAATAGTAGAAACCAAAAAAATTTTAAAAATAATTATTTTTATCTAGCGCAGGTACCGTGGATGCGAGACCTTCTCTTGAAAAAATTAAAAAATAATTATTTTTTTTTTTACTTAAAAACTTACGTTTTTAAAATTACAGAGCTACCGGTGCAAGCTCTGCATTTTTGAAAATTTATGATTTCTGAAATTGCAGAGCTGCCTGCAGAGCTCTGCATTTTTAAATACTTGAAAAAAAAAATACATTTTATAAAACTCCCCTTATTTTTTTGATATGTTGAATAAACTTAAGAAATTTGAAGTTGAAAATTTTGATACTTTCTTAAAAAAAATATTTTTTTGAACTTATAAAATGTTTCTTAAAAATTCAAATTTCTATAAAAATTTCAGCATATCCTTTGACATGCTGACACTTTCTTAAAAAAAATATTTTTTTTTGAACTTGTAAAACTAAGTATTAACATACATTCTAGGTTATAATTCTTTGTTTGTTTACCCCCAACCCGTTTTTTTTAATTGTTCGTGCAGTTCATAGGTGCACGAACAAAAACTTAGAAAATTTTTTAAATTGTTGTGCAACTTTGCCAAAGTACAGAGCTGCACTAATAATTTTACAAGTTAACTTATTTATTTTTGGAGTGTATTCTATAAAACTACTGAACTTAAAATCCGTGATATAAATACAAAGCTGTAATGCAAACTTAAACATATATTTATTCCTCCTGGTTGAAGCTTTGAAAAAAAAACAAATTTATCTTATAATGCGCAGATGAAGTCGTCTTGTACGAGACAACAAAAAAAAAACTTAAGAATTTTTTTTTGAATTTAGAGTCCACCTCTTCCTTAACTGACGGTGATGGTGAACTGAACCAGATTAACTGAAGTTAACTTTCTTTGTACAATGGCCAATGTTGTAATCAAAAGGATTTTTATTTAAAACCAAGGTACAAAGTGATATTATTTTTTTACTAAAGACTGAATATTTTATTATTACTTGACCTCAAATTTCTAAAATGATTTGCTTTCCTTGTTAGCTACTGAAAAAAAAACTAAAGGGTATTAGCATTACTAAAATATATAATATATATATTTGTAATTTGTACTGAATTTTTGCTATGAAAAACGGACTCTAAAATTACTTATTTAATTTGGATTTTACTACTACATGATTTCTGGGTTCTATATATGGGTGGTTTTCACTGTAACTATATATTTTTTTATTGTTTACGGCACAACACTAATTATATTTATTTTTAATTTTTTTTGTATTTTAATGTTTATCAATGTCCAAAAACCTAAAATTTTCAGTGGTACTGCTACAAATGTAAAAAATAAATTCTACGTGTTATTCTTATGGGATTTTTTTATTTATGCAGACGGTGGCGTCATGGACGGTTGCGACATTTTGAATGTATTATTGAAATAACTTTGTATTGAAGCCATCAAATTTTCTCAAACTCTGGGTATCTTATTTTTCCATCAAAACGCATAACTAAACAAGATGTATTAAGTAATATATGACATACACTTGCAGAAAACGACATGGACGGTGGCGACATTTTTTTTTTGTAAAAGCGTTTTAAAATTTTAATAGGTTTAATTTTCATAGTTAAAGCTTTTATATTTAAAATTTTAAGTTTTCCACGGTTCATATATGAGTAGTTCAGTAAAAAAAAAAATACAACAGTGCTTTTAAGTGCATACATATAGAGTGCGCTCCCATAAAAGATGGGAAGCTTAAAAATAGCTAAAACCGGGGGACAGACTTATATGCGACGATAAGCTAAGAAGGTTACATGAAAATTTGTTTCGTTGAAAAAAATGAGTTTTTGGGACCTAAATACGTCATATGCATCCTACAGAAAAATTTAAGTTCCATTTTTAAGCCGTTTGTTAATACTCAAAGTTTACAGTTAAGCAAAAGGACAGCAGACGGTGGCGACAATTTGAACACATATGCTCCAAAAAATTTTTTTATTAAGTTACCAATATATGCATAGTAGGTTGTGACTTTAAAAAAATATTATTTATGAACTTTTTAAAAGAAAATAAAGTGTAAAAGAGCTTTAGTTTCGGATATAAATGGAGGGGACACTATGTATACCGTTCCTGCGAAAACCACCCATATATATATATGTCGCAGTGTTATAGAATAGTTTGTATTATAGGCTATAATACGGATTATAGAAAAGTAAAATTTTTAAAATCATTACTTTTCTATGATACTGGAATTTTAAGTGTCATAGCCTATAATCCGTATTATAGCCTATAATACTAACGCACTTTTGTATTATAGAAAAATGAAAAATAAAATTGTTTTCATCATTCCGCTACCATTCAATCATTTATTTTTTATACTACCTACATAATTATATTAACTTACAATAAAACTTTTAATTGTTTTATTTTAATTTTTTATTTAAATATTATTACTATTTTATTTATTTTTACATGGACCACTAAAATGACAACGAGAATTACATAAAACCTGAGCTTTATAACATTGACATCTATTTATTGAACCCTGCTTAGCGGAAGCTCTGCAATTGCATTTTTTGTACCCCTGACCACCAGAAAGAGATTGTTTAGCTGCAACTACAGCTGCTGCTACTTAACATACTACTCATATATGAATCGTGGAAAACTTAAAGTTTGGATAATGAAAGGTTTATCAACGAAAATTTTCAGTTTTAAATTTTTAAAACGCTCATACAAAATAAAAATGTGAAAAACGTCCGGGTCGTTTTTTCCGAGTGTATGCGGTATTTGTATCTTGTTCAGTTTTGATGAAAAAATAAGGTATCCAAAATATGAGTAAATTTTTTGGCTTCAATCAAGAGCTATTTAAATATGAGCCTCAAAATGTGAAAATCGTCCGCATAAATAAAAAATCCCATAAGAATAACGCGTAGAATTTATTTTCATATTTGTAGCAGTACCACTTAATATACAGTTCCCGTGAGAAGCACCCATTTATATTGACCATTAAAAAGATAAATAATTTAAATTTATAAAAATAATTGAAATAAAACAATTAAAAATTTTATTGTAAGTTAATATAATTATGTAGGTAGTATAAAAAATAAATAATTGAATGGTAGCGGAATGATGAAAACGATTTTATTTTTCATTTTTCTATAGTACAAAAGTGCGTTAGTATTATAGGCTATATTACGGATTATAGGCTATGACACTTAAAATTCCAGTATCATAGAAAAGTAATGATTTTAAAAATTTTACTTTTCTATAATCCGTATTATAGCCTATAATACAAACTATTCTATAACACTGCGACATATATATATTATCTAATTTAACAAATATTTTCATATAACTTAAAACCAGTACCTCAGCACTACGTTACTTGGTACTGCAAATTTTCTTATTAAAAAAAAAACTTGAGTTTTGAAAAAATAGAAAAATTAAATCTGAACCCCATTAGTTGGTGCGAAACTTACACAAATTACTAAAACTTATTTTCTCAAACAAATTTTCTTTGTACTTTTTTTTTATACCTTTAACCAACTCTTATACTAAAAACAAATGCTTCAATAGATTTATGTCAATACTCCTTAAATTCATATTTTATTTCTTTTAGGATGTTACTCTTCAAGCTAGTAGCTGATAACTCTATTTTCCACCAGATTTGGAAATTGGCAGATATTCCGAAAAATTTGCATCCTTCATTAAACTCCCACTATTGAACCTGATTAATATATTGTAACAACCTGCTTTACGAATAAAGAGTACAACATAAAAAACATTATTAATTTTTTAATTATTTTCTTACAAAATTTTTTTCCTGAAAAATCTAAATTATCTAAACATCAAATATTAGTTTTCCTTAATCCTAAAATCAAATAATTCATGCCCTTCACCAGATTTAATAGCAATATAACAATAACCTTAATGACCAAATGATTAGCAACTTCACTAGTAATTTTATTTCTAATATAAGTTAAACAATTCAAGAGCTAAGTCTTGTTTTTAGGACGACCAGTCAGTTTCCTGACCTTTACTGTAAACCGATTCATAATCTTTATCTTAAAATTAAAACGACCAGCCAGTTTTCTGACCTTTAAGAGAAACGATTCAAGAGCTACTTAATTTTAGGACGACCAGTCAGTTTCCTGACCTTTAAGAGAAAAGACTCAAGAGCTAAGTCTTAATTTTAGGACGACCAGTCAGTTTCCTGACCTTTAAGAGAAACGACTCAAGAGCTAAGTCTTAATTTTAGGACGACCAGTCAATTTCCTGACCTTTACTGCAAAACGATTCAAGAGTTAAGTTTTGATTTTAGGATGACCAGCCAGTTTCCTGACTTTTACTGTAAAACGAATTACTTTCAATAAATACTAATATATTTAATAATTACTCCCTTGAACGCTGATTACTATTTACTAATTTTATGTCTAATATTAGAATTCAAATATTTATTAAATTTTGAGTTGCAGATTTCAATTTCTGCTCTTTTCGTCTCTGCTCATCAAACATACGTTTCCGATGGCTCAGATTTTCTATGCACACTAAAAAAAGTATCTACAGAATGTCCATATTTTCGAGCTGAACATTTCGTCTAAATTAATATGTACTATATGTCTATGAAAAATTTACATTTTGTACAGAATGCGAGCTGTACAAAACGTTCATAAAAAATGGGTGATATGTCCATTTTTTTCGGACGCAACGTTAAACTCGCTTTATGTACATTGTGCCCAGAAAATATGAACGGTGAAAGTATATCTATTGTGTATGATGCGAACGACATATTGTTTCAAATGCGCGTATGTATGAGCACACATACAGTGACATAAGTTATAAACCTATGTATTTAGTGTATTTAGTATAGTGTCATATATCTTCACTTTTAAAATACATGCACACTTAGAATAAATGAATGGTAAGAGATGGTTAAGAGGGGGATGAAGAAACTGTGCGGGTGTCCATAAAGTCTGGGCCCAGCGCATATTTTATGTAATCAACAAAACGTTCATAAAATCTGGGCGTTTTGTCCATTTTTTACGAACGATTTGTACATTCATCGACCTGGACATAACGTTAATAATTCATGAGCACATGCTCCGTAAAAAGTGGACGTTTAGTCGCTTCCTTTTTTATTGACGAACCATCCATAAAATATGGACATTCTGTTGATACTTTTTTTAGTGTGTGAATATAAACTTCTCGCTCAACTATTATTGCTTTACGTATTGTTTCATCAAACGAACTCTAATATCCAATTTTACTTCAGAAAAAAAAAACAATTCAAATATTAGAAAATGAATTAGAAAATGCCAAAAAAGTATATCAAGAAGTTCTTAAAAATTTTGAATCTTTGCAAGAACATTTATTGACTGCAATGAACAAAATTAATAAAGTTTTTAATAAGCAAACAGCAAATGATTTATCAGAATTGTCTGCCAAAAATCATGATAAAGTTAAAAAATCAAAAAATATAGTAGATAATCTCCAAAAAGATATTGACAGAAGGAGAATCCGTCTTTTAGAAAAAAAATGAAGTAAAATCAAAACTAATTTTATTAAGACAGACCCCAAATAAATTAATGTTACTGATACCAAAAGCTACCAAAAGATTATGTATAAAAATATTAAAGTTAGGGCACTTAATATTTGTAAGAGTATTTTTACTTTATTTATAGCTAAATATACATAAATTTTGAACTAATTAAAAATAAAACTTACTAAATAATGGCTAAATATATCAACAAATTAATAAGTAAAATAAAAACATAATGTTAAAAAAAAAGTGTATACATATAAATATATATGTATATAATATATAATATAATTAAAAATATTCATATTTAATATAAAAAATTTATTAAAAAAATTAAAATAAATAATACAGGTGAAAAATTTGATTTTTTAGAAAAAAAACTTGGATTTGAACCCGATACAAACATGAATAAAAAATAAAAAATAGAAGAACTAGACGATCTGAGAAAATATATTCTTAAATACATACGAGAAATTGGAGAACGGGTTGTATTCAGAGAAAAATTCGTTGGAGTACCACCCGATCCAAATAAAGACAAAGACGAAAAACAAATTGCTTTTGACCTTGATACAAACATAAAAAAAAAATCAAAAATAGAAGATCTAGATGAGCTGAGAAAATATGTATTCAACTATGTACCCGAAATTGGAGAGCAGATTGGATTTATAGAAATATTTATTGGAGCACCACCTGTAGATCCAAATGAAGACAAAGAAGAAAAACAAAAATGAATTTTCTATTCAAAATTATAAAAATTTACTTTAATAAGGTGTAACCTTCATATTGAAATAAACAAAAGATTTTATCTTTTATACTTAAATTACATCCATTTAATTAATAATTTCATTAGACTTAGAAATTACTAACTTTGTACAATATTATGCTTTCAAAATATAAAATATATATATTTTTCAAGTGCGGGAACAATTATATTGAAATAAACAAAATAATTTTATTTAACATAACACAAAAATCTCGAACCTTGTGCAATAACCTACTTACAGCAAACTTTCTCATTCACCTTCCTTTCTCCACTCGTTTTGCTTTATAAACCAGAAACACTCATACAATCAACACAGTTTTGTTTTTTTCAATACTTAACGTTGTCCGCAGAATCATTGATCATAAAAACACTATCAATGATACATTTAATAAACTCATTGAACTCTCGGATGAGAAAAGCTATAACGAATTTATAGAATATTGTGAACATGTAATTAAATACATTAATCGCATATTTGGGAGGTATATGCCCCCACAAATTAAATTCAAACTTAATAGTATTATGAATAGAATTTTATTCAAGAAAATTAATCTTCAAGAAAAACATTCAAGCGAACGAGTTGTATTTCAACTTGTTCATACTCTTTTTAAAAACCGATTAAATGCAGGACTCGTTATAAATTTAAAACACCATTAACAGTTTTGAATAAGTTGATACAGATATCGATGTTTTAAAAGATTCAGACGATTACCCCATTGGATACATGTTAGAAGTAGACCTTAGTTACATGCCAGCACATCGATTATTCACAATAATAATATAAGGAAGATGGGAAAAAGGAGATTGAAACTTTTGTCGTAAAAAATCCATTATCCGTTGTACCAAATACATTTTTCAAGACGGAGTATTTCTTTTTTTCACAACAAAATCAATTTTGTTTTCTAGATTTATTAAAACCAAACCTAGGGGACCAATGTGTTATTTTGACAACGAGCAGGTATTAGTTTTTGAAGACTTGAGAATAAAAGGATATAAAATGCGTGCAGAAGATTTAACATGTTTAGATGTTATCTCCGGGCTTAAAGTAATTGCTCGGTTTCACGCATCTTCAATTATTGCTAAAAGTAAATTAGGTTGTTCGTTGAAGGATTTTTTTCCATGCGTTTTTAAGGAAAAAATTTTTGTTCATTCGGGGGTAGGATGGTTATGGCTAAGAACAGGAATGAAAGCGATAGAAGCTGTTGCAGAACTATTGAATTATGATTCTAGTCTTGTGAAAAAAGCTTACATGTTGGCGATGAAAAAGGTAAAATCTAATAAAAATGAAATAAATATATGTAATCATTCTGATTCATGGAAGAATAATATTCTATTTGATACGCGTGAAAACGGTATATTAGTTGATTTTCAAATGACAACTTATGCTAACTTTGTGTTAAATATTGTTATGTTTATTTATTTAAATACAAATTATGAAATTCGAGAAACAAATGAAAAGTCTTTTATTAAAACATACTGTACTGAACTTGAAGAAATCCTCTGTTTAAATGGTCTCGAAAACAAATCAACAAGTTTAGATGATGTAATCCATGCATTTGAAAATAACAGGATATGTGGATCAGTGATGGCCGTTCAATATCTCCCATTGGAATTGAAAAATGAACATTCTTCTGTGTTGTATTTTGGAGAAAACTGAGACTATTATGCACATACCAATCTCACTGCTTTGTTGTTGGGATCAATGGATATTGATGAAACCTATGGAAACACAATAAAACAAGTAGTCCACAAACTAATTTTATATTTTAAAAATTAATTATTTTATATATTTCAACAAAATACTGTATTTTAAAATTATTTTAGTAATACAAATATATTTGAGCATAACATATATACATATTAAAGTAAGTGTAGGCATTCAACTGATTTGCTTGAAAGGTGGAGGATATTCTTTTTTTCTTATGTTTCTATTCTCAATATATACATATATACATTTTTTAAACTTGTTTAAATTATCAATTTCAAAGAATAATAATAATAATAATAATAAGTGTATAAGCTTATGTTCATGTATATTTTTTAAGTTATGCCAATTTGTTAAATTTAATTTCATTATTTTATTATTTATATAAAGCATATGTTTAAAATTATGTTAGTTTT
Organism: Anagrus nilaparvatae; assembly: GCA_022575985.1. NCBI lineage: Eukaryota > Metazoa > Arthropoda > Insecta > Hymenoptera > Mymaridae > Anagrus > Anagrus nilaparvatae. The sequence continues at coordinate 4,607,566 of JAKSXM010000246.1, read as the reverse complement.
AACTTTAATTTTACAGGTATGTTAATAATAAATTTTAAAATTTAAAGTAAATTAATAAATATTAATTTTGAAGAATAATAATTAAGTGCAAAGCTTATGTTCATATGTATTTTTTAAGTTAAGTTAATATAATACTAATTTGTTAAATTTAATTTCGATATTTTATTATTTATATAAAGCATATGTTTAAAGTAATGGTAGTAATATAATTTTATTTAAGCGTAACATATATATGAAAGACAAGAAAAAAAAAATATTTTGAGTAGAGGGGTTTATACCTTTCGTATATTCTTATACTTTAATCGCGATATAATAATAATAATAATAGCAGTAAAGTAATTTATATTTTTAAGTATATTAAAATATAAATTAATCTCACCTTGTTATTTAATTATTATAAATATATATTACTTATTATTTCTGTTATTATTATTGTTGAATATAAATTTTAAAAACATATAAAAAGTGTAAAGTTTATAATTATATGTATTTCTAAGTTATATATGTTTCATATTTTAAAGTATATTACCTAATATTTAAAAAATATGTTAATAATAAAATTTTGGTTTGAATAAATAATTATATCAATAGTAATATTAAAATTTTACTTATCTTTTTATAAATGTGTCTTCAATAGATGTTTTAAGACTAATAAAATTTACTTTAGCTTACGTATATTGCAGAACACTTAGCACGTTAAAAACCAAACTACGAATAAATCCTTTATTTAAACGGTATATATAAAAGCTACGTAAGTTTAAAAAAATATACACAGTAGAATTGCTTTGGTTGAAAATTCAACCAAAAATAGTAATTTTCAACCAAAAGTAGTAATTTTCAACCAATTTGTTGAATTTTCATCCAAAAGCTAAAATACAAAATAAAAATGATGTCATTATAATACAGAGTAAATAAATGATGTGTGCATCCATTAAAAGTAAATTAATTTTATAATAGATTATATAATTTGTGATTTCCTATGTATTATTACTTCATTTGGCTCAAAAGCTGAGGAATGACTAATTAGATTAAAATGGAATCTAAAATTTCAAGTTTTTCAAAACATAAACTCTTGTTTATGTATTATACATATAGGTATAGTTTAAATTTAAAAATTATGGATAAATTAAATTAAGTAACCTTTTTAATTAGTCATTCCTCAGCTTCTGAGCCAAATGAAGTAATAATAATAATACATAAAAAATCACTAGTTATATAATCAATTATAATATTAATTAATTCACTTTTAATGGATGCACAGATCATTTTTTACTCTGTATTATAATGACATCAATTTTATTTTGTATTTTAGCTATTTGTTGAATTTTCAACCGTTTTGGTTAAATTTTACTATTTTTTCATTTTTGGTTGAATATTCAATCAAAGCAATTCTACCGTGTATGTGAAAACATTTATAGCGCATGAAGTTTATAAAAAACAACATAACAGTATAAAAGATTAATAAATCGTATTTTCGAAAGTATTAAGGATGTTTGAAGTTTATAAAAGTTAAATTAAAAAATTTATTAAAAAATTTATAGACGTAACGCGATTATAAACGTAATTATAATATATAAAAATATGTTATACACTAGTAATAATTAATACAATCTGTAATGTAATTATTTTTATGAAAATAAAAATACATTTATGATGTATAAGTTGTTTTTTTCTTAAAGATTTAAGCTGATTGATTATAATAAAATATAACAAAAAAATTATTATTATTATTTTTTGTTTTTATTTATTTAAAGAAATTTTTTTATATTATACGAAACCCAGACGACATGCAGAAAGGGCCAAAAACAAAACAACAAAGAAACATAAAAAAATAAAATACATTTATTCAGTATAGGAACAAAATAATAAAAAATAAGTAAAAATAATGAGTAAAAGAGTTTGAGAAATGAAGGCAGAACATCAGTGGGCTAATAAGAATTAATTTAGGTGTCTAAATAGGAATTTTTCCAGACAGATTGGTCAGTGTATTTTTATAATAAAATAACAACTGTATACTGATGAGTAAATCTGTTTTAACAATTGCACATAGCAAGTGTAAATCAGATATACATAACTGACTTACAGCAATTGAAATAAGTATTTCACCGTATGAAAATTCCTCAGATCGTTTTAGATCTCATGAGATCTTAAGATATTTGAAGAGATCTGTGCAGTTTTAAACAGATCTTACTAATTTCCTTAGATTTTTAAATGCCAATTGAAAGAAAACTGAAGAGATCTAAGGAAATCACAAGATCAGTAAGATCTTTTTAGAACGTAATCCACGGCAAATATTTTTAAATCTCTGGATATCTCTTGATATTTAGATCTCTTTGGATTTATAAATGTTTTTTATAAGGTTCAAGTTATGATAAAAAGCGATAGATAATGATAAAACTATTAACAATAAATTCAGAAACCATTTCATGAAATTTTTCAATAATTGATAAAGAATTCTCCAAAATTTAAGTTTTATTCTTATAAAATTGTTAAAATAATTATATCTGTAATTTTAATTTTTTTAACTTCCAGTATATTTCCAAGAAAAGAATACGATTTTAGCCCAGGAATGGCACTAAATTTTTTTCTTAATGATAGATAATTTTATAACCAACGAAAAAATAAACTTAAAAAAACTAAATAAATAACTGTTGATATAAAATTATTTATTTTATTGTATGTGTATAATTTATTAAAATATGATTTTAAATACTATTCATTATAACCAATAAGTTTGATTTATTTTCATAAATTAAAAAACAATATTTAAAAAACAAATATGCAATTTTTATTTAAACTATGTTCATACTCCGAATAACATGAAATCGTACATTAAATAATGTTTGTATAAATTTTCTCGTGAAATTGCAGTATTTAATCTTTTTTTCTCAGCCTTGAAACCCTTTCTCTGAAAATAACGTCTGCCTACATCAGAATATGTATCATGTATGTATGTGCATAGCAAGTACAAAAAAATATAACACATCTAAATAAATAAAAAATTAAAATTTTATTAATTGCAAAATACTATCAAAAATTTTTTCTCATGTTCTTACCCAAACATAAAATAAAAGTATTTAAAAAAAAAAATTTTCATTTTGGTGTAAAATACACATTAATGGTACTGTTTAATGGCCTTAAAATAATTTGAGCAGAAAATTTAATCTCTTCGGGTTTTAGGGCGCTTTTAACTTTCCATTTCTTTAATATTGTGGCTAAAACTATTTTAAGTTCTAACAAAGCAAATTTTTGTCCAATGCAATTTCTCGGCCCTGCACTAAACGGAACATATGCGAATGGATGTCTGCCTTGACTATTTTCTGGCAAAAATCTGTCGGGATCAAATTTTTCTGGATTTTCCCACGTTTCAGGATCATGATGTAAAGAATAAATATTAATGACTACATTAACATTTTTTGGTATTGTGACTCCATCTAAAGTATTCAGTTTTGTAATAATTTTGTTAAAAAATTTTTTTAAAAACTTTATTACCAAAAACTATTTCTTCTTCCAAACAGCGACTGATTGTAGGCGCACTTGGGTACATTCTCAGTGTTTCTTTTATGACTAAATCCAAATATTTCAATTGCGATAAGTGTTGCTGAGTTACAAGAGTATCAGGGCTTTCCAAAACCCTTTCAATTTCTTGGTGTATTTTTTCTTGTACCTCCATATTGTTACCAATCGAAAATAATGCCCAACTAATAGCAGCAGCAGTCGTATCGTGACCCTACAAACATAAAAATATTCAAATTTATTATGATTAAAAAACTTAAACTAGTACAAAAGGTTTTGGGCTTAAATAAAATTGATAAAAAAGGAAATAAATTAAAATAATTACAGCAAACATAAACGTATCAACTTCTTCTCGTAGTTCTTGGGTGGTCAACGGTTGTTCCTCTTTCTCATTTAAATCCAATAAAAGATCCAAAAAGGCTTTTCTTTTACCTGAAAAAAAGTAAATTAATTTTTATTTGTTTCAGAACATCAATAAATTCTGAAATTTTATAAAATTATTTTATGAATACTTTTTTTAAAAATATTTTCAGGTCCAAAAATTTTGATTGAGCAAATAATAGATGAAAAATTTACCTGAATTTTCCTCTGAGTCGTTTTCTTCGGTTTCAAGTTTTTTTTTCTTTCGTTCTAATTGTTTCTTTTCTAAAACCTATTAAAAAATTTAGCATAATTAAAAATTTTCAGGAAGATTAAATTTTTTTTTTTTAAATTGTACCTGAAGTGTAAAATTATGTAAAATTTTTAATACTTTTAAGCATTCTTTTCCTTGTTTTGTCAAAAAGTATATAAAATCCTTTCTAAGATACGAACGAAGTACTCTTTCAAAACTCATTAGAGAAAACCTATTATTAAAATAAATTATTTTAAAATCTTACAAATCCACTTGCGGAAATTCTTTTTACATAAAAGTTAAAATAAAGCTTTTGTTAACTTTACCTACGAACTGCATCAACATATGGATTATCATCTTGACGTTGCATGTCATCGTCGATACCCATAGAAGTTTCACAAAAAGTATCAAGAGTGCACTTAATAGCTAATGAAAATATGTTAACTGGGCTGTTTGGATTTTTTTGAATTTTTTCTTTAATACAGTCACTCAGTACTTCAGCTTTCCGCGCCATGACATCAGCAAATTTACTAAGAATGCCGAAATGAAAAGCTGGTGTTATCATTCGTCTATGATGATGCCATAATTCACCTAGAAAAAATGATAGAAAAAAATAATAAATTTGAATTTCAAATAAACTTCGAAAATATTTTAAAGAATCAAACAACAACAAAATTCTTTGAAAAACTTACCATTTGCAGTAAGCAATCCATTACCTAGCCATGGGCGCATCGTATCGTAAGTTGTTGACTTACGTATTAGTTTTTTATTTGGTAAAATGACCTGAAAACGAATAGAATTTCATGAATGCTTACGATTTTTTAAAACTGAGTGTCTTAGCAGAGTCGCTTGGTGGGTGACCGGGCCGTTCCCCCCCCAAGGACGCTTTCCCCCTCGGAGGTTTCCCCCCTTGGACGTTTCCCCCCCGGACTTTTCCCTACCGGACTTTTCCCCACTGGACCTTTTAATATATGCTTTAACTAATAATTTTATTTATTATATCACTTATGTTTGAAGATGTAAACCTTAAAAAATTTATCATAAAATATCATAAAACATAAATGAAAAAAGCAATTATAACCTACCCCTAAAAGCTGTACTCGCACTTACCTCTAGAATAAGCTAATTCTGGGGGTCGAGGGGGCATAGCCCCCCGTGGGGGTTTGGGTCACAAAAGAAAAAAGCAATTATAACCTACTCCAAAATGCTGTACTCGCAATTAGCCCTAGAATAAGCTAAATTCTCCGGGTGGAAACGTCCGGGGGGAAAAATTCCCAGGGGGGAAACGTCCGGGGGGGGGAACGGCCCGGTAATCGCTTGGAATTAAAATTATATTAAAATTTAAACTCTTACCTCCATATGACGTGGTTTAAAGATGAATAATCGAGGATCTGTGCCAACCCATACTAAAAATAATCCATTTTTGAACTTACGAGTTAAATTTATTACCCAATAAAATATATCTGAAATATTTGTAAATATTTTTAAAGAAGAGATTTTGAATATTGTTTTGGAAAATACTTTTTGAGGTTCTAAATTAAACGCAAAAGGTTTGCTACACTACTTCCATACGTGTATCAATGTTGATGTATTTCAGGCGCTGTTTTATTAACCTTCTTTTTACTTCAAGTTTTTAATAATTAGCAAAATTTTCTTCATTATTTTAATAACAAGTTAATAACTTAATAATTATTTTTCTTTGTTTTTTTTCTTCTAATTATTAGTTTCAAGGACTTTATTATTAAATAATTTTTTTTTATAACAATATTAATTTAAAATCATGTAATGGATTAAATATAAAAATTCATTAATTTAATTTTGATGCTATCTATAATAATTTTGAATTTTTACATTAATTTAAGAAAACTCCAAAATCAATTTATCAGATAAACCTAGTAATAAAACTTGTAAAAATAAGTTACCATCAACTTGAATACTTCTTAATTCAAGAATATTTCCTAAAAATAAATACGAATTCGGACCAGGTATGACACTAAGCTTCCTTCTTAACGATAGATAATTATTTAACCACTTTACAAAAATAATAAAAATACTAAACAAAATTAGGTAAAAAACTGTCTTTAGTAAAATATCCATTTTTAAAACATTTAATAAATTTTTTATGTTTATTTCACGTCAACACGTATATACTATGTAACATCGTAACTTCTCATAATTTTATCAAATGATTTTTATAAAATATAATAATAGTATCTACATTTTTGACCTTGGGTACCCTACTCCGGTAGTATAGAACAAAAAGCACGATAAATTACAGTTTTAAACAATTTTTCTTTGTATTTATTATAGTTAGAGTATAAGAGTTGACATTTGCAGTTGATAGTGCTACCAAATTTTATCATGTTATGTATTAAATTTTTAATTTTTTTCTCTCAAAAGTAATTTTTCAATTTTCTTTTAACTTCATTCACTGCAATCTCGTTTCGTTTGTTATTAAGATATACAGATTGAAAAACGTTGAAATATTGTGTTTCATTATTCCATTCCAAAGGGACTAAAGTTGGTTGCGTCGAGTCGTTCCTTAAAAATTTATTTAATAATTTTAACTTGAACGTTGGTCATTATTTATTACCTTAATTATAACAATTAACAAATGTTTTGAATATAAACGTGTAATAGGATAGATTTGCTTTGGTTAAATGCAACGAAGTTAACTTATTATAAATTTATTTTATGAAATTTTTTTATTTTCGTATAAAATACAAATCAATAGTACTATTCAACGGTCTTAAAATAATTTGTGCAGAAAATTTAATTTCATTATGTTTTAAAACACTTTTTACTCTCCATTTTTTTAATATTGTGGCTAAAACTATTTTAAGTTCTAGCAACGCAAATTTTTGACCAATACAGTTTCTTGGTCCAGCACTAAAAGGAACATAGGCGTAAGGATGTCTGCCTTGACTATTTTCTGGTAAAAATCTGTCAGGATCAAATTTTTCTGGATTTTCCCATGTTTCAGGATCGTGATGTAAATCATAAATGTTTAAGTCGATGTTTACATTTTTGGGTATTGTTACTCCATCTTAAATAATTTATAAATGTCAGTCAATCCATAAATAGTTTTTTGAAGCATTAATGAATGCATAAACTAGTTCTAATTATTACCAAAAACTACATCTTCTTCTAAACAACGACTGATTACCGGTGCACTTGGATACATTCTTAAGGTTTCTTTTATAACAATGTCCAAGTATTTTAATTGGGATAAGTGTTGTTGAGTTACAAGAGTATTAGGGCTTTCCAAAACACTTTCAATTTCTTGGTGTATTTTGTCTTGTATTTTCTCGTCGTTACCAAGTGAAAAAAGAGCCCAACTTATTGCAGCAGCTGTTGTGTCGTGACCCTATTTGCAAGAAAATTTAAACTGAAAACTTAAACTGAAAGAAATATATATAATAAAAAATTATAAATATGAAAATCATTTCTTTTCTATACACTGAAAAAAAAAAATCTATTTGTGGCTAGGAAAATTTTTTTTCTTGCTCAAACGATTGAAATGACATAAACATAAAAAAATTGAAATAAAATTTTTTTATTTTTTTTAAAGATTTAAAAACATTTTTTTAATGTTTTAAGTCATTTGTAATCATAAAAGTGAAAGAAAAATCCGTTTTCTAAGATTGGATTCCGCTAACGGCTAGCGGAAAAATCCTCTTGCGATAAACAGAAAAATTCAGCTAATGGCAAGTACTTTAAAATAATTACACCAAACATAAACGTATCAATTTCTTCTCGTAGTTCTTGGGTTGTTAATGGCTGATCATCTTTTTCATTTAAATCCAATAAAAGATCCAAAAAAACCTTTCGTTTACCTAGAAATCAAAAACAATTCCTCGCTGAAACTTTTCTATAAATTTTATCTGAATTTATAAAATTTTAAAAAATTTCTTTTTTGAAACTTAGCAGGTATTTTTATTTCAATCCTTGAAAAATTTGAATATTATTTTCTATAAAAATTAAGAGCTTTGGGTACCCACCATTTTTTAGATATTTTTTGGTTTAGGTATAAGAAGTTTTTTGAATTTGATAATTATTAAACGAGTATACCTTCGAACAAAATTAAAAATTTTTTAATTAAAATGGCGGGGCCCTGTACTCTTAAAATTTATCACTTTACAAAACTCAGAAAAATGAATCAATTACCTGAGCTATCAGAATCAGTCTCATTTTTTTCAGTTTGAATTTTATTTTTCTTACGTTGTAATTGTTTCTTTTCTAGCACCTTTTTTAAAATACATAAAATTATCTAAGTCTCCAAAAAGTATTTATCAAATATTTTTTTAAAAATTAAGTATTTTTACTTGCAGTGTGAAGTTGTGTAGGATTTTTAATAAGTTTTTACATTCTTTCCCATGTTTTGTCATGAAATATATAAAATCATGTTTTAGATACAGGCGTATAAATCTTTCATAACCCATTTGTGAGAACCTGTAATTAAAAAATTAAATTTTTTTCTGGTATTTTTAGAATTTTAGTACAGAGTTAAAATCGAAAAAACTTTTCACTCTAAAACGAAATTGACCAGACTATAAAATTTAAGAACATTTTTCAAAAAATAATATCTCTGTTGGTTCAAAGTTAAAAAAATTTTTCCCTTTAAATACTATATTTTTACCCATGGCCGCAAAAGGAAAGAATGGCCCAAATCGCACGTAAATTACGATTAACGCACGTAAACTGCGATTTGGAGCATCCTTTTTTTGTGGCCAAGGACAAAACATAATTTTTCTTGCTCAGTGTTGAGAAAATGCGTTTTTCGAATAGCGCAGCGGCCAGAAAACACGCACTTTCTGGACACTAACAAGAAAAGTTATTTTACTTGAATTAAATAAAGTTTTTTATAATATTAAATAAAAATACTTGATTTTTGAGCTAACAAATTTTTCCTTTATTTTTGCAATAAATTGACACGTTTCGAAAATTTTCAGTTTTCATTATCAAGGCCAAAAGTTTTACCTTCGAACTGCATCAACGTATGGATTATCCTCTTGACATTGCATGTTATCATCTATCCCCATGGAAGTTTCACAAAAAGTATCAAGAGTGCACTTGATAGCTAATGAAAATATGTTAACTGGACTGTTTGGATTTTTCTGAATTTTTTCTTTAATAATATCACTCATTATTTCTGCTTTCCGCGCCATCACGTCTGCAAATTTACTAAGAATACCAAAATGAAAAGCTGGTGTAATCAAACGTCTGTGATGATGCCACAAATCACCTAAAAAGAATAATTATTACTTAAAACATAACTTAACTATTTTATTGAAAATTCAATATTAAAATATAAAGTAAAGTTATGAAAATAATTTTAAGCATCGTTCCGAAAATTTGAAAAAAAATGTCTTCCAATTTTTAATAAAATTTTTATATTCACATAACGTGAAGCGTCCTGGTTCACTGATATTAAGGAAATTTTTTGTTTATAATATCAAAATTTACCATTTGATGTAAGAAGTCCATTACCAAGCCATGGACGTATGATATAATAATCTGTTGATTTTCGTATTAATTTTTTATTGGGCAAAATTACCTGAAATAAAAAAACAATTACGTTTCTTTCGAATTATTTTAAGTGGAAAAACTTTAAATATTTTACAAATAAATACATAAATTGATCTCTAATACCTCCATGTGACGCGGTTTTGAAATGATTATTGTAGGTTCGGTTCCAACCCATAAAATGAAAAATCCAGTTTTATAAATCCGAGTTAAATTTGAAATCCAGTAAAATATTTCTGAAAAAAAATGATTTAATAAAATTCTTATGTTTTAAACATGGGCATTTTAAAACCGAATTGGAAAAAAGCATTTTTCCCAATAGTACCTATAAAAATATTTGGCAGGTACCCATGAAATCCAAATTTTTAGTAAAATATTTAATTAGTCACGTGATTTAGCGGGAAATTGGAAATTAGCAGAAAATAAAATTTTAAAAATTGTTAATAAGTTAATAAGAAGTTATTACTCGTTGTAACGTATTAATAAGATGTGGTAAAGTTGGTAAAAATGATTTTTACGAGTATAAGATGTTTAAAAAATTTTATTTTTAACCACGTTTCGATCGATTAAGATCCTTTTCAAGTCAAATGTTTACAATTTAGATTAAAATTTATAAATTTATATTTTTTAAGATTATTTTATTATAATTTATTTATATTTAAGTTCACAATTTGCCTACACGTCAGTATTTTTTCTGTGATATTTTAGTTTTTAACAGTTTTACATTTATTTATATTAAAAATATTTTAATAATATGACTTGTGGATACTTTTTAAATATCTACAAATTTATTTATCTATTAATTTTTGACAATATATTGACCAAGAGAATCAATATTCTCAGTATGTAATCTAAATTGTAAACATTTGACTTGAAAAGGATCTTAATCGATCGAAATATCGTTAAAAATAAAATTTTTTAAACATTTTATACTCGTAAAAATCATTTTTACCAACTTTACCACATCTTATTTTAAAAATTTTTATTTTTGGATCTAGAGGTCTCAAAATGCAATAACCCATCGCGTCGGTTTCTCTTTTGTACCAAAAATTTGAAGTTTTAGAAATTACTTTTGAACAAAAAATCGTATTTTTCTGATTTCTCGCTCATGTGCAGTTCAAATCAGCTTTTGGGTCCCAGAATCATATTCTATGAGAAATTAATTATGATCGACTAAAAGAAAAAAATTTGTCATGGAAAAATAAGCGTTCACAAGGAATATAGGGACCTTTTTTTAGCAAATTTTTTGTAATTTGATTCCAAATGACTCCCCCAAAAAATTTTCTAGATCCACCTCTGAATAATAAAAAAAATTAGTTATATTTATTTAAATGTCCAAAAAATAAAAATGGCTGTCCGAAATTGAAACTTAGAAACTAAAAAATAACATGATGGATTATTTGAATTCAAGAGATAGTGAATTTTTTTATTTAGAATTTTTGATATTTCATTATAAATGCATTGTGGGGGCGCTAATTCCGTCTCTTTTTAAATGAATGCAGAAATTCTTATTGTGCTATATGAGCAAAATTTGTTTGTGTCTAAGAATGTATCATGCACACGGAAAAGCCTGAATATTCGCTGTGATGAACGGTCATCTGCTACGGTCTCAAATTCATTCTCCGCTACGGCATTTTTTTTGTAAAGCAGCGGGTCTTTTAATACGATAAAAAAATCTGGTTACCGATTATGTGTATACAATATGGTAATTAAAATGAATAAAATTTTAATAAGTATACTGATAAATAATTTATAGAGTATAATAATTAAAATATATTAATAAATAATACTGCATGTGTATAAGTTTAGGTACTATACTAAACATTGTATAGGAACTAAGCTCATTCTTCACAGTGAGTATTCAGGCTTCTCCGTGTGTTTTAATTTGATAAATACGATATTATTTAATATAGGATCATTTATAAACACAAATTACCATCAGTCTGGTAACTTATTAAATCAAGAATATTTCCTAAAAAAATATACGATTTTGGACCAGGTATCACACTAAGTTTTTTTCTTAAAGTTCTATAATTATAAAACCAACGAATAAAAATAATTAAAAAACTCATTAAAATCAAGTAAATAACTGCTATAAAATTAATCATTTTTAATAAAAAATGATTTTAAAATTAATATTTAATGATTAAAAACTTTTTTAAAAAGATATAATGCGAATACAATGTAAACTGAGACTGCATATCATTTAATAAAATAATTTTTGTAGCTATATATTTTTAACCTTGAGTCTGATAAAATGTAATGTTTCATAATGTGTGTTAAAAATAATATCTTTTCTCAACTACAGATCGGAGAGGGTACCGGTAGCCTACCGGCCAAAGGCATCCAAAGAGCAAGGATTGCTAGATTATTGTCTCTTTGCCCTTTTTAGTGCTGTATATAAGTGAAATTAAGTTTTCAAAACAAATTATGAATTATACTTTTTATAACAATTTATTTTTTGATTTTTTAGGTACGATCACCTTATGTATGCAATACATGGATGAAATAGTGCCTCATAAGTTTGTCAGGTCAAAAAACGGAACAGGGCTCTATTTCGTCCCCCCCCCCCTACTAAAATGGCTTTTTTTTCATCGGGAAATCATTCCAAACGACTAAATTAGGTTTTTACATAGGAGAAACACATTCAAATAAAAAAAATTTTTTGTTGTTGAAATTTTTATTTTTTTTACATTATAATTAATTTTTGCTTAAAGGATGAAATGATTTAATATCATCTTAGAACTTACTTTAATGTTTGTTATTGTTTGTAAAAGTTTATCTATAAATATGCATATATTCGTGGTAATATTATTTAAATATTTTAAATAACGCGTATATTTTAAATTGTGATATAAACTTTTAAAACGATAATTGCCTGCTTCCAAAATATAACCCCCAAATGCTGTACTCGCACCTACCCTTAGAGTAAGCTAAACGTCGTGGGTGAAGCCTCCACTAAAGAAATAATTAGTTATAACCTATCCCCAAATGCTGTACTCGCACCTACCCCTAGAATAAGCTAAACTTTGGGGGTCGACGGGGCGAAGCCCCTCCGTGGGAGTATGGGGGTGAAGCCACCCCTTAAAAAAATCACTAATCATAAGAGCTCACGTAAAAAAATAATAAAACATTTCTACAAATACTTGCAAATTCAACCATTTTTTTACATTTTTTTTGCATTTTTTTTGCATTTTTCCTACCAAAAACTTATTGCTAACATCATTTTTTAAGTGTTTTTTAGCAATTTCCAGCAAAAATTTTAGCAATTTGGTGATGCGGGGGGGGCCGAAAAAGATCCCGGAAAAGTCTTTAAATTGTCAAATTCGTGGAGAATTTGGTCCCCAGGTCATTCCGATGCCTCTAAATGCTTATATTGCCTTAGTGTGTATAGGGATGTATGTTCGAGAAACTGTAGAGAGCAAATTTTAAACAAACAAAAAAAAAATTGGTAAATAATTTTTTGTATAGTGTCTAGTTGTGCCTTTTTAGTCGGGTCCATTTCGTTATTCAAAACTGTAGAGAGCAAATTTTAAACAAACAAAAAAAAAATTGGTAAATAATTTTTTGTATAGTGTCTAGTTGTGCCTTTTTAGTCGGGTCCATTTCGTTATTCAAAAATTAAAACCACGAAAGAGCTTGAATTAAGATTTTACCTATGGGAATCTCTTCACAAAACCCTAAAGATCAAAGTTTACAGAATTTCGTTTTGTACAAATGAAAATTTGGTGAAAACCCCCCCAATTTTCACCCCCTTAAGCCCTAAAATTTCCATACATTCTTTTTTGCGATTTCAACGACCCCTAGTAGGTATTTTGGGTCGCTGAGTCAGAATCTAAAGTCGAAAATTGTTTTTAAGGGGTGCAACGCCCTTATTTTAACCTTTTCTACCCTTAAAATAAGCAATTTTTTATAAAACATTTTTATATTATTTTGGTGGCCTCCAGTAGGTATTTTGGCTTGCTGAGTCAGAATCTGAAGTCAAAAATTAGTTTTAAGGGGTGAAACGCCTTTATTTTAACCCTTTTCTACCCTTAAAAAATGCAATTTTGTATAAAACGTTATTATTTTATTTAGGTGGTCCCTAGTAGGTATTTTGGGTCGCTAAATCAGAATCTGAAGTCAAAAATAAATTTTAGAGGGTGCATCGCCCTTAGTTTAACCCTTTTCTACCTTTAAAAAGTGCGATTTTGTATAAAACGTTTTTATTTTATTTTGATGGCACCTAGTAGGTATTTTGGGTCGTTCAGTCAGAATCTGATGTAAAAAATTATTTGTTAGGGGTGCAACACCCTTATTTTAACTTTTTCAACCCTTAACAAATGCAATTTAGAAAAAAAAATTTCTTTTGCTTTTACGACCCCTATTAGGTTCTTTTTGTCGCCAAATCTGAATTTCATGTTTAAAATTAGAATTGAGGGGTATGACACTCTTACTTTTACCTTCAAAGTAAGTAATTATTTAAAATTATATTTTGGTACAGCACGACAATAATTAGTAATTGTATTTTTATTATTAATAATAATTCATTTTTAAGAGAAAATAAAATATTTGTGCTCATTTAATTAGTTCTTGAGAAGTGTTAATATACTTTTCATATGTAAAAACATTTTTAAAGATTATATGAGCAGAAGTTTTACTTTCCCTGAATAAATTTCAGAAATATTTATTTAAAAAAATTTTATTTACATAATGTTTACATGAAATAGAAAATAACAATTTTTCAGTTACTGCATAATTTATTAATCTTCGTCATCTTCTTCAGAACCAGAAAATATATGAACTTGGTCATCTTCTTCACTTTCATCTTCACTTTCTTCTGCGGTTTGAGCCATATTTGTACAGTTACTTCCATAGCAATTAATGCAACTAGAAGAACACTCCAAGCCACTTCTTTTACAACCACATTGTTTGCCACAGCCTTTTTTGCAACCACAAACAATAACATTTAAAACATTTTGTGGGGCAAACGGTCGCGTCATTTTTACTGGTTGTAACATATTTCCTTTTTTAAAAAAAACCGAATATAACGTTTGATACAAAATTGCATTTTTTAATGGTAGAAATGGGTTCAAACAAGGGCGTTGCATCCCTTAAAACTAATTTTTGACTTCAGATTCTGACTCAGCGAACCAAAATACGTATTAAGGGTCACAAAAATAAAAAAAAAACGTTTTATACAAAATTGCATTTTTTAAGGGTAGAAAAGGTTAAAATAAGGGCATTGCGCCCCTTAAAACTAATTTTTGACTTCAAATTCTGAATCAGCGAACCAAAATACCTACTAAGGGTCACAAAAATAAAATAAAAACGTTTTATGCTAAATTGCATTTGTTAAGGGTTGAAAAAGTTAAAATAAGGGTGTTGCACCCCTAACAAATAATTTTTTACATCAGATTCTGACTGAACGACCCAAAATACCTACTAGGTGCCACCAAAATAAAATAAAAACGTTTTATACAAAATCGCACTTTTTAAAGGTAGAAAAGGGTTAAACTAAGGGCGATGCACCCTCTAAAATTTATTTTTGACTTCAGATTCTGATTTAGCGACCCAAAATACCTACTAGGGACCACCTAAATAAAATAATAACGTTTTATACAAAATTGCATTTTTTAAGGGTAGAAAAGGGTTAAAATAAAGGCGTTTCACCCCTTAAAACTAATTTTTGACTTCAGATTCTGACTCAGCAAGCCAAAATACCTACTGGAGGCCACCAAAATAATATAAAAATGTTTTATAAAAAATTGCTTATTTTAAGGGTAGAAAAGGTTAAAATAAGGGCGTTGCACCCCTTAAAAACAATTTTCGACTTTAGATTCTGACTCAGCGACCCAAAATACCTACTAGGGGTCGTTGAAATCGCAAAAAAGAATGTATGGAAATTTTAGGGCTTAAGGGGGTGAAAATTGGGGGGGTTTTCACCAAATTTTCATTTGTACAAAATGAAATTCTGTAAACTTTGATCTTTAGGGTTTTGTGAAGAGATTCCCATAGGTAAAATCTTAATTCAAGCTCTTTCGTGGTTTTAAGAGGTTTGGCCTTTTTTTTACATCTCAGCCCCGACTATTTCCAGTATCACTAAATTTCAGTGTATCCTCAAGTTCTCAGAAGCTACTCGTTGAATCAAAAATCCCTTAGACAAAATTTTTTGAAATCTGATCTAGTTGCAGGGTTTTCAATTTCAAGTGATTTTATCAAGTTCTTGCAGAGAAATGTCCAAAAAACTGATTTCAGATTTCAGATTTCAAAAATTATGAAAAAATGAAATGGTTTTGAATTTAATACATCCAAAATGTGTTTAATGACCTAAAATAACTAAATTAATTGAAATTTACTTGTTAGGCACTATCACCCTATGTATGCAATACGTAAATGAAATCGTGCCTTAAAAGTTCATTAGGTTAGAAAACGAAAAAGTCTTAAAATTCTCCAATTTATGGAGGAATTTGGTCCCCAGGTCATTGCCTCTACATGCTTATATTGCCTTGGTGTTTGATAATAAATATTAGTTTTCAATTTTTCAGGGTGTGGATCCCATCAATGTTATTAAAGAGAAAATACTCAATAAATATGTGGTCGTGCCTGAAATAAAAAAGCCTTAGCTTTTTTATAATTCTTTGCGATTTCATTTCTTATGAAAATTCCGAAAAATTCTCTCATATTTGCAAAATGATCATTTAGTATTACTTACTTCTCGGTGTTAGTGATTTTAGTAACAGAACCGTAGAATAAGACGAAAAACATATTTATATTAAAATAATGTGATCGATTCTAAAAAGGTAAAAAAATTCTATGAAATTATCAGCTTATGTTAATTCTAATCAGCAAAAATGTTAAGAAATTTTCTCAATATGAATAACTCGAACCCGAACATACCAAATATCAATAATTCGATAATTTCTCAAATTCAAGTCTGACTAAATATTTGACTGTTCACTTAAAAAAATAGAAAATTGCTTAAAATAAATGTTTAGGTCTTAAAATAATAAACTCTTTAAAAAACTCTTATTTTAAATTAAATTTAGTATTTATTATTTAAAAAACCATCATTTGATATTACAAATAATTACGAAAAAAAAAACATTAAAAAAGTAAAAATACCTAGTGAAAATTATTATTTTTAACAAGTTTATAATTAATTATTGTAACAATAAATTTTATTATACATATATTTTATATATAATAACAATTCATATAGAATAAATATAATATAAACTGTGCAATAATAATTTTAAAAATTAAAATGGTACAATTTTTTGGTTAATATTTTATTATTTTTTAAATTTTAAAAAAATTTTTTTTTAAATGCAAATGTCTTCTAGAATTCTTCGTGGAAAGGATAATGTCGATGTTTTACAGAGCTGTAAAATAAATAGTTTTATTGTAATCTTGTTTTGGATATAAATTGAATTTTTTAGTTACCTTTCCATTGGGCAGACTCTCCAATTTCGATCAAAAGTGTGAAGTAATTCGATATCTTCATCAGATAATTGAAAATCGAAAATTTTTGTATTTTCTTCTAATCTTTTTATTGATGCTGATTTTGGAATTACTATATGTCCACGTTGAACCTAACAAGTAAGTTTATGAGTAAGTTTATGTTTTAATATTGCAAATAAGTTATTTTTGGCAAAGGCTTGGATTGATATAATTGCTAATGTAAATAGAGGAAATAAATTATTCTACCTGATATCTTAAAAGTACTTGAGCATTATTTTTATTATATTTATTGGCTATCGCCTTAACTTGTGGATCATCGATAAGACTTGGATCTCCTTCTTTAGCCCATGGTCTATCGGGTGATCCTAATGGACTGTAAGCCGTAATAAGAATATTTTTGGATTTACAAAATTCTGAAAGTTTTACTTGAGGTAAGTAAGGATGGCATTCAACTTGATTCGTTACTGGTGTGTACGTGCAATTTTGAAGTAATCTTTCGATTTGTTTTGAATTAAAATTACTGACACCAATATTATTTACTAAACGCTTTTCATACATTTTTTCCATTGCTCTCCAAGTATCGACGTAATCGACGTCACTGAATAAAACATTATCATCTGCATCTTTTGGAAAAGGATCTTCTTCCTCTGAAATTTCATTAAAAACATTAAATATTATTTGCATTCTAGAAATAATAATTATTTTTAAAAAAAATGATATTTAATACCTTTAAATGCAAACGGCCAATGAATAAGATAAAGATCGATGTAACTAATATTTAAATCAGATAAAGTTTTTTTTAAAGCTGGTTCAACAAGATCTGGACGATGACGCGTATTCCATAATTTACTTGTAATAAAAAGATCTTCTCTTTTTACAACACCTTCGTCAATTAATGATTTAATTGCAATACCAATTTCTTTTTCATTTCCATAAACTGGTGAACAATCAATATGACGGTAACCAATACGTACAGCGTCTTTTATAACGTCAATTACGCTATCACCTTTTGACTGAAAAAAAATTGTTTTTTTATATTTATTGGATATTAAATTTGGTAATTAATAAAGTTAATTTTTATAAGTAAAAGTATAATTTACGATAATTTATGTTATTACTCATCGAAGGTTATAATACAGTATTGTATTTTATTGTTTAGAAAAAAAATTCTAACAAAACTATAGGTAGGTACGTTCTTTCAACGCATTATTGCTTGAAAAACTCATGATACTTATTATCGATTATCTATAATAAATATAAATATATATAATGTAAATATTTTATTACTCATATTTTTACGTTACTTGCTGTACATAATATTGTAAAATATGGATAATTTTTTTAATATTTTTACCATTTATGATGAGTTGCAGTTTATTATCTCTATTTTTATATATTTACAAAAATTTATTATTTAATATATAAAATTAATGTGAGATAATTAATAAATGTATTGCATTTTTTTAAGTATATGTGTAAAAATGACATAAACAATTTATTACATTTTTCATGAGTATAAGTATTAGTCCAGAAGCCGTATATGTTAGTTGCATGCACTTTTTTCCTTAAGTTTGTGCAAGGATATACTTATATGAGATAGGCAAATTTTTTGATATGCTGATTCCAAATTGTTAAGCTTTGATCCTGAATAAACAGCCCTAATACCGAAAAACTGTATTTTTCGATCGAGGGTGTCAATAAAGCATTGGAATAAATGTAAAATTTTACTCCTTCACTTGAAAAAATTTGGTACGATTATCCTGCATTCCGATTTTTAAGGTTATTTTGACAGATTTAATAAGAAACTTGTTTTTAGTTGTCCTCAAAATGATAGGTGATATGTTTTTGAGATCGCCGTATGAGAATATTTAGGTCCCTATACCCCGAAAACATATGAACTTTTATTTTGACATATTAATTATTAATTTGACCGAAAAATACAGTTCTTCGGTATTAGGGCTAATTATTAAGGGTCAGGGCCTAAAAATTTGAGAAAAGCGTATCGAAAAACTTAACTACCTCATTTAAGTATCCTTGTACAAACTTTAGAAATAAGTTAACAAAAAAAAAAACATATATACAACTAACATGCACAGCTTCTGGACTATTTGAATTTAGATGAATAAAAAAATGTTTAAAAATGCATTTATACAGAAATTATTAGATAGCCTGTTAAAAAATAACTTCTGTAATTTTATAAAAAATAATAGTTTATTTAAGGAAATCTGAAAATTCTTCAATCTTTTTTAGAAATTTGCCAAAAAAGTTGTTAATTTACAATTATGCGAAAAAGAACAGTTTTTTTAAAATAATTTTTTCGTAAATTTATAAGAGTTACTTTGAACAGATTTTATAAAAAAATTATTTAGCAAAATTAATTTCATGAATGTTTTGGGCTTAAAAAAATTAAATGTATGATTAATAGATATTCAAAAATTCATCTGTTTTTTCAACCTTTCGATTTTTTGCAGGGTTTTATTTCATAATTGACAGGTCACTCGAAATTCTAAAGTATGGCATTCGAAAACTTATAAATTTATAATAGGTATATCTTCAATTTCATCGATTTTTTTTTCAATAAAGATACACTGGAACCAATTTTTGCTTACAAAAAGCAAATCTTTTTATTATATTGAAAATGACTTAAAAGTTATGCAAAAAAGAAAATTAAAAAAAAATTTAGCTTCAGTTCCTTCATGTCGTGGGAATTATGATTTAAGTACAAGAAAATAGTATTTTTTTTTTAATTTTCTTTACTTAAATAGCAAAATTTTGCAAAAATTTTAAAAACATAAAAATTCATTAGAAAAAACAAATAGAAAAATATTTCACAACAAACACATCTAACAAAACATTTGAACACACCTACATAAGCATACTTTATAAAGAACTTTTACAAAGAATATACACAACTTTCATGTATATAAGCAATTAGCTTCAGTTTTTATTTTTGTATTCAAGTAAAAATCTACATAACCTATATTTATTTATCAATAAATAAAACTAATAGAACGCATATTTAATTAATTACAGTAATAAATAATTCTAATCGTAAAATATTCAATTAAAATAAATATAAAAATTTTTTACTTAATAAAAAAAATGCTGTATTTTATTAAAAATTCTTACCTTCCAAGTTCCAAGTCCCAAAATAGGATATTTATTTCCATTGTTAAATGTTGCAAAATCTATTTTACTCATTGTAAATTTAATTAAGGCACTTTAACATTAATTAAAATATTAATAAAACTTCTTTCAATTTCAATTTATGACTGAGTTGTTCTTTTTTCATATACACTCTTACGTATACACCGGTGTGGTTGTTGGGTATAATTGAAAACAGTAAAAATACAGTTATATTGCTTATATGTGTTAGTATATGTGTGGATGCGTTATGAGCTAAAGTAAACATAACTGTATTTATGCATATCTGTACTTTTGTTTACACATATTGCAATGATTAGATGAACCATAAATTTTGCAAATTTTAAAATTTATATTTTTGATTTGAGTTATTTATTGAGAATATGAAAAAATATATATATTTTTGTTGGAAAAATGTCTGTATTAATCGATAAAAAGCATTTGAGACCAATGTTACATTAGACCCTACGAGTGCATTTTACAGGAGTTTAAAATCGTTTTATGCATGTTTTACAATATACTTTACTCTATAAATTCCAAAACACGATAAAGCACGTCAAATGTGGTTATTTCATTATTTGAAAGTATGTACCATTTGTCGATAAAGGTTTTGGAATTATTTGATTTTTAAAAGATTTAAATTAAAAATTGTTTAATTATTTGCTGAAAATGATGATTTAAATTAAATTTTGTTAAGACTATTTTTTTAGTTAATTAAAAATTAAATTTGATCATATTCTATTGTTACTTTTTGTTACTCATATTCAGAGGATCGATTGACCTATTGTTACAGAGATGGCTCTGGCATGTATTTTGCTAATTTTTAGCAAATTTTTTTCAAAATAATTATCTAAACAAAAAACAAGATTTACAAATTTTGAATAATTGAAATTAAATATTATAAAATCTCAACTACAAATACTGAATTTCAATAAAATATTGAAATAAATATTTTAATAAAATATTGAAATTCTCCAGGATCAAACTTAATTTTTTTACAAAATTTTACCTTTCTTGGTTCATCCTACCACTTCGCGCGTATTCTAAATTAGCAAAAAAATTTTTTGTTAATTTTTTTTAGGTTTCAGGTCATTTGCAATTGTTTGAGCAATAAAAAAATTTTCGCTAGCCACAAGCGGATTTTTATTTAAAGTAGGAATTCAGATTGTTTTTGAGTATAGTCGTTGAGGCTTGAAATTTTCGCATTTTTGAATAACCTGCCAGAAATTCTTTAGTTCAAAGTACAAAAGAAAATGTAAGCCCATCACTATCGAAAACTATACTTTTCACAGTAAGGAATAAAAAAATACTCTAAAAAATTATAGTTGACCATATTTATTTTGGCCTAAAGAAAAATTGTTTATTTTAAATTTTTACCCAAATATGATAATTTCATATGGGTAAATTTTTTTGAATTTTTTTAAAATTTATTTTAATCTATTTCAAATCTATTTCGCTTAAAATTTAAAGTATAAATAAAAACCACACGCTATATTATGTGCGCACTAAGTTATACAACTTCAGTTTTAAGCTTTCATAATATTTTGTGCCAGAATGGTATTTCTTATTCAGCACGTAACTTGTAGGAAACTAATTTTTATTAATCCATTATTGCTGAATCAACCATCGAGCCCTAATATAGTCGTTTATATCGCATTGTCTAGGGGGTGTAGGTAAAAAATTGACCTTAGTAATGGAAAAATTGATCAAAATTCATTGGGTGATATTTTTAGCGAAAAATATCTATTTTTTATATCAATATTCATCTTTCTAACAATAGTTGATTAGACGCTAACAAACTAACTACATGCAAAATTACACATTCTTTAAAATGAATAAAAGATTTGTTGAAAAATTTTTTAAATTCTCAACGCTTTAGAGTTAAAACGAAATCAAAGATTCTCCTTGTATAAATTCAGGCAAAGGCAATTTCACAGTCAACAGTTAAATCTAAAACAAATACTTTCTGCATAAAATAGTTTGTACACAGTAGTTAACAAATCCTTAAAAAATTTTAAAGTTGCAATAATAAAATCTTTAAATGAGCATAAAAATTGCAAGATAAGTATATTGCTATAATTACTAAAGAAATCGTAAAAACGAATTTTAAAAGCATAATATAAAAGACATAAAATTAAATTTAAGTTGTTTCATTTAATACCCTGATAATAAAAGTCTATGTTAAAGATAACTTTTAAAATCTTTTAAATTATTTTAAAATGTTTTATGAACAAGGCGTGACATACTCGCTTACATTTATTCTACAAAATACCTTAGGGTCATTTCTAAAGAATTTTATCTTTCTTGAACATTAGAGTGATAAAATTACCTCATTACGTTTCACTTAACTACCTCAACTAAATAATGATAAAATTTTTTATATTTTTATTTTAATTAAAAGTAAGGTATTTAGTAACATTTTTCCTTGGTTTTCAAATGAACTTTTAAGCATTAAGAATTTAAGGTATCTTTTGTCGTATGGATTCTATAAACTTTTAGAGGCTTGCAGGACAAAATAGTATTAATTGAAATGACAAGTTTTTCTTTGATTAAAGTTTCTGGAGCAGTTTAACATTTATTTTAGCAGTTTTGTTTTGAACATTTAACTCCCGTGGTCACTCATATAGTATAAATAAACCAATATCGTGAGCATCTAAACTCGAATATTATAGACGATTAGGTTACTTTGCTTAAAATGTATTTGCTAAAAATTTTAAACAAAATTCTGTTTGCTTGAAATCTAACCGTGTATCAGTTTTTATTTAATGTTTTAGTTATCCACTGTAGAAACTTTAGCAGTGGATTATTTAAGATTTTTATCGATTTTTTATGTTTTTCTAACCACTGAGCACGAATATAATATTTAATCCAATCCAGTATGATATCCATTTTTACCTGAAATTGACGAGTTGCCAACAATAAGTAACTTTAGGCTACGTGGTTACGTTACTTTGCGTAACCCTTTATAACTTAATGTCTACCCTTACCACCCAACGTACATTATAATATTTCTCATTTAGTATTTCTCGGGCTCTATTTAAGAGTTTTAAGATCTGAAATTTCCCTGACTAAACGATGGTGCCATTTATTTAAAAAAATTTTTTTTAGTTATTCGTAAAATGCAAAAAATAAAAACTTTTCGGCTTTTTTGCATTAAATTGTTCATTTTTGTAAAGAAAAACATTTTTAGACTTTTTTTCTAACTGATATTTCTAACTGATAAAAAAATTTAGGTTTGAAAGGATTAAAATTTCAAGCAAAGCAACCTAATCGTGTATTTTTTAAGGTTTCTTATACTTTCAGAAAATTTCATCAATCCATAAAGCATAACAAATTTTTTTCGAAACAGAATTCCACGACAGATTTAACTACAATCCAATTTTTTGATATTAAGTCTCATTTTTAATAAAAGAAATTGATATTAAACGAAGAACTAACAAAATATTATTTTACCACATTTATAATTATTATTGTGCATCCAGGTATGGTTAATGCCACTGATCAAAGTTGACCATATTCATGTCATAAAAGACATGTGTGGTATCGGTTGACCGCTTGAATTAGATTTTCGTTTTAATAATTCATCATATTATTTGCATATTTTTATTACCAATTACAATGTTTATCTATTAGAAGAAAGTACAAATTCACATTACCAGTTTTTAATTTCATAAAACAAGTCGAAAAGAAAATTAAAAGATATTAAAAAATTTATGCAAAAAAATAAATTTATAATTGATTTAAGTTTAAGTGTAAGTTAAACCAGCGATTTATAAAACTTGCAAGTAATCAAACTTTTTGAAAATTTTAGTCTCATTGAAATTATAATATCAAAAACTTTTGCATCTTGAATTAAAAAAGAAAAATTTATAACTAAAACGAATTTCGAGTTTTAAAGATATTTTGTAGAAGATTTTCATTCCTTAAAGTTATAAAATTATCTATACTCTGAAATTAATTTGTAATTTATATGTTGAAATATTGATTTTTCGAGTTTTCATAGAATAAATTAATAAAGTACAAAATATTTTTTTTAATTTAGAAGCATAAATACTAGGGAATGAACAAGTTTTATTTATAATCTGAATGTAAAAATTAAAAAATTCAATATTAAAGTAAAAGAAAGGATTTGTATATTTCAATCGTAAATTAGCAAAACTAAGGAAATTAAAATTTTATCAATTTATACCAATCTGAAAAAAGTTTTGAAAAGACTCCAGTCTTGGAATAAGCATGCGGCTAAATTTTTTCGAAGGATTAAAAGTATTTTAGATTATAAATTAGGGGCGTGCGGTTATTTGAAAAGTTTTAGGTTTTGCAAATTTTTCGTTTTTGCTTCAAAAAGAGGAGAAATAGTAATAATAAGTTAAAAAAATTTTTACTTTTTAAAAATTAATAAAAAATTTTGAAAAATATATCCCGAAAATCGGAAATCCAGGGAAATTTTTGATTCAAAACCGTTCCTTCAGACCTTTGAAACTTTTCGCGTTTACTGGTAATTGCTTACATCCATTTATTTTTGGTAATTGCTTACATCCCTATTATAAATATAAACCATTTTACTATTTTAAGTAAATTATAATTAGGCAAAAAACGATATTAATTTTTAGTGAAAATTCCCAAGAACCTTACGGTCTATAATTTACAATCTAGGATTGTAAGAAACTCGTTGACTTTAGAAACTTATTTGAATCTAATAGAAAATTTGACATTGACGTTTTATTATAAAAGCTTAAACTGAAAAAGGAAATTCTGTTGTGACAGCTGAATTTTTTTTTTATACTATTGCAAAAGACAAAAGACATAAAATTTCCATTCTAAAGAAAAAATTGTTTCTCCATTGGAAAATAATTTTTTCTTGCTTCATAATATCGGGGTTCGTGGCTGCCAAGAAAATAATTTTTTTTTCTTTGACTAAGATTTTAGGTTGCTAAAATTGGAATTCTGGCTGTAGTAACCATATATTTTGCGGCTATAATTTAAAAAAATTTTTCAATTACAGAATTTTTCAAAAAATGCGAATTGCAGTGAACATGGAAGTTGTACAAAACGGTCTATTTACAAATTTTTTCTCATGAAAATCTGTATTAATTGTAGTTTTTTAAAAACCAAAAGTGTTTGTTTTAACACTGTCAGCTTCCTCAACTCTAATTTTTTATGTCTAAATTTATTCTGCACATCGACTGTATATTACGAACAACTATAGTTAAGTATAATTTAGGTTACTTGAATCGAGAAAAAATATGTTTGCCTCAACCGGAACCCATTTGCGACAAGAAGCAAAAATTTACTTAAAAGATGAGGGATCTTAAGTCTAAGACTAAGAATCTAATGAATAAATCGATCCAGCAAGAAAACACTTAAACCTGAATATCTTTTCAGACTAACAATTTATTTTTCCTATAAAAACAGGATGAAAAATAGGTCCATAAAACTTTTTTTTGACTATATTCGTATTTTTCACGATATCCATTTTCATTGCAAAAAAAACAAACTATTAATTTTAGTTAAACCTATACACACATGTAAGTAGTTCCAGACGATAAGCTGAATCAAAGGGGCTTCTATTCTCTTGGGGGCGTAGGTGGTATTGGTATATATAATAGACTTTTACTCACGCATAAAATAATGTATATTTAGGGACGAAAAGAGGGAAATATACAAAAGGCGAAAGAGGAAGCAAGAATTGATATGTTTATATATATAAAACTATGAAGAAAGTATGGCTAGTCGTTGGTTCTCTTGTGGTGAAGTGAATAAGGTTTTGAATCAACTGGCGGCTGGAATAAGCGACAGTCGCGCGGCGTGTGGCGCAACGTGCGTTATACACGACAAAAATATAATGTGTGTATTTTTAAAATTAAGTTTATGACTATTTTTTATTAGTTACTATATTATTTATGTACTGTCTTTGAAGAAAGATTTTTAGTTTTTTAATTTTTCAGTTTTTTGTTTTTTGTTTAATTAATGTGTGTTAAAATAGTTAATTTAGTGTAGATTTTTTTAGAATTATAAAGTTAATATTTAACAAATGTTTTTATTCGCCAAGTTTATACAGAGCTTTTTTCTGTATATTACATAGAGCTTTGTTATTATTATTACCTTCAATTTTTTGATATCAGAAAGAAAATAGAAAAGAAAAGTACTGCTTGAGTAAGTTAATTAGATCTTTAAATGCTTTTGTTTTCTTCTATATGGGGTATTTCATTATGTTTGACTCTAATTTTAAAATTATCTTTATTTTTATCTCTTATTTACAGTGAAAAAAAAATCCGCTTGCGGCTAGCGAAATTCCGTTTGTGGCTACGGAATTTTTTTTTCTTTGCAAACAATTGCAAATGAATTGAAACGTAAAGAAAATTAAAAATAAACATTTTTTCTTTTCTTTTTCCAAAATTTTCTCAAATTTCATCATATTGATATGCGCATAACCCAAGTAAGCGGGAAAAAAATTTTTTTTTAAATTTTCTATACGTTTCAAGTCATTTGCAATCGTTTGAAGAGAAAAAAAATTCCGCTACTGTTAGAAATTCGCTTGAATTTGTGAATTATCAAGTACTTGTTTGAAAATTCAAGCAAATTTTTGAGAATTCAGAAATTCAAGCACAGCAAATTAAGATTTAAAAAATTTAAGTTTAAAGATCAATTATAACAGGAAGCAATAATTTGCCTTTTAACACTAAGGTAATAGAGTTTTAAGTTCTTCGTTCCATATGAGCTTTTTGCAACCTCTTCAAAGTTAGTCCATAGAAAATTGAAATTATCATGATCTAATTATTTTGTTGACAAAACTAAAAAAATGTAAAAAATAAAAAAATTTCACACACAGTCGAATATGTACCTTACACATGTATTAGTTTCATCCATATAGAATATTCTACATGTGTCGTCTAGAGGTTACTCGCCTCTTTTCATATACGACTGAATAATTCTATGTTTACGTGCATCTATCTCTTTCTATCTTGCAAATTTTACCCGGTCAAACTCTTTATTTTATAATAGAGAAGAGAGTGCATTTATTTTTGATATTTTTATGAGTTTCATTGTTCTTTATTTACATTATATTTTAATATGCATATAAATTTTTCGACTGATTCTTTTGTTTTTTTAATGAAAAAATATCATGTCTTATTTTTGTGTTTTTTAATTAAAATTCATAATTTTATGTTTTTGAATTGCATTTTGAATTAATGGGTGTTTTATGAGGGGCTGGCTGTTATTATTAATAGCTGTTATTATAGATGTAGGTGTATATTAAATATTATTTTTGAAAGTATGACTAATGAATATGATGAATTTTAAGTTGAGACAGTCACATAGCTGAGAAAGTTTGGGACACTAAAAATACAATTATCAGTTAGGTCTTTTTTTTTACTCTTATGTGCATAGAATTGCTAAATTTTCAGTTGCTGAATTCAAAAAATTGATAAAGCTTTGAAATTTGGAATACTAATTTTTTTTTTCTAAAACATGTATTTTCACTCTTACAACAAACACAGAAAGATAATAAAGAATAATAACCAATGCTATGTACAAAAAAAAGAAATAATTCATGAATAACATGCTTCATGTTTGCTGTTTTATTTTTTTAATGATAAAAACGTACACTTTTATAAAAAAAAAAATAAAAAAATGTACCCCATACTTAATAAAAATTCATGTATTTTTAATAAAATAAAACGAACGATGTGAAGTGACTTTGAATTTATGATTTTATGTTGTTAATTTTTTTTATTTCTACATAAGTGGGTTGATGTCAAGTTTAAAGATTTACTCTCGCTTGATTAAAAGACTAATAAAAATATATATGAATGATATATTACATGGAGATATATTTAATGTATATGTTATGGGCAAAGTTTGAAATATTTTTTGAAATACGAATTTTATTTATTAGTCATTTTTTTGAAATTTTTAATTAATTCAACAATTATTGTGACAAGTTCTTCTGTTTTGGATTCTTAGAACTAACTACAAATTTTACGATTTGAAAAAAAATTTGGCCTAAAGTTACTCATACTCTGAGACGGAAGTATTTTAAAAATAAAAAAGGACAAAAAAATGCGACTCTCTGGAGCCTTTTATTTTGAAATTCGTTAGAATTGTATATCTTTTGTAAAAAGGGTCTGTCTTAAAAAAAATTTACTTACATTTTTAGTTCTCAGTAATTGAAACTTTTGATACAAAATTTAACAACAAATGAATAGTTTGGATTCTAAAATGACCTATAAAAGAAACTTGACCTACAGCACGTCAATAAGCCCTGAAAACCTGAAAATTAGGTTGAGGTCGTTTTTCAATTTCCAGTAACCAATTTTTCACTAAATAATTCAAATAAAATAAAAAAATGTCAAGGTTTAGTCATCCAGTACAAATCTTTCAACGAAAACCGTAACATAAATTCGCAGATAAAACATAAAAAACTTCAAAAATATAAAAAATGAGATTCTCAATAGTCATTCTTAAAATATGCTTATTCATTAATTCTAAAAAAAATTTAAATTATTTTATCTTTTCACTTTTATTTTGAATATTACATAAGAACACATGCCACAAAAAAAAATCTAAAAATAGAGCAAAAATATATTGAATGTTTGTGAAACCATTAATTATTTAATTGAATAAAATATTTGAACAGCTGATTGATTAATTTTTTAACAAAAGGATTTTTTCATATTAAAAATAAACGATTATTATTGAAATGAAAAAAAAAAAATATTTTCTTTTTATATGAAAAATTACAGGCAATTTAATTTTCATAATATTATCGTATATCACTTTTGTGCTTTAACCACATATGAATAATAAATTTAAAATCATGCATGATGAATAAATAAATAATGGTTTAATGAACGATGTTTTTAAAAAATTTACATTTTTTTATATTTAGAATCGGAAATAAAAGTATTTTTTTGATAAGATTTGGGTTTTTTTTTGGCGTTTTTACAGGATGTGTAAGATAATTTTTAATTAATAGATCTAATATTTATTTTGTTTGATTACTATTTTTTTTTCGTTAATTGATTATGTCTAATTTTAAAACGACGATGTGAAATTTTCTTATTTATCAAAAACTGATTTTTGGTGGTTCTGTTTTTTATCTTTTTTTTGGAAATAGTATACGATTAGTAATAATGCAAGGCTGATAGATAAGTGTATCATTTTTTGGGGAATAGTTTAGTATTTTAAATTTGACTAGAAAGATGACTTAATTTGAGATTTAACTAAAATTATTCCATGTTAATAGATAGAAGTAAAATTTTCATTTGCCTAGCTATTAAATTTGGATGATATAATTTACCCCACCATAAAACTACTCCATTACAGAATTAACCATACCCTATATTATAAAAATTATTTCAAATCTCATATGAGGCTCCGAGCCAAAACTGAAATTCTGAGGCTTGGACTCAGTAAATTTTTCTCCGTGTAGCTTTCATAATATATTTGTTTGTCACTATTGATTTTAAACAGTTTCTTTTTTCTTCTATTTACAGTTTTTAAATATTTTTTTAACATTTTACAGCTGCGTCTATTATTTAATTGTACATAAAAAAAATTTCAATCTTAATATTGTTTTATTATTTGGATAAAGTATCTTTTTTAAAGCATAATAAAATTTTTTCTTAGCAATTTTTGTTTCTGAGGGGCAAATCGCGTAAAAATAATCTTGGGTTACCGGGTTCAATTCTTTATGTTAGGACGGTTTTTAAACTGGGATTTTTATACTTTAGGTCTAAATTTGTGTTATTTTTTCGATTTTTGAGAGAATATATGATTAAACAAGGCTGTCAATTTTTACTTGAAATATACTAAAATGTTTATTAATTTTAAACTCAAGAAATATTCTCTTACTAAATAATCTAATAATTTTGAAAAAGTTAAAAAATAAAATGAAAATTTGTACCCATTTTTCAAAATCTATCTTTAAAAATTAAAAACCATCAATTGGCCATAATACAGATACCTGAAAATCTACAGAACTTAAAGTTTCTGAATCATCAAATATTTTCCAGGGTACAAGAAAATACAAGCCAGACCTAAATTTCAAATTTTTAAACCAGAGTCAACTTCACATGATTTACCTCTGATACCAAAAAAAAATTTTTTATAACATTTCTTTCATTTATTTTTTCATAAAAAAAAAGTCAACTGCAATATAAAATTAAATTTTACACTCTCTGAGTGCACTCTTCAAGTATCTTGATTATATCCTTTTATACAATTTTGAGGACCATAAAAACTGGTATAAAAAAAAGTATAAAAAAAAAATTATTTCAGATGAATATCTTGACCATCCCACGCATACTAAAAATGACAAAAAAAATGGGTGTGGAAGTCGTCTTCTTTTTATTTTAATTTTTGCATATTCTTTAAATTAAAAAAAAAGGTAAAAAAAATATTTAAAAAAATTCATAATTTCGTTCTTCGTATAATCTTCTCTTAATCATCCAGTAATTCCGTAAAATTCATGCATAACCATGACTATGTTAATAAAATACTAAGTAGAATAAAAGTTTTTGTACTTATTTTTTTTTTTAGCTTAGTTTAAATTGTAAAATAAGGGGTTTTATTTTTTTTTTTTTACTAGAAAAAATGTTTTATGATAATTAATTCATATCCGTATGTGTTGGGTTAACTCTAGTAAATATTTCTGTAAATTTTCATTCAATTGAAAGTTTTTTTAAAACTTTTTAATAAATTAGAAAAATATTTCCAAAAAGTTTTGAAGAAACTTCAAATAATTTTAGATCAAAATAAGACAGGTATTTTCACATAAGAAAACTTTTCTACTTCTGAGTGTTTTTATTTTATTTATAGGTCAGTAAATACATTTATGAAAATAGTCGTACAACCAAAAAAAAAAAAATATTTTAATAAAATTAAATTTACCGTCCACTTTTTTCAGTGTACATAAATTAATGACTGTCTACAAAAACACGATATAATATGATTAAAAATAACGTAAATTATCTACTCATCAGAATTACAAGAAAATAACCGACACGCATTCAAGAAATCATGAATGAAACAAATACTATTATAAAATTCTTAACAATCTCTTTTATTCATCTGATTTATTATTATTATTATTATGCAACTTGTAATAGGATTTTCATTCATGTTTTATTCATTCGATTTGAAAAATAAATGCGATTTTATTTGTTGCAGGAAAAATTTTCTACAAAAGGATCTGAAATTTAGTTAAATGTTGGAAAAGGATAAGAATTTTTCATAAAAACAATTTTTCGTAAAATCGTATTAAATAAAAAAGGAAAGAAGAAAAAAAAACATGGCAAAAATGAAGAAAAAATGAGGATGCTGAAGTTAAAAAAAAAGAAAAGAAAAATTGATTTTTTTTTTAGGTTTGACTTCGATTGTAAAAATTTTAAAAGATATAAGCTGACGATCACAATATAAAAATGAAAGAATGAAAATTGTGTTGATAAAAAAAGGACATCGAAGCAAATGGTGAAAAAAAGTATTTTCATTGTTAAAGTTGAATGTAAGTTGAATTTTTATTTAAATATATATATCTTTTATTTTTGCTGAGTTTTAAAGAAAAATTGTGGCTATATGAATCATTTTGTGTCAAATAAATAGTTTATTTATCATTAATTGACCTCATTTTGATTGATTACTTTCATATCATTTAATTAAAAAAATATACTTTATGATAGTTTAGTAAGTAATTTATTAGAAATTTTCAAGGTTAGTTTGTTCTATATCATTTTTTTTCTTTTGTAAGTCGAATGGGTTTTGTTTTTGATTAGATTATTTCGGGTAAAAGAAAGTGAACTGGTTGAGGGGGAAAATTTCTAACAAATTAAAAAATATGGTTTTTCAACTCGCCAGGACTAAAATAAAAATTTAAGCATGGTATATTTTGTTTATGTTCAAAAAACTTTGATTTTTGGAAAATTTTAAATTGTATTTTAGGGTTTCAAAGGGGTCCTAAAAGCCCAAAAAAATTTTTTATGAATAATGATGAGATTTTAAATTTTTCAGCCAATTTGTATAGTATTATCTGTTCATGGGTCGGAGAACTTAAATTAAGTTTGAGTAACCATATTTTTGGGCAATTTTTAGGTCTGATTTCATTTTGCAAGTAAAAAATAAAACCAATACATTTTTTGCAGCATATATTTATTCATAATCTAAAAATAATTTGTTTTAAACTTATCAATGTTACACTTTTTTACATTTTGAAACCTATTTTTTATTTAGCAAAGTTTCTCAAAAATAACACATTGCTGCGAGTACAGTCGCTCCATTGTTTTAAGTTTTATTCATT
This sequence comes from Anagrus nilaparvatae, assembly GCA_022575985.1. NCBI lineage: Eukaryota > Metazoa > Arthropoda > Insecta > Hymenoptera > Mymaridae > Anagrus > Anagrus nilaparvatae. The sequence continues at coordinate 4,575,029 of JAKSXM010000246.1, read as the reverse complement.
GCATTGACCTTTACTACTTATTCAAAAAAAAAACCAATTTCTTTTTTCTGATTGAAAATATATTCGTATAAGCCTGCCAATAAACTAATAAACATAAAATTAATTTTTGACGTCTTTTATTTTACCGGTCAATAACCCTGTATTAAAAATTTAAATAATAAATTATTTATTAGTTAATTTTATTTCATACGTAAAATTAAATCAAGTTAAAAAAGTTTAATGAATCATACAACATATTTTAAAATTTATATAACAAAATTACATGAGAATAAATAACCAAAAAGTAATAATATTATTTTATTGGTTATATATTAGCTTGGTTGTTATTTTAAAAATTTGTTTGTTCATATAAAATTTGAATGTACTGAAAAACAAATCCAGTTGATGCTGTAATCCGGATTTTTTTCTATTAAATTGTTGCAAGTGACGTAAAACCTAAAGAAAAGTTCCCGGTAGCAGCAACTGAATTTTTTTTCATTCATTCGTACAAATTAGAGTTTAAAGCTACAAACGACCACTAGTATTTTACAAAAACAAAATAACGTCTAGGCTAATATATATTGTAAATATATATAAATAAACATAATAGATTCAGATTTTTTTGAATTTACTGCATTCTTCACAGGTATAAATTCATGAAAAAAATAATAAATTACATTATCCCACCAAAATAAACGTATTTATTTGACACAAAAATGACTCATATTTTATTAGTTTGCGGAGGTTATTTAAAAAATGGCTTATTTTTGTTATCATCAGGTAAAAATGTGAAACATTGTTCAAAAATATTATCTCATGAAACTCTTATCGCAAAATATCAAGCTTTGTCCCAATAAAAAATTTTTTAACCAAAATACACTGACGGATTCAATCAATCTGACATTTTAGCTTTCATATGTTAAAAATTACCCAAAAATGTGCTACTTTTTTATCATAACTGCCAGTTTAATATACAATAAAGTAATTTTATTTGAGTGATTATCGATTAGATTTATATCAACATAAGAAAAGTTTTAAAATCAGTTTAGGAATCTGTATTTTCTTTATTAAATCAACGAATATTATTATGATTATTTATCAATCTCGTTTTTTTCTTATATTAAATAATATTTATTATACGAACTCTAGTAATGTTTTAATCAATTATTGATTAAAGTTTACAACAAAAATATGTAATTATAGATAAAAGTGTAATGAACTTTTATGAAAAATATTAATTCACACAGAATATACACTGTAAAAAGTAATTTTCTTAGGTTAACAAAAAAAATAGAAAATTTTCGAAAATAATCGTAAATTTACTAAATTTAGTATATTAACAACAAATCCGAGAATTCTCGATTTTTTCTTGTGAATTTACGAAAAAATTTGTAAATTAGCAAATATTTTTTGTAAATTTTCGAAAAAAAATGGTAAATTATTGATTTTTCTCGTAAATTTAAAAAAAAGAAATTGGAAATACTCAAATTTTTAGTTAATACACTAAATTTAGTAAATTTACGATTTTTTTCGAAAAGTTACTAATTTTTCGAAAATATTCTATTTTTTTTGTGAATCTAAGAAAGTTACTTTTTACAGTGTATCTAAATTAATAAATTTTTGTTTAATTAATATTTTTTATAATTTTTCTATTATTTTATAACTTAAACTTAAAAAATTGTTATGATTATCAGGCCATCAAAAATCCATTACAAAAACTTTCTGACAATATTTACAAAAACTATCATAAAGTTAAATAAAATTTAAATTCAAAATTTTGAAACTCTAATGACTTTTAATCGTTTATTCAAATATCTTAAGAAAACTTTTCTTGTATAAAATATCTTTTAGTTAAACAGTAAATACCAACTATCTTAAATTATATAAAACTACTTTTTGGTTATTATAGCAAGACCAAAACGGATGGACGTTCATGGTAAGCCAAGGACCGTAAAGTTGGTCTTAGTTGGATACTACGACTGCTTATCGTTATCAAGGAACTCGACTATTATATATTATTCGTACAAGGAAATAAATAGAATCTGCAACGTTGCATTTAACGCCTTGAGCTCAAATATCAAGGAATTTATACTTCAGAAGTATTATAGAAATCAGAAAATTATTCAACTAGAAAATTCTAATATGAAAATTTAAGCATCTGGAAAATGACTTGACTGATTGTTTCATATACTTTTTAACAAAATATTTTTTTTTAACTTACTATAAATAATAATAATTTCATACTTTCTTTTTGGATGATTTCATTAGAAAAAATATGACAAATTCATTAATTTATGAGCAATAAGTATTAATTTTTTTTCTGCCAACTAATACTCATTTTTAAAGTGGGGAGTGTTAAGAAGAAAAAAAACATACAAGAATTAATATAAATAATATAAAAAATTAATACATGTGAGTAAGTGTGTGTAAATAAGATGAAAAAAAAATGTGAACGTTTAAGGAAGGAGTAAAATAGTTTAGTTACAATCGTTTAACAAGATTGTGAGCTTTTTAAAAAAAAACAGTACGTGAGTTTTCAATATGTTTAAAAAGTGTTGTGACATAAAAAAAATCATGTTTTCGTGACAAAAAATTAATAAAAAATATTGAATCTAATTAGTGAAGTGTGTGCCTTTAAGTGTGTTAGTGTTGGTTAATTAAAAGTGCCTTTTATAATGAATGTGTTAATGATGTTTGATTTTTTTGTATTAAGAAGAATTTTAAATTTAATTTTTTTATATTTATGTTTTTTTAATGGATTCATCACAACTGCACCATCGAATAACGTTTACGTCGAGGATAACGAGGTGAGTTTAAAAAAAATTTTTTACTGAATTAAATAATAATTTTAAAACGTTGAATTCTAGTTAAACAAGTCTGATTTATTACTATCACGTAAATTTATAAGATGCTATCGCAATATATTATACAGAGTATTATTATTATTATTCTTGGTAAATAAGTAACGTTTAAGCTATTTTATGTTTACTCGTGATCTATACTCTCATGCATTTTTTAGTTTAGAGAGGATACATCCGAATTCCTAAATTTACTTTATTTTTATAGATTTTTTCTATTTATTGTAAGTTATTTCCTGTATCTATAAACGGATTTTTAAAAAATATGTGTAAGGTAAAATAGGCGGTGTTTGGTTAAATTTTGGGTTTTTTTCGTATTGGCCAATGTTTAGACTAGAGAAACATGGAATATTTAAATAATAGGTAACCATTTATTTGTAATTACGTTAAGCTTTTTTTAAAACTTTTTTTAAAATTTAAAAACTAATTATTTATTAAGCATGCAACGTGCAAAAGTGTTAAAGCAAAGTCGGTAATTTAAGATATTTCGTTTTTCACTTTTGGATATTTAGCTTAGGATACTTTTTCCCTCTTAGGTTAGGTTAGATTGCTCAAAATAGTAAATTAAAGGAAATAAAGGCTTCCTGGTAACTTACAAAAAATAGTATATTACAATCCTATGTCTAGAAAAATCACCAAATCCCTTGTAATTTACCATCCAAGTCGAAGAAAAACAGTTTTGCCATCTTTACCTTATTTTATTTAAAAAAATAATAACAATAATGTATAAAATATTTTTTTATTATATAAACTTTTTAATTATAGATTATCAATAAAATTATTGATTACAAATATTTTTTTTTTTACCTATACTTTGATATCAAAATATTTGATTAAATTTACGTACTAAAAAAAAAGGAAAGAAAGAATTTCATAATATTCTGTTTGTATCAGAAATTTGAAAAAAAACTTTTTTTTATTATAAATTGCAAACAAATTTTTTTAATAAAAATTGTTTACTACCTTAGTAAAAAAAAGTATCCTAAAATTCATAGAATTTATGGGCAAAAAATTGTTACGAAATTTTATTTTCTTCTAAAATTTGCCAAATAAAGGGAATTTAGCAAAATTTTTTCGAAAATCGAGTCTAAATTTTTCTGAATTTTTGTGCAGTAACAGAAAATTGGGTCTCAGAAATCTTGTTGCTTTCATGCTAATTTCTTTACTAGAGTTTTCAAACAAAAAAAAAAATTAATTTAAAAATCAAAAATTTAGTAAAATAAACTAAAAAATCAATAAGAAACCTTCTTTAAATATTTTTATTATCTCCTAGTGTTTCTTAGTTCTATTTCCAACTTCTCTTGTAATAACAAAAAAACTCCCCTTTTCTCTCTTTCATTTATATAATCAAGATTTAAGTAATTCTTATTTGCTAAAACGAAATGACTCTTTTTAATTTAATATTAATTTACAATAGCCTTGAGGTAATCTTTTAATTTTCTTTTAATTTAAACAAATGGTTTTCTTCTCCTTAAATTACGTCAAGTTCTAATTTACAATTTTTAATTATTAAAGAAAATTCTTCTTCAGATCTTTTAAATTTTTAATGATTTTAATCTTGTAAGAATGTTTTTACTAAATAAATTATTTTACAAGATTAATTTTGGTTATTTTAACGACATCTTTTGAACAAATTGAATAAGGTTTATTTCATTTAGAAACTTAGCCCATTAAAAAACTTTTTCAAGCCTTTACAAACTTCTGTTATTCAAAAAATTTAAAAAAAAACTTTATTTTAAAAACTAAATTTAAAATGTGTTGAAAGTTATATTCCAATATGATAAGACACACACTCTATCTACCCTTCGCAAATAAATGAGCATCTGTCGTAATATTAAAAAAAGATACAAACAGCTGCTTTTATATTTTATTAAAAAATTTGTTAAAAAATATAATAAAAGAAAATTCCCACAAAAAAATTATTATTATTTTTTAATGAAATATTAAGGTAACCATATTTTTGTGGCTTGAAAATTTATAATACTTACTTTAATAATACTCTTGAATTATATAGGAGATAAATATATACATGCTCTAGAAAGTATAAATATAGATAAGGTGGTTGTATAAGATATAAGTGCAGTGTGTATAAGATTATCTATTGTTAAAATTTGTACTTTTTCTTGAAGCATAATTTTTTATACAAAAATGTAAACGTTTTTAAGAAAATTACATGATGTCTTGTGGTATACAATTTTACATGCAAATTGATAATTATTTTGTTTACCTTATTTGTAAAATAGAAATTTTTTGTATGGTTTAGGGCTCAATTTATACCATACTGGGATAAGATGCATGCTAGGGTCTTCAAATCGGTAGGACACGTTCGCTCGGTAAATCGAACATAACCCCTAAAACTAATTTGAACAGTATATTTGCTCAAAAAAATGATTTTTAAGAAATTTTATGAGAAGAGGCACCTCAATAATAAAAAAATGAATTAATTTGCAAAATTACAAGCTACAAAATGCTATATTTTCCAAGAAAGTCACTTTTTTCGTAAATTTATGAAAAAAGCAACTTTTTCGAAAAATAAACCATTTTGCAGCTTGAGATTTTGTAAGTTAATTCATTTTTTTATTATTGAGGTGTCTCTTCTCTTAAAATTTCGTTAAAACCATTTTTTGAGCAAATATACTGCTCAAATTAGTTTTAGAGGTTATGTTCGATTTACCGAGTCGAACCTGCCGTTAAGTTCAGTACTCGATGATAGAATTTCATTTTTTACAAATTTCGTATTTCTCACCAAGTCACTTGACTAATTGAAAATTTTATAAAAAATTTGGATTTTTCGGGAAAGTTTACATAAGGATATAATATATTTTTATGTTTTTAAGAGCTTAAATTTTAAAATATCATATTAAATCTCTTCTTTTTAAAGAATTTTTTCAATTTTTACTAAATTAACCGTAATTCATCGGAAAATTCTTTCAAATTTTGCTGTTTTAGAATAAAAATAATGCCCGAATAAAAAATTCATTACTGAGAAATCTAATTACAACAGTAAATAAATTGAGATCCGAACATTATAATCTTAATGCCTTACTATCTACAAAATAAAAATCACTAGTTGGACTACTGTAGTCCTGCGTGCACCTGTGGTTATGATACACAGGATGGACATTAATCACATTGTTTCGCAGTGTGATTTATATGAAAATCAGCGAAAGCAATTATTTAGCTGTCAAAATACCCAAAATTTCCTTTTTTTGATATAAAGGTCTTTCTCTGCGAACCAAACATCATATTTATTAAAAAAATATTTAATTTTTTGTAGAACTGTATAAATGCTTAAAAATAATCAAAATATTATTCAAAAAGTAAATTTGAAGTTGAAGTAACTGTCAAATCTTTACTATAATAATTTATCAGCTAAATAAGTAAATAGCTTCTTTGTATGAAAGCTTTAATAATAAAAAAAAAAAAAAAAAAACATAAAAGCTCTTAAAAATATAAAAATATATATCCTCGTACTAAAAATTTGTAAAAAATGAAATTCTATTTCTTGATTTAGAGCTTTCAAAATGCAATAACCCAACATTTTTTTTTTTTCATCAAAAAATTTGATGCATTATATAAAAATTAAAATATAAAAATTTTTCATTTTAATGTGGATTTTTTGCAGAAAAAATAAGAAAAATTATCTCTCATTCTTCTGACTTTTTTTATAATAGTTCAAAACACGAAAATGGTCACCAAAAGGTGAGAACTGAACCTTATGAGCTAAGAAATGACGTTGAGGCTTTTTCAGTAGTACTTTCGGAAAAAAATTTAAAGACCTGACCATGCATCTTACCCCGGTTTTTAGATTGAGCCTTATATGATTTGTTAGCAGAGTGAATTTTGAATTCTCAGCTCATGTATTGTATTAAATCCCTTGTTTCAATTATATTAAATTAATACTTTCATAACTTTGAAAATTATTTGGTGAAATAAAAATTTTATAAAAATGTTCCACGCAGCGACCAGGAAATATGAGGTTTCCGGCCACTAACCAATAACAAAATATAGATAAAATTTTTCATCATAAATTTTAATAGATAAAATAATTTTAGTTTTTAATTTTTATGAATTTAATTAGCGAGTTAAATTAATTTTGCTTTACATAAAATTTCTTTAAATCAAAATTGGTGACCTAAATATTAAAATCTTATTCCTTTACACACACAGTAAAAACGAAAAAAATCACTTGGTTCAAAATTTTTTTTTTAAATATGCATGGCTCTGACTTAGGGAAAAACTTGCAAAAACTAAAAAAATCCGGACAAAAATTGAACTTTCCTTTCGGAAAATTTTGTTCATCTTGTGTGGATTAACCCAAATGCCTTAATAAATAAATAGCATTTAAATAATTAAAATAAATATTATTTCCCATTGGTTTAAATAAACTTAATGATAATGATCAGTTATTAGAAAATTTATGACAGTATAGAAGTTATATTAGTTTAATTTAAATGCGTGTTATAATATACAAAATATATATACAATTTATTGTACTTCCTACTTTAGATTATGGTTTACTTATGTAAATATATATATTTGAGAATTAACTTTTATCTTATTTTACGGCTATAAGTTTGGGTTTTCTTATGATACAGCTATTATACTTTTAATTTTATAAGGAATTAAATTTACTGTCTTGAATTGTTTCAATAAAAATTTGGAACAATTGATTTACCACTAAGTTTAGTATACATTGTAGTAAAATATAGGGTTGTATAATCAAAAAATAATTTTTCTCGGGGACGGATAGGGTGACTGTACCAATTAATCACCAATTAATAACCAATTCGTGTTTTTCTTATAGAATTTGGTCACTAATTAGTACACTCACCCTACATTGTTAAAAATATATTTTCAAAAATTTTCGTCAAATGTCCATATACATCAAAAGAACTTAAAATAAATATTAATTCTAAGTTCTTGTGAATAGCAAACAATAATATTTATAAAATCTTCTTTCATTTAACTTAATAAACTCGTCATCTTGAATATGACAAAGTTTTTGAAGAAAAAAATTAAAATAACTATAAAGCAATTAAAAGTTTTCAACAGTAAAGTATAGTTTATAATATGAAAATATCGATCGTTTTTCGGATATTACACTCAAATCGTTGACTCCCTTTAATTTCTAGTTGTCGTTTGGTTATATCTCTTATGAAACTTCATTCTTATCAGATATAATAATAATAATATATGCTTTTACTAAAAGTTAAAGTTCATGCTTTAAGAATGTATTGGAGATCAATAATTGACGATCAAATGTTATATATAACAAAGTTTTTAAGTTTAATTATCGAATTCAATCTTTTATAAGAATTAATTTTTAATTGTTTCTTTTCTTTTTTTTTTTAAGTTTTTTTAAAAAACTTGCAAGTCATTTTATTAATTGAAAAGTTTATTGAAATTATTTGTTTTAAGTTATTTTATTAATTTAAAAGTTTATTGAAATTATTTAAGTCTGTTCTAAGTAATTTTTTTTATAGTATGTTTTTATTTTAGTTTTTTTTATTATAGAGCGAAGCTCTACCTTATAAAATAGCACTTATCATTGAGCAAATGAGTTGTATAAATTTTGGTGTTAATCAGACGATTCAAAAGTTATATAAATCTTTTTTTTTTATATTTGTATCAGATGGTTTGCTTCGGCGTACCCACTTCGTCACATTTTTTATTTAATTACAAAATTGGACTTTTTTTTAAAAATATTACCTTCGAGTTAAATATCAGGACAGTAAAATTTTGTTGGAAATTTCTCAATTGATTTTTCAATAAAAGCTTTTTCACAAAATATTTACCATACCAGATCAGGTTGCTCCATGCTAGAATTTTGTTTGAGCTGCTTGGATTTACAAAAAAAATTATTTTGAAATTTGAGTAAAATTTAAGCATAGCAATCTGAGAGTGTAATTACCGTTTAATTGTGAACCTCTGCAAAAATAAACTTTTTCACGGCACGTTAAAAAAATTGCAATTTGTTATTTCGATATATCTGAATTAAAAATAAATTGTAAATTATTATTATAGTCTTTATTTAGCCAAGCAAAAATGATATAATACATTAATATACAATATATACATAAAAAATGAATAAAATTTAATACAATAAAATACTTATAAAATGCTATATACAATTATTCTATTAAAATACAAATCCAGTAATATATAATCAAAATACATGACTAGTAAAAGTGATTTTGGTCAAATCTTTGGATTAATAGTCAAATGCATAACAGATTGGAGTGTACGTCAAGTCGGTAATTAATAAAAAGAAAAAGAAAGATTTTCAATAGTTTAATACATGGTTTTGGGTGATTTAATACAAAATTTATAATGATTTATAAATCACTGCTGTATAAATACTGTCTAATGCTCTTTTTGAAACACGTGAATGAGTGTAGGTCACGTATACATGGTGGAATATTATTCCAGAAATAAGCATATTTGACTTGAAAAGAGTTTATTTCCCAGTCAGTTGTTATAGAAGATGGTATTTTCAAGTCTTTACGAACACCGCGTGATGGTTTGTCGGATTTGTAAGGTTCAAATAAAGATAGAAGTAAAGGAGGTTCCTTCATGCGTATTAGTCTATACAAGGTTAAGGCTGCAAAGTAATTGGTACGGGTTTTTATACTCATCCAATTAAGTTTTCGCCTAAAAGGTGTGATGTGGTCTTGTTGTCTTAGGCCAAAAATATAACGTACACACGAGTTTGACAGTCTTTGCAGTTGGTCAGTCAGTTGATTATTAATGTCAGATTACACTACATTACAATAGTCTAGATGGGGTACTACTAATGTTTCTACCAGACGCTTACGTAATGCTTGGGATGTGGACGGTTTAGTGATTCTAAGCCCATATAGTGCTCTGTTAACTTTGTTTGTTATGTTTTTAATTTGATACTGCCAAGAAAGTGTCCTGTCAAGAATTACTCCGAGACTTTTAACTTCATTAACAAACGAAACACAATCACCATTTTGACTTACTATTATTTTCTCAATGTTTAGCCCATCAAAGAGCTTTATTGTATTGGGTGAGCCAAAAATGATTGCATGTGTCTTGCTAGTATTCGACTTCAGGCGATTTGATTCCGCCCATACTGCTATAGCTTTAGCTGACTCAGAGAGCCTAAGGATACCCTGTTGTATTTGATTGGTCGTAACCTGGACATAAATCTGCAGGTCGTCTGGATATAATAGTCTGAATGTGCTTACATCCAGGAAATACCGGATATCATTCATATAAATGCAAAAAAGCAAAGGTCCAAGTACTGAACCTTGCGGCACCTCGATGTTTATATCACGAAAGTCCGAGACTGATTTGCCAGATGCTACACATACAGATCGTCCGCAGAGATATGACCAGAACCAACGCAGGGTTAATTTTGAGAAGCCTGCATCCCGGAGCTTTCCAAGCAGTATTGATGGAGATACATTGTCGAAGGCTTTCGAGAAATCAAATTGCAAGAGTATGGTGGCTAGCTGCCTTACCCATACGTATGTCATCTGTTAATTTAATTAAGGCAGATTGGGTACTATGATGTTTATTAAAGCCAGTTTGAAATTTATCTAATATACTTGATTTCGTAAGATAGTTAACCACCTGGTCATGAACCAGCTTCTCGAGAACCTTCGACAAGAAACTAAGCAATACCACAGGTCGAAAATCAGAAGGCGATGATGGGATCGAGCATTTTTTAATAGCCAATATACGTGATTTTTTCCACTCAGTGGGAAAAATACCTTTTTTTAAAGAAACATTAAATAATTTGGTAAGATGGTTAGCTATGGAAGGTAATGACATGGCAATTATGCTTTGAGGGATGCCATCATCACCTTTTGCCTGAGAGCTGAAACGAGAGACAGCCAATATTACGTCATTGTTGGTTACTTCCTTGAAAGCAAAGCCTTCCAGGGGAGCACCATCAACAATGTTGTTAGAAATTGTGGGATCTTCAGTGGGAGAAATGGAAATGTTAGAGAGATATGCGTTGAGCTCCTCAGGAGAGAATCCATGAAGGGCATTGCTGGCTGTGGGTATTAGGCAATGTTTACGCATTTCTATCCAGAAATTCTTTCCAACATCTAAGGTGGATCTAAATAAAATAGTTAAAAATTTGTAAAGATATATACATAAAAAAAAAATATTTATGTATGAAATAAAAATAAGTAAAGTTTGTAAAAGCCTTCAGGCGTAAATCTATGAAAAAAAAAAAAAAAAAAAAAAAAAAAAAAAAAAAAATAAATAAATAAATAAATAAATAAATAAATAAATTGTAAATTAAATAGTTAAAAATCAGTTGTTTTATTTTGCAAGCAACAAAACTAATTAAAATTATTTGGTTAATTAACTTCATTTACTAAAGTTACTAAAATTTTAATAACAATGTAAATTATAATTGTTCAAAAAATTTATAATTATATTATTTTCACTAACACTTTTTACATTAAAAATATAAATTAATGAATTGTGTAATTTACACAACAATGAATAAACAAGGGGCGATTCACTTGGCGCGCACTAAATGTGTGTCAAATGTTAGGATAATTTTAGCAGCGCTGCTTATATTTAAAATTAATTGAATAGTTGGGAACCAATTTATCAAAAAAACAACCCCGTACTTTCTTTTTAATCTTATAAGCCTTTTTTAGGTCTCGCAAAAGAAACAAATAATTGTAATATATATTAGGATGAATGATAGTATTGATATTTTTCAAAATTTAAAAATTTTTTACTTTTGCTTTCGTCGTCTATATTTCCCTCATTTTCTGAACCATCTTGTTCAGATTCTGGATTTCCCGAAAGGCAATCTTCATCATCGCTATCAGATGCCAAATCACTTTCATTCATATCTTCTCCGCATAAACTATTTAGGAAACGACGTTTTTCTACGCCACTTAGTCTACAAGAGCGAGAGAATAAAGTTGAATCAATTGGCTAAATTTTACTGATTCAGCTTTAATTTATTATTATGAAATAAATTTCTGTTATAATTTATTTGTAGACAACAAAAAAACAATAATAATAAGCAATTATTTAATTATTACCTGGCAAATTCAGCTTTTTTTAATAAGGAGTCCATTTTTGAGCAAATGCGTTAGGTGCCAAAACTTTAGTAATATCTTTAAAAATATATAACTAAATCATATGAAATTTTAAAGGAGACTAAACATAAACTTGCTTTACATGCTGGAATCCCTCTACCATAAATTGAAGCAGGTGTAAAAAAAAAATAATCAAAAATGTTCGTACGCGATTATATTTCGACCGTTTTAAGCACCGTTAGAATTCTGTCCAAGGCTAAATATTTGTTCTAAACACTCAAAATAAAATTAGTGTTATAATATAATACCTAAAGATTAAAAAAAAACGGTTTTGTTGACTAACGTTACACACATGCATCGTAATTTGTAATAAAATCGATGCGTGGTACACGGGTACTCGGGTGTACGCTTATGTACATAAATCCGGGTGTTCACCTAAGGGATATAGATCTAAATAAAAATATTTTGCATAAAAATAATTAAATTTTACTTTTAAAAATAATTAATTTTTCTATACTCTCACAAATTCAAACTCCTCAAAATTCACAATAGCAATTAAACTGTACTGTAACTAATAAAAATTCAAATTCTTCATATATCGCTTCTTCAAATTCTTTCAGCTCCCATAAACCTCACAAATTAACTTCAAACTCTTTTTCTGCCTGTTTATTTAACGCCAGTTCTCTACGAAAACCAAACCGTTTTGACTTTTATAGAACTTATTTCTCTTCTGCAAAGCACCATGTAATAGCTGTTACAGAAACTTGGTTTAACTCCGCTTTTACTAATAAAATGGTTCAAATTCCTGGATATTCGTTAATTCAAAATGATAGACGAGGTCGTAGTTCAGGTGGCATTGCCCTATATATACGTGAAAATTTAAAATGCAAAATTCTTGAAATGATTCAGGATACGGGCGAACAGAAACTCCCAGAATATCTTATTAGCGAAATCTCTTTCGCTAATTCTCTTATTATGATTGCTGTTACCTACAAGCCCCCTGATTCTCCTTTTTATTGAGGCATTGAATTTTTGGAAGTCCTAGCAAACACCATTGCAAACTATAGCAATAAAATAATTTTAGGTGACCTAAATGCCAACATGTGTTACTTTAATCAGAAATTAAATATAATCTATGATTTCATACATAAAAATAAACTATACCTAGTACCTCACGGAGATACTCACATAGGCCCCTCAAACGATTCAGCTACAGATCTTTGTATCATCGATGAAAACGACCGTATACTCTCATTTAGCAAAATCCTCTTCATAAACAGTCACTATCTTATACAGGTCTGTTTAGACATTTTTGTACCAAAAACTCCCCTAACCAAAATTTCTTATAGAAATATAGATAGCATCAACGAAAATGAACTCACCCTTCGGGTACTTAAGTAAAACCAAAAACTTAAATGCCCAATGAAGGTTTTCGCTGCGGATATTTTTGAATTTGAAGAGCGACCTAGCTGGGAGGCCAACTGGAGAATGAATTGTATTTGTTGAGGTTGACGCATTTTGCGTTAAAGTAATATTTAAATTAAACCTTAAGTTTACCAGCTTCGATTTGGACTTTATTTGGAAAACCACTGCTTCAAATACAATTAATGTATTGGATTCTCTCGCTCCAATAAAAGAGTTTACAATAAATAAAAAGTGATCTCCCTGTGACACTCCTGAATTAAATGCAGACTCAATAGAACTCGATAGACTCTACAAAAGCTACAAAAATAATAGAATTCCTCAAAAACTAAATGCCTACAGGGATTTTAAAGACAAGTTTCTAGAGAAAATTAAATTCGCAAAAAGGAACTACTATTCAGAAAAACACTCCACCAAAAACTCACCTGCCACCATTTGGAAAGACCTCAACCACCTGGGCCTCACAAATTCTCCCCCAACGCGGAAAAATTTTCTCTCACCAGATTCAATAAACAGCTACTTTATCTCAACGCAAAATGCGTCAACCTCAACAAATACAATTCATTCTCCAGTTGACCTCCCAGCTAGGTCGCTCTTCAAATTCAAAAATATCCGTAGCGAAAACCTTCATTGGGCATTTAAGCAATTTATTCCAAAATCTGTTGGTCCTGATGGAATATCCCTCAAAGTTTTAAAACTTTGTCTTCCAGCACTTTCCAAAGTCTTTATTTCTCTGTTCAATAAGTCCATAATTCTAAACAAAATACCCTCAGCATGGAAGCTTAGTAATATTCTTCCAGTAGCCAAAACCTCTAATCCCCCTTCTCCAGCAGACTAGAGACCTCTTATGTATTATATCAAAAATACTGGAAAAAATGTTACATAAACAAATTATTGAATATAATTATCACACATTATAATATCCTCGACTCTTTTCAGTCTGGTTTTCTAAAAAACCATAGCACCAACTTCTTACTCACCAACCTAACTGACAATATTTGCAAAGTCTTCCATTTAGATCGCATTACCATTTTACTCTTGTTAGACTTATCCAAAGCTTTTGATAGGGTTTCCCATACCAATATCCTGAATAAACTTACCGCTATTGGCTTCTCTTCTCAAGTTGTAGGCTGGTTCTCAGAGTATTTACGAAACCGTACCCAGTCAGTTATTTTGGATGACAAGTCTTCATTAATACTTAAAATAGTCAGCGGGGTTCCCCAAGTATCAGTCCTTAAACCCTTACTTTACGTCATTTATATAAATGACCCCTGACGTAAAATCACATATTCTAAGCGTCTCATGTTCGCTGACGATCTTCAAATCTACCTCCAAGTGCCTTACAAAGACTTGAATCTAAGAGTGTCCCTCCTCCAAAACGATCTTCATGAGATAGAAAATTGGTGAAAACTTTAAAATTAACATCAAAAAGTCCAACTTTATGATTTTTGGTAAAAAATCCTGAAGTATTTTTGATACTAATACCTCTTTTTATTTTGGTGGTACTAAAATTCAGCTCTCCAAAATAGTCAAAAACCTTGGTCTCTTTATTGATCAGGACATGAAATGGAGATGTCACATAAACTACATAGTTAAATCATCCAACAATGTTCTATGTAGGCTAAGCCACTTCAAACATCTAATAAATTCTGTGACCGAGGTTATTTTAAAAGGGTCAAACGAAATAAAATAATAAAAATAACAAACCTGAAATTCCGGGAAATACAGAAATGAAATAAATTTTATAATAAAATAAATGTAGTCAAATTTTATATACAAATAATGAAAATTATTTATTTGAAATGAAAATTATAAGTTTATTTTATTTACAGAAAGTATTGATTATTATTCTAATTTCCGGAATGAACATAAAGTTGAGCGCCACTAGATTTATTAAAATCTAGAAATTTTAAATAACTAATTAAGAAAGAAATGACAAAATTAAATAACACAAAAATACTAAAATAATGGTCACTATATTGAATAAAGGGAGAGCATTGAGACGATCTCGGGCGTCTTTCCACAACTTTAATTATACACAAAATTATAAAACTAAAACCGTACTTATATAACTAATAATTATCTAAAACTGAATTAACTAAATACGCGAAAGAACACACACATCATTGGTAAATTAACATATCTTGTTTTACCATATAATATCCGATCGGTGTCTGAAGATCTCTCCTTCCGAATATTCTTGATGATGGCGGTGTCTTTCTCGTAGTCCAAATATAAAGTCACAAATATAATATTTATTCACACAAATAAGTTATTAATAAATCACAAAATTATAATTAGTTTGCTTTCATTGAAAGTCTGTAAATTATAAATTTTCAAAATTTAAACTTGGTGTTAACACATATTATTTTACGGAGCGAGCAACGACTGCGTGTCACTCGTCCGGAGTCCACAGTGGGAATCGCGTCGCGGCCTGATATAGATGAAGAACTCTGTTCTTCTCCAAAAGTGTCGAATTCTGATTGGCTCAGAGAATCGATCACGTGAAAATGCCTTATTGGTGGCATTTTATGTCACAAAACTAACGAAAATTCGAATTTATAAATCTTATTATTTTTATGAAATAATAGATTTATTTAAAAATTGCTAATAAATTATAAATTCCATGTAACCGGATTTCACCCTGTTACATACCCCCCCTCTTAACCATAGTTAAGGGTTGAGTTGATTCATGTGTGTGTTCTTTTCCTACCTATCTTTGTGGGCTTTATTACATAAAAACACTAAGCTAACGAAACTAAATAATCCAGATTTTTTTTTTTTTCCGGATAGCCTATATAGAAGGATAAGGAAAGGGCACAATTTGGTTAGGTCAAAATAAGGTTCCTTATAAATCATAATTGGTGAGAATGTCATTTGCACAAGAGAATGGATTTTTGAAGAAAATAATATATACTAATATTTTAATAAAATGATTTAGATTAACTAAGAGTACCAAGAGTTAAAAATTCAAAACTTAATAAAGGAAGAGTTTAGATTAATTCAGAATTTTATCAAAAATATTTGCAGAACAAAAACTAAG
Organism: Anagrus nilaparvatae; assembly: GCA_022575985.1. NCBI lineage: Eukaryota > Metazoa > Arthropoda > Insecta > Hymenoptera > Mymaridae > Anagrus > Anagrus nilaparvatae. The sequence goes on along the minus strand of JAKSXM010000246.1, from coordinate 4,558,683 downwards.
CATCTCTTACCTAAAATCAAATCCAGCAGATGCTTTTCCGGGAAGCAAGTAGCAAAGAAAATTTAAGTAAACAAAGGATATGGAAAATAGATTTTCTGAAGAGGTTTATTCTAAATGAAAAATAATTTTACCAATCCTGACACAAAATATTTTTGTAGAAATAAGAATAAAAATATTATTCCTAAATTCTACGGACAAAATCTGATCACTGAAAATAATTATTTTCAGTTCTCATTAGGACTATCCTCTTAAACGTCGATCTCCGTCTCGGTTTTAGAGCTAAGGTGGCTTCCTGGGAAGTCACAATAGTCAATGAATTTCAAAGAGAAAATAACTCGATGAAATTCGGTCACAAATTGAAAATATTTAAGGAGAATCTCTCCGCTAAATATGATCATTTGAGTATGAAAAACATACTCGCGAACTAATACTATATACAAACTATTTACAAAATTCCAAAAGCTCAAATTTTCAAAGACCAACTTTCCGGGGATTATCATTTAAGACAAAAAAATAATTTAATTCTACATTTCAGAAATACCATAAAATAACTGAATCAGGGACAAAAGAATTTTATAAGGACTTAAAACCGTATTAACAAAATGAGAAAACTAGACAAAACTTTATCCGAGAATTGCATCTCCAGATCAATTCATGAAATTTTTTCGAGAGCTATGCTCTACGATTTTAATCAAAATACAAAAGTTTTTACAAACATACAAAATCTCAAAATACATACAATAGAAGGAAATTACATCCTATCAAAGTATTAAAAAGAAACTCGAAAATAATATACATTAGGCTAAATTTTCAATTAAATTGGGCTAAATACAAAAATAAACAAGCCATGTCCGAGAATTACATCTCCGAACTAAGCAATGACTAAATTACAGAAACAGAAGGAAATTTCTTCCTCTCTGAAAAATACTAAATTCTCAAATACGAAAAATTTCAAAAAAAAACTAAATTTAGAAGACCAAAAATCAGTGCACTTGATTTTGGAATTCCAAGGACAAATAAAGAAAATTGCGAAAAATTCTCCGCATTTTTCCTGGTTCAAACAGCTACATAGAGAGAGTCTTTTTTTTCAGCTTCTCTAATTCACATATTCGAATTTACCGATCTCCTTTAATTCAATGTAGAATTGTAGGTCACGGTATACTACTCTCCCCCCAACGGCTACATGTTATATAAAGAAACAAGTCCGGTCTCTCAGAATCCTCCCCTTCCCCCATTCCGGAGCGAAGGTTTGATAAAGAAAACTTAAGGAAGAGCAGGGCCAAAATTGACTATATACCGAAGTACATAATCAGATCACAAAATCTCAAAACTAAACCAAGAATTAAATAAGTATTAAATATAAATCTTAGATAACTAAACATAGTCTGAATATATAAGAAAAACAAATTTGTATCTTAGGGCTTACCCCTTAAGAATACGGAAAAATTATGACTAAAAAGAGATATAAAAATTATACTAAATCAAAAAGAAAACATATTTACAAAATTCGGTCAAATCAAATTGAAATAACCTAAACCACACCATTTTTTTTTTTTTTTTTTTTGGTGGGTAGCTAGCGGAAGCGTGGGTGCCAACCACGACGGAAGATGATCTTAGATCAAAACTTTACCGCGCCTGCTTTAAAAAGCATTAAAAATTTAAAAATTTCAATTTCGAAACGAAGAGGTACATGTTTCGTAAATGGAGACAAAAATTTGAAATTATACCGAGTATACTTTCAAGGTCAAATATCTAGTAATTTCTCAGGGATCTACCCTCGAGAAGCAAAAACAAAATATATTTACAAAAGACTGAATAATCACAAAGGCAAAATCCATAATTCCTTAAAGGGCAGACAAAAGGGGCGAAGATAAATAGATTAAATTCAAACTCGTGCAATAAATATAAATTTCAAAAGAACATTAGAAAAATGTTCACAAAAGTGAAGAGCAAAATATATGTCATAAAAGCATATATAGTATGAGGTAAAGTTTTACCAAAATTCGAAAACATAATTTCCAAAGTTCGAAAGCAAATAACCAATTTCTCAAACGAGACAAGTATAGGAAGCTTAGGTAGGTTAGGCTAGGATGAGTCAGGATAGTGAAATGCCAACTCGGCAAATTCACCGTATACAATACATTTTTTTTGTATTAGTTACAATATTTTACAAATATATTTATAATGCCCACGTGTGTGTTCTTTCACGATCGCTGCGCAAAAGGTTCCTAACCTGATTCTTATATACTAGAATTCATACCAGCATACTTCCATACTCAACATACAAAAAGTTCACAATTCTTCATAATAATCTTTATAAATTCGTTTTTTAACACTTTATTAAGATGTGTGCACAAAAGTTCACTTTTTAACGGAATACGCCATATATATACAAAAAAGTTCGGTTTTATATGGAATATACCGTATATGTGTAAAAAAAAAGTTCAATCTTCTATGTAATTTACCATATATATGAGAATAAAGTTCAAAAATCGGTATATTTTTCAAAAAGGTCAAATTTTGTTGGAATTGTCCATATATAGCTCAATAAACTAAATTTTACCAAAACTAATCATATAAATTACACAGTTGTTAAAGAAATTAATTTTAAAAAAAAATTTCAGAAAAAGTCAAATTTACATGGAAATTACCATATATAGTCGAAAATTACATATTTTAAAGGGATAATCCGTATACACTAAAATTAATTATAATTTTACAAAATTATAGCTAACTAAACAAAATACAAAAAAAAATTTACAATTTTAGATGATTTTATACGGATTTACCCGTATATAACTTAAATTTTGCGAAATTTTAAATTTTTGCACAATTTCCGTGGAATATTTCATATACTAGGCGAATTAATTAAATTTTGAATCGTTAGTTAAATTTTTACGAAAAATTAAAATTTTAATGAAAGCACCCATATAGCGTGTTCCACGAATTTCACTTTATACTAAGAATCACAACAATGTAACAGGTATAAACAAAAACTTAAACGAAAAAAAATTTTTCTTTCTAACACACACATACCAATGCACAAAAATTTTTGGTTTCCAAAAAAAAAACCTTTGGAAGAAATTTAATTTAAGAAACAAAAAAAATGGCTAAATGGGACTAAATAATAATTTTAAATTAAATTAAAGTTGTCGAGCCCCACGTTTGCGAGCGCCAAAATATGTGACCGAGGTTATTTTAAAAGGGTCAAACGAAATAAAATAATAAAAATAACAAACCTGAAATTCCGGGAAATACAGAAATGAAATAAATTTTATAATAAAATAAATGTAGTCAAATTTTATATACAAATAATGAAAATTATTTATTTGAAATGAAAATTATAAGTTTATTTTATTTACAGAAAGTATTGATTATTATTCTAATTTCCGGAATGAACATAAAGTTGAGCGCCACTAGATTTATTAAAATCTAGAAATTTTAAATAACTAATTAAGAAAGAAATGACAAAATTAAATAACACAAAAATACTAAAATAATGGTCACTATATTGAATAAAGGGAGAGCATTGAGACGATCTCGGGCGTCTTTCCACAACTTTAATTATACACAAAATTATAAAACTAAAACCGTACTTATATAACTAATAATTATCTAAAACTGAATTAACTAAATACGCGAAAGAACACACACATCATTGGTAAATTAACATATCTTGTTTTACCATATAATATCCGATCGGTGTCTGAAGATCTCTCCTTCCGAATATTCTTGATGATGGCGGTGTCTTTCTCGTAGTCCAAATATAAAGTCACAAATATAATATTTATTCACACAAATAAGTTATTAATAAATCACAAAATTATAATTAGTTTGCTTTCATTGAAAGTCTGTAAATTATAAATTTTCAAAATTTAAACTTGGTGTTAACACATATTATTTTACGGAGCGAGCAACGACTGCGTGTCACTCGTCCGGAGTCCACAGTGGGAATCGCGTCGCGGCCTGATATAGATGAAGAACTCTGTTCTTCTCCAAAAGTGTCGAATTCTGATTGGCTCAGAGAATCGATCACGTGAAAATGCCTTATTGGTGGCATTTTATGTCACAAAACTAACGAAAATTCGAATTTATAAATCTTATTATTTTTATGAAATAATAGATTTATTTAAAAATTGCTAATAAATTATAAATTCCATGTAACCGGATTTCACCCTGTTACAATTCAAATCTCAGAAATCAGCTTGTTACCGCTCTTGTTTTTCCCAACCTTGACTCTGGTGTTTTTCCAATGGGTAATTTACCTAACCAACAATACAAACGATTACAAAAACTACTGAATGCCTCTGTCACGTATGTCTGTAATATTAGATATCCATCTCGTACCTCCCCTGACAGAATAAAGCTTGACTGGCTAAACGTCAAACTAAGAGCGAAATATCTTAGTGCTGTCTACATTTATAACATTCTAAATAATGGGAAGCCAGTCTATCTCAAGGATAAAATAAAAACTTATATTCCCACAAGAAACCTTCGTACTAAAAATCGCCCTCACCTGGTAGTAGAAACATCCACTAACCCTATTTACAACAATTTCTCTCTAGTATTCATGATCTCCTCCTGGAACTCCCTCCCTGAAGAAATTCGTCTGTCAAGCTCAGTAGAAGTTTTCAAATCCAGTCTAAATATCTTATATCATTATGTACTACAATTTTTTGTACAATTTTTTACAATAATCTTTCTAAAAAAAAAAAAAAAATTTATTCTCAAAAACTCTAATTAATACACAATGAAATATCAAAAAAACTTATTATTTTTCCTATTTACTTGATTTTCTAAATATTATTAAAAAATAAAGTAGATTTTACATAGATTTTTTCAAAGAAAAAAAATAAAATTTTTTTGAATAAGCTCCTTATTTTTAACGTAAACAAGCAAACAACTTTTTTAAGCTCATTGAGTCTTTTCATAATTTTATAAGCAAAATAAAATAATTACCTAATGGTATAAAGCAAATATATTTCCTGGAATTATTATTATAATTTTATAAAGTATTTCTATGAATACAGATTAAATAAAATAAATTTTATTTTTTTAGTCATTATTTAGAGTACCTCGTACCCAAAACTCCTTTATAAAGGTGAAATTCAAGCAGAATAGTCTAAAAGTGTATTTTAAGTGATAAATTGACATTTAATTTTTTTTAGATCAATAAAAATTTACTGACACCAATAAGAACCTCCTAACCCAATTTGATAATTTTTATATCTTTTATTAATATCACGTATTTGCTTATAAAAACACAAAAAAGTAATAATAATAAAATGTCTTATCAATTCCGTTATTATCATTAAATTACCATACTTTGACTTTATATTTTCATTGTAACAGGAAAAATAAGAAAATTTTTGCATATTCTATTTTAATGCCATATTAAAAAGGGCACAATAGGGAGGACGAACTGAAAATTTCTAAATAAAATACGTTTCTTTTCAAGTACTTTTTTTCCCATCGTATCTGCGTCCTCTTGAAAAATTTTTTATTATATATAAAACTCATACTGTGAAAAAAATATTTTTTTTTTGTATGTGAAATAAAGAAGTTACAATATAAACACGTATGCAGGCATGTGTATTGATTGAGGTCGTTAACTGCAGATAATGTTTAAAGTTTAATATGTGAGGATTTTATAAATACGTTTAATATTGAAATATTATTCACTTTTAACGATTTTATATTTTCAATTTCATTTTTGATAAAAATTTATGGGTTTTAGATAAAATTTAGATTGAAGAATTGGATTTTGAAAAAACAAAAAAAATCTACTATCACAAAATATTTTAACACAGAATCATTCATATATACAATTTTTTATAGTTTTTAATAATAAAAAATTTTTCCTTTATATATTTAAAATCAAAATATTTACATTTAATTCAAAGTGAAAATATAAATAAACGTTAATTTGAATCCCAGAGCTTTGACAATTATTTATTTGAAAATTACGAAAAGCACATGATTACTAAACTATTTGTTCAATTAATTTATTACATAAATTGTTCACTCATCTCTTCCTCTCTATATAAATTAACATAAATCAAATATTTTAATTTTATTATCAAATATACTATATAATTATCTATGTCAAAAATTTCTCGTATAAATTTACACAAAAAATTTACAAATTTTAATTGTAAACTATTTTCGTATCTAAGTCTTAGAAAATCCTATAATAATAACTTTATCGAATATTATCAAAATACAGCTGTCATATTAAATATCAACCAAAATGGAAAATTACTGTTATCGAAAATGTAATAAGCTTACTCTTCAAAGTTATATTCAAATAAATTGATATCATCTTAGAAGTTTAAATTACTTTAAGCTCCCTTTAAACTACTAAAATCAATCCAAGAGTCACGAACCCTCTTTATTGATCAATTAAGGTTAGAAAATATAATATTTTGCATAAAAATAAATTTAAAACATATTTTTTTATACACACACCTAAACTCACACATGAATGAGCATGAAAGAGAATATTTATAAAAGAGATAAGTTTACATTACTACTACAGTCATTTACGTAATTACCAACACTAAGAATCATTGGTGCAGTGTTATTCTCGCCCTGGGCATTGATTCCGAAAGTAATACACAATCAAATAATTTATATATACAGCGTATATATTTTTGATTGTACAATTGCGCATGTGTGTGTGTTATTACAAGTACTAATGATGTACATTAAACATAAAATGTTCACCTACGTTATAGATAATAAAATTATATTTTCTTATGTAAAACTCAGAAGAATAAAAATTTATAAGAAAATTTTTTTTTTTTACAAAATGTGTACCTGTATGCCAACTTTTAAATCTAATAAAATCAGTCTACAGACGCTGGAGACTGCACAACTTTATATTTGGCATAAAATGTCATCTTCATATAATGAAATAAAAGTATTCTTGGAATTTTATTGATTTATTTTAAAGAATAAAAATTTATTTATAGGGGAATTCAAGGTATATTGGTACACTTGGCAATCGATATAACCAATTAACTGAATGGCTATTTTTGTTTTATAAGTTTCAATAATTTCAATTTTCCGAAAATTCTTTACTATTTAATAACATTGACATCCTAAGCCCAAAAGACCAATTTGAATAAATTGAGGGTTTCGAAGGTGTTTTATCAACATATTAAAGTCATCAATTATTATGTAAAGTAATTTGGTTTCCCAAAGGTACCGATCTCCCCTTGTTAGCATAACTTGGAATATTAGTTACAACTTTTATAGGTCAATGAATGTTGGTTGCGTTAACACATAAACTACATTTCCTGCTCTACTTTTTATAAAAAAATATTAAATTCAATTTTTTTCTTCTTCAAATCTTCATTTTAATTATATCTTAAATTATAATTTTACCCTACACACAACTAAATATACCTGACTATTTACTCATACATTAAAAAAAATTTTCAATTTAAGATAAATTAATCTAAATGAATAAATTAAAAAAACAAACTAAACTTTATTTTTAAAGACCTCGCTGAATAAGAAAAAAATTCTTATTTTTTAAATTAATCCATTTCGTGCTTGAATTGATAAAGTTGCTTTTCCGGTTAATGTTATTTAAAAAAGTGTATGTACACAAAAAATATATATAATTCAAGCTTTTAACTTATAATGTACGTTATAAAATAAAGAAAAGAAAAACTAAGTAAGTAAAAAAATAAAATGTACATCTGTGTTTGACATTACTGTAGCTTGTAAAATGAACTAAAATACTGTTTTAAATATATGTACACCCACACAACATGAAAAATTTAAATACAAAAAAAATTTAGTGTTTGTGTATATAAATTGCAAATTCATTTCCTTTGTATGAAAAATAAAACATGGTTTTTTAAAAAAATAAAATATCATGCAATGATTTTTGAGGTTATTTGTTTTTTGAAGAAACTAGAGAGATAAATTTCTATTTTTTTTGGGTTGTTGATTAATTTATGTTTATTTTTGTTAAATTTTTTGTTTTTTAAAAATAAAAAAATCATTTTCATCAATCATCAACTTAATTATACTCGATGCTTAAGTAAATGGGTCGAAAGAGAGCAAGTTAAGAGGGTGTAAGTACGATAATCTGCAGACGCCTATGTTATAAACGTTAAAATATGCATGTATATGTATATTAGACCGGACGTTAGTTTTTAAAATTTAATTAGTTTTGAAAGGTTTTGTAGTATGTAGAAAGTGGATATTCGTTATAAGTTAAGGTTTCTGTAGAATCTCAATTTGTGAAATCATTTTAGATTTTACCACTAACAGAGTTTAGATTATATTTTGAATATTTGGTTTTATTAAAGTATACAAATAGAATTTGTAACCCCTCAGATACTTGACAAACGAAAATAGATGCTAAATACAGCTGATTTACAGCAATTAATTTGTATTGCCTCACATACCCTAAAAACTTATTTAGCCAATTTCCAAAATACTTTCAAGCCTAATATACCTAAACATAAAAAAATGTGTATATATCAAAAATATAAAAGGGACTAATAAGCTTTTTGCCTCTGGTACTTTCATGTATATTTTTATGTTGGTAAGTAATAGTGTAATATATACACAAGTATTATAAATGCACTTGCTGAATTTGCTCCTTTATGCTTGTCGTCAAGTTATATATATATAAGTTTCTTGAATATATTAAATATATATCATATATATTGTATCTGGCATATAAAGACTGTTTGAATGAGATTATATATAAAAATTTTATATATAAATGCACATTTTTTAAATTAAAATTGACAAAAAAATATTAAAATATATATTAAATTTCTTAGAAAATATCAAACGTACTTTAAATTTATTTAAAAATATATATTTATGAGTAATTAATTAATAAATGAGGAAGTATTAATTTCTTTAATTATTTGTCATCGTTGTTGTACACTGACATACTTTTACTAATTACATAATTATATAGTTCATTTATTATTGTTATTATTATGTAAAATTTTATTAGTAAGGATTTAGAGAATAAATTAAAATAAATTAAATATATATTATTATGGTTTAGTTGAATTTTAATTCTTTAATCTTTTTTTTCATAATTTTAGATTGGTAATTAAATAATTTTATTTTTTAATTATGTCATTAATTTTAATACTTTTTTATATATTATTTTATTAAATAAATTTAATATTTATAGAGGAGTTATTAAAGCTTAAACGTTTAATGTTTACTTTTTGTTTTGATTTTACTACCCTAGTTTTGACTTTAATTTTATTATGAATTAAAATTAATGTCAATATTAACCCTTTCATACTTGACATGTTAAATGTTTTGTGAAAAAATATGCAATTTCATGCATAAATATCGAAAAAGAAATTTTTTATTTTTTGTATTTTCTGGATAAGAAAAGGACTTTTAAAAAAATAAATTACATCATTGTGTAGCCAGGGAAATTTCAGATTTTAAAACAGTACTTAAAAAATATGTTATCTTTAATAGAACTAGATTAATATTAAAAAATATGTTACCACCCAGTGTACATTACAATGTTTATAATTAGGGAACTTTTCACTTTGTTTAAAATATAAAAATTGAAAAATTTTTCAATAATTTAACTTTCTATTTAACGTTTCGACATTTATGATATCCTCATCAGAAGCTGTAAAATATTTTATTTTGTTATATTTGTATTATTAATAACTATATCATACATGTTCTATTTTATAATTTCTGATGGGGATATCAAAGGTATCCAAAAGTTTAATAAATAATAATCATTTATTTTTACAGTTGCTTGATTTCGAAATTTCAATTATTTTTGGAATAACAGCCCTGTGTATGGCCTCCTTAAGACCCCAAATTATTATTTTGACATTTTCGAAAATCAGTTTTTTGAGCATAAAAAAAATATACCATGCATAAATTTTTTTTTTTTATAGTCCTGGTAGGTTAAAAAACCATATTTTTTAACATTTTAGAAAATCTCCTTTCGTAATATTTTATCGCAGAGGGTAAGATTAAAACAAATAATAATCTAAAATAACCAAAATATTAAGTTCCATAATAATAATAATAAAATATCCAAATATTGCATACACATTCCAAAAATACACACAGACACATATCGCATAGTTTATATTTATACAAAGTGCAATTTAACAAAACGAGAGAACTAACAGCTTCGATGAAACAACTGGTCGTTGATTAGTAACACATGTGTTGTTTCACGTATATATCATATATATAACATAACATCGTTTCAACGAAATATACCAAAATCCTTCCTCTTTTAACAGAAATATTCTATATCTATAGAATTTGTAACACACATACTCAAACAAAACTGCAATATAACAGTAATAGATTTTACAAAATGAAAACTATCTTCAATTGCTCCAAAATATTATATTGCACTATAGAATGTTCTAACAATATTTGAAATATCTTCTGTTATATATGTGTGAGTAATATTATGAACCATTGGCTTTACTTCCTGTATTCGATATTTCGATATTACGTTCATCACATATATCCTATATATTGATGTTTCTAATTAACAAATAGGTTTTTGTTTTTTGGTTGTTTCGCTTTTTCATTTATTTTATTGGTTTTATCGAAAATTTAAGAGTAAAAAAAATAAACAATAATGAACAGATCCATTATTTTTTTAAAAAAAGCTTCAATCATTCGTTACATACTTACTTTTTTGCTCACAAAGCTTTTATATATATTTGTTAGAGAGTACTGTAAAAAGCAATAAATCTAATTTTCAAGTACTTCTGATTTATCGATGTTTCATTTACAAAATAACATTTCTTTCTTATCTAGTGCGACTTTTAAATAAATGATTTTCGGATGCTCTTTTTTCGTTGCTGAGAGAGATTTAAAATTAAACTTTATAACAGGTATGACATAATATTTTTAGAGTTAAATTTGATAAAGTATATGCGGGTTCTCATTTCAACTATTCGTACTAACTAGAAGATGGGATCAGCTATGTCTTAGTGGATATAGTAATGGATTATTTAGAAACTGAATTCATAAGATGCATAAGCAGCAAGATTATACTCAGCTGTTATTTTTCAGACATATTGATGATATAATTCTTTGCTTACCACAAGAAAAAATAAAATATACTTTAAACATCTTTGATAATTATCACCATAAACAACAGTATTGAAATTGATGACAACAATAGAATAAATTTCTTGGTATTTAACCTCAATAAAAACTAACAATAAAATTACTGCAAACTGGTAAAAAAAAAAACATTTTTTTAGATAGAATTATACATTGTGCTTCCAGTCATCCAATACACCAAAAAATTGCTATGATATACAATCCTTGTAGATAGAGCCATGATGCTATAGTATGACCCAGCATATCACAAAGACAACATCCTACTTGTCAAAAACATCCTTTTAGCTAAGTATTCGCCCTATTTCAGTGAAAAAAACATCGATTAAAGATGGGATTTGCTAAGAAACAACAATTATATAGTTTCAAGAACTGAAACCCCACAACATAACATCTAAAAGAACAAAATTTTTGTCAAAGTTTCATTCAAATCAGGATTATATCCAAGAATTTGCAAAATACTAGATAAAAATAAATATTAAATAATTTCATTACTGAATGATGATATGAAAATAATAGTCAAATAAAGGCAAATAGACAAAATAGAAAATAAAACTGGTGTTGTGTACAAATTTACTTGCAATGATTGCCCTAACAATTATGTAAGAGAGACAAATAGACCTTTATTTTTAAGAATTGAAGAACGTACGAAAGATAAGAAACACATTAATGACTACATTATAATTACCCACTCCATCGCACATCATACTTTCAACTTTGAAGAACCAAAAATAATGGACCAAGAAAATGCATAGGGAAAAAGAAAAATTTTAGAAAGTATATGTGAATCTTATATTTTCTTACCATTTTTTATTTCCAGTTATTGAAAAGGCCTGAAAATCTATAAAAACAGACGAAACTTTTAAAGAATAAAAATAAAAAAATAACATCCTTTCATTCAAAATAAAAGTTTTTTAATTTTTTTCTGCAACCTGAGCCCAGTACTGGTCAATATATAACAATCAATAAACCAGAAAACTATGGACGATAAAAACAACAACAGAATTTGTAATTAATCTTTAACTTTTTATTTAGATTTGCTCATATCCATGTATACTAACACTACTAATTTAATCGAAAATCAATTTGGTGCCTAAGGGCTTTTCTAACTTGAAATTCATTAAAGTTAGTGACATAAGATCTGTGTCAAGATGAAGGGAATAAGCCTGCAGGTGATACAGGTTGAAAAATTTCCATTAACTTATTGAAGTTTTTGAGATATTTAATTTTTAGTACTTTCAAACTTATTGATTTAATTAAGCGTATTAAAAAAAATTAAAATATTTATTATAAATTATGCAAAATTTAACGTTCAATTTTTTAGGTATTTGGTTAACTTTTATTCAAAATGAATAGTTACTCAAAAAAAAAATTTTCTTTTTTGGCTTTTTCAAAAACACAGAGTCTGCGAAGATTGAGCCTCTAACTTTTATAAAGTCAATATTTACTATTTTTATGTACTTTAACTTTAAAACAACCTAGTATTAATAAATAATTTAGATAATAAATGTAAACAGAAATCATTAAGATTAAAAATCAGATTGAAAATTCGTATATTTCTAAAATTAACTTTAGTTTTGAATATCATAATATTTAATTAAACTTCTTTATTTTATAATGCGAAAAGTTTGTAATTTTAAAGGCATTTATATAAACTTGAAAATAAAGTTTTCTTTAAATAAATCAAAGTTCATATATAAAATTCAATTTATATTTAACTTTAAATGGTATTTAAGAATTTAAGTTAGCTAAAGTAAAAATATCTTTTATAAGATCAACTTTGAAAATTAAAAGAACAGCATTAAAAATTAAGTTATCAGGTCAGTAAAACTTTTTTCAAGAATTTCTTTTGAAATATTAAAATTTAAAGAAAATTTGATTTATTCTTTTTAAACAATTTGTATTTGGTCGAAGGTAAAAGTTTTACTGTTAGTGTAGATGAAGACCTCTACTAAGGGGTAATTTTAAAAGGTAGAGCGAAGCTGATCATGTTAGAAAAAAGCAAGAAAAGAGTTTGAGTAATTTTTCAATTTTAGGATTTTAAAAGTTTTGATAAGATTGAGTTCAATAATAATGTTTAAATTAGACGTAAAAAGTATTGGCCGAAAAGAACGCCAAAAATCCGCTTCTTATTTTTTAACCGTTTTTAACCTTGTTATTTGTTTGCTGAAAGATTTCAACCAAACTTTTGTTTGCGGAACTTTGATATTACGTGCTTTATTCATAATTTCCATTTAAAAAAAAATTTCTCTGAACTTTAATTACCAAATTAATATTATGGTCAAGTCAGAATGCGGTGTAAGGGTTTCTGAATTTGACATCCAGAATAAGAAAATGTCTTTTGTATGTTTTCTATGTCGCTGAATTCGAATTTGGGGTCCTACGTGATTAGAAAATAGAAAAACACAGCAGAAACTTTCCATCTTATGGGTTTTTTCAGAATATATGATTAATTTTTTACTCACCTATAGAATTAATTTTTTGTTGGAAAATAATCGCATTAGGCAAGAAAAAAAAATAAAACAATTTTTTAATAACTTTTATTTGTATGTTCTTATAAAATTAAAATTATAACCTTCAGTTTTCGAAATTTCTTTTTACAAAGTTTTCTAAACTGTAAAAGCTAAAAACCCTTTCATACCTGAATTTTTTTTTAATTTAAAATATTCCAAAAATGTCTGAACATATGAAATTCAATGTATAAATATAAATTTTTATTTTTGGATTTTCGTACAATCTTCAATAATAATAAAAAGTCATTTATTGTAATTTATGCATCTCATTTGCTAATTGTCTCAATATAGATTTGGCAAATTTACCAGAAGGGCTTGTTGGTAATTCATCTAAAAATTTTACCCCGCCCCAAAGTTTTTTATAATCTCCTAACTCAGCACTCATATCGATAATATCTTCTTCTGTCACCTTAAATAAGAATAATAAATTTACTACGAATCATTAAAATTGCAAATATTGATAAAATAAAATGTTGCACCTTAGATCCAGGAACTTTTTTAACAAAAGCTACTGCCCATTCACCATCTAAGGGATGAGGAACTGCAGTTATGGCTACTTCAAGAATGTCCGGATGCTTTAAAATATGAGCTTGTAATTCAGTTGGAGAAACATGGCTTCCTCTAAATTTAATGATTTCTTTGATTCTGTCATGATAAACAAATTCACCATTTTCCCTGTATGAAACAAGATCTCCAGAATGCACCCAACCATCTTCATCTATTAGTTTTTTTGTTTCTTCAGGATTTTTTAAATATCCAAGCATTACTATTGGGTGTTTTATATAAAGTTCTCCTGGTTCATTGGGTCCTAAATTCTTACCATTTTCATCTACTACTCTTAATTGTTGATTTGAAGTCACAAATCCAAGAGAATCATTAATTTGACATTTCGAATTCTGCTTACAATATAAAGCGGCTATTTCTGACATACCTAAGCAATAAGTTTATAAAGTAAGTTTTTATAATCTCTGCTTCATGAAAATATTCTATAGTACTTTTGAAAAAAAGTTTATAAAATTTAATTCAAGAAAGGATAATTTTACCTATGGAATTAAAAACTGAAGTATTTGGTAAAGCTTTTTTAAATTCGGATAGTATATCTGGAATTGCTTTTTCCCCTGCAGTTACCACACATTTTAATGAATTGAATAAATTTGGTTCGTTTTTCAATATACCTGATTTTACAAAGGCAGCCATCTTTCGGCAGCTCAAAAATATCCAATTCACCTAATTTGGATAAAATATTTCAATAAAATAATTAGATTTTTAGATAAATTATTTCTAAATATCGAGCAAAAAATTTTTTACCCTATATTTTGCAATAATTTCTGATGATTTTTTTAAATCAAAATATTTATGAATTATCCTAACTTTTTTTTCAAAGATGGCACAAAATATTAATTCAATACCTATTTAAAATTAAAAATTTTTTGGATTAGAGTAAGATTCTTTGTATGTTAAGTAGGATAAAAAACTTTGAATCTTACTATCTATCCAAGAAGGATATAAATACCACATTACTGTACACTTTCCATCAGGGAATCCCAGTGCGTCATGTTTTTCTAAATAAACTTTTTCAAATATTTCGTAAGGTTGTAAGACACCTTTTGGTAAGCCAGTTTTTCTCGATGAAAAAACTAAAACACCTGGATCCTTTATACTTTGAAGTTTTTTTGGCTGAAAATTTTTTATATCATCACTGGAGACACTATTTAAAACATCTTCCAATGATTCGTATTTTTTATGCTTGGTGAAACAAATAAATTTTACTTTAACTCCTTCTAATTCAGCAGCTTGACTGAGAATTTCAATATGTTCTTTGGTGGCAAAAAAATTTTTGGTTCAATAAGTTTTATCATTCTACGTGCTGGTACTATAAAGAGGAAAAATATCATTTAATATTTTAGAAGAGTCTAATATTTATTAAATTAGTACTCAGTTATGGATTTGAAGTTTTTTGATAATTTCATAAAATTTTTTATTTAAGACTTAAAAAAAAAAAAAATTATTAAAAAATATTGAGATTTAAGAAATACAACAATTTTTTAATTACTTAGTGTTACAATTTCCCATGGATTATACACTGCACCAACAAAGAGAGTTGCTAGAAAGGGAATTTTCATTTCAAGAGAATCTTCAGAACTTACAGCAACAACATCTCCAGTCGTTACATTCTGCTTATTTAGCCATATTGCACATTTTATGCTGAATTCTTTTATTTCTTGAAAAGTTGTTCCCTTTTCAGTATCTGCGTCAATCTAAATTAATAATAAAAATAGTTCAATTTTTCGAGTACCAACTTTTATATCTAAATAAAGTATGATACTATTTTAATAGTGATTATTGTATAAATAAAATTTTCTAATTTCGTCATATTCCTTTAGGGATTCTTAGTACTTTTGAATATTTAATTACATTTTCAAAATCAAAAGAATTTTAACCTAACTTTGTCCTTTTTTTTAACTAAATTAAGTAATAAAACCTGAAATACGTGATGAGGATCTCCTTCAAGTAGATCCAATAGTAATTGACCAAAATAAAGGTTTGTTTCTGATAAAGGTATTACTTCTCCTTTGATAATATTATTTTCTATGGTAAAATTTTGTTCCTAAAACAGAAAATGATACCTTAATGATTATTTTACAAGGTCGTTTATTATTCAATTAAATATTCTGATAAAATTTTTAATTTTAAAATAAAATTAATTATTAGTATTTTTGCTCGAAAGTTTCTGTACACATTAGAATCATTCCTGAAAACCATCGTAATTATAATTGACAGCATATAAGGAATACTGAAACATTTTAACTAGTTTAGCGTTTGTGCGGTGATTATGGCGTATGTACAAAGCCATAATTATGATAATTTTTTTTTGTTGGAAATATGAAATATTTAAAAGAAATTTAAACTGTTTTTGTATATCCTTTTAAAAATTTTAAATTACCTTGACAGTTTCAAAATTAATTAATATAGTTATTGTAGGTCATTAACCATATTTTGGATGTATTAAATTCAAAACCAATTAATTTTTCACCATTTTTATCATTTTTTAATAATTTTTTTAAATATCTGAAATCAGTTTTTTGGACACTTCTCTGCAAGGACTTGATGAAATCACTTAAAATTGAAAACCCTGCAACTAGATCTGATTTTAAAAAATTTGGTCTAAGGGATTTTTGATTCATCGAGTAAGTTCTGAAATCTCGAGGATACACTTTCTCGAACATACATCCCTACACACACCAAGGCAATATATGCATTTAAAGGCTTTGGAATGACTTGGGGACCAAATCTCTTTTTATAAATAGAATCTTTTCCGTTTTTTAACCTAATGAACTTTTAAGGCACGATTTCATCTATGTATTTCATACATAGGGTGATCGTGCCTAAAAATATAAGTATCTTGTGTTATTTTGCATTTCTATGATATTTCATCGATACAAAGTTTATAGAAAAGCTATGAAATTTATTGCGCAGTTGACATTTATAAGGTTTTTCACCTCTGTGAAGCGAAAATACAAGAATAAGCATGCTTTTAAAAATACCGGATTGGGCCCAAAAACTATAGGTTCCATCAACTCGATAAAAGAAACCCAGTTTTAAAAAATGAAAGTAATCCGATGGATCGTTGTCAATCGTTGTTGAGATATCTTGCCCACAAGGTGTCGATTTTTGCATCCATTAAGATAGAGCTTCGCTGTATAAAAATTTTATAAATGTTTATTACCCTGAACATTTTTATAAATACCCAAGAATCTCAGTCCACTTAAGAAACTTAATCTAAAAAAAAAGTAATTTAAAATAAAAAATGAATTATAACCTCAATTAATAACAAGAAAATTAAACCAAAATTTAATCTCAACACTATCTTTCGTGGTTAAAAGAAATCCTTTAAATTAACGAAGCATAAAATAGCAAAAAAAAAATTTTCTTCCAACTTGAAATCTAATATAAAAGTTAAAAGAAAATTATATATACTTTTTAAATACAAAATGAGAGAGCAAGAAAATCCGTTATGAACCTCCCCTTCATAAGTCTAATTGGGCTAATAGTGATAAGACAGTATTATAGCATGATTAGAATATTAATTCTTTTTTTTAAAACTTTAATATTCTGAATTTTTCGTGTTTTGTAATTTTTATTTCTTCTAGAGATGAATAAATTGCGAGCTTACAATTTTTTCTTCTTCTAAGTTTTAACGAGAGTTTATATTTTTTTTCCTTGTATTCTTTGTATAATTTTTTTTTGCAAGAAATCCGAAACTTTTTTTTTAATATATAGAAAGAAGAAATTTATACTCTCGGTTTGAATAAAGAAGAAAAGAATAATTGAAAGGTACATAGTAATTTAACCCGCATAAAATTTCTTGATTTATACGGTTTTTAAAGATGTGAATATAAAAAACTGCTATTATTTTATGCAATTTAGTTTTTTTTAAGGAAGCTCGATTTCATTATTATTTTTCTTTTAAATATTATATTTAACAATTTCAACAATTGATATTCTAACTGCTATGAGTAAGAACGAATTGTACTTAATTGTACAAAGAAGCCTAGAAGTAAATTTAACATTTTTTAAAAAAATTACCCTTAGTTTAAATTCTGGTACAAATAAATATTAAAAAATAAATAATTCAATTAAATTTCCATATGTAAAATACTTCTATACACATACAAGAAGTTTTGCTATTATGTATATTTATAAAGTAAACAACCAAAATAGTCATTAAATTTTGAATTTTCCCATCAAAACTTATTTTACATATAAATTTGAAATAAATTTATACGAAAACCTATTTCAAAAGTTTCAAACATTGAGATTTAAGATCTGATGTAAATAGCATTTGAAATATATTTTAAATATATGACTTATATTGTTTTCCAGAAAATAATAGCTTGTTGTGTTTTAGATTGTTTACTTTAATATGATACGATTGAGTAGGTACGTCAGTTGCATGTGCATATTGAAATGCTGTATACATTAAGGATACTAAAATTGAATCGTGTTTGTGTAGGATAGTCATTAGTAGCGAATTATTCTATTCGTTGTACCATTTGTATTATATCAATATTATTGCTTGTATATTAGCCTTGATCAGTACTATTTAAAATGTGATTATTTAGAAGAGGGTTCATTGTCTAAAGTGGTTTATCATCGAAATTTTATGTACTGGATTAATTGAAATTAAAAATTACAGAATTTTGACGTTTCGTACATAATTTGCTGTTTTCTTCAGAATTTTTAGTAACGATGCTAATAAAATTTTGTTCTTAAAATAGAAAATAATTGTTAGAAGCAATTTTTTAATAACAAAGTCTAAATTACAAAAATTCAATAAGAAATTATTGTGCAGTACTAACGAAATTCAATCAAAAAAACCTAAAATTACAATTTTTAAACCCAAAAAAAAAATAAAAGTTCCAGTCTAAAATACATAACAATTAAACCCTTTTAAAAACAAATAACTGAACAAATAATTGATGTATAAGATCTCATTTTAATTTGTTTATACTATTTACTAAGACAATAGTAATCTGATTACATTATTCCAAAACTGCATATATTTTATGCTCTCTGTACCTAAAAAGCACAGTGTTTGTAATTTATCTTAACAAATATCAAAAAATAAAATTATTAAATTAAACAAACATTTCAAGTAATTTTCTTTATTACATCCAAGATATGAAAATTATTTAATTAATTTTATTGTTTAAAAAAATATTTTTAAACTAAAGAATTTTACCCACGTAATAAATTTATTAGTATCGATTATTTATATTTCTCAAATATTTACATTACAAAAAATATTGTAAATTATAATTAATTAAAATTAATAACAAACGTGATATTTAAAAAATTTGGTTTTTAATTTAATTAATAAATTTACGTAATTTATAGAAAATACATGAATTTTCATTGTTAATCACATGCAAGCTGCGTATATATAGATTTGTACTTTAAATTAGTTATAATTATCAAGAAAACGTGACTTTTATGCATTATGAACTTTAATAGTCGATGAACTTGTGCATAAAGTTAAAATATTTTTTTTTTTAAATATGCTTTTAAAAATGACTGATGAGTATTTTTGTTTAAAATATATAATTTTATTTGTTTAGCTAAACTGTAGAAAGCCATTAAATAATGAAACAATGTAATTTAAGACTTTTTAAAACTTCGTACATATGGTGCAGTATCATTAATTTGTTTTTTATCGGATTTCTGGTCCTTTATTATCGCATTCGTTATCAGGAATTTTTTTACAAGTTAATAATGGCGGTGTTTCACATGTGCATTTTAAACATCTATAAACTTTTAGAGGTTCAGTACTATTTATTTTTAATTCACCGCCGATATTTAAATATGATTCACCAAATCTACATGAATTTTTGTCTGTAATTGAATTGCTGGATTAAAAAAATGTCAAATTAGTAGTTTGAGGACAAGAAAAGACTAACCTGAAGTTTTGGAAGTTGCGTTCACGACGTAATCATATTCGGGATAAGCTGTAAAAAACAAAATATTTTAACATTTTGTAATTATTTTAATGAATATAAATAATTTATTTTGCTTACAACATCTGTAATCATCAGGACAATCGAATGCCAAAGAGCTTGTTGAATTATAAATTGGGGTACAATCATACTTAATATAAAAACCTGTTACAGGCTGACATTTTTTTCTTTGACAGTGTACTGAATTTTCTCCTAAATATGGAAATAATTGAAAAGTATAAAATGGTTGTAAAAAACGCGTGATGACATAAAATTAAGTCTTACCTGAGATGCACTGACATTCCATGCCGGGATTATTTTTTGGAATAAATATTTCTCCTTCTTTGTACGTGGTACCATCAACGGTACATGATGTAGCGTTGTTTGGATTCGCTAAAATAATTTAATATAAAAATTAATTTTGTGTCCAGCTAATATAGTAAATTGATTTTAATAGTATTTCAAAAATTTTAATAGTATATTTTTAACCAAGACCGCAAAAATAAAAAATGGCCCAGACCACACGTAAATTGCAATCCAAGGCGAAGTCGAGGATGGCAAATTGCGATCTGGGTCATTCTTTCCTTACGGTCTAGGGCAAAACATAATTTTTCCTCGTCAGTAGCTAGAAAACACGTATTTTCGAATCACGCTATGGCAAAAAATACATGCTTTCTGGCCACTATCAAGTAAAAAAATTATTCAAAAGTACTTAAGTAGCTAAAAACTTACGACACTTTAACTCGGCGCATCCCCGAATTTCATTCATCGTGGAAATGACTTCATAACAGCCAGCTAATTTTTTTTTCTTAACGATTTTTTCATAAAGAGTAGTATAACAATGGAAATAAGCCCCACTGAATAAGAATACTTTTTAATGTTTTTCTAATTAACCATTTATAACTTATCAATTTAAACTTACTGATTATCTGCGAGGCTAGTTTTTCTACATTTACAGCTTGAACTGCACGAATTATTGGTTGAAAGAGCTTCACCTAAATTATATACTTTACCATCAGCATAGCATTTTAAATTTCCTTCTGGTTCAAAACTTGAACATTCATAAGATGAAGCACAACAGTCATTTGGATTTTCATAAATTGGCTTGCAATTCAAATCTTCGTAATATTTTATTGGTCCAGGACATTCAGATTTTTTATTTTGACAATCTTTTAAAATTAAATATTAAATTATTACTCACACAGTCACATTTACAATCTAAAAAGTAATAAAGAAGATACCTTTGTTATCAGCTGAAATTAACGATAATTTTAGCAAACAAATTAAAACACAACTTTTTTTTAAATACATGATGCTATTGCATTGACTGAACAGTAAATAACTAAAAATTTAAGATTTTGAAGGAAGATTTATAAGAAAGGAAACCAGTTGTTAATCGAAATGTAAATTCATAATAATATTCACAGGTAAATGGTAAATTAATAAATTGCGTATTTTGATTCATGCGTCATGAGTAATTTTTACAAATTTTATATATATTTCGTAAATTTTTATTTATGTAACGTTAAGAAAGTCATTATTTACTTATGTAGTACATAGGATATTGATTTCTCCGCTTACTTTTGGTCTTATAAATTTGCCTAGAAATATTATTTCTTAGAATATAAATTTAATAAACTAAAAATTTTTAAGTTTAACTAAGTTGTAAAATAAATTAAAAACCGTAGTTCCGTACATATAGTGCAGGCCTGAATCCCTATATTGTAAACTTTTCTTTTTGCTGGTAGGTCTATAAAATTTTCCTTGTATTTTTTTTTTTTTGGGTCGCTAAATACGAATTTGTCTTACCAAAAATGTTCCAGTTGCCCGCAATGGAAACTTTAAGATTTATATTTTATGGGTTTTTTCACAATTTTTTTCTGTTACTCATGTTTCTTGTGTCATTGAACATGGATATGTTTTTACCACATTAGTATTTATTGACCCAAAAAAACATAATTACTCATTGGTAAATTTTATGAACCTATCAGAAAAAAAAAAATGATTACGAAAAACGATTTTAAGCCTACACTAATTGTTTTAACCCGTTCAAATAAAATAGCTATATATTAATAAAACATAAAATCAAAGGTCAAACCTAATGTTTTTTCTCCTGATGGTTTAACATAGTTTTTTATTAAAAGCACGCAAAATCAATGTACGTCTGCTGGATAGAAAATAGGCCATTGCTATTGCATGTGATGAAAAAAAGTTTAATATTTTTATAAAATATTTTTGTACCTGCATTTTCAGGTTGCTCTGCTTTTTTTTTTAATGAAAGCAATATGCAAACAAACTATAGAAGAACCTGAGAGCGCAGTTTTAGAGAATGTGCGTGTATAAACGTTTAATTACTTGATAATAATTAATTATTGATCCCTAAAAAATATTAAGAACAAAAACATGAAAAATTTAATAAATAAATAGTATAATAAGTATCAAGGGTTCAAAAGTTTCAGTATTAGCTTGGTCACCTAGCACGAGTGCTTGGAGAACCCACTACTAGATAATGTTTTTCGCTCATGGTGCATACAATATTTTTTATGAATGAGTTTTATTAAGGAAAAAAAATATTTTTCAATTATTTAAAGAAGCATTCCATTGATAAAAGCAAGAATCACACCAAAGGATATTTATACTTTTTTTATTCTTTGCGTCAATTTTGTGCAATTATTTTTCTAGCGTTTACTTTTAGTTTTGTGTAAAAAATTTTTTTAATGCCATGGAAACATTGATTTTTGAACATGTTTATTGCCAATATAATATAAACATTGTCAAGTAACAAACAGTAATTTAAATTTTTGCACGCAAGAAATGATTTTTGTTGCGGTTTAGTTTAGCATGTTGATGCGTGGTTTAAAAGATATACGATGATCATAATATACCAAAATTTTTAAAGTTAAATAATTACTAATTTTTAAAGAAAAATGACCTTTTAGACAAAAATATTTATTTATTTAATTCCTGGTTTATGACGAATTTAGTGTATTTCGTAAATTTTTATTCATGTATAGTATTTTATGTTATTTACGCTTTGTATTCATGGATGATTTTTTAGGTAGAAAGGGTTTATTTGTAACTGTAAATGACGTATTATTTTCTCCTCTGACTTTTTGTCACATTTTGCTAAAAATAATTTTTTTAACGTTAAAAAATGTAAATATGTTTTATCCCGTTCAAATAAAATAACCTTTTATTAACAAGATATAGGTTTTGGGATGCAATAGAATATTTTGTAGCCTGCGCGTGGTTAGGCGATAATAATAAGCGTTCGTTTGATGAAAAGAAGATCATTATTATTGTTCCTACACCTTTTAGGTTGCTCTGCTAAAATTTTGCTTAAAAATTAAAAAAATACAAGCAAAATTTAAACAGAACAGCCTGACAATGAATGTGCGTAGAAAACTTTTTGATTACTTTAAATTAATTTAAATTCTTTTAATTTTTGATCCACAATAGATAAATACAAAATAGGAAAATTCAATACCATTTATTTATCTTATTTGTTTCATATACAAATACAGAATTACACTTATTGCGTAACTTCAGTCCAATTATTTTTTTAAAGCTTTTTATTTTCTAAGTCTTTTAATTATTATTTTTAGTTTTATGTAAAAAAATTTTTTTAGTGCCATGGGAACATTGATTTTTAAACATAAATATAACATAAACATTGTCAAGTAAAAAATTAGTCAGCAATTGATATTTGTGTAGGCAAGGAATGATTTTTGCATGCAGTTTAGTTTACATGTTGATGCGTGGCTTGAAAGATACGACGAACATCTGATTTTAAAAGTTACCGGGAATTGTTTTCAGGTATAATATTATAACTTTAAAAATTGGATTATTCCTTTTTTTAAAATATTAACTACTAATTTCAAAAATATTTAGAATTACCATAAATTTTTTTAAAGTAAAATTAAAATATTTAAAACTTTTAGTTTTACAAACTTATTGTAAAAAATTTGGCGCACCAAAATTTAAGACAATTTTTACTTTAAAATTAAATTTTCTATAAATTTAATAGAATATAGATCTAAAAATTTACTAAAATTTTAACAAGTTAGTAAAATTAATTCACATATTATGAAGATACAACAACATCTATTTTTTATAGAAAAAGAATATTTAAATAACTAATTTATTAAAACATTGATTTTAATTTTTATGTTTTTGCAAAAAAAATGTAATTTTTTTTTTTTACCAGATAAATCAATGCAGTTGCTATGAGAACATCGATCTTGATTTGTAACATTAAAATATTTTTTACCTTCGATTTATTGATTTCAAAGAATCAGGAATACATTTTACACTTGTTAAATTAATTAGCTACAATATCTTTGGTTACTATCAAGTTATTACTCATAGTTGGAAGTAAAATGCAAAAGATAAATTAAGGTAATTAATAAATAAATTTCTTTTTTTTGCGTGTTGAGAAATTTGAATTTTATTCAATGCTATGAAATTTTAATAAAATGAAATAATCGTAAATTTAAAAAAGTGGCTCGTTCAACATTACCCTGCATGTTTAGGAGTATTCGGTAGGGTCAAAAGAGTTTACCGAATGATAAACCTAATAAGCTATGTTTCGGTTTTATGATTGTCCAATAATATTTTTATATTAGTAGCCCAATGCCATTGGTATAGGGGTCACTTGACGCCGCAAGCGCAAGCCTATATAAATAGCATTTGGCTGCGCCGTGCGGTGCGGTTATGTAGACTCGGCCTAAGGCCTAAGGCCTAGTCTACATAACCGCACCACACGGCGCAGCCCAATGCTATTGATATAGGCTTACGCTTGCGGCGTCACGTGACTCCTATACCAATAGCATTGGGCTACGCCGTGCGGTGCGGTTTTTTTTTTTTTTTTTTTTTATTTAAAATAAGTGCGGTGCGGTTATGTAGACTCGGCCTTAGGCTCCATCTACAGAAACCGTAAAATCGAGATGCACCTCAAACGCATGTGCAATGAAATGCGCAGAACCCAGAAACCCATTTTGTCTCCTGCGCAAATCGAAATACACAAAGTTTTCTTCTGCGCATTGCGCCGCAATTGCGTTTCAATTCGCAAGGCAATACGCAGAAGAAGATTTTGTGTCTTTCAAGTTACGTAGAAGACGAAATTGGTTTCTGCGCATTGCGCCGCAATCTACAAAAGCCGCAAAAGGGAGCGCAACCGCAAGCGCATTTGTAGCACAATTGGCAAAAGAAGATTTTGTGTATTTCGAGTTGCGCAGGAGACGAAATTGGTTTCTGCGCATTGCGTTTCACTAACGCTTGCGGTTGCGACCCCTTTGTTTTGTAGATGGGGCCTTATATCTTCACACTGCACTGCGGCCTGCGTTCACAATTTTTGTAATTCTTAAAACTAGTCTAAAAATTTATTGCTTTATTATGGTACACCCATTGTAGTATTTATGAAGCTACGTGTTGCTCTTCTGCTTTCTAGTCATTTTATCGGTTATGCAGATTCAGCAGTATAAAAAATGTACCAGATCGAATCTATCGGAAATATCTTTCTCATGGTCGAAAAAATAAAAAATGGCTCAAGTTGCTCAAAAATATTCTAACAATTATTATTTTTCTTAATAGGTATTTTGAGAACCAGAAGTAACAATGAGGATCTTAAGTTTGATTTATTTTCTGAATATTTTATATTTAACCAGATCATTCCAAATAGAAAATTTGTTTGGTCACGTTTTAAAGGAAGTCCAGCCAAATCGAATAACGTTACATTCAGATTACGAAAATAGTAATTTAATTAATAAAAGCAGCTACTCTAAAATTTTTAAATACTTGGTAAAAAATGTTCCCACTGTCACTGTTAATTTGAATTATCCTCCACACTTAATAAATTTTGACGAAGATACAATTGGATATGATCAGAATATTACTGCACCTTTACATGTTATTGTTCTGAATGAAAGCAATATAACTAAATTGACAGAAATATTCAGAGTAAGTTTAAAGTTGATATTGCAGTCTTTGTTTTTCTTATCAGAAACGAAGATTCTTCTCGTACAAAAAAACTTTTCATTTGAAACTATGAACTTATTTTTTGACCTATCAAAGAAATACAATTTCTACGATTTTACTCTGGTATGTTCAACTGAATCAAAAGCTCCCTTAGTTATTTCCTACAATCCTTTTACCAAATTATTCAGCAAGAATGTTATCACAAAAGATTTACCATTTCAATATTTTCCCGACGTATTTGGGCAAATTAGTGGATACGATATGAAAGTCGGGGTAAGCAGATTTTACCCAGCATATTATAAAAACTATACTCTGAACTATTACACAGAATTAGAAATGTTCTTACTCGTACTTACACTTAAGTCTTACGAATGTTTTGCTGAATTTCTAAATGTGACTTCAAATTACCGACGTTTGCCAAGTAATAAAAGAGTCAGCGAATACATCCAAATCTATTCATTGGATATTTATTTAAGCAGAATAAATTATTATATAGCAGATAATGTACTGGATATATTCCCTGTAGAATTAGGTAAATCGATTTTACTCGTTCCAATTGTTAAGCAAACCAACTTAGATTTTTCTTATGAAATTTTGTATTCTGTTTTCACCATATTTGGAATAATATTAACAACGTTAGTTTGTTCTAAATTTTTTAAATTTAAGAAAGACGAATGGTCAGCATTTAATATCTACAGCTTCATATTAGGTCTTGGAATAGACATGGAGCCACGACGTAGTTTGAGATCAATAATAATATTTTTCACTATTTTTGCCGTCTCATTTTTCTTCGTTTCTGATTTAATTTCTGATATTACAAACTTAAATTTTGTAGATACTGAGGTACCAATTATAAATTCGTTTGAAGATGTTATTAAAAAAAACCTTTCTCTCATATGGCCTTACAGCGAAATGAGCCAAAATTTTTTAAAAAACCATACAACGGGTTTTATTCAAGATGTTATCAAAATTGGTAAACTAATGGATCTTAATGAAACATACTCTTATAATAAAATTTTTTATTATCAAGAAAATGATGCTGAAAAAATTCTCGTGCAAAATAATAATATCTTAGATGGAATCAAGCACCGAATATTAAGCCATTTGCTTTTGTATGAATTTTATTACGTTGTTACTTTTCAATTTAATTCTCCGATTAGGAGTAAATTTGGTGATGTTTACATGAGAATATTGGAAGCTGGATTAGATGTAAAATGGAGATCAGATTTTAATCATGACAATAAAATTACTAAAATAATAGAAACTAATGAGGTTAATAATGAAGAAACTACACTACCTATAATCTTGATATCATTGATGGTAATTGGAGTAATAATTTCTTCGATTGGATTCCTGTTTGAATACATTTGGTTCTATTATCCATTATTGAAGTTAAAAATAAAGCAATTTTGGAATTTTTTAAGAAATAAGATGAAAAATGGGAATTCCAAGAAATTAAAAGTTCGCAAAATCTATGTTAAACCACGAGAAATAGTTTAAATAGTTACGTTTTTCATTACTAATTTTAATTTTTTAATTTTAAAAAAGTACAGATTAGATTTTCTTCAATTTTGGCTTAAGAGTACTTGAAGCGCGTCATTTTTTAAACATATTTTTCATTTTTAAGGGTATTGAAAATTTTTTTGGGTGCAAAGGAAAGTTTTCCTACTTTCTTTATTTAATTTATAACGTTTTGCCATAAAAACTTTTTAATTCAATAAAAAATAAGGTCGTATGCTGTTGGCCAAAATTTTCGATTATTTGAAACATCAGTAAAAGACAAATTTAGTTTTTATGAATCTTCCATCTTTCAGCAAGCATAAATTTTTCTGCAAACTCTTCAGTAAACTTTTTTAACCTTTTTTATTTAATAAAATTCTTATCGATTAAAACGTAATAAAAAATTTAATTTGCAATAAACTTTTTAAGCACTCATAAAATTTTTAATAACCAACTATTAAAAAATTATTAAAAATAAAAAAATAATCTTAAAAATTCTTCATTTTTTTTTATCTCTAATACATTAAAAAAAAATTGTTTTTTCTTAGAGAAAATATTTTTCAATTTCGTTAATGCATAAGTTTAAAAACTTAGTTACGACGATGTAGTTTTAAAATTGTTTTTCCTTAATAATCTTTTATATATATTGAAGCGTGCTTAGAAACTCTAATATTTTATATATTTATATATAATGTCATATTGCCTTGGGGAAAAATGGTTTACTTTTTTTTTTTACATTAATGATGTATAAAATTGTATTGAGCTTGCATTGTTTTTTTTTTATCGAAATCAAAATTTAATAGTTTTTTTTTTGCTTGCTTGAGGACAATTTTGAAAAAATATAAGATGCTTTTATTAAGTTTTATTTTAGCTATTAGGTAATTTTGCCATTTACTATTATTAGGATAAAATTTAAGAATTTCATATATACTCTAAATTTTCAAATTCTGATGGAATGCTAGAAAATAGTCGTTTTTGCCTTATATGTAAACTTATTTAATTTAAATATTAATTTTAACTAAAAAAAAAACATAATTATTTATACATCCTAAACTTTAATATTACATAAAAACAAGTAAAAGTTTATACAAACTAAAACTTAAATTACAAAATAAAGCCTGAAATTGATAGTAAAGTAAAACTTAATTCTACATAAAACTTTTTAATAAAATAACAAACATAAAATTATTAAGTTATATATAAAAAAAATATTCTGTAACATTGAATAATCAATCATATAAAAGAAAAAGTTAGTATTTTTTTAAAAAGTTTTTATAAGATAACTTTGTGCAAGAAATATTTTCTTAAATGATAGTAAAATTTAATAATACTAGAAGGATTATTTGGATTTATTGCTAAAGCAAGTGTAAACATAGTTTGTAAAATTTTGTATATATAACTCTGATATATTATATTCATTTTCCTTTATGTTTCTGTAAACATCAAAACAATTCAATTTGTAATAATATTATACGATTTCTATGTGTTTATGTGTGTGTGTAAACTATTTCTAATTAATTTAGTATTAATGTTTTATTGTTATAAATATATAATGCGATTATGTAATGAATTTAAAGTTATATGAATCAGAGGTTACGTTGGATAACAGTAAATCCTTTAGTTTAATTAATAGTTTAAATATGCCAACTTGTTGTGGTGTAGTAAGTTATTTTAGATTGTATATTCTGTAGATTATTGTAGCATGGAACATGTTTACAGGGAGCGGGTACCCTGGAAATCTGAAAAAAGAGGGGTGGGGTCAAATGGGACTTGTATTTTGAATTTAGAATCTTAACATTTATGCATTATAATCAGTTTTTAGCTGCAAATAAACATGTTATTTAGGTTGCGTTTACACAAACTGATTATAAATTTTTTATTACAATTTAAAAATTTTTTATTCGTCATTATTATTTTTACAAATTGAGATTTTTATAAGAGTAAGTTTTTATATGTTATAGCACATAATTGCCTTCTGTTATAGAAACTTTAGGTACACTCATTTAAGAAAAATTTAAATTATGACTTTTAATGAAATTTTGCCATTTTACACAAAAATTTCTAAGAACAACAATATTTCCACGTTACTGTAAAATTTCTAGAGGAATATCAATCTGAATCTGAAATCAGATTTTTATTTGGTTACATGATATTGAAAATTTGAAATAATTGTAGCTAAGCTTTTGGAGTAGGTTATTCCACGAATATTATTTGTTTGGGCGAAAAAAGATCTTAATACAAGAAATTCACATCCAATTTGAAAGAAAATATATCTGCATATTTTGAGATACTAAATTTCAAAGAACGAATTTTAAATAATGATTCAATTATATAAATTTATTGGACCTAAGAATTGAATTTTACGAGAAATTTCGCTTTAGTATCTATAAGGATAGTATTTTTTACCTGAATATAAGCAAATTTTGTACGAATTCAAAATAAAAAAGCAAAACAACAAAAATCCCCATTTTAAAATTATGTCCAAAAATCACTGTACTATAAAATATTTCTAAAAATATTGATTTATTGAAAAAGCAAAAAATAATTTTATTTTTTTTTAATTTTGTTTTTGTATGTTATTTTGATATATTAAATCAATAATGGGTAGATTTAAATGAAGTGAGTGTGACTTACATGGTCGGGTCTTCAAAACTGCCCCAAAGTGTTTTTTTCTGAAAGTACTACCAAAAATAAGTAACCAGCCCAATTTTTAGCCTCCCAGAGCGAAATCTCGATTTTTGGCAGCCATTTTAGTGTTTTTGACTGTCGTAAAAAAAGTAAGAAAAATGAGTCATAATTTTTTTTATTATTGCTGTAAAAAACTCACATTAGCATGAAAAATTTTTTCTCTTTAGGTCCGGATAGGAAATTTCCCTGGCTATCCGATTCCGGGGTCAAAAATTTTTTTTGAGTAGCGCATGCGCGTAGAATCGCTAAGATAGGATGTTTTTTTTCAAAAGTCGATTTCTCAAATGCCTATTAGTGAAAAATCTTGTAACTAGGCTTAAAATTTTCGTTAAACCTTATATTTTTTGGCAAAAAAAAAATTTCGATGGGACACTGCTTTTTGGGAGCTCTAGATAAAAAAATAGCAGCTTTCAAAACCTCATTTTTTACAAATTTCAAATTTCCCGCCAAGTCACGTGACCAATCAAAAATCTGACCGAAAATTTGGATTCCGCGGGAAATTTTACATAAGTGTATATCTTTTCATGTTTTTAAGAGCGTTTATGTTAAAGCAGCGAAATTTTAAATTGAAAGATTAAAATATCTCATTTATTAAGGAATTTTTTTATTTTTTAAATTATTCCAAATTATTCAAAATTATTCAGAAAATTCTTTATTATTTCACTGTTTTTCGCCGCTTTAACATAAACGCTCTTAAAAACATGAAAAGATATATCCTTATGTAAAATTTCCCGCGGAATCCAAATTTTTGGTCAGATTTTTGATTGGTCACGTGACTTGGCGGGAAATTTGAAATTTGTAAAAAATGAGGTTTTGAAAGCTGCTATTTTTTTATCTAGAGCTCCCAAAAAGCAGTGTCCCATCGAAATTTTTTTTTTGCCAAAAAATATAAGGTTTAACGAAAATTTTAAGCCTGGTTACAAGATTTTTCACTAATAGGCATTTGAGAAATCGACTTTTGAAAAAAAACATCCTATCTTAGCGATTCTACGCGCATGCGCTACTCAAAAAAAATTTTTGACCCCGGAATCGGATAGCCAGGGAAATTTCCTATCCGGACCTAAAGAGAAAAAATTTTTCATGCTAATGTGAGTTTTTTACAGCAATAATAAAAAAAATTATGACTCATTTTTCTTACTTTTTTTACGACAGTCAAAAACACTAAAATGGCTGCCAAAAATCGAGATTTCGCTCTGGGAGGCTAAAAATTGGGCTGGTTACTTATTTTTGGTAGTGCTTTCAGAAAAAAACACTTTGGGGCAGTTTTGAAGACCCGACCATGTAAGTCGCACTCACTTCATTTAAATCTACCCTAATACTGGTTGTTAAATTTAAATATTTTAAAAATATTGAAAAAAAGATTAAAAAAAGCTTTAAAAATATTAAAATCAAAAAAGTTGAAAAATAAATGTTTATAAAAAAAACGATAGTTTATGTATTGTATATTTTTGAATATTTGTAAAATAAAAGCTTAATTTCAACTGAACCAACAGTAAATTTATAAAAATCGAGAAAAAAAATAATACTTTTTAATTTTAAATTCTGTAAATTATGAAAATCAATTGATTTGCACATAAAATACAGAATTAACAAGCTTTTGTAATTTATTGTATTCTGTATAGTCATTATAGTACTCATTATTACTAAGCTTCATTGTAAAGCTTCTTCAAGCATTCATTAAGCACTTTTGTGTATTTAAGATGTTCCATTGAATAAACAGTAAGTTATTGTTCACTAATGATTTCAATAGAATTTGAATTTAAATTTCTGGTTTTAAAAATCTCTGGTTTTGTATAAAATTTAAAAAAATTTGTAAATAAACAAATCAAATTTTAAAACAAATAATGATGACAGATGTTTATTTTGATGAATGGCAAGTTTTAGCACTAAAGTACTATGTTTATATCTCCGAATAAAAGTAGAGAATGAAAAATGAAGCTTTAGAACACTTACTTGATTTATTACCTCTTTTTCAAAATTCCTATTTTTGGTGCATTATTTATCCAGGGAAAAAATATTCCAAACTTTTTCATCAGAATTTCTCAATGTACTAATAACCTCAAAAAGTAAAGTAATTTTAAACATACTTAACATTCCAAATTTTCCTTCATCTACTTTGGCTCGATAAAATTCTGATATCTAAAGACCTTTGAGGTACCACGCAAATGAATTGTCGACATGCACCTAGAAATACCTAGATAGAAACAACAATTTGAGCAATAGCCAAATTCCGTAACTTTTCATTTTATCTCCCTATTTATTCTAAAAATACGAATAGTCTTTTTGTACTTGACCTTTATTCTCATTAAAAATTGTGATATTACAAAATTTTATCTCTTACAAAATCTTTTAAATTGATATTATTTCATTTTTTAAAGCTATTTTTTTGACATTATTACTCTTTTAAACGATATTTATATGTTTTAGCTACTGTTTATCTAGCCATTATCTTAAAACCATCGTAAAACAAACCCAAAAAAAATAAATGACATATTTTTCGTAATAAATACCCGTTAAATTATTCAAAGTAAAATAATTCTAATTATAATTTATCAAAATGCATTATCCTAATAAAAAAACCTAAAAAAAATATAAAAAATTTTTATTAGTTTTATAATAAACAAGTATATTTGAGTAATAAAATATTTTATATCTAAAAATATGGAGGGTTAAAAAAGTTATAGTGGTCATCAAGATAAGACAGACATAAATATAAAAAGCCGGGTATTTCTGTCTTTTTTGTTGCAATAGTAAATATTTTTTTTAAATATTTGTTTTGCTTCTTGACAATTTTCTTTCTCTTTTATTAAATTTATCTATGAAATGACGTCATATTGTGCTGGTCCTTGTGACGCCAGTTTATTATGTTGTATGGAGAGAATATTTATTATAATTGTAACCACTATTTCCTTGGTTATTTTATTCTGTACAGTGTATTTACTTTTATTGAATTATGCATCATACGTCATTTATCTTTTTTTTAATTTATATTTTTGTGGTGAAATAAGTATTTGGTTATATGATTTTTAAAATCAGTTTGTTACCCTAAAAGATATTTCTTGCCATTTAACAAAATCCATCACTGACTACAGAACTGTCATATTCTTTTGCGAATTCACTACTTTAATCGTTAGCATAAATATACCATGGATAAAGAAGAATGGATATAAAAATTTTAATTAGTTGCATTTTTCAAAATGACATTTATAATGTTACCCTGTTTTTTCATGTGTAGACTATTAGGAAATTTAGATTTTAAGTAATTTTTTAAATAACAAATCTTATACAAATGCGTTTATTGATGATTCAAATTACATATTTTTTTCAAATATTCTTTATTATTTTTTAATGTTTTCTG
Organism: Anagrus nilaparvatae; assembly: GCA_022575985.1. Classification (NCBI taxonomy): domain Eukaryota; kingdom Metazoa; phylum Arthropoda; class Insecta; order Hymenoptera; family Mymaridae; genus Anagrus; species Anagrus nilaparvatae. The sequence continues at coordinate 4,525,036 of JAKSXM010000246.1, read as the reverse complement.
GGACACGTATTTTAGACTTCTGCATTCTTTGCAATGTTACTTTTTGCTATTATTCTTTAATTTAGAATTACATATATTTAATGAGAAAAAAAAATTTAAATAAATGATACTTTATTTGTATGAAATATTTTATTAATACTACTTTTCTGAACTATTTTTATTTAGTACCATTTAAAGTTTATTTAAATTAATAGTTATAAAAGAATTAAACATTGAGCTATTAACTATACCAAATCTGTTATTTAATAATTTTAGTTTATATAATTTACTTTTTCTTATAGAAGTTTAATTATCAATTGATTCTGATAAATTTTGCTCTATATATACCCTCAAAAAGTCATTTCACTTGCGAGAAAATAACAAAAATTCTCTAGTACCTGAAAAATATGACAGAAATCAATAAACCAATTTAATTAATCGCACTAACAATTAAAAAGTTTAAAAAAAACTTTATCATTAATAAATGAAAAGTTCTAATAAAAAAAAAAAATCTTTTAATACATTTTAACCTTATTATAATCCAAAGTAACTTTATATTAATAAAGATAGAAGTAAAAGCGTGTAAATTTATATATTTTTAAAACTAAAACGTATAAAGTAGACATAGCACTTATCAAGCTTATTCATACTTTTTATATCACGAAGCTTAATAATTCTAATGAAATTTGAAGTGTTAAAGAAGTTTTAATTAAAAAAAATAAAAAAAAAATGAGATTAATATTAATAAGTAATTTTCAATACGATAAAATCTCTTTACTTTTATTGATTTTATTGAATATTTTCCAAAGAAAATTATAAAAACTAGTAATTATACATGTGTGTATGTGTGTGTGTGAGTTTTATGACATATAATAAAATTTTAAATATAATAATCCTTTAGGTATTACCAAGAACTTTATATTACAAAACCTACTTCTCTTTTTTTAGCAATAAAAACTTACCCTCGCATTTAACGTACTTTTGCATTAAAAAATTAAAATTTATGTAAATATATACCTAGTAGTTTACTTAAGGTTTCTCTTTTTGGTTATAAAATATTATTTTTTTTTTATTTTACCTCATATTTATTGTGTTTTTTTTAAGGAAATTAAAATTTATATTGGATTTTTTTTCCTGAAAAATCAATAAAACGAACATTTTTAGTTATCTTGAAGTAATAAAATTAGTCATATATATGTGTAAGCGAAAAACAATATTTATAGCTGTTAAATTATGTTATAATATATATGAGTAATTCCAGATTAAATAAGTAATATAATAATTATCTTTATTGTTGATTGACAACCGAGTAATTGAAATAAAAATCTTTATTCAGATTAAATGAATTTAACAGTAAAAGTTGATCGTGAATTATTGAAAACAATTTTCTAGTGGTTAACTGTCCATACATTCATCTTTACTTGTATCTCAATACATAATATATCTCAATTTATCTCAACTATAAAGTGTGTCGTTAAGTGTCGTAATATTTAGCATTCATGTGGTAGATGTTTGAAAATTCTTTTTACTGTTGAATTTTAACTTTAAAGTACTATTTTTAGTAAAAATAAAATTAATAGGAATGAAATAACTCAAATGGAAAAAATATTTTTAAAATACGAATTTATGTTTTCAGTTGCTGAAATTTTTCTAAAACAGATTCTGTTCTTGGTTGTTTTTTATTGGGGTGCACTGACTCGAGAAGTGGAATTGGTCTCGAATTTTTTATCCAGGTCAGGTCATTTTTGGGTAAATCCGAAATTTTTTTAGAGTTCTGCAGGTACGGTTTTGAGTTTCGAAATTTCTCTGGCTTTACAATTCTATAAATATATTTTTTTTAATTTTTTGTTAATTATAGGTAATAGGTGGGGGGTCAGTTTTTCCAATGAAATTTTTTTCCCAATAAATTTTTTTCCCAAAAATTATTTATTTTTTATTATTTTTTATTTTAAAATTTTGTAAAGTTTCAAATAAAAAAAAAATCATAAGAATAAATGTTTTAAGTTAAGAAAAAAAATAAATAAATTTTCGAAATAAAAATATTTATAGAATCGTAAATCCAGAATAATTTCGAGTTTCAAAACCGTATTTGCAGAGCTCTGAAAGTTTAATAGTACAATTTAATTTTCAGGTCGGAACCTACAACCTTATTTTTTATAAAAAGTGAATATTAAAAATTAAATTTAACGGTAGATGGCGCATAAAAAACTCGTAAATAAAATGTGAATCGAATAGTACATAAGTAATGACTGAGCTAAGGTAACGCAATTAAATTAAATCATATATAAGCTTCTATGTAATAAAAAATCTGTAAATTTATATCAATAATAAAGAATCTTTAAAAGTAAAAAGTATCATAATAACAATCTAATATAAATAATCTTTTTGTTTTCATCTGCATGCATTATCGCGATTAAGAATTTATTCTATTGGGATTTAGGATTCTATGAGTTTTCTTGAATTACTGACAGTTGTCTATTTCTAAAATTAGAAAATTCATGAATTTTTTTAATTTTAATTTCTATTTTATTGAATTATCTTTAAAACTTCATGAACAAAGGCATTTTCGTAAATTATTAATAATTTGCCTTAATATATTAAGAAAAATTTATTGAACCAATATTAATTTTTAATAAGCACCGATTAAAATGACGAATTATAAAAAATCATTTATATTGAAGATTTTTTGTTATTTAGCTTTCCTAAACTTTCTGAGTACGTAATTTAATAATAAAAAATAGTAAACAATAAAATATAAAATAAAGCAATAATAATAAGCTCTGATGATCATAAATGATCACTACCTATCACCTCTAGAGTTCATTATAAACAATAAAATGTACTGAAACACGTAAATTCGTAATTAGCGTCGAAATAGAGTACATCGTTTGATTTATTACTGTCTGATGATTTCGCTTCAATGCAATCATGTAAGTTCATTTGTGTATGTGTGGGTGCAGAATGTAGATAAATATAAACATTTCAAAATTAAGCTAATTACTCAAAGAGAATTCTTGTTATTTATTTTTTTTAATTTTTGATTTTTTTTTTAATTAACAAAAAAAAATTTTTATTTGAACAATTTAAATTAAAATAAAATACATTTTGGACAAAAAAAAATAGTAATAAAAAAAACATGTTACATTTATTTTTTTTATTTTTTTTTGGTTGATATTTTTTTTCGTTTAATCAGTTTTTATTTTTGTTATAAAAAAAATAAAACGATTTGTTTTTAATTAAAACAGGGGAAAAAATATTTAAACAAAAAATAGTTGAGAAATAATATTTTAATAATTTGCAGAATAAATTTCAGTCTGTAAAATGTCAAGCCATGTTATATAAATTTATGATAATATATTAAAATGATGATTCATCATGCAATGCTCAACATTGACCTTATCCATATTTTTTTTAAAAAGTAAATTTATATAATATTCTAACACATTTTATTTACATTAAGGGGTTAAAAAAATATAAATCGACCCTTGATGTATGTACTTTAGGCTTTTGGTTATTTTTAAGTATTATCAGGAATACAGTCTGATTATTTTTTTTAGGGGTGGATGAGCCTTTCTTTCTTCACAAGAAAGCCTTAGTTTCTTCTGGGCTTATTTTAATTTAAAACCTGAATTTTCGATAGAAATTTGGGATTGCATAAATTTCAGTTCATATCGATGTAATTGATTGTAACGAAACCAATAATACAGACAAATTGAAAGAAGAAGCTATTTGTATTTTGTATTTGTATTTTTTACAAACATTTTACCCTGAAACCTTAAATTTTATTTCAATTTTTGCCCTTTTAAAAACTTATGGAATTTTTTTTAACCCCTTAAGACCATCTGTAACATTATCTGATCCATAAAATTAAAATTTTCCAAACCCACTAAAATTTTCAAAATTTCATTAATTTGTGTATTCAGGTCTTTCCAATGGCTATAAAACCTAAAAATTCGTAAAAACCTGAAAGAAACCAAAGTCTAATATACAAAAACGTAAGTATGCGTGTATAAAAACACTATACATTTTGTTATACGATCGTTAACTTAAGTTAAAACGACAGTGGTAAAAATAAAAAAAAAAAGTAAAAAAAAAAAGTTAAAATACCCTAAACATACAAACCTACCATACATACATATATATATGTTACCGTTAAAGTCCGCTCTCCCGATAATGTTAACATTAACCAGTTAAAGTTAACTTTAGCGAAGCGTTTTCGTTAAAGTCCACGAAGACGATTAAAATGAATAAAAATACAACATTAACGGGTGTGTATACGATAAAGTTAACTTTAACCAATCCTTGTCAGTTAAAGTCCATGAAAGCGGTTTAGCATACTAAAAAAAATTTGTATCATAATATAATATATACGACTCTGGCTATAAGGCATCCAAGGATTTAGGTTAGGCTACTTTTTTAAAAATGCATTTCTTGGGACCAGTAATCAATCCTAGTTATAACACGCCCCTAGGGTTAGGTTAGGCTATTTTTTTTTAAAGGCATTTTCACGCAGTAAGGCATTCCCTAGAATTAGGGCAAGGTGGGCTTAAGAACCCATGCGCAAATTTGTAAACAATACTGTGACAATGCCTTTAAAAAAAAATAGCCTAACCTAACCCTTGGGGTGTCTTATAACTAGGATTGGTTACTGATCCTAAGAAATGCATTTTTAAAAGAGTAGCCTAACCATAGAGATGTTTCACAATATCTTTATGAGCCTAACCTAAGCCCTGAGAGTACCTTATAGCGAGAGTCGTATATAATATATAATACAAACTCGAACTCTTATATGAAACCGCTTTCATGGACTTTAACTAACAAGGATTGGTTAAAGTTAACTTTAACGAACATGATGCCGCTAATCACGGTTGGCTAGAAACAATTTTAAATAAAATTTGAAGGTACCTCCGAGATTCCGATGAATTTTGATTCTAGGGTACCTACAGGTCCTAAAAAAACAAAAAAGAAAAAAATCCGCTCGGCGCATTTTTATTTTTGCCCAAAATAGGGCTATCTCTGTGAATATATTCAAAAAAACGTTTGAAAAAGAAATAATGAATTATAAATGTTACAATTTTAATTGTAATATACTAGAATATGAAAGAAAAGTTAAATTTATGCATTTTTATGTATTTTTAACTCACCTGCGCAGAGCCAGATGTAATGGATGGTCATTGAGGCTGCAAAGCTGACCTAGCTGAAAAAACTACATAAAAAACTACATATCCAGGACAAGATGTGATTTTGTCGAGGAAAGTATACTTGACGATTTCAACTATCATTTTTCTAGACCTTATAGGGTCTCGTCACTGTTTTTGGACACTTTTACTTTAGTCGAAACTGTGATTTTTTCAATTTTTTCGAATTTGATGAAACAACTAAGATTCAGATAAAATAAGTTATAAAAAATATTAGGCCCCCTAATAAGGAGTTTTCATTGGGGGTATGAGCAAAAAAAAGGGGGTTGCTATTTTTCGGGGATGGCAACTTAAGGGATGCTAGTACTGTAATTGGGGTAAAACTTCGAATTTACGCACGCGTAACGTTGACCAAGCCAATTCACAGTAGGCTTGCATAATAATTTCACCAAGTCGAATTTATACTGTACGCGTGCGAAATAAATCGACGCAAGAAATCTTTATTTTTGATATTTTGGATATTTTATCCATCAAGTAAAAATCCCCTTAAAATAGCAATCCCCCTATCTCCCAAATAAAGCTTATAACCAGGGAGATATTATCCCCTTAAATGGGCTTACAACTATTAACATGGAACATGTTCATAGGGAGAGGTACTTGGGAAAAACTACCACTACAGTGAGGGGGGGGGGGGGTGAAAAATAGATGGGTTCGGGGGGGTATAATGTACTTAGAATAATTTCGTTTTAGGAACTTAGAATAATTTCGATTTAAGGACGTAGAATAATCCGGCTTTAGGGACTTGGAATAATATTGTTTGACTTTATTTAATCATTTAAAAATTTATATTACACATAAATATGTTCTATGCTCATTAATTGTGTTTACACAAGCCCGTTACAAATTTTTTTATCTTATTCTAAGTTTTTTCATCAAATTCGGAAAAATTGAAAATATCACAGTTTTGACTTCAGTAAAAGTGTCCAAAAACAGATCTAAAACCCTACATGGTCTAGAAAAATGATAGACGCAACAGTCAAGTACACTTTTAGTAATAAAAAACTCATCTTGTCCTAGATATGTAGTTTTTGATGTAGTTTTTTCAGCTAGGTCAGCTTTGCAGACTCAATGACCATCCATTACATCTGAGTCTGCGCAGATGAGTTAAAAATACATAAAAATGTATAAATTTAACTTTTCTTTCGTATTCTAGTATATTACAATTAAAATTGTAAGATTTATAATTCATTATTTCTTTTTCAAACGTTTTTTTGAATATATTCACCGAGATAGCCCCCTATTTTGGGCAAAAATAAAAAAGCGCCGAGCGGATTTTTTCTTTTTTTGTTTTTTTAGGACCTGTAGGTACCCTACAATCAAAATTCATCGGAATCTCGGAGGTACCTTCAAATTTTATTTAAAATTGTTTCTAGCCAACCGTGTAATGTTATATTTTTATTCATTTTAATCGTCTTCATGGACTTTAACGAAAACGCTTCGCTAAAGTTAACTTTAACTGGTTAATGTTAACTTTATCGGGAGAGCGGACTCTAACGGTAACATATATAAGTTTACGGTGATTGAACAATTCGATAAAATCGTGTAACGACCTTGTACAGGCTCTCTGATAATCCATTTTATATGTGTGTCTGTGCTTAATATATGTGATATATTATAGTAGTTCTTTTCATACTATAAGCTCTTATATATTTACAGACAAATTCACAAATTCGTGTCATTCACTTACACACACTTACAAAAACATGTTTTTCATAAATATGAATACTTATGAATAAGAAAGTTAATGTCAATGAGCTTTTATAAAAGCATTTTTAAGATCAATGGCCAAAAAGACTTTTTTGATATAACGTTTTTTTGTATATGTTTGTGTGTGTTTGTGTCTGTTTATGAAATTTAAAACAAAAGCTCGTAAAAGTTTTAAAACTTTCTTGTAACTTGCATATTTTATAAATGTTAAATTTTTATAAATAAATATTTAATTTATTCCATTTTTTTTACTTTTCTTTTGAATAATTTTAAATTTTTTAATTTTTATATATTAGGCCGGATTTTAATTTGAAAATTTGATTATTATTGTGTAGCGATTTACCAAAAAAACATAGAAAAGCTAAAAATTCAATAGATTCTAATCCCGAGTATTACTACTTACCACAATTGGAACCAAAATAAAAATAACCCCAAAACCAAACTAAATTTAAAAAAAAAAGATAACACCCAGTCTAATATAAAATATGCATATATACGTGTGTGCAACGTCTCGAAATAAACATGTTAGTGTTTACTCAAGGAAAACTTGTCCGATAATATGGAAAAGATATTTTAATATTAAAAAAAAAGTAGAAAAATATTCCTGAAGGAATTCAAAAAGGCTAACATAGTTTATATTTAGAAAATATATATATTTCTGCATATATCCAAGTCAAAGTCGTCTAAAACAATATAAAAGAAATATTACTTTTTTGATAAAAAAAAAAGGGCAAAAGAAAAAAAAAATTTGTTACAATCTCACTGAGTTATAATAACGAATATTATACTATAAATTCATGGATACAATTTATTTATTTATGTATGAGATGAAATTGTCGTTGATTAATTGATTTGTATCCGTATCATATATTTAATAAAAACGATCTGTCATAAATAACAATTTTTAGTTGTATATTAGCTTGGATGTTGTTTTGAATATTTTTTAGTTTTTTTTTTAGATTTTTTGGTAGGAAGAGAAAATTTGGAGAAGGGTTTTAGATATGGAGTGTAAAAATGGTCTGTCACTAATAATTTTGTAAAGGTGGAAGTTTCAAGGTATTAAACAATTACATAAGTTTCTAAAAATTCATTACACTGAAAAAAAAATTCGTTTGCGGTAAACAAAATCCCGTTTGCCACACGATTAAAAATGATCTGAAACAAAAAGAAACTTGATAAATAATTTTTTTTTGTTTATGAAGTAAAAATAAATCACTGGCGACCATTTTTGTCCATAAATTGGTGCTAGCAGCTAAACGAATAGTTGGATCAGAAAGTAAATGGTCGCATCTTTTTTAGAAGGACAAGATATAAAAGGTTTAATGCTTTTTATTTATAGGCAAGATTTTTCTATGTATCCAATACATAGATGAAATCGTGGCTTGTAAGTTTGTCAGGTAAAAAATGGAAATGTCCTATAAATGCCCAATCCGTGGAGAATTTTGGTCCCTAGTTCACTTAGATGCCTCTAACATTTAATGTTAAGTGTTTGTGAGTAGGTATATATGTTTGGAAAGTTATAACCTGAAAATGTCAGAACCTATTCGATGAATTAAAAAAAGCTCTGGGTGGAAATTTTCTAAATCTGATCTAGTCGCGACAGCAAGAAGCCAAAATTTATTTCATCTAATTGTTTTCGAGTAATCACAAAAAATCTGATTTCAGATTTAGTGAAAAAATAAGTTATCCAAAGAATAAAAGATAGACCTTCAACAATCGGTCACTAATATCATCACTTTTGATCTTACTAAAACATACATCTGAGTAACCCATCATCTCCAGGATCACTATAGAATAAATTCAAGCGGTTAGATATTCTAAAATAGTACTTCTAGAATTAATGAATCTTAACAATCTTTTAACATAATGAACAGGCTAATATACAATTTTTGCGATTAAATTATATTCTTTTTATGGATCAATTTTTTATTTTTTTTTATAAAAAATTTTGTAATAATTTATACAATATCTTTTTGTGTAACAGTAAAGGAAAAACGACAAATGGAGAAAAAAAATTTAAGTAAAAAAGACAATTGCATAAATGATAATTTACAGAAAAAAAATAAAATGGAAAATGAAAACTGCTCTTATCAAAAAGAAATTAATTTTTTGCTAAATTATTATTATTCTCATAACTTTTTATTATTTTTTTAAAAAATTACTCATCCAGAAATTAATATTCATAAAAAAAATTAGTAATACCACTGTAAAAAACTCTTGCTTTTCTTTCTTTTTTTTGCTTTCTTGAAAAAAAAAAAAAATAATTTAAAATTCATATAAGATGTTTTGTCTGCGTTGGCTATATAAAAAAAAATAAATTTGTAAATTACAAATGAGTCATTTTTTGTTTTATTTGTTTTTATAGCATTATTTTTTGTCATTTTGAATTCAATTTCTTTATTTTTTTAAAAGAAATAATTAATTACAGTGATAATAAAAGAATTTAATTTATTTGTGAGGTTGTCACTTAAATATGTTTTTGTGTATTTTACAAAAAAATAAGAAATGCGCTGCAAGTTTATTTGTAAAAAAAAAATGTATATTCGAAGCTTTATGGTAAATTCAAAAAGTTGGTTATAGATTATGAATGATTTTGGTAAACTTTTCTGTAACCAATCAAAGTTTCGCAGAGAGCCTAAAATTGCTTCTTTTAGGATTTTTTTGGGTCCAAATTCTAAAAAAAAAAAAACAGTAAAAAACTAACAAAATCAAATACACTCAAAATCATCTTAAAGCTCATAATATAAAAGCTCATTAATATATATTTAAAATCATGTGTTTTGTCGTACTCAATTTATATAAAAACAAAAATTCAAGTCCAAGGAAAAAAAAACGTTCGTTATTTCCGGTCTATATGGTATACAGACCTTGGAATAAAACGTCTGGTTTTTCGTCTCCTTTTAAGATTTCTTGTAATATATTTTTTATTCATTTATTTATAAGCAGTATTTTTGCATATATTTATCTTAACTTTTCTTTCATTCATTTTTTCATTTTTTTCTTAAGTATTTTAACTGCAATGTCTTATCACTTTTTATGTTATTTTGCTTTGTTCGTAAACTTGTAAATTGAACTTTAATGTTTATTAATTGTTGGGTGTATCTTAGACCTTGGCTTATTTCAATTTTTGACGGAATTTCGTATTTTTTATTGGTTCCTGTTAATTTAGGAAATGGTTCCCCCTTCAGGAGATTTTCAAAAAAATTAGAGATTATGGTTTTTCATCATATAAAAACTATAAAATAAAATTTAACGATGGTATTTTTTTTTATGCTCAAAAAATTGATTTTTAAAAAATTCAAAATTGTATTTCGGGGTCTTAAAAAGATCCTAAAATTCTTTAAAAAATTTTTCTAAAATTAAATTAAGCCTAAAAAACCGTATTTTTGGGTTTATTTTAGATTTTTGGGGGCCTGTAGAGGTCTATAGAGGTCTGGTAGATTAGGTTTAACTTCAGGGGCCAATTCACCGTCTTTCAGAAAACTTAAGTAAATTTTGAAACTGTTAAATTCATTAGTAAAATACAGTAAAAATTTATTTACTCAATAAAATCAATTTTATTTCCTTCCAGACGTAAAACTCGTAAGTAAAATTTGGCACGGAATTTCCTGCTTTCGTTTTACGTCTAGGCACGCAAAAAATATTACAAGTACTATGAGTGAATAACTTAAAAGTGATCACGCTATATAATAACTAAATTTTTGCGCCCTTTTTTACTTATTTATTTAAAAATATTTTTAACTTATAAAAACTAAGAGTTTTTTTTATTATTTATAGATTTTTCTTACATAAACGACAAACTGTCAAAAAATTAAAATAACTTTAATGATTGATAGTGGTTAAATGTTTGTATTAAAAGTATTTAAAAAACTTATTTATTCAGATGACAAATAGAATTTTCAATCAGATCATTCAACTATATATGGGTGAACAGGGTACATTGGAACCAACTCGCCTCAATTTCTCCTTAAAATTATTAATAAAAAGTCTTAAACTAAAAAATTCTATTTAATTAAAAAGTAGGATTAAAATTAATGAAAAAAAGTGTACTTAATTCTTATCAATAAAATTCATTTACTTTTGTTATAAATATTTAATCCTTTTTAAAACTTTTAGATAAAGTAATATTTTATATTTCTCTAGGTAGATAAAATAAAAGTAGATTTTTATTCTTTATCATCCTTTTTTTTCTTTCATTGTTTGCTCTTTTTCTTATACAAAGTAAATGTATCGATTTTTGAAATAAAAAAAGGATGTAAATTTATTGAGTTTTATGTTTTCTTAGTTTTTAAAGAATCATCATTAAATTTAAATATTTTTAATAATTCATTTTTTTTTTGCTGGGTTTTGTGCATCAATTTATTTTTTATCGATTTTATTTTAGTTGATTTAATATTTAATGTGTATTTACAAAATGAATGAATTCGTTGATGCTGAAATGAAATATGAAATTACGAATGCTGGAATAATGTAAATAAAGTTTTTAAAAAAATTAATTCAGTCTAATTTCCAAAGTCAAGTTGTTTACAAGGATTTTAACAAAATTTTGCAAACAGAATTTTTCCCATTAAAGCTTTTCTAAAAAACTAAAAATTTAATCACCCCTTAATAAAAAAAACAATTCAAACTGTTTATTTGCAACAAAAAAAAAGAAAATACTTTTTTGATTTATAGCTTTTTATGAATATTTTTTGTTGTTTTATGACGCTTATAGTTGTTTTATGAATGTTGTAAAGTTTTACTAACCTAAAAGGTTTATATGCATTACATAGTAAAAGTAAGGAAATAAGATTTTGATAGCCAGCAGAATACTAAACTGTAAAATTATTTATAGCTTTCATCATTTTTTTTTTTTTTTTGCTTAGAAAAGTTGTAAACTTTCTATTCTTTATTTTTTTTTTTGCAAGCTAAATAAAAAAAAAAAGTGATATGTTTTTTATTGTTGATAAGGTTTTTAATAACGTTTTTAATCATTGAAATAAAATTTGAAGAAAAATTCCTTATTTCGAAGGTATTGAATGGAAAATACGGGAAAATAAATATAAAAGATATTTTGAATGTAAATTTTGATGTTGTTTTGAATGTGAAATTAAAATAATAAAAAATAACAAACATATTTTTGCATAATATAGAATTAAAGTAGAATATTGGTCAGTAAGGTCAAAATTAACTGGAAGTACTTTGGTTACATAAATAGTTGCTAAAATTGGGACTTATTAATGCAGACTTAGGAAGTTGATTGAGATGTACACACTAATAAATTTTTGTTTAGATTGAAGAGTCATTTTTATAATTGAAGCCTCCCCAGTTGGCACACTGTTGTAGTTATAAACACAGAAAATGTCAGGGTTTATGTTAATGGTAAAAGGTGATAGAAAATCATCAATTATTTGCACTTAAGTCACCGTTGTGTCTAATGCATAAATAAACTGATATCGATTTTTTTATGATATATGCTCATAAATATAACAATACAAATTCTGCATTTACTCAAGTACTTTATACTTAAAGATCAAAAGTCTTTTTTTTAGTTTCTTGTAGAAAACCGTTGTTTCAACTCAATGTACTTATAAAAGCTTTCTTCTTTGTAGTTTGAGATAGAGTCGAATCACTAATGGTTTTATTAGATTCTAGAAAATTGAATCTAAATATGAATTTTTTGTAGTATTCTTTCATGTATAAGATCTAACCTACTTTACGCGTTTTTGAGGCTACTTGATACGAATTTTGACTCAAATTTTGAGGTCGTGTATATATGAAAAATGTGTGTTATATCCTTGAATTAGTATAGAAAAATTACAAAATCACTCCCTTAAACGGATATTTCGTACCTTTTTCATGTAAAGAACCCCGATATTTGTAGTAGGCTAAATAATACAGTATCGGTTTCTGAGTATTATTAAAACATCCCTTAAAAACTATTTATAAAACACTAGAGGGGCGATTTTATATAGCATATTTTACTAGATTCTGGGGACACTAGACTTGAAACTATTGAACTTTAGTAAACATTACTAAAAATTTATTAAAATTCTGATTGAAGGTTGTTTCCTGGATCCTGCTCGAGCAGAATTTTAATAAATTTTTAGTCATAATTAATTAATTTTACTCTAGTGTCCCTAGAATCTAGTAAGAATATGCTCCATGAAATCGACCCATAGAGGGTATCGAATCGTCGTATTCAGTTACTTGGTTCCATTGAATCATATATTGAAAATTCCGAGTAACAATGCACTTCTCTAAAATGAACAATACCGAGCAACATATTCTTTGACAACTTGCAATAATTATGTACCAGTGAATATAAAATTTTTATATTCTTACTTATGTTATTACGATTATATTCATCTTCCTTCCGCTGCTTCTCAATCTCCGTTGGCGCCCTCGCGATTATATAAATTTTTATTATTTTACATACATTTTTCTCGTAATAATCGTACCAAGTTGACTTCCGTAAAGCTTCATAGAAGTACTACTATTTATATTTAATATTACGAATGGTTAGATAGTCGATGAGGTTTCCTGAAACTAAAACGTTGATAAGGAAATTGTGTGTGCTTTTAGAGTTAATTAATAATTATGTACGATTCAATGATTTAATCTCATCTAACAATCGCTGAAATTTCATTTTATCTTTTCTTTCGGTCTAATAAATTTCTATAATTAAACATTTTTTTTTAATAATTTGTAGCAATTAATTAAATTTTCATTTATTTAATTACATTTACTGATTTTTTTTAATTATTGGATAAATTTTTATTGATTTGATTGAAATACGGAAATGTACGAGCTTGCAGGGATGAGTCTATTTAAACTAACAATAAGTTACTAGAATATTTTTGCTAGATTCTTTAATTACAGTAAAAATAAATTTTTTTCAAACTGTTACTGGTTTTCGAGAGCTTGTAAAAGAATTCAAAAATATGTTAATACTGTAAACAGCTTTTAAGTAACTTATTGAAAATTTTTGAAAATCTTTTTGAGACTCAGCAATAAAAAGTTTCAGTTGTTCACACTTGACTAAAGAATATAACTTAAGGGTGAAAATTTAGTTTTTGAAGAGTGAAATTAGCTTATTCTGGTTGAAAGACCCTAAACATTTAGTTTCCATAACTATTCTTTTTTTTTAAATAAATTTATTGAAGAATTTTGATTTGAATTTTTAAAGCTAACCATGACAAAACTTATGAAAATAGAAAGCAACATTTTTTATCCTAGATTACTTCAAAAAATAAAAATATATATTAAAGTATGAAAAATGAAACTTTTTTTATACAAAAAAATTATCATAAAAAAAATTCATAAGAATATCCCACTGATTTGACTAAATATGCCCTAAAAATAAAACACAGACTTTAAAAAAAAATCTTTGACAAAAATATTCAAGACTAATTTATTTACATCTCACTTTAATCTTGATATTTATAATTTTTTTCTTCAAATAATGAAGAGCACAAAAAAAATTACAAAAGATTTAAAAAAAATTTGACATTTATATAAATTCCAAAAAAAAGTATTATACGGTTCGTGTTTTATAAAAATACGTTAATCCCTCAGTTAACTGCACCCAGTTGAACGATTTTTTTTCGAAAGAGAGAAAACAAATCACTTTTGAAAGCTCGTTGTCAACATAAAGGCGAGCTTTAAACTTTATAGAACTCGTTATTTATTATTCCAGATCAGCGAGTTCTATCATTTGTTTTTTTTTATAAAAATAATAAAAATTTTTTTTTTTTTTAGAATTGAACTTTTTTTTTGAAAAATTTTTTTTGATACTTTCAATAAAAAAAATGATCCAGCAATTACAAACTTGAAAGCTTAAGTTCTAAGTTCATAAAAAAAAAAATGTGATTTCCGTAGAAAATTTTTTTTTTTCAATAGTGATTTAATCACTCAATAAAAAGAAAGTCGTATAATACGTTATATCTGCTCTTAATCTTAGAACTGCATAGTTTTCTCATTTAAAAAAAGAGTAGAATTTTTTTTTCTTTAGATAAAATGAACGTTAAATTTCAAAGGATTTTTTCTTTTTCGTATAAAAAAAAAAGCTAAAAATTTTATTTTTTTTTTTTATATAAAAAGATGCAATCGCTCAAATATTTGAGATCGATGAAACATGTTGAGATTCTTAAGATAGCGAGAAAAATGATATAGAAAAAATTGATGATATATAAAATAAAATAATAAAGTTTATAAGTTATGTGTTATACTGGAAAGATTAATTAAATTTTGATGTTTGGAAAAGTAAATTACGTCGTAAAAACAGAGAGAAAATGTTATAATCTTTAGGAAAATGTATGTGAGTGGAAAATTTGTAAATTGTATTTTGGTGGAAAATAAATGTTTTTGGATGCATTGATATGGTGTACATCACTAACATGTAAAAAATTTCGAATTCAGTCAGTTTTATGCAAATTTTTTCTCGCAAGTGAAATCAGTTCTTTATGTTATATAAGTAAAGCGCGAAAGTCTTAATTTTATTTACATTTAAATGCTACAATTTATTTACAAATATTTCCGCTTTTACTCATACATTTTAGATATTTTACAATAATTTATTACAAATATTGAATAAATCTAAACTAGCAAAGTATGCATTCCTCAAAAGATAAAATTCCAAACAATTCTATCAGCCTAAAAAGATAAAACTATTTAATTAATGAAAATTTGTATAAAAACAAATATTCTCTATAAATATGTCTCATAGAAAACGCATTCTTTGATAAATCAGCGCCTGTATAAAAGCAAATATACCAATCGATAACAAAAGGTATAGAAACTACTACACTGGAATATTAATCTTACTGGCATATAGCAACAACAAATATAATATGCACATACATGCTTCTGTACTTGCCACTTTCATTTCATCGCGCTACATATAACCCACGTTTATGACTCGCTACGGGTTACCGTGCACGTTGTATAACCAAATTTTACTTCAAATGCAGATGATGATATAACTTTGCATTACATGTTTGTATGTATGATGAACAACGGTGACAAAAGTCCGGTAGCTTGTGATCAAACTGTCGACTTGTATAACGAATGATTTGTTCAGACACTAATATATAGAAAGTGTATTCCTATTTTGAATTTGATACTGTAATGTCAATGAAAGACAAAAAAATAACAAAAGTTCTCGAATTTCATGTATGAATTTTTTTTATTTCGCAGTTTTTATAACTTTTATTATTGAAAAAAGTTCATTTGATAAATGAATGTGAAATAAATATTATGTTTATGTATGCATTCAGAAAAAATATTAGTTTTTGTATTTTAATTAAAAATTCATTTTTAGACATTCGTCAATTGATTTTAATTATTTGTTTTTTTGTGTGTAAGTATTGATGGTTATACGAGGTAAGAAGTAATTAATTTACAAAGCTCAATTTCTTGAAGACCAATACCTTAAGTACTTGTTCTTGAAGTATACTTATACTTAGAATAGTATTACTTTGGAGCTAAAGTTACTGAACAACCAATATCCGCTATATCGTTTACCTATCTATTATGTATTATGATTCCTATAGTTTGCTTTCTAAAGAGCCCTTTGTCCTAATAAAACTACCACCTTGTAAATTATCAAAGAACTTTCATCTGATTTCTTTTTTAATAATATTTCTAGTTTCTGAGGTAAAAATTTATTATCCATAATTCTGATAACGAGATATTTTTGGACTAAAAAGAAAAAATTTTTAAATTCTTGATTAAATCAAAATTTTTTTTAATAATAGCTTTAGTTTAACTCAAAACTTTGGTGAAAGCTTGAATTTTACACAAAAAAAACTTTATTTGAGAAATCGTTTAACAAGGTTGGAGAATTTTTATGTTTTAAAACACCTTAAATTAATATAATATTTCACAAAAAAATTCAACAAAAACGTACGAGATTGAATTTCACACAAAATAGAGACCTACAACTTTTTTTTTAAAATTTGACAGTAATATTAAAATTGTTTTTTCTTTGAGCCAAAAATAAAAATTTAATGATTATTACAGCGAGAGAATTAATAATATAATCCTTACGGTTCGTGGAGTTGAAAAAATGACTTAAAAAATTTTGATGTCTTAAAGAGTGCAGTTTAAAAAATCGCAATGAAAGAATTTAAAACATCCAATTATGAAAAGTGTTTTGAAACATTCATAGAAAAAAACTTTTTATTTCTTTAAGCTTTAATCCTCGAACCTCTTAAAACTTAACAAAAGCTTTCATTTTTTTTTAACCAGATTCATTAGCACAAAATACTTTACAAATCTATTGTTTACAAAAAGTGCTTTTATTGAAATTTTTCGCAGAGTTGAATGAAAATAATCTTAAAAGTTTTTTTTTTTTAATTTAATCTTTTTATACAGTAAAAAATTTGTCGAAAAACTATTGGGAAACTATTTGAGAAATAAGAATTTTCTAAAGATCATCAGTTCAGTTATTAGTAAAAGTAATTATAAAAAAAATGTAAAAATTAAAATACAAATAAAAGCTCAAACTTTTGTTTAAGTATTTACCTTTAAGAATCTCAGTTATTTTCCGGTGACATAAGCTCAAAGCATTTAAAAACGTTATTTTATACATGCATAACTACCCAAAAAATATTTTCAAAAATAATAACACGAATAAAATTAATTCAAAGCTAGAAATTTCATCTTCAATTATTCTTGTATTTTCGTCTAAATAAAAAATAAAAGCTGAAATTCAAGCAAGTAAAAAAAAATTTGATTGTAAAATTTTCTGCTCTACATATTTTTCTTGCATACTTTTCATGGTTTAGTTTCAAACGTATTATATGAGAATTCTAAGAATTTTCTATTTTATATTTCTTTGCTAGAAATATAGAGAATAAGAGACTTTCATTTTCTTACGAATGTCTGAAAATATACGCTTTTTTTTTATTTTAAAAACGTTTTGGTATTCATGGTAAATAATAATAAAAATAAAATGTAATTATAAATTTATAATTGGATTTCTAAAAGTTTATTGTGATGAAAAAATTTTGTTCTTCGTGTTAAATTGAAAATTTAATAAAATTTGAGTACACAATTTAAAATTGAAGTACAAGCAGTTTCATATGATTTTCTGTTTCCTTTATAATAAAAAAATCAAATTTTTTATATGAAAGCTTCCATTCCAACTGGAACCAAGTTTAACTGAAGGGTTGCTGAAATCGGACCAAACTATTTTTTTTTCCAAAATACAACTAAAAATAAGTACTCTCAGCCAATTTTAGCTTTCTAGGTAAAATCCTTGATTTTTGGCACCCATTTTTGTGTTTTTGATCTACTTTCGTGAATTGACTCAAAATTTTTTGGATGTCAAATGCTTATTTTGCGATATAAATATATTTTTAGGTGCTTATAAGAAGTCTCTCACAAAGTTCGATTCTGGTGTCCATAATTTAAGTTGCACTGCGAAAAAGCGAGAAATGCACGATCCAAATAAAAATTTGAAATCGATTTATACTTTAGATTTCCTATAAGTGCGTTAATGGATAACATTTTTAAACGCAAAATAAGTACTTGCAGCAAAAGTAAAAATATTTTAAAAACACAGAAATGGCTGACAAAAATCAAGTATTTGATCTACAAACCTAAGATTGGCTGAGAGTACTTATTTTATGTTGTAATTTGGGAAAAAAATTGTTTGGTTCGATTTCTATGCCTCTTCAGTTAAAATTGAACCCATTTGGGGTAGAAGCTCTCATATAAAAATACGACAAAAGTAAAAATATTTAAATTTCACAGAATTTTGTTTATTTTTTTCAAACGCACATGTTAAAAAAAATGAATAAAATAAAATTCAAAAAGATGTTTTTTAAAATCTAACTGTTTAGAATTCTTGAAGTGAATTTTCACAGTCAAAAAGATTCTCTTTAACAATTGTCAATCTCAATACACATTTATGTATTTTTTCAAATATAAATACTGGAAGGTAGATAAAACTAAAAATAAAAAATAAACAAAAGAAATAAAAAGAGAAAATATACAGTAAAGATAACGATAAAATGATTTTTTTTTTATTTTTATTTAGTCGATTTTTTTTAAAGTTACGTTACACTATTCATCGCCTGGGTGGTTTCCGTATCTGAATGACGTTGTTTCCGGAGCAGGAAGTTAAAAGCTATACGAATAGCAATTCTCATCATATTCAGAATGTCAATGTAAACTCTAAGAAAAAGAAGATACTCATTGTCGTGTTCGTACTCACATTCAATTTCCATGATTTCCGTGGGAAACTATGACTATTTTTATTTTATGTTTTGATATTCAAATTTACAGATTTTAACTAAAAAAATTTTTTCTAATCTTGATGATATGAACCTCGATTAGTCGAAAATTTATTTTAGTTTCTGGAACTTTTTTTACTTACATACTTAAATAATTTAAATTGGTATCCCTGTCTAGTATGTGATTCGAATCATCGAGGTTCAAGGGTCGTCCTCGAAATATAATTAATTTTCTCTTAAAGATTTAATGGAAATTGAATGTTCTCAGTATATTTTAGAAGTAAATATATTAAAATAACGTTTTAACTGTAATATAGAAATTGAAATTCTCACTAAACTCTTTATTTGTATAATTCGTGGTTTAATATTTGTTTTACGAACTTTAATTTTATTATTGCTTCGGCGGTTCATTATCGTTCTTGCCAAATTGAAAAATTCTTGTACTTTTAATTTCAGAAATGAAAAAACGGGTTATCAACAATTTCTCAATTTTTTTCGGTTATCTGAAAGTTCAAAATACCTGAAAACGCGGGTCAAATGAATGTGCTTTAAAATTTTTTTTCAGAGTTAATTAATAATTAAAAAAATAGTGCATTATTCATTGAATTCCAAAATTTAATTTATTTTAATCCAGTTTACCTGAATTTCATGTTTATTTTATATAAATATAAAATAAAAATTATTTATTTTTTTAATTAAACAATTTATACTTTTATCTTTTACAAACGTCAATTGTTAATTTTTTTAAATCGATACGTATATATTTCAATAGTTTTCGAAAATGTTACAAATTGTTGTTTTATTTAGCCAATAATAGTTTTAATCATTTATTTAAAAAAAATAAAAATTTATTTTTGCGTTAGTATATGAGGAGTTCTATGCCTACTGCACAGCAAATCTCAAAAATTCAAAAATTAATACAACCTTGAATATGAACTTTGCAGTAGAAGAGTTTTTGGTCACCATTAGGGGTTTTCTAATCGAAAAAATTAAATTTTATATTTTGGTTGATATAAATCGGTGCTACCAAAATTATTCATAACTCGAATACATTTGAATAGAACTTTGAATGAATGAAATTCATCACCACATAAATGTCCTGATTACAACTAACAAAAATTTTCATTTATTCATAAAAATTCTAATAAAAATAATACCTAAAAAAAAAAGTAATTTCAACAGAATAAAAATTTCTATCATAATACTTGGTTTATTCACTATTCACAAAACAATAGATAAAAAAAAGTGAATGTTACTGCATACAACAATATATGAATATAAAATATATTGAAATTTATAACACACTTTACATACATTCAATTTTATTTTTATTTATAAAGAAAGACATTGTTAGTTTTTTTATTTTTTATAGAAAATAAAAGATACTATAATGTACATTTGCTTTTTGAATTGATATATTTTTTTCTATTATTAGGTTATAGTTATTTTACACTTGTGTAATATAAACATTTTTTTAGAACCAATTGTAAATCGATATTTATGGGGGGTGTATTTGGGTAAATTTGTTTTGAATATTTTATTTTCTTCAATTATTATGTCCCCACGTAAAAAGATTCAGCTTAATTTTGGGTAAGCTTAAGGACTAACCTAAAAAAGCTTAATAAAAATAAAAGGTTATTTGGAAGATATTAAAATATATATTTTTTCTTTTTTAGGTTAGTCCGGAACTTACCCAAAATTAAGCTTAATCTTTTTACGTGGGGCCGCTCTGGTCAAAAAATTTGAGGTTAGAATCTTTATAATAGAATCGTATAAAATGTACTCCTAGATCCGGATTTCTCGTTTTTATACTATTACAAATAATTTTAGATTTGATTGTGTGAATTATTGAATTTTTAGGGTAAATTTTTTAATGAAATGAACTCCGATATAATACAATCAATCGTATGTAAATATTTATAGATACGTCCAAGATAGAACAAGCAGCCGAAAAATAAAAAAAATTAAAAAAATTTTTTCTGTCATTTTTTACCTGGGATTTGTGAAACCACTCCTATTTTACATTTCCTGATGCATAATTTTGATATACAGCTGCTCCGAAGTTGGATTTTTTCAATTTTTTGATTTTAGCTGCCCAGTTCAACCTGAAATAACTTAAAACTATGAAACTTTTAACAAATACATACAATTAGGAAAAAATTTTCTTTCTATAAATTAAAAAAGAAAGCGTGTGTGGCTCTAGGGCAGCGTTTGTGCCTGGGGTCCTTAGAGTCCGGGGTTCAAATTCCACTGTCACCAACAATAATTTTAAGATTTTTTTTATTTTCTATTTTTCGGTTGATCGTTCTATCCTGGACGTGCTTATATGTATAATTTTAATGAATTTGCATTTTTTAATTGAAAATTTAAAAAATTTCTACAAAAATAAAATTTATTTACATATAAATTAATTTTTTATTTTTACACAAATAATTAAATTAAAATTAACGTATATTTGTATTTTTAATACTTTTTTCGTCTGTCTCTGACTAGAATTATAAATGCATATATAAATATATGTATAAAAATAAAACGAAATGTTAACGACCTAAATTGTAATTTCCTGTCATCAAAAAATATATCTCGTATCCTAAATTTGATTACTGAACAGACGATAATATTTATATACTTGTTTTAAAGAAATGATTCAGTTTATGAATAAAATAAATTAAAACTGCACTAAATTTATATAAATATTTGCATGAATAAAGATTATTTAAGAAATTATTTGATAAAAACGTGAAAAATATTGATTCAATAAGAAATAAATGTCATTTTTAGTATATGACCTACAATATTATATTTTTGACGAAACAATTTTTAGTATTTTAATATTTTGAGTTTAAATAATACAATTTTAATTTAAGCCAGGCTTTGGCTTTAGCTAAAAAGTCTGATCCAAGTATACAAAAGCCCGAGCTATAAAAAGTTAAATTTTAATTATGATTTTATATCGACATTAATTAAATCAAATAATTAAATCTCTTCTCTGCTATACGGGAAAGCTTTTATATGATCTCTTTTTTAATTATAACATATAAAAGTGGAACAAAAAATATTTAAATTAATTAAATGCTATTTTATTCAATTATTTGAAATTGCAAAGAATCGTACATTTCGAGCTTTTACTTCGAAAGTAAAATTTAATTACTGAAATTTAATTACTAAAAAATTCATATGGAGCTACAAATTTTTGACGAAAATATTTCTAAAAAATGCAAAAATGTAATACTATCAGCCTACTACAGTTTAAAATTAAGTATGCATAAATTTATATGACATTTCCAGTTGGTTGAGGCACTGCACCCTTAAATAGTGTAAGATATATTTTAAATGTTTTCTTTAGTTTAAAGTTACTGGTTTTTGTAGGTTTCAATTTTTTAGTTGATTGTTTCAAAAATAATACTCGTAATGCGTTAACAAAGTTTACGTATTTATCAAAAGTATTTTAAAATTTAAATTATAGAGCGAAGCTCTATTTTATATTGATAAAATTTTCAAATTTAAGATTTTTTATATATAAAATTTTATTTAACAACATGTCATAGAAGAAAAATTATTATTAAAATTCTTATAAACTTTTGAAAAACTATTATTAATCCCTTCCTACATCAGATTAAAAGTAAAAATCCCCAACTACACTACACAAATTTCAAAGATTATTAGATTTAATATCGAGTTTTAATCCGATGTAGAAAAGGCTTTACATGTTACAACATCGATATTGGTGTAGTTTTTTGTTAGCTCTTGTAATTACATAGTTTTAAACAAAGTTAGCCTAATTAAGTTATTCTGTAATTTCTGTACTTGCTTATAAATTATAAGTAGAGTTTCGTATTAACTTTAAATTTATATTAGATAAAACTTAATCACGAAAAAATAATTAAGAAATTTAATGTGAAAATTTAAATTTTTTAATTTACATAAATAACGTATTTTTATTTAAATTGATTTTCTTGAGAACAATGTCGTACTTTATGGTCCATTTATTTGTATCTATTCTAAGTGTTTACCTTATAACAGTCCTAGATATACTAAACCTCTTATGTTTGCATAAGTCTTGTAAATGAATTCTATTGGTAGTCGATTTAAATTTCAATATTAATTTTCACAGGCTAATAAAATTTTGATCATTTAACCAATTTAAGTACTGAAAAAGCTTTTACTGTTATTTTTACTATTGCTTGTGGCTTATATGAGAAGTTTCAAAAATTTTTTTAAACTATTCCTGCATAACACTGTGAGATTGTGCTGCTTGAATTTTTGAATAAGTAAATATGAATAATGTCCAAAAATTTATTTACTGTTGGAAAATACCAAAATCAAAACTAGATAATTAATTATTAACATAAGTAAGTTTTGCAAATAAACAAAATAAGTAATTTTCGATGAGAAAGTTTTTCATTTTTTTGCTTTTTTTTTTGTTTTTTAGGTACATTTGTCGATTTTTTACGACCGTTTTCAATTTTGATCAAATCATATCCCATTTTTTGACCTGCTTAATTTAGAGAAAAATATTTACCTTTTGGTTTCTTTCAAATAGGAAATTTTTCACTTAACGCTTCATTTATACACTAAAAATTTAATCAAAACTGCACATGTACGATAAATCTCAATTTATTAATTACAAAGGTCAAATTTTAACTCCAAAAAAATTTCCGATCGCGTCAACTTTCCGAAAATTTAGTAGAACAAGACAAGCTAACGTAGCCAAAATATTCACCAATATCTATTATGAAATTCATTCATACAACTAAAAGTGTAAAAAGACTAAACATACCAAAAAACCGAAATAAATTAAAAATTATGCAACTAAATACCATCACATATTTAATTCAAAATAATATTAATAATAATAACAATAGAGTATAATTAATCAAGTATAAAATTAATATTCATACGATAAATATAAATGTAAATTAAAGTTATATTATTGTAATTAATAATATGCAAATGAACTTCATACAGAAAATAAATCAGCTAAATTTTTTGTTTTCCCTAGTCAGTTAATTGTTAATAAATTTCATAAGTAAATGAAGCTTAGAAAGAGAGATAATGTATACTATATAGTAATTTTAATTAAAGCTGAATCAACATGGTTTTGATGTTGCTGTGCGTATATCTAGAGTGAATATACAAATTTCTAGAATGCATCAATATTCATATCATAAGTAAAATGTTACAATTAATATGCATAAATTTAAAAAAAATTCAATTAAATATGTGAATTTTTTACTTTGGACAACTTACAGTTCACATACTACATATATATGTATGTGTGTGTGTATTTTTCTTCTTTTTGGATTTAAGCTTCTTTTTTTTTTTAAAAAAAGAAAAACGTGTCAGTAAATAAAGGTTACTTTTTATTTAAAGTTTTTTATGCTACTTCTTATAATTGAAAAAAGCTAAAATTTTAAATTTTATTATCTATCTATCTGTTCAATTTTTATTTCTTGTCTTGTATTTGGAATAAGAGAGCTTTTTAAATTTTTTTATTTTATATTATTCGAAAAATATTTTTTTTCTATATACTGGGTCTCAGTGCCGAAATTTTCATGTCAAGTTTAACCAAAAATTTTACAGAATTTTACGCCCAGTCAGTAGGGGAAGACAAACCTCCGGAGCACTGACTTATTTTAAAAACCCCTAGTGCTCCTTTTATTAGAGTCCTATAGTTGGTCTATCCTGGTATCTTTAAGTAGGGTCCCTGGATGTCCCAGAATTGTGTTTTTGTACCCTTGGATGGTGTTCAAATTTAGTGTTCCAAAGTAGCACAAGTTAGGGGCGTCAATTATCTTACTACAGTTCAGGGATCCCTGTTGCAAGCTCACCTTAGGCTGCCCTCTCAGCTGGAGACCTCTCTCTTTTCAAGCAGATTTTTTTCACAATGAGATATTTCAATTGTCGCCTTAATTTTCGAAAATGGTTAAAAATTCAGAAGAATTAAAAACTGAATATTTAAAAAAATACTATCGGTTTATTAAAAATCAAGTTATATAAGATTTTTCGCTTTATAAGCCCTTTGGAATTGTGAACCTTCAGCTGTAAATAACCACACAAATAACCCAGACAGACGTAAACATTAAAATAAAACAAAATACAATTTATTTTTGCTAAAATTTAAATCCCTAATTCTAGTCTTGTAATTCCTCTTCATACAATATGCAGTCAAATTTATATAACCTTAAAACCATCTCCAATCTAATTTATATAAATTTTATATAATTAATACTAAGCTGTTAAACATAGTTTATAAACGAAAGATCAAAAATTTAAATTATTTAAATATTTTAACGAAATCTAAAAAGTTTTAAAAGTTATTCAAGTTTTCTAAAACTTTAATATATGATATGACGTATTAATGATTTATCACTAAGAAAAATTTATAGACATAAAATATTATATATAGACTTAGCTAAAACTGTTTTTGGTTATAATAAAATAAATTTATAAATTTCCTTTCTGTTTTAGCAAAACTATCTAATGAAGTTTGGCTATTTACCTCAAAGTGGTTTCGAAACTCAAAACTTACGTTCAGTAGAACAACTAAGGGATGCCATCAAAAGTTTACAGGTCAGTTTTATATTATATAAAAAAAAAGCAATACACTTTTATAAAATTCTTTTTAGGTTATGTACACACACATACAAAGATTACTAAAAAATTACATATCTAAAAAAAACGTGGGGCTATAAATGATGTATGAAAATTTTTGTTTTATTTATTATCTCTTGCAAACTTTTGTGTACGTACATGCATAATATATTGTTTAACTGAGGATATATTATACTTCTTTTCATTGCTTTGTGTGTATACACTTTTGGAAAATTTACTGCATTATCACTAAATTTTCGTATATACATAATGGGTTTGATACAGGTAATTTCACCGGAAAGAAATTTTTTTTTTTAGATGTTGAGTTTTTTTGGAATTTATGTTATGATAGTTTTTGATATAGAGTTTTTTAGGCTTTTTGAGTTTAAAATTGCTTTTATGATATAAAAATGAGTTTTGTTATATTTTAAATATAGAAAAGACGAATCCAATATTAAATATCACTTTTTTTCATATATTTTCAGAGCTACTCCAAGTATAATATTTCAATATATAACTAAAAAAAAAAAAAAATAATATTTTTTAAACGCATTATTCTGTTTTTTGTTTACGTATTAAAGAAAAGTAATTTTAAAAAGCTTTGGCAATATTAGGAAAAATTGTATGAATAAAATTTTATCGAATTTTCTAGATATATATATATGAAATGATACCAATACAATTTTCTTGTACATGTGAACACGTAGAGATGATAAAAAGGGATATACGCAAGATCACCTATAGGTACTGCGGTACTTTAGTCTCTGTAGTATTCGACTTTCCTCCGAGAATAGAAACTTAACGATCACACTAGATCGAAAACTTGGATATAGTACTATATTCTAGAAATCCTCGATGTTGTTGGATTCTATTCATATAGGTATAAAATTGTATATGGTGCTGTCTTAACATATAAATTTTAGCATGAAGTTAATTTCGATTTATCTAATTTTTTTTTTAATTTTAGTTATTAAAAATTTAATTATAATTAATCAATAATTGCTGGCTTTAATTGTGTGAAACCAGCCACGGTCCTAAATATATATTTATAAAATGTTACATAAAATCAGTATTATACAATTACTAAAA
The DNA here is from genome assembly GCA_022575985.1 of Anagrus nilaparvatae. NCBI lineage: Eukaryota > Metazoa > Arthropoda > Insecta > Hymenoptera > Mymaridae > Anagrus > Anagrus nilaparvatae. The sequence goes on along the minus strand of JAKSXM010000246.1, from coordinate 4,498,248 downwards.
TTTATTACTGATTTATTATTGCCATCTTTAACCAATTACAAATGTAATTTATTTTTTAGTTTTAAACATTTGATACTTTCAGATATCGATAATATTTAATAAAAATATTTGCTAACCAATATATACTAGCAGAAGTTAATATCGTTCTCTCCTAGAAAGAAAGACTCAGTATACTTTGGCGTTCAACAAAGCCCTACTACATATATTTTTATACGTAAATTCCCATATAAAATTTTGTAGTAGGTCTTTATTGTACGCCAAAGTGTGCTGGGTCTTTCTTTCTAGGAGAGAACGATAATATATGCTGTGTAGTTCGTGTTATATATGTTATTTTTATTTTTTAAAAATAAGAAATTAAAAAAAAAATAATTTTTTATATTAAAATTTTTTTCTCGCAAGTGAAATTAGTTTGTCAGTTTATATAAGGAGTTAAAATTAAAAACTCCAATATGCATTTAAATAAAATTTCTGTTTACTTTATTAATAAATTTTCGTTAAAATATTAATATTCTACCTAATTATAGATACTTAAAAATATTGAATCAATCAAAAGTGTCTCCGTCATCTTTATTTTAAGCCGACTTGTTTTCGGAATCGCCTTTTTCGTATAATTTTTTGCTTACACTTCTGTGGAGTAATGACCTATATGCCTTCACAGATAGTCTTATTTATATTCGGGATTTATTCCACTTTAAAATTATTGGAATTTTGCACAATACTATATAAAGTAAATATAACTAAGTATAAAATAATATATAATTTAAAAAAATTATCCAAACATAAATATCGGTAAATAATTCAAAATTTATTGAAAATTTTTTAAAATTATAGACTAAAAAATCAAAATTATTATTAAAAAAAAATCTTCCATTATAATCAGAAATTTAGTCTATTTATATTCAAAGACTGCAATATAATTCAATTTTACTTGCATTTAAATTGCATTTTAAAAAGATATTTTATAAATATAAAAATAAAAATAAAGAATAGATCCTTTCATTATGAATAATGAACATTGCTTTTGTAAGGATTCTTATTATATACAAACTAACAGTCTTATAGCTGCGATCGAGGGGCTGACAACGCGATTTAAAAAATTAGCGATTTAAAAAGCGATTTAAATACTTTAAATACATTGAATCGCTTTTAAATTATTGCTTTAAATTTAATTTTTTGACATAAAAACTGTTTCTAGGGGTTTTTGGGGTCACGAAAATTGAAATTTTAACCGGATTCAACCCCAGGTTTATCCCTGCCCATATTTATGACCAAAAAATTGGCCAATTTTTCAGAAAATTTACCAAATATTTTAAATCGCTTTTAAATTAATGCTTTAAATTTAATTTTTTGGCATATAAACTGTACCTAGGGGTTAGCGGGGGCACAAATATTTAAATTTTCATCGAATTTAACCTCAATATCATCCCTACCCTTATTTTAGACCAAAAATTTGGCCAAATTTCCAGAAAATTTGCCGAATCTCTTATTTTTTTTACATTTTCGCACTTTGAGCGCTCAGATTTGCACCATACAAGTTTTTTGGGTCGCTGATCAAGAATTTCGACCTCTTTTTTATAAATAATCAATATTTCACCCTTGAAGTAGCTAAAACTACCCCCGAAAAGGGGGTGTTTTATCTATTTTCGTACTTTTAGCATCCAGGGTATGCCTATATAAGTTTTTTGGGTCGCTTATCAAGAATTTGGACTTCTTTTTTATAAATAATCAATATTTCACCCTTAAAATAGATAAAACACCCCCTTATATCTAAAACTACCCCCGAAAAGGGGGCGTTTTATCTATTTTCGTACTTTTAGCATCCAGGATATGCCTATATAGGTTTTTTGGGTCGCTGATCAAGAATTTGGACTTATTTTTTATAAATAATCAATATTTCACCCTTAAAATAGCTAAACCTACCCCTAAAAGGGGTGTTTTCACTATTTTCACACTTTGAGCGTCCAGAGTACGTTGTTATACGTTTTTTGTGCATCTAATCAAGAATTTCGAATTATTTTTCATAAATAATAAATATTTCACCCTTAATATAGCTAAAACTACCCCCGAAAAGGGGTGTTCTTGCTAACTTTGTACTTTAAGCGTTCAGAGTAAGTTCATATACGTTTTTTGGGTCGCTTTTCAAGAATTTCGACTACTTTTTCACAAATAATTAATATTTCACCCTTAAAATAGCTAAAACTACCCCCGAAAAGGGGTGTTCTTGCTAATTTTGAACTTTAAGCGTTCAGAGTAAGTTCATATACGTTTTTTGGGTCGCTTTTCAAGAATTTCGACTTCTTTCTCATAAATCTTACTATATCACCCTTTAAATTATCCTTAAAATGGGTGTTTTTGTTATTTTCGCAATTTAAGCGTCCAGGATATGCCCATATAGGTTTTTTGGTTCGCAAATCAAAAATTTTGATTTTGATTTTTAAATTATTAATACTTTACCCTTAAATTAGCTAAAACTACCCCTAAAAGTTTAAATTCTAATTTTTGGCCCAGAAATTGGAGAAAAAATGGCCAATTTTCGAATAAATTACTTTCGAAGAATTTACTTTCTATATATCTTAAGGGGTATTTGAGTATGCAGAAACGGAATTTGATAACTAAATTTTATAATTCAAATTTTTAGCCAAGAAATGGGACAAAATTAGCCAATTTTCGAAAAAATTCGTCGGATCTCTAAATTTATACAAGAATTAATTTTGAATGTATCTTATGGGGTTTCAGCGTATTCAGAATCCGAACCTGGTAACTAAATTTTGAAAATCCGATCTTTAGCCAGAAATTTGACAAACGATTGGCCAAGTTATAAAAAAATTGTCCGAATCACCTGGGTGATAGAAGGAATTGTACTCTAAATATTTTGTGGGTTTTTGGAATATGCAGAATCGGACACATTTGACCCCCCCCCCCCCTCCTTTTGAAGTCTAAATTTCCAGTATACCCTTTCACTATAAACATGTTTCATGAGTACTAATTTCTATTTCTATTTTAAATATGCAGAATGCGAAACTGGTACTTAAATCACGCGATTGCGGTTGATATTTTCGCTACTAATGAGGTTTGTTTATCTATAAATTTTTTAGGTTGCTGATCACGAATTTTAAGGTCCCAGAGCCGGTCTAAGGGTAGATCACCCTTAAATTTGGAAATTCACTCTTTTAAGAGGTATTTAAAGAATATTTTTAACAAGATTTATTAATGACAATTTAAGCAAGCTATAATAGGTTTTTTGGCAGGCTAATCACAAATTTGAGGGTCCCAAGTGTGTAAAGTTGATAAAACATCCCTAAATTTGTAAATAAGCCTTTATTTTTGCAAAACTTATATCCAAGCCTTTTCAAACGGCAGGATCATGATTTATAGGATTTTGGGGTCGCTGGTTACAAATTTAGAGAATTCAGGTCCATTATGTTGGTTAAATACCCTTAAATTTGCAAGTTCACCCTTATTTTTGCAAAATTATGTATACACGCTTTTTCAAACGGAAAAAACTAGTTTTCATAGTCTTCTTCAGTTGATGACTTATGGGGTATCAAACTTAAAAAATATTGGTGAAAGGTAAATATAATATAGTAATAGCAAGGCTTATATTAATATTTTTGCAAAAACCAAGATAAATTTGCAAGTTAAGGGTCGTTCAATTAACTCTAAAGCCTTGGAAATCCCAAATTGACGTAATCAGCTCAAAAAGATTATGAAAGTAAGTTTTTTTCGTTTGAAAAGGCTTGTATACATAATTTTGCAAAAATAATGGAGAATTTGCAAATTTAAGGATGTTTAACCAACTTTATGGGCTTAATTCTCCAAATTTGTAATCAGCAACCCCAAAAACCTATAATATCATGATCCTGCCATTTGAAAAGTCTTGGATATAAGTGTTGTAAAAGTAAGGGTTAATTTGCAAATATATATATATATATTAAAAATTTATATATATTAAAAAACCTATATGGGCATATCCTGGACGCTTAAATTGCGAAAATAACAAAAACACCCATTTTAAGGATAATTTAAAGGGTGATATAGTAAGATTTATGAGAAAGAAGTCGAAATTCTTGAAAAGCGACCCAAAAAACGTATATGAACTTACTCTGAACGCTTAAAGTACAAAATTAGCAAGAACACCCCTTTTCGGGGGTAGTTTTAGCTATTTTAAGGGTGAAATATTAATTATTTGTGAAAAAGTAGTCGAAATTCTTGAAAAGCGACCCAAAAAACGTATATGAACTTACTCTGAACGCTTAAAGTACAAAGTTAGCAAGAACACCCCTTTTCGGGGGTAGTTTTAGCTATATTAAGGTTGAAATATTTATTATTTATGAAAAATAATTCGAAATTCTTGATTAGATGCACAAAAAACGTATAACAACGTACTCTGGACGCTCAAAGTGTGAAAATAGTGAAAACACCCCTTTTAGGGGTAGGTTTAGCTATTTTAAGGGTGAAATATTGATTATTTATAAAAAATAAGTCCAAATTCTTGATCAGCGACCCAAAAAACCTATATAGGCATATCCTGGATGCTAAAAGTACGAAAATAGATAAAACGCCCCCTTTTCGGGGGTAGTTTTAGATATAAGGGGGTGTTTTATTTATTTTAAGGGTGAAATATTGATTATTTATAAAAAAGAAGTCCAAATTCTTGATAAGCGACCCAAAAAACTTATATAGGCATACCCTGGATGCTAAAAGTACGAAAATAGATAAAACACCCCCTTTTCGGGGGTAGTTTTAGCTACTTCAAGGGTGAAATATTGATTATTTATAAAAAAGAGGTCGAAATTCTTGATCAGCGACCCAAAAAACTTGTATGGTGCAAATCTGAGCGCTCAAAGTGCGAAAATGTAAAAAAAATAAGAGATTCGGCAAATTTTCTGGAAATTTGGCCAAATTTTTGGTCTAAAATAAGGGTAGGGATGATATTGAGGTTAAATTCAATGAAAATTTAAATATTTGTGCCCCCGCTAACCCCTAGGTACAGTTTATATGCCAAAAAATTAAATTTAAAGCATTAATTTAAAAGCGATTTAAAATATTTGGTAAATTTTCTGAAAAATTGGCCAATTTTTTGGTCATAAATATGGGCAGGGATAAACCTGGGGTTAAATCCGGTTAAAATTTCAATTTTCGTGACCCCAAAAACCCCTAGAAACAGTTTTTATGCCAAAAAACTAAATTTAAATTAATAATTTGACAGCGATTTAAAAATTTGCGAGCGATTTAAAAAGCGATTTAAATACTTTAAATACTTTAAATCGCGTCGTCAGCCCCTCGGCTGCGATAATAAAAGCATAAGGAATTTTACTTGAGAATAAAGTCATTTGTAAAAAAATTTACAAAATAGTTGTAAATTTATAAAAAACATAGTTATGTATTTTCAAAAAATAGTTATGTATTTTCAACAATAATTTTCAATTTTTTCGTAACTTTACTAATTTCAGCAAATTAATTTTACGATTTTTTTACAAATTTTGTTTCAAATTTACTAATTAATTCCATAGAAACTATTTTTTTTTATTAACAGAAATTAGTATAAAGCATGATTATATAATCTATTATAACATTTTTCTCGCAAGTAAAATTAGCTTGACAAGGTATATACTAGATACTGTCAACGACGGGTAGAGCGAAGCTGATCATATTTAAAATAGTTTAAATAATTTTAAAATTTTTCGGTTTTACAAGCTTTGCTCAGATTGAGCTTAAATATCAATATTTAACGTGTCAATCAGACGTAAAATTCATTAATAATAATTATTATAACTCGTTTTATAATGCACTTCACTGCAAAAATAAAGTTTTTTATATTTTCTGAGTTTTATAATTAAAAAAGGATGTTCGATACATTCGTAACACCAAATAACTCAAAATTCTAATGCATCAGTTTATTATGTTTAAAAAACAGGCCGAAACGCCTGTATTTATTCTGGCAGGCCTTCTGGGCCTAGAAACGAAGGATTTAATGTTATTAAATAGGGTTTTTTGATAAATTTCACAGGAATTCTGCAACCTTTCTAATTAACCAAAATACTTCTGGTTGGCACCAATTTTTGTGTGCAAGCGTCACTTTTTATGCCCCAAAAACTGCAATTTTTTATCACAAATTCTCATACCTTTGTAGTCCATTAAATCCCACAATGACCAATTTTTCAATTGCTCCCAAAAATGCAATTTTTGAAAACAAAGGCTTTTAGATCTCAACATTTTTGGTTCCTCAATGAGGAACCATTGTGATGCGTCAAATTTTGATTTTTGATTTTTTGGCATATAAGCACGTTTTGGGACCTCAGGAAGCTAAAAAACCGGTTTTTAAAAAAAGTATGTATGTGTGTGTGTGTGTGTGTGTGTGTGTGTGTGTGTGTGTGTGTGTGTGAGTGTGTGTAACCGGTGAAATTTCACAACTATTATGGAATTAAGAATTTCAAAAATTTTTTCATCAATTGAAAAAAACTCAAACTACTTTTTTTTTTTTTTAATTTGGATGTAATACCTCATTTATTTCCATGAAAGTACTTATATTTGAAAGTACTATTTTTACTCGATATCTCGAATCTGATGATTAATTTTTTGAAAATTTTTCTTCCAAAATCTTCGTCACAAAAAAATACAAAAAATACCAAATTTTTTTTCTCTTTCGGCGTAGCACCTAATTTATTTCTATGAGAGTACTAGTTTTAGAAAGTTCGTTTATAGTAATTTTTTGGATCTGATACCGAATTTTTTCAAAATTTTTTTCTGAAATTCAAAAAAACAAAAAAATTAAAAAAACTGCAATATTTTTTTTTTTGTGTGTGTAATACTTCATTTAGTTCCATGAAAGTACTTATATTTGAAAATATGGTTTTTATTCGATATCTCGAAACTGATAATTAATTTTTTTTTAAATTTGTTCCAAAATTTTTGATCAATAAAAAAAACTTTTTAAAGTTAATAGAAATTTATGTATGATTGCATGCTTGTAATCGGTGATATCTGTGGTAGAGGAACCTTAGTTCCAGCTAGTTGGCAGGTTATTTTATATTCTCATGTTTGATTTGCTTGAGTTGTTTTTGAGTTATGGTTTTACAAAGATAGAGATCAAAATAGACACTTTTTGAAAAATCAAATTTGGGAGTTTATCTCTATGGAAAATTGCAATTTTGGCATCAAATAATTGGTCATTTTTGGCAGAAAATGGGTATTTGGGCTGTTGATAATAACAGTAAGAGAATTATATAAAAAAATAGGCACAATCAGAAGTGTCTGATTTCTTAATGAGGTTGCAGCGTTCTATTAAAAATTACCAAACAACCCTATTTAAAAATGTCAAACTCTGTGTTTCTATAGTCCAAGAAGGCTTAATAGCATGAACGGAAGGTGGTTGTCATATTTTTTCAACAAAACAAATTATCTATAACCATTTTGTAATATTTGGAGTTCCAAAATTATTAAACTCCCCTCCTAAAAAAAATTTTGTTCTTTAAAAGTATTTTTAAATTCATTTAATCTAAGTCTTTCATGGCCAAAATACGGTTAAGTAGTTACCAAAATTTTATTTAAAAAAGAAGCAAATAAAAATAATCTTTTATCATGTAAAAGTTTTTTTTTTCAGTTTCGGAGATAGTATAAACTTTTTGTACTTAGCCCTCATAGCCCAATTACGATTTTTGACGTTTAAGTCTTAATAGTTTCTTAATTTTTCTTTAAAAAATGTAATTAGTTAGTTATTTTTGACCCTTCTTCTGAAACATTGCAAAAATAAACCCTTAAAATCGAGTAGTTTTTGTTGTTTTCAGGGTGTTGTCATAATAATAGCCTAGTTTCTTATCCTATCAAATTTTTGTTGGTTTTAGTTTTTAGTGCAAGTTTTCATTCAAAGTCCGTCAGTTGTAAATTTTTCATGACCAATTTTAAAAGAAATCTCTCACCGATAGAATCTAAAAATCAAGTACCTTAAGTTGCTGCGAAAATTGCAAGTATGTTAGGTTAGGTTAGGTGATTTAAAATATTTTATTTGCATAAGATACTTAACGCCATCATATCATAAGCTCCAATTTTATTATTTTTAACTGTCTTTGAATACTTAATTAATTTTACAATACTGATAAGCACCTTGTCGATTTTTTTTAGTGGCCAACTTTGACCTGAAATATTGAGTTTGCAGTTGATTTGATCGCAAATTTGACATCAGATTCTGAAAGTTGAAACTTTATTACATGGGGATATACATTTTGAAATACATAAATTTTGGTTTTGAAATTAATTTAGTGTGCAAAAACAAAACTACACGTAGGTAGATAAGCTCTTGGGCGTCAAACGTGTAATTAAATAAAATGTCGATTAATGAATAATTAATAAAACTATATCTAGTGTTCTTTTGCATTTTTATGATATTTCACTGATGCAAAGTTTATGCAAAAGCTATGAAATTTATCGCGCGGATAACATTTAGAAGGTTTTTCACCTGTATGAAGCAAAAGTACAAGAATAAACATGCCTTTAGAAATACCAGATTGGGCCCAAAAACCATAGGTGTCATTAACTCGATAAAATAAACTCAGTTTTAAAAAATGAAAGCATTCCGCTTGATCGTTTTGGCTATATCGTGTCCGAAAGGTGTCGATTTTTGCATCCATTAAGGTAGAGCTTCGCTCTATAATAAAGAAAGTTAAATAAACTATTATTTGAATTATGTTTATAAAAGAAAATAATTGTTTACATTAGCAATGAATTTAAATTAATATAAGTAATCAATATTGGATTCTACATTGTTTATAAATGCTCTATGACACGTTGCAGAAGGTTTTGAGCGCAGGCATCGCGCAAGGGTTGGTTCTCTGACCGGATCTGTGGAATGCCTATTACGACGGCCTATTGCGCGCTCAACTCCTAGAAGGAGTTTCCCTGATCGGGTATGCTGACGACGCGGCCCTAACCATAACTTGCAGGCACATGCAAGTGATCCAGCAGAGCATTAAACATCAGAGTACACATTCTTCGGATCTTTGCGCCCGCCCTTCCCGATCTGGAAGCCGGAGAGATTGGTCCCGGAAATGCTACGGGGGCGACAGTGGCCTGTTGCCTAGGCTGCGCATCCCAAACCGAAGTTATACCTGAAAAGGGAGTTCCAGTTTGGGACAGAAAACGCAGCGGGAATTTAAAGTGTGTTTTTTTCAGTAAAAATCTGGCACTTGCCACTGGCCACGTCTCCCGATTGTATTTTGTACAGCTGAGCGGTGATGGAAAGCTTCAGGTCTTTTTAAGGCCCGCTCCATGATTTATGCAAGATTCACATATTTCCTTCGTAAACAAAAAAAGAATTTAACTTCACTCACATTTTGAATAATACGAAGTAAAAAATAAATAGACATAATTTACGCTAGAAAAAAATTTATTTTACGAAGAATGCACCCAATATTGCACCCCTATAAAAGATACGTTCTCGATTTTCTATTTCCCTGATAAACAGTACTGACGTTTCCATACCGCTTCGACGGATTTTTCTGTGATAGTTTAAACTTAAATGAAAAGGCCTAAGTATTAACTTTAATGGACAGTATACAATAATCAACTGGTTATTTGGAAATTATTTTACTACTCTGAATTTACTTCTAAAATAACTCTATATTCCTAATAATATTTCAAACTCTTTTTAGTTTCATTCAACAAATATTTTTCAAATTCAAGACTTTCGATCAAAATTTCAAAACATCATCCTGAAAAACTCCATATATTCGTAAATGCTTTATATAGGAAGATATGACTTACGCCACCGAAAAACTACGTCACCGGAGATTTTGCCACAGAGAGTTTGCCACAAAAGTATGACCACAAAATATTTTTACACATAAAAATTGCATACAGAGTTTAATATAAAAACATATTTTGGATACGATTTTATTTGACCAATAGTGATTTTTACACGGATATTTTTAATGTCGATTTTTGATGTTAAAAATTTAACCACCTATAAAGTTTTACTCAAAAAAGTTAACCACAAAAATATTTTTTTGACATTTTCATCTTTGACGCAAAATTTTTTGTAAAATTAATCTCTATAATATTAAAAAAGGGGAAAAAAGCACCGCATAGTATGAATTGTTTTTATTTTTTTTTTAATATTCTCGTGGTCAATTTTTGGGTGTCAAACTTTATGGTAGTTAAATTATTCGCGTCAAAAATTGACATTAAAAATATACGTGTGAAAATTACTGATGGTTAAATAGAATCGTATCCAAAAAATGTTTTTATATTAAACTCTGTGTGCAATTTTTATGTGTCAACATTTTTTGGTGGTCAACTTTTGTGGCGAACTCTCTGTGTCAAAATCTCCGGTGACGTAGATTTTCGGTGGCGTAAGTCATATCTTCCTTTATATATATATACAGATATTTATTCTTTCTTGAATACAAATAGCAATGCGATTTAATCTGTATTTTTTCATTCTTTTTTTTTTTTTGAGGAAAAGGATGTTTTTTGAATCGAAAGCAATTTTGTTTAAGACGCGACAGGAATTGCTTTATATATATATATAACCTATATTTATTTTTACAGTCACTATTTTTTACGGGTTTATTTTTCTTTAAGAATTTTTTCTATTCATTTTACTTTTATTTTTTAAGTAATCTTAAATTTGAAAAATTCTTTTGAAGCAATGATTTGAAAAAAAAAAATATATTTCGGTCTAAATAATAAAAACAAAGTTTATAATAGTTAAAAAAAATTCAAGTGTAATAATCGTTGGGTATAAAACTTGCATAACAAAAAAATTGTGCAAACTTCATTAAATTTATCGTCAACTTTTAATTACAAAAAAGCTCAGCTTATTATTTATGCAACCGTATAACGTTACTCGTATATATGGTTGCATCATTACGGATCTATATTTAATCTAAAAACTCAATAAAAAATTTAGAAAAAAAATAATTCATTTATTATTTTTATAATTAAAAGTGGATTTAAAAAATAATATTTTTAGGAATTTGGTGGTATTCCAGTAACTGGTGAAATAGATAAAGCTACTAAAAAATTAATGTCAAGTAGACGTTGCGGTTTGCCGGATAAGCCAAATCCAAGACTAGATAGCTTACAAAGGTTTAAACGTTACACTCTTCATGGACATCCATGGAAACATCTTAATCTTACTTGGAGGTAAGAAAATATAATAAATCTTTTATTAATCTAAAATTATTTTATTTAAAAAAGAAGCTTTCATGAATCTAAAATTTCACTTGTTTACTGATTCAAAAAAAATATATGCGGGTAGTACTTTTATTTATGTTCTATTATATTCTCTATGAATCTCTCTGTACATCCTTTGATTTTTATACACACTAAAGCTAATGACATGGTATACCTTAGGGAACATAATGTTATAAAAAGCTTTTCAATGTATATATATGGCACATTTCAAAAGAAAAGGTATTTTTTTATCTGTACAACATTAGTATTGCTTTAGGCTATATATTTTTATACATTCGGAATTTTATTTTGTTCAATGTTGCAAAAAAAATATAGAAAAAGTTTTGATAAAAACAGCCTTTGAAGGTGAATTTAACCAGAGAATCGTTAAAATGTCACTAACTGGGCGTTTCTCAAATATACGTGTTTTTTTATGGGAGTATGTGCAAGGAGAGAAGTTTAAATTTAGATGAAAAATATTTTTTTTTTTTTTTAAGGATCGTAAATTTATCATTAAAATAAAAATTTAGTAGAATAACTTTTTTCTAGTGTTCTTAAATAGTGAAGTAATTTTGGACCTCGTTTATATATATAGAAAATAAATTTTTGTTTGTAACAAAAAGTTGTAATATTTTCCTTTTCAAATCAATTAAAGTTAAAAAAAAAACACGAAACAAAAAATTGACTACAAATAAATAATAATTGGAAAAATCTATTTTGACGTGAAACCTAATAAAAGCAATTAAAATGACAGATTTTTTTTGTGTCGCAAATAAAACTTTTGTTTTGATATAAAAAAAAATTAATACAGAAAGAAACTCGTTATTCATTTGTAAATTTCAATAGCTGGATTTGACGTCAAGATGCTTAGAATATAAATAATATTTGTTTTGAAACAGACAAATCGGTGTTTTTTTAAATCTCTGAAGGTAAGTTCAAAAATATCTTGGAAAAATAATTATGGTCCTACATTTAAAAAATCTAACAAATAGTCGGATTTTAGCTGGATTCGAGTAGGCTACACTGGGTATCAATTTATATTATCAAAAATGTTCAATTATTGTATTTTTTTAAGTTAATACTGGCTACTATATAGAAACTAACTTAATTTTCAATAAATTGATAAAAATTTCACTTCCAGAACATTAGGTGACCTGGATTCATTCTTATTGATTCGTTTCTTCATTATTTTTTTTGTTTATATATTATATACATTTTGAAGCAGTGTTAAAAAATTAAATTTAATTTAAAACATAATCTTTTCTCAAATACTTTCATACATGCATCAGAACCTTACTTTAATGGAGCTTTTTCTGAAGCTCTTACAAAACGTTGCTTAGAAAATTGCCAGGTTGATGGATGAACTCATTAAATTTTCAGAGCAAAATTTTAACACATGCTCATATTTAATGCAATAAGCCATATAATATTCATATTACAAATATTTTGTATATACTTTAAATTATGCAAAAAGCAAAAATTTTTAAACGTATTAAAGTGTGTACAAACAAGTGCATATATAAATTATACTTTGACTTTTCGACTGTAATAATAATTCAAATTTTACATATTTACATAAATAATAAAATAAATGAAAAATCTTTAGAAACTGTTTACATATAATTTGTTAATAATATTTGCGAGTAAGCAATTTATTTTTAAGTATTTATTTACATTAAACATTATAATGGTAGTCGAAAAAGCTGTACTTTAATATTCAAAAAGCTCCATATAATTTATTATTGAATTTTCGTTGTTATTTTATTTAAATATTTGATACATACTTAGTTCGTCAACTAAAAATATGTGATTTTCATACTTTATGCTATTTTTAATTAACTGCTCCCCCCCCCCCCTCGCTCCTCACTGTTATTTGCAAAATTTTAAATAAGCTCATACGCTCATAATCTAAATAGTCAAATTTTATAGATCTAATAACTCAACAATTTGTATTTCTTGATAAGTCCTACCTAAAATCAATGCCAATACATGAAAATAAATTTATTTCCTAAAATAGTATTTTAAAAAGAAAATTGCTGTAAAACTCTTATATCTATATAATAGGATTGTCTAACGTTATCGAAATTTTTTGAAATTCTGAAAATATATAAAAATATACTTGACACGTATTTTTCGATTTTTAATAAAAATTAAAAATTACGGAGTAATTAATAAAGATACTTTAGTATCTAAAATATTGGTAGTGGGGGGAACAATGACGTCACAGTCCATAAAACACAATGTTCAAATTAATAGGGAATCTGGATTATCACGCATAATTTATTTAACTCTTTATTTCATAAGTTAAAAATTGCTTATATAAAAAATAAAAAATCCACGCAAGGATTTTTCTTCGGACAAACATTCAAAAATTTTAATTCAATGTCAAATTTAAGTTCAATCAAACAGTTGTGTTCAGGTGTAATCGAAAATAATCAATTATAATACTTAACCAAATTTAATCTTATACAACATATCAATATAGAACAATTACTGATGTTAGAGTTTTGTCATCTATTTATACTGTTGCGAGGACATTTCGTTTGTGAGAAAAATTTTAATTTTATAGCTTACCATGATTTATCTCCTTCTTGGAATATTTAGTTATTATTTGTAATTCATATCTACCAATACATACCAATATTATACAAAGTAATTGGTAAAAACTTTTTAATATTGCATAAACTTCTTTTTCTAAATTCCAAAAAATAACTCCAAGAAAACAAACAATCCTTCAGTCTTTATGTCCAGTTTAAACTCATTCAATTTAAAAAAAAACTCTTTCAATATATTTTTAGTTTCTTCTCAGAATTATTCACATAAAAAATGTTATAAAAATAGGTATTGATTTCTAGAAATAAAAAATTTTAATATTTAAAATAATAAAAGAAAAAGGTAATAATCGGTTTTTATATTTGCCAATATAACATAAGAAAAATTTTTCTTATAAGTTTTATATTCAGGTAAAATAAAATAAGTGGCTTCATACTTAAAAGTGAAATATATAAGTATTTTTATGTGCTAAAGTGTAAAAAATATATCAGAGTTAAATTTCTATAAATATTCTTTATTTATATTCAGAGAAGTAAATTTTACGTATAAAACAATTACTTTTTTAAAAATTTCAAAAAATATGGGTTTTTTTTTTGACTCGATAAATTATAAATATCAAGTGTGTTTATTATTTTTGATCAATTTTTTTTATTAAATGCTATTTTTCAAGTCTGTAAATGAAATAGTTTTGTTATATTTAATGATTTATTACTGTAATTTATTGTTTTTGATTTTTTATATAAAAAAAAGGTAAAAGTTGAAGTGTAGTTAATATAAAAAATTGGTAATAGAGATGCAAATTTATATCGAAGGAGGAGGAGTTTATTTGAAAGATTGCTGGAATATTTTATGATATTTTGAATAGCTTAAAAAATGGAGTTTATTTAAATATTTTGAAAAATTGTTTTTTTTAACTATAAATTTCTTCTGAAAAAAGATACCAAAAATTAGAGCTCAGATTTAATTTGGGGCCATTTTGAGATATTCAAAACATTAAAATTTAGCCGAAAGAGAGTCCTAAGTTAGAGAAAATTTTTTTGGGTAAGCAAAACACATTTTCAGTGGGGGACGTGCCAACAGAATACCAGTTTATTTTCAAAAAAAAATTTTCATTCATTTTAATTTTCCAAAAAAATGAATCTAATTTATCCTTGCAAAACAGAGCTTTGAATTTAAAAATTTTCATTTTTCGTACTTCAGCTTGCATATAATTCAATTTTTTCATTTTTTCAAATTTTAATATTTTATGTATGAAAAACGAGAACAATAAAATAATCGTTAACACTATAACGTGTATTTTTTATATAAATACGTGAGCTACAATGCAGTTTACGTAAGTATAAGTCAATATTTAAATATAACAGACAGTTTGAATTGTTTTTCTACAAACAATGTCAGAATTATAAGTGTTTTTTGAATTGAAATAAAAATAAACAAAAACAGGATACGTACGTGAAATTGAAATAATATACAAAAACAAAAATTAAAAATTAAAGTCTATGGTTAAAATATTGATTAAAAATACAAGCATACATTGCATAAATCCTGTTTTGTATTTATTTATTCGCTTTTATTTTCAATTTTTATTATTTAGCATTGTTAAAATCTGCAAAATTATGATAGTATTTGAACTCAGATTATTAAAATCTGAGTTACAGAAATAATTTTCAAAAGCGAAAACTTCTTTCTCCAACAGCCACTTCGCCCTAAATTCCCCTATAAAATAAAAAAAATATCTTATTTTACAAATAGTAATTTAATCTTTAATTTGTTTTAATAAATAAAATTTATAGTTTTAATACTCAGTATCATTTTATTTTAATGCACTTAAATATTGTGTACATATCGAGTATTATTTTCGCTAAAATTTACGATCGATTTAAAGAAAATAAAAAAAAAATGCAATTACTCGAAGCAATTACAGTAATAGCATATGCTATAGTATTTTACTGTAGTAGTGTAAGCATCGTTAAATTCGATCGAATCAGTGAAGCTAAAAAATTGTCGCGAGTTTATTATGACGTTATCGCATTTTTTGGCTTTGTAATTTACGGTTTAATGAAAATATTAAAACCTTTCCAATACATTTTCTTTTATGGCTGAATTTATAAATTGTTAAGTTTTCGTGAAAATATTAATTGCTTAACGTTGGATTAAACTTTTATTTATATTTGTTTGGGTTTTGCTGATAGTCTAAAAGACTATAAATTCTAAAAAAATTACAAAATCCATAATTATTTTTATTAGATTTTAAAGATTTTTTCTAGTCCAATACTCAGTTTTATAATTTCTCTTCAATTAAAAATATTAGCATATCAAAAAAATACTTCCATAAATTTTAATAAACTGAGTTTTAAAGTAAAATGAAGACATATAACTCATAATACAATCAACAAAGGCAAAATGTAATAAAGTGACTCGAAAATTTAGTTATATAAAATTTAAAGTTAGTTTAATCCATTTAAATCTCATGTAAAATTATTATTATAGTCACATACTGATTTTGACATTTTACTAATTTTACAAATGAGATTTATTTACTTAGTTAAGTCTATAAATTTGTTTAGGTCACGTAGTAAATGTAAAAATTATTTTTATAAATTTCTAATTTATTTATATATTTAATTAATAAAATTTAAATTAAAATTATTACTTTATTTATTGATAATTCGTTAAATATAATTTTGAGTAGATTATGAGATAAGCGAATATCAGGAGTTGACAGCTGAGTACTCACACATGTTCTATAATCATACTTTAATTTTTAATTAAGATTATGAAAATATTTTATAAGTTTTTTAAATTTCTTTATGATTTTGGTGTTTCGAATTTTAATAAAAAATCAATATTTAGTACAAATGTTATAGTAAGCTTTCAATTTTATTTTATACGAAAAAATTTTTTTTAATCAAATAACCAATTATTTTTATATTCACAAAAGATTTTTTCATATGTACGTTTATTAAGCTTCAAATGAATTCCAATGTTTGATAAAAAAATATATTCATAACTATGAAACAAAAATTTTCAAATTATTATTATTATTTATAATCTGGAAAATGTGATTTTTACTCAAAAGAGGGATTCATTATAAGCAAAGAATTATTAGAATCTATCATAAATCGGTGCAAAAAATTGATTTTAAAAAGTTTAATCGGTAATTTGACTGATTTACTAATATGAAACTTGAGGATAATAAAACTGGTATATTTGCCTTCGAGTTTTCCCCTAAATTCCTTGTACAAAAATTTCAGTTGCAAGAAAAATTTTAACTATACAATTATTTCCAAATGGCATCGTGGAAAGAAACCTGTTTTTCAATTTTATATTTTGAGAAAAGTTTTACAAGCTTACGAGATCTCTTGTAAATATCCATTTATATCCATTATAACTGGCTCTGAGGATCATTTAGCCTAAGAGTTTACTTATATATAAGTAATTTATGGATTAGTCCGTATGTTTCTGAACTTTTTCTGTAAAAGTAAAAGATAGCCAGTTCTATGTATCTTCTTACTCACAAAACGAACTTACGTTTGCTAAAAAGCTATTGCCTCGAACCAAAAATTCATTTTTAAAATACAAAACTACGCAGCGAATATATAAACACATTTAAATAATTTTCTTTTAATTTTAATTCTGAAATGTTTTAAGAAAATTCAAGTTTAATTAGTTAATTAACAGTTATTTAAAAGTTTACCGACTGTAAAGTAAGAAAATATATAATTTATCATCGTAGTAAATACGTTTTTTAATATTAAATGAAAAAAACGAGGTTAAATAGGTAAATGACATTTTCTTAAAAGCTTTACGCGTTTTATAATTTGTTTTTACAGGGTGCTTTAATTAAAAAAGTAGACATATTAAAGGATTTATTAAACATCATAAATTTAATAAATTATGAAAAAATTAATATTAATTATACATTAATTTTTATTTAAATTTTATAAATAACGTACACTTACAAGCAGATTGCTTACAAGGGAAATTCACTATTTGTTTGGAATACCGTGAATTATGCTTTGCATAATTGTTGTAAATCGGTTTCTTGTACTGATATCCATAATGGAATCAGAAATGTAAAATTTAAAATTACTGACAAAATAGATTTTATAAGTCAAAAATTTTTTTTTCTTCAAAAATTTTCGAGACAGGCGATTAAAATTAATATTTTTGATAAATCTGAATTTAGGGCTCTGATTTTACAGTATCGTTTGGAAGATAATCTAAGAGACCCTGTATTGTATTAGCATAGACCAATTTATAGGGTAAGTTTATTCAACATAATAATAAATGAATATATACTACACACTATTAACTAGGGTAACTGTACCAATTAATGACCGCCCCAATTAATTTTATGTTATTATTATGGATGAATTGGTCACTAATTGGTACAGTAACCCAATATAATTTTAAATTCATTTCAGGATTTTATTTACCAAAGAAAAAATTGTTACAATTTTTTTTTAATATCACAAAAACACTTTTGTAATTAGCTTAAAAGTTCAGCAATCAAATACAATCAAGTGTGAAGTTTTATTTTATTATAATTATTATTTTTTTTTCATGACAAGGGAATTTTTTTAATTACCTACTCTTAACAGTACAAAAAATTTTCAGAATGATACTTACCCATGTAAAAAAGTTGGTACAGATAATATACAAATTGTATATAGCATTGTATACTAAAAAGCTGTATACAAAAATGATTCTATACAATTTATCAATTGTATACAATCTAATGAGATTTGCCAAAATAGAAAGAGATAAATTCGAAAAAGGGAAATAGAAAATAGAATAAAAATTTCTGCTACAGCTACAGATTTCTTGTTTCTCGGCTCCAGGAATCCTGTAAAAACCTAAAAATAAAAAAACGCATCCATATTTTCTAATTTTTCCAATATCTCTAAAATCTTCTTAGTAGTTTTAATTGCGCTTCTTTTTTTACAACAATATTAAATTTTTTATCTTCTAATGATTAATTTTACAAAAGCTTCTTTTATTCATCACATATTTTCAATGACTTTTGTTCATAAATTGATTTCGAAATTCACTTATAAAAAAGTTCTTCCAAGTCTTAATTTGTGCACACAATTATTTTGTTTACTAATTTTTCAATTTAAAATTTGTATTTATTTTTCAACATTTTTTTTTTTCATAAATATAATATTTAGTTTTTGATCTTGAACTTCTAGGTTTTCTTATAAACACAATTAAATTAGGCATCACTTTTTTCAGAAAAAATTTCAATCACTCTTAAAAAAAATTAAAATCTGATAAAAAAAATATAAATCTTATAAAAAAATAAATCTTTTGCAAAAATTATAGGTTAAAAAGTTATATTTAGCGGCGCGTGACCGGCTAGTTTGACTTCACGCGATCAACTAATTTTTTTTTGACAATTGTTTTTGTCACCAAGCAACAATTTAATTAATAAAAAAAAACACATAATTTTATTGCGTCGCTTGGTGACAAGAACAATTGTCAAAAAAAAATTAGTTGATCGCGTGAAGTCAAACTATCCGGTCACGCGCCGCTAAATATAACTTTTTAACCTATAATTTTTGCAAAAGATTTATTTTTTTATAAGATTTCTATTTTTTTATCAGATTTTAATTTTTTTAAAGAGTAATTGAAATTTTTTCTGAAAAAAGTGATGCCTAATTTAATTGTGTTTATAAGAAAACCTAGAAGTTCAAGATCAAAAACTAAATATTATATTTATGAAAAAAAAAAATGTTGAAAAATAAATACGAATTTTAAATTGAAAAATTAGTAAACAAAATAATTGTGTGCCCAAATTAAGACTTGGAAGAACTTTTTCATAAGTGTGTTTTTAAATCAATTTGTGAACAAAAGTCTTTGAAATATGTGATGAATAAAAGAAACTTTTTATAATCATTAGAAGATAAAAAATTTAATGTAAAACTAATAAGAAGATTATACAGATTTGAAATTGAGGATATTGGAAAAATTGGAAAATATGGATGCGTTTTTTTAATTTTAGGTTTCTAGGATTCCTGGAGCCGTCAAGTCTAGAGCAAGAGCGGAATATTGCAGATTTTTATTTTCTATATCTATTTTTCTAACTTCTCTCTTCCCATTTGGGAACAATCCCATTAGATTGTATATAATTGAAAATTGTATAGAATCATTTTTGTATACAGTTTTTCTGTATACAATGATGTATACAATTTGTATATTATCTGTACCAACTTTTTTACATGGGTAAAAAATAAATGAGATTGCATTGTAAAAAAGTTTTTAAAAAACAATAAGAAAATATTTTTAACAGTGTGAAATTAATTTTTTTTGAATTGCAAGATAATATTACTAAAATTCCTGTAGAATATAGAGGTTATAAAATAAATTTCAATAAAATAAGATTTCCAAAATTATATCTCATATTGAATCATTCCTAACTATTGCCACTATTAATTTTTTTATTACTCGATACCCGAAAATCCTATCAATTTTTTTTTAATTTTAAGGCTAATATATATAAAATAAAAATATTCAATACCTTCATAATTCAAAAATAAAATTCAGTAATTAGATATTTCTTCATTATTATGTTAATTAACAGAAAATAATATAACTGAATTTTATCTGTTTTATTACATTTCATCAAAAATTAAATCAAAATTTACATTCATGCATTTTATTATTTGCTTTATTAAATAAAAGTATATATATATATATATATACTTAACATTATTAATTACAACATACATGAAGATGATATAATACACACGTGACATACTCTTTATATAAAATTTTTGAAAAGCTTTTATAGTCATATATATAAAATATACAAGAATAATTCAATTTTCATTTTAGTGTAATCTGAACATTTCATAAGAGCTTTTATGTTATAAGTATGAAATGTTCTATACATCTTTGTACTTATAATTATAATAATATATTTTAGTTTTCTCTAAGTTCATTTATTTATACTCTGCAATTTTCATGTATAAAGAGAAATTAAAATTGTCAACGCATTTTCGAAATTTATAAGCTTTTTATATGTTTTGATAAGTCAAAAGTTTTATTCGTTTTATAATTAGTTACATGATCTTAAGTACAGTTATTTATAACAATAGTAGGAAAATATATTTTTATCTTTTAATTTTTGGTATTATAAATTTTATTATTATTCGTTTTTCGTATTCTATTATATTTCTATTATTCTTTGAATTCCTGCTACAGATAAAAATAACATGCAAAAAAATTTTTTTAATAAGTGCCAATTTTCAATCCCCGTAAAGTGCAATTTTTTATCAACGATCCTCTTATCGCTATAGTCAATAAACCAATGGCGCTTTTTTGGCCCAAAATGAACAATTTTTGAATTTCTACCAAAATTGCAATTGTTAATAAAAATAAGTCTCAAAAATTTTGTATGAGATATGAATTATCGAAAATTCTTTATTCGTTTCTTTTAGATTGTTTGTTTATTAGATATTATAATTTAAAGAGAGAGTCTCAATTAAAGGTTAAAAAAAAAAATCATATTTTATCACTATCTTTGTTGATTCAAATCTTGAAAACGTCTAAAGCAAAATGAACTAGTAAAGAATTTTTGGAAACTTGGAACTTGTACAAAATATTTGAGACCTATAAAACTCATTTTTTTCAAAAATTACAATTTTAGCAATAATTTAAAAAATTGGTAATTTTAAGCCAAAAATGGGCATTTGGTCTATTGATTCTAGCGGATATTATGTTAACTATTTGAAAAACAACCTAAAAACCCTAATTTATAATATGGCCGTAACCATTTTCCTCTTAGGGTCAAGAAGACTTTGGCCTTCCTGGGTGGGTGTGGCAAACCCAAGGAACCCTAGCTGTTACTGTCTGTTCCGCCAGTCAGTTCCTAATACCGTAAAACTCTGCCTTCATTCCAAAAACCCACGCAAGGCGCCATGCGGGTACGCTATGAGTTGCAGGGTTCGGGGGCTTGGCTGAACTTCTATAAAAGTCCCCCAAATCTCGGTTTTTAATGTGTGGGATTCAAAATTTGAGTTTCTATGTATACCTAGGAACTCCTTGGCCATGTGGTATGTTAGTCCTACCACACAACCACAGGGGAACGGCGCACCTCTTGGATGTAAAGTGCTTTCCGTCGGTATAAGCGAAGGCCGGCGTGGTGACGTAATTCATCTCTACTCGTGGGAACAAAAAAAAGTTAAATAATATAAAAAATAAACAAATAGAAGGAGTAGGGGAAAATGATGGTAATGCTGAAGTCATGTTGCTCTACGAGGACACTGAACTGTGCAGGCGTTTAAAAAGAATGGGTCCTAATCATGAAGCTGTCAAAAACATCCTAGATATTATGGAAAGAAAGTTAGGTGAGATGATAAATTACATGACAACATAAAGCAGACAAGCATAGCCTCTGTTGTTAAAAACGGGATATACAAAATGAAGCACAAAGTCACTGCTCTCAAATCAGTAAGAGATTAACATGTAAACAAAAAGAATGCTCTTGAGCTTCTTTTCAAAAAGCATATAAGTGGCTCAAAAGTAAAGAAGAGAACTCGAAACATTGGAAATCCGGAGAACAATAACGAGCAGGCTAAAAGGACTGCTGTAAGATCTCCTCAAAATGACTGATAACTTAGAGTCGATAACAGTTTTGATCCCTGTGATCGATCTGGTTAATATTGGTAGTGAGACCGAATCAGTTACTCAAACACGATCTAAAGCACAGCAGATGGTCAACACTACAACCCAAGATATAGCTCCCAACAACGAAGCCTTTAAAACGGTTGCCAATAAGAGAAAGGAAAAGAAAAAGGGAAAAAAGAAGGAAACCACTGACAGGACGGAGAACAAGAAGCGACCAGCATTCTCGATAAAAAAGACCATTCCAAAAAAACGGGATCAAGCTGTGGCTATTAAGCTGTCTACTGGTAGAACCTACGCTGATGTCCTTGGAGCTATAAGGACCCAGGTGCAACCAGAAGAACTAGAAGCTAAAATAAGAGGAGTCCGGAAAACGAGGACAGGTGATATCTTAGTTAGATTTCAGGAATTTAGTGACAAAGTAGGTCCCTTTTCACAAGAAGTAAGCAAAGTGCTGGATGACTATAACAAAAATTAGGGATCTCACTCCTACACGAGTCATCAAAATTCTTGACTTGGATAAGATTGGAAAGTGTAGGCTTCTTATGTCGGTCACCCACTCCATACTTCTGTGTGGTGCAGAAGTATGGGTCGACTGTATAAAAGCGTCCAGAGGCAAGGAGCTCTGCGAATCTCCTGTGCCTATCACACAGTGTCCTTGGAGGCAGCTCTAGTGATCGCCAGGGTAATCCCTATAGATCTGCTTACTCTTGAGAGAAAGTATATCTATCTGAACAAAGAAAGGGAAGGTATTGACTGCGCAAAGGCTACTTCGCGCCAGGTCAGCCTAAGCGAGTGGCAGGACCGTTGATCCGGATATTTGGAGAGCAAATGGACCAAGAGGTTGATAGGAGAGATATCACCTTGGATAAATAGAGGGCACGGGGACATTAAGTATTTTTTGACCCAATTCTTAAGCGGACATTGGCTTTTTTGCATTTCTTTTCTTAATCTTTTTCGGATCCAGAAAATGAATAGCGCTGAACGTATATACTGTCCTGACAAAGAAGACACGCCGGAACACACATTCTTCAAATGCGACAGATGGGCCGTTAAAAAGGTTCAATTAGAAACTAACATCGGCCAAGTCACACCTGAGAATGCGGCTGGCCTGATGCTTCGAAATGAAGAGGTATGGTCCGAAATAAGCCAATATGTAGAGTACATACTCCGTACCAAAAAACCTGAAGTCCAAGATATAGGCTAATATTGAAACGTATTGCGGTTATCCGGATGACTGCAGGTGTTGCACTAATATACAATCATTCCTGCACTTACTCTTGATACCGTAATGAATCGTAGATGGTAGGATAACATCTATTTATTTATTTATATATTTATTTATCTATTTATGTATTAACCTTCTCTAAGATATTGGGAAATGATGTATATTTTTTACTAAACGTGTATTTTATTTAAGATGACAGCACATAGGTGGAATTTTAACCTGATGGAATGACGGAATCCTTAAGCAGACTGACGAGTCACTGGATGAAAGTCAAAAGATGGAGTTCACGAATAGAAATAAACGGCCTCGAACCTGTCCTGAAGTAATGTGAAAACGGTTTCGGGATAGGCTCGCATAAGGTAGGAAGGGAGTGGAGTTTTAGTGGGTAAAGGCAAGCTAAGTCAAGCCCCACATAACTGTCAGTTCGGATGCTGAACAGTATCCGTAACGCATTTCTCCACTTCCTATGCAAAAAAAAAAAAATATGGTCGTAACATTGACCTCTGTATTTCTAGACCCAGAAGGCGCGTTGGAATAAAAGTAGGATATCTTGGATGTTCTTTTTCTATAATTATAGATTGTAATTTTGCGTTCAAAATGTTCCAGTCTCCTCTGTGTATTTTAATACAAACATACAAAGACTTCTTTTTAGCAATACAACCAGCAAACAATAACAATTGAAACATTAAATTATTTAAACTGATAACTCTTTTTTTCCCCGAGGTTTGACGTGTATTTTAAGAATTTGAATTTTTTTCGAGCTTTTGCGTTTCATTTTCAGTCTTAAAAAATTCCAAAACTTTAAAGCTTTTAATTTTAAAAATGGATAGTAGAACCAAACGTATTCAAAAAGGAGTCCAATAAAAGAAATAATTCCTCCTGTCACCATTAATGAGATTAGGACAAAAGATAAAGTTTCCTCTTCATTTTCAATTTCTTCAATTTCACCTCTTTTGTTTATTTTATTAGCATGGTCGTATTCAGATCTCCATTTTAAGTTTAATCCTGCTTCCAATATTTTCATATGAAAATCACCAAATTTATTTATGAATGGAGATTTTTGTTTGAACGAGACAACCTGATATGATTGATATAAAATCAAGTCACTTATAATGTGCTTGATTCCGTTTAAAATATTATTATTTTGAATAAGCAGTTTTTCAGCATCATCTTCATTAAGTATAAAAACTTTTTTGTAAGAATAAGTTTCATTTATTTGTTTCAAGGTTGCTATTTCGGTAACTTTTTTAACAATACCTACTGCATGATTTTTTAACAGACTAAACCTCACCAAATGATAATAATAAATGACAGAAAGATTTTTTCTAAACACGTCATCGTAGGTTTCAATAGCAGGAATTTCGTTATTTGCATAGCTTAAATCGGTAATATCAGAAATAAGATCAGAAACGAAAAAGAAAGAAACGACGAAGATGGTAAAGAATATTATTATCGATCTTAAACTACGTCGAGGTTCCATGTCTATTCCAAGACCTAACAAGAAGCTGTAAATATTAAATACTGACCACTCATCTTTATTCAATTTGAATAATTTAACACAAATTAAGGTTAAAATTATTATTCCCAACATAGTCAAAACTGAATACCAAATTTCATTTGAAAATTGTAAATTTTTTTCATTAATAACTGGAACAAGCAAAACGTATTTCATTGATTCAACAGGATAAATATTCATAATATTGTTTTTCATATGATAATTTATTTTGTTTAAGAAAATATCCAACGAATTAGAAAATATTATTTGATTAACGATTTTGTTCATTGGTAATGGTATAAATTTCGAAGTTATATTTAGAGATTTTTCGAAATATTTGTAAGATTTAAACAAATGCATTATTAGATAAATTTCAGTTTCAAAAGAGTAATTTTTTGTATAATTTTTGTAATAATCTGGCCAATATAATGAACTAACCCCAACTCTCATTCTGTAACCTTTGATTTTCTTAAACTTATCAGGAAAAAATATTTTTGATGAATTATCAGAAAATTTTTCTGATTCAATAGATTCAGAAAATCGATTAAAATTAATAATTGAAGTTTCGAATTCAGCAAAATATAATATGGTAAAATCATAAAAATTATATTGCATTGAAATATCAAAAAATAATTCCATATTATCATCTAAAATATGTTTTTGAGTAATAACAAGAATAATTTTAGTATGTGTCAAATAAAACAAAGATTGTACTATTAATAACAAACATAAATTGAATTTTTCTTCTAATTTACTGAAATTAGTTTCTGTCAGGACAATTAAATGTAATGGTGAACTGATATTTCGATGATATTCAAGTTTACCATATTTTGAATCAATAAATCGTGGAAAATTATTCAGGTCAACGATAGCAGTGGGAACATGAGTTAGCAAGTAGTTAAAAACTTTTTGAATTTTATTTTTATGAATGCTATTTTTGAAGTCTGAATGCAAGGTGACTTGTCTTGGTTGAACTTCTTTTAAAACTTGAGATAATGCTGTTTCTATTTGATATGATTTAATTAAATTTAAGAGTGTCAAAAAACAAAGCACGCTTACTATTTTCATTTCTATTTAGCTTTTGTTTGACCTTTTCTCTTCAGTTTACGTTCTAAATTACCTGTTGAGATAATTAAAAATTATTATTATAATACATTAAACCAATTTGACAATAATTTATAAATAAAAAAGCCTACATTTTTATAAAAGTCAGTTAATTTATTTTATTTCACAAATATTTTTTTACCAGATTTTACCAGAAAAATAAAAATATTTAAGATTTTAAATAAATTATTCTGAATAAAAAAATTGAAATATTAACAATAAAAACTAATACTTTTTTCTCATAATGTATAAAATTTATAAAATTTATTTTCGAGTACTCATTTTCTCAATTTTTTTTTTATAAGAGAAAAAGTAATACAAGTATGCATCAAAGCTTTCTCGTTTTTTCTAAGAATAATTCATTCCTGCATAGTTAACAGAAAGTTATATTTTATAGGAATTAAAATTTTGTTTTTTAATTAAATTACATTTTATAAAAATTACTTTTTACGAAAAGTCAACAAAAAAAATTTAATTTAATTTTCATAGAAATTGTAATTATAAAAGTGTGAATTTATTAATGAAAAATTCTCAGAAAATTTATATAACTTTAAAAATTAAATTATAATTCTTACTTTGAATTATTTTATTATAAACTATTTCAACGTTGTAATTAAAAAAAAAAAAAATTATTTATTAATTATTTATAAAAGCTTTTTGAATATATAAAAAAAAATAGCATTTGATTATAAAATAATTTATTTAAAAATTCTAGTTAATTAGACCTTGGTAAAAGAAAAAATTTTCAAACATGTTTGAAACATATTTTTAGTTTTATGTCCCTAAACCTGAATTATTCGAAGTCCCTATATCGTAATTATTTTAATTCCAATTTAACCCCTCCCCTAAATCGGATACTTCTAAACCCCCTTCGATTTTCGGATTCCTAGGGTACCCCTTCCTATAAACATGTTCCATGTTAAAATTTATAGTCCTTCGGCAAAGAATCTAATCTACCAACTGAAAAGCTGCTGATTCCAGAAAGGCATCTGGGTGACTTTTTTGAACCCAGGATAAACTTTTACACTTTATTCTAAAAAATTTCCTAACAACATACACAATGTTTAGCCTATAAAGTAGTGTCCGGAGAGGATGGGAGAACACTCACCAGACCAAACCAAATTTTACACACGTTTTTTTTTTCACCGTAACAAACTTAAATTTCAAATATGAATTATGCCAATCTGTCGGATGGAGGTATTTTTACCCACTCACTATTCTAAAAATTAAATTTACTGGGTCAAAATACCTTCAGAATCATCCCTTTAGACAACTTGGCATAGGTCATATTTGAAATATACGCTCGTTATAGTAAAAAGAAACGTGTGCCGAATTTGGCCTGGTTTTATTTTTGCCACCTGAATGACTCGAATTTGTATCAGGACAGGATTGGACTCAGTGGACTCAGAACAATGGCGACTAGACTAAACTTATCAAATCGACTATTGAATTAAAAAAAAAAAACAATCTTTTAAAATTTGGCCTGGTTTCGTTTTCAGGTCATCTTATTCATAACCGGTTCTTGATGATGTTATAAGAATGGGGCATAGGCTAAACTTTGGGTATGTTACCAGAAGGCTTTGCACAATAAAGTTTAAATGAAAGGCTAGCCTAGTTTCAAAAGAGTCATTAATATTCCTTTCCGAAATCAGCAGGTTTTTCATTGGTACAATGGATTCTTGGATAAATGTCTAGAAATTTTTTATCTTGGTGGCTAGTAGTGGGTGTCCGAGTGGTTTCCTAAAAATCACTCTAATTCTTATGGACTGCCATTCTTAAAGTATTGAGCTAATAGAATTCATGTGCCTCTAAATAATTTAATACTTGTATAAAAATAATATTAAAATTTCGTATGATTTAAAACAGTTGATATAACAAGAGTAGAATTAGTTTCAATTATAATGTAGTTATTTTTTACCTTTTTGTTGAAGAGAGTCAAAAAATCAGAATCAATATTTTCAGGGTAATGGCATTGAATTTTCTGCGCAAAAAATTTATTTGTGCGTCATATACCTGTTTTAAAAATTTTGTAATAAATAAAAAGGTCCATTTTTGGTAATCCAAAAATATTAATAAAATATAATAAAAATCTTTACTTATTAGAATTTATAAATAATATTCTAAATTTTTTCAATCTACTCAATATTCATTGTGATAATAATTATTCAAAAATTGTCTTTTTGTCTCGCTTTTTGTATTGTATATAAGAAAAACAAAATAATTATGTATTTAGTTTTTTGAATCAAAAAATATAAATTTATACCTTAATTTTCATTTTCTTGCTAAAAATTCTTAGACCTTCACTGTAAAAAGTAACTTTCTTAGATTTACAAAAAAAATAGAATTTTTTCGAAAAATTAGTAAATTTTCAAAAAAATTTGTAAATATTCGATAAAAATCGTAAATTTACTAAATTTAGTATATTATCGAAAAATTCGAGAATTCTTGATTTTTTTTTTGTGTATTTACGAAAAAAGTTGTCAACTTAGTTTACAACTATTTTTTGTAAATTTTCGAAAAAAATTGTAAATTATGAATTTTTCTTGCGAATTCACAAAATAAAATCGAGAATACTCGAATTTTTTGTTAATATACTAAATTTAGTAATTACACGATTTTTTTCGAAAATTTACTAATTTTTCGAAAATGTTCAAAAAAGTAAATATTTGACTGCGTTGGACAAATGTCAATTTATGACTAATTCGTTATTTATAATATTTGTGAACTTTTAAATGTTTTCAAATCAATATCACCATGACATTAAAAATGTTTTTAAATTTATTTACAAAAAATAAATTGCATAAAAATCATTGAATTATTGGTTATTGATATTTTGAAAACCAACTGTTATTAAACAATTTTTTTTCTATTTTTCTCTAACACCAACAAAATGCATCCCCATTTTACTGTTTAAAAATCAACTTTTGATATCAAAATTTTAAATTAATTCCATACCAATAAACAATAGCTACATTAAAGTCAAAATTTAAATTGGATACGTAATAAATACGAGTTTAATTAAACCTATCACTTACGATCTTGCATTCTCATATATTATAATGATAATTAAAGGGATTTGTTTTCTGTTTCTCTTGTTCTATTTTATATATAATATACTCTCTACAAAGAATCATTTCTCTTATCATTTTCTTATATATATACATAGGTATCTATATATATTTCGTTTTGTATATATCTCAATTTTAAGGTACATGAGCTTCAAAAAAGAGCTAATTTAGAATACAATAATTATGAATGATTATAAAATGGAATCTAGAAGCAAGTAAACTTTACGTATTAAAAAAAAGAAAAATCATTCAATTTAATAATTTATTAACTTGAATAATTTGTACTTAATTTATCTCTATTTATATATGAGGTTGAATTGAACAGTTAGAAGAGAATTATTGTTATCTTTACATTTTTTATAGGTCATTTAGCTTTAGTGCAATTGTTTAAATAGTAATAATTATTCTTTATTGTTTTTTTTTTCTTTTAAGTATTGACAGATTTTTTAACGTTTTTAATTGTTTATTTCAAGGTAGGGTAAATTTACCAGTAAATGACCACGTGTTTCTTAGGGAGTGGTCATTTACTATGATTTTAACCTGTTGCTTATTGGTGAATTTACCCTACGAATCAAAAACTTTTTATATTTTTAAAAATTTTATGTGTCCGAACCTCTCGGGCCCGTAAACCTTCGCGTTCGGCAACAATAAACTTTTTCACAATACGTTAGAAATGACCTATTTTTGCACAACACTGAAACTAGGTGAAAATTAAAATTATCTGATATTTTTACATTCAAATTATGTAAAATAAATCTTATTTCTTTCCTGATAGAAAAAGCCCTAAAAAGTAAAAAAAAGCTCGCAAGTAAACTAGTATCATTAGCATGCTTTCCTCAATTTACATTTCCGCATATTTATTTCGGAATAACTTGAGTTTAAAATCCATCTATACGTTATTTTATTAATTTAAAAAATTATACGTTTTAAAACATAAATAATGAAATAAAACAGAAAATACATTAAATTTTCCGAAAAAGAAACAAAGTTAAATATTCAAACGTTACATAACAAGCAAAGTAAATTTCAGATAAAATAATGTAAAATCTCGAATTTAGCAGTTGGTTATAAAATAACTGAACATAATATTACCACAACGTGCTTTATATATATTTTATTCTGTCTTACAGAATAATATAATGATTTTCTATTGTTACAACGTTAAATCCGCTCGTTGGTTCTTTAGTAAATTCAACCGAATGCTTTGTTGCTTTATTTATTATCTATAAATTATTTTATTTAAACAAAAATTAAATATAAAATAGTAAAATAAATTTTTATTAAAATTATAAAACAGACGAGACTCTAGTGTCATTATGTAAGTTATTGAACCAAAACTTTATATTTCTTTTGGCAGAAGACAAGAGAATAACTTTTGAATACAAGTATGTACAATTTTATATTCCCAGACTTTTATATATAGATTCAACTTTTGCTGAATATTTTCAAGGACTCTTGAAAAAATTTTTCAGTAAAAAAAAATCGTGAGGTTCAAGATACATGAACAAGACTTTTTTTAACGCTCTTGTAATTTTTTTTTAGATAGGTATCTAACCACTAGACATGCTTGTGTTTCTAGTTCTTTTTTTTAATTTTATTAGAAAAAATGAAATTTTATTTTGGAAAGAAAATTCGGGTTTGACAGGTAAAATTACTTAAAAATTTTTTGGTTCCTTTTTATAATTTTTTTAATTTTTAGCTTTAGTGCTTTTGTTACTATTTGCAATGTTATTATTTTTAGGTAAAAACAGGTCTCGAGAAACAAAAATGCCAACCACCTTTATTTGCACAGGATTTAGGTGCACGAACGGTGCACTGGTGGCTTGACTGATAATAATAAAACAAGAAAACAAGGTCATATTTCGTAATAGCACGGAAACATCCGAAGCTTTTATTTTATTATTTTTGGGATTTTTCAACCAATTTCCAAAAATTTTTGAACATATCTCAAAGTTGTCAGATTTTAAACTAAAGTAGTAGAACATTAGACAGTGTAATTCTTTTGTAATTTGAACTCATGGAATATCGAGCTAATTGCAAAATGAGTTATTTTTTTGTGTATTTTACTAAATATTTTAGACTTGGAATGTAAGCTCTCCTGTGACAAACCAATGAAGCTTTGGTTATGCAAGCCTAAAGTACGGTACATGCTCGAACAACAAATACCTGATTTACCTTCTTTTGGATACGATTTTCTATCAACCCACGAGCTACCCAATCATTTCAGTCCTGACAAACATTTTAATCCATCAATAATGAAAAATTATAAAAATTTTAATTTTTTTCAACATAAAAGCATAAATGTACACAAAAGTTTATTTTTATAAAATTTGTATTCGAAAAACGTATTCATGAAAAATGTCAAAACGCTAACTATTTTGCTTTTTTATCAAAGGAAAATAAAAAATTCTGTACGAACATAGGACATGAATTTTAACGATTTAAAAAAAAATATATAAATCGAATCGAATGAAATCAAATAAAATTTATATTTTTTATTTCCCATCAAATAAAATATTTATTATTATCAAAAATTACATAGAAATAGGTATTTAATTAAAATTATATCTAAAATTATATTTCATGGAATTTAATAATGTAATAATTAGGTTTAGAATTTAATAATTTTCGATAAAATACACTTTAAAATTCTTTAAATAAAATTGAATAATCGCAATTATGAAATATTAGTTATTATTTCAATTGAAATATTTTCTGTATTCCACACACCCACACATGAACAATAATGTATACGAATTATTTCACAAGGGAATTAAAATGTCATTTATATGGTCTCATCTGGCTCTTTTTGGCGAATATAAACAATGTGAAACTAAAATCGATAACCTAAAACTAGCAATATTATCGAGCATAAACAGACACGAGGTTTGGCTAACATCAATGGATATAATTATATACGCCCCTTGGAGACTATTAGTATTACTTTGCGATCAAATTTCTTGGCCATGCAACGTTTTTTTTGCGAGTAATTTTAAAATTATAAAATTTTTCAGGTTTTTTATCTAACATAATTTATTTTTTATGTTTATTTATGGGCGTATTATATCAGAGTGCAGTGTCTTGGAAAATAAATAGTATTGAAAAAGTAAAATAACTCGCTTTTTTAGAGGAATTTAAATAGTTTATTTCTTGTAAGATTTATTTTAATAGCTTTTTGGAAACAAATTATTTTTTCCTGTATTTTTTTTCGATAAATTCGTGTGTATATTTTTTGTACGTTTAAAATTTTACTAAACGTTTTCTTATTGTTAATTATTTTTCAAAAGTTGTGCTAGGATTTACTCAGAGTTTCAGTTAAAAAAAAAAGCAGATGGGAACTGACATAACGACAAGTGAAACACACTCTGGTCTAGAAGAAAAAGTTTTGATAGAGAAATGCCTCTCACTTTAGAAAAGTGCGACAAGAATTTTCCACCCCTATCGTTAAAAACTCTAAATATAGTACCTCTAAATATTAACATTTTTTTTAAATTATATTTTTATAACAAAAAATTTTAGGCCTGGGTGACAACCATAAGTAAATTTTTCCAAAAATTATGTAATTGTACTTTTCAGCAATAATTCCCTCTATATGATTGACTAAAACCTTTAAAACTGCTCTCCTTAATTTTACGATTCCCAAAGTACCCCAGCCTGTTAACATAAAATAAAAATTCTTAACATTAAGCTGTCTCTAGCTACCCCTTTTTCACTCCTCCAAAATACCCTGAAAACAACCCTATTAAATTTATTAAAAAAAATTACTGTACATAAATTCATCTGAATATTTTATTTGGAGAAAACTATCCCTTTTAACCCCAAATAACCTTTAAAATTACTGTCTAAGTCAGCAAGCAAAGTCTTGTAAACAAAATTTACACATTTCATGTTTTGATAATAAAATTTGAGTTCCATATATAAAAATTATCTTCCAAAAATTAGTTAACTCTAAACCATATCCACAAGAACTAGAAAATATTTAGGTATGAGCTTCGCTCTATAATTAATGTTAAATTTTATATTTATAAATTACAATTTAAATTTTAAATTACTTTTGTAATAATTTGTTTATTTTGTAAATTCATAGAATTTGCTTTTTAACCCAACAAACGTTATTTAAATGAGAAAACTTTTAGTAAATAATTTGATTTTTTTTAATTTTTTATGCTCGTTTATACACTGAAAGAAATGCTTTTACTAAAACTACATTTTTTATTAATAAATTGGTGCACATAGAAATTTTCGAATTTATTTTGCTGTAAATAACCAAAAATTTTATATTATTATTACAAAAGTTTTGTGAAAAATACTAGGATTATTGAAAATTATTAATAATCGAAAATCACTAGAGAGTATTTCTGATATTTAAGATTCTGAAAATTTCTAGAAATGACCCAATACTTGTCATAAAAAACGTCATTCATATAGAAAACTGTTTAAAACGACCTTACGAGTGTCTTCAACAACTGGACCATTCTCGATAAAACTGTAGTTTACATTCGTCTTCAGCGTCTAAAAAGCTAAAATTTTATGAACCAACCATACAAAAAAATTAATCAACCCAGTGTATACAAACCTGAATATATTCAAAAGAAACATTTAAATGAATTTTAATTCTAGCATCAAAAAAAAATCATATTAAAAAAAATAAACAGTTAATATAAAAAAAGATTCATACAGAGTATAATATCATGTCTTTTTAATGATGAAATTTAATATTTTTACCGTACCTCATAATTACGTGCAGTTAACTCAAGCAGCATTTTCCTAGATATTATAAAATTAAACAAATCTAAGCGTTTATTTTCTACTCTCTCTAGGTACGTACAAAATTTTAATCTTTTATATATATTTTATTTAATAAATTTACTGCGTTAAAGTGATATTTTGAATTTTTATGTTTATCCGGAAAACATTTTTCATTTTACTCTGTTCTGTTGTTTTTAATTTTTTTTTTGTTTGAGCTCATTAATTTTGAAGAAATAATTAAAGTTTAAACAAGTTATTTAGCATTTTTGCTATTGTACATAAAAGTTTTTTTGAAACTTTTATTCTTTCTCACTGTGGGAGGGTGTAAAAAGAGTAATTAACGAAGTTTTGATTCTTATGATCAGGACATCTTTTCTTTATGCTGCTTTGTAGTGTCTAAATAAAATATGCAAAATATGATAATTAGGTCAAAGTTATGCTTGAGTTTTGGTTAACTTTCATAAGAACAAACTTTTGATATTTACACTGTAAAAAGCAACTTTTTTAGATTAACAAAAAAAATAGAATATTTTTGAAAAATTAGTAAATTTTCAAAAAATTTGTAAATATTCGATAAAAATCGTGAATTTACTAGTATATTATCGAAAAATTCGAGAATTCTCGATTTTTTTTTGTGAATTTACGAAAAAAATTGTAAATTCACAACTATTTTTTGTAAATTTTCGAAAAAAATGGTAAATTCTCACTTGCGAATTCACAAAAAAAATCGAGAATACTCGAATTTTTCGATAATATACTAAATTTAGTAAATTTACGATTTTTATCGAATATTTACAAATTCTTTTGAAAATTTACTAATTTTTTTGTTAATAAAAGAAAGTTACTTTTTACAGTGTAGATTTATTTGCGATAATCCTGAGTAATTTGAAGTTTCTAAATTTTTTTATGAGATTTTCAAAAATTATGATAATTTATGAACTTTATTTTGGTTGTTGCATAGAAAGCACAAGGTTTTTCAAAAGCACAAATTTAATTTACAAGTTCTCAGTTACCGACTTAAAATTTTACTTCTATTTTAACAAAATGCAAATTATTGCACTCCTTATTTCCATAAACCAATTTTTTCCTAACTTGTAAAAGATGCAAAACTATGCAACAAGGGAACACAAAATTCTTGAATTAAAAATAATCACAAGCATCTAAAGTGTTAATATTAAACCTTGTAGATTTCTAGCTTATGTACACAAGAAAATAATTACATAGAATACTCGAAAGTCAGAAAATAACATGCTTTTCAAGCGTAATTATCTTTAATTTCAAATTTAAGTATTATTTTTCTGATTGAAATCTTCATCCAATTAGTAAAAATTTAATTAAAAAATTTTGAAATACTAGAGCAGTTTCCATTAGCGCATAAAATATTTTTTCCTCTTGAGCATACACCTAAAAAAAAGCTTTTTATATTTAAAGCATAAAAAGAAAAGCCAGAAATAAACAACAGATTAGACACGAACACATAAATTCTCTATGGACTGTATAGAAAATCTCCGATATTTCGATAACAATTTTTTTATTTTTTAAATATAGTACCGAAGATTTTCACGCTTAGTTAATCAAAATCGAATTCTCTGTCTATGCTTTTTCGACGTTTAAATTTTGATAAGCTTTTTACCTATAAATTAAATATGTATTAGAATATATTGAGAACGTGTGTTTTTTTTGATAGACATTTAAAATATTTATGTTTTTTTTTCTGTTTTTTATGAAATTGACACGTGTAATCAAGAATGATAACGGTTGATTTATAGTGAATTTTTTTAAAAAAAGTATGTTTTTAAGAGTAAAAGATACCTACTGAAAAATAAGGGTAGGTAGAAACGTGATATCTGAGAAGTAATTTTATAGTAAATAATACTTTATTTTTAGATACTTGATGCTTTAGTGTTTTTTAAAATTCAGGGTAAATTTATTCTATAAAAAAATTGTTTTATTATTAATGAGTTAATGTCTGTGTGTATGTTTTTTTAATAGACAAAATCGATATTCAATTAATTAAAATAAATTTTTAATTAGTTAAGGCTGAATAAAAATTTTCATTTTTTTAAAATAAATAATTCATGAAGTAGGTTATGTATGATTCAGTGTAAAAAATGTTTTTTTTGGTGTTGGAATTTTCTGGATGTGAAAATTTGATACATAAATTTATGTTTTCAATGTATTTTTTTGTATTTATTATGAAGATAAAATATTTACAGGAAAAAATTAGAGACTCGAGACAATAGTTGAGTCGCCCAATAGAACCATTTGTGGACATATGTCCTACGTGGATAAAAGTGGGTGGTTTTCATGTTAATTGGTCTCCTGAAGCTGAATCCGGGGACCATTTTTACCTAAAAGTGGCAAATTAATTGTTATTAACAAATTATTGCAAAATTGTCCATAATTTAGGGGCCAAAACTAACAATTTATAAAATTTAAAAAAACCAGAATTTTCTATTTTTGAAGTCATATAATTAATTAATTATTAAACAATATTTAATTGGTAACAAATGATTTCAAAAAATCGGTGAAATTCATGTCTGCATATTACTCTGCCAAATGCGAATCTCTAGTTAATTTCGTCTAAAAAGTTTTGCACAAAATTTCATACGCGTGTTTACCCATGCATGCTTTCAATAATACATTTTAGTAGGCATAAATCTCATATACTTGAATTTTTTTCAAGCATTACTACGTGATCATGCAAGTGTCTAAAATATTATACCCATATAGGAAACGCGATACTTTGCACTTATAAGCGCACACGAATACGAATATTCAGTGCCAAATTTTACATACGTCTGTTACCTCAGGGTGTTAATTATCATCTCAAAGGCTTTTTTACACTTCTTTAGAAACCATCACCTGCAAAATGTTCTACATACAAATATAGAAAATTAAAAAATTAGTAAAATTTATTGTGTGGTTTTATTATTATAAATTTAAAATTAGTATAACAGACGTAAATTAATGTCTGTCTATTTAATTAAATGTCGTTGTTAATCTTTTTCTATTTCGAATATAATACACTTGAAAATTACAAATATAGAAATTTTAATTGTAAAACAGAGAGAAAGCTCATATCTTTCTAAATTAAAGCCGTAGTGTGAAAATTTTATAGTTGTATGTATAAATGTGCTAGTTTGTCGTATTGTGTTATAGGTTATTGTATATATTTCTTAATATACGCGCATGCGCACTTTTGATATTCATCATGTAGGGATGAGAAATTTAAACGGGATGCTCTATACCTATTTTTCTGTATTTTTTATACTCAGATGTTGCCAAGAGCGCGAGTAGTGAAAGTCAAGATTTTAGTGTACTCAATTTTATTTTATGGATATTCGTAAAAAAAAGTTTGAACATTTTTTTTGGTGCATAAAAATTTGTTGTTAACAATGTTTTTTTGTACAATGGATTGTAAAAATATTTTTATTGGTAAAAATATTTTTACCTCGTTTTTTAAATTCAAGAGAAAAGTAAAATTTTTGTTTGGACAGTACAGAAAGGTAAAAAAAGTTACATTTTTTTATAGCCAGTAAAAAATTTTTTTTTATTATTAAGAATAATAACAGTTTTGTGTTTTTTTTGCTAGTCATATACGTTAATTAAAACTTTGCTTTACACGTATGCTAGATTTTTTTTTTGGAGTAGTATAGGATGAGGATTTGTTTGAAAAAAAAATTTTTTTATGTATTCACTTTTTTATCAGATATTTTATGCTTTGAAAATCTAGATTAACAGGTTGTTTTTGATTCACGCATATTTGAATCCTCACTCGCTATGAAAATATTTCGTTTATATAGAATTTTCAGTTTACAAAATTTTGCAGCGTTTAATTTTTTTTGACAAATTTTTTTTTTTTCGTTTTTTTAAGTTACTTGAATAAGCGTAAAATATATTTTCACGTAAAAAGTGTTTTAAAAAAATTAGCTTAAAATGAAGTGGATTGTTTATTGTTTAAATATTTTTCATTTAGACTTA
The DNA here is from genome assembly GCA_022575985.1 of Anagrus nilaparvatae. Lineage (NCBI taxonomy): Eukaryota > Metazoa > Arthropoda > Insecta > Hymenoptera > Mymaridae > Anagrus > Anagrus nilaparvatae. The sequence continues at coordinate 4,460,264 of JAKSXM010000246.1, read as the reverse complement.
ACCTAAGTTGTAGGAAATTTGATTTTTTTTAAAGCCTGGACGTTTAGTTTTCATCTTGAATGGATAAATAGCAAGTTTGTTTAAAAAGAATTTTGACTAATTGCAATAGATATTTTTATATTTTTGTCATTTTGCTTATTTTATTAAGGTGCTCGTAATCAGATCTATTCTTCACTTCTAAACCAGCCTCAAGAATTCTGATATAATCTTTATTGCTTATCGGAGAATTTATTTGAAACCTAATAGCGTAATACGATTGTTGGAATATTGAATCCGTTATTTTGTATTTGATACCATCTGAAATACTTAAGGATATTTCCAGCTTCGTCTTTATTGATAATTCCAATGTTTCTTGTTTTTTCTCGATTCTTGCAATTTAAGGATGCACTGGTTCTTAATTTGATTAGCCTAGATGAGCTGCAATGTCAAATAATAATAAGATAAGTTTTGAATATATCTTCGAAATATTAAGTGATTGGTACTTGTCTATACCTAAATTAAACTTTTTAAATTAAAGGCAAAAAAATGCTTACCACTGATACTTTTTTAATTTAAAAACGTAAGCACAAATTATAGTTAGAATTATAAATGGATTTGAAAAATTCATATTTTGATTTTGAGTTATTAAAACTATTAGAATAGATTTAAATCAACCTACGAAAAAATAAATTTATTATATTATTTTTAGTACCTATAAGAATTTCTTTTGCCCTTTTAATTTATTAAAAAATTATGTACTTAATTTTTTTTAAAATAATTTTATTTTTTGACTGCTATTTTTTTTTAATGAAAGAACCATTTTTTGAAATTGATTTAAAATAATCGGCTGAACTGAAAATAGTACATTTTTAACCAAGGCAGCAAAAAAAAGAGCGGCCCAGATTGCTCGTTAATAACAGTAAACTGCAACCTAGGGCATTTTTTTTTACTCTCATGAATAAAATGCGATTTTTCTTTCTGAGTTGGGTCATGAAAGATGACTTATTTTCAAAAACATCGTTTATTACTGTTTTTCTAAAACAACAGATTATAAATTATTTTAATCTTAATGACAAAAATAATATTGAAGAATTAAGAAATTATTGAATGCTTACACATTTTCTTATAATTTCCTATTTCGCGCTAATTTCCTATGTGCAAGGTTCCGTTCTAACTAGCGTTAAATTTTCATAGTTCGCGATTCGGTAATTTTAATTAAGAAGTAGCGAATCATGAATCAAGAGTAGAAAATTATAGAAAATTTTTCAAAAAGCTCAAAATTTACTTATATTAAAAGTAATTTTGCTAAACTTAAAATTAAAATTAAAGATTAAAAGTGATTGAGACATGAATATTTTGTAAATTTTAACAATTATAGAAAATTTTGTAAAAATAACCAAAATTTACTGCTTATTAATTAATTTCTTATTATTCGCTACCTTTCATGTACGATTCCCAAAATATTTTTATGAAAAAATTAGTAAATCACGAGCGATAGCAGATTGACTCATAGTCACAAATTGGACCTAAGAAAATAGTAAAATAAAAAAAACAGCAGTCAAAATCAAGCATAGAACCTATGAACCTAAAAATTACTTAACAAACTTCTGTTTACTATTTTGAACCAAAATTATTTAGTTAAATGAAATTCAAAATACCTAAAAATGCGAAAGTAAAACCTAAATAAAATAAAAATTTATGCAAATTAAGAACTTTTGCATTAAGAGAAAAAAAATATCACATTAAACAATCAAAATTAAATTAACTCAAAAAAAAAATAATAAAAACTAAGGCACACACGTACTACGTGCTAATGCAATTTTACTTAAACAGATTTTTTTTTAAAAAAAAAAGCTTTTTTACTTTTTTAAAAGCATGACTACAGAATCTCGTATAATTAAATACCATTTTTTTTTGTTAGAGATAGAGAGAGATTAAGCACAAGTACTTATCTAAAATTATTTTTTGAATTTCAAAATATAAATTAGAGAAAAAAAAAGTTTTGATTGAACTTTTTAATAAAATGTACAATTTTAGTAAAAAAAAATTTTGAAAAGTTAAGTTTTTATTATTTTACTGAAAACAAAAAAAGTTTGTACCTAACTTTACTAATAAACATCTTATTAAACCACAGGAAATAAAAAAATTTTTTTTATGTAAAAAACTTTTTTAATGAATTCATGCTGAATAATTAATGTAATTTACTTAACTTACTTTTTTGAAATTTATAGAAATATTCATAATTTGCTAAATTTAAAGATTTTGAATGAGAATTCATAAAAAATTTAAATATTTCAAGCTGACTACGTTGATTTCTTTTTATTATAGTTTTTTAAGATCAAAATGGACCTAAAAAAAAATATAAAATTTTAGAAAATTGCTCATATACATATCGATTAATAAAGATTTTTTTATTCAAAAATAAAAAGTTTTTATAAGGTTCTAAGTAAACCTTAAAACTAAAAAGACTTTCATTAACTTGACGAACGTAACGACTGACTTTGTTTAAGCACCTACAATTATTTAGTTAGAAAACAAAATGTCATACACTATTGTTATTAAAACTTTATTTATAAAGTGAGTTATTCATTAAATGCAAGTGTATATTAGCTGAGCAGTTGTTTTTAAATTTTGCTTTATCAGAAAAATCAGATTAAAAATTTTATTTAATCTAATGCTGCAGAACCAATAATAAATAAATTGTATTTTAGTTGAAATTTGAGTAATCTTAATTCATATGGTGAATAAAACCACGTGATAATTAAAAACTTGTAAAACTTTTTGATACAACTGCCAGACTAGTATGTAAACTCTGTGTACATGGTCAGTTTGTAAACTTTAGCTAGAAATGAGAAATATGCTCGTTTCAAGTTAGGATAAGCTAATACTTGAAAATGGGTTTCATATAATACAGAAAAGAGAGTAGTTTATGCTTGTTACATGGATTTAAATTCCATCTAATTTTGTACATAAGTATTTTACTTTTTTATAAAAAATCGTATTACTCTGTGTTAAATTTTGAATAGCGGACTGTATAAAATAAGGTGACTGTATGACTGTAGTGCGCGCGCTGTATTACATATATTTACAAACATATAAAAGTAAGTATTTATTTAAACTAATACAGTCTCAAACACTTTGTCAATAATATTATGTACATAAAAGATGTAAAGGGTTACATAATAAACAAAAAAGCTTTAAGAGTAAAGAAATTTTTTTTTCAAGTTGCAAAACGTGATATTTTTTAGTTTATATTTTATTTATGTGATTTTATTAGGTAACTCCGGTCGGCCTTTTTAAAATATGAAAAAAAGAGTAAGATAAAGTTTTTTTATGTAAATGAAAATAAGGAATATTAGTAATTAATTAAAGATTACGATTCCCACAAAAAACCTTTTTTCGCTTTTCGCCTTTTTGGGCGCCGGAAAAAGACCTGACAGCCTTAGAGGGTATATGGCAAATAGAGAACATATATATATACAAGAGTATTACAATTTTAATTAATCTTAGTACATCAAATAAATTAACAAATAAATTACAAGACTAAAGTTTGCGATCTTAATTCTAAACTATGTCAAGTTTTTCTTACGCACAGTTTTAAATTAATAGAAAATTCTAAGAAAATTCAAAAAGTTACGAAAATAATTAAAGTTTTATTAAATCAAAAAAAATAAATTGAATAAAAAATATTTAATATATTTTACTTTATATTCACTGAGCTATATCAAAGTTTCAAGGGAAATCAGTTTAATAAAAAAAATATGAATTTTTAACGTTTAATAATTCAAAAAAATAAAATAAAATAAAATTATTACGAATGTGTCAACTTATCTCATATTTAACTTACATTTTTCTCTGTATAAAATTTTTATCATAAATTCAAATATTTTCACATACTTTTTTTCTTATATGGGTTAGAATCACTGAAATGTAAATTGGTTTTTTTATGAGTTACCTGAATTTTCAGGTATGCGACCTGAAAGTTTGGGCTTTTTTTCAGAAGCCAGACCCGAAGCGAAAATTTGGGTAACCTTAAATCCCAAATTTTTACATAAATTTTAAGACGAATTTTTCTGATTCTATGGTTTTAGAAGGCACTTCGGTTTCAATACTTAATTTTTTAGAGATATTTAATTTTTTTTTAATTTTTCAAAATTTAATTCATATTTTAGGGTCATTTTCCGCTTTTTTAAAGTAATAATTCAATTTTCAACGTAAAAAATGTTTTTCAAGTAAAAGTTAACTCAAAAAAGTAAGTTTTTAGAAACTTTTACAAAATATAAGAAAGATGTCTCAGGAGTGACAGTAATAATCGTACTTAGCAAAAATTTTTACTTTGACCTACGCCTTGAAGCTATTTTTCGTGTCTACCAAGTCAGTTTAATAAATATTGTCTAGAAAAAAATTCAAAAATTTACTACTTTTTTAAAAAAAATGTGTCCATCCTAAAATTAAAAAGTAACCTATCTGAAAATAAAAGCAATACACTTAGTCCATAGTAACTACAAACAGATCCGGAATTCAAACCCATGTATCATTAAAATAAAATAGAAAGTTTTTTATTTCTAAATAAATACACGAAAGCTCGAATACTACACATGTGCAGTATAATTTAAAAGCTTACATTAAAAATTTAAAAGTTTTTTTTTTCATCTGTAAACACAGAGTACTGGTCTCTTATTTTTTTAAAAGCTTATACTTTTAATCTCTTTTGAAAATTTTAATTTTTTTTTTTTTTAATTTATGTAAAATTTTTATGTTCTGTCTTTAATTATTTAAGATAGTTGATGTAAAGTTTATGGTTCAACATAAAATTTATTTAAATGTTAATAGTTTTATTTACTTTTAGCAAGATGCTTTTTTTATAAGGTAAAATTAAAAAAAAGTATAATCTCTTAAAAAAAAAGCTGTTTATTTTTCCTTATTTTTTAGAAAAAAGATTAAATTTTTATTCAAAAACAAAACGCTTTAGTAGATAACGTACATAAATTTACATTTTATAATAATGTACCTTGTAAATTATTTACATATTTTTAAATATGAAAATAATTTCAAACTTCTTTGAAAGCATACAAGTTTACGCCACAAAAAATTTTTAAATATTTTGAGGTATAAACAAAATTCTGGTATTTTTCGTAAGGTAAAAGCACCAGATTTACAAAATTCAAATATTAGGAAAAAATTAAAAATTTTATACCAAAAACTCTGAAACCTTTTTCTACTACTTTTTTCAAATATTTTTAAGGCTTCTAAAAAGTGTCAGAACCAGTGCTTCTACCCTATAAATTAAAAATTAAAAACTCATTTTACTATAACATAAAAATAAATTTTAATCGATTTTATTTTTACCAATAAAATATTTAAATAAAATACGAATTCCTCGAATTTTAAAAATTTATCATAAAATATGCCAACAAATATTTTTTATTCAACCATTTAGTTTGGTGAAATAAACACTAAATCATATTTTTATGCAGGTCAAAACTTTTCAAAACCAGAGCCCCAAACGAATCACCCTATAAATTAATAATATACCTTTCAATCAATTAAAATTATAGCATACAAAATATATAAATTTCAGCCATCAAAAAAAAAGTTTTTCTGTTAATTAAAATTGACGTTAAAGTTAACTAATTTTGTTGAATGTGTATCGACTAAATAAAAAAAGTTACTTACGTAATACTGAAAGTAATAGGATGTTTATGTGACTGAAATAGGATTAAATTGACATTATATTGTAAATTGAAATTGGCATCTTATATAATAGAAAGAGACAGAAATAGAATGAAAATCCGAGCTTTATTTGATGTGTAAATTGAAGACACAATTTTTTAAACAAGTCGTTTTAATGAATAGTAAATATTATATGGTACAAGTACATATTTATTACTTCTTATTGATATAAAATAAATATCAGCAATTTATATACTCTAGATTGCAATCTTATACGTATTTATCCTTATTGATTTTTTTAAATAAAGTAGAGTTTAATACTATGTTAGTAAGTTTTTTATGCATTGGGAAAATTTATGTGTTTTGAACGTATTCTTTATAAATGATTGCTTGTTTTTATTGGGATAAGGATGGGAGTTTCTTGAGATAGAAAACTTTTTTATTTTTTGGATTTGAAAAAATGTTTGAGTCAGTTTTTGTACTAGGGAGGTTAGGGTGGGCTGAAAAAAATTCAAAGTTTAGGTCAGAATGTGACCTGTTCACATTTTTAGCCCACTTTTTGAGGGTTGATGCATCTAAAGTAATTTGGAAGTATCCCAATCTTGGAAAAGTACCAAAAAATCTTGAATGACTTGAAGCCCTGAGCACATTACTTTTCCACCAGAATTATTACTAATTTTGAAAAATTATGATTATTAAATACTTTGGTACAAAGGAGAATTTTACATGAACTGACATTTTAAGACAGCTTATTTTATATTTTCAACAAAATAATAAGTTTTTCAAAAGTAAAAAAAATTTATTTACTAACAAATTCAAAAGTTTTTCAACAACTAACAATTTTTACTTACAAAGAGTGTAATTTTAAGTTAAAAAAAAATTTATTTGTGTAAATAACAGCATGACTTTAAATAAAAAACTACTCAAAAAGAAAAATTCAGGATACTTAAGTACAATAAATCATTTATTTTCTCCTTAAAAGAATAAAAATCGTATTTATTTTATAAAAATATCATGTTTTTTAAATAAACAACAAAAAAATTGTTCTTTTCTGACTATGAAAATTTCAAGAAAAATATTTCAGAAAATGTAAGTACATTTTTCTTTAAAAAAAAAACGATTTTTTTTGTTCTTTTTTTATACTAAAGCTTGCATGTGCATTATATATATTTAAAAAAAGTTTTATTTTTTTATCAAACTCAGCAGTCTTTAGCCGCCAAAGGACTTTTAAGTACCGTAGTACTTTGTACTTTGAATTTTTTTTTCTTCTTTTTAACGTGTACCTTTTTTTTTAGACTAATGATGTTATAGAGTTGATTAAAAATTAATATTTTCATGCATTATGAACTAAAATACTTTTTAAAAATGTTCGTTTTTAGCTAAATAAAAAGTTTTTTAATTTAATACAATTTTTATGTACAAAGAAAAAGTCCGAAAGTTTAGTCATATCAAGCAGAATTTCGCATCAAGTTGTACTATTCAAGTTCAGAAAACGCTGTAGAAAAAGAAAAGAAATAAAAAACAAAATAATTTTTAAAAATTGTAACTTTCTTTTTTTTATACAGCCATTCAGAAATATCTGAAATTTGCCTGAAAAGGAGAAATTTAATCAAATTTCTTGAGGACTCCAAAAATTGAGTCTGAATTTTCCGAAAATTTTTTCTGGTGATAGAAAAATGAGCCTCAAAAATTCAACCCAGAACCTGCCCAGATCCCAGAAATAATATTGATTTTATTCTATTTTTTTGCCAGGGAGGTTACAGCAACAATATCAAATTTCGTTAGGTTTTAGAAAACGTACACGTAGTACCCAATAAACCCAAAATTTCGGTTGCAACAACCGATTTTTTCTCTCAGTGTATAATTCCATAAAATTACAAAAATGTTGAAATTACATTAAAATTGAATAAAACTTAACCAGAATTAGAATATGAATATAAATTGAATATTTCATTAAACATCCCCAAAAGTACAAACTAAAATTTTCCAAAACTTGCGTTTCTAAAATTCAGTAATAAATGTGACTTTATACACAGAACTTCCTATATCCATCAATTCTCTCAAAAGTTAAACAGTCACGTATAACACGTACCTGAAATGTATGTCAGAACATCTTTTTAACCATAAAATTTATATATGCATCCATATTTATTACACTAACACACGTATAAAACATAAAAAGCATGTATATTTGTAAATATTTAAAATTATATAGAAAATTTAACTTTTCAAAATTTTGTAATTTATTTTAGGTTAGAAAATCGTTACGGGCGTGTAAGGCCAAACTTAATAATAAAGTTATTTAAATCCGTAGGTTTACAACGTGATTTTCTGCATATTCTATTTAATATACGAAATTCTACGATATGTGTTTTATGCATATATATGGTCATTTATTTTTAAAATGGATTCGTATTTTGGAAGAGTTGAACTGAAAAATAATATATACTTTTTTCTTACAGGTTGAGCTATTAAAATTTCGCACAAAAACATCAAGTTGAAAAAAACTCTGAAATTCTCAAATATTAATTATTTCTCAAATTTTATAGAAAAAATTCTATTTTCAATTTTTAAATTTTCTAAAAACTCGTAATACAATTTTTATAAGAAATTACCATATACAGAATGAGTATGTTTGCGTTAAAACTTTCATCTTACATGACTTATATATATGAACCATATATAACAGCAAACACACATTGACATTTTTGTTATATATAATAAAGCTACCACGAAGCAAATAATTGCTACTTTATAAAGTAAAATTTTTGATGTAGAAAACATTTTAAACGATATATGTGCGCATTTTTTACATAAACGCGCACGTGTGTGTGTTTGTGTACGTCATATTTATTTAAATTTATATATGCATGATATTTTCCTGTCTAAAAATATTAATCTTTATAAATGTAAAATTTTTTATATGCGAAAAAATAGGTATAGAATTTTTTTTTTTTTTTAACGTCAAATTTTTTTTTTAATCAAATATTTTTTAATTTTTCAACAAAAAATTGCAGTAAAAGATAATTTATTTACGTGAGGATGCTTAATGAACTATATCTTTGAAAGTGTGAAAAAAAAAGAAAAAAAATTTGTTATGATAATTCGTATAGGATTTTAGGTAAAGTTTATTCATGTTAAAGTGCAAAATAGAAAATAAATTTATGCGCATTTATTAAACTTATTTATGCGTTCATGTGTTTGTAGATATTTTTATTTATTTAAATGTATGTGTGTGCATAAAATATGCATATAATTTTGTATTATTCATGGAGTTGTTTTTAAAAGATAAAAAAATATTTTTTTTGTAAAATAAATTGAATTAATTAGCCGTATCAGAGAGGAATATTTGAAGATTTTAAAATAATTATGCCTTAAAATTTTATGGCAGTTCAAAAATCTCAGGTAAATGGAGTCAGAGAAGTTTTGCTGGAAAAATTTTCGCGTATTAAAAAGTGGTTTTAGAGTTCCCCCTCTAGAAGATTTTCTAAAATATTAAAAAATATCGTTTTTCACTCTAACGGATCTACAAAAAAAATTTAAGAATGGTATATTTTTTATGCTCAAATGATTTTCGGAAAATTCAATCGGCAGAGTATTATTTGTTTATCGGTCGGAGAAATTAAATAAAGCTTATAAAACCGTATTTTGGGGTTTTTTTGGGTCTTTCATGGCCTAGAGATTCAATTTCAACGGAATCCCGAGAGTTTTTTGACAACAAAAAAATAGCATTTAGTTACAGTGTACCTTTTCAGCGAATTCTTTTTCAAAAAAGTTATGAAATTAAAATTTTTTTTTTCTTTATTTTGTATACAGAGCGTTTCAGAAATATAGCTTAAATTTTCCTAAAAACAGGAAACCTTTTAAAAATTTAGTCGAAAATTATGTCGAAATTTTACAGGAACTTTCAACTTTCACCTGGTGACTAAATCAAGTCCAAAAAAATTCATGCCATAATCTTCTCACATAATAAAAATTCTATTGATTTTAAGATATTATATTTTACTAGGTCAGCTAATAATAAAAATAATAATCGACTTTTACAAAAAACTTAAAAAAAAAATATATAAGATTAAAAAGAAATTTAAAAGGAAATAAATGAAATTAATTTCCTTCAAAGAAATAATAAGAGAAAGTACTTTTTATTATCATAACAAAAAAATTTTTTTTCTGTATCTATCAGACATTTTCTTTTTTTTAAATAAATGAAAAAAGGGGAGTAATAAATCATGGTACTCGAAACTGATTAGTATTCACGATGCTTTACTTTTTGTATTAGCTTTTCTGTTTTAGCATTCTTTCTCTTAATAGATCCAAAAACAATTATTGATTTTTAGCTTATTTTTTTTACTCTCTTTATCTAATTTTCTTATGTTTTTAAAATTAAATCACGTTTTATCCTAATTTAAATATTTCGAACACAAATAAATCTTAATTTTGTTGACTGTTTTTTTACTTAATTTCTTTCAGATTTGTAAATTTAATTAAATACTAATTAGAAAATAAAAAAAAACTTCGACAGGACCAATTTTACTAATATTAAAACGATGCTTTTGCCAAAGATTCTATAAAATTTTGACATTCTTTTTTCAACCCAAAATTAATAATAATTAAATAAAATCAGTATAAATATAATGAAATATGTGTCTCTTGAAGTGTCTATCGCTAAAAGCATCTTTACCCACGTGCAAATTTACTAGCGTTAATTAAATTACTCTAACTTCGCATATGCTTTTGCACTTTATGCTTTGTAGTTCATAAAATAAAGTTAATGTCTATATTTAATATATATTTATATGAGTGCATCCATTACTTTTGATCATAAAGTTGGTACAACTATTTCTTAATTTAATATATGAAAAATTTTAAAAACGTTTAAGATATGGTCAGATTTCCCAATTTTGGAAAAAAATTAATTAATATATGATCTACATTTGATAATAAAGTCAAAAATTTTAGAATTGCTTAAAAATTCAAGTATACCAACTTAACAGTGTATTTTCTTATTAAAAGAAAATAATTTTATGAGTAAATATTTGTTAATTATATAATTCCATAAAATTATCTTCATTTTATTTAATTAAATAATAGAATTTTGTAACTTAAATTATATAATTATTCATTCAACGTATAAATTAAGTAGAAAAGGTCTTGTTTAGTCAGACAAACTCATAGAAAAATGAAATAAATAAACAAAACGAAGTATGGGATTATATGCGAGTAATTTAAGAATTTAAAAAAATATAACGAGCTTATATATTGAGCAGGAACGTATTTTTTAATAATTGAAATTATAAGGGAAATCGGGGCATAATGGAGCATATTTTTTTTTTTTAATTATAAAAAAGATTTTAATTAAAGCTAAATAAATAATGAACTTCGAAGCTGAGGCTTACTTTATGTTTACATTAAAAAGTGTCATTATCGTTAACATTGATGCGTAAACACATTTTAATTACCCTTTTTAACATGATATAATTGCATAAAATGCAATATTCACGGTTCGGTTGAGTAATTTTTTCGATTTCATATTCTCTTATAATAAATTATATGAGTGGTTATGCTAAAATCAATAAATTAGTTTTGGTTTTAATGAGTCAAATCTAAATCTCTGGAAATTTTTTTTTTATCATTAGCAAATGTTCCCAACCTTAGTGTGTCTTCGAGTGGGCATAGAGAGCAAGTTGTTTTACACACGATTTTTTATTAAAAAAGCGACAGAAATGAAAATTTTTAATAAAAAAATATTTTATTTAATCAGTGAGAATTTTGAGAGTTTTTAATTTATTTTTTCATGCTGGAGAAGTTTTGAAAAATGAAACAAACGAATATTTATTTCACAGAATTTGACCATAAATTAATTTAAAATTTATTATTTGTATATCAAAAATTATATTCAAAAAGCTTAATCACAGTTAAATAAAAACCTTTTAATCCCATTTTATGTTAACAAATAGACTAAAAATTCAAATTTAACAATGAAAATAAACTAAATTCAAAAATTCGGATAATAATTCTGATCTGCAGTAATTTTTTTTTCAATTATACCAAAAAAAATAAAAAACCATTGAGAATTCGTCCAGTCAGAATAATTTAATGATCGATTTTGATTAAATTTTCAAAGCACGTTATTTATTTAAGTATGATTTGAATTTCAAGAGCTTTCCTATATCCATAATTTCAATTAAATTACTTTTTTTTTTTAATTACTTACCCATTTTCCATGTTTACAAAAATGCGTTAATCAGTAAAAAAGCTATAATGGCCTCTAACTTTTTATTTCAATTTCCTTTTTTTACTTTTAATACATAAAAAAAAAAGCGAATGTAATGCAAAACCACAGAAAATGAAAAATATAGAAAATTCACAAAAGTTTCGTTAGGTATGAATTTTTTCCTCCTTTTCGTATAATTTCAAACCGTCGGTAGAAAAAAGTAACTTATTTATATATTCACACTATTTTTCCGGGGCACAAAAAGAAAACTGAACATAAATATAGATAAATGAGAAAATTTAATTTTTTTTTCCTTTTATAATACGAAATGGGATTTGGATCAAGTTGTAAGTTTATTTAACTTTTTTGTACTGTATATATTTTTGCATATTTTTGTAGGATGAAAATTCGTATTTTATGTTTTGTAAAAAACAAGAATGGAAATTTTTTGTCTCATGGGAACTGGTGGTATTATATTCTGAATTTTGTTGTGTGAGAAGAAAATAAGGGGATTAAACAATTTTTTTTATTTGTACCTGAATTTAAAAAAAATATTAATAAGGAACAGTTTTTTCAGTGTACATAAAGCTCAATATGACAATGAATCGGAGCTAGCTTTAGATGTCTGTGTGGGTTTAAATACAAGTACACATAATAACATCTTTTAGAAAGTAAAGTAAATTATCTTTGAGGTTTTTAAATTCAATACATGAATGAAATTAATTCAAATGACAATGTAACAAAAAGATGAATATAAAAGATATTATACAAATTTTTGGCTTCTATTTTCATTATTTTTCAAAAAATTTTCAAGTATATTTGGTCAATATTACTTTTTAGATAAATACAATTCAATTTTTAATTATGACTGAAATATTTTTATGATAAAAGAAATTATTTCTATTGTGATTTTTTTTTTGAATTTTAAACAATGGAATTTTAATTATTTCAATATTTGAGTCACGTTATTAAAATTTATGCATTATTAAATAATACAATATTTTATTGATTATTTTATTGTGTGTTCGATGTTTATAGTCATGAAATTTATGTAATTGTATCGAATTTTTTTAAATATCTTACATTGTTTGCTTTGCTATGAAACAAGATCGATTATTTGGAAGATACCGGGAGTAACAGTGATGGGAATCGGAATATTATCTGAAGATTCCTCCTTTATTAAATTCTAAAACTTGTTGCCTTGAAAAATCTAACTAACAAGGGGAGACCGCTAACTTGGAAAACTAAATAGGTTACAATCTATAGTTATTAATGAATTTTGAAAAAATACCCCTGTTATCCGCCGTTTAATCCAAAATAGGATTTTCTTGGGGTCATTTTTAATATAACGCTGCAACGTCCTAAGCTAATCAAAACACTACTGATTATTTTCATTTTTTTTTGTTGGTAATATTTTCCGATTCTTAAATTGCTGCGAAAATTGCAGTTTTCACTAAAAGGTTTTCTGAGCTTCAAAAATTTTTTACAAGCTTCTAGTTTCCAAAAATTCTTACCTCGTCTTTTTTTTAAAAATAGTTTCTGAGATATCGCTTTTCAAAGATAATGATAAAAAATGACTTTTTAAAAAAAAATCTGAAATTGAAACTCTGACTTTAAATTATCATACAAAGCATTAAAAAGCGACGAGGAAAAATTTATTGAAAGCTTGAGCTTTCAAAAAATTTTTGATACCAATAAAACCTTTTTTCATGGAAAATTGAAATTTTGGCAGCAATTTAAAAATTAGTCATTTTGGGCCGAAAATGGGATTTGATTAATTGGTTATAACGATGAGAGAATCAGCTACAAAAATTGCGGTTTACCGAGTTAGAAAGGTGAAACTTACTTAGTGATAACTCTCTAAAAATTTCTCGCAAGTGAAATGACTTTGTTAAGGTATATAAAAGAGTAATCTTCTATTTTTTGTATTAAATTTTTTGTGAACTACAAAATTAATTATTTACTTGATATTTAGAAATTAATTAAATCTGCTTTTCATTTATCACAATATTTAATGAACAATGGCTGTTACTGTAGCTGAAAACTATTTTTAATGAATATAACGTAATTTTAAATAGAACTTTTTGTTTAAAACTTATGCTTCCTAGTACTCCGAGGCCTTTGAGTGATTATAACAAAAAATTTTTAATTTAACTATTCAAAATTAATTTTCCTAATATTATTCGCAAATTTATTGATAAATATCTTTTGATTTTATTAATTTACATTTTATGTATTGTTTTTTAATCGTGTAGTACTTCTGAAGAAAAGTAGCGAACTCCCCTTGTAAAACACGACCAAAAATATTAGCCCTCTAACAGCATTTATATTTAAAAAGTAATAAAATATTTATTCCATAAAACTCGGTGCTATTAATGATTTGTAAAATTTCAACTTATTCTCTTATCTAAAAAAAAATTTTTTAACAGTCATTCTACATTGCCTTCCAAGATTATTGAAAAACCATTAACTGTAAAATAAAGAACACGTCTCATCCATCAAATACTATCAGTATAAAAATACAGATACAGTAATAAAAAATTTTTTTTAATAAACGTACGTGCAAAAAGATAGTGAAAAGTATAAAATATACATCAGATGACAAAATATTTCTGATTGGTTAATATTCGTGATTATTAATTTTAAAAACTTTGAAAATAATGATTTTTGACGTTTTTGACGAGGGTTCAAATTTATTTATGGTGTTATAGTATAGTTTTAATGATATTTTATTAAAGTTTTGAAATTTTAACGAAATTGATAATTCGTGTTTTATTATTTAATTAATCATTTGAAAGATTTATTATGCATAATTAGATTATTATTTGTTAAAATAGTTTAAAGCTTATCTAAGGACTGATATGTCAAAATGGTAGTTTATTGTACAAGGGAAGTAAATTTGTTTGCCAGATTGAGAGAACTGAGGTATGTATTGACGAGGGTACACGCAAAAAGTTTCACTTGAGAATTTTGTGGTTTATTATTAGACGTTTTATTGATTCTTATTGTAAAATATTGAATGAAATTTTATTAACTGTTTAATGTATTTTGTTTAAAATTAAGATCAAAGGTATAAAAGTTATGCGCTCGAGCAGCCAAAAAACTTATTAATATTAAGAAACAAAAAAAATAATTCCTTGCCTGAATCAATCGATAAGTAAATATTTCTTAAAAGTAAACGTAAGTAATAACTCACATAATATAAAAGTATTTCATTTTTCTCAAAAAAAAAAAAAATATAATAAAAAATATTGATATGCAGTACTTCAAGTCTATTGTACATCAATCATTATATATATTTGATCATTTTTTATGATTTTCAGCCTTTTATATTATGATATAACAATAAATCGTTGTTTACTTTTTCCTTCAAGATTCTTATTTAGCTTATATATCATTTTATTTATCAAATATGATTTTTATGATTTTTTTTACTTTATAGTTAACCTACTTTTTCTCTGTATTTTGTAAGATATCAAATATTAGAGTTTTTTAAAGATTATTTTTCAATACTAACAAGGGGAGTTAAACATACAGGAACAAAAAACCACACCTAGTGGTTGTGGGTCAGTTTTTTATGTTGAAAAAACATACCAGATATCCAGGTATCTTTAGAGATGACACCTACCCAAAATAGTTGGAAGTTGACAGGTTAAGAAACGATATTATAGCAATATTTTGAATGGGCCCCTACGTTTCTAGATCCAGAAGGCCCATTGACATGAAAATAAGGATGGTCAACATGTTTTTTCCATATAATAAACTGATCCAAAACCATTTGGTGTGATTTAGTCTCCTATTTAGTTGAAAAAATTTACCACTTTTTAAATTTTCATTCTTATTAGTAAATGGTCTAGGTACCTAAATCACCAACTACTTTTTAATACCATCAAAGATCATGTAATTATATAACAGTCATAAGAGCAATTTCAATAAAAGAAAACGCATATATTTTCATAATTGGGTTTATATAACTGCAACTTTTATTACATACTTTAAGCTTAAAACATAAGTCAAATTGACCAAAAAGAAAATAAAAATGACCTTTATTATCGTTTAAA
The DNA here is from genome assembly GCA_022575985.1 of Anagrus nilaparvatae. Classification (NCBI taxonomy): domain Eukaryota; kingdom Metazoa; phylum Arthropoda; class Insecta; order Hymenoptera; family Mymaridae; genus Anagrus; species Anagrus nilaparvatae. The sequence goes on along the minus strand of JAKSXM010000246.1, from coordinate 4,444,337 downwards.
ATACAATGAATTACTATTATATTTCTTCTGTTTATGATGTTCATTCTACTACATTTATGATATATCGTTAACTAGGCTAACAAGCTATCCAATTTATATATTTTTAAAAAAAGTACGAGTGGTTTTACATTGTGGTAAAAAATAAAAAAAAAGTATATAATACTTTGAAAACATGTTTTTTTCATACTGTACTTAAGAGTATCGAAAAGCGAAGGATTAAGTAAAAGAAAAAAATCCTTTCTGATAATACTTTTCTGATCTAACCTGAAAAAACTACTCTTGGGAAATCTTAAATCTTTGAATAGCTAATTTAAAAATTCAAAAGTTTCCTTTTCTTTGGGATTGGTTGATATTGTTATTTTTTGTGTTTTACATATTGTACTCTAGTATGTATTCAGATATTGTAGCACGTGCAAGTGTGTTGGGTAGGTGAATTGATAAATCAATTTCTTAGATTTTTTTCTTTTTTAAAGTAATTTTAGTAAAAAACTTGTTTGTATTGGTTTTACTGGAAATTTAAATTATTATTGTTAAAATAAATTGGATTTTGTGTGGTACAAGTAAATTTAAGAATTACGAATTTTGTAAAGAGTTTTTTTTCGTCTATTTTTATTTTTTTTAGCTACAAATGATTAGTTTTCTAATTTAAAAGCTTTTTTAAAGCAATTTGAAATAAAACTCAGATAAATAACTGAAAAATAAAAGTTAGTTCAAAATGTGCCAAGTGACTAAATTGATATTTCTGTTCACGAAGAATTTAATGAATCTCATAGTAAGATGTTTGGGTCATACAGACAGGGACCCTTTGGAAAAACTCTAAAAAATATAACTAGAACCATAATATCAAACCTAAAATCAAATAATAAAACTAACTACTTGAAAAAATATTAATTTTCTTGAATTAAAAGAAAATATTAACATTTAAATAACAAATTATTCTTATATAAAATGTAATTAAAATTTTTATTATTCTTGTTTGTTTCAGGTGAGTCTTCTATTATTTTAAAATTAACAGAATTTTATTATCTGACTTTTTGTAAATGTAAAAAAATTAACATACGAAAAGAAATATTCTACAAAAGAGGTAATTAACTTTCTTTATTTTTTCAAGAATTTTTAAATTTTCTACAGCAAAAAATTTATTTCTTAGTAATAGAGAAACACAGAAAACTAAAAAAAAAAATTAATATACTTTTTGGAAGATAATACAAAAAACAAACTAAAAATAACAATTTTCTATGATCTTTTTATACCGAGTATAGCCTCTTGAGAAAACCTTTTGACAGGCCATTGGTCAACGGATTGTCGCAAAAATTTAAGTAAAGAGCATAAGGTTTTTGTATGTCAGAGATATTTTATTACTTTTTTTTTTTAATGTTACATAATACCAAGAAATTTTTTAACAGCATAGAATATTATTCTTTTTTTCTTCTTCTTTTTCTCGTTTATCCGGTTGACCGTCTGCTTGACTTTTTCTTTTCTTTTTTAAAGAAAATAAACGGAAGTATATTTTGTGCTTTTATGAAAATAAAAAAGATAATGTAAATAAATTGTAATATTATAAATGCAAATTTTCCTGTTTAAGATAAAGAAAGGACCTAAAATATCCTGTGCTGCTTTTTACAAAATGTAAAGACCTCGATAAAGATATTAAATTATAAATAATGTTAATGATCATAATATCACTAAATGATTCCATACATACAAATGAGGTCATAATATTTGAGTTTTAAGAGTAGTAGCAAAAATAAGGCCCTGGGAAGATGGCATTTTTGCCCATTATATGCAAAACTATGGTTTAAATCGCATGAAAAAATATATGAGGTTCGAGTTTTGGTTTAACTACATGTTTAAAAAATAGCTATTTCAAATTATCGATAAATTAGTTACTAATGCATCCTATTAATGTATTTTTTACTAATTCATTCAATTTCAATATTAAATGTCCATTTATGATATAAACTGTAACTAAAAATTTCTCGCAAGTGAAATGATCATCGTAGGGTATATAAGCAGGCAATCTTACAGATTATGTGTTATATTAGTGTTTTATTAAAAAAATCCATTATTTACTTTATTGTTACTCCCAAGCGCCCGCAGTTGTGGCAATGAAATAATAAATATTTGAACGCCATTTTCAATTAAAACGTAATTATAAATTTTTTTTCACTTTTTGTTTTAAAACTTTATCCATTTTTCTTCAAATCGATTCCAAAGTATTTCTTCCCGAAAGTACTAAAGCCTCAATGTCAATTTTAGCTCATAAGATTCAGGGCCTAGATTCAGCATTTATATCATCTGTAACATATCACTTATAAATTAACCAAATTGTACTGCCATTTCTAATAACATTTGTTTTGCGCATGCGCAGTACTATATATTGTGGATGGTACGGCTTCTTACCACTGTGATATGAATGCTGAATCAGGTCCCAGTTCTCGATTTTTGGCGGCCATGTATTCTCAATAAAGTATGTATAAGATACATATGAAATAATTTCTTGATTTAATTATAATCAGGATTATAATGCATGCCTTCTGAATTATAATAATAAATACCTACAAAATATAAAAAATCTAATAACTAATTCTGTAGATAAAAAATCTACAGAAAATATTGCAATTTTAACTAAATTCAAAGACATTATCTATGTATTTCATTTAAAATGTTAGATGTCATTTTATAACTAAAATTTCTCGCAAGTGAAATGATTTTGTTAGACTATATATAAGAAGATGTTCCACTCATTTTTTTATGATATTTATTAGACCCTATTTAGTTTATATACTTAGAAATTACTTAAATCTGGTTTTTAATTGATGATTCAATTCAATTCAATCGGAAGAATATTATTGATGTAAATTTTATTTTACTCCAAGTTTATTATTCTAGGGTAAAAAGCCAGTAATAGAACAGTTAAGGATTTGCTGTTCTTTTTTGAGCGTAAAAGAAAATAAAATAAATATTTTTAAATAAATATTGTAATTTTGTATAATTTAAACGTTTTAGAATCCGTAAATAAACAAAAAAAAATTGTTTTTTATTCGTTTAAGTATATATTTTATTTAATTTTAAGCATATGGTCCAATTTCAGTAATAGAACAGTACCTGCCTTTAATAGAACAGTTCTTTCTCCAGTAATAGAACGCATTTCTAAGAGGTAGTTAAACTCATTAGGTATTAAAAAAAAGTTTTATGAATTAATTTTATTTTATTTTACGTTATTTAAAACGTGCATATCTTTTTTACACGAAATTAATAAAAAATTTAAATCTTTTTATACAAATAATAACCGAACATAAACAAACATAACCTAACATTTCACAAGTTTAATTAAAAACATTTTTTTTATTTATTCTAATATTTTTAACTTGTTATTTTGTTATATATTAATTAATAAATTAGTTACAATTATAAAATAGATAAAATTTAATAATAAAAGTATTTAAAACTGCTTAAGAAACTGTTCTATTATTAGCGCGCCATTCGAATTTTGAATCCAATACTAGAACACCATTTTATAAAATAATTAAAAAAAAATAATTCATAAAAAACGTTTTTTATAACTTAGGTAAGCTTTAGTTTTTTTTCAAAAATTTCCTAAATGAAGAAAACATTATTTAAAATCAAAATATTCTTGAAAATGCTTAAGCTCTGGTGACCCCATATACACTAAAAGTTAGTAAGAAAAGTTGCATCTTGTGACTAATAGCACTTATTTGGTTTTTTTAAAAAGAAATACTAATAAAAAAAACATAATACAAGTTTTTTAATATTTTAAAGTGTTTAAAAAATCTACTTCAATTTATTTTACTATTATTAACATAAATTTTAAACTAAAAAAATTAATTTTTAATAGCCGTTCTACTACTGGCTGCGTTCTATTATACAGCACTTTACCCTATAAATGATTTCATGTAAATATTTTTTGTAATGTTGAAATTTAAGGACGTACCTCAGTGGGGGGAAAGTGAGAGAGAGATTTTCGGACCTCTTTCTTTCTCTCGCGAGTTTTGTATAAGAAATCCCAAAATGTTTTTGTTTATATTTATGTAAATAAACATCTAGGAGCTCTGAAATTTTTTCTACGAGTTTTTATAATAATAAATTATATTTTAACCAAATATTATCAAAATCTGTTCTATAAATTTTTTACAATACGTACTTATTAAATTACATGCATATTTCACGTAAGAGATTTTAAAGGCTTCCAAAAAAAAATTTACAGAACAGATTTTGATAATTTTTGGTTAAAATATAATTTATTATTATAAAAACTCGTAGAAAAAATTTCAGAGCTCCTAGATGTTTATTTACATAAATATAAACAAAAACATTTTGCGATTTCTTATACAAAACTCGCGAGAGAAAGAAAGAGGTCCGAAAAGACCTCTCTTTCTTTCAATCCACTGAGATACGTCCTTAATAAAACTTAACCTCGAACTTAACAATGTCTGATTTTTATTGGTATTATTTTAAATAATATCTTTTGTTTGATATTTTAAATTTGCATTATTTATTTTTCACGTATGGGTTTTGGGATGTTAAGTACAGAATTTGACTTCTTCCAGACAGACGATTATATTTTTATTTTAAATCCAAAAAGAATTGATGATGAATATCAAACTATAATTTCAAAAATTTTGCCAAAAATTAGATCTATTTAAATATACAATTTAGATTATTAAACCGTTTCTTATAGTTTACTCAAATTTGATCAATATTAATATATTATAACAATTGAGTACGAGACGTCTATTATACTAACGACTGAAACAGTAAAAATTTGAAAAATAACATAGAAAGTCTGCAAATCACATAATTTAGCTTGAAGCAATCTTTTATCTAATTCACTAAATTTAGAAAACTTTTGAAACAAAAAAAAATTTTACGCTACGTGAGCGGAAAAATACTACATTCTAACCTGGACAGGCCTTTTCTTACCTTTTTTTTGTAGAATATATTTTTAATTTTACCATTACGACTAGAAACCTTCGCATTATGCAGAAACAATCAAATTTACTAAAAGAATGAAACCGTAAAAACTAAAAAAATTAATTATACATAATAACAATAAAAAGTAGTAAATATCATATAAATGCAGACTAAAAGCACAAAAACGAAATTACGTAACAATAGCTAGAAAAATTATAAAATAAAACAATAAATTCGTAGAATCTCATGAACGCATAAAATAATAATAACAATAAAATAAATTTAAAATAAAAAAGCTAATATTTACTAAATCTGTCAATTTAATTTTCAATATGACATAAAATATTATGAACGAACATTGAAATCTATCAATTTAAATGAAATAAAAATTTTTCTCCTATCGAATACATTTTGTTGGATATTTAATGAGTTAAATAAAATTGTCATATATATAAAATTTTTTTTACTCTTTTTAGTATACTATAATAATAAAAGCTCATTTTCATCCTGTTGAAATTGCATTAAAGCACTTTGTGATACATTTTATACTCACTCTTTTATGCAATATCAAAATTTTCTGTACTTTCCATAAGCTGAATTTAAAATAACTTCGTTTATGAGCTTCATGAGAATACAATCGATTTTTTTTACTTCAGTTTAAATGACTTTTACATAATCGAATAATATAAATATTTTAAAAGTTTTTTTTTCACAAAAAAACCACAAATAAATTATTTTCTATGTATGTGTGGGTAGGGTATAAAAGAAAGATATTATTTTTTATATCGTGTAATAAAAATTCATGATATTTTTTATTTTAAAATTGTAAAAAATATAATGTAAATGTTCGAGGGAAATTGTTATTTTTATGTTGGGAACTTTTTAGGTCTTATGAATATATTTAAAATAAAAAAGCTTTTGTTAATAAAATAAAAATTTAAAGAAATAAGTAACTAATAAAAATGAATTTAGTTTTATATGGATTAATCCAGGATTTATTCTAATTTTATGCATTTTTTTTAATTCGAGTACTTTTATGAGCTTTAGAAACAGATTTGTGCTTTGCATTTTAGATGTCCAATTTTTTGATTGAAGTGCATTTGGAATTTTAAGGTTAATTTTGTTTTTAAACTGAACTTAAAAAATATTTGAAAATTGTTTGACAAGAAATAATTTTTGTAATTTTTAAAACTCAAATTATTTTACTAGACTTAATTACAAAATTTCATACTTTATGTCAAACAAGCTTACTCGATCAACTCGAATACCCTCTTCACGTGTTATTTTGTTTTTGAGGTTTGGTTTATTTAGTACTAGCTTTAGTATGAATGACATAATTCATATTTGAATCAGCAAGTGTATTGATAAAAAATATTACCTGCTTTTTTTATAAGTAAGAATTCTTTTCTCGATTATTTATTTAAAAAAAAATAAATCATTTGCTGAATAGCTAATAAAATTTTGAAAAAATTTGTAAAATTTTAATAAAAATCGCAAATTGATAAAAAATTTTAAAAATAATTCGAAAAATTTTGATTTTTTCACTAATAAACTATTTTTTTTGAAAATTTACAAATTATTTTTTACAATGCTGCACTTAAACAGAAAAAATATTCCTTTTTTGGTAAACTGAATCAAAATTAATTTTTCTTAGTCTTGTAAAATTCAGTACAGCTGAAAAAATATTGAAAAAGATTAAAATTCTAAAAAAAAGTAAAGTCCTTCAACAAAATGTATATTTTTAACCAAAGCTTCTCTTTGAGAGGAATCAAAATACATTCCTTACGTACATAAGTTCAAAGAAACCTTTTGAAATCAAACAGCTCAAAAGCAATGAATAAGCCTTGAACATTCAGAATCAACGTCTTTTAAGATCAAAATTCTAATTCAATTTTATCAAAATCACCTGGATTCCTTCATATATCATAAATATATGTAGAGCAAAAATAAAGTGTCACGACATACTAAGTCTTTGTACTATAGATTGTAGTAATGGGACAGAATCTTGGAAACTGTTGATAAAAAAAAACTAAAGAAAAGAAAAAGTAAAAAAAAAAAAGGTTAAAAAAGAAACATAAAGTGAATAGAAACGAAAAAATGTACTTGCGTGAAGGATCCTCTTTTGAAAAGTTTATTTCCTTGGGGCAAGTTTCAATCTCAGTGATGGAATAAAATAGTGAAAAGGGCTTTTAGGTTTTCCATAACTATATATATATAAATCAAAAAAATATTATATTTACACACACACTCACAAATGTATTAAAAAACTTATTTATACAGAGTTTTATACGATTTCTTGATCGTAAGTCTTCGATAAAAAAAATTCTTATTTTTATTTATTTTTTTGTAAATAATTTTCTATTGTTTTAATAAAGGAAAGTAATTGAAATAAATCAAGGCTTAATTCTATTTAATGCTTATTATTATACAAAAACCTATGTAATAATAAAATGGCTATTTAAATATTGTTTGCCTTGTTAATACCACTTAAGACTCTCTTATTAATAAAATATTCGATGCAGAAAATATTTTTGCTTTAATTTATTGTCAGGATAATTTTTGTCTAATAGTAATAAAAAAAAGCAAAAAAAAATTTTAAGTTTCAGAAAATAACTTAAAAAAATAAAAGTCATGTGTATACATAAATTATGTTTATATATATCATTCGTAATTCTTCGTTTAATGTATGTATATATGAGCATTTCCAGTTAAAACTAACCAACGAAAATATCAGAATTTTCAACCAAAGTGCTAAAATATCCAATAATTGAATCAATATGAATTGTGTCAGGGCAAAATAAGCAATAAAAATTTAAACCATCCTATGCACCTTTATTTTTAATTGCTAATACTTTTCAAGCTCAAAGTTCAACCAGGGATACATTAAATATTTAATCAAAGCAATTTAGCCAATTAAAACCTATTTTTTAATCTGAAACTGTACAAAAAATTATACAAAAATCTCCATAAAAGTTTAACTGAACATGCTCATATATACAATTTTAGTATATTATAATAAATTTAGACTATAGCACACTCCTACGTTTACTTAATTAGCTATTAATCACAGTATATGCAACGAACGTTGCTCTATTTATATTCTGACAACTACCCCTTTTACTAATTGAATGATGTATATCTCTTTTACACACACACACTCACACTGACATACATAAAAATTTATAATTTCCATTTTCTTTATGTATATATATATTTATACTTTTATATAATAAAAATTAATTACGTTTATAATAATTTACGTGGGAAGAAGTTCAGAAAATGGCTTTTGTTCAGTTTAACATAGTTCTCAAAATATTTAATTATAGCTTTAAGCTAAATTTTTAACAAATATTTTTAAAATATTTTTGAAGCATAATATATACACTGTAAAAAGTAACTGTCTTATATTAACAAAAAAATTAGAACATTTTCGAAAAATTGATAAATTTTCAAAAAAATTTGTAAATATTCGAAAAAAATCGTATATTTAGTATATTAACAAAAAATTCGAGAATTCTCGATTTTTTTTTGTGAATTCGAAAGAAAAATTGATAATTTACAATTTTTTTTCAAAAATTTACTAAAAATAGTTGTAAATTTCCGAAAAATAGTTGTCAATTCACAACTTTTTTCGTAAAATCACAAAAAAAAATCGAGAATTCTCGAATTTTTCGATAATATATTAAATTTAGTAAATTTACGATTTTTATCGAATAATTACAAAATTTTTTGAAAATTCACTAATTTTTCGAAAAAATTCTATTTTTTTTGTAAATCTAAGAAAGTTACTTTTTACAGTGTACATATTATCCTGGGAGTTAAAAAAAATGCTTGGATTTTTGATTCCTAGATGAAATTGGAGCAAAATTTTTTGTACCAAAGCAGCCCATATTTTTGATATCAATAATGACGTTAAACAGGTACCAAAATGTATAAAAATTCTCTGACTTTTGCTTCACGTATTTTCTGGATAATCCCCAAGCAAGTTTTTAAAATAACTGCCAGACTATCATAATAAAATACACAGTAATTCAAGTTGATGTCTTATTTTCAGACGTCCATTATCACCCCTGGTGAGTTTTATTATCCTGGGTATTGACTATTATACACCAGAAGTCCATTATTATTACTTATGTATCTATTTTCACACTAACTCTCACTCATTCCTTAATTAATTAATCAATACATAGATAAAAATAATATCAAATGATGAAGCCAAATTAAATAAATATGATATTACTTAGTTTTGTATGATTTCTATGGATTCGTATATATTTTTTTGAAATTTAGAAGCATGTTTAATTAAATTTTTTACTCATATTTCAAAAAAAATAAAATCAATAATGGAATACATTTTTAGTTTTTTATTTAACGTTAGATAGTGTTACTTTTTATTCTATTTCATGTAATTATATTTTATATAGCGTTGCTGCTGGATATAAAATTTCAGATGTATTTTATTTCATTTTTTTTTTTTTTGTTATTCAAAATTTGAGTTAGGATTATAAGGAAGTGTAAGGTTCTGGGCATGATCTGTATGAAAAGAAGTTTTTTTCATACAAATTTTAAACTTTTAAGGTAGGAGTGTTTGGTTACCCGAAATATTGGGTGCTCACCTGAAAATCCGGGTTGTTTTCTGGATTTTTGTCACAGAAATTTTCAATGCCAAAAAATTATCTACAACCAACTCAATAGATTTGTATTCCAAAAAAGCCTTCTTTCAATATATCACAGTTCTGCCTTATTCCAGCTCATTACCCTATACAGTATCTCAGCAATTAAAATAAATTATTACATATTTTCAAGTGTATTTATGTTTAATAATAAGATGATAATATAAAAATAATTTATTAGAGTGCATAATAAACATAAAAAATTATCTATTACCCAAAAGGTACATTAAGCAAGTCATAATAATAATAACAATAATTTAAACACAAGAATAAGCATATAAAAAAAAACAGATTAATTTATCTACCACAATTATTGTTATAAATCAGTTTTTTTAAAAAAAAAGTAAGATTTATAATAGAAAATTTAACAAAAATTTAGAGAAAACTGCACAATGTTTTATACTTCTTAAAAGTACTCAAGGGACCGTAAATTAGAAGTGTTTCGCGCTTTCTTGTATTAGAGCAAGAGAGACATCTTAAAAAAATATTTTATAATAATAGAGAACTCTTTTTTTTTCTTAAAAATATTTTTAAAATAAGTTGGTCGCATCTGTTATATTATTATGACTTCCCAAAGGACTACACTGTAAAAAGTAACTTCTACAAAATTTTCGGAAAATTAGTAAATTTTCAAAAAATCGTAAGTTTACTAAATTTAGTATATTATCGAAAAATTCGAAAATTCTTGATTTTTTTTTTGCGAATTTATAAGAAAAATTAATAATTTACAATTTTTTTTCGAAAATTTACAAAAAATAGTTGTAAATTTCCGAAAAATAGTTGTAAATTTGCAACTTTTTTCGTAAATGCACAAAAAAAAATCGAGTACTCTCCAATTTTTCAATAATACACTAAATTTAGTAAAATAGCGATTTTTTTCGAATATTTACAAATTTTTTTGAAAATTTACTAATTTTTTGAAAATTTTCTAAAAGAAGTTACTTTTTACAGTGTACATATGCATTAGTTTTATGGGCACCTTTATTACGTCATATTATGGTCTTAATTGTATATGTTAAATATTTTTTGAAATTTTTTGTCATTTATGAAATTTATCTTCGTTTAACAATATCAACTAAATTTTAACGCCCTTATTTATACAACTTTTTTGTCAACTCTATTGTTCAGCTTGAATAATGAATTAGGTATTATATTCTACATAAAATGTTACAACAAAAGTTTGTAATTTCTCTGAAAATTTATTTACAATTGTTATTATTTAAATAAATATACTCAGAAATTAATTGTCAACTAAAAAACAATGACTTTTTTTTTCTTAATTTACAATTATTTTATTTTAAAAAAAAGGATTTAATTTGTTTTTTAAAATAATTAAAGAAATTTATTTACTGCATCGAAGGTTTACTGCAACTCTGTTATTAAAAAATTGACTCGAGCTTAATTTAGTCAAATAAAGTAAAACCATAAAATAGATTGTCACAAAGCATCAAAGCTTTTTCTCATGTCAATAAAAGATAAAACCAAATTCTTAAAATTAAAAGTAAATTTATTCTTCTCTATTTAAGTACAAAATTGCAGTAGACCGTGAATATAAATTTATTTGTTTTTGTTTTCTTTTTCATTATATAATAGAAATTGCTTTTAGTTTAAAGCGCATCAACCAGAGTATTTTACAAAAGGAAAATTCTCTTTTGTGTAATTTATAATTTAAAAGTTTTCCTTTTTTATTCTCTCTGATGACAAGCGTATAAAAATATCATGTAAAAAATAAATTAAATTTATACAAATATTTTTTTTTGTTATTTAAATAATAAAAATTAAATTTATTTAATTAAGATTTTACGATTAACTTGATGCTCAGGTTTTGGTATCCTTTTCTTGATCGTAATTTTTGGATTTTGCAACACTGATAATAATATTTTGATTTACAATGTTTTTATGTTAAATAAATTAAATTTTTTATAAAAATAAGAAATAATTTGCTTAATTAGAAAAAGTCCAATTGGCTAGAAATTGGAAACAGATTTAAATTCCTGTTTTTTATTCAAAATTTTGTAACTTCAATACCCAGATTTCTTATTCTCAAAATTAAAATAGAGCATACCCCCTAGAGAATTCAGGCCAAAATTTTAAAAACTTGAGATTCCTCCTCATCATTGCAAACCTCATCTTCTTTCTTAGTCAGTATCGAACTATATTGGAACATTTACACTCTCCTGGTATTAGACTTCACTCAACACAACACCTTTAAGAATAATCTCTCAAAACACACCAATAGTTCTCATTATCAGACTCCCTTCTTTAAACTAGAAACTAATACAAATATCTAACTCTCAAATTAATCAAACAAATCTCTACTTCTCAATCCTCAATTTACACACCCAATTCCATTCTTCATATATTAATTAACTTACGCATCATTCTATTAATGAATTAATACTTGTAAAACTAGTATACTTTTAAAATTTAACTAATTTTTTCATTTTATATTATCATCCTTTTAATTTTATACGTTATAAAATATATGTATTTTCTATACCTTTGTAATTTTATACAATAAATAAAATATCATATATCAAAAATATCAATATCAAAAAAAATATTTCTGAAAATAAAATATTGTGTTTATTATGATATTTACATCAAGCACATTTAACAGTATTGCCGTTACATGCGGTTACCCAAAAATTTTAGGGTATAATTTTAATCGTTATAATATTCTCCAAAACTTCATAAAAAAAACTGTTTTAGTTTTGTCTGTCTCTCGTCTATCTCCATAAGAGCCGGTATTAATTTTTTTTTATCTATTTAATTACTCGTAAAAAAGGTCAGTAGGGCATTAAATAAAAAAACACGGGTTTAATTAAATTAATTTTTTTACATATCACCAAATTTTCAGCCCTTGTTTTGTCTGTAAAAAAACTGTATGGTAAAACCTTAAAATATGAAGAAGAAATAAGAAAAATTAAATAATAATTGCGTTGACTCACTCAACCTGGGTGTGATGCTTGCTATTTGGACATCACAACCTTTTTGAGTGAGCGAATGCGGTTAAGTAATTTCATCAATGTTATTCAACGTACGTAAGTCAGTAATTTAAAAGGTAACAGTAATTAATATAAAATTTTATTTTTATCGAAAATCTAGAAAGCATAAATAATATTTTAAACTGCAGTTACAGATATAAGGGTAAGTAAATTTATTTTTGAAGTTATGGTGCTTTTTACAAGAAAAAGTTTTGAGCAAGGTTAAATTAAAGAAATTTTGACCAAAATATGTCCCTGCATGTATTTCAAAACCTTAAAATCTGTTTATTTTTTATTGTGTAAAAACGGATGTTTAATACCATGAGCGTGATCACTTATCACTTGTAAAACTTAGTATACTATAAAAGCTTTGTAACTTTTGAAAATTAATGTTCACGTGATATTAAGAATTGTATATTAAATATCAAGGCCGTAAAATGTGAACGCTAGTGTGAGCACTACTATCTAAAGTTTTTTGCCCACGGTGCTTACGATATTTTTTGCCTATCTAGACGTACAATGAGTGCAGAAAATTTCATGACAAGTTTTACGCCCGGGAGGAAAAAAATTTTTTCCTTCTAGTGCTCACACTAGGGCTAAAATTTTACATATACTGTTTTTGTCACGGACGTATCCAGTTTGATAATAAAAAAATTAACTAATATTATAAAATTATAAAAACATAAAATATGAAAAAACATATACCTGTTTTCTTGAAAAAGTCTAAAAAATATGCTAAGAAAAATTTTTTTATCTAAACTTGATAAAAAATATTGATTTTTTATTTATTCAGACATCTTATGTAAAATAGCCTTTGAAAATTTTCACAAACATGAAAAATTAACTGATGTGTAAAAAAATATCAAATAACTTAACTTTTTTTTGTAAATTTAATTTTATCAAGTAAAAAAACTAGCAAATAAATTTACTTCAAAATATTTACATTAATAAATAATTAAATTTTGACAAAATTAAGTACTTTAAATAATAATTATTATTATAGTTTAATCCTTTAATAAAGTACGCTTATAACTAAATCTAAAACAAACGTTACAAAAACAAATAAAGCTTAAGTATTAATCCTTAGTACTAAATCATGAATGAAAAAAAAATTAATTCATAAAAATTTTTAATTCAATCCTTATTACACAAGTTTTTTATATTCTTAAAACCTGCAGAGAAAATAAATTTGCATCTTTTACTATATATATATTTACTTAAGTAGCAATGTGCAATAAAGTAGTAGTAGAAGCTAGTAAGTATAGGACAGATTTAGAAACTGTTTAGGATTAACGTCTGTGGAAAATTTAGCTCCGAGGCTTAATAGCATTGGGAAGCAGCTCATCATTCAAAGAAAATTATTACTATATATACTCTATTCACAAAAGCTTCAGGCATAATGTTATATATGAACCTTTTACGAGAGAAAACTCATCAGTTATAAGCAATTGTGTGTATTATTTACTTATCTAAACATAAAAAAAGTAAACTTGGAAATTTTCATTAGTTACTTTTTTTGCTGTTCGAAGAAATGTTATTAGTTTTCGATTTTTATGATTTCTTATTGTTAGGAAAAATAATTTAATTACTGATTGCATATGTGTTGAAATAATTACTGTAAAATTATTTTTTTTTTATTGTGTATTTACAACACAGAAAGTTTTATCTTTTTACAGAATCGATATTGTAGTTCTTTAATTAATTAATTTTTTTTTTTAGTTTTTGCGGTTTTCGCTAAAAAGTTATACTTTCATTCGAGCTAAACAAACTTTAAAGGGAATGCAAAAGTTGAACGCAAAATGTATTGATTTTAGTATAATATGAGCTTTTTTCTTCCTCGAGGGGCGAAAACACTTTTTTGGTATCAGGGCGTAATCGAAAAAAAGGCGTTTTCTCCCAGCTAAGGTACGATAAATTGGTACGAAGAAAGTCGAGAGGACTGCAATCCTACCGAAGCGATGTGTGAGCAAAATTTCTTTAAAGTTCAAAAATTTAGTCAATTATTAATAAATTCTACAATGATCTGCTCACATTGGTAACTCCAAAAAAATATATTTAGGTCTCAGGGGGATTCACAAGAGGGTTAATGGTGTTGAATGGGTCACTAAATAAAAATTCAAATTATGTCAGAAATAAAATCTTAGGAAATATAAACTAGATGTTTTTTAATATTTCAAATGAGAAGTAATACTTTTTTTTGAAAAAAAAGCTCTAGATTACCACATTAAACCATTTCCAACAACGTCTAAATATGTACACTAAGCCAATACATATTATCCCATTACCGTCTTTAGTAATCATTCAATTGATATCCTGGATTAGGTAAATCTGATTATTTTATACGCTTATTACCTAAAATTATTTGGCTGATTAAAACACCAACGTGATTAAGTTACTCTAAGCAAATAATTCAATACAGTAAATTTTTTATGAATAAATGAAAAATTAAAAAATATTGATATTTCCGGCTTCATATAAAATTTATAATCTTGAAAATAAATAATAGAATTCCAATAATATTTACGAGTAAAATATTTATTTTTATAATTTTAACCTACTTTTAGCAATTAAATTTTATTTAAAAATCGATAGAGTAATTAATTGACTATTTTTTTTTGAGTTTTATTAGTAACAATATTTTATTTATTTTTTTATTTTAATAAAAAGCAATAAAATCAAATAAAATGCTAATGTTTCTGAATTGTCAATATGAGAATAAATGAATAGTATTTGAAATTTATGTAAATAAGAAATCTTTTTAGTATGGTGTACTTTATAGATAAAATAATTAATGATCAAAAATATTGAAAAAATGTTTTTTTTTTTTTCATCGACAAATCAGAATAATATAAGAAAAAATATCATGATAATAATAATAAATACAATTAAATTACAATTTTTTATTTTTATGAATATTTAATAAGTAAAAAAGACGTAAAAATATCAAATCTCCAATATTTACAGCATAAAGTTAACCGTACATTTAGATTCACAAAGTGATCGTACCTAAAAAAAGATCTAATATTTTAAATTAAAAATAAATTGGATTTTTTTTCATTTTTGATAGTTTATAAATAAATTTACTTTACGTACATAAACCTTAAAATATACAAGTTTTCTTGAGTATCGCAGGTGCGAGTGTCTATTTTATATACGAAAGCTTATTAAAATATAAAATTTAATATCTTTGGATATAGAAATACAGCTGCATGCAAGAGACTTATTACACGATAAAGTATAAAAAATGATTTTTGAGATTGAGAGGCAACTGAGGTTTAAACAATTAATTTCTTTTTTCTAGGACCTAATAATTATTTAATAAATTTACTAATTTATATTAAAATTAATAACCGAAGAAATGTTCGTGTCTAAAATGCAGTTTTAATTAAAGCTTATATTAAATGCTTCTGAGAAAAGCTTAATAACAAAACGTCAATGTAAAATCAAGAACTAAACTTAGGGTATGCAATTTTGACTTGTTCAAAAGACTTAGTTTATAACTTTGAGCGTCACTGTAAATATAGAACAATGATTATAATAATGAATTCTTGTAAATGTTTTACATTTTCCATAATCACCCCTAGCTTGTTTTAGGTACTTTGATCCTATTATTTTGGTACTTATCGACAAGAAAATTAATTACTAATTTGTTGTAAACAATTAACAATATTTAATCCTCGTAATTTAAAAATCCAATAATGAAAATAAAATTTGACTAAAATAAAATACTGAAAACTATTGTAAAATGATAAAGAGATAGAGAAGTCAAGTGGTCACTCAGAGACTATCAAACATCTGAACAAGGTTAATTTAAACAACAGTATCTCTGGTTTCGTGCACATAGATAACAGTTTTGAGTTTAACCACAACAAAGTTATGGCTTTATCATCAGGATAGATTTCTCTATAGGGAATTTAAACACGTTTTATGTATAATTTTTTACCTAAATTTTTGTTAAATTAAAGTCATTCAAATAAAATTGCTAAAATAATAATTAAAATAAAAAAAGATTCTAATTGCATAAAATGTAAAAATCGTTATTAATATTAATTGAAAAAGTTTTAATTGAAATTAAAATCCCTTTTTTTCAATTACCTAAAAGCTGATTTCTGCATTCTCTTTAGCATGTAACATCAATTAAAATCGAATATAATGAAAAAACAGAAAAAAATATTTTTTTTTTTGCAACAGCTACACTGTGAAAATTCTAGTGCAAATATTTACTATCAAGATGTTAAATACCTTGACAAAAATTTTTTTAATATTTATCTCACATTTTATTTTTTCTAATTTTTTTTCTTCTTTTTTTTAGTTTGGTATTTTGCCAAAAAATGTAATGAAAAATGAAATGAACTCGTACTTGGGTAGTATTTGAATAAAAGAATTTTTTTCATTATGATTTTTTTTAAGAAAAATTAAAATTTTTTTTACCAAAATTTTGTCATATACTCAAGTTTAGACTATGAATTTCCCTTGGGTTACGGAATTTAAGAAATAAATGAAAAATTGAAATTTCTAAACAAATAATTTGTTTGGCTTGCTATCAGATTAAAAGTCAAAATTAAATCTAGTTTAGCACTATAAGTTTTATAGTGTAATTAGCGATATTTTACGATTAATCGTTAATAACTGACAACTACACTATAAAACCTAAAATTCTAGACTAGATTTAATATCGACTTTAAATCTGATGTAGAAAGAGCTTAAGATTTTTAAATAATAAATTTTTTTATTCCATTTTTTTTAATATTTTCAAAAAATCGATGTCTTACTTAAAATATCGAAAATAAAGTTTTTCAATAATTCAAAAATAAAAAAAAAATATTTTTTAATTCCATGGAAACATTGATTTCGATACATAACTGAACACAAAAATATTTTTCAATGAAAAATTAGTCATCAATTAACTTTTGTTGGAGCAAGAAATATTTTTTGTTGCCGTTAGAATTGAAAACAGTAAATAACTTTAAAAAAAGGATAATATTCAGGTACGATAATTTTTCTTCATAAAAATTTTAAATGATTATTTTACGCAGTTAGTTTAAATCGATTA
This sequence comes from Anagrus nilaparvatae, assembly GCA_022575985.1. Lineage (NCBI taxonomy): Eukaryota > Metazoa > Arthropoda > Insecta > Hymenoptera > Mymaridae > Anagrus > Anagrus nilaparvatae. The sequence continues at coordinate 4,426,689 of JAKSXM010000246.1, read as the reverse complement.
ATAAATTTGGCGATTTTGGGTCTACTAATGTTAGCTTTAAAATCGTAATAACTTTTTAATTATTTCTCTTGACTAAATTTCAAAAAATAAATTGAATTATTCCTAAAAAATTATTGAAACCTTAATCATAGTAACAATTTCAAAATAAATTACATTAAGATTTTAAAATGATAATTTTTTTGTTTTGCCTACAGGAAAATCAATGCAATTTCCATAACAACATCGACCCTGATTCTTTACGGCGTTATCTTTTATCTATATACATTGATTTTTATTCAAGGTAACAATTTTCGTTAACGATTTTACATTTTTTTAGGGAGGAAAGGGGTATAGAATTTCGCGTCAACTATGCAAAACTTTCGATACTATTAGCCTGTTGACTGCCTGAGGGCACATAAATAACATATGATTTCTATTTGCTTTTCCATGCAAACCGGGTCATGACAACGCGGGTTATTAGATTCTTTCTGTTCCCGGTAAACTCTTGGGACCCAGCGTAAGAGTTCTTCAAGTCAGGGGTGCCAACTGTATCTCAAATAAATATACATGTTTATTTTTATTTATCATTTATTTCAGTTGGCGCCACTATATTACAGAGCTCTAGCGGATGACCGCAAAAGTTTACCGGATAATTGTAGAAAGTCCCACAGGAATGGCTATAGGGACGTAAAAAGATATACTTTGATTTTAACTTAACTGTCCAAATTAATAGCCTGCTTTTTTCCAGTTTTATTGTTAGTTTACTACACTTGTAAGGAAAATTACTTCGATTTATAGTAATACTACAAATTCGTATAGTAAAATTACTAACCTGTAGTAATTTTGTGTGTATTATTTTTTACTGGGAAGTCTATGCCTGCACTTAATTTATTCATCCCCCTGTAATTCAAAATTTTAATTTCCTTTGCTATAATAAAGTAAAATTAAAAAAACTTTGTATTACTTTTTGCGAATTTGAATTAATAAGAATTGATTTTAATTATAGGTATTTTGAACGTAATAAATATGAAGATTATTTATTTGATTTCTGTTTTCGCACTTCTGGATTTTACTAAATCATATGAGATAGAAATTTTGTTAAGTCAGCTCTTGAAAGAAGTTCGGCCAAGTCGAGTCACTTTATACTCAGATTACGAAAATGAAAAAAATTTAAATAATAAAGATAAGTACCGGAAATCTTACAAATATTTAGCAACTCAAGTTCCAACTGTAGCAGTAGATCTTAACCATCTTCCAGAATGGTTATTATATGAGGATGATGATCTCATTTCATATTCCCGTAATATTTCAGCACCCTTGCATTTAATTGTCCTTCGTGAAAGTAATTTAATGAAATTATATGAAAATTTTGTGCTAAGTTTATTTTTTATAGATCATTCTATGTTCTATTTAACAGGAACTAAGATATTTCTTGTACTTTATCTAAAATATTATTCGTCTATTGAAATTATTTATTCCTTTTATCAAACAGCAGTCGGATTTAATTTTCATGATTTTACTATTGTATATTTAATTAATTTTAAAAACCCAACAATTTTTCACGGCAATCATTTTTCTAAAATTACGACGAGAAAACCAATATATTCATCTTTTCAATATTTTCCTAATAAATTTAAGGAAATTAGTAAAAAAGAAATGAGAGTTGGGGTAGATTGGAATAACTGGCCCGATTTATTTATGAATTATACAGCAAACTATTTATATGATGCTGAAATGTATTTATTAATTCATTTACTCAAATCTTACGAATGCTTTGCTGATAAACTAAACGTATCTTCAATATTCCTTCCTTTATATTTTGGGAAAAAAAAAACCATAAAAGAATTAATGAAAAAAAATGAACTCGATATTATTATAGATCGATCAAATTATTATATGACAAACAATGTCCTAGATATGTTACCCGTAGACTCGTATAAATCGGTTTTGCTTGTACCGATTCTCAACCGAAAGAGTTTAGATTTTCCTGATCAAATTTGGTCTTCATTTTTAGCAGTCTGTGGATTAATAATTGTCATCTTAATCTGTGCTCGGGTATTCAGGTTCAATAAAGATGAATGGTCAGCATTTAATATCTACAGCTTCATGTTAGGTCTCGGAATAGACATGGAACCACGACGTAGTTTAAGATCGACAATTATTTTCTTCACGATATTCGTAGTTTCATTCTTTTTCGTTTCTGATCTTATTTCTGATATAACATCATTAAAATATAGCGAAATTGAAGTACCAGTTATTGAGTCCTTCGAAGATATACTAAATAAAAATCTTACTGTTATATGTGACTGTAAAGCTCAGAGGTTAGGATATTTAAGACTTTTTACATCAGGGATTACTCAACATATAACTCAAATTTCAAGATTAATATTAAAAAATGAAACTTATTCATATGATAAGATTTTTATCCAAAATAAAGATGATGCCGAGAAAAAGCTTCTTCAAAATAACAGCATATTGGACGGGATTAAATATGAAATAAGTGATTTGGTTGTATACAAATCATATTATAATTTTGATTTTCCCAGTAATTCACCATTAAGGCCAAAATTCGCTGATGTTTACATGAGAATTGCAGAAGCTGGCTTAGATATAAAATGGAGATCGGAATACGAGCATGCTAATAAAATCAGTAAAAGCAAAGAATTAGGTGCAGAATTAGAAGATGAAGAGGGTAATTTGCCTCTGGTTCTTCAAATGGTGATGATAACAGGAGTTATCGTTTCTTCGATTGGACTCCTTTTGGAATATATTTGGTTCTACTGCCCATGGTTAAAATCGAAAGTAAGAGAATTTTGCAATTTTTTAAGAATGAAAATGAAGCGCCGAATTGCTAATAAAATTAAAGTTCGTAGAATAAACGTGAATCCTCGAGAATTGGAAATTGTTTCAGTTTAATCAAGAATAAATAAATACGACTTAATCTAAAAGTTTTCACACAGCTACAGTTTATTTTTTTTTAAAGCAATTATTTTGAGTATTGTAAATTAAAATCGCGTTAAAAAAGGGTGAACTATTTTTTTTATTACATTTTCTTTGGTTTTGTGATAAAATTGTGTTATAATAATGAAATATTTTAAGTAATAAATTGATATTGAAGAATAGATCATATGTAAGCCATATGGATTGCTAACCTCCAAACTAAGATTTAGAATTATTTTAGCTTCTATTTTTTAAACTCTTCAACTTGAAAAAAATTTTTTAGCTAAGAAATTCTTATGACATACGTATGATTCTTCAACTATATCAATTTATTATTGTTTTTGTAATCATTTTTATATTATTATAAGATAAGATATGGTCCTCGTCCATAAATAAAGAATGCCCTAAATCACAGTTTACTATCCTGAGCTTTGCCTCGGATGGTAATTTACGTGCGATTTGGGCCATTCTTTACTTTTCTGGACACGAACCGTATATACTGTACTCTCTAAAAGTTACTCTCTAAAATTGTAATTAATAAAATGAACCACTCTAAAGTTCATGTTAATTAAAACAAGTACCTACTTTATTTATTTGCTGTAGCATCACTTCAAAAGTAAAAACTTTTTTTTTTCTCTGATTATGTACAACTTTTTATTATTTTTTTCTACTTCTTGAACACGAATTTCAACGCTCTTTATGTCAAAGATTTATGTCAAAAGAAGACGACTTTTGGTAAAGTACTTTTTACACATATTTTTGTATCTAAATTAATATAGTGCTGACGTGAACTTCTATATCGTAGGTAGATTTTTTTCCTCGTAGATTCATAACATACATTTTAAACGAATGTGACCTACTTTCTCAAAACAGACATTTTTAGGTAATTTCTTCAAAAAGGGAGTCCATGCCCACTCCGATAAAAATAATCAAAACCAATAGTTAAAAGTTTTTATAATTTAAAAAATAAATTCGTAAAATAATAATTTGTAAAATCTCATTTTTTTCCAATTATCTTCTTTCAGCGCGTAACGTCAATTAAAATCGATATAATGAATGAATAGAGAAAAAAAACTATTTTTTCCGTAGGAACTTTCATAAAACTAAAAAGTAGAAATAAAAATTTAATTTTCAAAACTTTTTTTTTATTCTATGTAAAATTAATAATGGAATGAGATTGTGTAAGTACTGAAAAATACAGAATTGAAAATAAAATATATATTTTTATTATAAAAAAATTATTAAGTTATAAATTAAATTGAGTTTTATATTAAAAATAGCTAACTTAATTTATCCATTATTTTTCTTTTATAATTTGTCATTATCTACACTGAGAGAAATTATTTTTACTATATAAACTTTTTTATCAAAAAAAAATTTAATTAGTTTTCGAAAGATGTGCATTGTTAATTCAGTAAAAAATTTCTCTCAGTGTACATAAATTTATTTCTAAATAAAGAATCTGAACACAAGAAATCTTAGTCTATTTTCTATACTATAATCAATTTAATTCTAGACTATTTTCGATATATCTGTCTTCTTTGTAATTAATTTGATTAGCTTTCTTCAGTAAAAATGTGTCACTTTAGTACTTTGCTGATTACAAGATACTTTTATCCTAGACTCCTATATTTAACTTTTTTCTTTTGAAAATCGTAAAAAATCATTGCACTCAAGTAATTAGTGCTAAATTTTTATTAAAATAATTGCAAAACCAAAGAATATCATAAATATAGTTATCAACTATTCAAGCCTTAATTAAGTCATTTAAGTAGTATCAGTCAACTTATAGTCAGACGTAAAACAAAATATTCTTTGTATTTTGTAACTTTGAAGTAAATTATAATATCGAACACTTTTATAATTTTCATTTAATTAAATTTTCTTTTGTGAATCACTCGTTAAAAAAAAAATCCACAAAGATCAATGAATTATTTTTAATTAGTGAATAAAAAAAAAAATTTTACTTTGCAAATTTATTGATTTTTTTATAAAGAGACAAAAATTTAATTACAATAGAGCGAATTTTTACCTATAAAAGAAAATTTCTTGTTTTTTTTAACACGATATTCAAGCTTTTTTCATTGTAAATTTTGGTTTACCAATAAAAGCATGTTTACACATTGAGTTAACTGCGTAATTTTCAAACAAAGGAGAAAAAGAAAATCAAAAATGAGTGGATTTTTTAGTTTACTTTTTATTTGAGTTAGTTTGATTATTCAACATTTTTCCTTCAATATTTAATTTACATTTTGTTTACAATATCCAATAAAAATTATTATTCTGCATAATAAAAAAATGTAAACGAATAAAACATGAATTTTCAATAAATTAAAAAAAAAATTTTTTAATATTTTATATGGATATTAAATGTAAATAAATAGATGTTATAGTGAAAATGACAGGTACGAGTGAAAAATGTTGAATAAGTTTTGTCTTCATACATATGCAAAGCATGAACTTTCCTTCGTAGAAAAATGGGAGATATTGAAGAAGAAGAAAAATCAGAAAATGAGGTTATTCTTTTATATGTATGTGTGTGTATGTGTAACTTTTTTTTTTTTATTTTGAGTTATATTATTCTCTGCAACCTCTTTGGTTTTAAAAATCATAAAATAAATCGTTGTCTTATAAAAGTGGTCTTAATATATGAGAATTATATGCCAAAGCATACGTGAAGTCAAAAACATAAAAAAAGTGGTTTTTTTTTTCAATCTTAATAAAAAAAATTGATAAATTACATTATATAGTTTTGCAATAAATTATATTTAGTTTTTTAGAAAAAAGCATTCATTATTTTTGATTTTTTTTGGTATTTAATGTTGGTTATTTTTTAGAGAGAGTCAGCTGCTTATATCTATTAAGTCTATATTTAGAAACAACGCCCGGAAGGGCAAAAATATTTAAAAATATACATTAAATTTTAAAAATTATGTAAATATTTGGCTAATTTTATTTCGATACTTAAAAAATATTAAAACAACCAAAAAAGTAATGTTTATTGTAAACTCAATTTAATATTTGACTCTTGTTGCCTTTGTTTCCGTTCCTGAATTCTACATAAAATTTATTGTTAATAGAACAATCAGAACAATCACATTCGTAACTGTGCAGTATCCAAACGGAGACTTAAAAATACAATATAATCCAAAAATCATAATAATATTTAATATACAATCAAAAAGTTCATTTGATATTACAAATCTTATTAAATTAATAATAGTCAAGTATTCACTTATATTATCCTTCCCGCGAGAGGGCCTGAGAGTGAGAACGGTCTTTTATTAAGCTCCGTATTTTTATTAAATTTATAAATTAAATAATTAAGTTTTTTACAAAAAAATTAGTGATTAGTGGCCCTTTCAATTCCATTTATAATTTTTCTATATAAATTCGTAAACAAGTTGTGTGTTAACATCATAAAAATGCCAAAGAATAAAAATAGTCCAAGCGTAACTTGTATCAATAAAAGCGGGAAAGATCTCTCCACACACGTTGAATTAACAAGTGATGATGTAAAGTATATATTAAGCCTTAAAACAGGATTCATAGAATGTCAAAAACAAGTATTAGAATCTTTTAAAGTTTTTGGCAGAGAAATAGATAATTTGAGTAAATCTCTTGATTCCACAAAAAAGGAGTTACAAGAGCAAAAAAATGAAGTTCAGAAATTAAAAGAAACAGTTAATAAATTAATTAATCATAACAACAATCCATCATCATCATCAACATCAATAAGTGAACTTCAGCAACGTGTCGGTAGGTTAGAAAGTCACAATTTATCAACAGAAATTATCCTGAGTGATAAAATGATAACTGAAATAAGCAATCGAATTCATAAAACTAGCAATTTGCTAATACACGGGGTTCCAGAAAAAGAAACTAAAAATAATAACTTCAATCAATTGGTGAAAGTGATCAAATCTATTGATAAGACCTTTGACAAAAAAAGTGTAACCCTAGAGAGAATAGGCTTACAAAAACATAACAAGGTTCGTCCTATAAAAATTCATTTTAAAAATAAGAAAAGTATTCCTCAAATTTTAAAGCACAAAAATTTGTTTCCTAAGGAATATGTCGTTACTCAAGATAGGACAAAGAAACAAAGGGAAGAATATAAAAAACTGGTGAAAAGTGTAAAAGAACTTAATAATTTGAATTCAAGTGAGAAAAGATCAGTTAAATATGTTAATGGGATACCCCAAATTGTTCCCGATATGGTCAATAGACCTGTCAAGTACGTTGGTGCTGCAGGGGATGAAAATTCCACGAGTGGCACGAAATATTTCAGTGATACATCTGAAACATCTCTAATGTGCGGTGAACAATTGTGTAAATGATAAAAACTATTTATTATCCATAAAGAACATTTAATGTAAAAAATGAAATTAAAAAATGAAAAATAAGTTATTTAATTGTGATAATACTTTAAATTTAAATTTATTTTTAAAAAACCTGTTTGAAGAGAGATATTATCAAAATTTTGTAAATATTGTGATTTTAAAATTTGTTTTTATTTGTTTAAATTAGAATATTAGTAAAATCTATAAATTTAATATTTTAAAATAATTAAATTATTATATCAAATTTTGACCAGTCATCCTCTTTTTAAAGTTTATAAATACTAATTTTGTGATGACCTTGACTATATGTATTGTAAAAAGGGCTCTATAGCCCGTGTATCTTATGTATAAATAAAGAAATAAAGAAATATTTATACTCTTGCGAGGACATTTCATTTGCGAGAAAAATAATTGTAGAATATTTTTATATTAAATATTCATTTTTCAAAGATATTACTATTGCAGTCTATTCATCTGTGAATTTTGATTAGAAGTCATTTGAAATAATTAATTATATAATTTTAATTCTCTAGTCAAAGTTATTGTTAAAATACGAGTTAAAATATTCAATTAATTTCTTGATAATATAAAAATTAAATAAGATTTAAATTTTAATTGAAAACTTACTAAATAAAATTAATGAAAATAATACTCTTATATGAACTTTTCAAAAGTTTTCAATATCAAATCGCAAAATATATTTCCAATCCAATAATCACTAATAATAACCAAAAATTAAACTTAAGTATATCAATTTCTACATGATTAACTATTAATTAAAAGTTTTTTCTGATTTAAAAAATGAATAAATTTAGAAAAATATTTGGATAAATTCTTTATATTCTAATCAAATATGCAGAATGTAATATTCACCAATATTAAACAAACTTTTTAAATTTAATTTTAAATTTCAATTTTATATAAAATATTAAATTTATTTTTAATATAAAAGTTTAAATTTACTGTGTATATATAAAACTACCAGCTGATAGTCTAGTATTATCACACATTAGGATGAAGCAAAAAAAAAACAGAAAAGTTTAAGTCTGTAACGATTAACATTCTTCTTCTTATTCTTCCTCTTTTTTTTTTTTTAACTTTTTTTATATATAAGAAAATAGTGGTTTTAAAAGATATTGGATTTCTATATTGATGAAAGCTATATTCTATAAAAAAAAAACTCTTAATATAATACCTTGGAAGAATAAAAAAAGTAATGTGATAAGTTTTAAATTTTTTCTTTTCTTTTTATTTTATTATTATTCGAGGTTTTTATATTAAAATAATATTTTTTTTGGTTGGAAAAACATAAGAAGTTGAAGAAAGCAATTTAGGTACTAAGCTCAGAAAATAGTCATTTTTTTATATTTTCTACAAAAAGGGGTGAGTTTTTACGTGGTTTGATCAGAAGGGATTAATTTAGTGTTGAATTTTGGGACTAGTTTTTTTGGGAAAAGCTTGTTTTTTGTAATCTAAAATTTACTATTTTTGACATTATTTTTCTCTATGATTTCCCATTTTCACTTTTTCGAGTAACAAATTTCCAAGCAGTTTTCAAACCCCACACTTTTCATATTAACTCACAATCACAATCTAGAATTAAAAATTTAATTAAAACAAATAAATAATCCCACAAAAATAATTAAAAATTATAACATTTCGAAGCCAAAGAAACAAAAAATTTAATTAATCTTTCCTCGCATATAATAAATTATCATTTTTTTCTCTCTAAATATATCATCAACTAAAAAGTTTAATACCACATACAGGATATTACGAAAAAAAGTTTCCAAAATTATATTCATGAGAAATAAACTTTTTTCATTTACTGACTTTTACATAATTTATAATCTGATAAAAAAAAAATTATACACAATTTTCAAATATTTTATCATAATGTAGTAGTAGTTTTAGTAAATGTAAACAAACTTGTATAATATGAAAAAAAAAGTACAAGTTTAGCCAGAAAAAAAAACAGATGAGAATAAGCCACACAAGAAAAAAAATAAAAATTCATGTATTTCTGACCCTTTTTTTTCATCTCATTTTTGTAATTTTGCAACTAAATGCATAAACTAATATGTAAAAGTTTGGAAAGTATAACTGACTTTAAAAAAAAGGTAGAAAGAAGATATGGTCATAAATGCCTTACGTGAAAGTGTAGTGTTATTATGCAAATCCCTATTAAAGGTTATATTCTTATAAAGTAAACCTATCTAACAAAAACTGAAGTATAAAAACGTCGGTGTATATTTTCTTAAAATTTTTTTTTTTTTATGTATATTAACAGTTTTTTCTTGATGTTGCTTTTTTTTTGTTATCTTTGGTGTGGTTAAAGTTTTGAAAGCATATTAAATTCAAAACAACAGCAAGTTCAAGTGAGCAAGGTGTAGGTAGTTTTTTTAGAATATTTAAGATAAAAAACAAAAGTTTTAAGTTTTCTTGTTTGAGATAAAAATTTTATAAATATTTTAGGGAAAATTTTAGAATTTATTTAAATATTTTGTTGACCTAATGAGAAAAATGAGGGGAATCGAATCTTACTTATTATATAGCGACGAATACTGAACAAATTAATTGCATTCAAACAACCTCTGTCTCTTTTCCTGTTATATGTGGAAACTTTTAAATAGTCTCCCAATTTTTTATTATAACATATCAGAGTGACATAAATTATTTTAATAAATTAATTTTTTCAAATTTTTAAATTATCGAAAATTAATTTTTTAAAAACGGATTGATGTTAATTTGAATATTTTTAACTCTTTCCTGAGGAATTGCCCCCGCCACAAATCACGTGACACTCGCTTTACGCAGTTTATTTTACTTTATTTATATAATATATTAATTTATTTAAAATAAAATACTTGATAAATCATTTGTAAATAACTAATATTTTTATATTTAATGAATAAAAATAATTTTAAACGTTACAATATAGCTGTAAGTACTACTCCGTACACGCATATACTAATGCAAGTCACACAGAGAACGATAGATTCCTCAGGAAAGAGTTAATTTAAGGAAGTCAGAAAAATAGAGAAATAAAATTCTGTTTCAATTCTTCGCATTCGAAATTTAATATTAATATTTCTTTTAGTTAATTTATTGAAATTACATGTTTTTTATTTTAAATTAAACGTGTCCCATATATTTATACTATACTCGAGTCATTTCAATTGCGAGAAAAATTTTAATACAATATTATAAATTATTTCTATCGTCTTTAATTATTTCATGAATCACGGTATAAATTTTAAAGTTTAAAATTTCTTGTAAACCATTACTTAAAATTTAACCTACGGAAACTATTTCAACAAAGCATTTAATTTTTACCTCGATTTTTACATATTCTTAAAAAGTCTTTCATACTATCTTTAAATAAAATTAAGAATACCAACTTTTATTATTTTACAAACAATATATTTAAATTATTTGTATTTAGCCCACAAAAAAAAAATTTTTACAATAAAATTTATAAAATTACTGATGCTCAAAAAGTTACATTCAAATAATTTAAACTTACTTTTACAAACAGTATAATTCATTCAAAAGTTCGTAAATTGAAATATAATGCAAAAATTTAAAATGCGATAAAATGAATGAATTAACTTTTCAAACTATAAAATAATTTATTATATAAATTTTCACCTCTGAAATTCTATAAATTTTTAATGTACTTAACTGATTCAAAATTATTTTTTATTTTGGTTTTGTTATTATTCGAAAAATGTAAAAGCTTTCATAAAGTTAAAATAAAAAATAGTTTAAATAGCTATTTATTTACACAAAAAAACGTAAAATTTTTTTAGGTCAGTGAGTATAAAAAATGTTACTTGTTTTTTTATTGCTTGCAATTATATAAATTATTAGTATAGTTATATGGGTAGATTTAGCTAAAATAATTTTTCTAAAAATATTTTTTTTTGTGGTAAATTAGCCAAAAAATAGAAAATTTAAGTTCTGTCTTAAAATTAAGGTCAAATATAAAAGATAACGTCTGTTTATCAATTGCCAAAAAAATGAAAATTTAAAATATGACCTTTTTTACAATTTTGCCGCAGAATTCAAAATAATTATTACAAACAAATTATTCAAATTGCATCTTAAAAGTTTTATAGTTTCTAAATTATACAGATTCCAAATTTTTCAAAGTTTTTACAACTGGAAGGAACATAATATTGTAAAAGTCCGGCTAAAAATTGAATTCTGTCCTTACATTTGAGTGCCTTTAATTTTTTGAATAAAAGTTTCTGCCTAACTGTACCTACAATTTGTCAAGAAAAAATAATTCAACAGTCAGTTTTACATTAAATTTACTCATATATTATGTGTACAAAAAAAATAATTAAAGAAATGTATTCACGTGTGAAAAAAACGGTTGAAAAAACGGCTAATTTTTTTTAATGTTTCTATCAAGGTGACTTGTGTACAATAATTTTAAATTCACAAAGGTTAAAAAAAACCTATTATGCAGTAACATCACTTTCGGAAAAGACTAATTTAGCTATGAATTTTTTATTAGATTTAAGACCATTAGCATTAAAATTGAATATTATTAAATTAGAAAACAAATTAAAACTGAATTTTTCTTTGATAAAGTAAATAAACTTGGGTTTAAGATCAACACGCATTGTAATCAACAAACTCCTGAGGTAAAATAATTCAAATTCTGAAGGGAAAAATCAGATTCAAAAATTTTGCTCTAGAAATTTTATTCTAACCTCAAGAAATCATTTAAATTCTTGAAAAATAAAATCCGGCTGCATAGACATTAACTGATAAAACTCAGTCAACATTTACAATCCTTTCATCAATTACTATTCTTTGATTTACAAAAATCTTCAAAAAAAGTGAGAAAAAAATTATTTCCTTTTCTGTTAACCTCAAAAATCTTTAATTTAAATAGCAAAAAAAAAACTTGAAAGAAGTAATTCTTTTCATAATTTAGAAAAACCACAAAATACATTCCATAAAAGGAATTAAAGTATCGCCTGTATATGCTCTTCTGTTTTTGTTTTAGCAATTTCTACATTACTTCTTTCCTAATCCCACAAATGTTCTAAAAACGTCAAAGAGTTTCTATTTCTCTGTGTTCAAAGTACATAATTACGGATTTTAACACTAATTTCTCTTCGAAGCTTATCTCAATTTGTTATATTTAATAAAATTGCTTTTTCTCAAAAATATATTTTTATTGTCTGCAATAACTTTTTAAAAAAAATCACATTAACTTACAGAAAAAAATTTTATCATTAAATTTAAATTAAGTTAGTTCTTACATCCCTCGTTTTTTAGCTTCTATAAGTAAGTTCTTTTACTGTAAAGATAAAACTTTCTTTTTATTTTTGGCTTTTTATATAGAAAAGTAGCTTTAAAAAAAATTTCATTCGTTTTATCGGTTTTCTTATTTGGTGTCATTAGTCCTTTCGAAACTATTAACTTACTGTTTTTTATTTTCTTTAAGTAAAAAGTTTCTTTTATTATTTCGCTGTAGCTACACTTTTCGAAATTAATAAATTTAATTAACCTAAATCCAAAAAATTTCAATTTTTAAAAATTATTTTCACACTAAAATTTAATCTAACAAGTTTATTTTCCCAACGGAGCATTTTACCAATTTGATTACTCTCAAAAGCAGTAATATTTTATGAATATAATCACATATTATAATCTCGACCTTTTATTACTAAACCTATAATAAAATTTATAAATTTTGCACGTGTTTTAGACAAAGTTTTGTTTGCGACTATTAAAATTAAATTTTAAAATGGATTCTTTTGATAAAAAAATATTTTTATTCAATCAGTTTTGTTCATAAATAAAATTTTTATATTTCTTTGTCTATTATTATTCGATAAAGCATTTTTTTTGTTTTTCTATAATTCAATAAATTCGAGTACGTACTGCGAGAGAAAAAATGCTTTTAATTCAAAAGAGTATTCGTACATTTTCATCATTATAAGCATTGAAAAAAAATCAATAAAAAAAGCAGAGAATATGATAATTCAAAGTGATTTTATGTCACGCTGTATTGTAAAGTTCGACTGTCAAGATGAGTTGAAGTGATTGTCAGTATAGAAAATCTCGAAATTAAGCTCTAAACTTGACGTATTTTGTATTGTTCGTGAAATAGTACTCGATCAATTGACGATTGCATCACTGAAATTCTAAGTATTTCTCTCAATTGCATTATTCTATTCTCTCGTTCCTCTTCAATGTTGTCCTATATAAATGTGTGTATTTGATGTGTTCAAGATTCTCAATCAATTCACGATTTTGTGTCTTTCAATTGGCTATTATTATCGGTATTATTGTAAATTCATACATTTTTTTTAATTTCATTGATTGAGAGTTATGATTCATTTTTTTGACGTGTTTTATGAATTACCACTTAGTGAATATTTTACTGCATCATTGAAACAAAAAAAATTTTTTTAACCATTTTTTTTTGGAATTTATACTCATATTAAAAGCTCAATTTTTTTCTGATTTTAGGTCGTCCTACTATTCTACATAATAAGAGTCATCGTTGTTTAAAAATTTCATTTTATATTTTAAAATTCCTACTTTTTTACGGTCGCGCCCTTTTTTTTTTTTATTTAGAATAAATTGAATAAAAACTATAATGCATCTCATAATGAAACAAGTGTATCTAAAATTGATGACCTCTTCAGAATCCTTATTAAAGATGCAAAATATTTTACTATGACTAGATACAATAATTGTTTAATTAATTCACAATCAAATTAAGGCCTCTGATAGGTGGTAGAATACGAACTCGAGTGCTCAGTCAAGCTGAGCACATAAAAAATTAAAAACGCTTGTTACATAAACAAGTAATTGAGTTTTCAAATTGTCGTTGCAGAATAATAATATCATAAAAATGCATTCTATGTTAAAAAAAATAAGTAACTAGTATATAAAAACACTAGCCAAGTATGGATTTTTTATTTTTTTGTTTTATTTTAATTGCACATAGACAATCCTTAATGACAAATACATATAGTGGATTTTTACAAAAGTAGAAAGATATGATTGATAAAGAGTTTGTATAAAAAAAATAATACTTTAATACAATAAATATAGTAGTAAGTAATGAATAACATATATATTTAAATAATACAACTTCCAATTACAATATTTGAATATTTTTATAAGTAAACAAAATATATAATACTGGTATAATGGTTTGACTTTATTTTTTTAAGATGTTAGATTGGTGCGAATTCATACTTCAGGTGAAATGGTATTTGATTGTCTTACAGCGATTTATTAATGAATAAAAATTGTAGTCACACGAGAACAATGTTCAAGAAGCAGTCGTGAATCATTTATAGAATAAGGTAGATTGCGAAAAACAAACTTTTCGTTTAGCTGTGGGCTATTTATTATTAAAGTTTTTCATATGTTCAAAATATAATCTTCGACTTTTTATGTACTTTATCCTTCGTGTTCAACACAACGTGTGCTTCAAAAAAATGTGTTTTAATTTTTGTGTTAAACTTCGCTGTGTTCAAAAAATTTTGTGCTTAAAACCAAGGTTATCTGTGAAAAATTTGGCTAACACCCTTAAATTAGCAAAAAAACGCCCCCTATTATAAGTAAATTTTCAATATCCACACGTTTCGAAAATTTTTGACTTGCTTGGTGCTAAAATTTAGGATTAGCGACCAAATTTTTATGCCTAAATATTATCGCATTCGAATCCATGAATGCGTTGAATTTTACGTGTTCAAAACACTGTGTTTAGCTTTTTGGTATTTAATTTTTAGTGTTCAAAAAAAAGTATACTTAAAAAAATGGGTTTTAATTTTGGTGTTCAATTTTTTTGTGTTTTACAAATGATGTGCTTTAAAGATTATCTTAATCGGTGCTATAGATTTTCTCGATAAATACCTCAGAAATATATCTTGTACTTGTTCTAATTTATGAGTTGATTTAGATAATTAAGAATTAATATTGGATAAGGAAAAAACATGATTTAAAATTTTTTTCTGTTTATCACTCGTGCTTTGACTTAGAAAGAATTTCTTTACATATTAGAAATACGTACTTGACAACCTTTAATATTATTTAAATTCATTTATTTTTATTAAACAAAAATCGTTTGTTTTTCTTGTGGTTTGACATTTATTTTACGAACTTGAATTTTATTTCTGCTTCGGCGTTTAATCTTCATTCTCAGAAAATTGAAAAATACTCTTGCTTTTAATTTCATTAGTGGATAATAGAACCAAATGTATTCAAAAAGTAGGCCAATCATGGAAATAATTATTCCTGTAGCCATTAAAGTTTTAAGCACTAAAGGCAGAGTAACGTCTTCTTTTTCTGCTTCAGTGAATTCTGTTCTTCTGCTGATTTTATTAGCGTTCTCGTAGTCTGATCTCAATTTTATATCTAAACCAGCCTCTAAAAATCTCACATAAACATGAGAAAATTTTTGCCTTACTGGAGAATTATTGGGAAAAGAAAAAACGTAAAACGATTGATACAAAGCAAAATCACTTATTTCATGTTTAATGCCATTTAATATGCCTTCATTTCGGAGAAGCGTTTTTGCGGCATCATCTCCATTAACGATAAAAATTTTTCTATACGAATATTCTTCATTATTTTGCTTTAATCTTGCAATTTTAGAAACGTTTTGAAAAATTCCTATCGTATGACTTTGTAAGAAGTTCAATCTCGTTAGTGAACTATCGGATACCACAGACAGATTTTTTGTAAATATATCTTCGGGAGATTCAATTATTGGTACTTCTTCATCCTGATATTTTAACTCTGTAATATCTAAAACAAGATCAGAAACAAAAAAGAATGAAACCGCAAATATTGTGATAAATATTATTGTTGATCTTAAACTGTGTCGAGGTTCTAAATCTGTTCCGATACCCAAGATGAAGCTGTAAATATTAAATGCTGACCACTTGTTTTTATCCAACTTGAAAACGTATGTGCAGATTAAGGTTAAAATTATTACTCCAAACAAAGTCAAAACGGAATATAAAATTGTTTCAGAGAAACCTAATATTGTTTCTTTAACAACCGGAACAAGCAAAATAGTTTTAAATGATCCTACGGGGAACATATCCAGAATATTGCCTGACATATAATAATTTACTTTATTTATATAAATATCTAGAAAATTATTTTTTATAAGATCATTTACATTAATATTTTGAGAGCTTAATACCAGGAATTCAGAAGTAATATTCAGTGAATTTTCAAAACAGTTGTAAAAATTGTACAAATGTACAAGTATGAAAATATCCTCGTTGTTAGCATAATTGAGAGTATAATTATTGTAATAATCCAGCCAATAATTTTTATTAACACCAACTCTCATCTTGTAACCACTGATATTCTTAAGTATATCAGGGAAATATTCAAAAGATGAATTTTTATTGTAGATTTTTTTGCTGTAAGATTTAGTAAATGGATTGTAGTTAAGAATTACAGGAGCTTTGGATTTAACTGAATATACCATAGTAAAGTCATAGAAATTAAAGTCCTTTGCCAATTCAAAAATTTGCTTGATATATGCTTGTAAGAAATACTTTTTACTTGATATATAGAAAATCTTGGTAGGCGTTAAATAAAATAAAGACTGAAGTATCAATGTTAAGCAGTCTGTCAAAGTTTCACGAAATGTCATGAAATTTCTTCCACTGAGTACAATAAAATGTAAGGGTGCGCTTATGTTTTTATCGTGTTGAATTGCCGTAAGGGTCCACCCTATGAAATTTGGATCATTAAGATCAACGGTGACTGTTGGAACACGAGTACACAGATATTTGTAAGTTATTAAATACTCGCTAATTCTGTTGTCGTCTGAGTGCAAAGTAACTCGATTTGGACCAACTTCTTTCAAAACTTGAGCTAACATCGTTTCTATTTCAAAAGACTTAGTGAAATCCAAAATTTTCAAAAAATAAAGCAAACGCACAATCTTCATTTTAATTATTTTCGAAATATAACACTTGTTCAGAAAATAATTGACATTTTTTAAAATTTTACATAATTTTAATGTTTTGACTCGTATCTTTCTGCTCCAAAAATGCTATCAGTAAATGCAAACAAAATCTTAAAAGTATCTTTGAATTTTACAATCGCTCAACAGATCAATGATAATAATGAATCTTCAATATTGGTAAAAAATCAAGATCGATGTATCCCTGACAACTGCATTAATTTCTAAAATAAAAAAAAATTAATTTTTATACAAGTAATTTCATTAGCAAATTTTCTTATTCAAAACATACTTTTTAGTAATTAAATTTCAATTATTTTTTATTTATTTTAAATTTTATTTCGAGTTACATCATAACATCTTCGCGCATTACAAAAAAAATGGCGCATAAAATAACGATTTCAAATAAAGTAAAATATTTAAAGAATAAAGAAGTAGAGTAGCTCTTTTTTAAAATTTAATTTTTTTTTAAGTTTTTAATTACACCTACAAAATGTACTTCTAGCTTGTAAAAAATATCAACCGCTGACTAGTTTGTAACTTATTGCAATAAATATTTGTGCATTTTGGTATAATAATTTAGTTGCTTATAATAATTTAATGCCATGGAAACATCGATTCTTAAAAATTCACAGTTAGTGTAAAAAAATGTTTAATTGATTATTTGACGTTTTTTTGCACAAAATCTTTTTGTGGTAAATGTATTTGGTCATTTTTTAAATATTTACTAATCCAATAAAAAATTTGTTACTTGACAAAATTTTTAAAATTTTAATGAAACATTAAAAATAAAAATTTATTTATTAAGAAAAATAAGAAATCAAAGCTTGAATCACAAAACGTACTTTTCGGTTTAACCAATTATTGTCATTTCTTATAAATGGAAATTATATTATCAGAAAAAATTTTTTGTCAATAAAAAATTTAAAATAAAAATGCAATAAAACAGAAGCTGCATCAATATTAAAAAAATAACTTGAATATTAATTTACCTGAATTTAATTTGGTCTTCTCTTTCTACTCTTGCAGGAACGTTGACTAATAACGAAAAGCTAAAACGCAAAATAAATCCTTGAATTTTGAAAATCGCTCAATAGATTAACGATAATAAATAACTGTTAGTGCTGGTTGTATATCTAGATCGATGTATCTATAGTAACTGCACTGTTTTTTTCTGAAAAACAAAAATTTTTTACACGAATTTCGTCAACTAAGTGTGATCTTAACTTATTTAAATAAATAAATTAATTAAAGAAAAAAAACAAATAAATAAATAAATTAAAAAAAATAATAAATAAATAAATAACAGATATTGGCTATTTAGACGTATAGTGAGAATAACCTAGGGCCTAAGACCAAAATTGGTCAAATGGATTTACGAGATGGTCGTGATTCGTAGCCTGACATATACAATTCGGTAAAATGGAGGCGCATCTAAGCTCATAACTTAGGGGAACAACCTGGACTGCCTACAAGTAATGATGCTTAGAAGTATAGTTTGTGCACCAAAGAACTCTCTAAACACGGCACTTTGTGAGCTAGTAGGGGTTCCTCCAATTTAAATTGTTATCAAAGATTCAGCAGACAGAACCGCATCTAGACTACGGGCTCTAGGTTAATGGATTCCTAGTAGGGAT
This sequence comes from Anagrus nilaparvatae, assembly GCA_022575985.1. Classification (NCBI taxonomy): domain Eukaryota; kingdom Metazoa; phylum Arthropoda; class Insecta; order Hymenoptera; family Mymaridae; genus Anagrus; species Anagrus nilaparvatae. The sequence continues at coordinate 4,407,817 of JAKSXM010000246.1, read as the reverse complement.
AGAGGCGCTGAAATATAAGAACTACTCTGCATGTAACTACTAAACAATGGCCTGGAGAGAACAATTTGGGTGATCATCTTTGAAAAGCGGTTTTCTATTATTATAACCAGCAGGGAGTAATGTGTGGATGTTACTTATCCGGAACTAGCTTATAAGAGAGTCTAATACACGTATATGTCGAAAATGGATGGGAATACGTTTCGTCAACATGGGGCTGCAAGGAAACTGCCTTCATCGGCACTGCAGGATTAAAGCCCTTATATAAAGGGACCAGAATGGACCAATAGGAACTTTAATAATTGTAGCGCTAGAGGCTTATAGATTAAGTAATAAGATTAAGAGAATGATCCATTTTTTTTCGCAAATTTATGAACAATCAGTCTATTTTCGATTTTTTTTTAAATTTACAAATTTTTTTGCAAATTAACTATTTTTTCTTAAATTTAAAGTAGTTACTTTTAACACTAGAATTACAAGAAAAAAAGATTAAATTAATTTTTACCTTAATCTTGCGTCAAAGAAATTGTTAGGATTATTAATTTTTTCTTTAATATGCTAAACTACAATAAAACGAACTTCCAGCTTATGAAAAAGTCAGGTATTGAATGATTATTTACTTTTTAATATTTACAAACGTAAATAAAATATTAAAAAAGTTTTATTTAGCAAAATAAAAATTTTTTAATGTCATGGAAACATTGATTTTAAATTATTGGCGTATTTCACATGCCATAAATAATTTTTAAATATCGAATAAAAGCTATTGACGCAAACTTTTCAAGGTTAAGCGTAGTTGCAATCTAAATCAAAATTTTTATGCACTTCATTTGCAAGGTAAAATTTTAAAAATTATAAAAAAATTTAAATCATCCTTCTCAAAACATTAATTTTTATAGACTGATTTGATGTATTAGATCTTTATTGTCTTTTAAAGAAAAAAAATTTCTTACCCTAACCAGAATTCCGCTTGGGGCGGCCGGATTTTTTTTCAAAGTAGAAAAAATGTTTTAAATTTAAATTTAAATTTAAATTATACAGGCATGCTAGAAATATTTAATTTAGTTATATAAAATAGTTTTAAAATGTCAAAACATTGATATTATCAATTAAAAATAAATGAATGATTTAATTCATCATTTAATCACAATTTTTGTTGGATAACGTAAAAAAATAATATTAAAAAATATCTAACAATAAACTTTAGAATAAATGAACAGTGCTTTAGGAACCTAGCAATAAAAACTAGATAAATAAAAACTATAATGCATCTCATTATGTAACTTTTCTATCTAAAATTGATGACCTCTTCAGAATCCTTGTTAATGACGCTAAATATTTTTTTATTAAGAGTTAAAATAATTTTTTAATTACTTCAGGAACAAATTAAAGCTTCCAATAGGTGTTAGAGTAGGAACTCGAGTGCCCAGTCAACCCAGGCACGAAGAGTCGTGACTATAATAAAATTTGAAATCGCTTGTTACACACAAAAGTAATTATATCCTTTGAAGGAAAATGGATTATTAGGCATATTAAGATTTCCACGCTTTGATATTAATAATATAATATATTTATTGCACGTCGTGCCTGTGCACGGTTTTTACGAACCCTGAAACGTGCGGAAGTCAGTATTACAAAACAGAGGGCGTGCATATTAATACACACACACACTTAAATATTTACGGATTTACAGAACATTTCCACCCACCACAATTTATTACTAAATTGTAAAAAATAAGCGATTTATAGTGGTGGGGTGGAAATTATGATTTTAAGTTATATTGCCAAAAAGGCTACATAAAATAAAAAAATATTGAAGCTGAACATATAAAGCCTGATGGCTAAAGAATTAATAAATTTTAAATTTGAAGCTATGAAAACTAATTAGAATATAAAACAGCATATAAATTTTAGCAATATAATATTTGCAAAAAGAATAATTTAAATATTATAACAAATATTTCAAAGGCTTAATAATGTAATGTTAACATGACTGATCTTGAGCTTCACTATTTCCAGTAGACCGGCATGAAATCCATAGACCTCAATGATTTGTAAGATCAATGATGCCTCAGAACACACTACACAATCATTAATGACATTTTTTTTAAAATTATTAGAGCAATGTACCACAGACAAGTATTATTATAATATAATATTTACTATCTTTAATTATTTTAAATTCTGTAAATAGAACTTAAAACCTAGTTCAAAAATTTTGCTGAGATTAGTTCTGCAAGTAGAACTTCAAGCATCTCCTTTTCCTCGCAAATTTAAAAGGAACATGTCATTTTTGCAAAAAAAAATTTACAAGTTAATAACAAAATTTTTAAACTTATTTTTAACGTAGGAAAAATTATTCTTATAAAGCAAAAATACAGTGATTTTTACCACACACCTTGCCAAATTTACGCATAAAAAAGTCATATCATAAATAACAAATAAATTAAAATGAGTTCAATCTTATAACTAGTATTTACATCTACCTCTTAGCAAAAAAGTAAGCAAATTTACAATTATATACTAACTCTACAAAATTTCTACAATTCTAGATTAAAGAAGTGAGAGATAAACAATAACTACGAAACTAATAGCAACAATTGTGGTTATGTTAGAATTGTTTTTGAAAAATATTTGATTTTGAGCAAGATTATTAAATAATAGATCAAACATAAACCAAAAATGAAAAAATAAAAAAGTTACAATAATTTGATTGAATTAAACAAAATTGAGGTTTAAATTAAATGCCAACATTGAGGTGCAGTGCGATCTGCAGATGGATGCTTTAATGCGTTGAGAAGTTCTAAAAGAGTAGCAAAAATATTTTCTTTGTTTGAAGTCCATTGAGGCCACAGTTCCCATGTCAGTCAAGGCAGTAGAACCGCTTATTTTCAGCAAGTTGTTGAACCAAAGTAACATCAAAAAATTTTCGTATATAAGCAAATATATTAAAGAGATTTATAAGCAAAAGTATTAAAGAAATATCTCTATAAAAATTTGGAAAAAATTATATAAAACAATAATATTTAATAATAAGCATAATAGCAATTAATATAAATTGAAATTATGAAAACATAGAATTTAACATTCACTAACGAATTTACAAATTGTCGTTGCAGAGTAATAATATCATGAAAATATATTCTAAGTTGAAAAAAAATAAGCAAATAATATATAAAAACACCAGCCAAGTATGGATTTTTTTATTTTTGTTGTTTTATTTTCATTGCACATAGACAGTCCTTAATGACAAATACATATAGTGGATTTTTACAAAAGTAGAAAGATATGATTGATAAAGAGTTTGTATAAAAAAAATAATACTTTAATATAATAAATATAGTTGTAAGTAATAAAAAATATATATATTTAAATAATACAACTTCCAATTACAATATTTGAATATTTTTATAAGTAAACAAAATATATAATACTGGTATAATGACTTGACTTTATTTTTTAAAGATGTTAGATTGGTGCGAATTCATACTTCAGGTGAAATGGTATTTGATTGTCTTACAGCGATTTATTAATGAATAAAAATTGTAGTCACACGAGAACAATGTTCAAAAAGCAGTCGTGAATCATTTATAGAATAAGGTAGATTGCGAAAAACAAACTTTTCGTTTAACTGTGGGCAATTTATTATTAAAATTTTTCATATGTTCAAAATATAGTCTTCGACTTTTTATGTACTTATCCTTCGTGTTCAACAAAACGTGTGCTTCAAAAAAATGTGCCTTACTTCTGGTGTAAAACTTCACTGTGTTCAAAAAATTTTGTGCTTAAAACTAAGCTTATCTGTGGAAAATTTGACTAACACCCATAAAATAGTAAAAAAACGCCCCCTATTATAAGTAAATTTTGAATATCCAAGCGTTTCAAAAATTTTTGACTTGCATGGCCCTAAAATTTAGGATTAGCGACCAAATTTTTAAAATAAAACAAAATTGAATATAAACTCCAATATAAAGAATATAGTACCAAAAATTTCAACAATGTATTAAACACATGAAATTCAATTCATTTACGAATTCAGGCTTAATAATTTCCAACAATAATTTTTTATGCCTGAGTATTATCGCATTCGAATCTGTAAATGCGTTGAATTTCAGGTATTCAAAGCACTGTGTTTAGCTTTTTGTTTAATTTTTTTGTTTTTTACAAATGATGTGCTTTAAAGATTATCTTCATCGGTGCTATAGATTTTCTCGATAAATGCCTCAGAAATATATCTTGTACTTGTTCTAATTTATAAGTTTATTTAGATAATTAAGAATTAAAATTGGATAAGGATAAAACATGAATTAAAATTTTTTTCTGTTTATCACTTGTGCTTTGACTTAGAAAGAATTTCTTTACATATTAGAAATACGTATACTTGACAACCTTCAATATTATTTTAATTCATTTATGTTTATTAAACAAAAATCCTATTTTTTTCTTGTGGTATGACATTTATTTTACGAACTTGAATTTGATTTCCATTTCGGCGTTTCATCTTCTTTCTCAGGAAATTAAAAAATTCTCTTGCTTTTAATTTCATTAGTGGATAATAGAACCAAATGTATTCAAAAAGCAGCCCAATCGTGGAAATAATTATTCCTGTAGCCATTAAAGTTTTAAGCACTAAAGGCAGAGTATCGTCTGCTTTTTCTGCTTCATTAAATTCTGTTCTCCTGCTGATTTTATTAACGTTTTCGTAGTCTGATCTCCATTTTATATCTAAACCAGCCTCTAAAATTCTCACATAAACTTTAGAAAATTTTCGCCTTAATGGTGAATTGTTTTGAACAGATAAAACGTAAAACGATTCATACAAAGCAAAATCACTTATTTCATGTTTAATCCCATTCAATGTGCTTTTATTTCGGAGAAGCGTTTTTGCGGCATCATCTCTATTATCAATAAAACTTTTTCCGTACGAATATTTTTCATTATTTTGCTTTAATCTTGCAATTTTAGTAACGTTTTGAAAAATTCCCATCGCATGATGTCTTAAGAAGATCAATCTCGTCAATAAACAATGACATACCACAGTCAGATTTTTTGTAATTATATTTTCGGGAGATTCAATTATTGGTACTTCATCATCCTGATATTTTAATTCTGTAATATCTAAAATAAGATCAGAAACAAAAAAGAATGAAACCGCAAATATCGTGACGAATATTATTAATGATCTAAGATTGTGTCGAGGTTCTAAATCGGTTCCAATACCCAAAATGAAGCTGTAAATATTAAATGCTGACCACTTGTTTTTATCGAATTTGAAAGCGTATGCGCATATTAAGGTTAGTATTATTATTCCAAATAAACTCAAAACGGAATATAAAATTGTTTCAGAGAAACTTAATATTCTTTCTTTAGCAACCGGAACAAGCAAAACAGTTTTAAATGATCCTACGGGGAGCATAGACAGAATATTGCCTGACATATAATAATTTACTTTATTTATATAAATATCTAGAAAATTATTTTTTATAAGATTATGTACATTAATATTTTCACAGCTTAATGCCAGGAATTCAGAAGAAATATTCAGAGAATTTTCGAAACAGTTGTAAAAATTGTACAATTGTACGAGTATGTAAATTTCCCCGTTGTTAGCATAATTGAGAGTATAATTATTGTAATAACCCGGCCAATAATCTATTTCAACCCCAACTCTCATCTTGTAACCACTGATATTCTTAAACATATCAGGGAAATATTCAAGAGATGAATTTTTATTGTAGATTTTTTTGCTGTAAGATCTAGTAAATGGATTGTAGTTAAGAATTACAGGAGCTTTGGATTTAACTGAATATACCATAGTAAAGTCATAGAAATTAAATTCCTTTGACAATTTAAAAATTTGCTTGATATATGCTTGTGAGAGGTACTTATTACTTGATATATAGAAAATCTTAGTAGGCGTTAAATAAAATAAAGACTGAAGTATCAATGTTAAGCAGTCTGTCAAAGTTTCGCGAAATGTCATGAAATTTTTTTCACTGAGTACAATAACATGTAAGGGTGCGCTTATGTTTTTATCGTGTTGAATTACCCTAGAGTTCCACGATAAGAAATTCGGATCATTTAGATCAACGGTGACGGTTGGAACACGAGTACTCAGGTATTTGTAAGTTCTTAAATACTCGCTAATTCTGTTGTCGTCTGAGTGCAAAGTAACTCGATTTGGACCAACTTCTTTCAAAACTTGAGCTAACATCGTTTCTATTTCATAAGACTTAGTGAAATCCAAAAGTTTCAAAAAATAAAGCAAGCGTACAATCTTCATTTTAATTATTTTCGAAATATAACACTTGTTCAGAAAATAATTGACATTTTTTAAAATTTTACCTAATTTTAATGTTTTGACTCGTATCTTTCTGCTCCAAAAATGCTATCAGTAAATGCAAACAAAATCTTAAAAGTATCTTTGAATTTTACAATCGCTCAACAGATCAATGATAATAATGAATCTTTAATATTGGTAAAAAATCAAGATCGATGTATCCCTGACAACTGCATTAATTTCTGAAATAAAAAAAAATTAATTTTTATACAAGTAGTTTTATTAGCAAATTTTCTTATTCAAAACATACTTCTTAATAATTAAATTTTAATTATTTTTTATTTATTTTAAATTTTATTTCGAGTTACACCTTGTGCATCTTCGCGTATTTCATAAAAAATCGTATAATGGCGCAGAAAATAATGATTTTAAATAAAGTAAAATATTTAATGAATAAAGAAGTAGAGTAGCTCTTTTTTGAAACTTAATTTTTTTTTAAAGTTTTTAATTACACCTACAAATGTACTTTTAGCTTGTAAAAAATGTCAACCGCTGAGTAATTTCTAACTTATTGCAATAAATATTTGTGCATTTTGGTATAATAATTTAGTTTGGTTTATCGAAAAATGAAGTTTTCAATGCCATGGAAACATCGATTCTTAAAAATACACGATTTAGTGCAAAAAAATGTTTAATTGATTATTTCACGTATTTTTGCAAAAAAAAATTTAATTGACGTCAAAAATCTTTTTGCTGTTTACGGATTTCGTCAATTTTGTTTAATATTTACTAATTAAATAGAAAATATGATACTTGACAAATTTTTAAAATTTTAATTATGAAAACTTGAACCACAACATGAACTGCTCGGTTAAACCAATTTTTATCATTCCTTATAAAAGGAAATTATATTATCAGAAAAAGTTTTTTTTCAATAAAAAATTTGAAATAAAAATGCAATAAAACAGAAGCTGCCTCAATATGAAAAAAATAACGTGAATCTTAATTTACCTGAATTTAATTTGGCCTTCTCTTTCTGTCCCAAGAATGATGATTCATAACTAAAAGCTATATAAAACGCAAAATACATCCTTGAAATTTGAAAATCGCTCAATAGATTAACGATAATAAATAACTGATAATACTGATTGTATATCTAGATCGATGTATCTATAGTAACTTTACTGCTTTTTCTGAAAAACAAAAATTTGTTACACAAATTTCGTCAACTAAGTGTGATCTTATTTTATTTAAATCAATAATTAAATTAAAGAAAAATAAATAAATAAATAAATAAATTTAAAAAAATAAATAATGGATATTGGCTATGTAGACGTATGGTGAGAGTAACCTGGGTCATAAGACCGAAATTGGTCAAATGGATTTACGACGCGGTCTTGACCTTTAGGCTCAAATACGGATCAGTAATATGGTGGCACAGAACTAACCTTGTCACTGAGGGGAACAACCTGGACTGCCTACAAGCAACGATTCTTAGAAGTATGTTTGGTGCGCCAAGGAACACTCCAAAGACGACACTTCGTGTGATTGTGGGGGTTCCTCCGATTAATTTGTTATCAAGGGTTAACAGCTAGACTATGGGCTCTGGATTAACGGATTCCTGGTCGGGGTATAGATGCTGAAATATCTTAACCACCCTGCATGAAACTACTAGACAATGGCCTGGACAGATCAAATTGGGAGATCATCTTCGAAAAGTGAATTACAACTACAAAATGTACTTCTAGCTTGTATAAATGTTGACTGCTGACTAATTTTAAGCTTATTGCAATAAATATTTGTGCATTTTTGTTTAATAATTTAGTTTTGTTTATCGAAAAATGAAGTTTTTAATGCCATGGTAACATCGATTCTTAAAAATTCACGATTTAGTGCAAAATAGTTTATTTACGGCTCAAGTAAAAGTAAAGAATGGGCCAAAACGTAAGTAAATTACCTTCCGAGGCGAAGCCGAGGATGGTAAACTGCGATTTGGAGCATTCTTTATTTATGGACAAGGGCCGTATAAACGCGTAGCGTCCGTGAAATACACGCTTTCTGGCCACAGACCAGAAAAAATGTTTAATTGATTATTTAACGTCTTTTTGCTTCAAAAATTTTAACTAAGATAAAAAATCTTTTTGATGTTAACGGATTTCGTCAATTTTTTTAAATATTTACTAATTAACTAGAAAATGTGATACTTGACAATATTTTTAAAATTTTAAATAATTATCAAAGCATGAACCACAACACGAACTTCTCGGTTGAACCAATTATTGTCATTCCTTATACAAGGAAATTATGTTATCAAAAAAAGTTTTTGGTCAATAAGAATTTTAAAATAAAAATGCAATAAAACAGATGCTGAATCAATATGAAAAAAATAACTTGAATCTTAATTTACCTCAATTTAAATTGTCCTTCTCCTTCTGCCCCTAAAACGATGATTAATAACTAAAAGCTAAAACGCAAAATAAATCCTTGAATTTTGAAAATCGCTCAATAGATTAACGATAACAAATAACTGCTAATACTGATTGTATATCTAGATCGATTTATCTATAGTAACTACACTGCTTTTTCTGAAAAACAAAAATTTTTTACACAAATTTCGTCAACTAAATGTGATCTTATCTTAATTAAATAAATAAATAAATTAAAGTAAAATAAATAAATAAATTTAAAAAAAAAATAAATAAATAAATAATGGATATTGGCTATTTAGACGTATAGTGGGAGTAACCGGGGGCCTAAGACCGAAATTGGTTAAATGGATTTACGACGCAGTCGTGATCCCTAGGCTCACATACGGATCAGTAATATGGTGGCACAGAACTAACCTTGTCACTGAGGAGAACATCCTGGACTGCCTGCAAGCAACGATGCTTAGAAGTATAGGAACGAAGTAAAAGGAACACTCCAAAGACGGCACTTCGTGTGATTGTCGGGGTTCCTCCGATTAATTGTTATCAAAGAATCAGCAGCCAGAACCACAGCTCTGAGTGAATCAGCAGCCAGAACTACGAGCTCTGGGTGAATGGATTCCTGGTCGGGGTATGGACGCTGAAATAGTGGAACCACCCTGCATGGAACTACTTAACAATGGCCTGGTCAGAACTAATTGGTTGATCATCTTCAAAAAGTGGTTTTCCATTAGGATAACCAGCAGGGAGGAATGTGTGGATGCCACTTATCCGGAATGTGTGGATGTTACTTATCCGGAACTAGCTTATAAGAGAGTCTGATACAGAAACTGTCGAAAACTGTCGGGTCGAAACTGGATGGGAATACCGGTTCATCAGCATGGGGCTGCAAGGAAACTGCCTTCATCGGCACTGTAAGATTAAAGCCCTAATATAAAGGGACCAGGATTTACCAATGGGAACCTTAAAAATTGTAGCGCTAGAGGCTTTTAGATTAAGTAATAAGATTAAGAGAATGATTTGCAAATTAACTATTTTTTCTTAAATTTAATGTAGTTACTTATAACACTAGAATTACAAGAAAAAAATATTAAATTAATTTTTACCTTAATCTTGGGTTAAAGAAATTGTTAGGATTATAATTTTTTTCTTGAATATGTAACTGCAATAAAACGTACTTTCAACTATGCAAAAGTCTGTATTGAATGATTATTTACTTTTTAATATTTACAAACATAAATAAAATGTTAAAAAAGTTTTATTTAGCAAAATAAAAATTTTTTAATGTCATGGAAACATTGATTTTAAATTATTGGCGTATTTTACATGTCACAAATAATTTTTAAGTATTAAATAAAAGCTTTTGACAGGAATTTTTCAAGGTTAAGCGTATCCGCAATCTAAACTAATCATAATGAAAATTATTGTGATTAATTTGCAAGGTAAAATTTTATACTTTTGAAATGTAAAAAATATTTACATATTCCTTCTCAATAAATTAATTTTTATGGACTGATTTGATGTGTATTATATTTGCAAATAGAAATTAAAATACATACAAATTTATTACTAAAGTGAATACGCCTGTAATATTGCTAAAAGGTAATTAGGTACCTTTTTTTTAATTTATTGTCAGAGTTTTTCATAAAAGCGAATTTCCAGATGGAGCATTGATTGAACAAGATGGCTAAGCTAAAAACTGTTCGATACGTATAAATAAGAGTTTGTGTTTTGAAAAACTTGAAATCTTAGATTCTAATTGAATTTAATTAGTCATTTCTCAGCTTTTGAGCCAAATGAAGTAATAATACATGAAAAATCACTAATTATATAATCTATTACAAAATTAATTCACCTTTAATGGATGCACAGATAATTTTTTTACTCTGTAATATAATTACATCATTTTTATTTTGTATTTTAGCTTTTGGATGAATTTTCAACCATTTAGGTTGAATATTCAACCAAGTGGTTGAAAATTCAACCAAAAATAGTAAAATTCAACAAAATCAATTCTACCGTGTACTTTAACTAAGAAAGACTTTCTTTATATATTAGAAATACGTACTTGACAACCTTCAATATTTTTTATATTCATTTATTTTTATTAAACAAAAATCGTTTGTATTTCTTGTGGTTTGACATTTATTTTACGAACTTGAATTTTATTTCTACTTCGACGTTTAATCTTCATTCTCAGAAAATTGAAAAATTCTCTTGTTTTTAATTTCATTAGTGGATAATAGAACCAAATGTATTCAAAAAGTAGGCCAATCATGGAAATAATTATTCCTGTAGCCATTAAAGTTTTGAGCACTAAAGACAGAGTATCGTCTTCCTTTTCTGCTTCATTAAATTCTATTCGCCTGCTGATTTTATTAACATTTTCGTAGTCTGATCTCCATTTTATATCTAAACCAGCCTCTAAAATTCTCACATAAACTTTAGAAAATTTTCGCCTTAATGGAGAATTTTTTTGAACAGATAAAACATAAAATGATTCATACAAAGCAAAATCACTTATTTCATGTTTAATGCCATTCAATATGCCTTCATTTCGGAGAAGCGTTTTTGCGGCATCATCTCCATTAACGATAAGAACTTTTCCGAATGAATATTTGTCATTATTTTGTTTTAATCTTGCGATTTTAGAAATGTTTTGAAAAATTCCTATCGCATGACTTTGTAAGAAGTTCAATAAAAGTAATGAACTATCGCATACCACAGTCAGATTTTTTGTAAATATTTCTTCGAGAGATTCGATTACTGGTACTTCTTCATCCTGATATTTTAACTCTGTTATGTCTAAAATAATATCAGAAACAAAAAAGAATGAAACTGCAAATATCGTGATGAATATTATTGTTGATCTAAAACTGTGTCGAGGTTCTAAATCGGTTCCAATACCCAAGATGAAGCTGTAAATATTAAATGCTGACCACTTGTTTTTATCCAATTTGAAAACGTATGTGCAGATTAAGGTTAAAATTATTATTCCAAACAAGCTCAAAACGGAATATAAAATTGTATCAGAGAAACTTAATTTTCTTTCTTTCACAACCGGAACAATCAAAACATTTTTAAATGTTCCTACGGGGAACATATCCAGAATATTGCCTGACATATAATATTTTACTTTATTCATATAAATATCTAGATCATTTTTTTTTATAAGATCATTTACATTTTGACTGTTTAATGCCAGGAATTCAGAAGTAACATTCAGCGAATTTTCAAAACAATCATAAACTTTATACAAATGTAAGAATATGTAAATTTCCCAGTTGCTAGCATAGTTGAGAGTATAATTATTGTAATAATCCAGCCAATAATTTTTATTAACACCAACTCTCATCTTGTAACCACTGATATTTTTAAATATATCAGGAAAATATTCAAAAGATGAATCATTTTTGAAGATTTTTCTGCTTAAAGATCCAGAAAATGGATTGTAGTTAAGAATTACAGGAGCTTTGGATCTAACTGAGTATACCATAGTAAAGTCATAAAAATTAAATTCCTTTGCCAATTTAAAAATTGGCTTGATATATGCTTGTAAGAAGTACTTTTGAGTTGATATAAAGAAAATCTTAGTAGGCGTTAAATAAAATAAAGACTGAAGTATCAATTTTAAGCAAGTTGTGCAAATTTTGTCAAATTTCATTAAATTATTTTCACCGAGTACAATAACATGTAAGGGTGCGCTTATGTTTTTATCGTGTTGAATTGCCGGAAAGGTCCACCCTATGAAATTTGGATGATTAAGATCAACGGTGACTGTTGGAACACAAGTACTCAGATATTTGTAAGTTCTTAAATACTCATTAATTCTGTTGTAGTCTGAGTGTAAAGTAACTCGATTTGGACCAACTTCTTTCAAAACTTGAGCTAACATCGTTTCTATTTCAAAAGACTTAGTGAAATCCAAAAGTTTCAAAAAATAAAGCAAACGTACAATCTTCATTTTATTATTTTCGAAATACAACACTTATTCAGAAAAGAATTGATATTTTTTTAAATTTTACCTTATTTTAATTTTTTGATTCACATCTTTTTGCTCCAAAAAATGTGATAAGTAATTGCAAATAATAACGTAAAAGTATCCTTAAATTTTGCAATCGCTGAACAGATCAATGATAAAAATGAATCTTGAATGTTGGTAAAACATCAAGAACGATGTATCCCTGACAACTGCATACATTTCTGTACTAAAAAAAAAAATAGATTTTCAGAGAAGTAATTTTATAAGCAAAGTTTTTTTTGGCTCATAGAGGAACCATTGTGATCGGTCAAAATTTTTTTTCTGATTTTTTGGCATATAAGCACGTTTTGAGACCTCAGGAAGCTAAAAAACCGTTTTTTAAAAAATGTCTGAATGTGTGTGTGTGTGTGTGTGTGTGTGTGTGTGTGTGTGTGTGTGTGTGTGTGTGTGTGTGTATGTATGTATGTATGTATGTATGTATTTTGGACTGTAACCGGTGATATTTCACAACCAGTATGACTTTAAGACCTAATTTTTTTTTCAAAATTTTTTTTACCAAAAAATCTCAAGGTACTTTTTTTTTTTTAATTTGGATGTAATACCTCATTTTTTTCCATGAAAGTACTGATATCAAGAAGTATCGTTTTTACTCGATATCTCGAATCTTATAATTTATTTTTTGAAAATTTTTTTCTCAAAATTTTTTTCACCAAAAAATACAAAAAATACCAATTTTTATTTTCTATATGGACGCAGTACTTAATTTATTTCTGTGGAAGTATAGTTTTAGAAATATCGTTTATAGTAATTTGTTGGACTTGATACTTAATTTTTTCAAAATTTTTGTTCTCAACATTTAAAAAAAAATAAAAATAAAAAAAACTGCAATATTTTTTTTCTTTTTGGATATAGTACCTAATCTTTTCTTATGAAAGTACCAATATCTGAAAATATGGTTATTACTCGATATCTCCAATCTGACACTTAATTTTTTGAACTTTTTTTTCTCAAAACTTTTTGCATAAAAAATAAAAAAAACAGCAATATTTTTTTGCTTTTTGAAAGTAGTACCTCATTTTTTTCTGTGGGAGTACTGGTTTTAGAAGTATACTTTTTAGTCAATATTTTGGTACTGAAACTTAATTTTTTGAAAATTTTTCTCTCAAAATTTTTTGCATAAAAAAATTAAAGAAACAGAATTATTTTTTTTCTATTTGGACGTAGTACCTAATTTTTTCCTATGAAAGTACTTATATGTAGAATTATCGTTTTTACTCTATATCTCCAATTGATACTTAATTTTTTGAAAATTTTTTTCTAAAAATTGTTAACATAAAAAAATTAAAAAAATAGCAATATCTTTTTTCTTTTGGGACGTAGTACTTAATTTTTTTCCATGAAAGTACTAATATCTAGAATTATCGTATAAAATAGACCATTAAGAACATTTTGTTATTGTTAATGAGGAACCATAGTGCCAATTACTTGGCAGTGTTTTTTTGATTTTGTTAACTTTTTTAAATATTTACTAATTAAATAGAAAATGTTATACTTGACAAAATTTTTTAAAATATTTATTTATTCTGAAAAATAATTATCAAAACTTGAGCGACGGCATGAACTGATCGGTTAAACTAATTATTGTAATTCCTTATAAAAGGAAATTGTATTATCAAAAAAAAGTTTTTTTTACTGAGAATTTCAAAATATATATTACAATAAAACAGAAGCTGCATCAATATGAAAAAATAACTTTAACCTTAATTTACCTCAATTTAATTTGACCTTCTCTTTCTACTCTTGCAGGAATGATGATTAATAACTAAAAGCTAAAACGCAAAACAAATCCTTGAATTTTGAAAATCGCTCAATAGATTAACGATAAAAAATAACTGCTAACACTGGTTGTATATCTAGATCGTATATTGTATATCTATATCTATATTTATCTATAGTAACTACACTGCTTTTTCTGAAAGCAAAAATTTTTTACACAAATTTCATCAACTAAGTGTGATCTTATCTTATTTAAATAAATAAATAAATTAAAGAAAAAAAAACAAATAAATAAATAAATTTAAAAAAATAATAAATAAATAAATAACGGATATTGGCTATAGACGTAGAGTAAGATTAACCTAGGGCCTAAGACCAAAATTGGTCAAATAAATTTACGACGCGATCATGGACCTTAGGCCCACATACGGATCGGTAGTATAGTGGCACAGATCTAACCTTATCACTGAAGGGAACAACATGGACTGCCTGCAAGCAATGATGCTTAGAAGTATAGTTTGTGCGCCAAGAAACATTCAAAAGACGGAAGTTCGTGTGATTGTAGGGGTTCCTCCGATTCAAAATGTTATCAAAGAATCAGCAGCCAAAACCACAGCTAGGCTACGGGTTCTGGATGAATGGATTCCTGGTCAGGGTAGGGACGCACAGTGGTGCCTTAAGCAATATTTTTGTTCAAACGACAATTCCTAGGACTGGTATCATTGAAAATGATTAATTTTTTTTTTTAAATCATCCTTAGTGAATAGGCTTTTATTTAAGCGGGGCGGAATTTTGAATTTCATAAATCCAAGATGTCAGATTCAATATGGCGGATAAAAAATTGTTATAAAAATCAAAAATTTCCCAAAAAAAGATGTAAAATTAATAGCTAAGATAATTAATGATGATTTTTAATAAATATTGTTTCTAAAATTATCAATATTTAATTAAAATTTAAAAATTTTGTAATTCAATATGGCGGAACCTATATGGCAGATGTAAATCATCAAAATAAACATTTAGTAAATAAATTTCTAAGAAAGTTATTTTTATAGGATTTTTGGGTATGATACTCCCAAATTTGATAGTAATATTTTATTTTTTCAAATTCCATTATGGCGGATCCAACATGGCGGCAATCAGTTTCGTCCTTGAATAGATAAAAAACATTATTTTCTCTAAAATGGTTTGTTTGAGAGCTAATTAAATTTATTAGAATTTATTTTTGTTAATGAACAAAATTAATTTAAAAACAAGATGGAGGATTCAATATGGCAGATATAAAAATCCAATTCTTCAAAAAATGATAAGTGTTTATTAGTTAAGAGTTTCTTGCTCACTAACTATGTTTATCAGGTATATAGTTGCATAGAATTTAATATAAATTCTGTAATTTATATTACTAGATGGCGAAATACAAGGTAACATAACCTCATAGGTAATAATGTAAAGATAAAAATATTTTAAATTCTTTTTATGTTAACTTAAAAATAAAATGTCAGAATTAAATATTAATTAAATATTGATCCAGCATGCTCGATAACCCAAATAACAATTTTTTTAAAGACTTAATTACTTAAAGGTGATTTTTACCAAATATTTTCGCCAGTTGGATTACGCCATCTTATATTACAAATTACCGAGTTTATATTATATTGAAAGTAATTTTAAACATGACAAGCATAATCAGTGAGCAAAAAACTCTTAACTAATAAGCACTTATCATTTTCTGAAGAAACATTCATATTTTTTGGATTCTTATATCTGCCATATTGAATCCTCCATCTTGTTTTTAAATTAATTTTGTTCATTAACAAAAATAAATTCTAATAAATTTAATTAGCTCTCAAACAAACCATTTTAGAGAAAATAATGTTTTTTATCTATTCAAGGACGAAACTGATTGCCGCCATGTTGGATCCGCCATAATGGAATTTGAAAAAATAAAATATTACTATCAAATTTGGGATAAGCATACCCAAAAATCCTATAAAAATAACTTTCTTAGAAATTTATTTACTAAATGTTT
Organism: Anagrus nilaparvatae; assembly: GCA_022575985.1. Classification (NCBI taxonomy): domain Eukaryota; kingdom Metazoa; phylum Arthropoda; class Insecta; order Hymenoptera; family Mymaridae; genus Anagrus; species Anagrus nilaparvatae. The sequence continues at coordinate 4,391,327 of JAKSXM010000246.1, read as the reverse complement.
ATTTTGATGAATTACATCTGCCATATAGGTTCCACCATATTGAATTACAAAATTTTTAAATTTTAATTAAATATTGATAATTTTAGAAACAATATTTATTAGAAATCATCATTAATTATCTTAGCTATTCATTTTACATCTTTTTTTGGGAAATTTTTGATTTTTATAACAATTTTTTATCCGCCATATTGAATCTGACATCTTGGATTTATGAAATTCAAAATTCCGCCCCGCTTAAATAAAAGCCTATTCACTAAGGATAATTTAAAAAAAAAAATTAATTATTTTCAATGATACCAGTCCTAGGAACTGTCGTTTGAAAAAAATATTGCTTAAGGCGCCACTGTGGGACGCTGAAATAGTGGAACCACTCTACACAGAACTACTAAAAAATGGCCTGGACAGAACTAATTGGGTAGTCATCTTCGAAAAGTGGTTTACATTAGGAGAGGAATGTGTGGATGCCACTTATCCGGAACAGGCTTATACAAGAGTCTGGTACACGTATGGGTTGTAACTGGATGGAAGGGATCAGAATGGACCAATGAGAACTTTAATAGTTATAGCGCGAGAGGCTTTGAGGTTGGGTAATAAAATTCAGAGAATGATAAATTTTTTTTGCAAATTTATGAAGAATCAGTCTATTTACGATTTTTTTTTAATTTACAAATTTTTTCGCAAATTAACTATTTTTTCTTAAATTTACTTTTAACACTAGAATTACAAGAAAAAAATATTAAATTAATTTTTACCTTAATCTTGCGTCAAAGAAATTGTTAGGATTATAATTTTTTTCTTGAATATGTTGAATGAAATAAAATGTACTTCTAGCTGACGCAAAAGTCAGGTTATTGAATGATTATTTATTTTTTAATATTTACAAACGTAAATAAAATATTGAATATTTTGTTTTATTAAAAAAAAAAAAAAAAAATAATTTTTTAATGTCATGGAAACATTGATTTTAAATTATTGGCGTTTTTTACAGGCCATATATAATTATATAATTCTTAAATACTAAATAAAAGCTTTTGACAGGAAATTTTCAAGGTTAAGCGATCTAAACCAATCATAATCAAGATTTTTGTTCACTTCATTTGCAAGGTAAACTTTTAAAAATTATAAAAAATTTGAATCATCCTTCTCAAAACATTAATTTGTATGGTCTGGTTTAACATATTAAGTCTTAATTTTTATTTGACGTAAAAACAAATCCATTTTCTGTAACTAGAATTTTTTTTCAGTGTACAGAAAGAAAATTTCTTTATTTATCAAACATACTATTAACGAGTACAATTTTTATTCAGAATAATACTAAATAAATAAAAACTAAACTATATACAGAAGACAATAGAAAATATAATAAATTGAGTACAGAAAATAAAAAATACGATTCAATAAAAAAAAATTTCATAAGATTAAGGAGGGTAAAAATATTATGCGATATACATAAATAAAAGATTTTCATATTTTTTTACTTTATTTTCTGTATAAAAAGGTTCATTATTTATTTTCTAATACAGAATATAAAAACAAATTATTATAGATAAAAAGGGCTCGTTATTTTTTATGCTATTGAAGTTTGTAATAAATTATTATTTTTAGGTACGATCACCCTATATATTGAAATATTTAGATGAAATTGTGTTTTATCTGTCAAAAAATGGATAAGTCCTAAAAATATCTAATTCGTGGAGAAATTCAGTCCTCAGGTCATTTCGATGACTAAAAAATACTTATGTATGTGTGTAGGTATCTATTGTCAAAAAGGTGTATTCATGAATTAAAAAAAGCTCTGGATGAAAAATTTTTAAATCTGATCTAGTTGGGCTATCAGGAAACCAAAATTTATTTCATTCAATCGTTTGCGAGTAATAAAAATAAAACTGATTTCAGATTTGTCCAAAAAATGAATTATCCAAAGGTTATCTAATAGCCCTTATCAATAAATAAAGTTAATGCACTTCAAGTATATAAAGAAAATCATGAAACTGATAAAGTTCAACCATCTGATACCTAAAACCATCAGTTTTTTAAGGTATAAATAATAGAAAGCCTTAGCATATTTATAAATCAGTGTGATAAAATTATTTTTTGGCTACAAAATACTGAAGAAAATTTTATATAATAAAAAAATAAAATATGACTATTAAATACTTAAAAAGTTGTCTTAACATGTGCAGATTACACATTAATATAAATCTCATAAATAATTATATATAACATTGGGTTAAGTGACAAATAATGAGCATATATATAATATCTTATAAGAACGTGCATACACCCTCTCTAGGGTAATTACTTGAATCTAAAATCTCTAATTAATTCAAGTTCTCTAATTACCCTAGCTATAAATTTTCTTTCATACACACACACACATAAAGATATCTATTTTATATGATAAAAGATGACCCTTTTATGTTATTATCAATTTTCTAATTAAAAAACTTTTTTACATTTACAAAATTTTTAATGATCGTTTTTTTATCTTGTTTAATTAATTTTGAACCTTTTTTTTGCAGTTTGAGAACAGAAAGGCCAAGCGGATTAGAAACTGGTAGAGTAAGGCGTGAATTAAGTAGAGCTTTAGCAATATGGTCGAAACATTCGAAATTAACTTTTCAAGAAATTAACAGTGATAAAGCTGATATTTTAATATTTTTTCATAGGTAATTTTTATTATTATTATTATTACTGTTTTTGAAATAAAAATATTCATAAAAAAATATATAAATTTTATTATATGTATATTAGGCTGGACGTTATTTTAAAAAATTTTGTTACATGGGTGGTAAATTTGGTAGTTCGTTGATTTTAAATGTTACCGTCAACTCTACTTAGCTGTGATTAATTTTTTAATTAAAATTTCTAACGGATTTTAGTACTCAAAAATTTATTATGCCGTTCAACTTAATATACACGTGAAAAATTTTATCACATTTTCACTGAAAGCCAATTGTATGTATCTGATTCTTCTCTATAAAGCTTATATTTTTTTCTTTTTTATATATTACACGCATTACTTTTTTTTATTATTCTCAAGCATATATGGCTGTCAAAGATAAAAAGTACGTTTTTATTTTGTACATTAAATATTTATTTGTAAACAAAATTCAGATTTTTTTTTCTTTTGTATTGTATGAATTGAAAATACGATTTTTTCTTTTTAGTAAATTCATTTTAAAAATAAAAATGGATTCTATTTTTCTTAGCTTTTCTAAAAAAAAATTGTTAGTTTATATCAATTTAAATGACATTTTTGAATAAAAATTAAAGTAACTACAGTTCGAAAAATAAAAAAATATTTTATTTCAGAAAAATTAGTAATTTTATTTAATTTTAAAGTGAAAAGTGACAAAAACGTTAAAAAATACTGCAAAAGTGAAAAAATATTCGAAAAAAAAATCCACCCATTGAGCCCATTTTCATTCTAAAAAACCCTTATTAATTTTATAAAAATTCATTTGCTACAAGCAAAATATTGATTCCAGTGTATTCTACGAAATAATCAATTTTCCCTCTATTCTTCAAATCATAAATTGCTTCATTTTAAATTTGTATTGTAACATATGAATAAAACTTTTTCAATATTAACTTCAATATTCAAATCATATAACCCAATTTTTTATTCCTGAAAAAAAAAAGAAAAAAAAAATCAATTTTTATTTTATACTTTCAGTTCTCATATTCAATGATATACCTAAAAAATACTATTTTTACCCTAAAAATTTATAGTTATATTATTCACAATAAATATTAGAGAGAAAAAGAGAGAAAAAAAATATGTAATTTAATTTCAGAGGTATTCATGGAGACGGATATCCATTTGATGGCAGAGGACAAATATTAGCACACGCTTTTTTTCCTGGCAGTGAAAGGGGAGGTGATGCACATTTTGACGAGGAAGAGGAATGGATGCTCGGAAACAATAACGGAAATGATGATGGTAAATACATTTATTTTTATATTTTTTTTTCATCTCTCTGCCTGTATGCTTGCATGTTATAACGAATAAATTCAATATTTTTATTTTGAAAATAAATTTACATTGAACTAATGACTAATATATTTTTTTTTATTTATTTTACTTTATTTATTAGCATTTTATGTATTTATTAAAACCCATATTTTTTTAAAACAAATTATGTAAAATAAAATTATTATTATGCATTGGGTGTATATATTTGATTCTTTCAAATTTGCACCAAAATTGGGTTTTAAGTAATAAAAGAATTAATTTTATATTTCGGTAATTAGCTCCTTAATTGATACATGGAAATAAATCCCCCAGGATAAAAGTGTAATTAGATCTTAAGAAAATAGCTTACCCCAAAAATTTTTTTTTTTGAATAGTAACCAAAAATAGAAAATTAAATTTATAATTAATTTTAATACTAAGTGGGTGGGAAATTGTCCAAGAAATCAATTATTCAGGAGTGCAATAATAACCTCAGCAAAACAAAAAGCATTTCATGAAAAAGGTTTAATAAATAATTCATTTCTACAATAAATTATAAATTGAATCCTGTTTAAATACAGTGTAAATAAAAGGTAGTAAAGAAACACAATGAATTTAAATTGTAAATTCTATTGAATATTTATAGGATTTTTAGAAAATAATTCAATTAGTTCTTTTTTTTCTTCTTCAATCGTTTTCAACGAAACACAAAGTTTCGACAGTTTGACATATGGGAATTGGGAATTCATTCAGATAAAATTCGATTACGTGTTAGTAGGATAAAGAATTTTACACATTTGTAAAAATAATTGAAAAAGAATAAATAAAAATTACTAAGTACGAACTGAATGAAAAAAAAACTGACGATATGATTCTTTTTATTCGTTGAACTAGCACGTAACTGACGATTTCCGTAAGATTTTGATTAACTCTTTTTTACAGTTAATTCTTTTCAATACATATTACGTGCAAAAATATTTGTTATTTTAAAATGATGATTTAGTTATTTTAGCATTTGAATCAAAATTCTATAAATAACGGTTCTATTTCAAATTTTAATGATAATAGGAACCCCTTTTAAATTTATAAATAATGCAGATGCATATGTATATAAAGAGCAATGGTAATCAGTTTCTAAACGGAAAACCATAGCAATAACAGCTAGATGGGAGGTGTGTGGTTTTATCTGTTACTACTATATATATATCTATAAACGTATTAAATATAGATTTATATGGGCTTGTTTTTAAAATTTTTAATATTTCAGTTACTTTAACATAAATAAATATACCTACTGAAATCCATAATTTATAACTTGAAGCTTTTTTTCGAATATTGATATGAATCAGGCTTTTTTAGTTTTACAGCCTATATAATCAGAGATTAGTATTACAACGTTATGCAACAGGAGGGCCAAGTCATTTTTTAAACCAAATCTTGCTATAAGTCACCTACACTTTAGATTAGGACTAGATTACTTTTAAAAAAAGACATTTTTTGGACTCGTACCCAATCTTTGCTATGAATTATCCCATGGTTGCGAAAATTACCGCGGGAATTGTCTTCTTTTTAAATAATCTAACCCCAACTCTAGTCATGCCTAAAAACTAAAATTTAAAAATTTTTTCAAAAATTTCCTCTCTTGCGTAATATACTATATTTTAATATTATTGATACCTAAACTATTTTAATTTTTTACAATTTCATCTAAAAAACGAAATAAACCTAAATTTTAGAAACATGAAATATACAAAAAATTAAAAAACAATTCCATATACATAAATCTATATCCGTATAGTTGGATATTTATACATGTAAATTCTAAATAAACATATTCGTATATTGTTTGCTTTCCTTATATATCCTCTGTCATGATTTTGTGGTATTATGAATTTATATTATTCCATAGTAACCCATTTATAAAACTTTTAGACAACAATTATAAAAAAAAGCTTTTAAACACAAATATTATGAAAACTTTTTAATTTAAAATCTGTTTGCTCAATAAACAATAGTAATCAATTTTTAAAATATTTAAAAAATAAATTCAACAAAGTTTTATTAATTAAATGAATAATTCATTAATTTTCTATTAACATAAACTCTAAGTCAAAATAATATTATATTCAAAGATAAAATCCTTTTATTCTCGATATTACATGACTTTGAGATAATATTTCAATGTCTATTTTATAATAAAGCTTTGAAATACAAAGTATATAGGATATAATAAGCCCTTGATCTATCTAAGTCTATTTTACATTCATATTAGAGACGGCTTGGATAATGCATACGAATCTATCTGACTGGAAATTGTACTATTTTACACTTTGAGCTTAATATACTGTTTTATTCAAGGTAAATCTCATGTTATTTTAAAATAATGCGTACTGATTATATAGGAAATGGGTTTTTAAATTGAAAAATTGATGAGTGAGTTAATATTTCTGCATTATGAAATATTTAGAGTTTTGAGTTGACGTGTTTTTGGATTGAGTAAGAATTTTCATTTTAAATGTTTTTGAGGACTCTTTTTGAAACCTATTGTCAACCTCCATTTTCAACCTAACTTGATGTTATGCAAAAAATTTTAAAACTTTTAACTAAAATCGCTAAAGTATTCTTAAATAAATATCAAAAATTTGTTACTTCGAATTCTAAGTTACTAAGGCACCAAAAAAAGAATCTAAATATAATTAAAAACATTGCTCCAAATATTCTTTTAGATAATCACTCCCCAGATCCGAACTATAAATATAAATCTTTTGAGCCAAAAAAACATCCTAAATACCCTAAATTCATTCAAATAAACTTTCTGAGCCTAAAAATTGAGGTTCCTAAAAATACAAAATAGGATTTTTTGACTATCCTAAAAACCCAAATTTAAAAATTTGATATAAACCAGTCTCTAAAATAAACTATTTTTAATAACTTAATAAAAACATTAAAAAAACAATAAAAAAGTAAGAAATTACCTGTCAGTGGAAAGAAAAAAGTTAAAATAAATAAAATAAAATAATTTACTATTTATTTAGTAAGAGAATGAAGAAAATGTGAAGTTAAAGTAAATTAAAAAAAATAAAATACATAGCAAAATGAAATACTTCTGCTGTACTAAATAAAAACGATTAATGTCAAAGGTTGTTGACAGTTTAGAAAATGTTGAAAATTCCTGTTCCCTTTTTGCTTTTATTGTAAATAACTTTGAAGAAGAAAATTTTTCTTGGTTTTTAATTTACCTCGTATTTTTTTTATAAAATTTAATTTTATTAACTTTTTTTTAAAAAACATTTTTTCACGTAAATTAAAAATTCTAAATGTCAGGTTGATTTTCAAGGAAAATTTAAGCACAGTAATTTGCCTGTGTACATTTATAAATTTATTCAAATTTACCTTAAAAGATTATTGTTATTATTTAAAAGATAATATACGTAAATTTTTATTGTTTTTATTATTTTTGGATCTACAAAGCAGAAAAAAAGTAAAATAAGAAAAGTATCATACAGCTGTACACAGTTTTAAAAAAGTTTTTTTAATGCTTTCTTACCAAAAAGAGGATAATGCTGCTCAAAGCAATAACTGAAAGAAAGAAAAAAAAAATATAGAAACTTTGTTATACCTTTTGAAAATAAATGAAACAACTTTTATTTTTTACTTTTTGTATTTTTCTTTAACTTTTTTTTTTAGTGCTATAAATACACAGAAATATTATTTTTTAATACTTTTATTTTTATAATAATAAGTTTTAATTGGTAATTTGGAAATTATTTTTATTGGTTTAACATTTATTGATTTATTTTAATAAATATTTATGTAAATTTTTTTTTCATATAAATATTGGTTCGTAATTTTATAAAAACAGTTTTTATCAAGAAAAAGTTAGAAGAATAGTTGGACCAAATAGCTATAAATTCTAATAAAAATTCACAATAGATAAAAAATTAACCTTACACACTTTTATTTAAATAATTTAGGAAAAAAACAAGGTGCACTGTATTCTAAAAAGCATACAGTGTAAGCAATAGCTATTTTATAAACGAGGGACAAAATATTGGTTTTCACCTTGCATGCAGCGAATGCAGACAGCATGCAAAGAGCAAAACTTATATTTTACCCCGTGATTTAAAACATAGTTTTACATATAAAGGGCAAAAAAAGTCCAGGTTAGAAAATAGTATTTTTTTCGATCATTGTTCGATTGTACCTATAAAGTAATTTTTTAACTAATTTTTAAATTTAAAACTATTTGGCCACTCTTGAATTAACAATTTTTATTATTAGTATAACATATGAAAAAGAAAACAAAACATTAAATTTTAATGCACAATATAAAAAATTCAATCAAGTCTATAAATTTTATTTGAGAAACATTTTTTTAAACTTTGAAAAACAATAATCACTTTAGTGCTTTAGTTTTATTATAGTCATTGTTAGATCAATTAAAAAATTAAATTGCTAAATAACATAAATTAATTATTTAAATTTTTATAATTACACTCAAAATTACGTCGAAATTACAGTGACAATAAAATATCTAATTAACAAGCATAATTAAAATCAAGAAATAAAATAGTAAGTCTTGTGTAACAAAATTTGATAGACTACAAGGGAACTACTTTGGAACTCATTTTTTAAATTTTTTTCCTCAAGCAGTAGTAGTAAAATAACTCCAAAAGAAACGCTGTAATTGAAAAATTACTCATTTTAACGAAGCAGACATATCTAATGTTTCTTACTTCTTGTATTAATTAAATACGCGAAAGAACACACACATCATTGGTAATTTAATATATCTTGTTTTACCATATAATATTTGACCGGTGTCTAATGATCTCTCCTTCCGAATATTCTTGATGATGGTGGTGTCTTTCTCGTAGTCCAAAATGTAAATATATATGAAGTCACAAATATTATATTGATTCACACAAATTAAGTATTACAAATTATAATTTGTTTGCTTTCTTTGAAAGTCCATAAATTATAAAATATTTAAACTTGATGTTAACACATATTATTTTACGGAGCGAGCAACGACTGCGTGCTGCTCGTCCGGAGTCCACAAGTGGGAAATGGCGTCGCGGCCTGATATGGTTAAAGAACTCTGTTCTTCTCCAAACGTGTTGACTTCTGATTGGCTCAGAGAGTATATTTGTAAATTTTAGGATTTTTATGAATTAATAGATTTATTTAAAAAATACGAATAAATTACAAATTTCATGTAACTGGATTGTATCCTCTTAAAATCTGTGATACTGATAAATTATTTAAATTTATTTTAAAACTCTTATAGAGCATAAATTCTATTGGAGTTATATTAAAAATAAAAACAGTTTAATTAAGAATTAATAATTAGAATTAATTTGAATAAATACAATTCAAATTTTTGTTTATGTCAACATATTCTATAAGAGTTTTAAACATGAAAATTACAATGGGGTAACCTTACAACTCATTTTTTTAATTTTTTTCCTCAAGAAGTAGTAAAACAGCTCCAAAAAGAATGTTACAATCGATAAAATTGCGCCTATTCCCATTTCCATTAGAAGCACAATCAATAATATATTTTGATCTTCTTCAAGGTCATAATTTTTTTCAAATTCTAACCTTTCCACTTTAAAGTTTGAATCCCATTTCTTATCCAAACCAGTTTCAGACACCCATCGATCAATTCTGGAGAATACCGGAATAAAGTAGTAATTATAACCAAATTCAATAAACATTAAATAGGTAGGCAAATTCAAATCAATTTTAATGAGATTTTGGGTATCAATTTTCATCGAGATTTTATAAATAATGAAATCTGCATCAACCTCACTTGCTATAATTATTTCATTTTTCAGCGGATCGTAAAGCTCATTTCCATATTTTGTTTTAATCATTTTCGACAACGTATCAATATCTTTCGAACGATTTTCATAAAAATTAAGATAAGTAAATTTGGTTCCAAATACTGTAACATTTTTTTGTAATATCTCATCTATTGTCTCGATCAATGGATATTCCTTTGGAACTAAATTAATACTTGTAAAATCAGCAATTAAGTCGGACATTTTAAAAAATGAAATAACAAAAACTATTAAATAAATAATTTTCGAACGTAATCTTTGAGGTGTACCGCTTCCCATCCCTAACAGTAAGGCATAAATATTAAATATTGACCAATCAGTATCGTTTAATTTAAAGAAACGTGCTGTTAAGTAAATCACAAGCAAGATGCTCAGCAAATATAAAAAATGCCATATGTTATTATTAGATGTATATTTTATTTCTTGTATCATAGGTATTACTGCAACATACTTTTCATAATACATTGGATATGCAGAAAAATATAAATTCACATTGTTGATTTTCTCAACAGGAGCTAATACCATTGATATTCCATAATTTTTCATATCATTAATAGTAAACTTGTTTTTTAATGGAATGAAAGTAGTAGTTATGTTTAACATTTTTTGAAAATATTGGTGAATTCTGTAAACACGCAACTTATCATTTAACTTTGCTGGAACTCTGTTATTATATTTGTATGAATCTAAAGGTTCAGTTATTCCAATTTTTAAATTATATCCATTCAAGTTACGCAATGAATTGGGAAAAAATGTTATAGTATTTGAAGACTCACCGTACACATTTTTAACATGCAAAGAATTGTAAGGATTTGCATAGATGGCATTAAACTCATTCTTTGTTATTATTTCTATTATTGTGGTATCAATAAAACCACATCCAACTGCAGTTTCTAATAGTAATTTTTTATTACTTTCAGAGATGCTCCCTTTTAATGAAATAAGTAAAATTTTTGGACTGTTTCCCAATAATACTGTTAAAAATAGAATGCAAATGTAGTCTTTTATTAAATATGCATTTAAATTCGTGACAGCGAAAATGTGTAAAGGTGCATGAGCACGGCGATTAAAATAAAAATTTCCGTCTGTATAAAATATTGGATTTAAACGTACTGCTTCTTTAGATGGATGGAAAAACATGAATTTTGGAACATTGTAGGGACTTACTTCAATTGTTGGAACATAATTCATTAAACTTTTGAAAATTGATTCGTTTTTACGAATTGAATCGTCCTTATAAAACATAATATGTCGAGGTTTTACTTCGTTCAGAACATTCGATATTATCAAATCAGTCATTTGAGCACATGTAATTGATAAATTCAAAATTAATAACATTCTTTTGATATACATTCTACTTTGAAATTAACAACTAGTAATGATGAAAGTAAATTTAACTAAAAAGTTGGAATAACTGTGTATTGTTTCAAAAAATAAATAATATAAATTGTGCAAATTAAATCTAATCAAAAATTCTTATCACAAAAAGTTGCACGAAAAAGTCACTTTTACACTTTAATCCAAGTTTTTAATCAAAATTTTATCAGTTTTGCATAAATATGTTTAAACTTATATCAAACACTTCACTAAGAGTTTTTTGTTATTTGGAAAGTATTCATAGAGTTCAATATAAGTTACGAATTTCAACAAAAATTTTAGCAAACATTCATTTGCAGAGAGTTAAAATTTTAAGCTTCGCAAACAAAGCAACATTGTAACTGAAAAAATTTAAAGAATAACAAATATATCCAGAATTATATAAACAGCGAGTTTATTAATCGAAACTTAGCAACAAATATTGTCAACAAAAAAAAATAAAATAATTGCAAATGTCAAAAATAATAAATGGAGCCTTGAACATCTTTTTAAAATACAAAATGTACATAAGTTTTGCGTGATGTTAGTTAAAAATTTTTTAAACAAGGAAATTAAAATAATTTCAAAGGTCAAAAGTGATTCATAAAAAAACCATGAAAAATAAATAAAAAAACTTTTATTTTAAGCATTAACTTTTTTTTGAATAAAATTTAGCTACAAGTTTATAAGTTTATAAGTTCTCTAATTGCTTTGAAACTTAGAAAGGGAGCTCACAATATTTGGAACAAAAAAAACCATTATATGTTTATTGATCACTTTATTATGTTCACTGTAAAAAGTAACTTCCTTATATCGACAAAATAATTAGAATATTTCAAAAAATTAGTAAATTTTCGAAAAAATTTGTAAATATCCGCAAAAAATCGTAAATTTACTAAATTTAGTATATTTACAAAAAATTTGAATATTCTCGATTTTTTTTGTGAATTCGCAAGAAAAATTTATAATTTACAATTTTTTTTCTAAAATTTACAAAAAATAGTTGTAAATTTATGAAAATTAATTGTGATTTTATAAATTTTTTCGTAATATCAAAAAAAAAAATCCAGAATTCCAGAGCAAAAAAAATAGGTGTTGCTCAAAATATAAGAAAAAATATATATGAGTTATATAATTAAAATAAAATAATAAATTATTCAAAAATTCACAAAATATTATTATTTCTTTTAATAAGTACTTTGAAAAACCAATCACTTATAAAATATTCATCAAATGAATTTATATTTTTATTTTAAGTAGTATAATCAATCTTTAGTCAGACAATAATAAAATTTTTATAAATAATTACTTGTTTAAAAAAATTAACATATAAAAAATTACAAAAATTTTATTTTTTTAGTTCTTATAACAAAATAGTAATAATTATAAAAGGATTAATGACTTATTCAATATAATAAAAATTATTTTATCACAAAAACAGTATACTCGTGAATAAGTCACTAATCCTTTTATAATTATAAAAACGAACGAGTAATTAATTATATTTATATTAAAATAGTAATATATATTGGGCACGTCTGGGGAAGAACGACTAGCTAAAAAATAAAAAAATAAAAAATATTTTTTTGGGTCATTTTTTACCTGGGATTTGTGAAATCACTCATACTTTATACTTCCTGATGCATAATTTTGAGATGCAGCTGCTCCAAAGTTGGATTTTTTCAATATTTTGATTTCAGCTGCCCAATTCAACCTGAAATAACTCAAAACCATGAAACTTTTAACATATACATATGTTTGGGAAAAAATTTTCTTTTTACCTGGCCTACCCGAAACAAATTTTTTTTTTATTTTGGGCCACTTCCGGTTCAATTTTTAATGGTTTGAAATTTTCAAATTGACCGGAAGTCAAGTTTGCCATAATTATTTTTGCTCAAATTTTCCCAGAATGTTGGTCTATGTGTCAGTTTTACCCAAAAAAATTTTGGATATGTGATACTCAAATGAGCGCCCACAATTATTATTTTAGTCTGCAAAAAACAGCCCAAAAAATGACCCAAAAAAAAATATTTTATTTTTTTTTTTATTTTTCAGCTAGTCGTTCTGCCCTGGACGTGCCCATTATAAGATTATAATAAACAAAAGTAAATTTTAAAAACTTGTAATCACTTGTTAAAAAATGTAAAAAACTTTAACTTATAAAAAAAATAATCTTATTTGCTTCTTGATTTAAAAAGTATTAAATTTTTCTGCTTCTATACACACACTAAAAAATCATAATTTTCTTATACACAGTAAGAAAAAAGTTTTACAGATAAAAAAGTTTTCAGTAAAAAAAGAATATAAAGCAATTCTTGTGCAGATAATCTATACACCCATAAAATAAAATTTCTTTAAGTAAGAACATGCAAGAAGGAAAAAAATAAGTAAAATGTTTATTCTTATTAATAATTTAAAGTTTTGAATGTGATATTCTTTGAAGAAAAAAAAAACTTTTATACGAAGAGCTAACTAAAATATCTCTTTTTATGCTTTTTGCAATATTTTTTCTAATAAAAACACATTAATTTTTATGAAATAAGAGTGTTATTACATTAGTTATTGCTTTGTTTTTAATAAAAGAAATTTTTATAACAGTACTTTTTTTATTCTCTTTTAGAAAAATTATTTATTAGGTTAATTTTTTTAAGAGGATTCATAACATGAAACATTTTTGTATGACATATTTAGGCATTTTGTGACAGTTTACAAAAAAGAGCTTTTTTGCAAAAATACCAAAATTTCTTGGTATCGAAATGTTATAATTTTAATCGACAAGTAAATTAAGTAGTGGCAGTAAATTTCACTCCAGTTTTACGCTAATTAGGGCATAAAATAATTTTTTACTCGCCAAAACAGAAAACTATCATAAATACTACAAGCTATACAATTTTTTTACAAACATATATAAATATATCATTTTACGCTAGACAACAAAAACTCTGTTCTATAGTTTGACACTTAAAATTGAACTATATTTTAACTTAACGCTTCTGAAGACTCCAATTATAACAAAAAAAAAGAGCAATTAAGCAAACAAAAAAATATATATAAATAATAACAATAATAAAAAAAAAACAGTAGTGGAAGTGCATTACAGTCAATTAAAAGAATAGTCACATAAAAGTATATATAAAAAAGAAAAGTACGTCTTAAAAGCTGACGGATACAAAAAAAAGTACAACAAAAAAAAAATAAGGTTATTCTATATAGACTAAACCCATAATGTAAAAAAAAAAAATAAGTAAAATGAGATGGTAGAAGGAGCAAAAAATTCACAATAGCTAATGGTTTTAAAAAAAAATAATGTCAAGGTGCAACAAGAGAGGATAAAATTTGTAAAAAGAATAAAATAAAGAGTTTAATAAAAAAATAAAAAAGGATAAAAATGAAAAGGGAAAGAAATTTACTGTAGTTAAAGGATAAAAAAATTGTAGTACCCTTTTTTTTTGTAGCTGAAAAAAGAAACTCATCGTTTAGTGCGCGAAAAGAGTAGTCATTTGTCGTCTATTTTTCTTTTCTTTTTCTGTAACACATTTAAACAAAAAGACAGATACATACAAACTTTTTGGCTTTATTCGAATAATTGCACAAAAAAAATATATATCGCTTGGATATTTACTTTCTATAGATTCTTATTCTTCTTTTTTATCGGAAAAAAATGGGTAATTTAGTATTTTTTTTTTTATTGGCAGCGATTTGAATTTATTTATAGTTTTTTAAGTACCGAAGAAAAAAAGTAATTTTGTTTTTTTTTGTGCTGAAAGAAATTATCATAAGAAATAAATAAGAAATAAATTTGTTTTTGTTTGTCTTAAGTTGAAAATTTTTTGTTTATTTAGGTACGAGTTTATACGCTGTTGCAGCACACGAATTTGGTCATTCGCTTGGTTTAGCTCATAGTTCAGTGAGAGGTGCACTTATGTATCCGTGGTATCAAGGTATTAGTGAAGATTATGAGTTACCTGATGATGATAAACATGGAATTCAACAGATGTATGGTAAGTGTAAAGAAATTTTTTTTAGTTCAAATCTTGACATATCTAAAGATTCTTTGAAATTTCTTGAAAAATCCGAAAATTGAGTCAAAATTTCTATTTGGTTATAGAAAAAAAACTGGTTCCAGAAATTCTTTATTGAATCTGACCAGAAAACCCTCAGATCACTGAAATTTTTTTCTTTTTTTCTAGGGCATGTAATATTTTAACTTTCCAAAGTATTTTAAACGCTAACAGACTAATATGATTGACATATAAACATCGATGCCAACTGACAAAAAATTAAATCAAAATTTCTAAAAAAGTGTTTGGAAAATTTTAGCTAAAAATCCAGATTTAGATGAAACTATCCATATATTATTTTATTTATAAGAAAACAGAATTTCTCTTTTTCTAAAATAATAAAATTGGAACTGAAACTAAAACAAAAGAAAACTCTAAGATATTATCTATATTGAACAGATGAGCTATATAATTTTCATTGTCTTTAAAAAATTTCAAAGAATTTTATTTCCTTTTTTTTAGTTTTATACTTCTTTTAATCAAAATATTTCATTATTTTAACTTGTCTTTTGTAAAATATCCTTTTATTACTTTTTTACTAAGAATCTTACATGATGCAACTTAGACTAGTAGAATTTTTCGCTTGAATTTTACTTATAATAAATAAAGTTAAAAATTTGTATAAAAATAATTTTTAACTCGGTAGTGCATAAAATATAAAAAATAAAAACTTACTAGTCGTTTTGTCATCTTTATATTGTTTTTTATATTATTTTAGAGCTGACATGTTATTTCTTATTCTTTATTCTTTCTACTCATATAAAAATGTTTACTGTATTATAAATATTAAAAAAATAGTAAACGAAAATTTATTTCAATATTTTATGGATCTTAATAAATTTTTGTTTATTTTTGAGTAACTCTGTTGATTAAGTCATGTGACACGTTGCTACTAATATATTTGAGTAACATTTTGTTACGACATAGTAACAGAATTTTTTCCCAGTGTATATTCCTATTATTCTTTACTTACTCGAGAGTACTAAAAGCCCCAAGCAATTTTTAGCATCTTTGATAAAGACTTGCAAAATTATACAAGCGCAATTTATAATTTAACTCTCAGCTCAACTTGACCTCCTGAATACAATCACTCAGTTCTATTGTTTTTTTTTTTTAATTCAGCAATAATTTAAGTTTTTTAATCTCGTTGAATTTTTGAATAAAAAAAATTTATTGCATAATAAAGCAAATAATAAACAACGAAACAATGTAAAAAATCCTTATCTTCCTAACTAATAAAAAATGAAATATACGATTCCATAAAAAAGTGTGAATAAAAATATTTCAAAAATTAACGAATATAAAATTAAAATATTAATTGATTTTGATAAGATATTTGTTAAATAAGAAACTAACTAATCAAATTCAATTGAAAATAGTTGAAAACTGGTTTAAGTTTTAAAAGTAATCGATAGCGTATAATGAGTTAACCTTTGTGTGAGTGTGTGTGTGCTTAAAATATTTGAGTTTTGTAGAAACTTCTTGATAAAATTTACTTCTCTTCAGTAAACAACTGTGGTTTTTAATTATCAACAAAAAAAAAAATTTAATTCTTTTTAAACTTCAGACAAAGAATTTCAATTTATACGATTAATTAAATATTTATTTAGAAACCATTTTGTCAACAGTCTTGATTAATTAAACTTACTAAAATAATTAACTGTAATTATTATTTAAATATTGCGAAATTTTGAAAATAAAATTACAATATAAATTACAACATAAATAAAAACTAGTACCCCAAAAAAAAATGAAAATATCAATTTAATAAATATTTATAAAACTTATGCGAAAAAAAGTAAAATCCTAGTTTAGCATTCATGAATATAAATGAACATTTAATAAACAAAAAGTACATGTATATGTAATTTAGGTGTATATATAAAACTGACAGTTAATTTATAGTACCACAGAGCTTTTGTCACTTTTCCCATGAGAATGAAAACTGTGGGAAATTATATTTAGTAAAAACCTCTAGAAAATATGCAATTAATAATATTTCTTTTATAAACTTTTCTATGTACTTTATAAAATATTTACATTAAGATTTTTTCTACTTTATTTGTAAATTGCAATTTTTCCAATTACAGTAATTAATTTATTGGTTCTTATATGCTGAAAAGCTTATATACAATTTTATTGTACTGATTATTTTTGGAAAAATAAATTTGCATGTAAATAGGATATTATTATAAAAGATGTTTTGGGAAACTAGTATACAAGAAGAGTTCACTAGGTTTTGAGCACAAAATTACACAATATTGTTATGGATCAATTTATTATGTTCAGAAGACATACCATATACCTTTTGTTCATGTCTGCTGGGCCTATAAATACAGGACATTTATGTTATAAGATATCGATTTTCGGAATATCTTCTGTTTATCGTTGAAGCCTCATCTTTTTGAAGTAAACGTCAATACTCTTCTTATCGTTATAATCAATAAGCCCATTTTTGGACTAAATTGACCAATTTTTAAATTTCTACCAAAATTAAAATTTTTAATGAAAGTAGGTTTTATAGATCTCAAAAATTTTGTTCGTTTCGAAAATTTTTTATTTGTTCCTTTTGCTTGAGTCAATTAACTTTTTTCAAAAAAGATAAAATTTGGACACTGACTTTAAACTATCATGACTGATAAACGAACAGTAAAAATGAGTCGAGTAAAGAGTTTTTGGAAGCTTAGAGATGATTCAAAAATGATAGTTTAAGAAACAGAATTTTAGTTTTTATTTTGAATATAGCTTACAAAACCTTTAGACCCAAAAGGTTAATTGACATGAACGATGGGTATCCGGAACATATCAAACTAATCCATAACCATGTGCAGTAATTTGGTGCTCAAAATGTAGTAAACTCTCTTTATTATTAGTTCGCTAATGTAGCTTATACAAATTTAGTGTAAAATTAAACAAAGCATAGAGTATATTCAAGTACATATGTAATACTGTTTTTTAATCATTAATTCAATCAAAATAATTTTAACATTTAATTTTAAAATATTATACAAAATTTATCAAATAATTATGTTATATTTTGACAGTAAACATTAAAATAAATTAAATACATATATAGAAGTATGTACTTGAAAATACAGAATAATTTAAAATTAAAATTAAAATCGAAAATTAACTTTATATTTAAAATATGCATTAAATATTATTTATCGATAATCAATATATTTTTAATACGTTTGTAGATTTTATTTTATTTTTTTACGAGTTTTTTATTGCATTAGTAATTTGCATTTGCTTATAAATTTTGTTCGATCGTTGATTAAAAGCATTTTTGATTTTATCTAATTATTTGTATTTGATATATTTCTTCTTTTTTTTTAAATTTTTTTATATTTTAATTGGAACATAATTATTTTATTAATAATCATAAAAAAAATTTTTTTATTGCAGTTTGAGTGTATGTCTGATTAATGGTTGACTTTGACTACTGAAAAAAGTTTTTTTTATAATTGTTTAAGTGTTTGAATATTAGATTTCGCTAATATTTTTAGTATGGTTCAAAGCTTAGTGAATCCTAAAAGCACAAAAAAATCCATCTTATCCTCTAATCAAATTCTGTGTGTCTGAAATCGAGATTCCAATAGGTAAATACTTTGTAATCCAGATTTGGATTCAGTGACCCATGAAACCTACAAAAACAGTAAATTAATTAAAAATATAAATTTATATTGTCTTTCAATTGTAACTTTTTTTCATAAAATTTACTTTTTGTAAATAAATTTCATATTGTTTCAATATTTTAACCTTAACTTCATTAAAATTGTATGCTTTAATTAATTTTTCATTGAATAGTCTGGCTCTAAAAAAAAACAGTAATTTGTTATTTTAGTCAAGCAAATATAAATACATTACATAATTACAATTAATGAACGCTTTTAACCCTGTTTAATTTAGTATTTATAAATTCAAAATAATTACTTTTCAATTTCACTGCCGATTACACTCATACTACGAAATCGTAGGTTCCCTTTGTTTACTATTAAAACCTTTTCCAGATATGAGTTAGAACCTCTTTCATGTGTATAATAAATTTTTAACAGATTTTCTGACAGTGGAATTAGATTTCAGTGTCCAGGTATTTACTATCTGGATTTAAAAATCTTGAAATTGTTGCAAATTTTTTACTATCTGGGTAGTAAATACCTGAATAGGAATTTTTATTTTGTACTAAAGGCTTTAATCCGTAAAAAATCATTATTTCGACACTTTCCATATAATATCTATATGAGCAAATCCAGTTGAAATCAACCAATATTAACATTTTTAAGTACTTCCAATCCCAACCCTCAACCATCTGAAAACTTCATATGGATTTGGAAAACTCATTGCTACTCCACTGCAACTCAATGAGGATTTTTCAGTTAGTTGAGGGTTGCACAAACCAAACACTGGTTACTTTTAGTAAGAACTTCCAATATAGTACAAATGTACGAACTTCGTCAAAAAGATAATTCTAATTAATTCAAAATGTACGCTTAATTAAGGTTTTATGTACATCTTAATTATTTCGTGATACAATTTTATGTTATACGTGGGTCATAAGAACGATTTAACGATCTGGCTGATTGTCTTTATTCTCACTAAAAATAGATAAATTTATGACAAATTTTTAAAAGACGCAATTAGCCCAATTAATTTTTTTTCTATTTTTAAATAAAGTTAAATATTTAAAAATTTACTCAACAACACGGTTACCTGTGTACCAAAAGAATAATCAACTGAAGGAAATTGTAAAATAAAAAATAAATTTAAATGTCAAAAACAGCATAATTTGAAAAAAACACGCATGTTCTCATTTTATAAACTTCATGTTTCATTTCCTTCATATAAAAATAAAAAAATCATAAAAAATTCTTAATTGAATTATTTTTTATAAAAAAATAAAAAAATATATATGAATTCTATTCATTTATTTATTCATACTTGGCTAAATTTTATTTTCAAAAGTAGAAAAACAGATTCAAAAAAAATAAAATGAGTATAAAAAAAGTAAATGACACTTGTATGTTTTTTTTTTTTATTCTAAATAAATGTTTTATACAAATACAAAAAAAAAATCATGGCATCAATGAAAGGAAAAATTCAATACACTTAAGTATTCATGAAATGAAAAGTACATACAGAAGATTGAAAAAAAAGCAAATATAAAATATTTACGAATAAAAAAAATCAAATATTTTTTTTTTATATGAGTGATTCCACTTTAAAAATAAAAATATTTTGTTTTGGTAATATTTACACTCCCATACCAAAAAAATTTTTTATGTAAACAATTCGTTTTAAACGATCGATAAAAATTCTTTTGGTCTGGGAGTGTATCTGATTTTGAAAAGTTTGATATAATTTTAGCCAAATTTTAGCTCATTGGATAACTGTAATTTTTTTTATGAGACCAAAAATTCGCTTTATAAGACTTTGATTTAATGAGCTACAATTTTAGATATTTTCAAAAATTCGTCCTGGGCTTAAATTTCAATATAAGGGCTATAAACTGGAGATATAACGTATTTTGAGTAGAAATATAGAACAAAAACGCCTTCAGCCCAATCCAACGACCCAACCTAGAAGATTTTGCTGATTTCACTAAAAATTGCTCATATATAAAATTAAATGAATATAAAAATAATAAAAAAGGGAAATATCAAATAAAAACTTTTATTTACTCGTCAATACGTATACGCAAATTGGAATTTTCAATAGTATGAGGCTCTTATATAAAATATTCATGTAGGTATTGATGAAATGATATAATTATAGAACACATATTGCGCACATGTTTTATAAAATAGAGCACAATATGGAAAATTTTGTTTATTCACATGATTTTCAATTGACATAAATTGGATCGTTATATTGTATATAAAATATATTTATGTATATATAGGCGTTTCTTTTGAAATCAAAAATCCAATGATGCAATGCTTCTTGCTGTGCTCGTTCTGTTCAAAACAAAGAAATCACTCCAAAATAAAAAATTTAGCGAATAAAATCATGTTCCAGAATAAGCCTTTTAAATTGATTAACACAAAACTATGTTAATTAACTGGATTGCACTTTTTGATTATGGATCTGCAATCACTGAGGTATCAGCAGTCGAAAATCATATCGTTTATAAAAATTTTCAGTTCTTTGAAAACTTTTTGATAAATAAACGTATTAAACCCAGATTTTGCTTCATTTGTTTTGGATAGTATTTAAAAAAAAAAAATTATCAGGTTGTCAAGCGTACCCAAATGGGACATTTTATCTAAAAAAGAATCGTCCATGTACATTCATCGATATTAAACAAAATTAATTGAAATCTACAATGTATAATATGGATATCGAACATGTCTTTATTAGATTAATGTGTTACATTATATATGCATATGCAAAATTATACATCTAAATATTGTTGATATTATTTCTTTGAATACTCATCATTCAATTAATGTTAATTAATGTCATAACTCTTCCTCGGTCTCAATTTTTTTTTAATTATTTAAATACATTACGTTTTTATTGAATTGGATCACAATTAGAAATGGAAAAAACGTTTAATCGTTTGAAAATAATTTTATACAAAACGTTTATTGATAAAAATAATTCAGCCAAAAAATAACAGACGAAAAGTAGTTTTACAAAACTAATTAGTTTTAAAAATAATTGCTAGAATAAAATAGTATATAAATAAATATTTTAAATAAAAGTAATTATTTAATTAATTGGATTTAATTTTAAACCAATTTCTAAATTTTGAATAATTTATTGAAATAATATTTATACTAAATTTAATTTAAAAAACTCGAGGAAAAAGTTGAAAAATAAATAAATAATATCATATATTATATGAGCATACATAAAGCTTGCAACTGGTTTGTTTGTTATGAATTTTAATTACATTAGTGATAAGTAAACAAACCATTAATTTGATTATGCCAGAATGAACATGTAGCTGAGTAGTTAGTTATATATTCTGTAATAGTATTCATGCACTAATATAATATTCTGCTGAAAATTCAATTTTTTAATTTTTTTTTTTACGAAAAATTGAATCTTAGGCTTTAAAATATTTTCAGTTTTTTGGGAAAGAAAACTACTCAAAATTGAATTACTAGTGTTGATTTTTTATGAATAAAAATTAAAATTTACTCTTTTTGGGCAAGCAAATTATTCCATGAACACTGTAATGCACATTCTTGTTTTTTGCCTAAATTAAAACTTTTAGAGATTATATTTTTTTAATTTTATAGCATAATCTCTAATTTTACGAAATCCCATTAGTGTATACCCAAGAAAATCATATTTGCATTAAAAATAAACATTATTTTACTAAATCCTAAAAACCCACGCATTATAGTAAAGAAAAATAAAATCAGCACTTAAAGATTTTATTTTACTCAAGTACAAAAAAATAACTACTTTTATATATATTTTCAAACTAAAATATACAGTAATCCAAATAGAAATTAAATTCAAAGGATCACGTCTCTCTGAATAAATTTTAATGAAATTGAACGTTAACTTTTTTTTAATACAAACTAACTTTAAAATAAAGCATCAAAATTAAAAAATGTTTTTTTAAATAAAATTAAAGTTAAAAAAGTCTTTTATTAAATTAATTTTTTTTTTATCTTTTTTTTATTTTATCTAAAGATATTTTACAGCTATTTAATAATGAAGATTAAAGGATTATAAAAAATTGAAAAGAAATCTTTACTTTTAAATCCTCTTAAAATAAGCTTTTTTTATACTAATCTAGTAAAAATGTTTTTAAAGTAGAATTAAACTTGTTATTTTGTTTTCTATGTTAGGAAAAAGGATATCTAAATTAATTTTATTTACATATTTATTTTTATTTCATTTTTTTTATTACGTCAAGTACACACTAAACCTAAAAGAATTTTTTGTTATGCAGAAAAGAATTAAATAAACATTAATTCTTTTCTGCGTAACAAAAAATTCTTTTAGGTTTAGTGTGTAATTATTGTAAATTTTTAACTGTTATTATATTTTTCAGTAGGTTAAAAAAATTTTTGAGGCTGAATTAGGCAAAGAATGTAAACATAATTTACCCCCTTTCTTTTTGCTTATCATATTAGAGTACTTGCTGGAAATATAAAATAGCCAGTTACACCTGAAATTATTGTTTCAAAACACTGAAAAAATAATAACTTGTAAAAAACCTGAATTTTCTTATAAATAAAATTTCTAGAATAGAAAAATTTACAATGTGCAATTAAAATTCCAGGTGCACCAGACCGATTATGGGGTAAAAACTACGATTACCCATTATACCGACCTTCGAACCCACGTTATCCTTGGGGACCAAAAGCAACTCCACCCTCATCACCAACAACAACTACAACAACGACAATGCGTACAACAACCGATAAAAATCGTAGAACAAGGCCAAATTACTTTCCAGATGATAGAAGGACACCAAATTATCCAACGAAAACTGATTGGGTACCAAAAAAACCCCATGGACATCATCCAACAACTCCACATCATAGACCAAGGCTACCATATAACCCTAGAAAGGATGTGCCTGACAAATGTGATACTAGTTATGATGCTATTAGTCTAATTCGGAGAGAACTTTTTATTTTTAAGGGAAGGGTAAGTAAATTCGATAAAAAAATATTGAATATATGAAATAATAATTTTTTAATCAATAAATTAGAGCGTAAAATATTACATTAAGAAACCTTAATACATATTGGAAATTTGATCCTAATATAAAAAATTTTCTTCCTCTTCTTTCAACAGTACGTCTGGAGGCTTAACGATAACGGTCTAGTCGAAGGGTTCCCAGCGGAAATTAATCAACTCTTTAAATTCCCAATGGAAATAGAACATGTAGACGCAGTGTACGAAAGGCTGTATGACAATAGAATTGTTTTTTTCATCGGTAAAATGTATTATATATTTAATGCATTTAACTTGGAGTTTGGATATCCGAAACCTTTAACTGATTTGGGTCTACCGGAGTCACTTGAAAAAATTGATGCTGCTATGGTTTGGGGCTATAATAGAAAAACGTATTTCTTCAGTGATAATAAATATTGGAAGTAAGTTACTTTTTATATTTTAATTTTATGCAAATTATTTTTTATGAATATTCAAAAAGCATGGTGATCCCAATATTTAAAATTGACAAAATTTTTAATCGATTTTTACCCTTGAAAAGCAATCCCTAATAAGTCAAAAAACCTAGAAATTATGTAAAACTTTCTGAAAAAAATGCCTTAAATTTCATTTTAGTTAATTTTTAATATTTATTTAAACCCCTTCTTATTCCGCAAAAATTTATTTCAAAACAATAAATTCTTATTCAGATTTAATTTATCCTGAATAATTTCCATAAAATTTAAATATCAATTTTTATATTCAATAAAAAAAATACTCTAAAAATAACTATCAGTAAATTTTTTAAAATCCAATATTATTATTATTATTATCATCAAATAAAATTTAAATAATATTACTTTTTTTATGACAGATTCGATGAAAGCGAAAACCATGTAGAATTAGATTATCCTAGGGATATAAGTATGTTTAGTGGTATTGGTTCAAGTATCGATGCAGTTTTTCAATGGAAAAATGGTATGTTATTTTTTTTATTTAAAAAAAAATTTATTCACTTTTTTTTATTTCGAATTTTTATTTTATACATAAAACCTGCATGCGAGAGAATTTTTCTGTAACCCAATATTTTATGTATTTTATTTCATATTATAGAAACGCGAAACCATATATATATTGGTATTTTTACAAATTATGCAGGACTATAAAATTATTTTACAAATTTATGTTATTGATTTAAGCTTGATATATTAAAATTACATTTAAACTGGAGTTTATTTTGCAATTTGTAGCTTGAATAAAATTACAAATAAATTTTTGGGTATTTATAGAATTGGTTCTGATAATTTCCATAAGCGGAATTTTTCAAATTGCTGCAAGCACATTTTTTTTTACTTTTACTAGTGACTCGAAAGCTCCAAAAAAAAATTACTTATTGATCTAGCTACAATATAACTAGATTTATTTAAAATATTCACAAAAAATTTTTTTTATCTTTTAAAAGCTTAATATCATTGCTAAAAGTAATAAAAAAATGTTTGCCGCAAGGAAAATTGCAAAATTTTGCAAAAGGAATTTGTACTCCGGAGTATCTTTTTCAGTATAAAAGAAAATGCTTTTGACAATCATTTTTTGAATTATTTTGTATTATTACCAAAATTAAAAAAAAATTTTGTATTAAAAATTTTCAAAAATGGCGAATTTATATACCACCGAAACTCGGCGTATCAAACAAATTGACAACCAGTGTAGTGCTTTTAAAATTTGTAAAAATTTTTTTGTAATGTAAATTATGCATCATTGCCTTGAATATGAACTGACGTACTCATAAAAAAGATCCATTTAAAAAAAAATTCAATACATCAACTTTCGACAGCCATAAATTTAAAAAAATTTTTTGATGAAATTTTTTTTAAATTTTGTCAAAACTAAAATATTACGTTCGAAAATTTTCATGCATTTATTTCAACTTCTTACAATATTTGAACGAACCTAAAAAAAACAACGATTTCACTAATTGTAAGACCCCGATCTCTTAAAACTTCTTTTGCCAAATATTTTATTGCTTTACTTTTGAAACTTTTAGCTTACAAAAAATTTTTTTAACATTTTTTTTTTTGAAAATAATTTAAAAAAATATAGTTATTATATATTTTTTATTTATTTTTCAGGTACGACATATTTTTTCAAAGATAAATATTTTTGGCAATTCGATGATTTAAGAATGAAAGTCGCACATTTAATACCAAAATCATCAGCACATTATTGGATGGGTTGTCCACGTGGAATCGATACAAATGATGTTAATTTTGATTATTTTTATAAACTTAAAATAATGAGTTCAAATGGTTATTTAAATTTATCATCGATTTATTTAACTTTAATACTCGCTAATATTGCATTTATTATTAATAAATTTATATTATTGTAATTACACTATATTAAAAAATATTTGAATTAATTTTTGTGATATATGACAATTCACAATTTATGATTTTATATTTTCTTAAAAGTATCTTTTAAACTCGTATAATTGTAAATTTTTTTATAAATATAAATAATTTTATTTAGATAAATATAAGGAAACTTGCTGCCATGACTTACAAGAAGATAAAACTTTTGGATTGCCAAATATGGCATCATATTTAGAGAATAATTTGAAATATGAAGTTAAAAATTTTTATAATATTTTTAATATATTAAAAAAGTTTTAAAACAATAATTTATACGACAAGTTTCAAGCTAAAATATTCAAAATAGTCTAAAAAAAACGCTGTTATTTAAAAATAATTCATTTTTGAGAAATAATGGTACATTATGAAAGTGAATAATGATTTGTATATGATTTTTCAACATCACAGGCCAGAAAAGTAGTATTTGGCCTTTGCCGTTGAAAATAAATAGTATTTTTACGGCTCGTGTCCGAAAGGCAAAGAAAGACCCAAATCGCACGTAAATTACCTTCCGAGGCGAAGCCGAGATTGGTAAGCTGTGATTTGGGTTATTCTTTATTTATGGACAAGGGTCTTATACAATTTTTCTTCGTCAGTGGCGAGAATACGCGGGGAACGCGTACTTTCTGGCCGCTGACAAGAAAAAAATAATGCCTTAGATCATAGTTTACTATCTTATGCTTATGCTAGTAATATTCAGAATAGAGCATTCTTAAACGGGTCTTAGAAAATTTTATTTTAGTAAATGCGATACTATAGGCCCCAAGCGCATAGCGCTAACGGACTGCAGTCGCATTTGGTATAATAAATCTTTCTAACCCGAGTTTCAATATGTCTTCTCTATAAAGGGCAATAATGAAGAAATTGGAATGTAGTCATCATTGCCCGCTAGTAGAGCAAAATAAAAATACTAGAATATTTTGATTTCGAAAACTGAACTTTTACAAAAAAAGAAAGCCCAAAGTTAAATCTTTGATTTACATTTTATTTTGCTTGAATTTTAATTAAGAAACTGTATAACCAACAAAGCAGAACATGTCTGTGGCAGTACATAGTCGAGCTGTAATTCTACAATGCATTTGTATTTTTTTAATTAGTATTTCAAACAATTCTCTAAATGTAAAATAAATATAGTTTTAACAAAGTTTTAAAACTCTTGATAAAGCATTTAATTAATTTTTTTTTATTTTCACTATTACTTTATTAAGAATCATGTTCTATAGAATTTTTGTTGAATTATTTGTAATTATCTTTTGATAATATGTATAAATATATTTGTTAAGATAGTTAATTTTATATTTCTATAATTATTTACAATAAGAAATGAAAAAAATAGAAAAAATAAGTTATAAGTGATAAATTTTAGCTAAAACTTTAGTTAGGTAATTTTATATTAACAAGAATTTCTTTTTAGTTAAAAATCTTAATTGTTTACATAAATATAATCTCTATTCTTGTAATTAAAATTTTTCTGCTAGTGGGTTGTAATTACGACATTATAATTTTGAGAGGTCGTCATTATTGCCCTTAGTGGAGAAAATATACATTCTGAAACTCGTATTAGAAATGTTTATTGTACATACTAAATGCGACGCTAAGCGCCTCGAGCCTAAAATCGGTCGCGTTTGCCAAAATAAACTTTTCTAAGACCTGTTTAAGAATGTACTATTATTTTGAAATTAAAAATAATTCTATATACACTGTTAGAATTAGAAACTGATGAATTATGAAAAAAAAAAATTTCAATTTAGCAGCATTTCAGCAGAAATAGAAAATCTTTTACTTTCATAGTGTTGAGAAAAATTTTTTGTTTTAAATTTCATCATGTAAAACAGGAACTAGAATTATTATTTTGATTCTCAAAATTCCTAAAAATTTACTTTCTGTAACACAGTTGTAAAGTAAGTTGTAAACAAAAAAGGAAAAATAGATAGGTTATAATTTTGTTTTAGTTATAATTATTAATAATAATAAATGATTCACTAATTAAGTAATTAAATAAATTTTCATACTTGAAAAATTATCACATTGACCACGACATATGCGTGGTTTCAAAATATTTTTAGTTGGATCACAGGCGGGCCATTGTCAAATTTTGTGCAGACAGTGTAAATTTAATGCACAATTATTTAAATTTAATTCGTCACTTGAATCTAAACTTTAGTTATTTTTAGTAAAAACAAATAAAACTAATAAGCATATAGACTTATAGTGATATAAAAAAACAGTACTTTACATTCTTGTTACGTAAACAACTATATTATTTTTTTTTTTCTGTAATAAACAAAAATTTTAAAGAAATTTTGTAATTTTAATGTATAACTGAAAGTAGGGGAATTATTCGCTATTTTTATATTTTAAGTTATATTACTTTTAAAGTTGATTTAATTAAATAAATTATAAATAAATTTTTATATTGGAAGGGGGCGTTCAAAAAATACTTAACACGAATTTTATGAAAAAACCCATCCACGGGTAACAAAATAACACTATTTTTAGTAACTTTAATGTTGTTTCGATAGGATCGTAACATTTTTATTTAACCCTGCATGCGTGTTTTGCGTTACGTATTTTTTGAACAGCCCCAAATCAAAAATAAATTTTAAGTAAAATAAAAAAATCAAACAGACTATATAGCATAATAATGGTAAATTATGTTGTCTATTCATTACTATTAATTTTTATGGGAACAAAGTCTGAATAGTTCATTTTTCCATATATAATTCAATATAAAACTTTATAATACATACCTTCATTTTTTTACAGAAAATATACCTATAATTTTTTATTTTATATAAAATTATTGTAATTATATGTATCTCAATTAAATGTAAAATAAGATTTACTAGAACTGTGCCCATTTTTTAAAAATTTTATCGAATTTAAAGATTTTATTAATTTTAAGTATTTTAATAAAATAAATTTTTTAATGTAAATTTTAATTTATTTTTAAGAAACTTTTTGTATGTGGATTAAATATTTTTAAAGTAATACAGTAATAATTTTTTTACCTGAATTCCTGTCAGTGTCCAATTATCCTCTCCTGATACACCTAAATGTTCATTTATATTTCAATTTATTTTAAAAAATTGAAGAATTGGTTCTAAAATGGACTAAAATGGATAAAAAAAGAAAACTCCCATTATATAATAAGATTTGGCATCACTAAGGGACGTTCGATTCAGCAATGCTTAATTTACGGATTTTTGGATGATGCAACGTCCCCCAATATTAATTTGGTTATAAATTACTTTTACGGTAAAAATTAAACTGAAGATAACCGAAAACGATAATAAATGTCAAATTTGTGTCAAACACTGAAAAAAGTTCCGGTTACCATAAAACGGATTTTTTTAACAATCTCAAATTAACGTGGCGTCGGATAACCAAGTATGTAAAATTATTTTTTAAACTTTTCTTTACGTTTTTTGACATTTGCAACCGTTTAGACAAATAAAAAAAAAATTCTTTCGCCACAACCGAAATAGATATTTATTAAACAAGGAATAAAATATTGGATTTGGCTTTGCATGCGAGCGTAGCGAGCGAGTGCGGACAGCATGCAAAAGTCGAACCCCATGTTTTGTCCCGTGTTCTAAAATAAAGTTTTACATATAATGGGCAAAAAAACCATTTCCCTAGGGTAGAAAATAGACTTTTATTGCCCTAGATATGTAAAGGATTTTTTCTGTTGGCCACAACAGGAACTTTTTTTCGAGTGCACGAAAATCTTGTTTAATTTGCCCAAAAACATTTTTAAATACCTAATATTTTTTTTTCATTTCAAAAAAATTTTTTAAGTGGAAAATTTTTTAATGGAATTCGTTTAAGCTTATTTTTAAAATACTTATAGCCATTGTTTATTTTTCTTTTAACGAACAAAATTTCAAAAGATTTATGTTTTTAACTATGAAAAAATTGAAAATTCTATTATTCATAAAAACAGTTAAAAGACCGTTTTTAATTTGCGTAAAGCAGTTATTTAAACCGCAAATTTCAACATTTTGTCTGATTTAAAAGTAAATAGAAAAGGATCATTTTTCGCCCACTGATTTTTTAAAGCCGTATTCATTAACAAATTTTGGTTTGCAAAATATTTTTGAAACGGCTCTGCATTAAACTATTCCATGAGCCTGCCATTTCAAAAGGATTGAAATAATTGTCAATTTTACAATTTTATAAACAGGAAAAGAGCAATTATTATGTTTTATGATCACTAAATATAAAATATTTTAAAATTAGTTAATTATTAATTAGTTAAGTTATTAATTTTCATAAATGTATTGTAGCTTTTAAAAAATGCGAAGTCTCTTTAAGTTAGGCCAGCAAAAAATAATTTCAAAAAATTTTCATATGCCTTGCAATCTTTATATGTAAATCGATTTCAGGGTTTTGTGAGTTTAGGCAAAACGATGCCTTGTATCCAAACTTTATATAATAAAAATCAAGTTTCAGTCTTAAAAACTTTGTCTCAAAAAAACATTTTCTTGCATCACGCGATGAATCCTACTAATTTGAGAAGATCATAAAATATAATATTTTTTAAAGTTTTCATTATGCAAACTGAAATAAAAGCGAGACTAAAATCAAATTTTTAATTTAAAAAATTTTTAAATTTCCAACAAGTATTTAAATTTAAAATATTGTGCATATAGTAAAATTTTAAGGCAGAAATGTGTAATTTCCCGAGAGCTAAAAATAATATTATCCGAGATACTTTTTAAAATTTACAAAATAATTTTGTTCTATTGTAATCTATTTACCCTCGTTTTATACAAGAAATGTATTGCCCTGGGGTACGAATTCAAATTTAGGACAATTTAGTAAACTAAATATGTAGAACGTAAATATTTAAGACCATATAATAAAATTTAATTAGAAAAAATAAATAATAAAAAATTTTATTTATGCAAAATGATATAATATAATATACCGCTGTTGAGAAAAATAAGATGGAAAAATATTTATTATAAATTATTATATTTTTTAAGAATAAAAAATTCTAATGTCACCTTAGTTATTGTGTAAATATTGAAGCATAAGGCTTATATATAAATTAAAAATATTTCAATAATAACTTAATATTATTAAATCCAATCTAAAAATCAATTTAAAATTCAAAATAAAAAAAAAAGCTAGGTATTTGAAATTTTCTAATTGAGTACCCGCAATGAAAAAACCTTCATCTTAATAAAACTAAAAAAAGAAATAAAGCAATAATAATGCTGAACAAAGTTACTGCATTGAAATATTTATCTGCATTTCTATTAAACCTTTACTTTTATGCCCTATTAATAAAAGTATACTTAAATAATAAGTTAAAGTCTTTTATAAAAATAAAAGAAATTATAAAAGAATGTACAAAATAATTTGTTTTACTTTTAAACATAAGTAACTATAATTAATCTTATTCTTAGTTAAATAATAAAACATTTAAATTAAACAAAAACATTGATTTATTGATTATTTATATATATATGTATATATGCGTGTGTATATGTATATATATATTTTTTTTTCCACAATTTATAACATTTCAATATTTACTTAATGCTCAACTCATTAATATATATATGTTTATTTATTCATATAATAATTTTTCTAACTAACGATAATTTGGCGAATAACGGTCTAGAGATCTTTTACTCTCTGAGCGTTCCCAATGATTTAAGAATCGCAGTGTTGATTGAACTATTGTATCTACTTCTGCCATTCCACCTAATCCAGTATCTCCACACATAAGAGTTTTTGATATGCATGGTACTTCTTTGTAGCCCCAAGACTTAAGCAGTGCTACCTATGAAATTAATTAAAATTACTTGTATTATTATTTCTAAGCTTTATTTAAATTAGTTAATTATTTTAAAAGAGATAAGATATTAGTTCATACTTGTGGTGCAGTTACAGGATGTTCCCACATTTTAGTATTCATAGCAGGACAAAAAAGCAGGGGTTTTATAGGATCCCAGGCTCGGGCAACACAAGTTAAAATATTGTCACATATACCACTAGCCATTTTACCTAATGTATTTGCATCTATTGGAGCTATTAAAAATAAATCCGCCCATTTTGCTAAATCTATATGTAAAACAGGATCACCTCGACCTTGCCAAGCAGCCCATTCAACTGTATCTGATAGAACTTGAATACCAGCTGGTATTTCTGCATCTTTTAAAAAATGCTTAGCTCTCTCAGTAACAACAACTCTTACATCTAAATTATATTGCCATAATTTTTGAAGTAATTGGGGCAGTTTTATTGTAGCAACACTTCCAGTACAGCCAACAAGAACCTTTTTTTTCATTGTGCAATCCATTATTTATATTGAATAAATATTTTTTTGACTATCTTGATATATATGCAGTTTATAAGTTTTTTTTAAAATATGTAATAACTAAGCTTTATATCAATATATATTACCATAACAGCTAACAAATTTATTTTTATATAATTATCTTTATTTTAATATTGACAATATTTTCTGGTTTTAAAAAGAACCTTAAAAGAAGACCATCTGTACAAAATATGATTCGTAAGAGTATTATTTATTCTATAAACATAACCAAATCTAAAAAACTTATTCTGAGTATTTAAAAGAAAGACTTGAGTCCTCAAATGTACGTCTTTGATATGTGATTGACAAATTAATTTTGTTTCATTTAATATAGGCCTATATTTTATTATATCACTTTTGTTTCCTAAGCTATGTAATATATATTATGTTCTTTTGTAATTTTGGTTCTCTTCGATAAATATTAATATCTATACAGGTATAATAAATTTATTTTATATAACCTTCTCGTTGTAATACGAATGATTGATAAATTTAAAATAAAATATATATATATATATCGATATTTTTGCTTTATCTTAAATAAACTCGATGACAATAAACAGTAATTTTGTCATGGTTATTGATTTTCAACTTCTTTAAAACCTAAATCTGACCAACTTTCACGTGCCATTAAACCATTCTCCATACGACATGCAAGATAATCTTTACTTATATTACGACAACTTGATGAATTGTTTTTATTTTCATAAAGGCAACGCATATATTTAATCATAAGCTTACGACAAACACCATCATGATCTAATGGAAAACTACCCTTTTCTGGTGGTATTGGAACAAATTGTCTTTGGCCAAATGTTTGCGAAGACATCTTTTATTTGATATACATTAATGATGACATTTAATGGAACACAAACCATTTAATTGTTCTGTTATTCTGTAATGCAAATATAATAAATAATATTATTGGATGTCTTATAATACATTAGTTTTTTAAATAGAATTAAAATAAAAGAATACTAAAAAAAGTATGCTATTATAGTTATTTGCTGTTTGATTATTGCAAAACAAAGTCTAAAAGTGTTACTTAAATATTTTTATTTTAGAGTACTGAGGTTATAAATAAAATTCTAATAAATTCGGAGATTTAATCAATACTTTTAAATTAAAATAACTAAATAATTCATTTTTTTAATACTTACCTAATGTAAATAATTGACACTTTTACTTGTATCCTAAAAATTTGTTGCTAAACAGAATATTCTACCCCAAATATCAATAATAACTTCTACATTATTATCTAAATCTAAAATTTAGACTACTTGTTTTTAATTTCGTACATCCGCCCCTCAAGTTCTGAACTCTGAAGACTTTTCTTTTACTAATAATAATAATAAATAAAATATGATAAATTCTTTCTTATTGTGAAAAATCACGCTTGCGCAATTTCAGAGCTTCGGTCACCCTACACTGAAGGTACGGTATACGTCGTACGCGGTACGACGTAGTTTTCAGTAACGCACCAGGTTACACCTTTTTATCAAGTGTCACGTCATCTGCAAGAAAAAATAAATAAATCACGTGTTTTTAAGTTGAAGTTTTTTTATTATGAAATTGTTATTCCAGTATACTAGTTGCTAATAATGCTAATGCAGATAAATATTTAAAAATTTTTTAAACTATTTTTTTAGTGGTAAATGAGAATTGTTTATTTATATATAAATTTATGACATAAATTCTAAAGAGTTCAGTGCCTTGGCAATCATAAAAGGTATAAAAAAAAAAGTTTAAAAATTCTACCTATTTTTTTTTAAGTAAAATTTTTATTTTGGATGCTTTTATTATTGCTATCTAATTAACTTAGCGCCACAAATAAAAACGATCGTTTCGCGCGCGGTGGTATTCCGCATGATAATTTTTTTCCCTACTGCTGCTCCATTTTCGAATGCTTTTCACAGTTTACAATAAAGTGTTTCTTGAATTTTTTAAAGTTATGCGAAATATAACAAATAAATTTAAAATTTCATCATTTTAATTTAATTAAAATATAATAAATTAATTAAATTTATAAAAGGTGAATATCCTATACACATTTGTCTCGTTTCTATAACCTTTAATTGTATTCAAAATAAATGTTATTTTTTTTAATTTTTATTTTTGAGATAGAATAAATAAAAGAAACTTTTAATTTTTTCAATCAGTTGTATTTTTTTAAGATAGAATAATTAATATAAACTTTTAAATATTCAATTAATTCTAGGTAAATCATGTTTGGACAAGGTGGAAATTCCTCTTTTGGTAATTTTAATACAAATCAAAGTAGCCCATTTGGGCAATCAGCTTTTGGTAAACCAGCTGCAACAACTAGTTTTGGAACTGGAACTGCGCCTGTTTTTGGAAATAATACTTCGCTTTTTAGTGCAAAACCAGCAGGTACTAGTACTGGAAGTTTATTTGGTAATACAAGTATAACTCCTGCTTTTGGTACAACAACAACAACTCAATCTTTTGGAGGTAATTGAATTATTATTATTATTTGAAGAAAAAAGTATATTAATATTTTTAAAAATTTTACCTTTTATTTTAATACAGGCTTTGGAAATACTATGACAAATGTTCCAATATTTGGATCGCAGCAAAATCAAAGTGGAAACTTATTTGGAACAAATACAAACACAACTTCTGCCTTTGGACAGCCAAATAAAACAGCATTTGGATTTGGGCAAACAAGCAATACTAGCTTATTTGGACAACCCCAGCAACCAGCACAACAATCAACATCTTTTGGACAACCAGCAGCATCTGCTACTG
Organism: Anagrus nilaparvatae; assembly: GCA_022575985.1. Classification (NCBI taxonomy): domain Eukaryota; kingdom Metazoa; phylum Arthropoda; class Insecta; order Hymenoptera; family Mymaridae; genus Anagrus; species Anagrus nilaparvatae. Next base: position 4,355,964 of record JAKSXM010000246.1, on the reverse strand, counting down.
GTTTATTTTCATCAGGATTCGGTTCAACAAATACAATGTCAAATGTATCAGGAACTGGAGGTGTTAAATTCAGTCCAGTTACTGGTACTGATACAATGATAAAAAATGGAGTAACTACGACAATATCAACAAGACATCATTGTATTACGTGTATGAAAGAATATGAATCAAAATCTTTAGAAGAATTAAGAATGGAAGATTATGTAGCTGGTAGAAAAGGCCCAGCTCAAGGTCAAACACCAGGAATTTTCAATCAACCAACTCAGACGTTACCATTTGGTTCAGCAGCACCAATCAGTACAACTTCCACAACTGGGTTTGGAGCAATTGGAAGCGGTTTTGGTACAACAAATCAATCTGGTTCTCTTTTTTCAAAACCTATTTCAGGTTTTGGTGCACCAGCAGCAACCACAGCAACAAGTGCATTTGCTTTTAATTCGCCTAATACTAATACAAGTTTATTCAATCCTCAACCAAAACCATTTGGTACTCCTACTCCAAATAATAATCTTTTTGGTACCACTAATCCAACATCAACTCAAGGGAGCGTATTTGGAAACACAGGAACCCAAAATGCATTTGGTTCTGGATTTACTGGAACATCTCAAAATCAAAGTATTGGGTTATTCAATCAAAATAAATCTGCCTTTAACACCCCAGCATCAACTTCAACAAGTTTTGGTTTTGGCCAAACTCCAGCTACAAATACTGGTAATTTATTTGGAGGTAAACCAGCTGCTACAAGTTTTGGTACACCAGCATTTGGATCGCAACAAACACCTGGTTTTCAAACTAATACTTCTGGCTTTGGTAGTACCCTACAAAATAATAACCCTTCTATATTTAATACATCATTTAAACCAGTTGGCCAAACACCAGGTTTTGGTTTTGGAAATACGGCTAGTTCTACAACAACAGGAATAGGAACAAATACAGGTCTCGCTTTAGGAACAGCTGGAAATTCTATATTTAACTCACCAGCTAAAAGTATTTTTAGTGGGTCAGGTTCTAATACATCTTTTAATCCAACAAATACATTTGGTCAAACAAATACATTCGGATTAGGCAATAATAATTTATCCACCCTTGGATCAAATCTTTTTGGAGGTGGGGCAAACAATAGTATGTTTCAACAAAATTCAACTTCTGTACCAGTGCATCAACAAATTTTGGCATTAGTTTCGGCTCCATTTGGTGATTCACCATTGTTAAAGAACCTTCTTCCAGCTTCTGGAAAAGCAGACCAATTGTTAAAGCCAACAACAAATAATAATGTTAATAAAACCTTAAATAGTTCTTTGTACAAAGTTTTACCTAATAGCAGTTCACCTAAAATCAAACCAAAAGTTATAACAAGTGCATCATTATCAAAAAAATCAATGTTTGAAGGATTAGAAGATGAAGATCCATTATTAGAAGCATTTCAGCCTAGGCCTAACGCTAAAAGATTAGTTTTAAGGCCTAAAGTAAACAACAGCGTTTCTGAAATAAATAAAAATTATTCAGGTGATAAGCAAGCCAATAATGATTCTCTGATTGAAGATAAAAATTATACAGTTCATGATACAAATGCAACACAAGAAGTTAACAAAGAAAACACTGAAGAAACGAATCGAGTGGCATCTAATGATAGAAGATCATCTAACTCATGGCTTATTTCTAGTCTTCCAAGAAAAACAAAAGACACAGATGAAGAACTTGGTAATCAAAATACTCCATTTTGTTCATCGGATATACCAGAAGAATTTGAAAATACAATTGCTGAATTGAGATCTCAAAATGAAGTACAACTAAATCAACAGAAAAATAATGAAACTCTAAGTAATATATCTAATATTGAGGCAGAAAAAAGTAATGCAGATATTAGTATATTAGGAGGAAAATCTTCTGAATTTGATGATTCTTCTGCATCTCTTACTTTAGAACAGATACCTAATAAAGCTAATGTAAAACTTGTAAGAAGCAGTTACTATACAAACCCACCGATTGATAAATTAGATGAGTTTGTTGTTGGAAATACATGTATAGTTCCTCACTTCACTGTTGGACGCAAGGGTTATGGAAATGTATTTTATTCAGAATCTTTTGATATATATGGCTTAAATCTAGATGAAATTGTTCATTTTAGATCAAAAGAAGTTATAATATACCCTGATGACAATGTGAAACCTCCTGTTGGGCAAGGATTAAATCGTAGAGCCCAAGTAACATTGGATCGCGTATGGCCACTTGATAAATCAACTCATGAACCTATTACAGATCCACAAAGATTAGAAGAAATGGATTATGAAGGAAAATTAAGAAGAGTTTCAGCTAAACATGGTACAAAGTTTTTAGATTACAGACCTGAAACAGGTTCTTGGGTCTTTAAAGTTGACCATTTTTCTAAATATGGATTAAGTGACTCTGATGATGACGATACCGATCCTGCTGAAAATACTAAAAATAATTTGAATCAGTTAAAAAAAGTACCTGTTAGTAACAATATCACAAATGATTTAGAGACATTGTCTTCTGAATTAAGGCAGTATGCGTCTTACAATTTTGATTTAAATCATTTGAGTAACAATTCAGCTTTTGACAAAGATGAAATTATGCCTTTTAGTCCAACATCAATGCAAGCTTCAATATTGGGAACAGATAGTCATAAATTACAATTGATGAAAGCATCTTTTTTTGATCCTCCAATATCAGACCCTTCATTGTTTAATATTAACAGTAAACAACATAACTATCTTAATAATTTAAGTATAAATGAACTTGATGAATCATTACTTAAAATTGATGAAAAATTAAGAAGACAAACAATTAATAAGAAAAGGCAAAGTTTTATGGATGTTGCAGAGAGGAAAGAAATTGAAAAAATATTAGATTATATTGATGAACCAACTAATTTACGAAGAAAACATAAGTTTATTAGAGAAAAAATGAAAGTATTGCCACCACCTGTAGTTCGTCCTGAAGTTACAGTTTTAAAATATAACTTAAATGTTGTACCTTACAGAATGTCAATGGTTAATGATATAAGATCAAAATGCATTGCTGACCTTAATGTTCACAGAGGTAGAATTTTTCGAGCTAGTTGGGGACCAAATTTGACTTTAATATCTCTCTGCACTCGTCAAGATGCTGATAAATATCAGTTAGTCAATAGTTTGGATCAATTAGATTCTTATATTGGTGGAAGACAAGAAAATGATTTTTCATCTGGTTGCATTGTTCAAAGGTTTAAAATTTTTGGAGGTAAAAGCATTGAAACAGATTCAGTAGAATTCTTTTGTGAATCTGTGGAAGCACATTTAAATGCACAGTTAGAATCTTGTGAAATAAAAACTGATAAAATATGTCCTTTAATTTCAAAACCATTAAAAGAATCTTCTATAAGACTCTTACATTCACATAAAGAACTAGCTCAAAAATTAGCAAGTTTTTCCGAAGTAGATTCATTGTCGTCTTATTTTCGAGATGTTTGGAAATTATGCGAATGTCTTTGGGGTAATTTAGAAGAACTTTCAGATGACGAAGAAAATAATCCTTACAAGACTGTAGTAGTTAGAAAACAAGCATTAAGTGAGTGGTTTAAAAGCGTTACAACAAATATTGTTTTTGAAGAAATGGCAGAATTAGAAGATGACGATCAAATAATTTATTCTTTATTAACAGGACATAAATTGGAAGAAGCATGTGAAAAATTAAGAAAAAATGGTGAGTTTTCTCTTGCTTTACTTGTATCTCAATTAGGTGGTAGTTTATCAGTTCGAGAATTAATAAAACAACAGATTCAATTATGGCAAGAAACAAATACAATTGATCATATTTCTATAAACAAATTCAAAATGTATATGTTAATAGCAGCTGTACCCTTAATACAACATAAAGATGACGTTATAAATATTTGTGAAAGTTTAGACTGGAAAAGATCATTTGCACTTCACTTGTGGTATTTAAATTCATCAGTTTATTCATTGACAGATATATTAGATGATTATGAGTCTGCATTTCAATCTGAAGATTATGCATATACTTTTAAACCTTACCCAGAATATTTTAAAGACGAATTTGAAGCTGAATGTTGCGGTCGACCATTATATGATTTATGTTATCAATTGTTAAAATTATACTGCGCTGGAACATATTCTTTAGAAGCAGTTATTAATCCGCAAAATCATACTTATGATCCACTCGATTATAGACTAAGCTGGTTTTTAATGCAAGTACTCAGAGGATTAGGTTATTCACATTTATCAAACAAAGCAATTACATTAACTCATATAAGTTTTGCAACTCAACTAGAATCATATGATCTTTGGCATTGGGCAATTTTCGTTATTTTACATTTAGAAGATGATGAAAAAAGATGTAAAGGTGTTAAAGATTTATTATTAAAACATGTTGAAATTGATAAATCTAAAAATTACTTAAAACGAGAAGAATTTTTAATAAATAAACTGAATATACCAACCGTTTGGATAAATTACAGTAAAGCCACGAAAGCATTAGTATCTAAGAGATATGGAGAAGCAGCTTGGTATTTTGCTCACGCAGAAGAATATAACAAGTCACATGAAATAATAATAAATCATATTGCTGCTGAAGCTATAATTAACGAAGAATATAATTACATAAAGGAATTATTAAATTTACTTTCACCTGCTAATAACGTAACTCCTATTAGCGGATGGTCTTATCAAGGACAATTAATTTTAGATTACATGAAAGTAACAGAAGAAATACAAACATTGTTATCATCTAAAGATTATACAAATATCCGTAATAAACTGTATTCTTTAGAATCTGAATTAACGTTAATGTGTTCAAAAATAAATTTATTCCCATGTTTAACGGAAAAACATATTTTATGCCAAGCTGAAATTGCTAAAAGAACATTTCAATTAGCAAAAAGTTTATTAATGTTACATTCAAATAATTCCCAAGAAGCTAATTTTCAAACTAGTAATATTCTTAGTAGTCTAATTAAAGATTTACCATTACCAGAAGATTATGCACAGCAAGAATTACGACCTATTATTAATATGTGTGTTGAAGAAATAATAAAACAGTGAAAATTTTGTAATTTTTATTATTATTTGTAATAGCAACAAATATATATACTAGTATATATTAGTATATATATTCGTTGGTAATAGCTTATAGTATTTTAAGACTTTTTTTAGTAACTACACAAACTATTTTATTATGTAAAAAATTTTTTATTTAAATTGTTTTTCTCGGGTTAATTATATTAATCTGTTATATTACGCTAAATAAAAAAAAAATTCTCATGTAATTTGATTTTGTTTTTAATATTATATTTAAACTTTTAAATATATTTAAGTAAAATAATAAATTTTTATTTTACTATTTAATTTGTAAAAAAAAAAAACAAAATAAACGTCTATTTTTTGATTAAATAATTTATAAATAATTTATTTTGTCGTTTTTTTTCACCTTTTTATATTTTAATCAGGATGTTAAATCATACCATGAAAAATAAAATGTCTATATTTTTTCTTTATTAAATATTATCAACACTTTTAATATGTTTATATTTAATATGTTAATATTTTTTGCGAAAAGTTTAGGGTATAATAAGGGTTTTCGGGTTGGTCACGTGATACAGTGGGTTTTTAGTGAAGATCAAGACAGCTCAACATTTAAGCATAGGAGTTGGCGTGGTCTTCCAGAAAGAATACTCGAGGAAAACATTTGTTTTCCTCGAGTATTCTTTATGGAAGACCACGCCAGCTGCATAGCTTATACGCAGGGTGGTCGTTGTTTTCGCTAAAAAGCTCCAATGTCACGTGACCAGCCCGAAATACCTTATAAAAATGAAAATTTAAATAATTTTAAGATATATCGAAAATAGCCGAAACTGTCCGAGTACTCCGAGTGTGAACCCCCCTCCCCCTCACCTACATTAAAAAATAAATGCTCCGTCCAGTTCAAGGTAGATGGAGCCTGGAGGTCCAGTTACCATTACCACTTTACCAGTAACGCTTTCGAGAGTGAAGAGCAGCATAACCTAGACCTGGTGAAGAAGTAGAATATTTTTAGAAGCAATATTTAGATAATTCTAGAAATGGATGACGAAAAAATGGACGAAGAATTTGAGCAAGACGAGTACTTATTATTTTTTATTTATTTATAATTATAATAATTTAGTCGTAGAAGTAGAGTTATTAGATGAGTAATGTTATTTATAACCTATAAATTATAGAGTAGAAGATGAATTTGAAGCAGATGATGATCTGGAAATAGAACCTGAAGATGAAGGGGAAAATTTCCAATTGATAGCTGGCGAAGCTTCAGACGGAGTCGCCAAAAATAAGCGTATTACTACAAGATACATGACAAAGTAAGTAAATCAAATACAAATTATTCTTGCTTAAACCATAATGTGTTTATTTTTAAAACTAGATATGAGCGAGCAAGGATATTAGGAACAAGAGCTTTACAAATATCTATGTGTGCTCCAGTAATGGTTGAATTAGAAGGTGAAACTGATCCGTTACAAATAGCTATGAAAGAATTAAAACAACGAAAAATACCAATAATCATTAGACGTTTCTTACCAGATCACTCGTACGAAGATTGGGGAATAGACGAATTAATTTTAATAGATCATTAATACTTAAGTCTTTTTATTTTGAATTAACAAATACATTTAATTTTATAAAAAAGTTCTTTTGTAATATTTCCAACTATCTTCTATAATATTTTTGTTGCTGGATTTAGTAGTAAATTGCCATTCTAATATGCTTTATGACTATCTGCAAGATTAAAATCAATTATTCAAAAAATTTGATGAAAACTGTAAATATAGGTAAAAAATTAAAAAACAAGAATTAAGTTATATTAATAACTACAAAGTATTTTATTAGTATTTAGTTACAATCTACTTATAATTAATTACATTTTTATATATTTTATACTTAAAAACATAATAAATTAACTAAACAAATAAATAAAAATAATTTAAGAAAAAGTATCAAAATTATATATTACAAATAAATATTCTATAAATTTCTTACAAAAAATTGGAACTCGTTTTATTTTACTATAGGTAGTCTTATACAATAAATATGGCAAGTATTTTTTAGTCTTACAAGTTTTTTTTTTATTTTAAGTCTCATTGAAACAAGGTAAGCCTAAACTATTTGTTTAGCTTAATTCATAATATTCATGAGTATTATTTTTTATAACTACTGGTAAAAATGTTTGCAAATTAATCCAAAAAACTTAAGTTTTAAAAATAATAATAAATCTATTATATGTAAGCTTATTTTATTTGAGCGTAATTTGCAAACTATTTAATTTAAAAAAAAAAATCGGATTTAATTACTTCATTATGATATTTTCTATATACATTTTATTGTACTTGATAATTTAAGTCTAAAATGACAAAAATCTTATAAAATTTAGTTTAGGCATACTTTTTATGTTTCATTTTGTTTTTTTCTAAATTAGATAATTTTGGCATTAATCATTAATTGAAATAATTCTATCATAAAAAAGAAGATAAGGACTAGCATTTAATACATCTTCTAACGAAGTTTTTTGTACTGTTACATCTGATGTATATAACCATTGACCTGGTCGATTACCACGTCTATAGCAAACAAAATGACCTGAATCTACAGGTCCACGATGTTCGATTACAGCATTAAGTTTGTATTTGTGCCTTCCATAAAATAAAGATTTACCATTATTTAAAGCTGCTAAAGTTTGTAAAGAGCCCTGGAAATTATTTTGATATTTAGTTTTTAGTTAAATAAATTAATTTCTAAATAAATTTACGAACTTTAATACTTCTTTTCTTAGTTTCTGCAAAAGTAAATGGATCTAGAATAAGAAATTCTGAAAATATCACAGGATCGTCTCTCTTAATCGGCATTCCAGATGAACTCCATGTAGTTCTTGGTATGTGAAGGCAAAGACATTTTGGTAATTTTCCAAATGTTAATGTTTTAAAAGCTGGACATCGTGAGTTGCATCCATCGCATTGTACATCGTTAATAACTTCGCTGGAAACAAGACGAGATAATAATTCAAACAAAGTATGTTTTCTCCATTCAAAATCAAGATTGACTGGTGGTAATGGTAATGAAACACTTTCCAACTTATCATAACGCACAGGGCCCTTTAATTTAAAAAAAAAATGTTAACCATATTTATAAAATTAGAAATTTAAATTTTTTTACCTTCCACTTGCATTCTGTACACTGTAATTGACTAGTTAGCAAACCAGAAAATGGATGGACATTATTTGAAAAAGATGGTACATTAGACATAGAAATAGCACATAAAGAACTCCACTGCTTAATGGTATCTCCTCCTGCATCTAAATCTCCATTCATACCAGGTAGTATTTCAGATGATCTTGCAATAATCATTCCTGGTCTCATAGAAGAAATTGAAGCAACATTTGTAATTGATTGAGTATGGGTGACAACATTATTAACTTCATTCATATTGTCAAGCACTTGAGATGCATCAAGATTGTTATGATTTGTTGAAATATCATTACAAGATACACTACGTAAGGTTAATGGATCTCCGGATCCTTTAATATCCGTAACAACTAGTGGAGTTTTAGGTAGTGCATCTGATAGACAACCTTTCTATTTAACAATAAGCATAAAAATAAGTATTGAAGATTAAAAAATTTTTAATTTTTATTTCTTACTCTATGCGAACTTTGTAATTCTGCTTGAAGAGCACTTAAAAATACATGGAATAGTTCATGAGCATCTTGATGACCCGGTGTAAAACTCCATAAAGGTCCAAGAGAAAACATAAGATCAACTGGTGTTACATCTCCAAATAAATCTTCAGTAAATCCATTAATTTCTATATGCAAACATTAAATAAATTACTTTAGTAAATTAATTAATTCTGTAAGTTAATTAAAAAATAACTTACGATTTATAACTGTCATTAAACTATTTGTAAATGAACCAGGTTTTCCTTTTTCTTGTTGTAAAGATAACCATCGTAAAAAAGTTGGACAGGATGCAAGAGCTTGCAATAAGGAATTTAGAAAGCAAGTATAACCTAAATTTATAATACCGACAACTTGGCCTGTTTAAATGATAACTATTTTTAGTGTATTCTAAATTATTTTATAGAAAATAATAGACAAGCTAAAAATTACATATACCTCTTCGTCTTGGTTTTGGAGAGGGGCCCCACAAAACAAAAGCTCCAACTGCTATTGCAAAGCCAACACTTGCAAAAATTGCCATTTTTTCTACATCCATGTTAAAAGCAAATAATTTGTTTATCTATCCTTGAGAGAAAGTAATAATTATTTTGTAACCTAAGTTTATTAATAATTAGACTCCATTTCAGAATTTCTGGAACAGATTGATTTTGTTGCGATTACACTAACTTTTTACTAATTATTTTTACGTATATTATTGATCAGCTTATAAATCTGCAATATTACAAATCACAATAATTTGACTTGAAAATGCATTAGATAATGATCAAAATACCATTAAATTCGTAAACATCATGAAGCAAAACGAATTGAACTATTTAAAATTTACATTTTATTTTTACTGTAAAATTTATCTTGAAATTTAAAGGTAAAAATAATTTCTTTATAAAATTTCGTTGAATATAAGTTAACAGAATGTAATAAATAATCACTGAAAAGAAATTATAAAATCGACAAACTTTAGATATGATGATATTTTATTATGCTAATTGCAAAATTACAATATCGATAGGCGCATGACATCAAATCTTCCGCGGAAGTAAACACCGCGGAGTATGAAAATATTACACGCACCTTTTTAAAAAGAAATTTGCAAATATAGAAATTTTGGAATTCATTTTCCTTTTATTTTTTTATAATCCTATTAATAATTCCCCATTTTTTCAGCCTCCTATATTAAATAATTTTTTTTTATGAATATCCCTTATTAATAGCAACCCTTAGGTGTTTTTAAATTTTGCCTTATTGAAAATAAACTTTTCTGTTTTTTAAATTTATATCCTTAAATTAATTTAAGGATATAAAGTTAATATTAAAATCAAAATTATGGTAAAATAACTACAGTTCATGAAGATTACATAAGAAAAAAAAAATTAATCTTTTTCAATTAATTTATAAGTATAACGATTATGTGCAGTTTAAGGCATTTAAAAAATGAAAAATTTAGAGGATCTTATTTTCTTTACCAATATTTTCAATAATTTTATGTAACGAAAAGATTTATTAAAATTCTTAATAAACTATATAATTATATTATTACTTTTTATGAGACAGTTGAAAATTTTTTAATTAAGAAATTTTATCATAATTATAAAAGAAATTATAATGAAATAGTAAAATTCTGGTAGGGGAATTTTAACAATATAATATGTAACTCCGTTTATTTTGTATATAGTTGAAAAGTAAAATTATTACTTGCAGTTCAAATCAAGATGACGAATGATAACGAACTGGAGGAAGGCAGTAAGCCAAAATTACCACCTAAATTGGGTATGTTAGAAGAAATTTATTTATTATTTAACTCACTATTAAAGCGTATTTTTTTTTTGGGCAAATTAATTATTTTAGCTACATTGAATTTTTTTATTTTTTTTTTAAATATGAATAGCGGAAAAAATGTTCAAAAATTTTCAAAAACATAATGAAATTAATAATTATTGCGATTAATCATAATTCTGCGCCAAAATACAATTTTTAATATTTCTTTTCAATCAACTTAATTTTTCAATTTTTAATACAACTATTAAATAATTCATATGCTTAGCTTATTACAAACATGAATTTTAATTTTAATTATATTGAAATATGCGATTATTAATTTGAAATTTGAATAATCGAAAAAAAATGATAATAATATCTTGTCTTTAAAATTAGGAATCCAATGAATAAAAAATCATAATTCAGGGGCCAGTACCCTTAGTTTGATTTTACAAATCATTTGCACTTCAAAAACTTTGAAATAAAAAATTCCAAAAAATATTTTTTTTTCTTCATACTCGAATTATCTAACAATAAATGAGCTTATAATATTATTTATTAATCGTTATAAATAAATAAAATTAATACATATTTTTCCTTACATAATTTTACAAACAAAATTATTATAAAATACAAAATTTTTTTTAAAATATACATAAGCATGTTTATGTTGAACTGATAAAAAAACGATTATCTAAGTAAACTAAAAAAAATGTTTACTTTAAAACTGTTATAATCTGACATGTATATTATAAATAATATAAAATTCAGCCCTTTCTAGACCTTATTAATTTTTTTTAATCTTGTGTGCTTTGATCTATTTGGTATATTGATGATTTTTAAAATTTTCAGGGCATTTTCTGCAATTCAATATTTAATATTATACGGGGTGATCTTTAAAGAATTCTATTTAATGTATAATTTTTTCATATGAAAAATCCCATTCGGGTTCGGCCGAAAATATTTTTCCCTGTCGCAAGTAATAGAAAAATTATAAAATATTCATCTAAATAAGTTTAGTTTCTCAGTCCGATTTTTTATAGCTATTTTTTAACTAGTTTTTGGTTTCAAGGTCCAAAAGTGCAGTAAAAGTTCTATTCAGGCCTATACTATAGAATGCATGAGCAATTTCAAAAAATTTTTTATTTTTTGATGATATTGGAAGCTATAAGAATTAAATAAAATTATTTTCATACTTCCAGTTAAAAATATATTTTTGACAGAACTCAGATTACCCAATGATGACGTGGACTCTCTCATATACATTATTAACATTTTTTATTTAATGATAAACAATTAAAAATATATAAAATAATATTTACTTTTTCAAATATATATTCCATATTTACTGTAATGATCAAGTATAAAAAATCCGGATTATAATTGAGTATAATAAATTTAATTTGATAAATATATGTCAATGTCTATTGTTATTCATAAATTATTAATTTATGTTAAAACAATTAAAATTAATTTGTTTTTTAAAGTTAAAAAAAAAGTATAACAATGATAAAAATATTTTTCATTCGAAAAAAAGTAGGGCAAATGTAGAGCAATTATTGTTAAAAATTGAGTAATTCTTGAATTTTTTAAAAACTACACACTGAAAATAAAAACAGTTTATTGCAGTATGTATTGAACAAGAAAATAAAATCCATTTTCTATACAAGCGAGATTCTGCTTGCTAAGTCCAATAAATACATAAATTCTTGTACTTTTTAATACTATTTTTAACTCATTTAGAGTCACCCACCTGAGACATTGAAACTATACGGAAACAGTGTTAACACATAATTTACACATAATTTACACATATTATCCTTGTTCAAGCTCAAAATAGCTGCTAACTTTTTTTGTGATAATTATACTCAAAATAGTTAAGGACGCTCTCTCCGACACTGGGTGTTTTCTCACAGCACATTTTGAAATCAAGATTTTTTAACCACATATTTATTTATAATAATTTTTTAATAAAATATTCAATGCTTTTTAGTATTTTATATACAAGAATCTAAAGAAAAATTAAAAATGTTTCGTAATGTTAAATTTTTGAAATTTTCGGGTCATAAAAACATGACTTCCAAGATCTGTGCAACTTGGATCGAAATTCTGCTTAGCTCATATTGAAGATCATTCAATTCTAGCCCCCTAATAATTTTAATTTTTTAAACAAATACGCCATGTTAATTTTTTGTAATATTTGGGTTATAAAAGTCTGAGTACGCAGATCTGGATAACTTGGATCAAAATTCTCCTGGACTCATATTGAAGATCTTTCCCTGAAGCTCTCCAGTAATGAGTAATTTGTTTATAAATTTTAGAGCAATTTAAACTTTTTTCTATAAGCAATTAGTTGTAACTCTTCGCTGAAAAAGTTAAGTGAAAAAATTTCGACGATGCCTAGTTAACTCTAGGGGACTAGAATTGAATAATCTTCAATATATGAGCCAAGTAGAATTTCGATTCAAGTTGCAAAGAACTGGGAAGTCATACTTTTATGACCCAAAAAATTTCAAAAATTTAACATTACGAAAAATTTTTAATTTTTTTTTATTTTCTTTTAGCAAACACTGAAAAGCTCTGAATCTTTCATTAGAAAATTATTATAAATAAATATATGGTTAAAAAATTTTAAAATATAAATTTAAACATGTTATATGTTTCGTTGGTTGTGAGTCATCGTTGTGAGTTCTCAAACCTGTTGCAAATTTTTTATTTTTTATACCATCGCTAGCGGGACAGGCTGTGAAGGGTAATTACCCCAATTCGGGACTCGTGTAATGAATAATTTTACGGTAAAAAATGATTAAGCTTGATTCTGAAGCGGGTACAAAAAGATTATAGAAGAAGAAGGACAAGGAAGTAGAACTACCGGGAAAAATGTACGGTCCAGTGACCTTGAAATTCTCAGATTTCTTCTAAGTTATTAATATAATATTAGTATATACCAAAGAAATGACAACTAATATATTTAATTTAAAAAAAATTAGTCCTTGTTTTTTCTTTGATTATTTTTTATTTTTAGATAAAAAGTATAAATAAAAGTGATAATTCATAATTTGTAAAATATTTTGTTAAGAAAAATTTATTATAATTATATACTATTTATTTCCTAATTTATCTCCACAATATTCATCGGGTTAAAAAGTTTATACTTTAAAATGCCAGTCTTCTTAAAATTCTTTAAAAAACGATTATAAGTTGTTATTAAAACAATATTTTTCAATAATAGCAGCTATTTTGAGCTTGGTCAAGATAATAGTACGTGATTTATAGGATAAGAGTGTTAAAATATGTGTGTAAATTTTTTTTAGGCAGGCAGGAAATTTCAAAAAATTTTCGAGCCTCGATCATTGTACGGGAATACTCTTAACATATTCTTTCGACAGTCCATTCTCGCCCGGGTAGAATTATGTGTTTTATTTTTTTTAAATTAATTATTTCCCCTGACCAACCCCTGATCCATGAATTCTAAATTTGCCTCAAGTAGTTAAAAAGTTAATTTAAACATAGGTATTTAGTCTTTTAAACATCCTTTTTTGTCATTAAGGATTAATTTTTATTTTTAAAACTTGCCTTTTTCAGGACTTTTTGGTATTAGGCACCTGCAAATTTTGCTAATTTTTCTTGGTATGACAATTGCTTACACGTTACGAGTATGCCTTTCAGTAGCAATAGTTGCAATGACAGATTCAAAATCAGCAAATATTAATTTCAAGGTTTGTGAATACAATAAAAAAAACAAATTTTACAAGTTAACTAACAAAAATAAATTTATATTCCATGGAATGCTAATTAAATTAAAAACAAATTTTACAATTAGCCTTCTTTGAAATATACAAAAAAAGCTTAATCTTTTCATTACTTACTTAAATAATTTAAATTTACCCAAGAAATTTCTTATCATCTGAAGCAATACGACTGGAACCAAAAAGAAATTTCTCTCATTTTGAGTTCTTTTTTTTGGGGATACATCGTCACTCAAGTACCAAGTGGTTATTTCGCAAGTGTATGGAGTGCCCAAAAAATTTATGGAGCTGGAGTTTTAATCTGTGGTGCTGCTACTTGCGTTATACCATTTATGGCTGATTTAGGAGGATGGCAATTAGTATGTGCATGTAGAGTGTTAATGGGATTAAGTCAAGCTTGTGTTTTACCTTGCACTCAAACTTTATTGGCTAGATGGGTACCACCATCAGAAAGAGCACGATTAGGTAAATTTTGGGTTTAATCTGTTTTGATTAGATAATAAAAAAATTTTTAGGTAAAAGACTTAATTTCGTTAGTTTGAAATTAATTCTTCTGCTCTAGATATATAAAAAATATTATTAATTTATGATATTTTTAATTAATGAAATCAAAATTTATTTTAATTTATTTATTGAACCTTCTTTTTACAACTTTGATTTTTATATAATTATTAAACGACTAGTTTCAGGAATAAATTCCTGTCATCATGTTTATAAATATAATAATTTTTTTGCTTTGTTTTATTGCCAGAAATGATTTTTATAAACAAATAAATTAATGCTGACTTTTAGAAAAAAATATGCCTTGCTTTTATATTTTTACAGTTTTTTCTAATATTGTTTTTTTTTTCGCATATATCAAAGCAAAAAAAAAATTATCATTTTATAGTATCTACTTAAAATGACGTATTAATTGTTTATTATTTTATCTTTATATATGACTTTTTGTAAAAAAATGTGTAATCCGCTTAAAGTATAAATCTTATTTGCAGAACATAAAAAAAGAAATAATTAAAGTCATACTCCCTGAGTTTAAGATATAAAGTTGCCACGTTTTGACGACATTAATTTTATAAGCCAGGGTTTTTCAAAAAATAATAATTGGGTTCTAATTTAGAACAAAATATCGTACCCTTTATTTTTGGTTCCTCATAGAGGAACCATTGTGATGGATCAAATTTTGATTTTTGATTTTTTGGCATATAAGCACGTTTTGGGACCTCAGAAAGCTAAAAAACCGATCTTTAAAGAAAGTCTGGATGCGTGTGTGTGTGTGTGTGTGTGTATAATGTGTATGTATGTAACCGGAGAAATTTCACAACCATTACTATCCATAATCTTAATTCCAATTAAGACCTAATTTTTTCATCAAAAAATCTTAAACTACTTTTTTTTTTTTTAATTTGGGTGTAATACCTCATTTATTTCCACGAAAGTACTTATATTTGAAAGTACGATTTTTACTCGATATCTCAAATCTGATAACTAATTTTTTGAAAATTTTTTTCTCAAAATTTTTCTCATCAAAAAATACAAAAAATACCAATTTTTTTTTTCTTTATGAACGCAGTACTTAATTTATTTTTGTGGAAGTACTAGTTTTAGAAATATCGTTTATAGTAATTTTTTGGACCAGATACTTAATTTTTTCAAAATTTTTTTCACCAAAAAATACAAAAAACGCCAAAATTTATTTATTTTAGGACGTACCTAATACTTAATTTTTTCTTATGAAAGTACGAGTATCTAGAATTATCGTATGTAAAGGATTTCTCCATCTGATACGTAATTTAAAAAATTTTTTTTTTTTCAAAATTTTTTACAAAAATTAATTAAAAAAATACCATAATTTTTTTTTTTTGGAAATAGTATCTCATTTTTTTCCATGGACGTACTAATATCTAGAATAAACGTTTTTACTTGGTGTCATTTTTATTCCTTAATTTAAACATGGCAAAAATTTTTTCTTTATTTCTGTAGCTGGTGTAATTATGTCTTCAAGATATAACTACACCAGCTACACCAAAAACTGTCTAGCAGACATAATTATCATAAAAGAAGATTATCTAGTGTAGAAAAATCTTCTTTTTTTAATGTAAAAAACCTAATTTTTCCCATGAGATGTTAAACTAACAGTATCAAGGAAAAGATCATTTTCAGTTTTTCTTATGTCATTATATTTTGTTAGGTAAAATAGAAGAACATTTTGTTATTGCTAATGAGGAACCATAGTGCCAATTACTTAGCAGCGTTTTTTTTTTTTTTTTTTTTTTTTTTTTATTACCCTTTATTTTATTTGTAGTATTTAAACATTAATATAGAAAAAGTAGGCAAATTTTCCTGAATATTTTTTAAAATCAAAGAATCGCGACTAAAAACAAAATATGACAAAAAAAAATAAAAAAAATATTATTTTCAGGTACATTTGTTTATTCTGGTGCTCAATTTGGTACAGTAATAGCATTGCTAATATCTGGATTTTTAGCAGGATCAAATTTAGGCTGGCCAAGTATTTTTTATTTCTTTGGATTTCCAGCAGTTATTTGGGGATTCATTTTTATAATTTATGGTTCTGATAAACCTTCAATGCATAAAACTATCTCAAAAGAAGAAAAAAATTATATCGAAGAAAGTCTTGGCGTTAAAAAAAATTCCACAGATAAACAGGTTCTTTATCATTAAATTTTATTAATTTTAATCTATTAATATCCAATTATATCATACAATATGACAAAAATTACTGCGTCACATATTTTGATTTTAAATTTAATTATGATAATCTTAAAAGAGTTTATCGTATTTGTTGCAGATAATAAATTTTTATTTTTTAGGATTTTTAAGCTTAAATTTGTTGTTTTGCGTGTATGAAACTCGATATTAAACAAAAATAAAAACATAATTTATTTATAGTAAATAAAAATATTTGATTTCTGAGCTAACAATTTGCTTTATTTTTAATTAAAAAGTTGTTGATATAATTACTCTTTAAATTTTATTTTACTAATCGCTTTTTTAAATTAATTTAAATTTCAGGATAATCTTTTCAATATTTAATCAAATTAAAATCGACAATTTTTTGAAATAATTTAAAATTAATTTCAATTGGCATTTAATAATAATTAGTAAAAAAAAAGCATTTAAGATATGTAATTAATGAATGAAATTATTTTAATAATGAAATTCTAACAAAAGAAATTTCTTATATGAATGATTCCATGTTGTTAATTAATGACTTTCGTGGACCCCCGTTTCGTTTGGGTATATATGCTTTATTCTTTATTGGTTAGGAAATACGTGACATCTGGCCGCTGACAAGAGAGCGGGTTTTTTTACTAAAATAATTTTCTGATTTTGGACCTTATCCGGATCATCCTCCATAATTTTTAAAATATAGATCATATTTCCTACAAAATGGTTAAAACTAAGTAATTAAAACTAAAAATCCCTCATTTTTTATAGTCTACTTATCATTTTACGTTAAATTTTTGAAATTCTAACTTCTTTTTATATTTTAGGCATTGAAGGTGCCATGGATATCAATATTTACTTCGGTCCCAATGTGGGCACTAATTATCGTTCACATTGGTCAAAACTGGGGTTATTGGTTTTTGTTGACAGAAATACCTGCTTACATGAATTCTGTTGTAGGATTCAGTATAGAACAGGTATTTATATTACAAATAACAAATATGTAGTTAATATATTTGGAAACTATAAAATATAAATAATTTTCTAATTATTATTTCAGAATGGCCTTTATTCAGCATTGCCCTATTTAATTATGTGGCTATTAAGTTTTCCATGCAGTTGGTTAAGTGATTATGCATCAAAAAATGGTGTAGAACGAGGTGTAATAAGAAAAGTATCAAATACAGTTGCTCATTGGGGACCAGCAATAGCTCTTGTAGTATTAAGTCATACTGATACAAAAAATCAATTATTACCAGTCATTATATTAATGGTAGCTGTTGGTCTAAATGCTGGATCGATGTGTGGTTATCAAATAAATCATATAGATCTTAGTCCTAATTTTGCTGGAACAATGATGTCTATAACAAATTGTATTGCTGCTGTTTGTCCTATCCTAGCACCAATAATTTGTGCTGAAATAGTTACCGAACAGGTACTTTTTTATAAATTATTTTTTTTATAAAGTAATTTCTTCAATTAATTTTTTTCCAATTTATTGTGTTTTAGAGTAACGTTTTTCAATGGCGTATAGTATTTTATATTTCTGCAGTGATATATTTTATAGGAAATTTAATATTTATAATTTTTGGACAAGGCAAAATCCAATGGTGGAATGATCCATCAGCGACAAAACCATCGAATAATAAACGTTCTTATAATGTTACAGCTGTTTATAAAGTTGATGACTCAACATATCGAATTGATAAAAATAAAGTTGATTCACCAACTTAAAATATTTAGAACAAAAAGTTTACTTGGAAAAGCAATATTTTAAAATTTAGTTTTCTATCATATTCTGTTATGGTTTTTCATATTTATTATTTAACATTTTATCGTTAAAATGAAGCGGTGTAGATCCAGCGGGAGGCAAAGAATCATACCCCTCCCCCCTGAGAACCAAAAACCAGCAAGTATTTTTATATCATTTTCTTTTAATTTAAAAATTTTTTTTTAAACCTCGTTTTTTACTGAGCTGCCCCCCCCCCTCCCTGAGAAAAATCCTGAATTTGACGCTACAAAAACTGAAATTAAATTAAATGATCATCAAATTAAAATAATTTATAATATGGAAATATATAATATGTGCTTGCAATACTATTCACAAAATTTTTCGTAAAATATCATATTTATAGAAAAATACACTCTAACATTTTACTTGAAATTTGAAACTAATACCTAAGAGTAAGAAAAATAAACAAAAGTCAAATATTACTTTATATGTGGATGAAATTGGTTCTTTATGTTGAAATGGAATTTCCAATTGACTTATTGATGTAATAATCAACTAAATATACAAAAAATTTGAGTTTGTTTGTAAAAATATTGTTAAATTTTCGATGAAAATTTAATTTTTGATTTCTTTTGTAAATTTACTAAATACTTATTCAAAATTTAAAAATTTTTTGCAAATAAATTATTATTTTTGTTAATTTTAACATTCTTGTTATTTAAAACGTTTCAAAATTCTGAAAATTAATAATCTTAAAAACTGTTATAAATAGAAAAATCTCAGAAGAAAACGTTATTTATTTTGAGACTGTTAAAAAATAAAAGCAGACAGACAGAGAAACAAGTATGAATGAATTTTGATAAATTTAAATACAATAAAATATTCAATGATAAATTGACTTTCTTTATAATTTTCTTATCATTATAATAGTTTTACTACATATTTAATTTTTCTATTTTTTGATAAATACCAATTTATTTTATACGATAATGTACTCTGTTGTTCATAGTAGGACGCAACTTTAGTTTTTAACTGATCGAACAACAGAGAACAAGAATTCTAAACTCAGGAAAGAATTATTTTAGAGTTCCAAACGAATTTGCGCCCCACTCTTGGATGCCGGAAAGACTTATTTAAATCTTATTTTTTATTTATATAGTAAAAATGATTTTTTTTTAGATCAGCTGATAAAAAATTTATAAGTTAATATTGTACCTGTCTATTCATTAGTTTTTTTAAAATAAAGTTTATATTTTCTTATTTATATTAGTTTTTTTTTTTAATTTTAAACAGTGTTTTAACGTAAATTAAATTATTTAATATACTTATTAATACTTTTTTTTAATATTTAATTATGAGTGTTCGCGTGTTCCTCCATCCACCGGCTGATCAGGTTCATGGCCTCATTAAGCCATGACTGAGCCTCGGTGCTATCATTGGCTACGATAGCTAAGACAACGTCGTACGCGTACCCGGTCAGGGTACAGGCTCCTTCCGGGAGATCAATTCTCAACAGACTGTCATAAAAGGCATTCCAAATATGGAGTCCTAGCACCGACCCTTGGGCAATGCCTCTGCTTAGTTGTTTTTCCTTCCTGCCAACGAGCGTGTCTTAGAACAGGTTCTGGTCTCGTAGATAGTCCCTGATTATTTTGCTCAGGTAACGTGGGATTCGGAAACCCTGCTCGAGGGAAGACAGCATGTCGGCTCATCT
This sequence comes from Anagrus nilaparvatae, assembly GCA_022575985.1. Taxonomy (NCBI): domain Eukaryota; kingdom Metazoa; phylum Arthropoda; class Insecta; order Hymenoptera; family Mymaridae; genus Anagrus; species Anagrus nilaparvatae. The sequence continues at coordinate 4,335,601 of JAKSXM010000246.1, read as the reverse complement.
GGCCGAATTAAATGCATTTGTACATCCAGTGTTAGAAGCAAGACGTACTTCCAGATCGCATGCTGAACCTCCCTCGTCCTATATACGATATCGACAACACGCCGTTGTCCGCAATTGCTCTCCTGAGCCTAGAGCAAAGCATGTTCTCCATCACTTTGTCAATAGTATTTTTATAAAATTCGTTAGTTAATTAATAATAAAATATTAAAAAAAATTAGTTTGTAACTTTTTAAACGAAGGTAAGCTATACATTTCTACTGGTAGGTTAAAATTTATGATTTAAAAGTATGATTTATTAAAAATGTTTAAAAGTGCATTCACCATTAAAATATGTGACGCGTTCTTTATCGCCTTTAAGAAATACACGGTGAAAAATATCAATTTTTTGTTGCATTTTTGTAGTATAAGTACTGTTGGTTTTAAAGATTCTAAAGTAATTTAAAAATTTCTTTAAGTCCTAGTCATTTAAAGGCTTTTGCCGGATAATTATAGTTATATGGCCCCCGAAACAAAGGCAACCTGTTGTGAAAGAGGTCGAATGAGTAAGAATTCTTTCATTTTTGGCCAAAGTAAGATATCAAAAAGCATAATTAAAATAATTTTTATTTTATAGGTACTTTTAAATCTATTAGTTCATCCGTAGCAGTTATTTTAGGAACTGCATTAGCTGGATTTATTTCAGAATGTTGATTCGATTGGTCTCGCTTATTTTATATTTTTGGAATAGCAGCCATAATAATATTATATGGGAACTGATAAAGAAATTCTATCTTTTTGAATCTCTTTTTTCCACCCTGCAATGTAAAAAGTTGCTTTTGTATGATCAAAGAAACGGATCAGAAAATACAAAGAAACAGGTATAATTTGGATATAATTTGGATATATATTTTTCACAAAACTTTAAGAAGACTTATGGTTTTAATTTAATTTTCAGATAAAAAATCTATCCTGGAAAAAAATACTTACTTCAATACCGCTTTGGGCAATTGCTGTTATTCTTTAACGCTTTTACTTGGCTCCATTAGCTCATTTATTTTACCTCTTGTTTCGAGAGCTACTATAACAGACATGTAAATTTAATAAAAATTTAATTTGACAAAATTCTAGTCGATTTTTATTAATCAAATTTTTTCTATTTCTCTAATTAATTCTGTGATTGAAGGTATAAAATTCAATTATAGAAAGGACCTCGCACAAAAGTATATGATTTTGCCTTTCGGTCGAATTGGCCGAATTTTGGATATGTTGTAGATTTTATCATTCTGAACAAAAGCCTCAATGGACACAAAGCTCAAAAGTCTCAACTTTGGCGGCTACGGAGATTGAAAGCTGCAAAGCTCCACCATGGCAAGACCGCTTCAAAATCTTTTTTCTTTTATTTTTAAATTATGCCTTTGTTTTTGAGGTCGCTAATTCCAAATCTGATGTCAAATTGACATTATTGACAGTTGGCAGCTATCTTTGCATAAATAAATAATAGAAAATTACATTTCAAATTATTAATAAATTATTTATAAAAAAGTAAAATTAATATTACGAAAAAGTTGACTATAAACTTATTTGACAAGCCTGTAGTGAAGTATCACCTAATCAAACTAAATATAAATGATACCGCGTCAATATTATTAAACTGCATATAGACATATATGTATATTACAAGTACAGAAATCTACTTTATTACATAATATTTTTATTTTATAAACAATTAATAAGATTAGCCCATGAATATTGTAGATTATTGGTATCCGATTTATTATTTAAAACATTTCTTTGGTTTTGGATAAACCACATCTCAGATAAAGTTTGTTTACGCCAATTATGTTCAGTATTTAATATTTTTACTTTATTCCAATTATATTCATGACCTAATTGTCTATATGTTGAAACTACTGTAGATGGTAAACGTATTTTTATTTTCAGTTAGCTTAAAAAGATCTAAATGATCTACATGCACTTTATGATATGGCGTGTCACCTTTATACGAAGGATGTAAAAACCCTGGCTGTTAATACTAATTTGCTTTGCATATAAACAGCTTATGCATCTATTTACATACTTGGTGTCAAAATCTCCCATTTCAGATAAATAAAAATATTCCTTTACGCTTTCTAACGTTTTATCTATACCTAAGTGAGCTAGAGCTTTATGTGTATCAGTCACCATACCATATCTAACTCATTTGTAAACATAAAGCCTCGACCATCTCCCCTTATTGATCTTATATGCTACAACTGAATACATTCTAAACTTTTTATGTGTTTTTTGACTGCTCTCTTCTAAATTATCTCTAATAGTTAAAATTTCAGGGCTACAACGTTGCGAAGCGGTATTAGTTCTTACGCCTAAAATTGGCAAATCTATTATTTTCGTTTCTTTAGCCAGTCCTACTGGATTTCTGCTTCAAAAATCAGCTACGCTATTCAAACTCTTTAAAGTCAATCAAACTTTGTCATCTAACAATAGTAAGCAAATCATGCAGCAGCAGACACTCTTCACTCAGCCACCACCGAGAATCTCTTCACATCAGGGTCAACAGCAAAACTTAGCATTTGCGCAGCCACCTCCAAGATTTTCTTCAAACCAAGGCCAACCATTTAATTATAATAACTCTTATTTCTATAATTATAATAATAATAATAATTCTGTGAACTCCTTGGCTTCCTCTCTTCCTTTCAAACATTTTCAAACTATTCCACGTTCCTCTGCTTTTCATCATAATCCTCAAATTACTCGACCACGCAAATTCACCAGAAATCCTAATCACCAGCCTAAGCCTGTGTATTTTTCACAACCCCAACAACAAAGACCTCCCCCTCCTCCTCTCAGGCCACCTACTCTAATTTATAACCCTAATCTTCCTCCCCCTCTACTTCCATCACAAGCTACTTCTGAAAACTCAATTCCTTTGCGAACTTCTCCTACTCCTAATTTTACTCAATCCCAAATTGACCTACTCGATACCTCTATGCTATCTCAAAACGACAATTCTCAGAATCCTCAATAGCAACTAAATTCCTCACAATTTCTTTTCAATAAATCAAAAATTTCAAATTATACAACTTCTTCTAAGCCATCAAACACTCCTAAAAATAATAAATCTTTTTCAAATTCATTTTCAGCATGCCATTTTAACGCCAGCTCCTTATGCAAAGCTAAACGCCTGGACTTCTGCAGAGCTTATTTTTCTTCCTGCAAACACCACATAATTGCCGTTACTGAAACATGGCTAAGCCCAGCGTTTACTGATAAAATGGCCCAAATTCCCGGTTACACCCTGATCCGTAATGATAGACAAGGTCATGTTTCTGGAGGAGTTGCTCTTTACATCCGAGAAAATCTAAAATTCAGAGTTATTAAAAAGAGTCAAGATACGGGAGAACTGAAACTTCCCGAATACCTCATTTGCGAAATCTCTTTTGCTAATTCCCTCATCATGGTAGCAGTTACTTATAGACCGCCGGATTCGTCCTTTCGCAGAGGCATAAATTTCTTGGAAGTATTAGCTAACGCCGCAGCTAATTATAGTAATAAAATCATACTTGGCGACTTCAATGCAAATATGAGTTATTTTAACCCTAAATCTAATCTAATTTTTGATTTTATTTTTAAAAATAAACTCTACTTAGTTCCTCATGGTGATACCCATATAGGCCCCAATAATGACTCTGCTATTGATCTTTGCATAATAGATGAAAATGATCTTATACTCAACCAAAGCAAAATTCTTTTTATAAATTGTCATTACCTTATTCAAGTTACTTTAGACATCTTTGTCCCCAAACCTCCTAAATCAACTTTTTCTTACAGAAATATTGAAAATATTAATCAAAACGAGTTTACCTTAAGACTTCTGAAGTATGACTGGTCTTTCGCTTTTAAAAGCAGGGATGTAGACCTAATTTGGAATACCACTGCCTCAAATATAATTAATGTGTTGGACTCTATTGCCCCTCTCAAGAAATTCACAATTGACAGCAAGTCCTCTCCTTGGTTAACTCCTGCCCTGAAGCAAGAAACAGCTGTAATGGACAGATTATACCAACGCTATGAACACAACAGAAATGAACAAAATCTAATTGAGTATAGGGATTTCAAAGACAAACTTCTTGATAAAATATCCATAGCTAAATCCAATTTTTATTCTAATAAACTTTTAACTAATAATCCTCCAGCTACCATTTGGAAAGACATTGATCATCTTGGCCTCACCAAATCTTCTCCTAAAGTCAAGAACCTTCTTTCACCTGATGAATTAAATAGTTATTTTATTTCCACTCAAAATGATACAAATTCCTCTAACACATCTCTCTCTCCACCGCCCTCTACTTCTAGACCACTTTTCAAATTTAAAAATTTTTCAACCTTGAATGGGCATTTAAACAATTCAGCACTAAGTCTCAAGGACCTGACGGCATTTCATTAAAAGTACTCAAACTTTGTCTACCGGCTCTTTCTAAAGTTTTCCTATCATTATTTAATAAATCTATTATTTTAAACAAAATCCCCTCTATTTGGAAACACAGCAACATTCTTCCAGTTGCTGAGATTTCTAATCCCTCTTTACTATCCGATTATAGGCCTATCTCTTTGCTAAGTATAATTTCTAAAATTCTCGAAAAAATACTATAGTCGGGGCTGAGATGTAAAAAAAAAGGCCAAATCTCTAAAAAGCACTAAACCGATTGAATTAAGATTTTACCTATGGGAATCTCTTCTCAAAACACTAAAGAACAAAACGTACAAAAATTCATTTTACAGACTTGAAAATTGGGTGAAAACCCCCCCAATTTTCACCCCCTTAAGCCCTAAAATTTCAATACATCTTTTTTTGTGATTTTAACGATCCCTAGTAGGTATTTTGGGTCGCTGAGTCAGAATCTAAAGTCGAAAATTGTTTTTAAGGGGTGCAACGCCCTTATTTTAACCTTTTCTACACTTAAAAAATGCAATTTAGTACAAAACGTTATTATTTTATTTTTGTAGCCCCTAGTAGGTATTTTGGGTCGCTGAGTCAGAATCTAAAGTCTATAATTGTTTTTAAGGGGTGTGTTTTTAAGGGGTGTTTTTAAGGAGCAATTTTTTTATAAAACGTTTTTATATTATTTTGGTGGCCCCTAGTAGGTATTTTTGGTCGCTGAGTCGGAATCTGAAGTTAAAAATTAAGTTCAAGGGGTGCAACGCCTTTATTTTAACCCTTTTCTACCCTTAAAGAATGCAATTTTGTATAAAACGTTTTTATTTTATTTTGGTGGCCCCTAGTAGGTATTTTGGGTCGCTGAATCGGAATCTGAAGTTAAAAATTAAGTTCAAGGGGAGCAACGCCTTTATTTTAACCCTTTTCTACCCTTAAAGAATGCAATTTTGTATAAAACGTTTTTATTTTATTTTGGTGGCCCCTAGTAGGTATTTTGGGTCGCTGAATCGGAATCTGAAGTTAAAAATTAAGTTCAAGGGGAGCAACGCCTTTATTTTAACCCTTTTCTACCCTTAAAGAATGCAATTTTGTATAAAACGTTTTTATTTTATTTTGGTGGCCCCTAGTAGGTATTTTGGGTCGCTGAGTCGGAATCTGAAGTCAAAAATTAAGTTCAAGGGGTGCAACGGCTTTATTTTAACCCTTTTCTACCCTTAAAAATGCAATTTTGTATAAAACGTTTTTATTTTATTTTGGTGGCCCCTAGTAGGTATTTTGGGTCGCTGAGTCGGAATCTGAAGTCAAAAATTAGTTTTAAGGGGTGCATCGCCCTTATTTTAACCCTTTTCTACCATTAAAAAATGCAATTTTGTATCAAACGTTATATTAGTTTTTATTAGGTTTTTTTGGTCGCCAAATCCGAATTTAATGTACAAAAAGGGTTAAAATAAGGGCGATGCACCCCTTAAAACTAATTTTTGACTTCAGATTCCGACTCAGCGACCCAAAATACCTACTAGGAGCCACCAAAATAAAATAAAAACGTTTTATACAAAATTGCATTTATTAAGGGTAGAAAAGGGTTAAAATAAAGCCGTTGCACTCCTTGAACTTAATTTTTGACTTTTGATTCCAACTCAGCGACCCAAAATACCTAATAGGGGCCACCAAAATAAAATAAAAACGTTTGATACAAAATTGCATTCTTTAAGAGTAGAAAAGGGTTAAAATAAAGGCGTTGCACCCCTTGAACTTAATTTTTAACTTCAGATTCCGACTCAGCGACCAAAAATACCTATTAGGGGCCACCAAAATAATATAAAAACGTTTTATAAAAAATTGCTAATTTTAAGGGTAGAAAAGGTTAAAATAAGGGCGTTGCACCCCTTAAAAACAATTTTCGACTTTAGATTCTGACTCAGCGTCCCAAAATACCTACTAGGGATCGTTAAAATCACAAAAAAAGATGTATTGAAATTTTAGGGCTTAAGGGGGTGAAAATTGGGGGGGTTTTCAAATGAATTTTTGTGCGTTTTGTTCTTTAGTGTTTTGAGAAGAGATTCCCATAGGTGAAATCTTAATTCAATCGGTTTCGTGCTTTTTATTTTTGAATAACGAAATGGACCCGACTACTACATAAACAGATGGTTGAATACTTAAATCACTATAACATTCTTGATTCTTATCAGTCAGGTTTCCAAAAACATCATAGTACAAATTTTCTCCTAACAAATCTGACTGATGACATTTGTAAGGGCTTTCATTCAGACTTAATCACTATTTTACTCATGCTGGACCTGTCTAAAGCATTTGACAGGGCCTCCCATGAAATTCTACTGGAAAAACTTTCAGCCGTCGGTTTCTCTCCGCAAGTCATTGGATGGTTTTCCGAGTACCTCTCAAACCGTACTCAATCTGTCATCATCGACAATTTGACCTCATCCGCTCTCAAAATTGTCAGCGGGGTCCCGCAGGGCTCAGTATTGGGCCCCTTGCTGTTTCTTATATACATAAACGACCTTGGTTGCAAAATCACCTATTCTAAGAGACTCATGTTTGCGGATGATTTACAAATATATATCCAAGTACCTTACAATGACTTAAACTTTGGAATTTCCCTCCTCCAAAATGATCTTCATGCTATTGATAACTGGTGTATTTTAAATAATTTCAAAATTAATGTTGATAAGACTAATTTTATAATTTTTGGTAAAAAAGCCTCTTGTGTCTTTGACGCCAATACTTCTTTTTATTTTGGGAGCTCACAAATTCAACTCTCCAAAACTGTAAAAAACTTAGGATTATTCATAGATCATGACATGAAATGGAGGTCACATGTAAATCATATAATAAAATCAGCAAATTATACTCTGTGCAGACTTAGGCACTTCAAACATCTAGTAAACTCAAAACTTCGCAAACAGCTTGTAACAGCTCTGATATTTCCTCTCCTTGATTCAGGAGCTTTTCCTATGGGCAAATTATCTGAACTTCAATATTCTCGTCTCCAAAAACTGCAAAATCCCTCTGTCAGGTATGTTTGCGACATTAAGTTCCCTCAAAGAACTTCCCCTGACAGAATAAAACTTGGCTGGCTTAACGTGAAACTCAGAGCAAAATATCTTTGCGCTGTGAACATCTACAATATTATCAACATCGAAAAACCTGATTACCTTAAGCAAAAAGTAAAAATTTACACCCCCTCAAGGGAACTTCGAGCCAAAAATTGCCCTCATCTAGTCATAAATCCCTCCACTAATCCTATTTACAGCAATTCTTCGTTAATCTATATGATCTCTTTCTGGAACTCCCTCCCTGAAGAAATCCGTTTCTCTCGCTCAATAGATGCTTTCAAGTCCAACTTGTATATGCATCTACTTGAGGTGGACAAACGTGACTCCAACATTCCAAATTAAATTAATTACTACAAATCTTTGGTCCATTCCTATTTACTTTCTTTTTCAAACCTTCATAGTTCTTACATTTATTAAATTCCTAAGATCATCTCTCCTATATACCCTTCCCTCTAAATCATTTTTCTCCCAATTTTTAAATTAATCATGTTATTTTATTTTATAGTAAATTAAAATTTAAATATCAATTTAATTATGTTATGCGTGACTGCAATTGTTATTTTATTATTTCTAATGTACTTCTAAAATTTTGTACAACCTTGTACGATAATAAACTTAATAAAAAAAAAAAAAAAAAAAGTGCTCAATTATATAATCAAATTCAGATAACCTAACGAACTATCTAGCTATTCTTGGCCTCAACTCTTTCTTGCTTTCTAGCATTTTTAGACTATTAAAATCTGTCTTAATTATATAAAAAGTATACCTAAAAAATTTACTCTAAACTTCTTGAAGCCACACAAAATTGTAAGTACTTCTGGTTCGATCGAATGATATATTACCTCATCAGACGTTGTTTTTCTGTTGTATAAGCTAACAGGGTGTAACTTTTTATCAGACTGTTCTTGAAAAATAATAGTGCTTCAACCGATATGCTTGCATCTGTGTGTACCACTGTGCGCGCATCTGGATTATAAGTTGACCTCGACTAAAACTTTTCTTTTATTTTTTGAAATAAGTTTTCTTGAGCTTTCCCCACTCAAATTTTGCATCTTTACATAATATATCAGATTCACCTCTTAGTTAATGCGATAGATATAACAAATCTTCTAAAATAACCGCAAAACTCGAGTAAACTTCTGATGCTTCTTATATCTTTTAATTTAGGAAAATCTTTAATTGTTTTTAATTTATCAGTTCCTGACTCAATACACCTATTTGAAACGTTGAAACCCAAATACTCAACCGATTTTTTTTAAACTTCCTTTTTAAAATATATATCGTAAGATCTGATTCCCTTAATACAATTAAAACTTGATTTTACCGATCAATAGCTTCTTTTACCGTTTTCGCTAAAATAAATAAATCGTCAAAATATACCATAGTCCATTTATATAGAAAACTACCTAAAATTTTATTAATTAATTTCTGAAATTGGGCTGGTTCCTCACATAGGCCAAACAGGATGCGCCGAAATCGGTAATGCCCATCCGAGATTATTAACGCCCGTATATTTTCGCTAATTTTCCTCAATCAGAACCTGATAATAGCCACTCATTAAGTTTAAGCTAGTGAACCAAATCTGCCAACGAAGTCGAACTAGTTGATCATCTATGCGCGGCATTGGATACTGCTATCATTTAATTCTTTAATTAATCCTACGATAATTCACGCACATGCGAAGATCACCATTTTTCTTTTTGAAAAGTAAAATTGGACTTGGAAACGGCGATTTACTGTCTTCAACAATATCTGATTCCTTTAATTCATTTATCATATTAGTAACTTTTTTTCTTTCATGAAAACTAAGTCTATATGGCTTATATTATATAGGATTTTCTGACATTAATTAAATAGGCATCTCTATATTATTCGTACACCCAAGCTGCTTCATATTTCTAACTACAACATCTCTATATTCATTTATAATCTGCATTAATACCTGTTTATCCTCACCTTCAACATTTGTATTTATATCTGCTTCTAAAATTGGCTCTACGTTAACCAATTTCTTTGCACGTATCACCACAGTTAATTAATTTCCCTGTTGAATAGAATAATTACTTTTACTTTTACGTTCAGTACTATAATACACGTCACTACAGCATCGTCTGTTTCCACCAAAATACCTTAATATAAGGTGCCCGTTTTCTCTCAGACCACCTTCTACACAAGTTTCAGAATTTCTAAAGTTTATCCCGCTAATCACATGACCCGAAAAATTTGGCGGAATAACTTGCTCTTCTGATGCCCATAACGCTGTTTTTGATTTTTGTTCTGCTTCTATTTTAAACAAATCTTCAACATTCTGAGCGATATGTAATTTACCCCCAATACTCAACATATTAACGTACGGATGTTCTGTAAATGGATGTCCAACCAAAAGTTTGATTTCCTGGATCTCGTTCAGTACAACATGAACTTTAGCTTTAACTTCCACGTCGTCAATATTTAAAAATGCAGTTAGAAAACCAAGTGCTTAAACTCTACCATTTCCATAACCTTGTAATGACCTTGAATTAGTTTCATAACAAGACAAGTCCGTCTTAGCTTCTCTTATTGAGAAGTTCATTCCTCTCTTCTCTTATCTTCTCTGCCACTGCACTACAGCTTGAGTCAATATAACTTTTGATTTCTTATTACCGTTGACTCTAGCCTATTTAAAATACTTTGCATGTGTATTCACATTAACCATTAAAACATTATTCTCTTTCTTTATTTCACTTTTCACACTTTTATTTTCTTTGCACTAATACGAATAATGTTCCTTTTTATTGCAAGCAAAGCACGTAACTTGACTTGGCAAAGTCCTTATTTTCTTTTTTAATAAATTTTTCAGTTTTAGTGTCATTACATTTTGTGGGCAATTTTTCAATTTGTGCCCAAACTTGTGTCACACGAAACACTTAGCCGGCAGCGCCGTATCTATAATATACGTAGCCCCAGTTTTTAGTACCGGTAATAAGTTTTCCGGCATTTCATATCGTTTTAAAGGCCCTAAATAATCTTGAAAACGCACATTATTTAGGCCCATCACGAACGATTGGATTATTTCTCTATTTTTCATGCCAGCTTTAATGGATTTAGATAACTTTTCATAGTTGTACAATTAAAACATTACACATTACAAATAAAAAACTATGTATTTTAAATGGGAAAAGTGCGAAAATTTTTATAAAATAAAATGTTTTGAGACTTCTAAAATTTTGGGGATAAATTTTTGTATGTCTAAACATCATTTTCTATATGTTAGCTGGTGTTTTAAAAAATTTTGAAGCGCGTTAAAAAATTAGAAAGTGGAAAAGTCAAAATTTTCATGTTATTTAAATAGGAAACATTGAACATCTTTGGTTATTGCCTATTTAGCCAATTGTGCCCAGATATCCCCTAAAATAATAATCTACAACAATCTTATCTTACATAATGTTTGAACTTCGATCTTGAATGATTAAACTTGTTCAAACATTTTTATTTGCGAAAACATAAATAATAAACGATTATATCAAATTTATTTATTCTTTTGGAATATTTTGACCAATAATTCTGTCAATAAGCCAAAAAGTAAGATGAAGCAATGGTGTATAAATCAATAATTTATTTTTTATCACACTAAATAAAATATTTCTTCGAGTTTAAAAGTTTTATATGTGCATAAAAATACGAATTTATTTGTAGAAAATTTTGTATAAGTATTGAATTTTAAAATGATAAAATATTTTTATCTTGCTTTACAATGCTTGTTTTACAATTTAACAAAATTAAAATAATTTATAAATTCTAGCAATTTCTAATATCAGAGAGCTACTACAGCAATACATACTTTTAAAATAAAAGTATATAAATAGCAGGTAATTACATCAATAAATCGTTTTTTTTAATAATATTACGAAGAATAAATTTTAAAATGAAATTTTAAGTAAAAGATTTTATTTTAATTTTATTATTTTTTTTTTTACTTTTGACTTTTATAATTTACAAGGGATGGCCCGGGAAGACCGCTATATTTGGCACGCAAATTGCAGCAGTGTCTATCCCAAGAAAGCGTTTTTCACTGCAATCATCTCTAACGGTTAGGATGTCGGTTTTTTATAGAAAATCCAACTGTCTGATACGGTACCCAAGAAGAAATTAAGTGGTTGGCATCTAAGGTTTTTCTAAAGATTATTAACCGTTTTAAATCGTGCAAGAATACGCTAATGCCTTTCGACCTCTGCTAACCATGTATAACTAATAAAATCGGTTTTCATCTGTTCCTAACCATATAGAAATCCTGAATTAGTTTTCTGCCATCCTCAACCATGCAGTACATACTATAATATTCTTCAACCACAGTCTTAACCTTAGGGCTAAGTATAAAAATAATTATTTTGATATCTACCGTCACTAACCGTCTAGAGATCTAATTCCCATTTTCATCCATTATAACTTTTGATGAAAATGGGTCTTATAGGTTTAAAAAAAAAAATTCAATTTTTATTCAATATAATAAAATATTCTATAACTATATAAGTTGTAATTTGGCGTCCCAAATGTGGCTGCCTCCCTTGTTACCGATTATTTATATTATAGGTAATTCAACAATTTTTATGCACGACCAACATCGTATAGATGAAGTCGTGTTGTATAAGTTTATCAGCTCAAAAAATAGGAAGTTCCCAAAAATGTCTGTTTTGTAGAAAAATTTGTTATATTATGAAAGTCATTTTGATGTCTCTAACATACTTATACTGAATGTCTGTGTGTTAGTATGTACGTTCGAAAAATTTGCTAAGCAAATATTTAAACTGACTTGATTAATCACAAAATTTTTGAAATCATATCTATTTGTGCCTCGTACAGTTTGGCCAATTATTGTTGTTAAGTTATTATAAAAAAACTAATAATAACTGGCTAACTGAAAAATTCTCAAAAAATAGTAAATATCAGAAGCAACTTAATAAATAAAGAAAATAAATTGTGTTAAAATTGACGAAATTTCATTTAGTTATTGTCAAGTTATTTCATAAAAACTGATTTCAGATGTCTGAAAATTAACTAAGAAATATTTAAAAATAACAAAATTTTTAAAGAAATATTTATATTCATATCCCGTATTCATATATATATATTATAATAAGGCGAAAATTTTAAAAAACTCGAAGTTTAATACAAAAACGCAATAAATTCACTTTATCTAAAAAAACAATCAAAATATATAGACGACTTTTTTTCAATTTTATTGTAAAGTACTAAAAGCAGTTGCATATTTTAGAGTCAACTAGATACTTTGTTAAAATTTAATACTTTTTTAACATTTTATTGTATCAAATTACTGTAATCTAAGGCTGATAAGCAAAACTTGTATTATAATCATTATAAAATGAATTTTTTTGTATGAATCATTAAATCATGAATTTTTATGATGAGTAGTATACATATTTAAAATTTTAATAAATTTAATATAACAGCAGGGAAAAGTTTAATTAACTGCTTGAATTTTCAAGGAAATGCCTCAAAATTCAAGCCATGGACTTTCTTCAGCCATAGAGGCTTTTTTCCTTTATCCTGCTAAATTTTTCTTGATCTCAACAGAGTTTGGCCTCGTACCAATTTTGTACGTTATTGGCTTTCACCTCGGTTCTTAAATCTCACCTCCTTTTTCAAAAAGGTACACAGAATTTACATTTCTAAAAAATACAATAAAGACAATAAAAATTGCAAATATGCCATATATAAATAAAATAAAAAATAGCTGATATACAAATAAAAAAAATTTTCTTTTTTCACAATAATTTTGCTATCATTGAAATAATCTTTAATAAATCACATTTTTTTATTCTTTGATGTTTTACCGAATTATTATTTATGATGATATTAATAATAAAAAAGTGTATAGTAAATTAAAATATTTGTAGAAAAAAAACAAATTTTTTTTTTTTCTTAATCTTTCGATGAAAATTAAATTGTATTATAAATCAATATCATTTATAAAATCAAACGAAAAATTTCATTTTGAGTCATTGCATTTGAAATTATTGAAGATGTATAATATAAATCATTTATTGTGACAATTTAATTTACTGTGTTATTTATTTATTTTAATTATTAATATGTGGTTATTTGATGCATACAATTTATTGCTATTTATGTGCTCTTTAATTATAATTCAATAAATTTTTTTATAGTTTACTTGTACGTACGTTTAATAATATTTACTTGAATAGGTAAATTGATTCTTTCAATAAAAAATCCAATTGCTGCTATGCTGGAAAAAATATCAGGTTGTGGTAGCCTACTTTTTTCAAAATGTTGTAAATTAGATGAAACCTAAAGAAAGGTAAAGCGAAAATGTTTTACTTATTTTGTACCTACATCTGCCAAGCAATCAGGAAATTTATAAAGATTTTTTTTTAAGTGTGTTTTGGAGCATTCTTTTTGTTTATTTAATTTGCAACAGTTTTCAAAAAATGAAAAATTCCGACAACTACAACCGCACGTGGTTGTAACAACTAGATTTTTTTCAGTGTAGAGCATTTAAATAAAATTTCAAATTCAAATATGATGATAATTTTAGGAATTATCTAAATTCAATATTTTTATATTTTTTAGATTTTTTATCAAAATGGTTGGTAAAAGACACATCCAAATATTGATCACTTCAATAAGTTTATTAATATTTGAATCTATGGTAATTTCTCAATCGATTGCTATTATTGCAATGACAAATAAGAACAGCACAAATCCAAATTTTGAAGTAATAAAAAAAATTTATTTATTTAAAAAAAAAAATAATATTTATACTATTTTTTACATTTTTTGTATAGCCATTTAATTGGGGCTCATCCGAAATATCCTACATTTCAAGCGGAGGTCAATTTGGCAATTTAATTTTCCTTATTCCTTCAGCTTACTTAGCTCATATAAAAAGTAGTAAACAAATATTTTCTGCAGCCTGTTTAATTTGCGGAATTTTGAATTTATTAGTTCCTGTATTGGCGATAAATTTTGGTTGGGAAGGAATGTTACTAAATAGAGTATTTATAGGAATTTTTGGTGCATTCCTCATGTCCAGCTTTCCGAATTTGTTAGCAAAATGGGCTCCTGTAGCTGAAAGGGGAAGAATGAGTAAAATTATTTTAATTTTGCAGAAAATTATTATTTCAAAAAAAAATATATAATAAAAGATATCTTGTTTAATAGGCACGTTCTCAAGTACGAGTTTATCATTAGGAACAGTTTTTGGAACTGTATTATCTGGTGTCATTGCTAAATCACGATATGGTTGGCCAGGGATATTTTACATATTTGGCTTTGTAACCGTATTTTGGTCACTGATAATAACTTTTAATCTTTATGAATCTCCTTCTCTTCATCCAACAATATCAAAGGAAGAATTGAATTTGTACGAACAAAACAATGGATTTGAAATTTCAAAGAAAAAAGTATACTTTACGATATTAAATTTAAAAAAATTTAAATGTTACTTATTTTTTTTTATTTATTTTTTAGACGAACAAACCACCTTGGAAAAAAATATTTACTTCGAAACCTTTGTGGGCAATTGCTGCTACTTTTTCTGGATTTTCTTGGGGCACAGTCATTTTATCTGGCCAAAGTCTGTTATACATGACAAATGTTTTGAAATTAGACGTTGAACACGTAAGCATCTAATGATAATTTTGAGGTAATTTTTTTCAATCAAAATTAACAATTTTTTTTTTAGATTGGAATGATTTCAGCAGGCTCTCACATCATATCTTGGTTTATAGCTCTTGGGCTTAGCTGGTTTACAGATCACATAATAAAAAACGGAGCTTCAAGAACTTTGGTTAGAAAAATTTGCAATACAGTTGGAATGTGGGGGCCAGCATTATTTTTAGTCATACTGGTGTGGATAAATTCTACAAATAAATATTGGACAATACTTTTAATTTTTTTAGCATCAACTGCAAGATCAGGGTGTCATTCTGGTTGGGCAATCAATTTGCTGGAAATATCACCAAATTATGCTGGTATTGTAGGTTCTATAACGCTTACGTTAGGAGCTATCAGTTCTTTTATTTCACCTCTTGTGTGGGGAGCTGTAGTTGAAGATATGGTAAATAAGAATTTTATTTAGTCATAGAATTTAATTACTGAGCTGAGAATATGAAAATCTTAGATTTACACTTATAAAGATGATAGTTTTTTTGCAAAAATTAAATATACTTAAAAGATTGTTTTAAACTAATATTTTTTTTTGTTACAAAATCATATAATTATCGCGTGAAAATTTATTAAAAATTTTATTTACAATGTCAGATAAGAATCGAAAACGCTAATCATTTATAGATTCTAAGACTAATATGAATTGAAGAAAAAGGTCCAAGCTACTTGTCACATAATATGAAAAATAGACTTTTTTTGTAAAGAAAAATTTTGCAAGAAGGAATTGTCTTTACTTACATCTATTTGATTATTACACAAAAATACACTTCTGACCCATATATTTTGAACTCAGTTTTATCAACTTATTTTTACTAACAACTAATAATTTTTGTTTTATTTTTTTGTTACAGACTAATAGTAACCAATGGAATGTAATATTTTTGATAACAGCGATTATTCTTTTTCTTACGAATATAGTGTATCTTATTTTTGCTCATAGTGAAACTCAAACCTGGGATAATCCAAATATCAACAAAAAAAATTCAGTGATATCCGTTTACGAATCAGCAATCATTAGTTCTCCTCTGTAGAAAATTAAATATATAACTTTACTGTTAAAATAATCAGATTTTCCAAAGAAAACTTGGATTTAAATAAGATCTAATTAAATTACTAGTGCCTAGATAGGATAGCTATTTTTTAAACAAGGGAATAAATATTGGTTTTGACGTTGCATGCAGTTGTATGCACGAGCTAGTGTAGCAAACGAATGCAGACAGCATGCAAAAGTTGAACTCTATATTTTGTTCTGTAATTTAAAACGTAGTTTAGCGCATAATGGTAATAAAAACCGTCTCCCTGGAGTTAAAAATAAGCTTTTTTGCCCTAGATATATATATAAAATACTTTTTAATGCAAAATTAGCACTTGGCAGCAGTAAAAAGAAAATTTTGCGTTAATTTATAAAAAAATGTCAAAAATCGATAATTGGACCTAAAAGGCTAGAGAGGCTTTAAAATAGACTTATTTTTAGTAGCACTTTCGGGAAAAAAAATAGTTGGGACTAAAAAAGTACTAGACTTTTCGTAAAAAGTTATTCACAAGGGATTAATAAAAATTAAAAAAGACAAAATGACGTAACAAAAGTAGTCATAAAGCTACGATGCCGGATTAGGCACTCTGCATCATTTTATGGCAACCAAAGAATATTTTTTCAAGAGGATTAAAAATATACAAGCATACTAGACAAATTATAATTTTAAAATTATTCTGTAGTACCCTTAATCAGAACGATTTAGCTAATAGATGCCAATAATATCTTTTACCAAGTATTTAATTTCCAAAATGAACTGTAACACATTTCAACTAACATTTGCATTCGGACCAAAAATTTAGTTTCCGCGGAAATTCTACATTTGGATGCAGATTTTTATGAATTTAGAAGACTTTAGGTAAAAACAGCGAAATTTTAAACTTAAAAATTGAAATATCAAATTTTTTGAGGAAACTTTTTCCATGTTAAATTTATAGAAATTAATTTTATTCTTAAAAATTTCGCTGTTTTGATATACAATCTTTTGAATTCATAAAAACCTATATATCGGAATGTAAAGTTTCCCACAAAAACCGAATTTCAGACCAGATTTTTATTTGGTAACGTAAAATTGTAGGAAATTTGAAATTTATAAGATTTTTATTAAAATTATTAGGTAATTGCTTTATTTTCAATGTTAACGCACATTTAAAGTTATATGAAAATCGTTATGTAAGAAATTTAATTGATCTTTGGCAATGTTTTTTATTTAAGATATTACAATTTATAGTAATAAAATATCAATAAATTTTTTATTTTCTTTTTCTTTATTTACTTTATTTTTTTATTTCAACTCATTTCCTTCTAATACCTGCAACTACTAACATATTAACAAACTTGCTCTGTATTATCATAATAATTTGGACTCTGGTTTAGCACATTCACTTTTTAAGACATATTCATTACTTTCAAAATACTTAGTTTGATTTTTGCGATACTCAAAGTTAATAGAAAATTTTTATTTGGTGTTTAAAGAGTTTAAGCTGAAAAGATATATTAAAATTTCTTTTAGTTATTCCTTAAAAGTGTCAATAATTTTTTCCGGTAGTAAAAAAATTTTTTTGAAAAACAATTATTTTCAAAAAGTGGACAAAAAACTTAAAATGGTGATCAAAAGCCAAAACATGGATCTGAAAGTAACTGAAAATCTAGAAAAACTATTATATTTTGTCATATTTTATGGAAAAAGTATTTTAAAAGCAACTAGTATTTATTTGTAACTTCGAAGGTTAGCCCAGAAAAAGTTTGAGGAGAACTTCCTAATTTGTCAGTAATATACAAAAAGTAATTATATTAAGTAATTTTTGCTTTAATTGAATATTATTTTGCACTAATTTAAAATTAAAGTAAAATTTTCTTATTGAAATTTAAAATTAAAAAAAAAAGAGTAACTTACTTTTCTTTTAAATATTTTGTTAACATTCATAATTAAAAATAATTTCTTAAATGCAATTTATTATTATTTGCAAGCCATGTAGTAAAAAAAGTATACTAGAATAGAAAATGAAATTTTAAGATTATTTGTAAAACTATATGCTTACTTAAGATGATTTTAGGATACCCCAAATGAAAATTGAGCCTTTTTAACTGCAACCCGGGTAACTTTGGATTTTGATTGTATACTCTTCATATTAAAGTCTAAAGTTTAATAGAAAACAATGAAATTAAATTATTATTAATTTTGTTTAATTGATCAACCCATAGTTAATATTAGTTTGTAGTTTTTTATTAATTGACCAGTACATTACCCATTACTTGTCAATTAATAGAAAACTGCAAATGAAATTAAAATTTTCAATTAATTAATGATAACTATTGATATTTTCAATTTTTTGTAAATTTTTTGTCACATTTTCTCAATTAATTAAAAATATATCAATAATTATCACTAGTGAAATATGGAAAAATGCTTTTTGTTTTAATTTTTCGGGTAATAAAGAAGAATAAAAATTAAAAACTTGTGTCAGCTTTAGATTTAAATGGTGTAGTATTTTGCCTAAAAGTGGGTTATACAGATCTTTTTTCTCTTAAGTAAGGCAGCTTTGCAACCACAGGTTTATACGGTTAATAATAATTTTTAGGTAAAACATTTTATTATTTTATGTGTCCGTTCACAATATACTT
The DNA here is from genome assembly GCA_022575985.1 of Anagrus nilaparvatae. Classification (NCBI taxonomy): domain Eukaryota; kingdom Metazoa; phylum Arthropoda; class Insecta; order Hymenoptera; family Mymaridae; genus Anagrus; species Anagrus nilaparvatae. The sequence continues at coordinate 4,316,769 of JAKSXM010000246.1, read as the reverse complement.
TAAAAAAATAAATTAAAAACAATTTATTTTTTTTTTAAATAAAATTTATTTATTCCGTCTAATAGTGACAAGTCAATTATTGCTAACTGATGTGTTTCGAGATATGTAATCTCATTTTCAAAGATTTAAGAAAATTATTATTTTCATGTTATCACTTTGATATAACGAAGTATACTGAAGGTAAATTTTTATTATTCTTATACATTTAAAATTTTTAAAACTTAATTTTTATATTTACAGAAAAAAACATTACTACAGATACAACAATAAATATAAATTCATATCACCCATACACACAAAAAATAGCAGCATACAATAGCCTATTACATAGCATTAAATGTACCATTAAATATCGAAAAATTCAATAAAGAAATTAGAATCATTAAACAATTTGCACATGCAAATGGGTATAACTATGAATTAATTGATAAATTAATAATAAAACATAAAAATAAATAAACTCTACACAAAATAATAACATAATATATACAAGTTCTAGATACACAAATTTATTACCAAAAATTTTAAAATCAGAATTAAATAAATTAAATATTTGTATTGCATTTAAAACCAATAATAATATATTTAAATTATTAAAAAATAAAAGTAATATTTGAACAGGCATGTATAAATAAAACTGTAATGACTGTAATATTATGTTTTACATAGGTCAAACAGGTAGACCATTCAAAGATCGTTTTTCTGAACATCTATCAACAAGAAAGAATCTTATAGATAATAAATAATGATAATAATAACGACAATAATGATAAAAATAAAAAAATACCCTGCCAACTAGCTGCCACTAAGGTTTCTCAAACAATGAGCTTAATACTTCAATATGCCACAGATATCACAGATAACAAGTATGCAATCATACATACATTTATATTAACTTTTAAAAGTTTTTTTTATTGATCAATAATTTTAGAAAAAATTTTCAAAAAATTAATTATCAGATTCGAGATATCGAGTAAAAATCATATTTTCAAATATAAGTACTTTCATAGAACTAAATGAAGTATTACACCCAAAAAAAAAAATATTGCAGTTTTTGAATTTTTTTTGTTTTTTTAATTTTTAGGAAAAAATTTTTAAAAAATTCAGTATCAGATCCAAAAAATTACTATAAACAAACTTTCTAAAACTAGTATTCTCAAAGAAATAAATTAGATACTACGTCCAAAAAGAAAAAAATATTTAGTGTTTTTTGTATTTTTTTGTGACAAAAATTTTGGGAATTAATTTAAAAAAATTATTTATCATAGATTCGAGATATCGAGTAAAAATCATACTTTCAAATATAAGTACTTTCGTGGAAATAAATGAGATATTACATCCAAATTAAAAAAAAAAAAAGTACCTCGAGCTTTTTTGGTAAAAAAATTTTTGAAAAAAAAATTAGGTCTTAATTTTATAACGGTTGTGAAACATCACCGGTTGCAATATTTTCAGATATTAGTACTTTCATCGAATTAAATGAGGTATTACATAAAAAAAAAAAAATATTGCAAGTTTTTTAATTTCTTTTTTTTTTAATTTGAGAAAAAATTTTTAAAAAAATTTGGTGTCAGATCCAAAAAATGACTATAAACAAATTTTCTAATACTAGTACTTTCATAGAAATAAATTAGGTACTACGTCCAAAAAGAAAAAAAAAGGTGTTTTTTGTATTTTTTCGTAAAAAAAATTTTGGGAAAAAAATTTTCAAAAAATTAAGTATCAGATTCGAGATATCGAGTAAAAGTCGTACTTTCAAATATAAGTACTTTCGTGGAAATAAATGAGGTATTACATCCAAATTAAAAAAAAAAAGTACCTCGAGCTTTTTTGATAAAAAAATTTTTGAAAAAATTGGGTCTTAATTCCATAATGTTTGTGAAATATCACCGATTACATACATACACACATACACACACACACACACACACACACATACAAACTTTTTTTTAAAACCGGTTTTTTAGCTTTGACCTATCACAATTCCTCTTTGAGGAACCAAAATTTGATTCAAATATCTCTATCCATTATTTCACAATCCTACCTTGAATTCAATCTACTTGATTTCATCGTTGGATCATAAAGTAGAGCATCTAATGATTATGATGTAATGATGAAAATGTAATTATCATGAGATAATTCAGTTAAATTAATAATTAATTGATAATTCCTACGTATGTTAGGGATGGAGGTAGAAAAGGGAGGTAGAAAAGAAGAATGTGAGTGTATACATAAACACTCACATATACGTATGGCAGCATGCATTGGTTTATGGAAACATTTAAATAAATTTTATTTAATAATTATAATTTAAATAAAAAAATAATTTACTTTATTTTAAAACTAAATTTATAATCAAAATATGTTGTAATAAACAATATATGTCTTTAAATATTTAATCTGTATTCATTTTCTTCTGACTTATCTGCTTCTGACTTTTCTTTCTTTTCTCTCCTCCTATTGCCTAGTTTGATTCTTATTGAATCATCTGACCTTGTACTAACTATAATTTGTCTTGTAGGTTTCCCTGTACAAATTTCTTTATTTTTTACTTTTTCTAGAATATCATTTAGTACGTCTATTTCATCGTTAGTAAATGTTTCTAGTTTTCTTTTTTTACTCTCTTTTTTGCTTTTTTTTCCTGTAAAAATACAAAAAAATAATTTATTAATTAATTGAATATTGAAGTTTTTTAAATATTGTAAAAAGTAATTGAGATATATAAACTTACAGATTTTCTTTTCCTATTTTCTGAATTTTCTCTATCTGCATCTTTCGTTTTATTTTTATTCTTCAATTTTTTTCCTCTATCTTTTTTTTCCTTCTTTTTTTCTTTCTTATTTTTTATATGATCTTCCTCCAAATTTTTCGTGTTTTTCTCTTGTTTTTCTTTCTCTTACTTCTTCTTTTCTTTCTCTTGTTTTTCTTTCTCTTTCTCCTTCTTTTCTTTCTCTTTCTCTTGTTTTTCTTTCTCTTTCTCCTTCTTTTCTTTCTCTTTCTCTTGTTTTTATTTCTTTTTCTCCTTCTTTTCTTTTTCTTCTCTCTATAATCTTTCCATCTCTAATTTTTCATCCACTAATTTTTCTGTCTCTAACCTTTTATTTTCTATCGTTTCAGTCTCCAGCCTTTTATTGTCTTCTTTAGTATCATCTTTTGTAAGGTACAATTTATGTTTTTCTTTAAAACAGAAAGATTTACAACTCTCTGAACCTTTTGAATGCGATGAACCCGGCGATTTTCTTGAACCCGATGCACCCGACGATTTTCCTGAACCCGATGAACCCGACGATTTTCCTGAACCCGATGAACCCGACGATTTTCCTGAACTCGATGAACCTGACGATTTTCTAGATTTATTTAAACTTGCTCTTGATCCTGATGATGTAGAAGATTTTGACCTCGATTTTTTAGATCTTGATGACATATTAGTTTTTGATCTGGATCTTGATCTATTATTTTTATATGTTTTAGGTGCAGAGTTTTTAAAAACTACTAATTCTGTAATGAAAAAAATTGTTTTAGGACTCTATGTAATATTAATATATATTAAAAAATTACTTTAAAAATTACCTTTCATCTCCGATATATAATTGGTAGTTGTTTGTGACAGGTCATCCATTTTTTCTGAGTCTTTTGCCTGAGATGCAGGTTTAAGTCTGTTGTAAAAAAAATTTTCCTAAATTATTCAGATATATTAAATAATGACTTTAAACATTACCTTTAACGTCAGAATTACGTAATATATGATCATTCTTAATTCTTAGTTTGTTAACCGTTTCTGCAGGAGTGACAGTTTCAAAGCTATCCATACCTGTTTTAAAAAAAAAATTTCTTAAGTCTGTATGCAACATTAAAATATATGAAAAAAATTACTTTTGAAATTAGGATCCTCTATAAACGTAATATTTTGTATGTTTTCGTTAGTGATGTTACTAGAGTGTTCTGGAATTAACAATTCAACACTATTACATTGACCTTGTAGTCCTTGCAGCAAATGTGCTACAGTGAGGCTTTCACTAGATGCTTCAGTTGAAGCATCTTGTTTTGGTATTACTTTTACAAAAGAATTATCATTATCATTAAAGTGTAAGAACCTTCTTGAGAATTTGACATTTCTGCATTGCTGCTTAATTTCAGTTATTTCTTCTGACGTGAACTCACAAGGGTGTATACTCTTTCTTAACAGTTTTATTCTAAAATGAATACAAATCAAAAATAAAAAAAAATATTTAATTATAAATAAACATTTAAAAATTTTATGCTATGTTTACCTTGGATCTGTGGATTGCATTACCAAAAATGTAAAAATTTCAGAACTTACAGTATCATCTTCTGAACATACATTGTCTTTCATATTAAATAGCAAAAACAAGTCATACTCATCTGGATATTTTTTGTTTAAAACATAACTTAATTTGTTATATTCAAATCTGTAATTCAAATCATCTAAGAATGTATATTTGGCTATCACTGAAACTAAATCGGGAATTCCTTGATTTTCTTCGTTGTTTATATGTAATAAAATTAAAATTATTAAGGTATCGACTGAATTGTATAGACTACTCTTATCAAAATTTCCCTCATAATCATTCTTCAATAATTCCAAAGCTCTTTCATTAGATGGTTCCAGAAGCATTTGTAAAAAAATCTCATTCAAATTCAGCTCATGACCTTGCTAGTATTTAAAAAAATGTGGATCAAAGCTTCAGATGCAAAAAGCTTTGGATAATTTTTATAATTTGCTTCAGTTTTCAAAATATTAATAAACCTTAATATGGTATTATTTAAATGCAGTGGAAAATCATCGACTCCTATAAAGCAATTATTGCTTATTAATAAATTAATATGCTCTTTTTCCATCTCAATAAATTTTGCTGACGAGCCATTCAGTAGATATTTACTTAAAAGCAATAAAGAAGTACACTTCTTTAAGCGATTCATAAATATCGTTAAATTGTTTAAGCTGTTGTCGCAGTTCCCTTCTGTGGTAGAAATTACTAATGGTTTGATACAAGAATATGATGTTGGCAAACAACTTTATAAAGTCTAAAAATAGAAAATAAATTAATTAACGCTAGCTTACTAATACAAATTAATGTAAATTAAAGAATAATATTAAACTGCTTTATTGTTAATGAGTCGCCCATAGCGTGTATCGCATTAACAGCAGTTCAATAATTTTTTTAAATTAAAAATAAATTTTTTATTTTAATTTTTTATTTTTTGTTTCTTGATGTTAATAAAATGTTAAATTAAATTAAAAATTAAAATTTATTAAGATATATAATATTCTAGAAAAGTGATTAAAATAGTTGTAGTAATTCTTATTGATCTCGATAATCGATATTAATAAATTAGGTACTTAGTTACTCTTCAAGTTACATTATTTATAGTCGATTGTTAGAATTTAAAAGAAAAATAAATATATTACCGAAATAATATTATATAATACAAATATGTATGACATTATATAAAATTTATAAATGTTTTTTTTGCGTAGGAAGTAGAGAATTGCGTTACGCATACTGTTCAGACCAGATTTCTTCATTTCGAAGCATCAGGCCAACCTCATTCTCAGGTATGATTTTGCCGATGTTAGTTACAAATTGAAACTTTTTAACGGTCCATCTGTCGGATTCGAAGAATGCGTGTTCCAGCGTGTCTTGTTTGCCAGGACAGTATATACATACAGTGCTATTCATCTTCTGGATCCGAAAGAAGTAGGAACAAAAAAGCCCACATCCATTTTCTAAGAATTTGTTAAAAAAATAATTAATGTCCCCGTGCCCTTTATTTAACCAAGGTGATATTTCTCCCATCAACTTCTTGGTTCATTTTCTTTCCAAGTAGGAATTTCTTGCTTAGGCTGTTCTGGAGCGAAGTAGCATTTGCGTGGTCAATGCCTTCCCTCTTTGTTCAGATAGATATACTGTCTCTCAAGAGCCAGCAGATCTATCGGGATTACCCCGGCAATGATTAGAGCTGCCTCCAAGGACACTGTGCGATAGGCACAGGAGATCCGCAGGACTCCTTGCCTCTGGACGCTCGAAAGCTTAGACGCATAAGTGACCTTCTTTATGCAGTTGGCCCATAAATCGGTGAACGACATAAAAAGCCTGCGTTTTCCAGTCTAAAGCCCGCACGTGTTTCTCATTAGCCTGCTTAACGCAGTAGTGAGCCTCTGGCAGCCTTCTCCGTGGTTCTCCGAATCTGCGCCATGAAAATGTATAAATGTTAAAAACATATTAATTAATTAATTTATAAATATACTCTATTTATGAAAGTTATGAAAAAGAAATTTAAATTAGTAAAACAAAATTCGCAGTCACGGTAACAGCAAGTATCATGTAGCAATTATTAAATAGGTACTTTGGCAGAAACTGTTGGTTTTTACCAAATCATTTGTTTACGATAAAATTCATCACTTTCAATTAATAACTAAATAAAGTTAAAATACAATAAGTATAACTAATAATTATAAATATTAATACATTTCAATCTTGATAAATATATCTAAAAGAAAAAATTTGCAGATCAAAATGCATTAAATTAGTAAATACTTAAAACTACATAGAGTTTGTAATCTAGACTTTAGTGCATTCTTATAATTCATTAGATTCTGCTCATCTTTGGAAAGATTTAATTATTTTATTATTCTTGTTTTTGCAAAAATATTAGTAAATGTGCATTTAGAAATTTATTATTTAAAAAGTAATAAAAAAAAATGTATTATTTCTTTGTTAAATTTTCTTTCTTCATGTGGATGCAGTTTTCATCATATTAAAAGCACTGTAGGACACTCTTAATATCTAAAAAAAAATAATTTATTACAGAAGGATTTTTAAAATTTAAATAGAAAAATAAAATTTATACAATATTTCTAAAGCCTTCAAAAGCAAAATATCTATTTATTTTTCAGTAGGATAAAATAAATGAACATTTATTATTAAATGGGGCATTCCACATTAAGACATGTTTTTAGATAAATTTTTCAAAGTTAATTGTCAAAAAAATACAAAAAATATTGTAAAAATTGAAAAAAATTTTGTTTACATAAGTATTAAATATCACAAAAAAATTTCTTTTTTTTTTCTTTTCGTAGAAGATCACAGATGGCGCACAGTGCGGCAAAATGGACAAAAATCGCTCTCCCAAAGACATTTTATTCTTTTGATTTAATTTTTGCGGAAAATTACTTGTAAAGTGGTACAGATTTGTGAGTTGCTGCAACTTTTTTGAATTTTAACTTCTTTTTTTTTTTTAAACGCGTTTCAGATGTAAAACTTAAACTTGCAAAATATTGAAAAAAATTTTTTAAAAATTATTTTTCTATTTTTAATGTTATATCTGTGGCTGCAAGGAAAAAGGTCTTAACCCACAATTTCCGAAAAATTGATTTTTTTTCATTTTTGAATTTTTTGTCTATATATCTTTCATAAAAATCAAAAGTATTAAAAAAAAAAAATATATATAGATCTAAAAAATTAAAATAAAAAAATACAAAATTTTATAATTTTATAGTAAAACGGCATAACTGCATAAGATTACAGTAAAATGACACAAGCTACTTATTATAGCTTATGAAGTGTTTAGTATATAATATTAGAGAAGGATAATAAGTCACAAGATTTGTTAGGTAGAGAGAGAGAAGCGAAATCTTTTCATGCGTATTTTTTAAAAATTAAGGACCTTTATATTTTTTATCGCTATAATTAACAAAATAAAATTTTATTTATAAAAATTATTTATTTATTAAAAATTTTATTTATTAAAATATTTTTAAATATAGGTTATTTTTTCAAAAAAAAATTTTTAATGTTTTTAATGTTTTTAATGTTTTAATACACTGTAAATTTTTTATTACTTTAAAATCCTATTTTCTTGCAAAAAATTTTTTAAATGTAATATGCTTCACAAAATATTCAGTTAAACACTATAAACTTTAATAAAAACATTATTACACAAATTTTAAATACACTGCAAATATTTTATACAAGAATTATATTTAAATCAAATTTAAAAATTTTTACACATTAAAATGTATTTTTGCTTTTTTTAGTTTTTTTTCTTGTTTTATCTTTTTCCACTGGACGTTTTTTTGATGGTTGCTTATCAGTATTATTACCTTGTAACTCTTCATTTGTTGATTTTAAAATTTCAATATATGGATTAGTATTTTTATTTTTTTTTGCGGAAACTTTTTTCGTGGATTGTTTATCAGTGTTATTACCTTGCAATTCTTCATTAACTGATTCTAAAATAGCAACATCTGGATCAGTAGTTTCTGTTTCCTTATCACTTTTAAGTTGTTTATAAAATTCATGTACTTCTGGCTTTAGCAAACTAAGCATCTCTATTAAATCTTGTTTTTTTTCTTTTGAGATAGAATTAGGTCCTGTGTATTTTAAGCTTAAATTTTCTTTTACATTATTTAAACTACAATTTCTTCTTAGAAAATTAGCCTTTTTAAAATTTTCTTCTTCACTTAAACAATTTTTATAAGAAAACTCCCCATTATTATTATGAGAATATCTTATCCATCGTATATTTTGCCAGACTATTTTTTCTTTTTTGCAATTAATTGTACGCAAAACTAATGGTCCGGTGAATAATTTTGCAAAATCAAAAAACTTTTCAAGATCCATAATTACAACTATGTATGGATTTTTGGGCTTAGTTTCCCTGACAATAGTATACCAATCTTCAGGTATTTGAACAGAAAAACCTATTCTTTTTTTGGCTTTTTCGATTAAAGCATGTTCAGCATCACACTCCATATGCGTATGTCCTGGTTCTAAAAATTTGTGATCAATAGTTTTAATGTGAGGGTGTTCTTGTAAAATTGTTAAAAACATTGCTAAAATATAGTTATTTTTATTCTGTCCTGAACATGAATCAGAATAACAAATTATATGCTCAACATTTTCTGGCAAACTATTTATAAAGTATTTTAAACAACTACCAATTTCACATGGGCCTCTTTGGGCAACCCCTTCATACCACATAAAACACATTGTTTTTTTATTCGTCATGTCAGTTATTGTTAAATTGTAGGTCCATAAAGGCCTCTTATAAAAAGACACATTTGAATGAAGCATTGGAGTTGGCAAACATTGCTGCAAATCAAATGAAATAACGATCATACTTTTATCAACATTATCTCTAGATTTTTTTTTGTCAGCACTTTTACATTTATAGGCAGCTTCAGCATCGTTCCAATGTAATTGCCGTTCTGCTAGAATTTTTTCTACTTCAGTTTTATCTGCTGTGTATTTTATTCTGGCAGAATACACATCACATTTGTGACAAGTATCAAGTTGAGGTGGCTTAAATTTTAGTCCTGTTATTTTAAAAAGTCTTCTGTATACTGTAAAACATACAGGTTTTTCAGTAAGATTTTCAATTTGATCTTGCTTATAAAGATTGTACATTATACTCAAATTCAGTCCAGTAGTCAGATATTTTTTTGACGTATGCCTTCTTGAATAATGGCTTTCAAAAGCTGGAAATCTATTAATGTGTGCAAAAACTTGCTCTATTTTAAACATTGGCGTTTTATTTGTTGGAAGACTTTTACCTCGACATTCAACTGCAAATGCTACCCCATTACCATCAAATTTTCTATTATTTACAGTTCTAATGAAACGTTCGGTTTCGTCAAATGTCTTTAAAAAACATTTTTTGCAAACTTGAACCTTACGCGATTCAGTTTGCAAAGAATACTTGCATGTAAATTTCCTTATTTTTACTGCATTCTGAGAGTAGCGACGGGCAACATTTAGTATATCTATTAAACCGCCAATATAAATAACTCTTCCTACGTAATACCCTATATTCCAATAATGATTGAATAAGCTTTGTCTTTCTTCGTTTGATATTCTTAAACTACATTGAGCTTTGCAATCACTTATATTTTTCATAGATCGCGCCGGAATTACTTTTCCTTTTGCAGTAACATATGAAAGCCCTCTATTTCTTTTAAACTTTCGAGTAGCACGATTTTCTTTTTGTTGTACAGAAGCTGCAGAATCATTTTCAAATTCACTTTCAGAATCATAATCGCTTTCATAAGAACTAGAATCGTCGGAAACATAAGTTAAAATTAGGTCCATTTCGGACAACCAAAAATTTCTAACTAATGGCATGATCAAAAAAATTTTTTTCTTTAACAATTTTTCCAGATAAAACAAGAAAATCTAGTATGAGATAAAATAAAAGTAAATAAAAGTAGATAAAAGAATTGAGTCCAAAATTATGAACAAAAAATTTTTTTTTTAAATTATAAAATTTATATTACATTAATATTTAAATTTATTTAATTTACATAAAAAATAAATACTATTTGAATTTCAAAAATATTTAGAAGAAAATAAAAATATTATAAAGAAGATTTAAAGATAAAGTTTGAAGTAAAAAAAATTTAATTTTAATAATAAAATTTTAATAATAAATTGCTTGAACGAATTTTTTTTTGAAAATAAAAACAATGAATAAAAGACTTCAAGCTACGTTAGTAATAGAATTACAATGCATAGAGAGCTGTCGCGACAAGAGTCGCCGCAAAGTAAAATGACATATCCCGTGCAGTTATGCCGCTATTCCATAAAATTATCTATAAAAATCATTTATTTTTAAAATAAAAAAATAAATTAAAAAAATAATATTTAGGTATTAAAGTAGACAAAAAATAGAATAAAATAAAATAAAAAAAAACTATAATTAAAATGTTAATAGATGCTAAAAATTAAAAAATGTTTTTACATTTTTAAACTTGATTTACTCGAAATCGTATATACGTGGGTTAAGACCTTTTGCCTTGCAGCCACAGATATATGAGTTTATATGATTAAAAATTAACAATAGATGCATTCTCACCTATATAATACTCATATATAACATTAAAAATAGAAAATTAATTTAAAAAAAAATTTTTTTAATTTTTTGCAAGTTTAAGTTTTACATCTGAAAGGCGTTAAAAAAAAAAAAGAAGTTAAAATTAAAAAAAGTTGCAGCAACTCACAAATCTGTACCACTTTACAAGTAATTTGCCGCAAAAATTAAATCAAAAGAATAAAATGTGTTTGGGAGAGCGATTTTTGTCCATTTTGCCGCACTGTGTGGCGTTGCAAAAAGTCACCGAAAATAAAAAAAATCCCAATTGGTGGGCAACATAAGTCCATCTTAAAAAAAAAAAAAAAAAAATAGGGTTAATTTATATACTCGTTTCTAGATTTTCAAATTTTGAATTAGAAATATATTTCCTGAAGACAAAAAAAACGTTTAAATAATGCTTAATATTTCAGATTAAAATTGCTCAAAAAAGATAGTTTTGAGGTAAAAATTTAAAAATCGGGCATCTAGTTTCCCTCAGAAATTAAATAAGATTTTCAAAAAAAAGCAAAAATTAAAATCCATTGAGTAGTTTTTCCGCAATCCTGCCCCCCAACTTCAAAGATATTGATCGTCTAAAGTTTAAGTATGCTATTTAATTTACATAGCGGTGCGTTCAAAATACTGCTATGACTTTTTTTGCAAGGAAATTGAAGAATAGAAAATTTTTTAAGTATTCTTAACGATAAATTAAAGCCATTTATGAAAACAAAAAAAATAAAAAAAAAATTTTTTCAAGAATGCTCCCTAATAAAAAAAATCATTAATTTTCTTCAAGGACACAAATTGTTATGCATGACTTTAATATAGTTCAAAGCTTTTGCGAAAGGCTAACAAGAGCAATAATTTTTGTCTTAAAAAATTTGAATCATTGTATTATAATTAATTTACAGAAGGATTCGAGACCACAGTTTTATTATTTGACACTGAGAAAATTGAGAATTCACCAATGAAAGTTAGAAATTATTGTTTTATAAATAAACAGAAAATAATTAAATAAAACCTTAACTAAATATAGGTACTTACCTTTACCGATGACTCATTCGAAAACTCAATTAAAGGCCCACATCGAATAATTATAGGTTGTGATGACCTCGTCATCATAATAATAATAGTTTTCCTTGATTCTAAAGTTAGCGTACTCCAATCCATAAAATACAAATTTTCACTAATCTCTTCACTCTAACAATAAAATATTTAATTCAATATTTAAGATCATATGAAAATGTTTTTTAATGTCTTACTTTAAATCTAACTTCATTCGCAGTCAAACAATAAATAAACAAATCTATCAATAAAGCTAATGTGTAAAAAATATTAAATAATGTGTTAATTAAATCAAATCCTTGAGTTGATAACAAAAATATATTAATACTGATTAAAATGGCACTACAAACAAATTGTAATCCAAAAATTTCTTTAAATGTTTCATTTATCATTTCAGCATAACTGAAATGAAAATTAAATATCATTCATTTAAACACGTATTTGATAATAATTTTTGACAAACTTACTCAAAAATCATTTGATGTTGATCAATAATTTTAGAAATAAATATAATTTCAACCTTTAATCTCTTTTCATTTGGATTATCAATTAAATATTTATTTACCATATCTGGTAATTTTTCAATTCTACCTTCTAATAACTTTAATTGAATATAAGCACATATGATAAATCCAACAATCAAAACATCAATTGATATAGTCCACAGACCATCATAAGTAATAGCAATAAATTGATGCATAAAAAATATCCAATAATTACTGTCATTTATTCCTAAATAGACATGTGCATATTGTGGTAATGGATATTTATCATCACTTTTAATTAATAAGCATAAAGAACTGTACAATGATGTTACGAAAAAACCAAATATAAACATTATTGGAAGTGCTTTTCTAAAATGTAAAAAAATTTTTAATTACATTTATCAAAATAATCAAATTTTCATTGTTACCTTAATAAAACATCAATTTTATTTTCTACTTCTTTTTCTGTGTCATTTACTGGCATTAATTTATCAGACAACAAATAATCATTCAAATCATTAATTTTGCTTCTATTGATAATAAAGAACATAAATTTTATAAAGGACAATAAATGAATAAATATTAACAACAATTTATTGTCATATTTTGCATTTGATGTAAAAACTTTAACAAAATATGTGTCACAACAGTAAAAAACATTAAGAAATGAAAAAATCCTAAAAAACATTGATAAAAAATGTATCCAATTTTTTTATTTGAACTATTTAAATTTCTAGGCATCCAAATTCCATATAATGATAAAAATTTAAATGGAAAGTCTAAAATAGACATTTTTTATAATTTTTTATTTATACTTAACGCATTCAAGTATTCCTGTTAACTAAATTAATCGAATTCAAAAGTTACACATGCATGCATAAATTATTGAAACTAGACAGTGTATAGAAAAAAAATGCGTTTACGCAGTATATAATTATTATTATATACTACATATAGGTTGTTGACAATAAGAAAATTTTCAGTAGACATAGCAACAACATAAAATTACAATATAAAAAAATTTTTTATCAATACATCCATATTTACTTTCATTGAAAAAAATCGCAAAGAATTATAAAAAAGCCTTATCTTTTTTTTTCCCTGCCAACTAGCTGGTACTAAGGTTCCTCAAACAATGAGCTAAATACTTCAATATGCCACAGATATCACCGATTACAACCATGCAATCATACACTCATTTCTATTAACTTTTAAAAGTTAAAAGAAAATTTATGTATTGAATTTAACTAAATCTATTTTTTTCAAATAAAATCTAACGTAATTCATTGGATAATAATTATTCAAGATAGTACTTTCATGGAATTAAATAAAGTATTACACAAAAAAAAAAAAAAAAAAAAAAATATTGTAGTTTAAAAAAACTTTTTCAATTTTGAGAAATAAATTTTGGAAAAATTCGGTATCAAATCCAAAAAATTACTATAAACGAACTGTCTAAAACTAATACTCTCATAGAAATAAATTAGGTACTACATCCAAAAAGAAAAAAAAATTTAGTGTTTTTTATATTTTTTTGTGAAAGAAAATTTAGGACAAAAATTTTTTAAACAATTAAGTATCAGATTCCAGATATCGAGTAAAAACTATACTTTCAAATATAAGTACTTTCGTGGAAATAAATGAGGTATTACATCCAAATTAAAAAAAAAAAGAAGTACCTAGAGCTTTTTTGGTGAAAAAATTTTTGAAAAAAAAATTAGGTCTTAATTTCATAACGGTTGTGAAATATCGCCGGTCGCAATATTTTCAGATATTAGTACTTTCATGGAATTAAATTAGGTATTACACCAAAAAAAAAAAAATATTACAGGTTTTTTAATTTTTTTGTTTTTTTAATTTTGAGAAAAAATTTGGTATCAGATCCAAAAAATGACTAAACAAACTTTCTAAAACTAGTACTTTCATAGAAATAAATTAGGTACTACGTCCAAAAAGAAAAAAAAAATTGTTGTTTTTTGTATTTTTTCGTGAAAAAAGTATTGGGAAAAAAATTTTCAAAAAATTAAGTATCAGATTCGAGATATAGAGTAAAAACCATACTTTCAAATATAAGTACTTTCGTAGAAATAAATGAGGTATTACATCCAAATTAAAAAAAAAAAAAAGTAGTTTTAGATTTTTTGAGGAAAAAATTTTTGAAAAAAAAATTAGGTCTTAATTCCATAATGGTTGTGAAATTTCACCAGTTACACACACACACACACACACACATACATACTTTTTTTAAAAACCGGTTTTTTAGCTTAAAATTAAAAAATCAAAAATCGAAATTTGACCTATCACAATGGTTCCTCTTTGAGGAACCAATAAAATCTAATTATGCAAAACATATTACATACAAGAATCATAATTACACTAATATCAATACAAATTTATAAGCATTATATTATTTTTAATATTTGATACGTCCAATTATAAAATTTATAATAAAAAATTTTTTTTATGACCTTGTTGGACCAATAATATAATTATATTATTGTAAAAAAGTTAAATGCTTGAATGCTGTTGAAGAGTTTTTTATATATATATACACACTACAGTGGGCCTAATTTTGGACTTTGTAGAAAAACTTTGCTCCCCGGGTTTTTTTTTAAACTTTTGGTCATAAAAAGTCCCCAGCTCCAAGGATTTTGCTCTGCAAAAACGCATGCCTGTAAGCACCTAAAATCCCCCATTTAAAAGTTCCAGAATACTTTATTTTATGAAAATAAAATTTTTAAAAGTCTTAATTTTTCCATTTAAAATACATTCTTTTTTAATTGTAAAGTATTTTAAATGGGTAAATTGCGACTTTTAAAAAATTGATTTTTATGAAATAAAGTTTTCTGGAATTTCTCAAATTTTGGGGATCCATTTTTATACGTCTAAACATCATTTTCTATCTGTTAGCTAGTGTTCAAAAAAATTTTCAGCATCTTAAAAAATTAGAAAGCTGAAAAGTCAAATTTCCCATGTTATTTAAATAGAAAAATTGAGGTGCTTACAGTCAAGTGTTTTGGTAAAGCAAAAGCAAAATCCTTGAAGCTGGGGTCTTTTTGTGACCGAAATTCACAAATAAACCCGGGGAGCAAAGTTTGTCTACAAAATCCAAAATTAGGTCTACTCTAATACACACTAAACCTAAAAGAATTTTTTGTTACCCAGAAAAGAATTAATGTTTATTTAATTCTTTAGAGCGGAATTATTATGCGGTTAATTCTTTTAAAACAAAATATTTTCAATTGAATTTTTTTTTAACAGAACTAAAACAAAAATTTTTTTTTAAAGATACCTCTCTAAAGAATTAAATAAACATTAATTCTTTTCTGAGTAACAAAAAATTTTTTTAGGTTTAGTGTGTAGAACATCAAAAAGATCCACATTTTAATTATTAAATGATCAATTAATTTTTTCAATTTATTTATCTGAATAAAATATTTTAATTATAATAATAATCATAATAATTCAAAATAAAATGTAAATAATAAATAATGTATTTTGTAAACGATAAAATTTTAAAATTTTAAATGTATAAATATAATAAAAATTTACCTTCAGTATACTTCGTTATATCAAAGAGATGACACGAAAATAAAAATTTTCTTAAATCTTTTAAAATGAGATCACATATCTTGAAATGCGTCAGCTTACAATAATTGACTTGTCACTATTAGACTAAATAAATAAATTTTATTTAAAAAAAAAATTTATTTTTTTAAATTTATTTTTATATATTAATAAATATGTTCGCTTATAATGATTTTTTAATAAAAGTGCCGATGTTTTGAATTTTTTATCAGAAAATGAACAAAAAAATTAAAAATTTTTGGGTTATAAATACCATTTTTCTCAGACCTAGGCCATTTGAATCAAAATTTTGCTGTTCTCATGTTGAAGAGCATTTTAAATGAGGTACGCGTGGAAAATTTTTAGTTCAGCCTTTCATCAGTAATAATTTACAAATTAATTATTGTTGATATATTATTACTTATTATGTTGATAAACTTTAGAGAATTTTCACCTTTTTTTTTATAAACAATTAGCTATAACTCATTACTGAAAAGCTTAATCAAATATTTTCTATAATTACCTCCTCCTAAATACTCTTCAACACGAGACCGCAGCAGAATTTTGATCTAAGGGGCATAGATCTGGAAAAGATGCCCTTTTTAACGTGAAAAGTTAACAGCATTCAGCGGATCATATTTGTTTAAGCAAATAAACATTTTTCATTTTTGTTTTTTCATTTTTTGATAATCGGCTCTTTTGTTAGAAAATTATTAGAAGCAAAGCGTTTATTATATTTCAGTTTTAAAATATGCTAATGAAATAACCCTGTGGTATCGAAACTGCCTCCATAACCGTTTCCGAGATATTTGAATTTAAAAAAATTTTATTTTTTGCTTTTTTGACTTTAAAAATGAACAAAAACCCTAGAAAAGTCATTTATACATTATTTCGACAATTATTTCAATATTCCGCCCAAAAAGGTTTAATTAATTAAAAAGTATTAATTTTTTTACTAAAATTGTATCATTTTCTATTCACCATTTACAATTTATAAATAGATGAATATTTTAGTAACAATTTATCTAGCGACAAATACTGACATATTAATTTAATTAAAATGATTCTGTCACTTCTCCGTTATACGTGAAAGCTTTAAGTAGTCTCCCCTTTTTTGTTACAACGTACAGTTGTAGAATTGAATTAAATGTTCAGTATTCGTTGCAGCATAAACTATGATTAAAGTTAATTTTTTTGTTTTTTATTAAACTAGTCTAAAAAATTTTTTACGGAGTGCATGGAATCAAAATTATGCTGATAAATATGATTTAATTAATTAGTAAATAATTTTCAAAATTTCTAAAGCCAGTTGCAGTTAAAAAAGCTCAAATCCCATTCGGGGTTGGGTTCCAATCTTCTTAAAATTAACTTTTTTTGCAGTCGTAGTTGAAGCATATATACTTACAAGAGGAGGACAATGTATTTGAAAAACTAAATTATTTAATTATGTAATTAAGTATGTTAGTTTTTTATTACAAATAAGATACTTACCTTCGATAGACTTCAATTTATTTTAATGAGCCTTTATGAACTTACTGGACGTCGAACAATAAAGCTTAATGTTGCAAGAAACAGTTTATCAGTTTATTTTCGTTATTTTCCAAATAACGCTACTGTCTTAAAATGTTATATTAAAAGTAAGAAAAAAATTTAATTTTTATCTCCATTTTTGCAGATATTTATTTCAAAAGGAAAGTAAAAAATTTTTGGTAATTGTTGGATTTTTGAAGTATAAAATTCATTTTCATTAAAGCCTGATTAAAATTGTAATTTTAAAGCAGTACATAATTATAAAAAATTTTTTAATCAGTGTTTGAAATCTAACGTGTCTTTCCTTGTTAGTAAAAATATAATTTTATTTTTTTAATTATAAAAAAATTTTTTTATTTTAAAACGTAAAATTGAGTATACCAAAATATAATTCTTGATAATTTGAAATATTTCTTAGTAAAAGTCACGGTCGAGTGCATCTTATCATTAGTGAATAAATAATAATACAATAAAATAATTGCATTTTTTGAAATAAAAAAAAAATTATTTTTTTTAAGCATAATTTGAAAATATTAATATTTCTAGATTATTTTTGAAAATGTTTGGTAAAAGACACATCCAAATACTTATAATTTCTATAAGTTTATTACTTGTAGAAGCTTTGTCAACTTCCCTTGCAATTGCTATTATTGCAATGACAAATACAAACAGCAGGAATTCAGATTTTGAAGTAAGTTTAAACAAAATTCATAATTTATAAGTCGATTGTTTCTTTTAATTGATTCTTTTATTAGTCATTTAACTGGAGCACAGATAAAATTGCATACATAGTAAGTGGAAGTCAATTTGGTACTTTATTTTTTCTAATACCTGCAGCGTATTTAGCTCATGTAAAAAGTAGTAAACAAATATTTTCTATGTCCTTTCTACTTTGTGGTATATTAAATTTATTAGTACCTTTATTTGCAAACTATTTTGATTGGATAGGAGTTCTGATAAATAGAATATTTATGGGAATTTTTAGTGCATTTACCATGTCTAGTTATCCAAACTTGCTGTCTAAATGGGCTCCTGTTTGTGAAAGAGGAAGATTGAGTAATAATTCATTTATTTTTTCAAAAAATTTTCTAAAAATGAAAATATTTAAAATATCTTGTTTTAAAGGTACCGTTGCATCGGCCAGTTTTCCACTAGGATCTGTAGTAGGAACTGCATTAGCTGGTTTCATTGCGGAATCCAGGTATGGTTGGCCTGGTATATTTTATATTTCTGGTGCAGTATCTGTATTATGGGGACTTGTAATGATTTTTAATCTTTACGAGGCTCCTTCTCTTCATCCATCAATATCTAAGGAAGAATTGTTTTTGTATGACCAAAGCAATAAGTGCGAAAGTACAAATACACAAGTCAGTTTGCATTAATAATTCGTTAGTACTAAATTATTAAAAACCGTTGTTTTATTCTCTTGATTTATATTCCAGATAGTAAATCCGCCTTGGAAAAAAATATTTACGTCGAAACCACTATGGGCTGTGGCTATTACTTTTTGTGGATTTTGTTGGGGTTTAATTATACTCTCTGCTCAAGGACCCTTGTATATGACACATGTTTTAAAACTAGATGTTGAACTCGTAAGTAATTTATAATTTTTGGATTAAAAATTAAAATATTTTGGAGATAATATAGCAAATAAATCTGGGGAAATTTACACAGTTATAAAGCTCTTTTGGACCTGAAAAATATTTAATAAGCATTAAAGATTAATTAAGGAAAGATTCATTAGTAAATGACCGGTTAAAATCTAGTAAATGACCACTCGTTTTCCATAAGAAATACATGATATTGATCATTCACTGACGCCGGTCATTCACTGGTGCATCTACCCTATACTTTTTAAAACTTTTGAATTATGGCACGCATATTTATTTATGAAAATTAAATATTTGTGACAAATTGAATGATAAATTAAATCTTTTCAAAAGATTTTTTGTCAAGGATCAATTTGTTTGAAGATTTAATTGAACGTTCAATTTTTTTAGGCTTAAAAACATTTTTTAGCCGGCGTTGGATGTATTTATAATTTGAATTAAATTAATTCAATAATTTACTCTACTATGAAAAATTAAAATATTTAAAAATTTTTTCTAGACTGCAATACTTTCAGCGCTTCCTCATTTTTTATCGTGGATTATAGCTCTTGTACTTAGCTGGTTAACAGATAATATGATTAAAAATGGAACTTCAAGAACCTTAATCAGAAAAGTTTGCAATTCTATAGGAATGTGGGGACCAGCATTAGGCTTAGTTTTACTTGTATTTCAAAATTCTACAAATAAATATTGGTCAATAATTTTAATTACCTTAGCATCGACATCAAGAGCAGCTTGTCTTTCTGGTTGGGCAGTCAATATTTTAGAAATATCTCCGAATTATGCTGGTATTGTTAGTTCTATAACACTTACATTTGGTGCTATCAGTTCTTTTATTGCACCTCTTGTTTGGGGAACTATCGTCATAGACATGGTAAATGAAAATTTATTTAGATAAAGGGCTTATAAATCTATTTAATGACAATGGGAAAAGTGAAAAATTTTGATGATTGATTTTGCAGCAGATAATAAATGATTATAATTTGCAAACAATATAAAGACTTTTTGCATACATCATTTTATGCTAAAAATGACTAATTTTTAGATGCCATAAATTAAAAAAATATTAATTTTTGTTTTGTTACAGGCTAATATTTATCAATGGAATGAAATATTTTTGCTGACAGCATTGATACTTTTTGTTTCAAATATAGTATTTGTAATTTTTGCTAAAGGTGAAACACAAACATGGGACAATCCAGCATACGATAGTAAAAAAAAGTCCGTGGTACCCGTTTATGATTCAACAATTAATGCTCCTACAAAGTAATTATAGTAAAAAATATTTCATTTTGAAATGAATATTTTTAAAGAATTTTTAAAATTCAATGAATTTTCACGTTATATTCTGTGAATGTAAAAGTGTAATTTATTTATAAAAGTATTAAATTAACAAGTTTGATACAGACACCTATTTATTTATATACATTAACTTTTGAAGTTAATAAAAAGTCAATAAAAGTAATTATCGTTTCGTAAGCAAATAATGAAAAAAAAAAGTGAACGAAGAGAAAGTTTAAATATTGAATTTTATTTAGTAATAAAACGAGCTTACTCAATTGTTTTAAACAGTGTCAGCAAAACTATTATTTTTTAAATAAAAAATTTTATGTACTAAATCATAAAGTTAATTTGTGTATGTCTAAACAGGAAGAATTTTCACATTAAACATATTAACTTTGGAAAGGTCAATTTTTAATTTATAATTTTTTATTTGTAATTCAGTAATAATTTAGAAAAAGTTAAAAGTTTAATGTTTTTATTGTTATATCAATTTCAATTTCTTCTGGATCAAAAATTTGCTGTTACAAATAAAGTAAGATTTAAATTTACAAATACATAAGTACAAATACTTTTGGTTATATTTTGACAAATTTATCTATTATAAATGATCAGAATAAATATTTTAATATTTTATATATAAAGCCCTTTCTTGACCTAATAAATTTTTTTTAATTCCATAATTCCAATACCAAAGAGTAAAGTCCAAGCACACAAGATTTAAAAAAATTAATTTGGTCTAGAAAGAGCTTAAGACTTTTGATGTAATTTTAATACCATGAGACCTATTATAGTTGTCTCGGTGGATGATATTGTATATTTTATATAATATTCTTTTTATTATGCTGGATTTAATAAATACAAATACAAATACATAATTGTATAATATATATTCGATTTTTTTTATAATTGTTTGTATCTATATTGAAATGTATAGTTGTTCAAATAAAATTATTTTTAAAAATAATACAAAATAATATTTATATAAAAATACAGCTTAATTTTGTATACAATTTATTCGTTTTAAAAAAAGGCAAATTTTTTAAACATTTTTCATCGAGTATTTTTTATTTTATTTGAAGCTTAAAATTGGCCAAATTAAATTGAAGTTTATTGAAAATTGTTTTGAAATATTTTTTACGAATGTACAGTCTTTCCTCAAACAAAAAATGCTCTATAAGTAGAATTCACATAGTACATAGAGAAGCAAATTAGGAAATTAATAGTATATTTAGGGCTCGCGTCCAGAAAAGTCATGAATGGACCAAATGGCTTGTAAATGATAAACTGCGATTTTGGGCATTCTCTATTTATGGGCAAAGGCAAAGGGTATAAAATTTTTCTGCGTCTGTGGCAAGAGTGCTTTCGGGCCGCCGACCAAAAAAAAAATTTAATTTAATTAATTTTTTAAATACACTGATTTGATATCGGGATCCGTATAAAGCAAGGTCGACACAATAAGATAGACTATAGATTTTTTGGAACACTAAATTTAAATCAAGGGTCCAAAGTTGCTGAATCCTTTTCCTACACGGTTTTTAATTTAAGACTAATTAGCGTTTTGAATAAAGTAAAACTATCTTTATTACTTACGCATCGTAATTACTGAGATTAAATATGTAAAAATAAGTAAAAACATAGCATAGGTTTAAAATAATAAAAAACTGAATTGGTTGAATTTACAAGCAAAAATTACATATCCTTTGGGAGATAGTTAAATGAAATGAAAAATTAAATTTTAAAATAATTTACGTATATTTTTATTACTTTAATTAATTTTTGGCCACATTAAAGCTGAGGAAAATTAAAAGTAAAATTCAAGCAATATATTTTTACAGTGTAAAATGTTTACAGATACCATTTCTTACAATGCTATAATATGGTATGTATTCAAATTATTGGAAGATGTTTTTATGATTTTTTGGAAATAATTTTAGTGAAAATAATAAAAGTCAAAATAAGTAACTAATTAATTAGTTCCATTAGTAAGGGCTTCCCTTAAACGATAAAATATAAAAGTACATTTTTTCCTTCGTACATTATTAATTCAGTTTACTAATAATTATGCAGTATATATTAAACAAAATTAATTTTGACCTTTATATTTTAATTTTAGTGATGATAATCTGAACTAAGTAAACAATTGTTGGAAAGCAAAAAAATATATTTATTCTATATTATATTTATAAATTTTTCAAATTTCAACATTTGAAACATATAATTATGAAATGCTGTTCATCAATAAATAAGATATTATATCCAAACATTAACGTTTTCACATTTAAAATAATAACACAGATTTTAATTACATTAATTAATTCGTTACCAAATTTATTAGCGATTTCTAAAGTGACGGCTTTATAGCTAAGTAAATTTTTTACAACCTACGCAGTCGCAATATTCTTTTCCCGATCCACAAAAACCGTTAGGGCTACAACAACTAAATTTAGTATTTGGTTCACACTCTGCTTGAACTCCATTAATCTTGGGAGCCTTAGGTCCGCATTTTCCTTCTTTATCTTTACCATCAGATTGATCCCACCACAATTTCGGTCCAAAACGGTAATTTGGATTGCTTTTGAAATTTACGCAACCATTACATTTGCAAAATTCATCTGTACTTCCACAATATCCTCCATTAGAGCAGCAATGGGCATTTTCATCATCTGGATTACAAGTTGGAAAAACATTATTAATTTTCGGTATTTTTCTACCGCATCTACCTCTTTTGCCATCAGGATCATTTAATAAATACCACGTAACAGGTACTGTAGGTTTAATTGGTTTCTCAAGAATTTTTTTTGGATCGTCTGCATAATTTTTGCAAGTTGGACAATCGCAATATTTTGGCCCTGTGCCACAATAGCCAGCAGCACCACAACAACTGTAACCTGGATCATCTGGATCACAAACTGGATAGTATCCTTTATATAATGGTGCTGATTTCCCACAAAGACCGGCTTTATCATCTCCATCTTCTGGTGTCCACCAACGTTTTTCATCAATAGGTGAGCATTTGAAGTTTACTTCTTTTGAGTTCGTTTTATCACAAAGAGGTGCATTAGAAACAATATCAAGCAAAGACAAATCATCATCATCTTGTTCTACTGCCCATATCATCATCCCACCGATATTTTTTTCCGCTGCGTATTTTGCTTTATATTCTAAGGATTTTTCATTTTCGTAACCTAAAAATGTTTTAGTACCAGGATTCCATGCATAAGGAGTTTTACTTTTTTCGTGGAAAAGTTTTTGAAAACCTCCACTACCAAGAAATTCTTCTATTTTATCAAATGGAACGTAACCGCCGTCGAAAACTCCATTTACTGCTTCTGCCTTTCTCCACATTCCGTCCTTACCATCGACTGGATCACCAACGTTCTTCCAATATCTTCCATAAAATGGAACTCCCATATTAACTTTATGTGGCAAACTTGTCTTACAAGTATAATATTTTACACTCCAATCAACATTTGTTTTTCCAGAAAATCCAGTTGGCATTCCATAATAAAGAGGAGCAGGTGGACCCGTGTAAGCTCCCCATTTACTAGTCCACGCACCGAAGAAATCATAAGACATAATATTAGCAAAGTCAACATATTTAAATAAACCAGGTAAATCGAATCCTGGATCAAGAGTCCATTGCCCTGCTGCACCAGCAAAACTCAATAAAAACTTTTCTTTTCTACCAGCTTCATTAGCTAAATTATCTAAAGAACTTCTTAACTCTTTCATAAGGAGTACATAATTTTGTTTATCTGCTAGAATACCCTCATTTGCCCCACCAGTTACTGGATATTCCCAATCTATATCTACCCCGTCAAAACCATAACGTTGGATCATTTTGATTATGGAAGAAATTAAGATGATTCTTTTACTTGGGTCACCTGCAACTGAACTAAAATATTGAGAATTTTCCCAACCCCCCACTGCAAACATAACTTTCAAGTGAGGGTGTAAAGACGCCATTTGCATCAAATTTACCAATCTATTTTTTGCTTTTCTTGTTTCCTCATTAGCATCTATAGCATTTTTCCTATCAGGAGTACCAATATCTATGGATCCATCTGCTCTCATTTCTAAAAATGCATAAATTACGTGAGTAAGTCTTCGTAATTGGCGCCCTTCAATTGTTTTGTTAAGCCAAGAGGTATAATAACCTACGATTCTCTTATTGCAATTTTGTACACTAACTAATTCAGTTCCCGCGCCAGTATCATCAGATCCTGAATCATCTTCATCATAATCATTATCTTCATCATCTTCATCATCCGCATCATCATCCAAATCATTTCCTAATAAGGACATCATGTTTCTCAACTCCGACTTACTTGAGCATCCTCGTATTAATTTAGTAGCTTGAGCTTGTCTTTTTGTTCTTTTATTGCCAGTTTTTTTTGGTTTTTTATTAGTTTTTGGTTTTTTATTAGGCTTAGATTTATTTGGATCTTTGGGTTTTCGTTTTTTAGAACTAACTCCAAGTTTGGTAAGTTGAAGCCTAAGCAAAGCTACATCCCAAGCAGTTTTTTCTTCCTTTGAGATAGTAAGTTGTTTTTCACATTGGTAAGGATTTACTGGAAACCAAACGGTTGGAAATGTACCAACTTGTATAGGTCTTCCCTTGTTGATTTCAGTAGCAGAAAGTAACCAAGGGCTACCCCCAGTAAATAAAGATCTTATGTCTTTTTGATCATATGAAGTATATACATCTTTAGACCTTTGAATTTTATCTTTATCTGCAGTAACATGAGAATTCTTTGCAATAAAACCAACCACCTGTTCGTTTGAATTTTCATCCTTATAACATATCATTTTCCAGAAACAATCTGGAACTTCTAGTCCCTTGGGTGTTTCCCCAAGTTTTGAATCGCATACACCTGTGACAACTAGACTACGTTTTTTTTTGCTGAAACATTCAACATGTGCCTCTAAATGTTGCCATGGTTGTCGATTAGTAAAAGGATCTTGAGGAGCTACATTAATAAATAAATTTGAACTTAAAGTAGCTTTTTCAGACCACCTTGCTACATTAGCGGGAGTCAAATGACCACGGTCCCATCCACTATTAGTATAATCTACTTTTCTACCTTGCTTACCTCTCAACTCTGGGCATGGATATGGTTGGAAATCCTCTTCTCTTTCTTTTGATTGCAGAGCGTTATAATTTTTACTCATAAATTGATCACTCTGATGAAGAGCTATTGACCATATTGGAAGTTTTCTGCCTTTATTAAATAATACTACGTAAGCAGTCAAGTGTTTATCAAACTCTATACTACCAAAAGTTGAAATATGTGGTGTGTGTAATGGTATTAACGGAAATGGAGAATTCGAACAATGAACTTCATCGCAAGTTGGTCTTGGAGACCAAAATGGATCTCTATTCCCTTCTTTTAGGCATTTAACATTTCTTCTAGGTTCATCATAGCCTGGTAAACATTCATACTCACATACAGAATTTCTAGCGGTCCGTACGCATCTAGACATTGAATCTGTTATGACGTTAGTGATAGTAGGTCTTTGACAATGTGTATTTTCATCATCGTCATCTCCACAATCACCAGGTGCTCTCCTTTTTTTACCACGAGCTTGTCTTTTTGAGCGTTTATTATTTTTACAATGATTTCTTTTATTATCAATATCTTTATCTTTTTTATTATTTGGTTGATCTTTTTTAACTTTTTTATTATTACCGTTGACTCTATCGATTTTTTTTTTCGCTGCTTTTTTAGCTCTTGTAGACTGTTTACTTATTTGTTTACCAATGGTCTTTAATCCTTTGCCAATAAATTTTCCTCCTACTGGAACAACTACAGATGTTGCTATATCTAAGGCATGTGATTGTAAAAGATCTACTCCTCGTTCTTTAGCTTTATCCCAATCTCCAGTAACAACAGCTTTTCCCAAATCTACAGCGTTTTTTGCATCTTGAACAATTGGTATATTCAAAAAAGCATCTTTTGCACCATCCAAGTCACCTTCTACAGCTTTTTTGACCGTTTCAACTGCTCCCTTAGCTGTATCAACTATAGGTTCCACTATGTCCTTAGCTGTGTCAACGATAAAATTACCAACTGCTTTGGCAGCCTTTTTAAACCAATCTCCGATCCCTCTTTTTCTTCTAGTCGAAACTGCATTTTTATTACCATTAGAATCAAACTCTGATAAAGAGGTTTGTGTTTGATAGGGATTTAAAGAAGCTTCAAAACAATTGTAAATATCAGATGTTTGAAATGGATTCAACATATTTAAAGAATCTAAAGTAAAGTTAAGACTACTTTGTTTTGTAAAAATCTGTTCTTTTTCATCTTGTTGAAGAGAGATGTTAATGGCTATTTTTTCATTAAGAAAATTAAAAAAAAAGCAAACATTTTTATCAACTTCATAATGAATTGAAAAATGTGTACACCAATCACGAAAATCTTTGTTACATTTTTCAGCACAAGTTGTTTCACACTTGTTATCACATTTTTCCAACGTTTCTTTGGCCTTATTATGAGGTATCGCATACCCAGCTAAACGTACATAATTTATTAGAGGACCTACTAATTCAGGTTTCTTAAAAACTGTAATAAAATTACCAATTTTATAAACAAATTTAACTTCTTCCGTTGACAGTTTACAATTACTTTTTGAATAAGCCATTCTGATATAATTATTTTTTGACTGATACAAGTCTATGCATTCTTTAAATGTTTTTCCACTTATTTCCTTAAAACCATCAGCCTTATCAGATAGTTTATCAATATCATAATTGAACAAAAAGTCATATTTTGCCATAATCTTATGTTCTTCACTATTATCTGCTGGGTATTTCAAAACGTATTTAGTTGTGTATTTATCCAATGCAAAATTATTAAAATCAAGTTCGTCAACTACATTAGTACTTGCAGAAAAACCGACACCAAGGCAAGATGTTTTCTTTAAGCAATTCTTCATGGTTGATGTAATTGTATCCTTAATTTCATTCAAAATAACATAGTTACTGTCTGGACATGGAACTAAATTATACGATTGGTCTGATCTTTCTGGATAATAGCAAGTTTTACAGCCTGTTGCAGAATTACATCCAAGTGCCTCGGTAGTATGGCATTCTTTTGTATAAAAAGCAGAATGTGTTTTATTTCTTGGTGAAGAGCAGGAATCATTTTTTGGTTTCGAGTTCTCTTGTTTTGATACTGCCAAGTCAGCTCCTTGTTCAGTAAACCTTGAACTTGGATTGTCATCAGCAGGAATTGATGATATCCTAAATGCAGATATGAATGCATAACTTAAATCAATATAGTTAATTTTTTCCAATGAATCAAATATTAAGCAAGTCGTTGTCTTTAAAGAATATGACACATAATTACAATCTTTATTATTATCACAACTTTCTAGACATTTTTGAAAGGTATTTTCTTTTGAGGATTTCACCGATTCACCTGTAATTTCAGTGTGCCGAGAGTAACTCCAATTCTCTATAATACCTACAGGTTGTGTCATTAAAACTGTTGTCCACTTGGATTCAGAAACGTATGTTCCCATTGTATTATTAAACATATAACAAGTATGCTCAATGTTGTCGTGGCTGAAAACAACGCAATCGTTTTTATCAAAGCAATTGCCAAAACATTCTGGAAACTCAATATTGTATTTAACATCAATTGGATCATTATTTAAAAAAACGTTAACAAGTCGTTTATGAGGAAAACTTGGACATAAATCGCAAGTATAAATTCCTTCCTTTTTAATTTGAAGAAGTGATTGTTTTTCAGTATCCACGGATGTACACGGTAGGCTGTCTGGTACCAAAGTAAAATTCCTGCCTTTTAACATTGAATATTTTACATAATTGGTAAATGA
Source organism: Anagrus nilaparvatae (assembly GCA_022575985.1). NCBI lineage: Eukaryota > Metazoa > Arthropoda > Insecta > Hymenoptera > Mymaridae > Anagrus > Anagrus nilaparvatae. The sequence continues at coordinate 4,288,514 of JAKSXM010000246.1, read as the reverse complement.
TCCACCTGTCAAAATATTAACTTCCTCTTCTTCTACTTCCATATCTTTATCAGAACAGCATTCGAAAAGATCACCGTCGTTTCCACCGCATGATTGAATTCCCCTTTGTTGCGTATTAGGAGGACAACCTCTTGAAGTTAAATTAGTAGGTTGACAAGAAGACCACCGACATTCCAAATTACTGCTGATCTTTTGACTCGGCTTTTGATTATTATTGTTGTTATTAGTAGTACTTTGGGAATTAGATTTTGGACAACAAAAATATTTGTTTCCATTATCACAATCTGTTATATTTTTTTGAATCCTGTTGTAACTTTCGCAACCTCGAACAGCCCAATCGTTTTTTTGGCAACCCGTCCACCAACATTCTGTATCTTGAGAACTAACTATATTAAATCCTATAACAGCTAAGCTTACAAGTATTAACTGCATTGTAACTATTGTAAGGGAATAAAAAAATAACAATATATCTAGGAGTTAAGTTTTAAATAACATTTTTTACAAATTTATTTCAAGAAAATTAAATTTTGTTATTTTTAAGAAAACTATTTAAGATATCTAATTACTATCAATCTTCAAGCAGGTGATCAAAATTTGGATTGAAAATGATATTTTTCCTATTTAGCAGCTCCTAATAAAAATAATAAAGTGTTTAATTCTTAATTAAAATTATTATAATTTATGGCATAAAAAATTTTTAGCCGGAAAAATTGCAAACTAAATTTTTAAAATTATTTATACAATATAATTGAATAAACTATTTTTCCTGTAATGCATCATACTTATTTTAAGGATAAAAATTTAAACAAGTTAAGATATGTCAAAAAAAAATTTCTTATCATATTTCTAATTAATATTCGTCAATACTTTACCATTTATTATTATTTTTATAACTATTAATAGATATTGTGACAGGACGGATTTCTGTCACATTACTTAAAATTTAAAATGAATTAATTTATAAATATAATATTTTTAAGCTCTTTTTAGGTAATATCACATTGGTCCCTTCGGAACGAAAAAAAAAAAATAAAAAAAATTACGCAAAGCACACGTTATAATAGAGCTATCTCTAATTTTGTTAATATTTTTATCGTATTTTAGTTTAATTTTGTGAATAATAAATCGGCGATAACTCATGCTCCATAGAAAGCCCATATTTAGAGTTCTCTCTCAGTTATATAATAATTAAGAAATTAGAAGGTGTGTATTTTCGAGATCAAACAGAAGATATAAAAAAAAAAACATGCAAATGCCACAAGTTTTTACAGATGATATAGGTGGATTTTTGGATGCAATTATAGATTAAGATATTTAATTTTTATCTTTTGAATTTTCAAAAATTTCCAAAAATTAAAAAAAAAAAAGATACAAAATTTATGAAGCATCATCAGTCAATTCAATTTATACAAATGGTACCGTTGTATTGATTTTTAATTCAAAGGTGTGATTATCTACCTTACTAAACTTTTAAATGAAATTCGGTCATCATTAAAGTGTGGGCCAGAGAAAGAAATTAAAGTGATTGATTTGGAAACATTAATTAGTGTGATCTGTCATAAATTCGGAAGTATTTGGACAGAACCTACTTTAAATTTTGGTATATTTCAGCCTAGGATAGAAAGTCTATATCCAAAGAGTATCTGCTATAATTCGTTAAACAGTATGAGAAAGAGTGAAATAGACAGGGAGCAAAAATAAAAAAAATATAGATTTCGCTTGTGTCTCAAAAGTTCAAAAAAGAGTATGAAATAATAAGCTAAATTATATGTCATTTCAAGATACTTATTACTTATAAGAATTTCTTTTTCAATACATTGCACTTTGAACCCGACAACAAAGAAGTATTGAAAAAATTAATGAATTAATGAAAAAGTGAGTTATGTAAGCATTAAACAAATAAAAAATTCACAAAAATCTAAATCAACCAAAACGATTAAGAAAAAAACGTTCAAAGAAAAGATATTAAAAAAAATATTAAAATAAAATTAGCTAAATCACTGATTCCTCTATTTCACTAAGACATATACATTATTATTTTCCTAGAAATTTTTAAGATTGAAGCTAGTGCTGCGTATGTTAGGTCAAAAAAAAAATTTTTAATGAAAATTTCAAGATACTTAGAATGTTTTTTTTTTCAATTTCTATTTTAGTATTCAAAAAAATGTAAATCAAATCAATATCAAAAAATTTAGTCCAAGAAAAAAATTTTACTGATTAACAGACTTATATTCTTATAGTCTAGTCTTTGATTAAAATAGAAAGAAAAATAGTTTAATTTTTCATTTAAAAATAATTTATAAAATTTCTTAGCTTTCGATAAAAATATTATTATGCCATTTCTATTAAATTAAAAAATTTTAAAATAAATTAAAAATATACAATTATAAAAATACTAGTTACTTACATTTTAAAGCAGCTCCATTTTATTAATGCTTGACTTTATTAAAAACAAAAAATTTTTACTATATGAACTATTCGCAATTTTTGTACTATTTATAAGATTCTTTTGAAATAATTACGTCAGTATAACTATATTTTTGATAAAAATAATTGGACACGTTACATGTTTATAAAATTATATCTTAAGGAAAATTATTAAATGTTATTTATTAGTTTTTTGTCACATTGAAGATTGGTCAACTTTAGGCACGTTTTCATAATTATTTTGGTATCATATTAATTTCTTTTTTTAGACAATATTATTTTTATATCGCACATAATTTTCCAAATTATATCCTCGTTTTAAATTTTTACGAATCATTAATTTTTTTCAGCTAATTTTTAGTGGTAAATATAATCCCTGTAGTTTAAAAAAATGAATAACCCTCAGAATTGGGAAAACAGCTACCTTGGTTATTTTCACATTAAATTCTTGTTCAACGCTGCAAATATACTATATTTTATGCTATACAGTAACTCCTGTTGCTATACAGTTGCTCCTTGCATTTAAAATTAAACTACTTTATTGTAACTTTATAAAATTTATTGTTGTAAAATTATTGATTTCCAAAAAGATTTATTATAAAATTTCAACTACTTTGTAAAAAATTATCGAGGATATAACTGCACTGAGAAAACGATCCTTTTGAAGCAAAAAGTAATAAACTTAAAATAAACCTCAAAATTGTTTTTTATTTTACACAAAAAAAATCCATTTGCGAAATAATAAAAGAATTTTTTATGGAAAAAGAGATCATTTTTCGGCAAAGGGATTCTTAATGTATCTATAGAAACTCATTTTGGGTCTGATTTTAAGATTATTTCTTTTTTCAAATGGATTATTTCTCAGTGCTTATATATTTGCAATAAAATTAAACCAAGTCGCATACATGTAAGATTTAAAAGTCTGTGGAAATCAATTTCCTTGGATTCAAAGTCGCCTCTGAAAAAGACTTTATTGGTGGCATTACCTGCATCTGTGCTTTACAAGAGGAGTTTCAACGGTTTGGGAAGCCGATTTCTTTCTAACTTTCAGGACAAGTTATGGTTGTGGAAAAAACATCCCACATCTCTTAGACTTAGCTTACCTAAATGGGCCTTCCGGAACTAGAAATTAGACCTCCAAGCACAGCTCATTGTTATAAAATAGGGTTTTCTGGTAATCTTCAATATAACCCTGCAACCTCGCTAGTTATCCAAAACACTTCCAGTTGGTCTTACACCTTTTGATCCCTGTAAACCATAATTTTTTATCGAACATTCTCTTGTCCACTTTTGGCCCAAAGTGACTAATTTTTAAATTGCTATCAAAATTGTAATTTTTTACTAAAATGGGTTTCATAGGTCTTAACATTTTTTACAAGCTCCAAGATTTTAAAAATTCTTTACTCGTTTATTTTTCATTAATTAACCCCCGCAAAGCGTTAAGTGTGGTGATATGGCCCTTGTTTAGAATTAGAAATTAAAAGACAATTAATTAGAAAGAATAAAACTTTAAGCTTATTTGCTAATAAGCTTAATATTTTAATATTTTTTACTATAATATTTTTTTTTTTTATTTAAATTATTTAATTTTTCTTTCACAATAATTTATTTTAAATGCAATAATATGAAATCCATTGTTAAATTCGACTAATTATTTCTTATCATCTATAAGTTCATCTATATCATCTGTATTTTTTATCATCTAATAAAAATTTTTTTTCATATTTTGACCTGGAATAGTAAAAAAGTTTACAATAACTTATAGCTGAAGTAGTTTAAAGTAAAAGGCTGCAGGTTTAAATAAAATAAACTTAAAATTAATATTTTCATTATATTATATTTTTATAATACAATGGTAGCGGTCGCATTCTCTAAAAATAGTGTTAAATAGAGTAAATATATTTTATACGTTACACAATAATTTAAATATTGTAATGAAGAAATAAATCAAATACAGTTATAGTGATATAGTAGTGAAAAATTTAGAAGTGCCCAAATGTACCATGTCCAAAGGGGGGGTGCCCAATTGGGGGTGTCCAAATGAGGGTGTCTAAATGGGGGTGTCCAATTGGGGGTGTCCAAATGGGGGTGTCCAATTGGGGGTGTCCAAATGACCCATGTCGGCGGCAGCGGCGGCAGCGTTTAGAATTTTATAATATAGAGAGATTAATTATTTGCGAGATATGATAATTCAAAGTCAAAGTTAAATGATATAATTATTATTAATGTTTCATAATTTTGATAAAAGCAAAAATAAAGAGTAAAAATTTGTGTGTGCAGTAATGTATATTTTTTCATCAATTTGAGATAATCAAATTCCTTTTAAGTTGCCTCAATTTTTGGACAGAGAGAAGTGGCTGGCTTGAAAAGGAATAAAAATGATTTATTTGAGAAAATATTTATAATATTCAAATTGAATAAAAATTTAGTTCTAAAGATAAAAGTTAATTTCGAGGGTTTTGAAAAAAATTAAGACTTTGAAAGTAAATACACATATGCATTACAAAATAGTATATTTACGGCTCGAGTCCAGAAAAGTAAAGAATGGCCCAAATCGCACGTAAATTATCTTCCGAGGCGAAGCCGAGGATAATTAATATACTATTAATTTCTGTATCCGTGGCGAGAAAACACATCTTTGTCGGACGCGTAGCGTCCCGGAAATAAGTGCTTTTGCGCCGCAGTACAAAAAAATTAGTAAATATAACAAAAATTAGAATTTTGTTTACTAAATAAAATTTGATTAAAAGTCACTAAATTTTTAGTAAAATTTACTAATTTTTAGGGTATATATTTTACTAATATTTATTTATACTTTTTATTTACATAAATTGTAGAAGTTAATTTTACTATTAAATATGAATAATTTATTCGATACATTGAGCTAACAATTTTTGGAGATTTTGCCTCTGGCTAAATAATATTTTCTGGATGTGCAAAAATTGAGATCCTAAAAATTTAAATTAATTTCATTAAACAATTTTTAATTTCAAAAGCTTTTAAACAATTTTTTGTTTTGATATTATCATAACTTCAGTATTTTAAATTAGTGCACTTAATTAAAACGGCATTGTTCAACTATTCATCCCCAAAAATAAAAGTTAAATTATAATCACCTTGACAGATTCTGGTACAATCCACCCATTGCAATGGTAAAAAATGCCCAGTGCAGATAAAAAAATAGAAAATGTTATTCCTGCTAAACGAGAAGTATAATTTTTATTTTTTATTAAATGTACAAAAATAAAATACCAAAAAAGTAAATAATTCGCGAAAACTTTCTTAACACGAAATTTTTTAGTATTCAGGTGTCAAATACTTTTCAAATCAGAATAGTAAATGGAACCCAGGATTGCTTGCAGTGTACCTATACGCAAAAAAGACTAGAGATAATTTTTGCATCTCATTCCAATCCACCGTTTATAAACCCTCTCTCTAAGTTCATTCAAACCACATGTGTTGCATCAGATTGTAACAGCATATTCTGTATTCAGATAACTTTCTTTTTAAAAATTCAATTATTAAAAAAACAAAAAGATTAATTAAATCAACATAAATCAGTGAATTTAATAAAAACTGATGTTTAATTTTCAAAAAAATAAAATTCTAAGAAATTAAACTTTTATTTTAAATAAACTTGATAATTTTTTTTTCATTTTTAATAAAAAAAATTAATTATCAGCTTATTATCAACTATTACATAAAACACATTCTGTGACTGATTAAAAAAAAACATTAAGAAATAATACGTGCAGCTTATAATAGTTTTTAACATAAATGACACTATGGATATTACAATAAAAGTGAAGAAAAAAAAATGTTTGTTAAGAAATATCTTATAATTTTATCATAAAGCAGGATATAAATAAATAAATAAATCTTAAAAGTAAATAAAGTCGTTAAATTTGTAGATATGAGAATTTAAAAAAAAAAAATATGATTAATTTTTATATGTGATGTTTAATTATAAAAATTAGTTTTAGTGTTCATTTTATTGTGTAAATAAGTATTTTTTTAAAAAGAAATTTACTTTTTTGTGGGTATTTACACTTTGGCAAAATAAATAAGGTTAGTGTTGCTGAAAATTTTAAATATTTTAGTTAATAATGGATTGTTAAGTGGTTTTTGAATTGTTAATTAATAAAATGTTGAATTTTGTGTTAGTTAGTTATAAAATTTAATTGAAAAATAAGAAAGATATAAATAATTTTACAAATTAGCTAATTTTAAAAACAAAACAGAAGAAAATACCAACAATCATAGCTGAAAATTCAAATTACTAAAAATAGGCAAAAGTTCGTACAAATAAAATTAATTTTATTTACATAATGATAACTTTGAAATAATCTTATGTTTTTTTCACTAATAAAAAAAAAAAATTAAATGCCACATGCTCGAATGTTTTTGATAAAATACCAATTAAAATGCATTTCTTATTTATCAGCAATAAGTAAGCATGCGTGCAAAAATTTTAATGCGAAAATATATTACGAGTTCAATTACCTTTGTATTGATACTGTCAGTTATTTGTAGCGCTAAATTTATGAATATTCAAATTTGCGTTATTTTGATTTTATGGCAATTATAAAAATTTTTTTTTTTAATTTATTTTTCAAAGAAATTTTAAAATTCAATTTATTACCAAAATTGGTTGCATGAACATAAAATGAGTGCGAATGCAGAACAGTGTTTGAAAGTATATTTTGAAACTTTTTTGCCAGTATTTAAAGTCAATTAAGCTCATAAAAAAATACTATCAATTTTTTTTAAATTAAATTATATCAAAATATTACACAATATAATTTAATTTTTCTTATCAAAATCCTATTGGTATTCGAAAAAGTTTGGCTCGGCAGGGGGGAGTTGAAAAGTTACGTCTTTAGAGAAGTGTGGGGTGAAATGGACTTAGAATATTTTCGATTTAGGCCCTGATAAGCACAAGTACTTAAAATACTTAAGGTTTCTGGACTATAATTTATATTTCGGGATTTATTGTAATTTCGGTATTTGGATTTATTACTGTTATGAGTGAACATGTTCCATGATCGTTGGTTGTGTGAACACACAAACCAGTTATAAATTTTTTTAATTATTACATCTGTAAACCATTGATAAGTTCATAAATTAAATAAATAAAAACTTCGGTAAAAAATAATTTGTATTTTTTATTGTTCCTGGTCCAACAAGGTCGTACCATCACTTAACTTGAATAAAAAGAAATAAAAATAAAAACTGCAATAATATACTGTTTATTAAAATTAGCTTTCAATAATAGTGATTTCTCCGAAAGATTTTAAGTTACAGGAATACACAAGAGTTGAATGAATTTTTTCAAAACATTAATGTATTTAGTATATATGATGAAATTTTATCTAAGCTAAATGCATTTCAGAAAATCTAAAATCGTTATCATATGGATTTTTAATTTGGAACTGCCGATATTCTAATTTAATAGAGAGCCCTAACCCAATGTAAATAATGTGATTTAGGTAAAGAAGGTATCAAATTGGATAATTTTCATTTAAAGTCTTAAAATAATTCAGGCACCCTAATAAATTTTTCGCTAAACCTTTTCAGAAATGAGTTATTGCTATTTGTTACAAATAATTGTACAAAAGTGTTATTATATTAAAAAATTGATTTAGAATTAATAATGTTTTAATTTGCTCTTGATTAAGTTTAAAAATTTCTTCATATGTATAAAATTATTTTCATGAATTATTTATAATAGATTATGGCCATATTATGGTAAAAATTTTACACAGGGGTAAATTTTTATGCAAAAAATTTTAAGATAAAATGTTCAAATCATTAATTATCACTTCCGAGATATCGAGCAGAAATGATACTTCTAGAAATTAGTACTTTCATAGAAAAAACTGAGGTATTACATCTAAATTAAAAAGAAGCAGTTTGAGATTTTATGAAAAAAATTTTGAAAAAAAAATTAGGTCTTTTAACACTATAATAGTTGTGAAATATTATAAAAAGTATAATATTATTATACTTTTTTTAAACCCTACTTTCTAGCTTCCTGGAGCCTCGAAACTGAACAAAAAAAATGAAAATTTCACCTATCACAATGATTCTTCTATATGAAGAACCAAAACGAACATTGCTGCTAAAATTCAAGAAGCTAAAATTCGAGAATTGTGCCCAGAAGGCTAAAAATTGAGCCCAGAAGCTAATTTTTTAAACAAATATTTATAGCTTTTTTCCGCATCTTTTCAATTTAATTTATGACCAGTTGACATATTTATGCCCTTGTATATATTTTAAAAAATAAGCTTAAAATTAGAAAAATTGAAAAATCTATTTTTGCAAAGTTTCTTTAAAGCGCTATTAATGCTATTTATTTTTAATAATCCTGAATATGTATAGGAAATATATTCAAAGTTTTAATAATTAATGATATTGAATTTGTAGGTAATAAAATCACAGCAATAAAATTAATAAAATTTTTTAATTTATTTTATAGAAATGGTTGAGAAAAGATACATACAAATTATGGTATTAACCATAACAAATTTAATGAGTTTCTTTTGGACTTACCCGATGTCAATAGCAATTATTGGTATGACAAATAGTACTTCACATCACGATTCCACAAATGAGTCTAATTTTAAGGGAGTAAGTATTTTTTACAAATTTTTCAAATTATTAATTTAAAATCCTAAAATATGTTATTTTTTAATTCTAGGAATTTAATTGGACATCTAAAGAAATCGGTTCTTTATTAAATGCTTTTATGGTAGGAAATCTATTTCTACAAATACCTTTTGGATTTATATCAAATTTATTTAGCGATCGATGGCTTTTATCAACTGCTACGTTAGCAAGTGCTCTTATACATTTGTCAACGCCTAAAATGGCTAGAGAGTTTAATTGGTTTGGAGTTTGGTTGAATAGAGTTCTACTTGGAGTTGTTAATGCATGTTTTCCAGCTTGCACAACAAATTTACTCTCAAAATGGGCTCCTCTTAATGAAAGGGCAAAAATGAGTAAGTTATTTTTTATCTAAACTGTGGGGCAATGATAAAAACTTGCTAATTGTAATATTTTATTAAATTTATAAAAAAAGGCACGATTATTTCAACAAGCTCATCTCTGGCAAATGTCATTTCATTGCCGATAGCTGGATTGATTGCTTCATCAGAATTCGGTTGGCCTGGAATTTTTTACATATTTGGAGGAATCTCAGTTTTTTGGTCATTTATAATGATGTTTCTTCTCGCTGATTCTCCTAGATTACACTCGAGTATCTCAGAACGAGAAAAGGCTTTATTTGAAAATGATAAACATTGTTCAAGTACTGATGAGGTAAATTCTCAACAAATTTACTAAAGTTATAAAGGCCAATTAATTGAAAATTAACTATAATAAATTAAATTTGATACTTCAGATGCGTCGTCCACCTCTTCTTAAAATTGCTACATCCGTACCTGTGTGGGCTGCAACTATCGCATGTCTTGGCGGAGCATGGACAACAGTTACTTTGATGCAAGAAGTGCCTCTGTATTTAAACAGTGTTTTAAAATTTAATGTTAGAGCTGTAAGTTTATTTTTAAAAATTCGATTTTCGGACTTTTTTATCCCGCCTCCCGTAAACCTCCTTTCGGAGATCAAAATTAGGGTAAAAATAACATTTAGGCAAAAGGGTGTATTCATTCTATAAAAAATCTTTTATTACCTGCTCCATTAAAATCTTTTTAAATTAGCAAACTAATATTTTACAAACAAAATTTTTATTTCCGAAATTCTTAAATATGATTATTTCCATAATTTTATAGACTGGATTTTTATCATCTTTACCAAATCTAATGATGTGGATTATGGGTTTTCCATTCAGTATTTTATCAGATTTTGCTATAAAACGTGGTATTTCTGTTCCTGCGACAAGAAAAATTTGTAATACTATTGGTTCCTGGGGACCAGCTGTAATTATATTCTTTATTGGTTACGTCGAACCTCAAGAAAGATATTGGTTCATTGTCATGTTAGTAATAGCATCAGGATTAAAAACTGGAACACATTGTGGTCATTTAGTAAATTTAATTGATTTAAGTCCTAATTTTGCTGGTCTTTTAAGATCCATTACGCATACAATAGGAACTGTAAGCAGTATTGGAGCTCCATTTCTTTGGGGACAAATTGTTACAGACAGAGTATGTAAATTAAATTAATTTATTATTGATAATATTATATAATTATTAATTTTTTATAAAATTTTTAGACAAATCGTATGCAATGGAAGATAATATTCATAGTATCAGCACTGTTACTTTTCTTCACAAATTTTGTTTTCATTATTTTTGGAAGTGGTAAGCTCCAACCTTGGAACGATGTGGATAAAAAAAAATCTCCAGACTCGTCTATCAATGAATCAACTTCTGTTGAAGTAGATAGTGACAAAAAATATTGAAATTTTTTAATGCCAATGTAAGAATTTGAAAATCGTTATAGGAAATGTTTTAAAAAATTATAGTATTATTTATATATGTAAAATAAGCAATATTATGGTTAAACAAATTTTTGTAATTACAATAGTACGTTAAGCATCGAGATCGCAAAAATTTTGAAACTGTCGTGTGATCGATGCTAAAATATTCAACTTGAGTACTTAAGATATTATTTGCCTTTCTTAGGTGTTAAAAAAGTACAAAAAATGTTACACCAAGTTTTACGCCCAATGTTTACGCCTGGGTGATAAAAAAAATGTTAAATATTGTTAAATGTAAATTTGTTAATATAAAAAAATTTTTTGATACTTGTATTAAAATACTGTTAAATTTTAGAAAAATTTAGGAAATTTTAAAAAAATAAACTCACGGTTCATTGTATTAATGAATTTTGATAAATAAGTCTGAAAATGAAAGTATCCCGGGTGAGAATTTACGAAGGTCTACGGAGATTTTTTTAAAAACGGAGATGAAAAAATACTCTTTAAATACTCCCGTTCGAGTGTACTCCGAACAAAACTCCTTTTCATGTCCGAAAGAATATTATAATGATATTAAAATGCAAGCGCCGTAAAGTTAATAAAAGCATATTTAAACATATCGGAATTTGCTCTGTATCAGATGTATTTACGTCAGATATACTGTGTTTTCGGTGCTTAAAAAAACATATATCCTCCGTTACGAAGATTGAATAAATACTCCTCAGATATTTTAACAAGTAAAAATTCTGGTCTAAATTTTTCATAGTATGTTAGCGTATTCTTTCTCTATTCTTTCATAGATGGAATCTAATACTTTCGTATTATTTTAGACTTCGAAACGCTTCGAAAGCAAAGTCAGTAAAAACACTAAATAAATACTTTTACAGTCAAAAATATAAACGTAAAAATGAATAAAACCAGCGAATATTTATAAAAAAAAAACCCAAAATAGTCCTTATAACTACTACGAAAATCTATCATTATAGTCCTTAGGAAATATTTTAAATCTGAATAATATACATCAGCGCGGAGCTGAATGCGAGTGTTAAAAAGTTGATCCGAAATAGTATTGATTGAAGCATTTTACGACTGTGTCTTAATCGACACAAAATTTTAAAAATAATAAATTTTAGCTAAAATCATATAAATTTCTAATAATTTTAAGCAACGTTACAATGTTGTTCTGATATTCAAAAAATAGTTAAATCACCTTATATCATCGTTACATAAACGTGACAAATCGATAGCCCGTCCACCCTCGAAAGAGTATTATTTAGGTACTCTTTTAAACACGTTCTCAATATAAAAAAATATAGAAATCATCGCATCGATGCAAAATAGAGTCTGGTAACGCCTCAAAAGAATCACTGAAAAAGTGATTTTTGAATACTAAAAGAATATTAAATCTGATTTAAAACGGATGAGAGTATATAATTCATAACATAGTAAAATCATCTTCGAAAGGCTATTTTTTGAAGCTTTTAAAGACTGGGTTATTACTGAAAAAAACTTGCAAAATTGATAAATCTCGGCTGAATTAATTTCAGTATTGAATTATTTTAATCACCGTTTTAATATCCTTAGAGTATTAAAAACATAGTTAAGTAAGGTTGAATTAACATTATCTACACGTGACAAATCGTTAGCCCGTCCACCCTCGAAAGAGTATTATTTAGGTACACTTTTAAACAAGTTCTCAGTATAAAAAAATATAAAAATCATAACATCGGTGCGAAGTAGGATCGGTATACGCATCAAAAGAATCACTGAAAACATGATTTTTGAATACTAAAAGAATATTAAATCTGCTTTGAAACGGATATGAGTTTATAATTCGCTAAATAGTAAAATCATCTTCGAAACGATATTTTTTGAAGCTTTTTAAGACTGTGTTATTAATGACAAAAACTTGCAGAATTAAAAAATATCTGCCGAATTTATTTTAGTTTCTGCTCCTTTTGATCGCCGTTTTAATATCATTAGAATATTGTAAACATAGTAACTCAAGGCTATTTCATTATTCTTTACGATTGTCGTCTTTGCAGCCAGCAGACCCTCGAAAAACTATTGTTTAAGTAATTTTTCGGACGATTACTGAGCAAGAAAAAATTTAAAAATCATCGCATCGATGCGAAGTAGGATCGGTATTCGCGTCAATAGAATCACTGAAAACATGATTTTTGAATACTAAAAGAATATTAAATCTGCTTTGAAACGGATATGAGTTTATAATTCGTTAAATAGTAAAATCATCTTCGAAAAGATATTTTTTGAAGCTTTTTAAGACTGGGTTATTACTGACAAAAACTTGCAAAATTAATAAATCTCTGCCGAATTTATTTTAGTTTCTACTGCTTTTGATCGCCGTTTTAATATCATCAAGATATTGCAAACATAGTAACTCAAGGCTATTTCATTATTCTTTACGATTGTCGTCTTTGCAGCCAACGGTCCCTCGAAAAAGTATTGTTTAAGTATTTTTTCGAACGATTACTGAGCAACAAAAAATTTAAAAATCATCGCATCGATACGAAGTAGGATCGATATTCGCATCAACAGAATCACTGAAAACATGATTTTTAAATACTAAAAGAATACTACATCTGCTTTGAAACGGATATGAGTTTATAATTCGTTAAATAGTAAAATCATCTTCGAAACGATATTTTTTAAAGCTTTTTAAGACTGTGTTATTAATGACAAAAACTTGCAGAATTAAAAAATATCTGCCGAATTTATTTTAGTTTCTGCTCCTTTTGATCGCCGTTTTAATATCATTAGAATATTGTAAACATATTAAGGGGAGGTTATTTTATTGTCGTTTACGTTTCACGTTTTTGCAGCCAGCCGACCCTCGAAAAACTATTGCTTAAGTATTTTTTCGAACGATTACTGAGCAAGAAAAAATTTAAAAATCATCGCATCGATGCGAAGTGGGATCGGTATTCGCGTCAAGAGAATCACTGAAAACATGATTTTTGAATACTAAAAGAATATTAAATCTGCTTTGAAACGGATATGAGTTTATAATTCGTTAAATAGTAAAATCATCTTCGAAACGATATTTTTTGAAGCTTTTTAAGACTGTGTTATTAATGACAAAAACTTGCAGAATTAAAAAATATCTGCCGAATTTATTTTAGTTTCTGCTCCTTTTGATCGCCGTTTTAATATCACTAGAATATTGTAGACATATTAAGGGGAGGTTATTTTATTGTCGTTTACGTTTCACGTTTTTGCAGCCAGCTGACCCTCGAAAAACTATTGTTGGATGCGCTGAGACCGAATCTGGCATCCAGATTTCAAAATTCAATATGGCGGGCTTAATATTGGCTAATTTTCAAAATAATTCCCTAGATTTTTGAAATAATAAAAAAAATACTTTTAGGCGTCTATTAAGGAATTATCGGGTGCGGTGAGACTGAATCTGGAATCCGAATTTCAAAATTCAATATAGCGCCCTCAAAATTTTCCAATTTTTGAAAAATATGACAAATTTAATGCCTACATGCTTTATACACCCACATGACCTTTAGTTGAGGTTTACAAAATAAACTCAATACGAAAAGCCTTACATTAAAATAACCTAAGGAAATGGTATAAAAAAAAAACGACACGTCAAGCCTTACACAAACATAACCTAAGGTTGTGGTCTATACTAAAAAAACGACAAGTCAAGCCTTACACTAAAATAACCTACGGAAATGTTCTATACAAAAAAACAACACGTCAAACCTTACACTAAAAGACACGTCAAGCATTACACTAGCGCAAGCACTAGCGTAACCTTTGGAAATAGGCTGCATTAAAAAAAACGACACGTAGAGCCTTACCTAGCGTAATCTAAGGAAGTTGTCTATTATAAAAAATGACACGTCAAGCCTTACATTAACATAACCTAAGCAAGCTGTCTATTATAAAAAATGACACGTCAAGCCTTACACTAGCGTAACCTAAGGAAGTAGGCTATAATAAAAAAACGACTGTCAAGTTTTACACTAACATAACCTAAATATTGTCTATAACAAAAAAAGACACGACAAGCATAACACTAACATAACTTAAGGAAGGTGTCTATTATAAAAAACAAAACATCAAGCCTTACACTAACCTAACCTAAAGTAGTCTATTATATAAAATGACACGTCCAGCCTTACACTAGCGTAACCTAAGGAAGTAGGCTGTATTAAAAAAAACGACAAGTAAAGCCTTACACTAACATAACCTAATTAAGTAGGCTATAATAAAAAAACGACACTTCAAGTGTTACACTAACATAACCTAAATATTGTCTATAACAAAAAACGACACGACAAGCATAACTTTAACATAACCTAAGGAACTTGTCTATTATAAAAAATGATACGTCAAGCCTTACACTTGCGTAACCTAAGGAAGTTGTCTATTATAAATAATGACACGTCAAGACTTACACAAGCGGAACCTAAGGAAGTGGTCTATTATAAAAAACGACACGTCAAGCCTTACACTAGCGTAACCTAAGGAAGTAGGCTATATTAAAAAAAGACACGTCAATCCTTAAACTAACCTAACCTAAGGTAGTTGCCTATTATAAAAAATGATACGTCAAGCCTTACGCTAGCATAATCTGAGGAAATAAGCTGCATTAAAAGAAACGACACGTCAAGCCTTACACTAGCGTAACCTAAGGAAGTTGTTTATTATAAAAAATGACACTTCAAGCCTTACACTAGCATAACCTGAGGAAATAGGCTGCATTAAAAGAAACGACACGTAAAGCCTTACACAAGCGTAATCTAAGGAAGTTGTCTATTATAAAAAATGACACGTCATGCCTGACACTAGCGTAACCTTAGGAAGTGATCTATTATAAATAATGACACGTCAAGACTTACACTAACGTAACCTAAGTAAATTGTCTATAATAAAAAACGACATAATAAGCATAACACTAACATAACCTAAGGAAGTAGGCTATAATAAAAATACGCCACATCAAGTCTTACACTAACATAACCTAAATATTGTCTATAACAAAAAACGACACGACCAGCATAACACTAACATAAGCTAAGGAACTTGTCTATTATAAAAAACGACACGTCCAGCCTTACACTAGCGTAATCTAAGGAAGTTGTCTATAATAAAAAACGACACGACAAGCCTTACACTAGCGTAACCTAAGGAAGTGGTCTATAGTAAAAAAATGATACATTAAGCCTTACACTAGCGTAATCTAAGGAAGTGGTCTATAATAAAAAAATGACAAGTCAAGCCTGACACTAGCGTAACCTTAGGAAGTGGTCTATTATAAAAAACGACACGTCAAGCCTTACACTAGCGTAACCGAAGGAAGTAGGTTATGATAAAAAACGAAATGAAAAGCATTACACTAGCGTAACCTAAGGAAATAGGCTTTAATAAAAAAATGAAAATGTAATTTTTTATAATAGACTACTTCCTTAGGTTACGCTAGTATAAGGCTTGGCGTGTTATTTTTTATAATAAAAAACTTCCTTAGGTTACGTTAGTTTAAGACTTGAAGTGTCGTTTTTTTAATATATCCTACTTGCTTAGGTTATGCTATCGTAAGGCTTGCTGTGTCATTTTTTATTCTAATCAGCTTCCTTAGGTTATGTTAGTGGAAGGCTTGACGTGTCGTTTTTTTAATATAGCCTACTTCCTTAGGTTACGCTAGTGTAAGGCTTGTCCTGTCGTTTTGTATTTTAGACAACTTTTTTAGGTTACGCTAGCGTAAGGTTTGTCGTGTCATTTTTTATGATAGAAAAAATCCTTAGGTTATGCTAGTGTAAGGCTTGTCGTGTTGTTTTTTGTTATAGCCTACTTCCTTAGGTTACGCTAGTGTAAGGCTTGTCGTGTCGTACTTTATTATAGCCTACTTCCTTAGGTTACTCTAGCGTAAGGCTTATCATGTCGTTTTTTATGATAGAAAAAATCCTTAGGTTATGCTAGTGTAAGGCTTGTCGTCTCGTTTTTTGTTATAGCCTACTTCCTTAGGTTACGCTAGTGTAAGGGTTGAGGTGTTACTCTTTATTATAGACAACTTCCTTAGGTTACGATAGTGTTAGACTTTCGTGTCGTTTTTTATTATAGCCTACTTCCTTAGGTTTCACTAGTGTAAGGCTTGACGTATCATTTTTTATAATAAACAAATTCTTTAGGTTACGCTAGTGTAAGGCTTGTCGTGTCGTTTTTTATGATAGAAAAAATCCTTAGCTTACGCTAGTGTAAGGCTTGTCGTGTCGTTTTTTGTTATAGCCTACTTCTTTAGGTTACGCTAGTGTAAGATTTGAGGTGTTACTCTTTATTATAGGCAACTTCCTTAGGTTACGTTAGTGTAAGGCTTGACGTGTCGTTTTTTATTACAGCCGATTTCCTTAGGTTTCTCTAGTGTAAGGCTTGACGTATCATTTTTTATAATAGACAACTTCTTTAGATTACGCTAGTGCAAGGCTTGTCGTGTCGTTTTTTATGATAGAAAAGTTCCTTAGGTTACGCTAGTGTAAGGCTTGTTGTGTCGTTTTTTATTATAAACAACTTCCTTAGGTTACGCTAGTGTAAGGCTTGTCGTGTCGTACTTTATTATAGCCTACTTCCTTAGGTTACTCTAGTGTAAGGCTTGACGTATCATTTTTATAATAGACAACTTCCTTAGATTAGGCTTGTGTAAGGCTTGACGTGTCGTTTTTTTAATATAGCCTACTTCCTTAGGTTACGCTAGTGTGAGGCTTGTCCTGTCGTTTTTATTTTAGACAACTTCCTTAGGTTACGCTAGTGTAAGGATTGACGTGTCGTTTCTTATTATAAACAAATTCCTTAGGTTACTTTAGTGAAAGGCTTGACGTGTCACTTTTTATAATGGCCAAACATTGTAAGTCAAGGCTATTTCATTATTATTTACGTTTGTCGTCTTTGCAGCCAGCCGACCTTCGAAAAACTATTGTTTAGGTATTTTTTCGAACGATTACTGAACAAGAAAAAAATTTAAAATCATCGCATCGATGCGAAGTAGGATCGGTATTCGCGACAATAGATTCACTGAAAACATGATTTTTGAATACTAAAAGAATATTAAATCTGCTTTGAAACGGATATGAGTTTATAATTCGTTAAATAGTAAAATCATCTTCGAAACGATATTTTTTGAAGCTTTTTAAGACTGGGTTATTACTGACAAAAACTTGCAAAATTAATAAATCTCTGCCGAATTTATTTTAGTTTCTACTGCTTTTGATCGCCGTTTTAATATCATCAAGATATTGCAAACATAGTAACTCAAGGCTATTTCATTATTCTTTACGATTGTCGTCTTTGCAGCCAACGGTCCCTCGAAAAAGTATTGTTTAAGTATTTTTACGAACGATTACTGAGCAACAAAAAATTTAAAAATCATCGCATCGATACGAAGTAGGATCGATATTCGCATCAACAGAATCACTGAAAACATGATTTTTAAATACTAAAAGAATACTACATCTGCTTTGAAACGGATATGAGTTTATAATTCGTTAAATAGTAAAATCATCTTCGAAACGATATTTTTTGAAGCTTTTTAAGACTGTGTTATTAATGACAAAAACTTGCAGAATTAAAAAATATCGGCCGAATTTATTTTAGTTTCTGCTCCTTTTGATCGCCGTTTTAATATCATTAGGATATTGTAAACATAGTAAGGGAACGGTATTTTATTGTGGTTTACGTTTCACGTTTTTCAGCCAGCCGACCCTCGAAAAACTATTATTTAAGTATTTTTTCGAGCGATTACTGAGCAAGATAAAATTTTAAAATCATCGCATCGATGCGAAGTGGGATCGGTATTCGCGTCAAGAGAATCACTGAAAACATGATTTTTGAATACTAAAAGAATATTAAATCTGCTTTGAAACGGATATGAGTTTATAATTCGTTAAATAGTAAAATCATCTTCGAAACGATATTTTTTGAAGCTTTTTAAGACTGTGTTATTAATGACAAAAACTTGCAGAATTAAAAAATATCTGCCGAATTTATTTTAGTTTCTGCTCCTTTTGATCGCCGTTTTAATATCATTAGGATATTGTAAACATAGTAAGGGAAGGGTATTTAAATTGTCGTTTACGTTTCACGTTTTTGCAGCCAGCCGACCCTCGAAAAACTATTGTTTAAGTATTTTTTCGTTGATTACTGAGCAAGAAAAAATTTAAAAATCTTCGCATCGATGTGAAGTAGGATCGGTATTCGCGTCAACAGAATCACTGAAAACATGATTTTTGAATACTATATCTGCTTTGAAACGGATATGAGTTTGCCGACCCTCGAAAAAGTATTGTTTAATTATTTTTTCGAACGAGTACTGAGCAACGAAAAATTACGAAGCTTAATGTTTGCTTAGAATAAATGTTGTTATAATAATTTTACTGCTCTGATTTTTCGTCTAAATCAAAAAATTTATAAGTTCATGTATAACTCTTGCTCTTTTATATATCAAATTTTTATTATTTTGCATGCAGTCATAATGGAGCAGTGGATAAAGTGTTGGACTATCAAGCGGTGGACTCGGGTTCAAATCCTCATCAAATCATTAAAAAAAAAAAAAATAATAAAAAAATATTTAATATATTATTATATCATGGCTATAAAAATTAAAAATTTTTTTTTTAAAATATTTTTTACTTATTAAAAAAATATTTTTATAACGTTTACATTATTATTACAATACTTTTTCGTAGCTGTTTAATTATCGGCACGCTGTTTTTTATTAAATAAAATCATATCGTAACGATGATTATACAACCTCCGAATCAGTGCTTTTCGAATATATATACGCAGCTTAATTTTATGATGAGTCAAAATATAGAGAATAAGAAAAAATATCATTTCAGTGCTCTTACGATGCTAATATTTGAGCTTCGAAAAAGTATTTTTTAAGTATATATTCGCAGGTGGTTTGAATAAGTTTACTAACAAGTAAATTATTTTTTCAATGTTTAGGCGGTACAGAAAACAAGGATTGAAAAAGTATTCATTTAATATTTTTAAGCACTTTTTTTACGCCAAGCTATGAATAAATAAAATTAATCACGGGCAAATATATAAGAATAAATACTTTTTCCATATTAGAACGATGCCGTTTACCAATGTTTAAATTACTACCTTAAAAATATTCTTTCTCACTTTTCTTTTTACTACTATGAAGTAAGAAAAAATATTATTTTTATATGTTAACTATCATCGTATCTTAGACTATTTGTTCCAGGGAATATTAAAAACATACTTTTTCGAGCAAAATTCTTAGATTTTTCGACCCTCGATCATTGTACGGGAGTACTCTTAACATATTCTTTCCAAGGTCCATTCTCACCCGGGATGAAGCATAATTTTTTTAAATACTCTTTGTTAATAGAGATTTTTTTGGTATTATTTAAAAAATGAAAATAATTGTTAATAATTAATAAGTATTGTAATAAAATAGTTATGTAAATAAAGTAAGTTTTTTTGTAAGAATTTATTTAGAATTAAAAAATGCGGTGTGTTTTATTAATTTTGTTACTGTTACTGCACTAATAAAAAAATTATTTGTGTTTTTATGAAAATGTCATTATTGATTTTCAGAGTCTAATATATTTTCTTATATTGAAAAAGTACGTTTAAAATAAAATTTTTTAATGCTCTAAAATCCATAAACAAATAGAACAGGTCGTTACTGATAGGATTTATAAGAAAATTTTCCACTAATATACCTCCCTCAAAAATCGAATGCTCTTCAGCATAAGACAAGTAGAATTTTGATCCAAATTGCCCAGATCTGGGAAAAGTGTTATTTATGAACCAAAAATTAATACATCGTATTTGTTTAAGCAAATAAACATTTTAAACTTTTTTTTTCATTTTCTAGTAAAAAACTTATAAGATTAGATTAGATTAGATTAGATTGTTTATTTGCAAAATTACAAAATTTTTACATTCATGTATAAATAATAGCGTATAATAATGTACATAAAATTGATAATTCTTAAATTTAAGTGATTTATACAATAAATAGAATTTTAGTAAAATAATTAAGTATATATGATAAAAATAGACAGTAAATAGAATTTCAGTATTATAATTAAAATTACATTGGACTAGTTAATTACAATTAGACTAGTTAATTAATCACTATGAGAAAAGAAAAAATATGTATATCTTTGTAATATGTGATTAAACAATTTATCACAGTCAACAGTATAAATAATATTAATAACAATATTAAGGTAGAGTCCCACTTCGCGCGCTCGGTATTCGAGTGAAATTTTAAAATTAAATTTAGGGAAAACGGTTAAAGATAATGGAAAGATTTTTTAGGGTTAATTAAATAAAGTATAGAAGCATGTAAAAAAATTTTTTTTAATTAATTTTTTTTATTTTTTATACACAAAATTTTCGTTTTAAATATAAGAGTTTTTGCCGGAAGGGCCTGATGGTTCAGTGAATAAAAAAAGTTTGACAGCACCTAGAAAAAAAAAAAAAGAATCTTAAATAATATGAGTGTAGTTATCGGGTATTCTACAATTATCAAAATTGGCAAAAAAAAAAAAAGTTATGCAAATTTAAAAAAAATTTTTCGAAAAAGCAATTTTTTTCATGGTTTTTTTGCAAAAAAACATAGAAAAAATTAAAATTTTTGCTAACTTCTAGAATACGACATAACTACACATGTGGACAGTATGTGATAAAAATTTTGAGACAATTGGACCAGGCAATTTCGGGTAAGACACTGAACCATCAGGCCCTTCCGGCAAAAACTCTTATATTTAAAACGAAAATTTTGTGTATAAAAAATAAAAAAAATTAATTAAAAAAATTTTTTTACATGCTTCTATACTTTATTTAATTAACCCTAAAAAATCTTTCCATTATCTTTAACCGTTTTCCCTAAAATTAATTTTAAAATTTCACTCGAATACCGAGCGCGCGAAGTGGGACTCTACCTTAAAGTCTATAAAGTATATAAAATGGAAATAAATTTGTATATTATAAATATTTATATGTATATATATATATGTATATTAGATAGAACCTTTTTAATGTATATTACAGTAAGCTACGTTAGTGCGAGTATGAAAGTATGAAACGGGTCGCACTACCGATGCTCCTGTAATATATAAAAATATATAGGCAGGTATATTTACATGTATAAGGTAGAGGCATAAATAACAATTAACTAAGGATCAACCAGTGCCAGACAGTCAGTTGTGATAAGATGTTTGTATAGTGCTGCTTTGAAACTTTTAAGGGATGGTGAAAATCGGATAGTGGATGGTAAGGAGTTCCAATATTTAGCACCCAGTACTTGAAAGCTTTTGTTACCACGACCTTTAAAAATATTAGGTATCTTAAATTCCTGGGTAATGAGTTTTCCTCTGGCTGTTGACTTTGGTTTGTGTCAGATAAAGAGACTAGTCAAATAGTTTGGTTGGTTCAAATGTATAATTTTATATATAATAATGTTGCAAAAGTAGAATCTTCGCGCATCAGTTGTTAGCCAATTGAGCTTTTTCCTGTACGGGGTTACATGAACATCCCTTTTAATACCAAAGATATATCTGATGCCAATATTACTAAGCCTGTGAAGTCTCTCTTTTAATATATTATTAAGGTAAAGAAAAACAGTACTACAATAATCTAGGTGAGGTGTGACTAGAGATTTTTATATGGCGTAATCGAAGATTTTCTGACGTACAGTGCCTGATGAATCTCAGGGTATAGTGTACTTTATTAACTTTTTTCCCCACAGATGTAACATGGGGTTCCCAGGAAAGTTTGCTGTCTAGTATAACACCAAGACTTTTAACTTCGTGTACGAAAGGAACGATAACGTTGTCACCCATGTCAATACCAGGGAGATTTTGTTTATCAAGTTGATCAACAAAATACCCCGAGCCAAAATATATAGCTTTCGTCTTGTCAGGATATAACCGGTTTGTGTAAACACAACCTAAATGCATGGAACATTAAAATACAATTTTCTATTGTTGTAATTTGTAATTATCATCTTACTAGTTGTTAAGATTCTAAACCCAAACTATTTTGATTCCCTGAACCTGAATTATTCCAAGTCCCTAAATCGATATTATTCTAAGTCCATAAACCTGTATTATCCTAAGTCCTTAAGCCCAGATTTTTCAAAGTCTTTTAAAAGTATTTTATTTATTTATATATACTTACCTAATTATTCTAAGTCTTATTTGACCCCCCCCCCTTAAATAGGACAAATTTGACACCCCCCCTTAATTTTCAAGTTCTGAAGTACCCCCTCCCTATAAACATGTTCCATGTTAAAATTAGGCAAAGCATCGGCACTTTTATTGAAAAATTATTATAGTTAAAGAACATCTTCCTTAACCTATTAGCGCCTAATCGACCATCCAGGGACAGTTGAATATTATTATATGAAAAAGTGAATATTTTGAGCTAAAAACGTCACCTAGTAGGTTTTTTGGGTCGTTCTTTTCATTTTTGAGGTCCATTTTCACCTACAACCCCTAGGTAAGGAGGTATCAACCCCTAAAGTAGGGTTAAATATACAGAATCTTTTGAAATGTTTATTTACGCGTTAAAAAACTTACTAGGCATTGAAATTGATTTTTTCGACTTTAAAAAAGTTAAAAAATAAAAATATAAGTATTTACAGAAAACTTACCTTATCTGGGGGGTGAATACGGAGGGTTGAGGGGGTGGATTTTACAAGTATTTAAAATTCAAAAATTTTGGACTGGAAACATCACCCAGTAGGTTTTTTGGGTCGCTCTTTTCATTTTTGAGGTTCATTTTCACCTACAACCCCTAGGTAAGGAGGTATCAACCCTTATTCAATTTTATTAATTCAATTCAATAATTCAATTTTAGTGACTTAAAATAATACGGGTTTAGGGAATCAGAATAATTTGGGTTTAGAATCTTAACATCTAGTAAACTGTAAAATTGATAATTACACAGTCCTCAGCTGCAGTAAACATGTACCATGCATTTAGGTTTGTGTTTACACAAATCGGTTATAATTTTTTTATCTAAACTTGTAAATAATTTCTTTTCTTACAGTTTACAGTTGGTAGAACAATTGCCGAATAAATATTAATTTTTTATTTTTAGAATAAAATAAATGTTAAAAATCTGGTTGAATTATTTCCTTGATTAATTATTACTGATAATAAATTTTATAAATTTAAAAATTCAATGATAGTATAAAATTTTATTTATCTATTTTCTAAACAAACAGTTAATTGCAACCATATGGTTAAAAAATTCATAAATTAAATATTTAAATAATTAAATTTTTATTCAATAATTCTTCGACATATTCCTTTTCTGTCTCTTCTATAACCAATTTTACATGGTCGAGGTGGAACTTGAATAATCTCTCTATTTTCGATCCACTTGATAACTGACGATAAATCTTCATTTTTTGTATTTGGTATTACCTTATTATGATATTTCACATCACTTAATTTTATTTTATTAAAATTATCCTAAAAGAAAAATTAATTTTTAATTTAATAAATAAGTTTAATTAAATAAAATTAAAAGAAATACTTGATTATTTTTAATTGAATCAATATTTGATACTGCGAAAATGATAATGTGGATTAAAAAGTAATATAAAATAAAATAATTTTTCATAATAACAATAATTATTAATAAACGAATCAAAAACCTAATTTGAATTTATAACAAAATTTAAAATTAACAATACGAAAATTTTAATTTTATTTTGCGTAATTAATTTTTAATATTTTAATAAAATCACTTATAAAACTAAACAAAAGTAAATATAAAAGAACAATTATTATTTGATTATCAATTTTATAAATATATTAAATAACTGATATGAAGTTTATACGTGTATAGGTACATTTATTTATTATCATTTATAAAATCTGCACTTTAATTATGCTAGCAAAATACACTGTAAAAAATTTATGCCTGATATTTTCATTTGATATATGAAAAATTTGTAGAATATTTATTAATGAAGATTATTATTAACAAAAAACAATTTTTTATTAACTATTTTTTGAATATTTTTGCTTCTTTTTGGTAAGATTTTTACCCTGACTGAATTTCGCAACTGGAGTGCACCACCGCACCGTAGGGACATCAAACATTTTGCTGAACAAGTATGATCTTAAATCTTGTTCCAGTCCCTACTAGACCATCAAACAATCAGTTTTTTACCATTAATTCTGCATATTTTAATTTCAATTTAATAACAACTACTTGATCAAACCCAGACCTTAACCTAATAAATTCGCAGCATAATGGACCTCCTCAATATCAAACGAATTGCAAAAGTATAATATCTCATCAATTAAGTTTATTATTCATTATATTCATTACTTTGCTGCATATTCAGTAATCTAATTTCAGGGTTCCTTTGCTTACATTACAATATTATTAAAGCGAGCTTTGTTTAGATTTAAGATCTACAAGACTTGTTGATACATAGATAGTAAATTCTGAACCTTTGGTTCATAAAAGAAGAACTTTTGTTATACACAAAATTAGAATCTGAAGAAATTAAATTTTTCTCCATGGGTGTTCTAGTTTTAGGAAATTGTATTGGTGGAATTCTTTCGTCATGGTTTGATTCACTATTAAGTGGTAGGACGCAGAGAATAAAAATAGGTTTAATTTCTGATGAAATTAAGGTTACATCTGGAGTAGGTCAGGGTTCTAATTTAGGTCCTCTTCTGTTTTTGAATACAGTATAATTTTTTTTAAAGATTTTACTTCGTGTTCCTACAAGAGTATTAAAAAATTCTAGTCCTACGTTCGAAACACCTTTTCGAAGACATCCCTCTGCTTCTAAATCCAAAACAATAATTTTGAACTGTTTGATGTCTTTGCTAATACCATTTACAGTGTTCGGCAACTAATTTATAAATATATTAGCTTATTGTTAATGACATGTAGTTGAGAGTTATCAACCCAGCTATGTTGATAGGAGTCACAAATGAAGGTTGACAGTGCTAGCCCCTACTCTCAGCTAAATCCCCAAAACTTTTCTAATTCGAGAATTTCAGCAACTAAGTATTTCATTACAGTGGCACTATTTTTACGATTACATAGCTATAAAAATAATTCAATTAAGCAGTGATAACATATAATTTTGCTTCGGTTTTTTCCAAATTTTTGGATTCTGTTCCATTGAGCAATGGTCCAAAAAAAAGGTTAAATTTGTTTTAGTCTCGATTCAGTAACTGATCAGGAAAATTTTATTCATTTTGTAAATTAATCTTTGTACGTTTACATTAAGCTCGGATTTAAAACATCAAATATTAATAAATAAATATCATTATTTTAGTATAATTTTTAAAATGATTACCGAAGAGTAAAAATTTGATTTTTTAATTTAAAATTCAAATATAATTGTTATTATTTAATCTGACGTATGAATTGCAATGTTTTAATATTAACAAATTGTTTTAATAATTGTGTGAACCATTTTTATTAAAATTTTAGGGAAATATTTTGTAAGATTAATGTAAACAATCAATCAATTATAATTAATTATGCCAAAATATGCAAAAGAAACAGAAAAATGAATAAAATATTAACTAAATAATGGAAACTTTGAATAAAAAGATTACAATTTGAATGAATTGACGTCAGTTATACTGGGCTTGCCAAGATTAATAACAATAGCTATTTTATAAACTTTTGTGAAACATTTTATTTTTGCCGAATTTGAAGGTTTATGGGCCCGAGGGAAAATAATTGCATTCGACATAACAAACTTTTTTATAACAAGTTCAGAACAATATTTTACTTAAAAATGTAAAAAACACATCCAGTACTGGTTAGAAAGTAGTATTTAAGGAGTTATGAGCCTAATTGGAAATGATGACAGAACTGAATGAAACAGGAAAATTATTAAAGCTAAACATTTTTAAAGTTGAATTGAACTTGGTTTTATATTTATTGTATTGTATTGTATTGTATTGTATATTCTTTATTTGCTCTTTAACAAAATATGATACATATATAACATGATAACATAACATAAATAACTATAGTTTTTATAAATAAATAAATAGTTAAAAAATAAGAATAAAAAAAAAAAAATAAAAAATAGAAATGAAAAGAATAGCATGGTAGCAACGAGTTATAGCAGGCATAGCATTAATCATTTAATTAATTCCTGCCAAGTAGTTTTGGTACGATAATTTTATCACAGTCAATGTTTAAGGCCACTGTCTCTTTATTGTGACGATTTTCAAAGGATTTTCCACATTTTTTTTCTCAGCTGTTTTATTATAAAAGTTTACAAATTTATTTTTAAATAATTACAAAACTATTCTAGATGACATAAAAAAATTTTTGTTTCATATGCTTTTTTTTTACAGTTTGTAGATGGCGTGAAAGTAGAGGCTCGAAAAAAAAATTGAAAAACGGTTCCCATCATAGCGCCTATTGTAGGCATCAAAACAAAAAAATAAAAAGGCATATTAATCTTTATAGTTTCCTCTTGTATGTGAACCAACATTGAGCAAAAAATACAAAAAATTGACCATTTGGTGAACCAAAAACCAAAAATGCAGTTTTAGACGTTAAAAAATGCGCCTAAAACGGACAATAAAAATTTTTCTGATGCATAAAAACCTGATATTGTTGATTCACATACTAGACATTACAATAACGAAAAAAATGAAACAATATTCATGTTGATAGCTGAATTAGTTTTTGAGCTAGCGTGGGAACCGATTTCAAAAAAGTAGTTTTGAGAAAAACGCGTTTAAAGTTTTTAAATGCGTATGTTTTCATATGACTACGACCCATAAAAATCGAAATATCTAAAAAACATATTTTTTTTTTTGCTTGAAATTTGTTTTTTAGATTCTTGAAATGTTTTAACATAATATAATGAAATAAAAAAAAAATGAAAAAAAAAATCCCAATAAAGAGACAGTGGCCTTAAGTAAATTAATAAATAATACAGCCGTAAGCAACAATTTATAACAGTGTGTAACATTTATACATCTAAATCTTGGTAAAACAGCTCAATATTGTCAAAACAAATTTAAAAAACTGAATCATCATATGTGTGGTTTGAGGTTCTTAAGTATTTAAATAAACCTGCTTTGAATGAGTCAATTGAATGGAGGAATCTTATTGCTGAGGGAAGGGAGTTCCAACTTTTTGTTCCTTGGACCTGAAACGAGAAGTCTCCATGCCATTCATCTAGTTCAGGTACAGTGAGGCAATGAGGTTATGATCACTCATGAAAGGAGGAATTTTGTTTTGATGGTTACAGACTGTATCATTATTGTCCACGCATATTACGTCAATCCAAGTCTTACAAATGCTAGTACCAGGTGGACGGCGCGTTGCATGATGATTTATTACCTGCAGTGATAATTCCTTAAACAGATCTTTTACGAAGGATGTATTACAACTATCTATGAGCATATCCGTATTTAGGTCTCCCATGATGATTTTATGGCTATAATTAGAGCAGTGGTCACGTAGATTTGATAAAAATTGGGGGTCAGCGTCAAAAGGTACATAAGATGGGCGATACAGAAGGCAGACAAAAATAGGAGGAATTTCCACACCTGTGATGCGACACATCAAGTATTCAAAGCAATCTGGCTTGCCACTTTTTGTTGTGTTAGAACGAGCTAGTACTGTTTATTACCACAATAATTATCTTTTTATTGCAAATTAAAAATAGGCAGTTTAACATTGCTTTTATGGAAATTCACATTTGGAGCTTAAAAAAAGTATGATAATGATGACACAGGGAGATGAAACTAATTAAATATGATAAATAAATTGTCAAAGATTCTATTTCCAATTTATTTTATCTAAGTTACCACATTCAATCATTAATTATTCAGTGAAAACCAAGTTTTAGCAAGTACCATAACCTAAAATAACAATGTTTTTTCATAATTTATAAAATTAAAATAATTTTTTTTGCAATAATATTACATAATAAACACATTTTTTAATATTTTTACGACTAATTTTATTTTAAACTGCAAATTATAAAAAAAAAAAAATAGCGTCGGTAATGTGGATATTTGCTTTTTTTTCCAATTGGGGTCATAAGTCCTATTAACATGTAATACTCCAGTCAAAATACGGGGGGGGGGGTTGTATTTTCACTGGCGAACACGAGATTTGCTCTACTATAGGTTTTTTGGGTCGCTGAACACGAAAATCGGGGTCATTTGACAGAGAAATTGGGGCATCACCCTTAAATTTGCAAAAACTACCCCCAAAAAGAGTTTTTTTTTACATATTTGCAATTTGAGCGCTCAGATTGGCACCATACGGGTTTTTTGGGTCGCGAATGAAGAATTGTGACTTATTTTTCATAAATAATCAATATTTCATCCCTAAATTGGCTAAATTCCCCCCTCCTCCAAGGGGGTGTTTTGCTATTTTAGCACTTTGAGCATCCAAGATATATCCATACAGGGTTTTTGGGTCGCTAATCAAGAATTTTGACTTTTTTTATTAGATAATCAATATTTCACCCTTTGAAATAAATTTCAAAATTTATTCAAATTGAACATAAAAAAAAAATTTTAATTGAACGGAGTGAAAATAAAGAAATTTAGTTCAATTTAATATACAAATTTTTAATTTAATATACTTATTAATTAGTTTATAATTTAATATTTATAATTAAACTTAAGATAGACATTTTTTTAATTGAATAGGGTGAAGATGGTCAAAGTGCGAAAATAGCAAAAACACCCCCTTGGGGCGGGGGGAGTTTTAGCCAATTTAGGGGTGAAATATTGATTATTTATGAAAAATAAGTCAAAATTCTTGATTAGGTACACAAAAAACCTATATGGATATATCCTGGATGCTCAAAGTGGTAAAATAGCAAAACACCCCCTTGGGGGGGGGATGTTTTAGCCAATTTAGGGGCAAAATATTGATTATTTATGAAAAATAAGTCAAAATTCTTGATCAGCGACCCGAAAAATCCATATGAACATATCCTGGATGGTCAAAGTGCGAAAATAGCAAAAACACCCCCTTGGGGGGGTAGTTTTAGCCAATTTAGGGGTGAAGTATTGATTATTTATGAAAAAGGAGTCGAAATTCTTGATCAACGACCCAAAAAACCCGTACGGTGCCAATCTGAGCGCTCAAATTGCAAATATGTTAAAAAAACCCCTTTTTGGGGGTAGTTTTTGCAAATTTAAGGGTAAAGCCCCAATTTCTCTGTCAAATGACCCCGATTTTCGTGTTCAACGACCCAAAAAACCTATAGTAGAGCAAATCTCGCGTTCACCAGTGAAAATACAACCAAACCCGTATTTTTACTGGAGTAGTAACATGTTTACAAACCGGGGGAGCATTTTAAACATATCATTGGAGGGGGGGGGGGTCAAATGGACTTAGAATAATTTCGATGTAGGGACTTAACACCAAATGGTTATGAATGAGCTTATTAAATTGAAAAATCATGCCGACTATCCTCCATTCATGCCAATAGGTCATCTAAGCCTATAAACGCAGGGCTCAATGTTACAAAATATGGCTTTTTGGTAATTTTCAATGTAACGCTGAAACCTCAAAAGTTATCCAAAATACTTCTAATTAGTCTCATTTTTTTGTTGTAATTGTCACCTTTCAAACGGAATTTGTTATACCTAATTCTCTCGCCTTGTATATAACCAATTAAACAAATGGTCATTTTTGACTAAAAATCGACAACTTATTAAATTGCTACCAAATTTGTAATTTCTAAATGGGTTTTATAGGTCTCAATAAATTCCCACAAGCTTCAAGTTTCTAAAAACTTTTTACCCTGCCCTTATTTTCAATCATTTGTCAACCAAATATTATGATAATTTAAAGTCAGAGTCCCAATTTTATGATATTTTAAAAAAGCTTAATTTTAATTCTAACTTTGAAGAGCCATTTCCTAAAAACGTCTCAGGGAAATGAGACGACTAAGAAATTTTTGGAAACTTGGTGTTTATAAAAATTTTTTGAGACCTATATAATTTGAAAATTGTTCATTTTGGACCAATCATTACGTAGAAAGCGTGATAATAATAGCCGTTTTCGGCGTTTGAAAGGTGACACGTACATAAAAAAAATGAGATCAACTAGAAAAATACCCTGCCAACTAGCTGGCACTGAGGTTCCTCAAACAATGGGCTGTAATCTTAATTTACAAAAAATATTATTGATTACAACCATGCAATTATACATACATTTTTCTTTTTTACTAGGTAAAGTAGACCATTAAGATTATTTTGTTATTAAAGTGAAAATTCTAGCGTCCATGGATTGGTCGCGCCAGCGTTAATGGATTTTAAATCATTTTTGCATAATTAAAAAGAGAGAAATATAAAAAAAGCTAATTTTATTTTTTTTATAAAAGAAATGGTTGGTAACGATGCGAAAATTACAAATATTCGCTCAATTATTATAAAAAGATAGGAGTTTTTACCAGAATTTATAATAATTTCTTATAATTTATTTTCTCAGTGTACTTCTTGCATTTGACCAATCTTCCGCAACAATGATAATAAAAATAATAATAATATTTTGTAATTAAAAAAATAACCACATTAATTGCTTCAAGATTTTAACATTATTTATATTATTTCTATTAATCACAAAATAATAAATTATTTAATTCTATAAATTGTTTGACTCTTTAAAAAATGCCAATATAACTTTTAAATCTTAATTTTAAAATGCAAACATAACCATTTAATATTTTTATTATTTTTTATAATTTCATTAAGCTGCATACATAAATAAACATAGCAACGAGCAAAATAATCCAAGGAAGCCAAAAAGAGGCAAGATTTCCATCACTCTTTCTTGTGTGTTATAATTTATATCAAAATGAAAAAAATAATTGTGATCGGATACAAAAAATTACTATAAACTAAATTTCTAAAACTTGTACTCTCATTAAAATAAATTAGATATGTCCAAAACGAAAAATAAATTTGGTGTTTTATTTATTTTTTTGTGGATGAAGATTTTGGAGAAAAAAATTTTCAAAAAATTAATTATCAGATTCAAGATATCGAGTAAAAATCATAATTTCAAATATAAGTAATTTCATGGAAATGAATGAGGTATTACATCCAAATTAAAAAAAAAAAAAAGTATTTTGAGATTTTTTTAATAAACAAATTTTTGGAAAAAAAAGTTAGGTATTCATTCGATAATTGTTTTGAAATATCACTGGTTACAATATTTTAAAATATTAGTACTTTCATAGAATTAAAAGAGGTATTACACCAAAAAAATATTGCAATTTTTTTTATTTTTCTTTTTTTTTAATTTAGATAATAAAAATTTTGAAAAAATTAAGTATCAATTCCAAAAAATTACTGTAAACGAGGTTCTTAAAACTAGTACTTCCATGGAAATAAATTAGGTACGACGTCCAAAATAAAAAAAAAGGGGGGGGTTTGAGATTTTTTGATAAAAAAATGTTTGGAAAAAAAATTAGGTCTTAATTCGATAATGGTTTTGAAATATCACTAGTTACAATATTGTCAGATAATTGTACTTTCATAGAATTAAATGAGGTATTACACCAAAAAAAAAAAAAAAATATTGCAGTTTTTTTTATTTTTATTTTTTTTTAATTTTGACAAAAAAATGAAAAAATTAATGTAAATGTAAATGTAAATATGATTTATTTGTCCAGAACAAAATATGATACAGAAATATAACAGTATACGTATAAAGTTTATAAAAATATAGATGTAACTATGCAATAAATTATTAATAACATTATATAACATAATTATATCAAATGAAACAATTTTAGTAACATCATGGCAACAATGAGTAAAACAGACAATAGTAACAGGAAATAAGGAAATACTAAATTTCTAATAACATCAATGCTTTTAGTCTTGATAAAACATTATTAAAAGACTGAGTCTTTGTATGTATGACTAGAGCTTTTTAAGTACTTTAATAAACCTGCCTTAAAAGAGTTAGGTGAGGGGAGGAATCGTATTGATGAAGGGAGGGAATTCCAACATTTTGTACCCTGTACTTGGAATGAGCAGTCACCATGCCATTTTTCACGTTCAGGGGTTTCTAATTCACGTGTTATTAACTCACCTCTGGCTGTCTCTTTGGGAACGTACTTTTTGAAAATGTGAGTTAAGTATTCAGGCTGATGCAAACGAAGTATTTTATATATAATGATGGACATAAAATATAACCTACGATTGTTTGTGGTTAACCACCCTAATTTGTCTCTGTAAGGAGTAATATGTGTGTCCCTGCCGATTCCATAAATGTATCTTAAACATGTATTACTCAGTCTTTGTATTCTGTCTTTCAGATTTATCGAGCAGTCTAGGTATACAACAGAGCAATAGTCTAAGTGGGGTACCACTAATGCTTGTATAAGCTTGATTCTTAAATCTTCGTTTGTACATTGCCTAATAAATCGCAGTGTGTAAAGTACTCTGTTGACTTTTTTACTCACAAGTGAAATATGTGATTCCCAGGTCAATTTGTTGTCTAAAATTACTCCCAGACTTGTAACCTCGCTAGTGAAAGGTACAGTGACTCCCTCACTTACAACCACCCCAGGCAGATTTAGTTTGTCTAGTTGGTCAACAAAATGGCTGGTGCCAAAATATATGGCTTTTGTCTTGTCCGGATTAAGTCTCAGGGATACGTTTTTGGCCCAAATACTGATGTTATTAGCTGCTGATGAAAGCTTTTGTAATGCTTCTTTTATTTTTTCAGGGGAAGTTTGCACATAAATTTGCAAATCGTCCGCGTATAAAAGATGATATATGTCTGCATCCAAATGTTGCTTGACATCATTAATATAGAGGCAGAACAGGAGTGGGCCCAGTACGGACCCCTGTGGAACACCAAGATTAACTCCAAGGGGATTTGAGGATGATGTTCTTGTAGTAACTTGTAACTGTCTACCTTGGAGATAAGATTTGATCCACAGCAAGGCGTTCTTTGAGAAACCCATAGATTTTAATTTGACTATAAGTTTCGAAGGAGCTATTGAATCGAACGCCTTGCTGAAGTCAAACTGCAGTAGTATCGTTACTAGTCTTTTACTTTTGCCAAACCTAATGTCCTCTGTTAATTTTAGTAGAGCTGTTTCTGTACTACTGTAGGGTCTAAAGCCAGTCTGTAATGGGTCAATCAACCTGTTCTGTCTAATGTAACTGGTTATCTGGTCATGCGCTAGTTTTTCGAGTACTTTTGCCAAGAAACAAAGAAGAGCAACAGGGCGGAAGTCTGATGGTGTAGATGGGACTGAAATCTTTTTAATAGCTGTCAACAGTGATTTTTTCCAAGCTGTAGGGAAGATCCCTTCTGTTAGAGATGCATTAAAGAGCTTGACCCATAATGGGCCAATAACAGGAAGTGACTTTGCTATTATCTTATGAGGTATACCATCAGTACCAGTAGCCTGTGAAGAAAAGTGGGCTACTGCAAGAATTACATCCTGTAGGGTTACCTCTGTAAAATTAAACCCATCATTAGATGCTGAACTAATCAACTCGTTAGTTTCATCAATATTTTCTGTTGTTGAAGTTGAAACTCCAGCAAAATAAATATTGAGATCATCCGGAGAAAATCCATGGAGATCACTACGTGGACAAGGTAACAGTCCCAAGTGTCTCAGTTCCCGCCAAATGTCACGTTTGTTGTCAATTGCTTCATCAAGTCTTGTACGTAAAAATGTGTTATGCGCAACTTCAGAAAGGGACTCAATTTCCTCAGTAAGTTGAAGTATGTCTGTTAGTAAAGAAGCATTTTTTGAATTTAGATATCGGCGTTCGATGGATTTACGCTTTAGTATTAGAAAGTTCAGCTTATCATCAATCCACGGATGTTTGTGTTTTTTAGGGTTAATAGTTTTAAGTGGGGCCAGTTTGTCAATAGCAGCCTGTAGGTTATCGCTAAGAATGGAGACAGCAGAGTCTAAGTGAAAATTAGTATCAAATGCTGACCAATCAGACTGAGACAGTTCCTCGTTAATAGCTTCAGGAGTTATGCTGTTTAGTTTCCTGTAAGAGAAACTCTCCTTAGGAATTTTAGGAATGAAAATTTTAATCTCTACATCAATGAGATTATGGTCACTTAAAAAAGGTGGAATTTTATTGTGGTAGTTGAGGACTGTATCATTATTATCCACACACATAACATCAATCCAGGTATTGCATATGCTGGAGCCTGGTGGGCGACGAGTTTTTTGATGATTTATTAAGCGGAGTGATAACTCACTAAATAGATTTTTAAGAGAAACAGTATTGCTGCTATTATTAAGCATGTCAATATTTAGGTCACCCATGATTATTTTATGACTATAGTTGGAGCTTAGGTCCCTTAAGTTAGATAAAAACTGAAGATCTTCATCAAAGGGGACATAAGATGGACGATATATTACGCAGACAAAGATAGGTGGAGTTTCCTTGCCTGAAATGCGACACATTATGTATTCAAAGCAAGTGGGTTTGCCTTTTTGTGTTGTATTGGATCGTGCTAAAACCTTGGCTCTTAAGTTGTTTTTAATGTATAAAACGACCCCACCACCTTGGGTGTTACGATCTTGCCTGATCAAACTGTATCCCTTAATTGCTACGATATTGTAATCAACAGCATCACCAAAACGAGATTCAGCAACTCCCATCACATGATAGGATGAATCATCCTCAAGTAATTCACGAAATTGCTTGAAATGGCGTTTAAGTGACGCTGCATTGACAAATCCAGTCTTAAATGTGTCGTTGCATGTGTCCTTTAGTCATTCATTGCGCGTTGTTGTGATGTTTTCGTCTTTGTCAGTGCTGTTCACTTTAGTATTTTGGTTAGTTAGCGAGTTTGTTACTGTACTGCTATTGTCTGTGTAGCATTCCCATATGGCTCTTAATTCTGTGGCTGAGGTAAAATAGTGCGCACGGTCACCGCTCGTTCTCTTTACCAAAAATCTTCCCTCTTTGTGCCAGACATATTTGAAACCTATGTTACGAGCGATAACTTTTAACGAAGAGAAATGTTTATATTCAATTGATGATAAAACTGTATTTATTATTATTTTGGTTGGAGGTAAATTTAAAAAAACAGTATTTATTAATACAGTGTGGTCTATGTCATTAGTACTGAAGTAACTTTTGCTACGCTTTAATAACAGTATTTGCTGGACTAGGTTCATTGATTTAAGCCTGAGTATTAATGAGGGGTATTTTGTGGCGGGTGAAGCATTCTCATCTCGCGTGTGTACTAGGCGGACGTTCATTATATCTGTCCTACTAATTGATGGATTTATACCACGTAGAATCAGATCCAAAATCATAAGTATCAGATCCAAAAAATTACAATAAACAAGGTTCTTAAAAGTAGTACTTCCATGAAAATAAATTAGGTACTAAGTCCAAAAAGAAAAAAAAAATTGGTATTTTTTGTATTTTTTTGTGAAAAAAATTTTAGAAAAAAAAATTTCAGAAAATTAAGTATCAGATTCGAGATATAGTGTAAAAACCATACTTTCAAATATAAGTACTTTCATGGAAATAAATGAGGTATTACATCCAAATTAAAAAAAAAAAGGGGGGGTTTGAGATTTTTTGATAAAAAAATGTTTGGAAAAAAAATTAGGTCTTAATTCGATAATGGTTTTGAAATATCACTAGTTACAATATTGTCAGATAATTGTACTTTCATAGAATTAAATGAGGTATTACACCCAAAAAAAAAAAAAATATTGCATTTTTTTTAATTTTTCTATTTTTTTAATTTTGACAAAAAAAATTTTGAAAAAATTAAGTATCAGATCCAAAAAATAACAATAAACAAGGTTCTTAAAACTAGTACTTCCATGGAAATAAATTAGGTACTACGTCCAAAAAGAAAAAAAAAATTTGTATTCTTTGTATTTTTTTGTGAAAAAAATTTTAGAAAAAAAATTTTTAGAAAATTAAGTATCCGATTCGAGATATCATGTAAAAACCATACTTTCATATATAAGTACTTTCATGGAAATAAATGAGGTATTACATCCAAATCAAAAAAAAAAAAAAGTACCTCGAGATTTTTTGGTGAAAAAATTTTTGAAAAAAAAATTAGGTCTTAATTCCATAATATTTGTGAAATATCACCGATTACATACATACGTACACACACACACACACACACACACACACACACACATACAGACTTTTTTTAAAAACAGGTTTTTTAGCTTCCTGGGGTCCCAAAACGTGCTTATATGCCAAAAAATAGAAAATCAAATTTTGACCTAACACAATGGTTCCTCTTTGAGGAACCAAAAAAAATTACTAAAAATCCTATTTTGTAATTTTAAACCCTGCGTTTCTAGGCCCAGAATGCCCGTTGGCACAAATGGAGGGTATTTGATGTAATTTGGTGTTCCAAAGGTAGTGAACTCTTCTTGTTAGAATAATTTCGATTTAAAAACTTAGAATAATTTGAGTGTAGGTACTTAAAATAATTTTTATTTAGGGACTTTGAAAAATTTCGATTTAGGGATTTAGAATAATAAGCATTTTAGAAGCTTAAATTTTTTTGGCTTAATATATTTGGCTATACATATTTACTTATCTAATTTATTATTTAATTAATCCAAAAAAACACATAATTCCAATATTTGCAAAACATTAAATAGAGTGTGAATTATATAATTTAAGAAACTTTTTAATTTCTTTAATAAATATTTTTTATACCAATTTAACTGACCTGTTTTTTTTTTAATGATAATTTTTAAAACAAATTTAGATAACGATAGAATCTATTGAATATATTTTATGGCACTAACATAATTTTTTATTAAATATTATATATGAGTAATTCGTAATATAACTGACATAAAAGGTTAGTAAAAGTCTGAGATCTTTAAAAAACCGACTGAACTGGGTTCAGTATTTGAAAATATGATATCACGCTAACTTTTAAGGTTCTAGATTCAATGGTTTCGAAATGGCAGCTGTTTTTCGATTAATATTTTGGTCAAATTTGCTGCAAAATTCTGAAATACTTTTTCTATTATATTTATTGACAATGACTCTATCGCCCATTTTTTTGTATAAAATTATATTTGGAAAATTGAAGTTAAAATTAAAATTATATTATTATCTATGTAAAATGTTTTAAAGACTGTTATAATTAATATTTTTGGTATGTATTAATTATTTATATAAATTTTATAAAAAATTATATATTTATAATAAATAAAAAATTTTTTAGTCAGATGAGGTGGAATTACAACCACGAAACGTCACAAGATATATAAAAAATAATTTAGTTTTTTATTTCTTTTGCCCTATTGATCGATAACTTCAATTTTCCAAATATAATTTTTCTATTATAATTTTTCTACATACTAGTCAAATTTCCCATTGAATCAAAATTTGTCATCAGTTTTTCGGAAAAACCTTAATAAAAGCCGTGAAATCAAAAAAACTAAAAAGAAATTTCGAATATGAATTTCTCAAAAAGTGTAATTTTTTTTTTCTAATTGGCCTTAAAAATGGTGTTTTGCGATGTATTTTTTGTTGGTAAATATTTTGCGAGTGATTTTAAGTCAAGAATCTAATCAAAATTCTTACTCAATTTTTGGATTCCTCGATAAATTTTACAATAGACAATAGAAACTCTTTTTTGAGAAAATTTGAACATTTTTGTAATTCTGTATAAATAAAAAAACTGTTATAATGCATAAAATTGATGAATTGAATGTTACCCCGCAAAGATTAATCTTCATTTCTATTTTTTTTTTTTTTTTAATGCTTTATTTTAATTTTGAAGCAATTAAAAACTTGATAAATTTACAAGAAATGCAATACGTAAGGAGTTAAAAATAGCTGATTTGAAAAACTGAGAAAAATTAATTAAAAAATAATTCTAAAATGCCCT
Organism: Anagrus nilaparvatae; assembly: GCA_022575985.1. Lineage (NCBI taxonomy): Eukaryota > Metazoa > Arthropoda > Insecta > Hymenoptera > Mymaridae > Anagrus > Anagrus nilaparvatae. The sequence continues at coordinate 4,249,756 of JAKSXM010000246.1, read as the reverse complement.
AAAAAAATATTTAAAGAATCTAAATAAAGAAATTAAAATTATTCAATAACGTACTTTTGACTTTTAATTTTCATATACACAATTTTTAAATTATTGGTTTTAATATTCTTTTTTTATTGCCAATTTGACAGAATATAAAATTTTTTCAAATTAGAATTAATAAACTACTCAGGAAGTCGTATGAAGTAATTATTCAGGTATTGCAGCATTCAAAGAAATTATAATTACTTGTTGGTATTGTTGGTAAATTTTTAATTCCACAAAGACCAAAAAAATGAAAATAAACTTTATTTGGCAAATTATTTTATTTTGTTTATGTGGTAAAATTTTTATGATTATTTTATATATTATTAAACTAAATTATAATTTTTATTAAGGTCTTAAGAGCGGTAGAATTAAAATGCAAAAAAAAAGCTAAAACTTGGAGAAAGTAAAGTAAATATAATTTAATTTTACACGTATTTTTTTTTTTTATAATTGACCGAATAGTTTTTGAGAAAATAAATAATTAAAAAATAAATTAACACAGGCTCTTATGGGGAATTTTAAAAAATGAAAAAAAAGCATTTAAAATACAAAACTTAGATATTTTTTTTTATGAGTTGATAAATAAAGTCCTAATAAATAAAAAGAGACCTTAAATTTTACAATCGACCGTCATTTTGTATGGTTTTACTTAAAAAAATGTATAAAAAATTAACGTTTATTCTGCTATTGAGGTAGAGTCATTTATTTTATTTTTTTATTTATTTAATTTCTTTATAAATAATTAAATAATATTGTTTAAATAATAAATAATTTATTTAATGCCAAAATTAAGTTAATAAAATTCATTTTTAAGCTTTGAATAGTAATAATTAAGTATTATTGAAAAAATTTTTTTATTTATTTAAAGTTGCAATCCGTATTTTTTTACATGAGTAAGACAAGGATGCCGATAGGCAAAATCCTAACGCTCTTAAGACCTTAAACATATTTATTAATGTAAATCACTTTTTATAATAATATGATGGAGCTTAGATTCTCTGCAATTATGTATATGGCTCAAAATATGGGTTTGTTAGCTTTGCTAAAAATAATATTACGAGCTTTTCAGATTTTTCGAGGGAGAGGTGAAACAGTTTAAAAGCTATCAATTTTGTAAGAAAAATTTTAAAACTTAATTATTTTACATAGGGTATTAGATAAAATTTTTCCATTCCACCGGGTAAACAATTTTTAAATGTAAGCACGTTTCAAAATAAATATCATTTTGAAATTATTTTATTCAGGGGTTGGAAACCTAAAATTTTTCAAAATGGTTCTGCTGGTATCGTTTTTAATAGGAAATTTCCCTGTCTACTATTGGAGCCTATGTTTTATTTAAGAAAAAAATTTTTTTACTTCACTTTTTTAAGCATTAACAAAATAGTTTATTAAGTATCAAAGGAAAAAATTTTGGTATTTTCGTGATCTATAGCACGAGTTCACCGAAGTAGTACCGAAACTTTTAAGCCCTTGATACTCAATATACTACTTAACTTTTCATAAATTTGCGTTAAAAAAACAGAGAAATTTCCGATTGAAAACTGTACTTGCTTTTTTGAAAATTTTCGGACTTCAATCAAACTCGACCTGACCTATAGTTTAAAAAATCCGAGTCTGAACCAACCTGAGAGTCAATTAATCGCACATCCCAAGTTTGATTCGAATGACCAAAAAAGTAAAAAACACAAATTCATATTTTCACTCATATAAAATTTTAATGAATAAGTGGGGGATATTTTTTTTCTCACTTCCTCTTTTTTTTACTATAATATGCAATATAATTTAGTGAATTAACCAGAGTTCATTCAATTTAATATAAAAAAAAAATTTTAATTTTCTATTAAATTTCAAAGTGTAAACATCTAATTTTTTCGGACTTTAAAAACTAATTTTATGAAATAAAAGTTTTAGTAATAATTAAAATTTTCTTAAAGTTAAATTATTTTTTTCAAAAATTAAAATTTCAAATTATAAAAAGTCACTAAAATCTGAATTTTTCAAAAATTAATTTTACTTGAGGTAATAAATGACCAAAACATAACAAAAAAACACAAGTGAGGAAAAAAATTTTTTATCAAGATATCAAAAATAATGTTTTTAACAATACTAAACAACCGTCATAGTTTTATTGTTACATTATTAACAACAAATTTAATAATTACATGTTACGCTAACAGTAATAGCAGTGGTGCATACATGAGGAATGCGAACGATAATTTTACAATACGTAAAAATTGGTTAAATGATATAAAAGATGATATAAAATTAACAGAAATAGCATTCCCAGGTACCCACGATAGTTCAACATTTTCATTTCAATTGGATTTAATATCAACTCAAGTATTGAATTTCAACGAGCAATTAAATTATGGTATCAGAGTTTTTGACATTAGAATTCGACACACTGAGAATAAATTCGCGTTGCATCATTCGGTTGTATTTTTGAATTTATATTTTGATGATTTTTTGAATGCTGTTAATGATTTTTTGAACGAAAATCCATCAGAAACTATCTTATTCAGACTAAAAGAAGACTTCGATCCAGATGATAATAACACGAGAAAGATGAACGAAACATTAGATGACTATTTAAGCCAATACAGTGATAAATATTTAAAAACAACAAATACATCAATCGATTTAGGTAGTTCAAGAGGCAAATTCATAATATTATCAAACAACAAGCAATTCAATACTTACGGTTTAGATTACGCAAGTTTTTACATTCAAGATGATTACAATTTAAGATCAAAATGGGATTTATATGAAAAATGGGAAAGTATTAAATTACATTTAGACAATGCTTTAAATGGTGACAGTGACACATTTTATGTTAATTATTTATCTGGTTCTGGTGGTGTATTTCCATATTTCATCGCTGGTGGTCATTTATCATCTAAAAAAAATTCATTAAAAATGTTAACTAATTTAAAAACTGATGAATGGGTTGATAGATATCCAGATTTTCCAAGAGTTAATTGTAATAATAACAATACATGCACTATTGCATTTGAAGGTACGAATATACTGACTGAAAAAAAAATTCAGGAATATAATTCGGTTATGAATATTGAAGAACACAGAACTATTGGTATTATTATGGCTGATTTTCCAGGAGATACGCTGATTCAAGCTATTATTGACAATAATAAATATCTGAGGAAAACATTGTAAAACTAATTGGGACAGTTCGAAAATTAAAAAAAAGACAGTTCGAATGTGAAAAAATTTCATATAACTATTTTTTTTAAATTGGTTTTAAGCGAAGCATTATTTATCAAATAAATTTTTTCAAGACAAACCGAAAACCAACAGCTTCAAAATATCAAATTTTGTATGTAAATAATAAATATATTGTATGCTTTTTATAATTTATTAAAAATTTGTATGAAAAAAAAAACTAATTTATACCGTTTTAAAATTAAGCAAAATTTATGTAGGTAAATATGATTTTTTTTAAATTTACGTCAAAACATAAAATTATGCTAATTTTATAAAAATAAATAAAATTATACAATTGTGAATAAATTAAAAAAAATATTTAAGTACAAATTTTGATTAAATCAAGTATGAAAAAAATTATTTTATAAATCACTCTTATTGTGTTCACTAGCTATGAAATTAATTAAAATTTATAAATATTTGAAAACTTTTTGTTATTTTATTATAGCCTCTACATTTGTTTTAATTTTTATATTTTCAACAGTTTAAAAAAATGTCAGTTACCAGCACTTTGAGTGTTCAGATTTGGTGTATAAAGGTTTTTTTGATCGATAATCACACTGTAAAAAGTAACTTCCTTATATTAACAAAAAAATTAGAAAATTTTCGAAAAATTAGTAAATTTTCAAAAAAATTTGTAAATATTCGAAAAAAATCGTAAATTTACTAAATTTAGTATATTAACAAAAAATTCGGGTATTCTCGATTATTTTTTGTGCATTCGCAAAAAAAAATAATAATTTACAATTTTTTTTCAAAAATTTATAAAAAATAGTTGTAAATTTCCGAAAAATAGTTGAGAATTTCCAACTTTTTTCGCAAAATCACAAAAAAAAATCGAGAATTCTCGAATTTTTCGATAATATACTAAATTTAGTTAATTTACGATTTTTATAGAATATTTACAAAATTTTTTAAAAATTCGCTAATTTTTCGAAAATTTTCTAATTTTTTTGTTAATATAAGGAAGTTACTTTTTACAGTGCATGAGTTCTTAGCGCTTCACTATTAAATTAGCAAAAACTACTCCTAAAAACCGAATACATGAAAAATACCTCTTTTAGGGGTAGTTTTTTTCTGATTTAAGGGTTAAGCGCTCATTAATTAATTAAATAAATGACATCGAAATTTCTTATCAGCGACCCAAAAAACCTATACTAGACCAAATGTCGTGATGGGCAGTATTTTTCCGTCAATATGCTTTTTTGCTTATATTTGTTTATGATTATAATTATATCTTGAATCTGTAATTGAGTCTCGTGCAAATCAGCAAATGCAAGTAATATAATTATATAAACTTTTTCTTTTTCACAATTTTTAGAAAAGCGTGAAAAGTTTATGGGTGTGTGCTAGAAAAATTTTTTGAATATTACAAAATTTTGAGGGTTTTTCTTGGAGTTTTTAAACATAACGTAATATTAAATTTTGAAATTTTACAATTAGTCTAGGCGCCAGCCATACTAATCACGCCCAAAAATTAAAAAATTAAATTTCTTTTTACGAGAATAAAAATATGTGGTATTTATGTTTTTCGACCCGCTGAACACGAATCCGGGGTCCGTTTTGCGAATTTCGTGGTCAATTTTTTTTTATTAACAAATTATTGCAAAATTGGCCAATAAAAACATAAATACCACCTATTCTTATCATCGGAAAAAAAAATTTAATTTTTAGGCGTGATTAGTATGGCTGGCGCCTGTATTAAATCTGTTATTTGATTTGAAATTTAAATTATTTAAATTACGGTAGATGTTGATGATAGTCCGGCAGGTTTATCACTAGCTTCTTAGCCTCAGTATATCAGCGTCATTATAGATAGATAAAAATCCTTGCAGGTTGTCTAATTTTAGGAGTCAGCACATATTATAATAAAGAATATCTCTGTCTCCTGAATGTAATACAAAGATATAGGTTTTCCAGGTTTGTATTAAATTTTATTAAAATTATTTTTAGAATAGTAATGAAGGTGTACTATGTTTATCAATATTTACATTTCTTCCAATGTGGGCAACCCTCGTAACTCAGGGGGATCAATTATGGGAATTCTTTTTACTGTTAACAGAATTACCTTCCCGTACGTGGAATAGATTCTAATTCATTTTGATACCCAAGAAAATGCTATTTTTTCAGTCTTAGGTACCTTATTTAAGTACTTGGATAGCTAACTTACTAATATCCAGGTTTGCGGATGTTATCGCAAATATTTATGATAAAATTTAATATTTATAATTAGAATTATTCTATATAGACTGATAAAAAATAAAATGTTAATTTTGGTTCCTCATAGAGGAACCTTTGTGATAGATGAAATTTTGATTTTTGATTTTTTGGCATATAAGCACGTTTTGGGACCTCAGGAAGCTAAATAACCGGTTTTTAAAAAAAGTCTGTATGTGTGTGTGTGTGTGTGTGTGTGTGTGTGTGTGTGTGTGTGTGTATGTATGTAACCGGTGAAATTTCACAACCATTATGGAATTAAGACCTAATTTTTTTTTCAAAAATTTTTTCATCAAAAAATCTCAAACTACTTTTTTTTTTTTTTAATTTGGATGTAATACCTCATTTATTTCCACGAAAGTGCTTATATTTGAAAGTACGATTTTTACTCGATATCTCGAATCTGATAACTAATTTTTTGAAAATTTTTTTCTCAAAATTTTTTTCACCAAAAAATACAAAAAATACCAATTTTTTTTTTCTTTACGGACGCAGTACTTAATTTATTTCTGTGGAAGTACTAGTTTTAGAAATATCGTTTATAGCATTTTTTTGGACCTGATACTTAATTTATTGTAAATTTTTTTCTCAAAATTTTTGTTGCCAAAAAATACAAAAAATGCCAAAATTTTTTTTATTTTAGGACGTAATACTTAATTTTTTTCTATGAAAGTACGAATATCTGAAAATATTGTAACCGGTGATATTTCACAACCATTATGGAATTAAGACCTAATTTTTTTTTCCAAAATTTTTTCATCAAAAAATCTCAAACTATTTTTTTTTTTTTTTTAATTTGGATGTAATACCTAATTTATTTCCATGAAAGTACTTATATTTGAAAGTACGATTTTTACTCGATATCTCGAATCTGATAACTAATTTTTTGAAAATTTTTTTCTCAAAATTTTTGTTGCCAAAAAATACAAAAAATGCCAAAATTTTTTTTATTTTAGGACGTAATACTTAATTTTTTTCTATGAAAGTACGAATATCTGAAAATATTGTAACCGGTGATATTTCACAACCATTATGGAATTAAGACCTAATTTTTTTTTCCAAAATTTTTTCATCAAAAAATTTCAAACTATTTTTTTTTTTTTTTTAATTTGGATGTAATACCTAATTTATTTCCATGAAAGTACTTATCTTTGAAAGTACGATTTTTACTCGATATCTCGAATCTGATAACTAATTTTTTGAAAATTTTTTTCTCAAAATTTTTTTCACCAAAAAATACAAAAAAAACTTAATTTTTTTTTATTTTTGGATGTAGTACCTAATTGATTTCTATGAGAGTACTAGTTTTAGAAATATCGTTTATAGTAATTTTTTGGACCTGAAACTTAATTTTTTCAAAATTTTTTTCTCAAAATTAAAAACTCAAAAAAATTAAAAAATCTTTTTTTTTTTTTTAGTGTAATACTTCCTTTAATTCCATGAAAGTACTAATATTTGAAAATTTTGCAATCGGTGGTATTTAACAACCATTATGGAATTCAGATCTAATTTTTTTTTCAAAAATTTTTTCATCAAGAGATTTCAAAATACTTTTTTTTTTTTTTTAATTTAGGTGTAATACCTCATTTATTTCAATAAAAGTACTTATATTTGAAAGTATGGTTTTTACTCGATATCTCAAATCTGATAATTAATTTTTTGAAAATTTTTTTCACAAAAAAATACAAAGAATACCAAATTTTTTTTTGTTCGGACGTAGTACCTAATTAATTTCTATGAGAGTACTAGTTTTAGAAAGCTTATTCATAGTAATTTTTTGGATCTGATACCGAATTTGTTCAAAATTTTTTTCTCAATATTAATAAAACAAAAAAATTAAAAAATCTGTAATATTGTTTTTTTTTTTAAGTGTAATACCTAGTTTATTGAAAATTTATTTCTAAAAATTTGTTAAATAAAAAACATTAAATCACAGCAACATTTTTTTTCTTATAAAATGCGGTATTTAACTTTTTTTTATGAAATACTGATATCTCAAATTATAATTTTTATTAGATAAAATAGACCATTATAAATATTTTGCTATTGTTAATGAGGAACCATAGTGCCAATCACTTGGCAGCGTTTTTTATTCTGTAATTTCTTGTACTATAAATTTTGTTCTCATTATGTTGGAAATTGTTGTTGGAAATTTCACATATCAGATTTAAAATTTTATATTTTATAAACACGCAATGAACTATGCTGACCCGCACTTATTGGGGAGCATAATTTTTGAAAATCCATAAAGTTGAACCGAAATTTCCGTTGCGAAAAAAAATCTCATTTTTTTCCAAAAGTCATTAATCTGAAATTACATCACTAAAAATATTTAATATGCACTCTGTCCAAAATCCAGATTATTCAGATTCCCGCACTGATTTTGTTTGAATTAAAGCAATAAAAATTAATATCAGAAAAAAATACATATTTATAAAAATAAATGCATAAAATAAAATTACTAACTGTGAATTCCAATTTTTCATTTTTCAATTAGTTCATACCGGATTTTTTTAAAATAATTGTATGATATAAATCATCCATAATAAATTTAGCTCGTAATTTAGAGACAAATATATTAATTGTCATCATACTTTAACGTATCTATTCAAAAACTTAAAATTATTATATTATTATAAAAAAAATCAAGAATCAATTAAAAAATGTTAAGTTAGCAATTTTAAAAAATAGCGCAAATAAATTTTAGAGTCTGCTAATCCAGCTGTCTGCGCGCGCAATTTGCTTACATTTTAAGGACATGCGCATTTCTTTTTTATAACAGTATCCAATTCCAGCAGTGAATGGATGGGGGAAAAATAATTATTCAGTTATTTTGTGCAATAAATAAAAATTAACACATGAATAACAAATTAACAATAAAAAAGAATTATCCAAAGACAGTATTTTTTGTTATAAATTTATTTGATAAATAGTTCAGTGATAATTTATGTTATTATATTTGAATAAACGTAAAAAAAAAAGGAAAATTAAAACGGAGCTATTATAAAGACGTCAAAATATCCCATTCTGCAATCACAATAATAATAATAACACAGATGGTTTTGAGAATAAAATAATTGCGTATTATTATTGTTTGTTTTGTCCTACAATAGAACAGCTTTTAAAAATTTGTAATTTTGGTAAATCATGGAAGTTTTAGATCCAACAGATCCATCATCTACAAGAGATCATCATCCTTTGTACTTAAATGATAATTCACATAAAGGTAAATATATATATATTTTATTGAATACTTTTATTTTAATGCAATGACTAATTTTTTACATAGCCTTGTTAATTGAAGTACTTAATGTTAAAACGTGAAGCATGAAAAAATTCCTTATAATTATCGTTAAAATGTACATAAAATTAATAATCATAAAAATTTTTAATTTCTGGATCAGCGCTTAAAATTAATTTATTCGTTAAATAATTTATATGTTTAATTTATATGTTAAATATTTTTTAATTTAATTTAAACAATGAAGTTCTTATATAACAAAGCTTTACAAATTACAATAAATATTAATTTTAATATATGAATTTCTTTTTAAAAAAATGATTAATTATTAAAGTATTTTGTTCGAATAAGATATTTTAGTTTATTTATTATAATGAGTAATTTCCTCTTATGTATGTACAGTATACTGGTACAGTACATTCATTGATAAGAGAAAGTATAAATGTATATATGATATATATATTTACAGACAGTCAGCTGCAATATTATATTACATATATTAATGTATAATCAAAATTCAAAACTTTTGTTTTAGTTTTTTGTAATAATTTTAGGCCTAATTTTATGACAAAAGATATGATAATTGATTTTTTGGATTTAAAATAAATTATATAATTGTATATTTTTAACAATACCTATCCTGATTATTTGTAAATTATTTATAAAAATAAATATTTTATTATAGATCACATATCTAGAACAGCAATACAGGACACGAAATCATGTTTGAAATCAAGGCATATATTTGGTTTTATGGGATTTATTGGTTTTGCCTTAGTTTATGCAATGAGGGTAAATTTATCTGTAGCTATAGTCTCCATGGTCAATCAAACTGCTATACAAAATAATAAGACTGATTCAAACCATACTGAAATTGATGTATGTCCTACCCAAACTCCAATCAATGGTACAACTTTTCCAGCTGTAATAACATTTATTAATTTTAATTAAATATATAAAAATAAGTAAATTATAAGATCAAAAGTAAATTAAAAATTTTAGAGCCAGGGAGAATTTGCTTGGGATGAAAATACGCAAGGTATTATATTAGGATCATTTTTTATTGGGTATGTTTTAACAAATGTACCAGGTGGAAGATTAGCTGAGCTAATAGGTGGAAAATTAGTTTATGGATTGGGAGTGTTTTTGACTGCAGTTCTTACTGTTATAAGCCCCTTTGCAGCTTACTGGGGTTTGTATCCCTTTTTAGCAGTTAGAATTGCTGAAGGTTTTACTGAGGTAAGTTTGTTTGTATTTTCCAATATGTAATAACTAAATTATAACCAAATGATTTTTTTTAGGGTGTTACTTTTCCAGCAATGCACAGTATGTTAGCTCGCTGGGTACCTCCTTTAGAAAGAAGTAAATTTGCTGCACTCGTTTACGCTGGTAAATGAAGAATTATTTTATTTTATATTAGCTCTATTCTTTAAGATTATATAAAATATAAAAATTGAATAATATTGTAGGTTCTAATTTTGGGACTGTTATTTCTTTGCCACTAAGTGGTTGGTTATGTTCTTTAGATTTATGGTATGGTTGGCCCTTAGCATTTTATTTATTTGGAACTCTTGGTATTATATGGTATGCATTTTGGCTTATATTTGTTTTTGATACTCCTGCAAAACATCCAAGAATCGACCCACAAGAAAAATTATACATAGAATCTTTAGTCGAAACTCATGACAATGTAAATAATGTGAATAATTTATAATTTAATTTAAAATGTTAAATTTATTTTTTTTTTTTATAGGATAGCGATGCAGGTGTACCTTGGTCATCAATATTTACTTCCCTCCCAATGTGGGCAATTACTATAACTCAGTGTGGTCAATCATGGGCATTTTACACCCTATTGACAGAATTACCTTCATATATGGATAGAATCCTTCATTTTGATGTTCAACAGAATGCTTTTTTATCAGCTTTACCTTACTTAAGTGCTTGGATAGCTGGTTTAATAATATCTATCGTAGCCGATTCTTTGTTATCCCGTAATTACATTTCTCAATTAAATTCATTTAAATTATGGAATACTATTGCCTCACTTGGTCCAAGTCTTAGTTTTCTTGGAGCCATTTGGGCAGGCTGCGATAGAATAATTGTGATGGTCATGCTTACTGGGTTAGGATCTCTTTATGGAGCTATTTATGCAGGTAACCAAATGAATCATATAAGTTTGGCACCAAGATATGCTGGAACATTATATGGTATTACAAATGCTGCTGCTAATGCATGTGGATTTTTCGCACCTTTTGTTGTTGGGAAAATAATCCAGGGTCATGTAAGTAAATAATAAATAGCTTTGTTGATTAAATAATCGTAATTCATTCTTAAATAATTTGGCGTAACATAATTATATATCAACTTCTAGCAAACATTAACAAGATGGCATACAGTATTTTGGTTAGCGGCAGGAATAAACATGATTGCTAATTGTTTTTACTTACTGTTTGCTTCAGCAACTGAACAACCATGGAGTAAAAGTCGTAGCTGATGATTAAGTATTACTAGTTTGAAAGAAACAATTATTGTGATGAGTGGTTTACCATCATATCCATTTTCTCCAACATCCTTTTAGTTTTATTAGAAAATCTTAATTTTAAATATAAATAATTTTTTTTACTACACAGCTCATAAATGACAGCTTTATACAAAAAAAAATATTTTTAATTTTTTTCTCTGCTAAAGTAATATAGGCATAAAATATTATGTGCCTGAACATTATTTTGGGTGCTGACAATACATAAGATAATAATAATTTTTTTATACTCGTATTTAAGTTAATTAAATCATTTCTATTTTCTAAGAATATTTGTTGGAAAGAAATCATATCAAATTGAATTCAAATTTTTTTGTAAAGAATATGTGAAAAAAAAAGATTTTGAATATTACTTAAGTAAACAAAGTTGTTACTGTATTATATTTTCAGAAAATATATTATAGTTTCAGTTTGTTACATGTAAATAATTTTTTTACTAGTATTTTTATTGGTTGCATTATTCTGATTTCTGAATATTTTTTTAAAATTTCTTGTACAAAAAAATTATATTATTTTGTTAATAACTTACTGTGATTAAAATATAGATATAATGTTAAAGGCTATATTTACTCAACGTTAATGTCAAAACAGCAATTAATAGAATATAATGTTAAAAAATAGACAATATTTAGCACAATTCTTTATATATGTAGTAATAAAATAAAAACTATTTTTCACATATCTTGCTGGAACAAGATTATAATAAATAATTGTTCTAATATTTAGGGTATTGCAAAGGTTTAAAACTGTTTGAAACTGAATACATATATTCAAGGGATAAAAAATAAAATATTTCTATATTAAATACTCTTTTAATTAGACTGATGTAGAAATTGAAGCATGTAAAGAAATTTAATAAAGAGAGAGACTGCCTTAAAAAGTTATTTATATTTGTCGACGATGCTAAAAACATGTATAGTTAAATAATTGATTCTAGATATTATAATAATGAAATGTGTAAGACCACAATATATATAATTATATATATTTCTTTCCCAAATTTTAAAAATTAATGTACCTATGTGCGTTGTAATAAATATGTAAAAATTTATATTTTAGCTTATAATGTATTTTTAAAACACAACATAAATATGGAAAATTTAAAAAACTAAAAGATAAAAATGAGTATCTATAAAATTAAAAAAAATAATTATTTTACTTTTAATGTTACTCATTTGCAACCTTAAAAGTTAAAAATAAATAACAAATTTTTTTGTTAAAGTTAAACCTTAATATGCCCATTGTAAACTATCTTGATTTTTATTAGATTACATTATGTTTAGTGCAATTTACTTTAACTGATAACAATAAAATATTTTTTTTCCAATTCAAACTACCCACATTATCTGAATTTCAAAAAATTAAATTAAACATAATAAAATAATATATAAAGTTCATGAAAATTATAATAATACAAAAATTTCAAATGAAAATAAAAAATTGTTAATAATTTTTTTGATACTTGATTTTATTTAAACATTAAGTTTAACAATTATATGAGATTCTTTTAATCGACAAATAAGACAAGTATAGTTACGGAATAGTAGAAGTATTAAATTTATAAAATGTACGTACAAAATTAAATAATAATTTATATAATAAAAATTTAATATTAATAATCAAACATATTTTTTTTTATATTTACTGATTATTTTTTGAATCTATAAAAAACAAATTGAATATATTACCAAATTTAATTATACGGTAAAAAAGTTTATATTTATCTAAACTACAGTATAAAAAATAGGATTTTTTTTTATATTTACAATTCTTCAAATGTATAAAGAAAATCTATTTTTTATTAGTTAATTGAAAGATCATATCTCTCATACGACTTAATTCCGTTAACTCTGTTTTTAATTTTTCGACCATTTCATCTTTTTCATTTATTTTCTTTTGAAAACTGTGACATTGTTGTACTTGTTGCTGCATCTCTTGATTAAGCGCTTTAATATCTTTTTGACATGATGATATTTCTTTAACTTTTTCTTCAATTATCTAATTAATTTTAAAATATTTATTTTTTTTAAGTTGTAAATTTTTAACAGAAAATAAAATAAAATTCAAAAGAAATTTGTAATTAAAATTTAATTAGTGAAAATTTAGTATTTATAAACTACAATATAAATAAAAAAAAAATAAAAAATTTTAACCCGAAATATAATAATAAAAAAAAATTTATAAACAATAATTATATTTATAATAAAGAATAATATAAATTTTATGGTTCTGGAATTATTTACCTGATCTTTTTTGTTTAGCAAATCTTGCATTTTATTTATTTTATTATCAGCTTCGTCTAGCTTAGATTTTATTTTATCGATTTCATTTTCTTTTTCTTTAACAATGACTTTAAGTACTGGAATTTCTTCAATTTTAGACTTAAATTCTTTAATCTGTTCATTAGCATTGAGTAATTGCTGTTCCCTTTCGAGTATGATTTTTTTTAATGCAGTGATTTCCTATTTAAATTAGAAAGTATTAATTTTTTTATTTTATACAAATTATTTTTATATTTACCATAATTTTCGAATTATGAGCGATTTTAGTTTCTTCTTCGATATCTGAGATTCTTTTAGATAAAGCTAATTTTTCTGCTTGCATACCCTCCAAGCATTGTTGCGTATTAAGTAAAATTTGTTGTAATTGAGTTGACTGAGCAATAGTTTCTGCCATTCTGTGTTGAAGATCATTAGCAAATTTGCTAGATGATTCCAAGTTAATTTGTGTTGCTTTGTGAGCGTTTCTCATTGTTGCTAACTGTTAAAAATTGAATATGAGCAAATATTTCAAGAAAAATTATTAAATACTTACTTTGTATTCATAAAGTTCTATAATCGATGATGTAGTAATATCAGAAAACTTGTTACTTTTGTATGAGTTCTCAAGTTGATTTAATAAGATTTCTAGTCTTTCCTCTTGAGCCAATGAAAAGAATGGTAAGGTTTCATTTATGTGACAACTCATTGTTGAATTTAAGCTATTATTACTCGTTACGTCAGGATTCATATTTGATATTTCAGTGTTGAATGTTGGAATTTGTATTTCGCACAAATAATTGGATACCGCGGCAATACTAAAATAAATTTACTTATTGATTTCAAGCAAAAAAAGCTAATTTTATTGTATTAATTAATATTAAGATATTTACCATTCTTGAGGGAACCCAATGCTAGCAATTATTTGCAAAATTTTTTGCTTAACTTCATAATCTCCAGTAAATAATTTTACTGCTATTATTATTTGAAATTGCTTCTTTTCTAATAATTCATTGTATAACGTAATCCAATCAGAATTATTTGCTGCCAAATTAGATGTTAAAGCTAATGCATAGATGTAAAAATCATTAAAAGTATCCTGTTTAAAATCAAAAAAATTATATTACAGCAAATAAAAATTTAATCAAATTTAAATAATTTTGTTTTACCTTTAATAAATTGTATGGTTTACCGATCAAACTTTTCCAATTATCTTGTGGTTGTAACAAAGGTTGCAACAAATTATACATAGTTTCAACAGGAAAAATTTTTAGAACATCAGTTCTTATTGCCGGCATTTTAACTAATTCTTGCAACAGTTGCATTAATTCAGATAAATTTTGTTGTTTATTTTGTACCAAACTTGAATTCTGATCAATGTCTGTAAAATTTTCAGTATTGCTCATTATTATCATTAACTTTTCTAAATCTATTTCTTCCATTATTTCAGTGTAATTCAAGGTACGCTTTGCATCAGATATAACTATTCTAATGAGGGTAAGAGATTTTGCATAAACCTATTAAGAAAATTAATTATTATTTTTGTTAGACATCTACTTAATTTGTTATCTTACCTGTTCATCCATTTTAGACATAGCGATTTTCACAAACATTGGATAAATTGGGACTAAAACTGGTGCTTGCAATTTCACCAAAGATATTAGAAATTCCATTATAAAACCAATGCTATCCGAATTTGTAATACTTTGAGTGACGCTTAAAATTTTTTGAACATCTTGAACATAACTAGTAACATAATTTTTGCAAATAAAAAATAAACATTAATCTATTTACAAAACAGACTTTTTACTTACTTTTCATACTGATGAAGCACAGCTTTAAATCTTTCATTTTGTCTTATATCCTCAAAAAAGTCAACCATGTGACGTAATAATAAATTATCTTTATTATTTAATGCTGGTATTATATTTTTCAATGTAACAGTCGCAACATCTAAAATATAACAATCTAGTATGTCGCAACTGGTGTGTTCTAAAATAATTAATAATTTACAACACTGAACTCTTATATTAACGTTTTGACTATTAGTTTTAACAACAGATCTTATAAATGTTTTAGTATTTATTGTTCTCATTAATAAATAAACAACTGGAAGATTTTTATAACATAAATTAACTAATACTCCTAAAGAAAGAGTAATTTCTTCTGCTTCACTTGACTGGGTAACCCACTGCGACAATGTTTTTAACAAATTAAGCAAATGTGGCTCAAGCCAATATATTTTTATTCCATACGTTAATTCTTGTAATAATTTCAATATTCTTATTCGTTTTTCTAAAGTTATATTTGCCTGCATAGAAAAACGTATTAATAACATACAGTTTATTTTAAAAAAGAGCACAATTTAATTTTATACTTACTTCTAAATGTCTGACTAAAATTGGAATATACTTATAAGTATTTATTAAAACTTTTCTAGCAGTATCATTTTTACAAACAATTTGTAAAACGTCGATTGCAGCCCATATTAAATTGTTTCTTGATTCTAATACATTCATAAGATTGAATAAAGATACATAAAATTCTGTACTGGTGCATGAGTGAGGATCAAATATACTTAGATCATTTGTTATCTTAATTGCCTGTAATAATCATAAAATTTAATTATGCTTGGTTAAAGTAAAATATTTACATTTTAATTAGATTAATAAACTTACTTCTAAATGCTTTTGAATTATTGATTCCAAAGTATCATTTCTATTAGCTAAGTATTCAGAAGTTGCAGTAATAAACGATTTAATTTCCAATAACTTCATGTTTAGCACGTTAATTAGTTCATAAAAAATAAAAAATTAATGTATTAAAAATTTTTTAATAGTCATAATATCCACAAATATATTTATTAATAAAACTTTTTTAAGTCAGCTTTATCAAAATAAAAAATAGCGTCTGCTTTATTTACTTCAAGAAGAAAAACCGCCAAAATTGTATTACTGTAAACCGTAGAGAAATCGTTTCTCGGATTAGGTATGCTCAACCTTTACTCGCATGCCTAGTTTTCTGATAATTATTTTATTTTGGTACAATATTTAAAAAAAGTTGATTAAGCTTTTTTAATCGACATGATTTAATCAAGTTGATTAAAAGTGCTTAATCAATTTTTTTTAAATATTGTACCAAAATAAAATAATTATCAGAAAACTAGGCGTACGAGTAAAAGGTCGAGCGTAATCCGAAAAACGATTTCCCTACGGGAATATTACTAAAAAAAGGGATGTTTTTGCGACTGAAATTTTAGCAATTAGCATTAATAAATTAATTTTACATTGTTTGATTTTAATATTATAAAAAAATTAATGAATATAGTATTTGAATTGTTGAAGATTTGTTTATAAAACTTAAATAAGGGTGGTCATTAATTAAAATCTTGAACCAATCACAGACATATCACAATGCAAAATATTTGCCAATAAAAAAAGAGAATGTTTACCCCACTTTTTACAAACTTAATGCGTCGTACTATGGTGTGTGTAACCTTATTTTACTGAGAAAAAAAGCCATGGCTCCAAAATTTAATGATTTTTAAAAATAAAGTGTAATTAGATAAATAAACCGGTTAAAATAAAAAAAATTTTGAATTAAAATGGAATTAGACGATGATTTTATTTTGGATAATGATATAGATAATTCAAAAGATGAACGTAAAGAGCCAGGAAAGCGTGGTAGAAAACCAGGTAATAAAAAAACAACAGAAAAATCATCAAATATTGCTAAATTAGAACGTAGTAGGCAAAGTGCTAAAGAATGTAGAGCTAGAAAAAAATTAAGATATCAATATTTAGAAGAATTAATTGCTGATAGAGAAAAAGCAGTAATATCATTACGTAAAGAAATGGATATGTATAAAGTTTGGTGTCAA
Source organism: Anagrus nilaparvatae (assembly GCA_022575985.1). Classification (NCBI taxonomy): domain Eukaryota; kingdom Metazoa; phylum Arthropoda; class Insecta; order Hymenoptera; family Mymaridae; genus Anagrus; species Anagrus nilaparvatae. The sequence goes on along the minus strand of JAKSXM010000246.1, from coordinate 4,232,369 downwards.
GAAATTGATGTTGGGGTTATACCAGAAGGTTTGCAATCATTTGCTGAAGAATTTGGAATAATACTTAAGAATGAAGAAATGGCATAAATAATAATTTTTTTTTGGAAATGAATTATATGTGTATATGTGTGTGTGTTTGTGTGTGTAAAATTAAATATATTTAATTATTTTTTGTAATCAGTATATGTTTACAGTTTGTATTAGTTTTAGTTTTTCAAGTTCAATATATTTAATTTTTTATATTAATATTTTGTAAACAAACTGTAATAGAGATTTAAAAAAAAATCAAATTTTTTTCACATTATGTAAATGTGTTTATGTTTTTATGAGTGTGTGTGTACTTATATTAAAGACTGTACTTTATATCAATATCATTTAAAAACATATCAGCAAAATATTATGAATTAAAATTATATCAAAATTACTTTGTCAAATGTCAATTCAAGTATTAACTGATTAGGCAAATTCATTTTATTATTTATTCTATTATTTATTGTAAAAAATTTAATTAAAATGGAATTATTTATTTACATAGACAAAATTAATTTATATATGAAAAATATTATATTTTATGTTGATAATTTAATTAAAAAGACATTTTCCCAATAATTTATTATATTCAAAATTTTAAAAAATAAATTTTAATATTTAAGAAAAATAATTTTGAAATTTTATAAATATCTCCTAATTATATATAAAATTTTTACTGTATACCTAATATGCTAAAATTATTTATTTTCAACCGATTTTCATCAACCAATTAAAAGCAATATTTCAAGGGATTTTTTTTGAAATAAAAATATTCTGAAATAATTTTAATTTAAATATAAAACAGTACATGCAAAATAAAAAAACTTACGCTTATATCCTTTGAAGGACTTAACATTTTTGAAAAGGACGATGAAAGAGAACAACTATCGCGATCATCACCATCATCATTAGAAGGTGATGTATTATAATAATTAGGAGACGATAAATACGACGACATTTTTAAATTTAAATAAATATTAAAATAATATAAATAAATAAACAGGCTATAACATCTTAACAATTCAACTAAAAATTTGTTACTAAGAGTTTATTTTGCTATAGTAACTGTTTAACACTTTTAATTTAGATTTATAAAATAGCTTCAAAGGTGTCACGTGATACATTCTATATTTATTTAGAAATTCAAAATTGTACGTTTATAAACATAAACAATTATTACATGGTTTTACTATGGATGCATGTATTTTTAAGATTAAAGAATTAAAGAAGAGAAAAACACTGAAATGTATAACTTTAGGTTTAACTAATTTTATTCAGTTTTATTAACCCAAATTTTTTCTAGATCATGAAAGATTAATGAGAATGAATAATAAATCGAATCTTCAAATTTAATAAAAAAACACTTTTTGATAAAAATAATATTGGTTATATACTCGATTGGTTAAAAAATAAATAATAATTTTTGGATTTTATTGCATTAAATTTTCTACTATTACTGACATTTCGGGCTCGGAAAATTAATTTTACAAAAATTGTTTTGAAAATTTACGAAAATCGACATTACGCTCTTGTAACAAAAATTACCCTATTTTTTGCCTACCTTTAGGCGTAGAACGAGTGTAGGAAATTCCGTGCCAAGTTTTACGGGAGGGGAAATATTTTTTTTCTTGTGAAAAACTTCAATTTAAATTTAGAGCTTAAATCTGACTGAAAATTCGAATTATTTATCTAATTTTACATTGGAAACCGCTCTTTTCTTTATTTTTTCGTTTTCTATAGATTTTATACGCAGAAATTTTTAAATTTTGATAACTGTTGTGACATTTTATCGATGGAATTATCCAATATAGAAACTTAATTTTTCAAACAAAAATTTAAATTTTAAATTGTGTTCCAAGACTAAAACATGCATAAAAATATGTACGTAATCAATAATAATCATTATTCATTACTTTTTTATTACTAATTATGAGTTATTTGATATTTCTACAATAAGCCAATAAAAAAAACAACACAAAACATAAATTTCTAACAAATTAAAATGCTATTTTTTAATTGAATTCAATTTGAAACTGCGTGATTGCATTAAGCTTAGAAAAATATTAATTAGTATAACAATTTTTTGAAAATTCGTAACGTAGGTCAGTTAATGAATGTGTTAATAACGAATCAATTTTCATTTGATTAGCCGAATATTTTGATAGTTGAAAATTTAAAATTATTTTTTCGTTTATGCAAGTATTTTATTTTTTAAAATTTAATTTAATTTATTTTAATTGGGAATTATATTTTAGTTGCTGGTCATCAAAATTTATAAAATGAGAATAGCTGTCATATACATTTTGCTTTTTCTTAATCTTATTATTTATTGTTATTCAATCAACGATGTAAGTAAAAATTGATGATTTTATTTTTTAATTTTAAGTTGCATCAAATTAACAAAGTCTTAGTTTCGGATAAAAAAATTTAATTTTATTTTTCAGAACGAGAAGCGTATTTTGAGAAAAAAATTTTTATCAAAATTTTTTGATATAATTTTAAAAGAGAAGCACGTAACTCATTATTTTGATTTTAATGATTTAAAAACAATGAGAAATCGAATTCAATTAGGCATTAACTATTCCATTAATGAATTTGAATCAAAAATTCAAAAAGTCGATTCTAATCGTATGATTTTTTTTATTTCTTATCAAAAATTTTTAGTATAGGCCTACTGGAGCATGGTTTTATTTAAAAGCATGCCCATGGAATTTTTTGACGTTAATTTTAGTTTTTGGGGTCACTGATTCAAAATCCGAAATCCGTTTTGACCTAACGTGGTCCAATTTTGCGTAATTGCCCATTTTAGGTCATTTTTAACGTTTTTTTTGCCATTTTTTGTTAAAATTTTTAATATATTACCATTTTTCTCACACTACACTAATGTTTTTTGGGTCTCTATACCTAATTATCATATCTACTCGTACAAAAAAAATGGTAGCCCATAATAGGGATTCTTAGGCTATTTTTCACGCTTTTTGGGCTAATTTTAACTATTTTTAAAAAAAAATACCAATTTTTATCTACAGCTTCTGATTTTTGAGTATTTTAAGGTAGTTAAATACGAATATTATTTTTAATTTATCTAAAAACAGAGTAGTAGCCCATAATAGACACTTATAGGCTGTTTTTAACGTTTTTGGGGTAATTAAGCTATTTTTATGAACTAATACCAATTTTTTTCTACAGCTTTTGGCTTTCGGGTCACTAAACGTAAATAAAACATCTTTTTTTAACGAATAATGTCCAGTGGCCCATAATAGGCGATTCACGGGTATTCTCATCCTTTTAATGGTATTTTATAACACGTTACTTTTTTTTTACCATTAAAAATTTTTACAAAAAATGGCAAAAAAAACGTTAAAATGACCTAAAATGGGCAATTACGCAAAATTGGACCACGTTAGGTCAAAACGGACTTCGGATTTGGAATCAGCGACCCCAAAAACTAAAATTACCGTCGAAAAATTCCATGGACATGCTTTAAAAAAAAACGCAAATAAAACCATGCTCCAGGCCTATACTATTTATAACAATTAACAAATAATATTTATTGGACGTTTGTTACAGATGATAAAAAACTTGATATAACAGAATTTCTTAATTTATTAGAAAATGAGTTTACTGAAAATGATCGTGATTTAATATTTCAAGTAATGATTAAAATTTTTAAATCAAGGGAAAATGATTCAATACCAATTGATGATTTTAAAGAAATTTATGGTAAAAATATTAATAAAATAATTAGCGAAATGGATTACAATAAAGATGGTATTGTTACCAATGGAGGTAAATTATTTAATACTTTTTTTTTAAAAATAATATGTTAATTTTATAAATTTTTTGTAGAATTCGTTAATTACTTGACATGAAAATAATTCAAGCCTCAAAATTATTATCATCAAAAGAAATCAGTTTTATAAAACTTTTGCAATTTATATTATAATAAAATATTTTTTTCTGGATTTTATAAATTTAATAAATTTTATTGATTATTGATTTTTTTTTAAATTTAAGCACAGGTCTCCGACTCGAGCTAAAATTAGCAACCGAGCAAGACCAACGTTTATGGGGTCCTATATCCAAAAAAATGCAAAAAATGTACCAACATTTTTGCATAAACATCAATATTTTTTAATTTACAATAAAATACAATAAAATTTTTTTTGTCTGTTAAATCTCGATTTTCTGTTATGCAATATTCTCTTTACAATAATGAGAACTCAACTTCTGTAGCAAATTTACGATTTGGATAGTATAAGAAAATGGGGTAAATTTTGCAAAAATTTTTGAAAATTTGACGCGTCCTTGATGGCTCAAAATTAAAGGATGTAATACGAAGCATAGATTATCTATAAAATTTAGGAATTTCAAGGCACTGGCTGATCTAGCAGGGGGAAGAGGGGGCAACCACCTCCTCCTGAGAACTAAAAATATGCATGTTTAAAAAAAATTTTTTTTTTAATTTTTAAAAATTTTGTAAAAAACTCAATAATTTTTTTTTCATAAGATGGAAAAGTTGCTAACGTTTTTTTAAATTTATATGGCCTATTTTAATCCTGCAATTAGAAAGTACGGAGTACAATATTACGATGCCAAACAACTAAAATTAATTAAGTCTATAATTAAGGGTTACTTTAATAAAATTCCTGCTAATAAATTTTATTTTTTACTATCATGCATAATTAAAATATTAATATTTTTTTACGCCTCTGTGAAAATATAAAAATAAATATAGGTTTAATTTTTGTTTTTTGAAATTAAGTCTGCAATTTTAATTAGTTATTTTATAACTTTCAGTTCATAAAAATTATTTTTCATCATCATAAAAAAAACATAAATTTAATTAAAAAATGCTTTTTAACAAAAATCAATTATTGTCGATTCTTCAGGCATAAAATATTTTTAAAATTTTAGTTGCTTTAATGTGAGTTCCAGATAAAAAGTTATTGAATACACTTTTATTCAAATCATCTAATATTATGATCTCAAAAATTTTAATTTTTTCTTTCATTTTCTTTAATTTTTATCTCAATCTTGAATGTGAAAATTTAAGTCATTATGAAATGCTAATTATCAATATTTATGGATTTTTAAAACCTAACATTGTGTTGTTCACGAAAGAAGATCTTTATGACACAGGCAAGAAAATTTTTAATTAAAAAAAATATTTAAAAAAAACTGAAGTTTTATTTTCGTTAGGTTTATTGGCAAAATTGAATGTTGAGGGAAAAAATCGACACAATGAAGGATTCTTAATATTGAACAATTTATCAATTAAAACAACTGATTTCATTGGTTTGAATAATTTTTTAAAAAATCAAACTTCAAATGTCTTAATAATTTATTACGTCAAAGATTATGAAAATTTGGAGAAGATTTTAAATGTAGAAGAATTGAGTTCTAAAGTTAGCATATTTTTGATTTTTACAACTGAAACTCTAAATGTTTATTGCATGAATATCGAAACGTTAATTTCAAAACTAATTATTGATGATTTAAATGTCTTAACAAAATGCTACTCAAATGAAACAATTAATTATTTTACAAAAACCAGGGAATTAGTTGAGAAAATAAATTTGGGAAATTGGAATGAAAAAACTGGATTAAACTTGAAAATTGATAAAAATGATTTTATTAAAAAAAATGAGGCTCCTATTGGTTGTATCATAAATGTCAAGGAGGTAAAATAAATTTTTCAGAATATTTCAAATTTGAAAAATAAACATTACAAATGACTTGAAACGTTAATTTTTTTTTGTAATTTGAAAACTTTTTTAAATCACATAATTCCACTGAGCACACTATTATCTGATGTTGTTTTCATTTTAATTTTTTAAGTCAATAGTAATTTTTTTATTTTACTGTCAAAATATTCACTTTGATAAAAAAAAAATGTTATTTTTAGTTTCATGAAATAGAAATATTTACTGGGTTGAATGATTTTTCAAAAGCTATTTTACAAGATTTAAAAGACGCAACAAATTGCGCTTTTAAACACATTGGTAGAGATTACATCAAAGAAGCTTACAATAAATCTATTCATGATGAATATTTTAATCGGGAAAAATTATATTACAACGCCACAACGAATGAGAAAGTTGATCTAATACTAATTCCACAAACTATGTCAGTAAAAGGAATAGAATATTTTGACTTTTCTATACCATTGCATTATTCTTGGTCTTACATTTTTATGAAGAAACCAAAAGAACTTCAAATCAATTTTTTATCTTATTTTCTGGTAAATTTTATTATTTTTAATTTGTGTGCGGGCGAAAATCACAGATTTGAACTATCTGTATACAACAAAATACGAAGACGATTGGCGATTGAAAATTATTCCAGTCAATATGCAGGGGGGGGGGGAGGGGTTGTTGTTCTTTCTGTCCAATACTTGATTTGGTCTATAGGTTTTTTGGATCGGTGATCACGAAAATCGGGGTCATTTTTATGAGAAATGTGCGGAACACTCTTAAATTTGCAAATACTACCCCTAAAAAAGGGCTAATTTTTATGTATTCTAATTTTGGGCGTCAGAGTTTGTCCATGAGAGTTTTTTTGGTCGCTGATTAAGAATTCCGAAGAGTTTTCAATGAAAAGTTAATATTTCACCCATTAATTAGCAAAAAATATCCCTAAAAAGGGGTGTTATTGCTATTTTTGTACTTTAAGTGTTCAGATTCGATTCATATAAGTTTTTTGGGTCGCTGAACAAGAATTTTCTGTTAAAAATTAATTTTTAAATTAGCAAAATTTAATTTTTGAATTAGTAAAAACTACCCCCTAAATTGGGTGTTTTAGCTATTTTCGCACTGTCAGTGTTAAGATTCGGTTTGTATGGGTTTATTCGAGGTTTATTGGAACGCTGATCACAAATTTCGGGGAAGTTCTTATATTAAAAATTAATTTCTATAAAAAAACCCAAATAGACTGAATCTTAACACTGATAGTGCAAAAATAGTAAAAATATCCTTTTTAGGGGTAGTTTTTGCTAATTTAAGGGTAAGAAATTAATTTTTAATAAAAAATTCACCAAAATTCTTGTTCATTGACCCTAAAAACCCGCGTGAATCGAATCTGAACACTTAAAGTGCAAAAATAGCAATAACACCCCCTTTTCAGTATTTTTTGCTAATTAGGGGGTGAAATTTTAACTTTTCATAGAAAACTCCTCGAAATTCTTGATCAGCGACAAAAAAAGCCCTTATGGATAAACTCTGACCACCCAAAATTCAAATACATAAAAAATACTCCTTTTCAGGGATATTTTTTACAAATTTAAGGGTGTTCGGCACATTTCTCATAGATAAGACCTCGATTTTCGTGATCAGTTACCCAAAAAACTTAGTGTAGACCAAATCTGGTGGTGGACGGAAAAATACCCCCAAACCCACATATTGACTGGGGAGTAAGTAGGGTATAGTGTTACTTTTGTTCATATAATATTACAGGTGTTTGATAAATCATTATGGCTTGCAATCACATTATTCGTCATCTTGTTACCATTGCTGTTAAGTTTAATTGATAAACATTACAATTTAAAAAAAAAATCAATGAATATCAAGAAATTATATTCTTGCTACTTTTCAAATTTATGGTTACCTGGTCACCAAAATTTTGCTGGTAAATAAAATTTGCTGGTATTAAAGTATGAAAATAAATTTTTACAAATGAATTTTGTTATTTATTTGTTTTAGATATTAGAGAATTCAGATTTATTAATATAATTATTTGTTTTTGGATTTTTATTATCTTTTCTTTTTACTCCAGTTTTTTAATAAGTTTTTTGATTTCACTAAAACCAACTTTACCTTTCAAAACAATTGAAGATTTTCAAAAAATTGGACCGAACAAACTTATAGCACTGCAAGGCACTAGGATTGAAATGATGATTGTGAGTTTTTCTAATTAATTTATTTGTCAAAAAAAATTATCCTTTATTAAAATTATTAATCTATTTATCAAAACTAGAGAAACGAAAAAAAATTAACAATTTCAAGATTAAAAGATAATTTAAGAGAAAATGATAAAATGGCTAAAACAATTTATGATGGGTTTAAACAGGTGCAATATTTTAATAAAAATTCAGTTGAAAATCTTAATAAAATAACGAGCATCCCAATATTCACAGGTTTGCAAAGAAAACATTTGTTTCTTTACTACAGAAATGTTTTACAACGGTTTATCTGAAAAGTTACCATGTTCGGTGCAAAGATTAAAATTTGGAATTGAATGGCGAAATCATTACAGTTTGACAATGAAAAAAAAAAGTCGTTACCATCAAGTTATCAATAAAAAGTAACAAAAAAGAAAATCGTCATAGGCTAAAATTTATTTTATTTCAAAAATTTTTTTTTCAGGATTTTGAATTTTATTGAGTTTGGGTTACTGAATCGTTTGAATAATAAATATTTGAAGAAATTTGAAAATGATGAAGAAAAAAAAGATATGGAACTTGGAATCATTCATACAGTTTTGCCTTTAATAATTTTTTTTGCTGGGGTTATGCTTTCTGTTATTATATTTTTCATTGAAAAACTTATATATCATTTAAGTAAAGTTTAATAAAGTTTGTTAAGGTAGTACATTACTAAATCCGCCATTTTTTAAGATTTCTAAATTATCGACGCTACATGCATATGTAAAATCGTATATGTATTAGTATAATATTAGGTTATTTACATACTTTTTATTTAATTATTTAATAATTATGCAATGAAACAAGTAAAACAAATTGGAAATATAATCTTTGAGCTTTTATCTACCATATTATTTAAGTTTCATTAATCTGTGTAATCGCAATCATACTTTTCACAAGCTCCAAAGATGATTTTCCATAAGAGCAATGTTAAACTATACCTACACTTTTATAATAATTACGCAATGAAAGTTGTAAAAAAAAGTTTATTTCATTTTTTAAAGACTTTATCTTTATGTTGTATAAGTTTCATTCATTTCTGTTATCATAAATTTTTAGTAATGTAACACCTTAATATAGATTACATTTTACAATTTGTAGCTTTGTTTATTATATAAGACTATAGTGGTGACGTAAGGTATAATGACCCAATTTTTTTATTAAAATCTACACTAGTAAATAATTAATTTCAGCTACTTTATTATCCTCTTAATAGTGGAAATTTGTATTATACAAAAAAATAAATGTAGTACTTCCTTAGGGCTCCATCTTTTATTTGTGGATTTTTACAATAATGTTATATAATAAATGTTTAGTCACTTTGTATACAATTCAGTTTATCAATTCAAAGAAAATATTTACTAAGCAATCAAAAATTACAGAATTATTTATGTATATTTTATAAACACATTTTGTGTGTAACCTTAGAATAACGCAAAATAAAAAAATAAAAATGAAATATTAGTTTCATTTTCAAAGGAAAGATACAAAAAATTTGCTTTGAGTATTTATTTACAGTAATCTTTTCGACAGCTTTCTCTTTTGCAGGAAAATTTTCCAACTGCCCAAAAAAGTATATCATAATTCATATTTTGTATTTTTTTTTTATTTTAGAGATTGGTCACTTATTTATTATATCCATTATATAAAGATCGATGATGATTTGAAGTTGCTTCTATTCACCTTTTTTTGCCTTCTGGTTGGCCGAATTAAAATCGATTAATCTTTTATATTGAACTTTATTATAAAAATTGGGATTCATTATCAATATTGTATAAAATAAAAATATACTGATTTGTCATTAAAATTTAAATTAATTCTAAACATTTAAACATTAATTAATAAACTAATGATTATTAAAAAACGCTGCAAGTAATGAGCACTATGGTTCCTAATTAGCAATAAAAAAAATTCTCAAATACAAATGTTACTCAACATTATAATAGAATTTTCTATTTTTATAATTTGTAATTATCACCTCACTAGCTGTTAAGATTCTAAACACAAACTATTTTGATTTCCTAAACCTGAATTATTCCAATTCCCTGAACCTGAATGATTCCAAGTCTCTAAATCGATGTTATTATAAGTCCATAAAGCTGTATTATCCTAAGCCCTAAAGCCCAGATTTTTTAAAGTCTTTTGAAAGTATTTTATTTATTTATATATACTTCTCTAATTATTCTAAGTCTTATTTGACCCCCCCCCTTAAATAGGACAAATTTGATCCCCCCCCCCTTAATTTTCAAGTTCTGAAGTACCCCCTCCCTATAAACATGTTTCATGTTAAAATAGTAAATTTACTACAAATTGTATTAATTTTACTACTTGTAGTAATTTTACTATTTCCTAGTAATATTACTACAAGTATAGTAATATTTCTACATGTGTATTAATATTTATACAAGTGCAGTAAAATTACTACAATTTGTAGTAAAAAAATTTTTTTTTTCAGCCAGATACGACTAAATATAGCTTTAGGAGTTCGATCATTTACGTTTGTAATACACAATATTAACCTTTATTTTCTGTTTTTAATATTATAAGCATATTTATAGACTGGGTCTATATTCGACAACAATAATGAAATAATAACTAAAAAAGGGAGACCGGATCATTTGGGTCACCGCATTACAATTTATAGTTATGGATGACTTTAATATGTTGAAAAAATACCAAAGATACCCTCCGTTTATTCCAATGCGCCTTCTGGGCTTAGGAACGCAGGGCTCAATGTTATAAAATAGGTTTTTTTCGATATCTTCCATATAACGCTGTTATCTTGCAATTCAACCAAAATACTTCCAGTTTGTCTCTTTTTATTTAGTTATTATTTCATTATTGTTGTCGAATATAGACCCAGTCTATAAATATGCTTATAATATTAAAAACGGAAAATAAAGGTTAATATTGTGTATTAAGAACGTAAATGAACTCCTAAAGCTATATTTAGTCCTATCTGGCTGAAAAATAACCAAATTTTGATTTTACTGCAAATAGAAATGGGCAAATAGAAATGGGAAATAGAAATGGGTAATATAAACAGGAAAAGGGCATAATAAATTAAAAAAAAAGTATAATACGTATTATAGCCCTTATAGGGACTTGCTATATGATGCCTGAAATTTAATTTAATATCATATCCAATATGGTGACTATCGATTTTAATTCGTAAAAAATAGAGTTCAAAAATTAAAAAAAAAACGTGGTCTAATAATAAAAAGAAGAAAATAAAAACTTATCCCAGAAGGCATAGAAATCAAGGAGGGAGTGGGTCAAATGGTCACGATCGAGGGCGGGGAGGGGGGTTCAAATAAGGCTTAGATGTGAGTTTACAAGGTACCCTCATAAATGAAAGTGGAGTCCTGGGCGCTGTAAAGTGGCGATAACTCAAAGCTTCATTTACAAAGTGAGAGAAACGTTGATATCCACTTTACATTGACTTTACAGCTACCCCCACTCACGATTTGAAAGTGGAATCAACCTACATGCTCACTTTCAAATCGTGAATAGGGGTAGTAGAAGGGGTAGCTTAAAGTGGATATCAACGTTTCTCTCACTTTGTAAATGAAGCTTCGAGTTATCGCCACTTTACAGCGCCCAGGACTCCACTTTCATTTATGAGGGTACTTTAGCAAGCTAGAATTTGTTATAAACATTTTGTTACATATGCAAACTGGGTCTAACCCGACGAATTTTCGGTAGATCTCTTTAGATCTCCGCAGATCACTTTTGATCCCCGGAGTTCATTGGAGATTCTAATAGATCTAAATAGATCTTCAGAGATCTGTGGAATGAAAAAAAAAATTATAAAAGTTTATAAATGTCATTTAAAATTATTAAATTTTTTATAATTTTTTTTTTAACATTGAAATAAAAAAAATTTTTAAAAAATTTTTTACAGATAAAAAAAATTTATGTCAAATAAGTAGGTAATAAATTAGTTTTAAAATTATAAAATTATTAATTAAGAATTACAATTTACATTTTCTTTTTAATTTTATCACATTTTGTTTATTTTATTTACTGAAAAAATTAATAATTTTATAATTTCATAACTAATTTATTAACTATTTGACATTAATTTTTTTATCTTTTATTTCAATGTTAAAAAAAAAATTATAAAATATTTAATGATTTTAAATGACATTTATAAATTTTATAATTTCTTTTTTCATTCCACAGATCTCTGAAGATCTATTTAGATCTATTTGAATCTCCAGTGATCTCCGGAGATCAAAATGAAATAATTTTATTACCGCTTTCGGTAAAAACGTATTTTATAATCATGATCATTGACCCAAAAAACATAACAAAGTTTTAGCAAATTTTATGGATTTATATTAGCAGAATAAAATCATACGAAATAGGGTTCTATGTCTACTCTAAAAATAAAATTAAGATGAAAATTAATAATGAAGTTAGTAGTATTTATAATAGTATTTAAAGTCCTGCCTGAAGGTTTCAAATAAACTAACACCTATAAATATGAAAAATTATTCGATTAATTTCTTGAAAATTCAAACAATATAGTTTTACAGGCTAAGCATAAATTTTTTTTTTCATTCAAATTAACTTTTTATTAAAATATATATATTTTTGAAACAAAATGATGTAAAAAAAATTTATAAATTTTTATTATTTAAATATTAACTTACCAAGTAAGACAAATAATAAAAAATAAAGATTAAGCAATAAATTAATAATAAAAGTAATAATTATTATTTTAATAAAGATTAATTAGTCATGGAAATATTTTGATAACTTATCTATCACTTTTTTTTCTCAAAAAGCTAATATTCAAAAGAGTATTAATAAGGCAACGACGTTCTAAAAAATATATTTTTTATCAGTTTAAATTTAACCTCTTAGCTATGAGTTCTCAAACAGAGGCTCAGGCTTCATTTTCAAAAATGTCACATTTTGTCAATACATTTGATTTTGAAAATGGATTTTTTTTAAAAAATACTTAAAAACTTTAAATCATATTGAATCTATATTGGAATTTTTTAATTTTTTTCAAAAAATGTATTCTGTGAATCTAAGAGGCTTACGTTTATAATTTCCAAGCAAAACAGCTGCTCAAATTTAAAAGTAAGCATATTAATTTTAATTGGTAAAAAAGTAAAAAACGATTTTTTACGAGTGAATATTTTTAATAGGTATTTTTCAAATTTTAAACGTTTTATATAGCTAAAAATAATAATTTTTAATAATAATAATAATAATAATAATAAATAATAATCTTTAATACTAAAAATAGCAATGTCGTATTACAATATATAGATATATAATATGTATAAAACAATGTAATTGCAAAACATAAAATAATACTTGCAAAATTCACAAAATTTTTACATAAAAATACAAAAAATGTATTAGTCAACAAAAACTATAGTACAACCTGAAAATTTTTTTAAAAAATACATAAATGACTTTATATCAATAATTACAATAAATCCCTCCTAATTTACGTCATAGCTGACTATTGGTCCCACGCTATTGTGCTAGATCAGCATCAGCAGAAATGCACTTGCGGGTTCCTATGTCGTCTGTGAAGTTAATACAAATATCGGATTTAGGGTTTATTATTTATATATGTTATGCCCGAAACGAGGTAACGGCCGGTTCCGCGGAACGGGGCAGTCATCAGCCGGTTTAATGAAATTATGAATAAAATTTGCTAAGTCAAACAAATTTTTTATCTTATAATTAATCAGTATCATTTAAAAATATATTTTAAATATAAATGTAAAAGAAATTAAACAAAAATTTTTTTTCTCAGAAATGTTTCTTATTTTCAATGTATTAATTTATTTAATTTGATGCCCCGTTCCGCGGATCTGGCCGGTTTGATGTCCCATTCCGTGGAACCGGCCGGTTTACTGTCCGATTCCACGGAACCGGCCGTTACCTCGTTTCGGGCGTAACATATATATCAAATGTTATGGATATCAATTTTGACCTACCATACGTAACAAAAAAGTAGAAAAAAATTTTATACTTAAATGACAGTCTTAAGTGACAATTATCTGTTTTATCTACATGAATTTATTGTCTAAATTACAATTATTATTCATCAACAGATGGCATAATTAGTCTTTAATTACATAAAAATTTTTTTAAATTTGCGCCTTTTACTCATTCTACTCTTGTTTGTTGGTATAAAAACAGCACAGTTTCAAGTCAACATGTTCACATTATTTATTTATATTTTTATATAGTTTAATTTAGGTATAAATTTTTTTCTCTACTTTTTACTCCAAATGGATAATATATTTAAAAACAATCATTATTGGTACGTTATAAAAAATGTTTTTAGAATTATTGTATTTATTGATATAGAGTCATAAATTTATGTATTTTTTTAAAAAATTTTCAGGTTGTACTATAGTTTTTGTTGACTAATACATTTTTTGTATTTTTATGTAAAAATTTCGTTTATTTTGTAAGTATTATTTTATGTTTTGCAATTACATTGTTTTATACATATTATATATTTATAAATTGTAATACGACACTATTATTTTTAGTATTGAAAAAGAAGCTATATGAGCAATTATTTTAAAAGTCATACTTAATTTGAGCCTGGAATCGTAAATTTTTTTTTTGAGGGCACATCGATATGACCCGTGTTTTCAGATAGTTTGAACCTTCAGAAAACCGAAAAAAATCGTGAACAAGAAATCGGCGATAGGTGCCAAAAAGATTTTTTCACTTTTATGTCAAAAAACGTGTTTTTCGTATCTGAGCTACCCTAAATTTTTAAAATAACTTTTTAGGTAAAAAAACTTTTTTAAAATAGATAAAAAAATCTGATTGCCAGGGAAAAACCGCTCCAGAAGAAAAAAAAACTTATCTTTTTACGATGAAATTTAGCCAAGTTATCGTCAATTTAAGATTTTGCTCAAATTCGTCTTAAAAAATATTGAGATTTTATTGAAAAAAGCCTGTTTCTGAACTTTAAACATACATTACTCGCTTGATTTTCATCGTAAAATAATAATTTTTTTTTTTAAATTAATTAATTTTTTCCTGGCAATTCATTTCTTTAAGAAAGAAATCATTTTTACTGACCAAATTTTTAGGTCAAAAGCCTTTGAAAACTGTAAGTAGCAAGATTTACTTAACACAGTTTTTGATCTAAAAATTAAAATTTTGTCAATAAATATAATTTTTTTCTTAAAGAAATGAATTGCCGGGAAAAAATTAATCGATTTTAAAAAAAAAATTATTATTTTACGATGAAAATCAAGCGAATAATGCATGTTTAAGGTTCAGAAACAGGCTTTTTTCAATAAAATTTCAATCTTTTTTAAGACGAATTTGAGCAAAATCTTAAATTGACGATAACTTGGCTAAATTTCATCGTAAAAAGATAAGTTGTTTTTTCTTCTGGAGTGGTTTTTCCCTGGCAATCAGATTTTCTTATCTATTTTAAAAAAGTTTTTTTACCTAAAAAGTTATTTTAAAAATTTAGGGTAGCTCAGATACGAAAAACACGTTTTTTGACATAAACGCGAAAAAATCTTTTTGGCACCTATCGCCGATTTCTTGTTCACGATTTTTTTCGGTTTTCTGAAGGTTCAAACTATCTGAAAACACGGGTCATATCGATGTGCCCTCAAAAAAAAAATTTACGATTCCAGGCTCAAATTAAGTATCACTTTTAAAATAATTGCTCATATGCTTCAAAACGTCTAAAATTTGAAAAAAATTAAAAACACTCACTCGCATAAAATCGTTTTTTACTTTTTTACCAATTATATTTCTTATCGAGTGTATAAACTACTAGAATTATATTAATTTTATTTTTACTCAAAAATCAATAATTTTCTAAATATTTTGTTAATGAATCTATTGCTCATAATTTTTTAAGAATATTATTTGGTGTTAGAAAGTTAATACCGCTAGTTCCAATAAGCTGTAAATTATAATTTATACATGATTAAGTAATTTTGGCTTCGTTTACACGGGGGCCAAGTTTGGCTGAACCAAGTCAGTAGGGCCAAAATTTAGTTACACGGTTAGGCTGCTTTGCTTGACATTTGCTTGAATTGTCAAGCAAAGCAGCGTAACCATATACTCAAAGCCAGAGAAAGACTAAAGGGCTAAATTTAAAATTTAAATTTTCGATAAAAATTTTAAATTTATTATAGTTCTTTGAGTGATTGATATAGTTTTGAATTAAGTATATAAATAATAAAAAAGAATAAAATAATTTCAGTTTTTTTTTCACTTTCAACCCGAATATTAATAAAATGGTAAAATTTTTTTCCTGTTCAAAAATAATATTATTTTATATTTCAGTAATTTTTCATTTCTCTTTTTGGATATAATAACTAATTTTTTACACGGGAGTTTAAAATGATAATATAAAATGTAAGACCATTTTTAGTTTTTTTCCTGTTATTACACTTTGTTAGCTGTAATAGACAATTAAGAATATTTTGTTACTGCTTGAGGAACCGTGTAGTGCCGATAATTTAGCAACGTTTATTTTTAAGTTTCAACTTTTTTTGTAATTTTTAGTACAATTTAAAAAAATTTTAATTCATCAAATTAAGACCTCGTATATACTAATGTTTTAAAAAATATAATACAACAAAATAGTATATTTTTATCCTAAGTCGTAAAAGTCGGCTTGGTCTCGGGTGGCAATTAACGTGTGATCTGAACGATTCTTTTTAGTTATTAGTGTACCATTTCTTCGTATAGAAAACACGTATTTTTGAAACACTTCGTGACCGGGGAATACGTGGTTTCTGACCGCTGATAAGAAAAAGCTAATTTTATAAAACTTCTGCTTCAGTTTATTTTATACTTTTTACTATTCATAGTTTAAGGTAAATTATAAAAGTACACTGCTACAAAATTCTGCTGCATATAACTGGAATATTTTTAATTATTATTACACTTTTATTACTGAAAAGTAAAATTTTTAGAATTTATTTTTATCTTTAAAACCTACATCAGAATCATTTTTAAAAACTTTTTATTATTTTTAGTGCGGATTTCAAGAAAAAGGCTTAGTTTCTAATCTTAAAAATGAATTACCTGAAAACTCAGCGTGGGTGGTGTTTCAGCTGCTTTACCCTATTTGACGGAAAATAATATCTGAAAGCAGATATGGAATTCTGGATATTTCAATCTATTAAACTGAGACTTAATTTTCACGCTGCTACTCAGTTGAACCTACCTGCAAGTTTGTCTCTTCATCGAGTCCAGATTTAATAAAATAACGACAGCAAATATGGAGGAAAAGTCACAAGGAAATGCTCGTTCAAAAACCCGTGGAAACAATGATCTGTGGGCACCATTCATTAATTTGCTGATCTGTCCTGAGATAAAAATACTACTACTGTCGTATTGTAGCTAATATGGTATTGAAAATCAAAAAATTTTTTTGAACTAATTTTTTATTTTATTTATTCATGATTGTTTTTTTAATTTATGAGTTTTGTTGTAATTTTTCAAGATTTTTTATATATTATTTTTTGTTTGCTTTATTCATTCATTCATTTAAAAAGTACGATTTCATTTTTAAGGCAAATTTTTTTTACCTTTAAATAGTTACTTTTTAAATGGGGAAATTTTGGTTTTTGGATTACTCATAACTTATCACGATAAAAAACCGATTTATTCGTTTTTCTTGATATAAAATTTTTATTGATTAATTAATTTAAAACTCATTTTACATGTAAAGCTTTCAACAAATAATTTTATTTAATTATATAAACTTGCTAAGATTTATACACAAAAAAATTAAAACTACTTTATCGGAAAAAAGTAATGAAACAAAATTAATTTGGTAAAATTATGAGGGAATAGCATAAGTAATTTTGAAAATCGAGTAAAATTATATTCCAAATAGACCAAAAATTTCGGCAGAAATTATATGTCTAATTTGGTATATAAAAATTGAAACAAATTACTTATAATATAAATTAAAAAAACTTTACTAAAATAAAAAATTTTAAAACTCAAACTTCTGGATATATTTTTAAAACAAGCATTTATATATTTTGATTAAATATAACATAAATGATTAAATTATAAAAAAAAAAATTATTATTTTTTTTTATCATTAATTTTTTGATTTAGTTAGTAAATTATTATTACATTTTATTATCTTTATATCTTTTTGATTGTAATGTAAAAGAGGTGACAGCAACACTGTGCTTAAACGTTTTCCTAAATACTTAAAATAATTTTTAACTAATTTAACTTTTTCGGGAAAATGTTCCGTTGAAAAAATATTAAAAATAAGCCCTGTTCTTTCTTTATTATAAGATCCTATAGAATTTTCTTTGGGTATGGAATATTTCTGTCGACTTTCTGCTGTTAACTACGCTAATTCAGATTTAGTAGAATATAACAATCCACTGTTCATATAATTTTTCTAATTCATGCACTGCATTGGTTATTATGTATTCTTCAATTGCCTCTAATGTTTTTGTTTTATGCTTTTTTAATTGACTTAGCAAAGATTCTAGGTATTTTGTTTGTTGGTCTCTTGTTAACTTATTCTATATACATATATATAGAATACTATTGATGGGTTTTAATTGTTTAGTCAAATCCAAATAATGTATCTTTTTCAGATAGTTTTCGTTGTAAGCTTAAGATATTATTATATAGTATTATTATTATTATTATTGAAAATGATTGAAAATTTTAGCTAATTTTGAGTATATGTTTTGCTTGTTTCCGTATATGTAGTTCGGTCACTAAAATCCAATTTAAAAGGTATCGGATTTCCTCTAATATCATAGAATCCTGAATTAAATTCGTCTCTTGCATACTTTTTTGCACATAAAAGTTGTAGCATTGAAATTCTAACTTATTAAAAAGTAATCCTTTTTATACATTATATTTAATTATTTTAAACAGTTACTTATTAATTTATTTAGTGTCAATGTACGCATATCCATACACCCTTTCGAATAGTACTCCTCCTGGTTCTAATCCAAAAATATATCCTACAGGTTTCTTAGCATATCGCCCTACGTTCCCAGCCACATGCACAACCCAGGGAATGTCCCACTACAAAAATCGATGCAGTATCTACGTTGACATCGATTATAAAATTGATTAATCTAGCAACACATTTACCCACGAGATGTACATGTTTTGCAGGAACAATGTAGTTATAATTTTGTGCAATAGCAGACCAATCAACGCTAATGACATAAAAGTCACAATATTCCAGATAGGCGTTTTTTAAAGCCGTAGCTGCTTCGACTTTGTCATTACTTATCCATTCAGGGATTATGAAGACGATTCTTTTATAAATGTCAAGATGGGTCCTAAGTATCTCCGGATCACTAATTGTTACTGATGTCGTACGCGTGTGTAAATTAAACACTATTTTTTGTATTATGCTTGTTTCCGTATATGTAGTTCGGTCACTAAAATCCAATTTAAAAGGTATCGGATTTCCTCTAATATCATAGAATCCTGAATTAAATTCGTCTCTTGCATACTTTTTTGCACATAAATGTTGTAGCATTGAACTTCTAACTTATTAAAAAGTAATCCTTTTTATACATTATATTTAATTATTTTAAACAGTTACTTATTAATTTATTTAGTGTCAATGTACGCATATCCATACACCCTTTCGAATAGTACTCCTCCTGGTTCTAATCCAAAAATATATCCTACAGGTTTCTTAGCATATCGCCCTACGTTCCCAGCCACATGCACAACCCAGGGAATGTCCCACTACAAAAATCGATGCAGTATCTACGTTGACATCGATTATAAAATTGATTAATCTAGCAACACATTTACCCACGAGATGTACATGTTTTGCAGGAACAATGTAGTTATAATTTTGTGGAATAGCAGACCAATCAACACTAATGACATAAAAGTCACAATATACCAGATAGGCGTTTTTTAAAGCCGTAGCTGCTTCGACTTTGTCGTTACTTATCCATTCAGGGATTATGAAGACGATTCTTTTATAAATGTCAAGATGGGTCCTAAGTATCTCCGGATCACTAATTGTTACTGATGTCGTACGCGTGTGTAAATTAAACACTATTTTTTGTATTATGCTTGTTTCCGTATATGTAGTTCGGTCACTAAAATCCAATTTAAAAGGTATCGGATTTCCTCTAATATCATAGAATCCTGAATTAAATTCGTCTCTTGCATACTTTTTTGCACATAAATGTTGTAGAATTGAAATTCTAACTTATTAAAAAGTAATCCTTTTTATACATTATATTTAATTATTTTAAACAGTTACTTATTAATTTATTTAGTGTCAATGTATGCATATCCATGCACCCTTTCGAATAGTTTTCCTCCTGGTTCTATTCCAAAAATATATCCTACAGGTTTCTTAGCATATCGCCCTACGTTCCCAGCCACATGCACAACCCAGGGAATGTCCCACTATAAAAATCGATGCAGTTTCTACGTTGACATCGATTATAAAATTGATTAATCTAGCAACACATTTACCCACGAGATGTACATGTTTTACAGGAACAATGTAGTTATAATTTTTTGCAATAGCAGACCAATCAACACTAATGACATAAAAGTCACAATATACCAGATAGGCGTTTTTTAAATCCGTAGCTGCTTCGACTTTGTCGTTACTTATCCATTGAGGGATTATGATGACGATTCTTTTATAAATGTCAAGATGGGTCCTAAGTATCTCCGGATTACTAATTGTTACTGACTTCGTACGCGTGTGTAAATTAAACACTATTTTTTATATTATGCTTGTTTCCGTATATGTAGTTTGGTCACTAATATCCAATTTAAAAGGTATCGGATTTCCTCTAATATCATAGAATCCTGAATTAAATTCGTCTCTTGCATACTTTTTTGCACATAAAAGTTGTAGCATTGAAATTCTAACTTATTAAAAAGTAATCCTTTTTATACATTATATTTAATTATTTTAAACAGTTACTTATTAATTTATTTAGTGTCAATGTACGCATATCCATACACCCTTTCGAATAGTACTCCTCCTGGTTCTAATCCAAAAATATATCCTACAGGTTTCTTAGCATATCGCCCTACGTTCCCAGCCACATGCACAACCCAGGGAATGTCCCACTATAAAATTCGATGCAGTATCTACGTTGACATCGATTATAAAATTGATTAATCTAGCAACACATTTACCCACGAGATGTACATGTTTTGCAGGAACAATGTAGTTATAATTTTGTGCAATAGCAGACCAATCAACAGTAATGATATAAAAGTCACCATATACCAGATAGGCATTTTTTTAAGCTGTAGCTGCTTCGTCTTTGTCATTACTTATTCATTCAGGGATTATGAAGACGATTCTTTTATAAATGTCAAAATGGGTCATAATTATCTCTTGATCACTAATTGTTACCGACGTCGTGCGCGTGAGTAAATTAAACACCATATTTTGTATTATGCTTGTTTCCGTATATTTAGTTCGGTCACTAAAATCCAATTTAGAAGGTTTCCAAGTTAATTTATGTTATTTGCTTTTTAAGAAACTACCCGCGTAAATATAAGTACGTGCTTTATAAAATAAAAGAAAATTAATTTTTCTTTATATTTTAACGTTCAGGTAAATATATTCTATGGTTATTTCTTGATTTATCATTTCTTGTATAATTGTTTTACTGAAATGATCAAAAACTTTGAACTTACATTTCAGGTAAATTTATAATTAAGTTATAAATAAATTATCTTGATTTATCTTGGTTTAATTCTTTTATGCGCCATTGTACATTTACGTTTGCAAACCCATTGTATTATATTGTGAAAAAATTTCATGTTTTTATTTAATTTCAAAATTTTTAGTTTTTTTTGAGTCTGTAACGACGCTTTTTCATTTTTAAGATACCTGGAATTTTTTTGGTTCTCACTGACAAATTAGCATAATAACTGCTTTTTCATTAGTGCATATTGCGATGGTCTCTCTATAATTTGTTTTTGGTTTATTTATCGATTCATTTCATTTTCACTATAAAAATGATTTGACTTTAAGAAGTTACCTTCCTTCTGATTGGAGTAGTTCTTTTTTATATACAACTTAGGAGGTCTTAGGCGAGGTGACGAGGTCTATAGAGTTATTATTAATATTTTTCTTTCTATAAAATTATTTCGAACCTGGAATGTTATTTTTCGTATTTTTTATAGCAATTCCCTAACAATGTATGCTGGTTCATAATCGCATGTGAATTCACGGTAATTGAAAACCCTTAAACTTTTAGCAAATATTGACCCAATCAAAAATTATTTGCTATGTATTAATTTAAAAGATTCTGATGTTTATAAAATTAATTATTCTTTTAGTTTGAAAAGAAAATAAAGTAAGGTATCTCACGCACTTAAATTTAACATCCTCCTAGAGCCCGTAGCAACCTTATCATTAATACTGGCGTCTTGTTACAAAGTTTTTTTTGTCATCTATGCTTTGTACATTCTCAAAACGTATAACGCAGCATTTTTCTGAGTCAATATATCTGCTTAAAAAATCTTTTTTCTAAAAATCTTGTCAAATTTCTGATCTCTTTACTTTTGATTTTGAAAGAGAAAGAGAAGCTCTTTTTTTGAATATTCCTTATTTTCTGTTTAAATTTTGTGGTGGATAAAGATAATAAAGAGGGATGGAAAAAGAGCAATTATAAAATTGAAAAACTTATAAGTGATTAGAAAGACTTATTGAATCGTTTGGCAAACATAGAATCAGAATTAAAAGCTCTAAGTGATATTAAACCCTTATCGTTATCCGAATTTATTGAGGACGAATACACTGAAAATACAGAAAAAGAGTTCAAAATTCTGTTTAATAAATGTTATAAAACGCATACAAAGTTCTGGCTTACAAAATATATATACATTTTAAAATCTAAGATAAAAAATTTGACGATTCTGTCATCAAACTAAAAAGATTTTTTGAAAGTGAAATAATGATAAAAAATTTTAAAAAACAAAAAAACATTGAGAATTTAAAATAAAAAGCTTGGTTAACATGCAAACTGACATGCAGATTTTTTAATATTGTTATTTATTATATTGAAGTTTCATATGAAAATTTTATATCATGAAAATTCGATAATATAATTTACCCATAACAAAAGTTCCTATAAACATATTTGCCTGGTAAATGAATACGAGTATAAATTTCTATTTGAATGTACGAACAGATCTTATATAGTACTAATAAAAAAAAAACTTCGGCTAAGTACTTTTAGTTTAATTTTTAAATTTAAAATTAAATTTAACTTTTAATTTAATTTTTTTAACTATATATGTATTTGTAAGTTATAATAAACATCAACTTCAGTTTTATTTCTGGTTTATAATTATTATATTAATACATTTATAAGTATAAAAAGAAATTATTAATTATTTATTTATTATTGGTATAATAAAAATTATTTATACAATCAAAATTACTCAGTCACAAAAAAATAAATTATTTATCATTGTAATTATAATCTTTTTCTGCACTTTTTTAATTAGATTATTTGATTTATTATTTTCATAAAATTTTTTTTCAAAAAATCCATAAAGTAAGCAATTTATAAATTTAAATATTACACAGCTCCTGTCAATCCTAAGAATAATGTATCAGATTTCCAATATTTTGCTTTGTTTACTTCTCTAAATATCATTTTGTACAACTTTTTTTTCTGCACTTTTACTTTAGTAGATCAAAATTTGGATCTGAGAAGAATCTATTTTTTAATGGCCTTTAGTTCATTCATAGTTTACTTCAGATAAAAAATTTAAATAATTGTATTTAGGCAGGTATAAATTAAGTCAAATTTATCTTTTTGAGCTATAAAAAAGTTGGATATGAATCGAAATTATTTTTAAATAAATAAAAAAAAAAATTCGCAAAAAAATATGCATCAATTTTTAAATAATTTAAAGTAGGACTTTTTGTAGACACAAATTTAAAGGCTGATTAATTTTTTTAAACTGTCTAAATACGATTATTAAAATATTTAAATGAAGAAGCGGTTATTGTTTCAAATAAACTTTTGGGTGATGGAAAATTCTCAATATTTTTGTTAACCTTTTTAGTGTACCAATATTTAATCATTGGCTCTACATGCATTTTAGGCGTACCAATCATAGCCATAATGTAATTTTTTATCCCAAAATCGCAAGACAATCTTATCTTATTGTCTTCGATTAGAACGTTTTTTGAAATATGCAATATTTTTTCTACCGTTTTTGGATAATTTATTTTTCCTTTGCAATCCAATTGTAAATTTTGCAAAAAATCTATGGCCGAATAACTAGTAGGAAAATATTTAATAAATATTTAATAAATACCTCATTGCCCATATAGTTTAACCAATGCCAAATTTGTATTGCCATTGGTTTAAAATAAGGATTTAATATTTCAATTAATTTATTTTGGTATTTGGGTAACCTAATTTTATCAATTATTTTAAATATTTCAATTTCTTTAACTTCATATTTTTTTTCCTTAAATATTAGAAATTTATTTTTAACGATTTCATTTATGCATAAACTAAAAACGTATTTTGCAGCAGATAAATGTTGTAATGTTCCAATTAAATAAAAGTTCATTGGTTTTGCTTTTTTCATTATATCTCGAATTATCTGCTCTATATGAAAATTTATTTGTCTCTGCGTTTTGGTCAAATTAAAGAAACAAAGTTTGCGGGTGTCGTAAACGAAGCTATAATCAGACTATTTGAGTCAACACTTTTCATTTATTTTAAAAATTTTTAAATAATTTTTCGTTTTATTAAAATCAATACATAAAAAATTGGATCATTTTTTTTAGAAGTCATTCTGTATGGTTTAAATACGTGAAATTACGTTAGAAACTAATTAAAAAACTGCCAAAAAATCCAAGCACTCCACTGCTATGAGTTAAACCAATAATTCAGGTTTCTTTCGGGTATTTATACCTTTTTTAGGCCAAATACTAAAAATATTATTCAATTTGTTGAATAGTTTACAGCAACTCATTTATAAATAATTAATTTTACACCAAAAAAACAGGTTAATTTGTTTTTAAATTATTATTTAAGCCAGAAAACTTCACCTTTATTTATATATTTTTATTATGAATTAAAAAATCTTGAGTACTTTTAGTCCAAGTCTAAAAAAAATGTACCATAAAAAATATGTCAAATAGTAAAACACTGATTTGTAAAAATAAAAACTAATTATTTTTTAATTAGGTTTCTCTGTATTTAATTAATAAAATAAAAAATCTTGTTTATTATCATAAAATATATGTATTTTTAATTATTTTCCTATGTATTTCCTATGACTATACTTACTTTTTTTAAATAATTTTAAAGGATCTAACATTTATAGTACATTGAAAGATTTAAAATAAATAAATAAATAATTGAGTCAATTATATTTGTAAAATATATTTAATCTTGGGAACAATATAGTACATAAACTTTACATGCTTTTATTTACAAATTTTTAACAATCACTGTTATAAATTTGTTCAAATTCAAAAGATGCTTTAAACACAAAAAAACAAGTAACGTTTATCTCATAGTTTAAAAAAACCTGTTTTCAAATATTATCCATAACAATAACTATCCTAAAAATTAAATAAACTATTTAGCTAAATTGTAAAGATCAAACAAGAAAAAAGTATGCATGTGTGATCTGTACGCATATCTTTTTTTAAAAATAATTATTGATACTAAAATTTATCTAAGCGCATTGTTGTGAATTTAATTTCTTATTATTTACATTGATTCTTGTATAATTAAAAATTGAAACTAATTATAATTTACTATATTCAAGCTAGCTATAACAATCAATTAAAAATATATTTTATGTTTTGCACTTTTTTGCGTTATTTATTATAAAAATATACAATTAAAATAGCAAATTAATTTAAATAAATTATGTATCATTGTATAATGCACGGTGTTTCTCGTTTCATGAACATTAAAAACTTCTTTCTTTTTAAAGAATTTTTAAAATTTATTGACTGCAGACAGAGACATTAGCGCTTCAAATTTTCTTCATTTTCGAGCTACTAAATTAATCAAGACTTTTTTATAAAGCTTATGATTTTAAAAATCTTTGAATATAATAGAACATCATTTAGCATCGATTCACTGAAAAATTTTTTTTATTTTCTAAATTTTTCCCCGGATAAGTCGATATTTTAAAAATTATAGGTTTTAGGACCTTCCTACTCCTTGTCTGATTTGTCATATAAAATTTAAACCCTCCCCGTTTCGGACGTCACAATTTTATTTTATCACCCCCCTAGAAAAAAAAAAGAAATTTTTTATCACAAGTTTTGTAAATTTAAAAAAAATTTTATTGTTTAAATAGAAATCTGGAATATCTCTATAGGAATATCCATATATATATGGGCATATCCATTACTTTTCATACAAAAGTGTGCGCACCCATGACTCCGATTGGGTTCAAATTTTCAGGGGTGGTTTGAAGTAATAAAAAAAACAGCCAGCCAAAATTTCAGCCATTTTGCAGTACGGGTTGCCGAGATACAAGCTCTAAAAGGTCAAAAAATAGCTGTTTTTAGCCAATTTTCAAAAATTTACTGGGCTTCAAGGATTAGTTCAAAAAACATCCGGCTGGTCTCATTTTTTTCCTTAAATATTCAACTTTTACCAAAAAAATTTTCAAAAAGTTTCATGGAGTTGATTTTTACTGGCATTGATTAACGTAAGATTTATTTTATCGAAAAATGCTGATTTTTGAACTTGAATTAAGACTCAGCATCATTAGCTAAAGTCTTCCGGTTGATTTCATTAAAAGCGTCTATCAAAGACCTTTCAAATGAGACCTTAAACGTTAAAAAAACTTATCAGGGACCGGAGATATAAGCAATTGAAAGTTTGATGTTTCCGAAAATATCGATTTTTTAACAACTTTAATCGTCTGCAAAATTTTTCTCTGAGCACTTTAAGGGCTGAAAATTTCAGGAAAGCTTCTTTTAATATTAAAAAAAATTCCCTAAAAATTTGGGCGATGGTATTGGCTTCTGTTCGTATATATAAGACTCTGAAAATGTGTAATAATTGGACCAATATTGGCTAATAAATGGTTAAGGGGTCAACCAAAAAATTTTTCTTCTTATATATTCGAATAGCCAGGGAAAAATGAGCTGATTTAAAAAAAAAAATTTTTATTTTTGACCGAAAAATAAGCAAGTTATCATCATTTTAAGATTTTTAAAAAAATTTTCCAAAAATCCCATTTTTAGGGTCATTATACAGTATTCTAACTCGAAATAATGATAAATCGCTTATTTTTCGGTCTAAAATAAAAATTTTTTTTTTAAATTGTCGAATTTTTTCCTGCCTATTCGAATATTTACAAAAAAGAAACTTCTTATATGCAAAAATTATTTTTTTGGGCCAAAAACTACCCGAATACATTGACAAAATAAAGTAAGTTCTAAAGTAATTTGCCAAAAAAAAATAATTTTTGCATATAAGAAGTTTCTTTTTTGTAAATATTCGAATAGGCAGGAAAAAATTCGACAATTTAAAAAAAAAAATTTTTATTTTAGACCGAAAAATAAGCGAGTTATCATTATTTCGAGTTAGAATACTGTATAATGACCCTAAAAATGGGATTTTTGGAAAATTTTTTTAAAAATCTTAAAATGATGATAACTTGCTTATTTTTCGGTCAAAAATAAAAATTTTTTTTTTTAAATCAGCTCATTTTTCCCTGGCTATTCGAATATTGAAGAAGAAAAATTTTTTGGTTGACCCCTTAACCATTTATTGGCCAATATTGGTCCAATTATTACACATTTTCAGAGTCGTATATCTACGAACAGAATCCAATACTATCGCCCAAATTTTTAGGGAATTTTTTCTAATATTAAAAGAAGCTTCCCTGAAATTTTCAGCCCTTAAAAAAAAATTTGCAGACGGTTAAAGTTGTTAAAAAATCGATATTTTCGGAAACAGCAAACTTTCAATTGCTTATATCTCCGGTCCCTGATAAGTTTTTTTAACGTTTAAGGTCTCATTTGAAAGGTCTTTGATAGACGCTTTTAATGAAATAAACCGGAAGACTTTAGCTAATGATGCTGAGTCACAATTCAAGTTCAAAAATCAGCATTTTTCGATAAAATAAATCTTACGTTAATCAATGCCAGTAAAAATCAACTCCATGAAACTTTTTAAAAATTTTTTTGGTAAAAGTTGAATGCTTAAGGAAAAAAATGAGACCAGTCGGATGTTTTTTGGACTAATCCTTGAAGCCCAGTAAATTTTTGAAAATTGGCTAAAAACAGCTATTTTTGGACCTTTTAGAGCTTGTATCTCGGCAACCCGTCCTGCAAAATGGCTGAACTTTTGGCTGGCTGAGTTTTTTATTACTTCAAACCACCCCTGAAAATTTGAGTCCGATCGGAGTCATGGGTGCGCACACTTTTGTATGAAAAGTAATGGATATGCCCATATATATACATAGTATAATAAAATTTTAATACTAATTTGTTAATTCTATGTATAAGTAATAAAAATATAATTTTAAATTAAAAATATTTGACCACAAGAAACAATATTGTACATAATCAAATGTCAAAGAAATAGGTTTTATAAAAAATAAGAATTTTTATTTCGTAATTGTTTATTTTGAATTTAAAAATGTTTGATATTAAAAAAAAGGTTTTTTTATGATCTGTTATGAGTCATTCTGGATACCGTGTCATGGCCTTGCCAGGTCAGGTCTCCCGATCGGGCTGATTTTTCCACCACTTTTTTATGTATACAAAATATGTTTCCTGTAAAATTTGCAGCCCTCTAGGCGCTCAGAAACCCGAGTTATACCCAAAAGAATCTTTTTAGATTTCTTCGGTTTTTTCAAAAAAAAAATTTTTTTTTTTTTTTAAATTTTTAAAATTGACATAAAATTACCCAGACATAAAAAGTTGTAGGATTTTCCGCTAAATCCGAATTTGAGGTCAGTTTTTTGAAATTTTGCCCCTGGGCGGCTCAAACTGCTTTTTTCGGCTTAGAGCGGGAGATTTTGAACTACCCAAATTCAAAAACTTTTATAAGGCTCAAACCTGGTTAGGATTAAAATAAAACAAAATATATATAAATAGGTATATATTAGATTTTGATTCCATGTACTAGATTCATAAGAATATAAAAATTATTAAGAAATAAAATTTCTTATTTCCTACATAGTACATAAATGGTATTTCACTCGAATACATTGAGCAAGATCATCAGTAAGAAACTCAATGTATTTTTCTTATATACCAAAACTCAGCTTGAGTTGTCTTTGATTTCTTATATACTCTCCCGACTTCATTTCCCTTGCGAGAAAGTATACTTGAAATCAATTTATAACATGGATTATAACATGGACCACTGTATGGCAACAAATGTTATAGCTGAGTAAAATGTATTACATTCAAAGCACCAAATTCATGGCATTAGATGTGAATATGAATGTAATAACTAATCAAGAATGCCCGTAAAGCAAATTAAAATAAAACAAAATATATATAAATAGGTATACACGTAAAAAAAATATAAGACAAACTAAACGTATTACGTTACTGAAATATGATTAGTATTGTAAGTTTGTTGAATGGAAAGATTAAACGTTGAATTGTCAAATAAAAACATTAAACCAACAAATACTTAGTTGATTCAAGCAAAATTAAAATTGTTAAGTTAACCACTTAAATCTTTGTTGAATCAACATAGTGTTAGATAAACCAACAACCTAAAACATTAATATGATTAATTTTAATAGTTAGGTCAATGCTTTTTCTTTTATATTAAAATATTTATTCATTCTTTCTCTTTCTATCCTTTTATATATTTAACACCGCGGCCGGCGACAAGTCGAAACCTGTTCTTCAGCAGCGCGCTTTTGTTTATATTATTATTCAATAAAGAAATGGAATTTCCTAAAAATTTTTAATGATAGTTTTAAGTATTATTTTTAAATATTAATTTCACTGCGGGTATGCATAATTTACTTTTGCTTATATTATTATTCATTATTATTATAATAAAGAAATGGGATTTCCTAAAAATTATATGATATAGTTTTAACTATTATTTTTAAATATGCATTTCGCTGGGTATGTATATAATTTACTCTGCATATAATTTCGAAAATTATTATCTGTAACATATAGTACTTAAAATTTTTTTATTAACCCTCCGCCTGTCCTCTATATTTTTACCTCCTCGGCCTGTCCTCAGGGTCGATATCGTCCGCGTCATTTTTTAACACCTTTAAAAACAATTTTTGGCCAAAATTTTTTTTGGAGGTTTTAGATAAACATCCCAACTAAAGATTAAAAAAGGTTTTTGGCCAAAATGTCCACTCAGTTTTGCGGAAAAAATTCCGGAGCAGCGGAAAACGAGCATTTTTTCGATTTTTGGTTAAAAATTCATAACTCCGGCCCTAATGGGTATTAAGGAAAAATATTCTAGGGTTTTAAGCTTCAGATATATACCTTCAAAAAAAACCTACCCAGATTTGGCTCCGCTGAAAAAACCATAATTATTTCGCAACCTGAAAATGGGCCTTTTTTCGAGTAAAAAAATTTTAAAAAATTGAAGGTTTTTTGGGATAAAAACCCACTTAGGGACATTAAATGTTCAAAAAAGTTATTTAAAAATATACTTCACCCTTTGTATAAGTAAAGAAAAAAAAATTTTCAAAAAAAATTAAGTTTTTTGGTCGAAATACAATTAAATTTTGGAAAAGTAAAAAAATGGATTTTTTTAGTGAAAGCGGGTCAAAAACACGTATTTTTTTATGTTACATTCATTTGTACATGAAAAAAGTATAATATATGAAGAAATTACTTCATTTGGAGCAAAAATAACAAAAATTTTTACTTCCAAGAAATAGCAAAAAAACTCCCTCCGCCTGTCCTCAGGGTCGATATCGTCCACGGTCCAACTTTGCACACACGGTACGGCTAAGCGGCTAAACCAAAACTAACGCGGCTTGGCGTGTGTTCATAATATGTGCCTAAGTTTTTTTAGGTGAGGTAACCAAACATCACCCATTGCTCATGTCTGCGTTACAGCTATATCGTAAAAAGTCGGTGCAACTGTCCTGTTAGCAGAATGGATAATCACGCAGTCTCGGAAGCCGCAATACTCAGTTCGATCCCAGTAGCAGTCAAAATTTTTCTTCGGTTTTTTTTAACAGATTTTAAATTAATAAATATTAAATAAATATAAAAAAATAATTATAAAAAAAAAAATAATTAATTTAAAAAAAAAAAAAAAAATAAAAAAAAAAAAAAATAATAATTTTTTTTAAATAAAATTTTCACTCTGTTTGAATCAACTAAGTAACTATGACAATTCAACAAATACTTTGTTGGCATATTTCAACAAAGTTATTTGTCAATACAACTTAGAATTTTTTTCCGTGTATATTAGATTTTGATTCCATGTACTAGATTCATAAGAATATAAAAATTATTAAGAAATAAAATTTCTTATTTCCTACATAGTACATAAATGGTATTTCACTCGAATATAAGAAAAGGTAAGGTAAGGTATATAAGAAAAATACATTGAGTTTCTTACTGATGATCTTGCTCAATGTATTCGAGTGAAATACCATTTATGTACTATGTAGGAAATAAGAAATTTTATTTCTTAATAATTTTTATATTCTTATGGTTAGGATTGATCGAAATACTATATACTTTGATTTGGTAAATGTCGCTGGGTGGTTATATGCCCTTTAAAAAGCGTCAGAAGCATAATAATGGCTTTTTTAAATCAAATTTTAACGTTAAAATCACATTTTTTATGCGCCTTATAGTCTTTTGTAATTATATTTGTACTCAAATGACTTTTTTTATGCGTTTTATACATAAGCTTGATATTTTTCAAAGATTTTCAGTCCATTAATTCACGCGTCTCCAATAAAATGCGTATCTATGCGTATAATATAAAATAGGGTTTTTTGGCAATTTTCAATGAAACGCTTAAACCTCACAAGTTAACAAAAATACTTCTAGTTGGTCTCATTTTTTTGGGGTAAATATCCCCTTTAAAACGCCGTAAACCGCGATTACTCTACCGTCTTTAATTATTTGTTAATCAGATATGATAATTTGAAGTCGGGGTCTCAATGTTATGATTTTTTAAAAAAGCTCATTTTTAATGTTAACTTTGAAGAGACATATATTAAAAGCGACTCAAGAAAATGAGACAAGTAAAAAATTTTTGAAAATTTGAAGCATGTGGAAATATTTTGAGACATATAAAACCCTTTTTTGTCAAAAATTACGAATTTGGCATCAATTTAAAAATTGGTCTTTTTTAACCAAAAATGGAAATTTGATTAATTGGCTACATTTATGAGAAAATTAGTGATGAAAAATTTGGGTTTACGGCCTTTTAAAGGGGATACTTACACCAAAAAAATGAAACCAACTAGAAGTATTTTTGTTAACTTGTGAGGTTAAGCGTTTCATTGAAAATTGCCAAAAAACCCTATTTTATATTATACGCATAGATACGCATTTTATTGGAGACGCGTGAATTAATGGACTGAAAATCTTTGAAAAATATCAAGTTTATGTATAAAATGCATAAAAAAAGTAATTCGAGTACAAATATAATTACAAAAGATTATAAGGCGCATAAAAAATGTGATTTTAACGTTAAAATTTGATTTAAAAGCCATTATTATGCTTCTGACGCTTTTTAAAGGTCATATAACCACCCAGCGACATTTACCAAATCAAAGTATATAGTATTTAGATCAATTCTATTCAGGTTTGAGCCTTATAAAAGTTTTTGAATTTGGGCAGTTCAAAATCTCCCGCTCTATGCCGAAAAAAGCAGTTTGAGCCGTCCAGGGGCAAAATTTCAAAAAACTGACCTCAAATTCGGATTCTGCGGGAAATTCTACAACTTTTTATTTTTGGGTACTATTTTTTTTAATCATCTAGTCAATTTTAAAAATTAAAAAAAAAAAAAAATTTTTTTTTTTGAAAAAACCGAAGAAATCTAAAAAGCTTCTTTTGGGTATAATTCGGGTTTCTGAGCGCCTAGAGGGCTGCAAATTTTACAGGAAACATATTTTGTATACATAAAAAAGTTGTGACAAAATCAGCTCGATCGGGAGACCTGACCTGGTAAGGCCTAAAATAATAATAATAATAATAACCTGGTTATCCTAACCATACACTTTTTTCTCAGGGTAAGCCATGTACATTGATTTAGTAGCATTTAATGATAGTTATTTACTGGCCAACCGGTCGCCAACCACATTCAAAGTGCTATTCATCCTACTCTGCTCTTCCTTCCATGAATTGCCTGAAAATATTATCACTGTATCATCTGCATATGATATTAAATTTGAAGGTAATAATTTTAGCAGTTCATTGATGTATAATATAAAAAGCAATGGACTCAAAATCGTTTCTTGAGGTACTATTACTTTTACTAGGACTATTACTTTATTATTATCAATTTTAACTGATTGTGTTCTATCTATTTAGTAATTGGACAGTAAATCAAGTGCTAAGCCCCTGGGGGGGGGGGGGGGCTTACAACATCAATAAAAAAATTTTGAAAACTATACATATTTTTTTTCATTTTATTCCATTTGGTCAATAAAATTAAAATATTCTATTAATCACTTAAAGCTAACTTTATCGGGAGAGCAGACTTTAACGGTAACATATATATACTAGATTGATTATTGCTTGGATGCTTAATTTTGGGACAAAACAACTAAAATTATAATTATCAATACTTCTTCTTCATCTTATCAAGGTTTTTCAAATTTAACCTATAGATTAAATTCAATCTTTTCGAAAGACAAATGCTTTTTTTAATTATATTATACAAAACAGCAGCGTATTTGCTTTTATTAATTTATAAAAGTTTTTAATTTGTCCTACATAACTCGAGGATGGCGTGTTAAATAATAATTAAATGAACTTTAAATAATCAATAATAAATTTCCACCATCGTTGCTATAATACGTTACACTGTTGCACACAATTAACAGAGACACTTTGGTTGCAATCACATCAGATTTTGGTTTAGTATAATAACAGTTAAATATTTCTGAGAAGGAAAAAGTGCGATGTAAAAAGTAACTTCCTTAAAAATTAGAACATTTTCGAAAGATCTGAAAATTTTCAAAAAAATTTTCAAATATTCGAAAAAAATCGTAAGTTTGCTAAATTTGGTATGTTAACCAAAAATTCGAGTATTCTCAATTTTTTTTTTTAATTGGCAAGAAAAATTGATAATATACAATTTTTTTAGTAAATTCATTATAAAAAATCGAGAATTCTCGAATTTTTCGATAATATACTAAATTTAGTATATTTACGATTTTTATCAAACATTTACAAAATTTTTTTGAAAATATGCTAAAAAAATTTCTATTTTTTTTGTTAATCTAAGGAAATTACTTTTTAGAGTGTGGATGTAATCAATGATATTAATAAACATTTAACTTAAATTGTGTTAGTGCATGTGAATGATAATAAATTTAAATAAATTAATTAATACAGTTTCCATAAAACATATTGACAATTGTTAAAATATGATATCTAAAATGATAGGTGTAAAGTTTAAGATTCTGATAATTTTTGTATTTTGTCAACTTCAATTAGCAGGCTCAGACATTTTTGAAAAAATAATAAACAACGTCCTTGATGAAGTTAATCCTCACCACGTCACGCTTTATGCAGATAAAACAGATATGAAAAATTTGACGAATTACAACCTGGTCTTAAAACATTTGATAAAAAGGGTACCAACAACTGCTTTAGACTTTACTGAGCCTGCAAGTTTCGTTGATTTTCTTCCAGGTCAACTGATAAATTGGCAACGCGTAAAAAATAACAACTTTTTATACAACCCTTTTGTTTCTTCAAGCTTGCACATTTTTGTTTTGACAATAAAGCAATCGAATTATTTGATGGTGGGTATTTATTTAGCCCGTTTTATAAAAGCTATAGTAACATCAATTTTTCTGGGAACCCGCACGAAAATTTTATTTATTGTATTTCAAGATTGGAATTTGGCCAATGTTGCTCAAAAGTATTTAAATGCTTTATTTATAAATGGATTTCTCGACGTTACTATGATCCAAATAATTGCAAAAAATCGAATTACCGTAAACTATTATAATCCATACTTTGATCAACCTTTGTTTAATCAAGAGTATACGACGTCATATGAAATGAAATTCTTTCCAGACAAACTGAAAGATTTGAATGGGAAAAGCATAAGAGTTGCATTGTCACACGATCTAAAAGAATATACAAATAATGAAGGAGTACCTGCCAACTTAAAACCTTTGTTAGGATTGTATAAAAAATTTCAATGTTTCCAACATATTTTAAATGCGACGCCAGTTTATACACCCATGAAAATGACAGACGACACAATGGCTTCGGCTTTTGGTAAAAAAATCCATTTTATTTTATATTATATCGTTGAAACTCCAAAATATTATTTACATTTAAATTTGTACGTTGAAAAATATAAAAGTTTTGTTAGTTTAGTTCCATTAAAACAAGTTGCAAAACTTGAAACCTCAAATAATCTAATACTCTCAAGTTTTACTCTTTTTTGCGTCATCATAATATTTATTTTAATTGTGAAATTGCTAAAGTTATCAGGTTACGATTGGTCATTTATGACAATTTTCGGGCTTATTTTGGGAAATGGATTTTCTCCACCTGAAGGATTACGAGCGAGAATAATTTACTTGACACTTGTTTTTATTTCAATATTTAAAATATCGGATATCGTTGCTGATTTTACCGAAGTTAAAATGATAACGGAGAGTTTCCCGATTATCGAATCTATTAGCGAAGCTATAAATAAAAATATTTCAATATGTTCAAATTGGGACAAGAGTTCTCTTCTTATACATTATGCTGAGAATTCCGAAGGAAATATGGGAAAATTTTTAACAAAGTCTTTGAAGAAATGTACAGACAATGTTGTTGAACCCGTTAAAAATGAAGTTTTAGTTACTGATAATTTGAATGCTGAAGTTCTTAGTTTCCTAAATAATTATCACCACGGATCAAAAAAATATGAAACCATTGACATGGATTTACCTGTTTTTCCGACATATTTACTATTTGGAAATGCCTTTTACTTGATAGAAAAATATTCTCGCATTAGTCTATACATTAATGAAGCTGGACTTGATAAAAAATGGGAGTCTGAATATAAGATCATGAGGAGAAATGAAGTTCTAAGGGAATATGAAGCTGGAGATAATTTTGGATTGGTGATTGTACTCGTAATCGTTCTTCTTATTGGATCAACTTTAGCTACGATAGCATTGGTTTTTGAATGTTTAATCCATTCTTTTTCTAAAAATTGTGTAGTTAAGTATGACAAACATAATATGGCTTAAGATCTTGGCATTGTTTATCTATAAAATTTCTAAAAATCAAAAATTTTTTTGCATAGATTGAACATTTTTTCAATTTAAAGATGCCGGTATACATGCATTATTTTAAATCTTATTCTATATTTTGAAGTTGTTTAAATTTACTTCATGTTATACATTATGCTAATTTGTAAATTTTCTAAATTTAGTATATTGTCAAAAAATTCGAGAATTCTCAATTTTTTTTGTGTATTTACGAAAAAAGTTGTAAATCTATAATTATTTTCCGTAAATTTACAATTATTTTTTGTAAATTTTGGAGAAAAAAAATTATAAATTATCAATTTCGCTTGCGAATTGACAAAAAACAATCGAGAATACTCGAATTTTTTGTTAATATACTAAATTTAGTAAATTAACGATTTTTTTCGAGTATATACAAATTTTTTCGAAAATTTATTAAGTTTTCGAAAATCTCACGTAAAAAGATTAAGCTTAATTTTAAAAATTAAGCGTTTTTAGGTTAATCCCAAAATTAAGCTTAATCTTTTTACGTGGGATGTTCCATTTTTTTTGTTAATATAAGGAAGTTACTTTTTACAGTATAGCAATCAATGCAATTAGATCATGATTTTTTAGTTCTCACTAAATTTTATTAAGCAAGGAACTAACAGTAAACCTTATAATTTGGCTTTATCCTAAAAACTTATTAATAGTAAAAAAAATATCAAAAAAAATTTTTAAACATCTTGTAGGTATTTTGAATTTATTTGATATTTACACAAGTGGTGTTTAGTGTAAACATTTTTATTGGTTTATATCTAAGGCTGATGAGTCCTGACAGGACGCGTTACGTGCGCATTAAGCAAAACGGACGGAAATAGCTGTTTTTTGGTATGCAGAAATGCTATATTGGTTTTGAATCTGCTTACAGTTGAATGAACGAGCGAGCGAGTACAGACAGCATGCAAAAGTCGTACCTTATATTTTTTCCAGTGATTCAAACATAGTTTTATATATAACTGTCAAAAAACCGACTTTCTAGAGTAGAAAATAGGCTTTTTTTAATTGCCACTTCGAATGCCGCGCGTAACTCGTCATGTCTGCACTCAGCCTAATAAAAAAAAATCAACTTCGTAAGATGCTAAATGTCTCCATAAAATCAGAGTGATGAGTTCTAACTGAGTAAATAAGCATAAAGAGAGTGCTTTTAGCGAATACGTTTACTAATTAGGATTGTGATTTTCGGCATAGCTTTTGAAAGGAAAATCGAAAACTATGAAGAAAACATGTATCCGAGCTGTACTTGGAGTGGGTTTTCTGCAGTTTCCCCATTCCATGGACATTATATTAACGTCCAGGCAGATACGAGTACAGTATACATTCTTATAAGTCGGCTGCAGCCGCATACTGTCTCATTACAATTGAGACTGTATTTTATTTATTATGTGTTTAACTAACTTATGAGCTAATTTTGCAAAGGTTAAAGTTTGACTTTTATGTTATTTGCAAAAAAAAATTTGTTTTATGCCTTTTTTATTATTATCTATTAGCATAAATAAATATTTATGTGAGAGGCAAGGGGACTCACGTTAAACAAGCACCCCGGGATAAGGCGAAAAGACACTTTATAACGTTAAGGGTACCGTCTCCCAGTTTTGAAATTGAAAATCGATTTTTTTTTTTAAATTGATTTGTGTTCAAAAAGTATTCAATATAGAAAAAAAAAATTAAATGAATCATGCAAATAATAAAGAAACGACAGCGCCTAAAACTGAAATTATTAGTATGCAAGAATACAAGATTCGAAACTGTAAACGCGTTTTTCTCAAAACGAACTCTTTAAAAATGGCCCACACGATAACAAAAAACTATTGGTCCGATTTCAAATTTTTTTTTTTTAATCAATTTGTCATGAAATTCTATGAATCTTCATCTAAAATGAACCTGATCTGAAGATTATTTTGGTCTGTAGGCCTTCGTTTTGAGGATAAAATAACGTCAAATTTCGACTTTTTTCTATTTAATTAATAAGTTTTTTAATTTTTAATATTTTTCATTGATTTTAGGTTAAGATTTGCAAAAACTCATGTACTTTATGGTGTTTTTTTTTTTTATTTCGGACGATTCTAAACAGAGTTATGGTGTGGGCCAATTTGCAACTTTTTTTTTATACATCAACTTCAGCGCCATCTCATTATATGTAAAAAAAGAGAAAATAAAAAAATAAAAATTTTTTTGTATTCATTATAAGTGTATATAATCACTGTAAAAAAATCCTTTTATTATGCAGTAAACTTTTTGAGAAAACTAATCAGAAAAAAAACGTTATTTTTACTCAAAACTGGGAGACGGTACCCTTAAGGTGGCAGGTCATTTTGTAGGAAATAAAAAGGGTTTTAAAAAAATGATTTTTCCAGAAAATGTTCCTTTTTTTTTTCTTCAAAAAAACATGTGAAAAAAATTGCAATTTTTTCTACCCGAAAACCTGTCCAGAAAAAGACACCTTTTTTACCTATAAAAAGACCTGCAACCTTAAAGAAGCAATATTGCAAAGGTTGAAAATTGTTTTAAGAGTACCTTTTTTGAATATATTTACTTTGTGTACAAAAACTTTTTTAATTGTTTAAAATAAATGTGAATTTTAACTTTAAAAAATGTTTTTTATTCAACATTACCTATTTTTTTCATAATCTAATTTATTTATTGTTTTTTATTTATTTATTTTACCAGTAATCTCGAAGGCTTATACCAGAGCTTATACATATAAGTATGTATAGCTCACGGAGATAAAATTTTATTTATTTATGAGCCAGGTTTCAGAATTAAAAAAAAAAAAAACATAATTACAATATAAAAATTTAAATTAAACTAGTATTAGGCGCGCGTCGCGCGCAAAATGATTCAAAACTTTCAAACTTAATTATTTTCTTGAATACCAAAATTTATTCATACTTAAATTTTTTTTTGATATCAACTACTTGACACACTATAACTAATTTTAAACTATATTAACAATGGAGTTTGTAAAATAATAATAGAAAAAATAATATAACCCTATATACTTTTTTTGGAATATCAACTTTCGACTAATCAACAAAACATGTATTTTAATTTTTGTCAATAAAAAAAATAATTATATTTAGGTTATGAGTATATTTTTTCTGCAATAAATAAACATTACTAATACTATAAATAATCATACATAAATACACAAAGATTATTATTATGAGTCGGTATTAGTAGCCAATCAAAACGCTTTTATTGCGATAACAATGTACAACAATGTACATAGCAACAACTCCTTTTTAGAATAGGATTTTATTGCGATAACAATGTACAACAATGTACATAGCAACAACTCCTTTTTAGAATAGGATTTTATTGCGATAACAATGTACAACAATGTACATAGCAACAACTCCTTTTTAGAATAGGATTTTATTGCGATAACAATGTACAACAATGTACATAGCAACAACTCCTTTTTAGAATAGGATAACAATTAAATAAAAATATAAATTAAGTAAAATACACTATAAAAAAAATACGCTGATGCCAAGTCAATATGGTTTGACGCACATCAATAAACACCTTAAATACGGCGGAGCCAATGCTTTCTTTCGTTAGCCTTATTTTTGACTTGACGGCAGACCGGTTGGTGCGGTACGGTTAGGTTTAACCCAGCTTATTATTTGACTTGAGGATTTGAGGTAAGCTCTTATTGACTTGCAGCAAATGTGTTCACGTTTAATATAGCAGAAGTTTTAATTAGTCAAATAATTTAATTAATAATTTAATTAATCTCTTTTCTAATTTTATCAAAAAATTAAACGCTAATTAATTATTAATATAAAAAATACATTAAAATAGTTAGTGTATCTTTTCTACTCATGTTTAAACATATGTTTTCAGTAAGGGAGGTAACTTACTTAGTCAAAAATAACATGCATAATATAAAATATTGTAATACGTAACCAGTAATATTAATTAATTAGGTAATGACTTATATATACTAAACGATTTTGAGTTTTTTATTTTTTTGATGAAAATAACTGTTCTGACTAGAAAAGTAAGACTACAATTATTTATACATTTAAACAAAATTAGGAAAATAATAATTTATTGATCTTTCATATTGAATTTTTAGTATTAGTATCAAGAATTTTTAAGCTATTTGGTAATTTATTAAAGTTTTTTATTGCTTGTAACCTCTATAGAATCAAATATTTTTTATGATTTTGGTAGTATGATTGATTTGTTTCTGGTTATATTCTGATTATTTAAAAAACTTTCTTTTAAACCATCATATTAATACACTATAGAATTTACAATATAGGATTCATTAATATTTAAAATTTTTCTTACACTTTTATTACTAATTATTTTTATCAGTGTTTTTTGTAAATTAAAAATAGACTGCCCTGGTGCAAAAGTTAACGTTAAATTTAACGTTAAAATTTAACGTTAATTTTAACGTTAATTTAAGGTAACTTTAACGTTAATTTAAGGTAGATTTAACGTTAATTTAATGTTAAATTTAACGTTAAATTTAACGTTAAAATTATCGCAGAAAATTAAAGAAAAAAAATCTTCATAATTTTGCTAATCCAATTGTACTTATTATGGAAATTACCCTGATGCTTATAAAATTTAGCATCATTACTATTTTTTCACAACTAAATTTTTTGATCAAATTAATGTTCGTTCTAACATTAAATTTAACATTAAATTTAACGTTAAAATTCAACACTAAATTTAACGTTAAAATTCAACACTAAATTTAACGTTAAAATTCAACACTAAATTTAACGTTAAAATTTAACATTAAATTTAACGTTAAAATTCAACACAAAATTTAACGTTAAAATACAACATTA
This sequence comes from Anagrus nilaparvatae, assembly GCA_022575985.1. Taxonomy (NCBI): domain Eukaryota; kingdom Metazoa; phylum Arthropoda; class Insecta; order Hymenoptera; family Mymaridae; genus Anagrus; species Anagrus nilaparvatae. The sequence goes on along the minus strand of JAKSXM010000246.1, from coordinate 4,191,176 downwards.
AATTTAACGTTAAAATTTAACATTAAATTTAACGTTAAAATTTAACACTAAATTTAACGTTAAAATTTAATGTTAAATTAAACGTTCAAATCCGATATTAAATTTAACGTTAATTTTAACGTAAAAAAAGCATAACAACCAAAGTTTTAGAAACGTTTTTGAAATAAGCCTTTAAAATGTTTCAAATGTCCGTAGAAAAACGTTTCCAAACGTTTTATTAATATTTCAGGAAGTTTCATCGGCTCCGACTTTTTTCCCTTAAAAATTGCTTTTTGGCGTATTTACGGACAATTGGTGAAAAAAAAAAAAAAAAATTTAGTATTTTCTTCATTTTTTTATTTTATTAACAAATCAATGAAATGCACACAAACACAAAAAAATTGACAATTTATTAAAACTTTATTTCGATCAATAAACTACAGCTGGTTTAGTAACATCATTAGAAATTTCTGTAAATAAAAGAACATATAAATTTTTTAGCTATTATTCTCCATAAAAGTTTAAATCTGAATAAATTGCATTACCTATTTATTTTTTCAATTATATTATATGATCGTTTTAATTTTTTGAAAATGTAGTCTGAACCTCAAAAGTCAGCTATTATTAACTGCAGATGTGAAATTTTCAATTTAACAGTTTCAATCAGAACTCCATCTTTTCCAAAAAAAGTTTTATGCCAGATCTCCTATCAGACTCTCAAAAATATTCATTTTTTCTTGTGAAAGTAAATTTCCAATCTCTGAAGATCAAAATAAGTAAAAATATAGTTTTTCACACTGTCAGATTGCTGCGCTTAAATTTTTCTTAAAAATTAAGCAAATTCTTAAACATAGGTAATTTAAGGGACATTAATTTAAGGGACAGTAAATGTTTTTTTGAAAATCGAATTTTTTGTGTGCGCATAAATCACATCATATACACTGTGAAAATTCTTGTCTGGGTAATTAACATCTGGGTAGTAAATTTATACTACTACTACCGAGATAAAAAGGTTACTACCTATATAGTAATTACCAGATTTTACACTATATGTATCAAGAGTATCAAGTATGTGTAAAAAATATTTTTCATTACACGCGTTAGAAAGAATCCTTTTTCTGCACGGCAAGCGTTCTTTCTTACGCTTTTAATGAAAAACTGTGTGTTAGATCACCGGATAAAAAGTAGATACTTTACTTTCCATGCTGTCAATACTCGTTCGCTACGCTCACTCGTGCATACAACTGCATAGAAAGCATAAATCTACATTTCATCCCTTGTTTAACAAATAGCTATTTTTTTCTTCGAAATCTCCTGTTTAATTTTTAAACGCGATCTTCTCGAAGCAGGGTTTCTTAAATTGACGTGCAAGTTCGGGCGATAACTATTTCACCGATTTACTGTACAGAAAAATATATTAACATGGAGCATGTTTATAGGGAGGGGTACCTGAGAACTTGAAAATTAAGGGGGGGAGGTTAAATTTGTCCTATTTAGAGGGGTGGTCAAATTTGTCCTATTTAAGTGGGGGGTAAAATTTTTCCTATTTAAGGGGGGGGGGGGTCAAATGAGACTTGGAGTAATTAAGAGACTTTGAAAAATCTAGACTTAAGGACTTAGGATAATACACGTTTATGGACTTAGAATAATATCGATTTAGGGACTTGGAATAATTCAGGTTTAGGGAATCAAAATAGTTTGGGTTTAGAATCTTAACAGCTAGTCAGGTGATAATTACTAATTATAAAATTAGAATATTGTATTGTAATGTTTGTAAGATTTGTATTATACTTAGTCCTCAGCTGGACGTAAACATCTTCCATGCATTTAGGTTGTGTTTACACAGACCAGTTATAAGTTTTTTTGATGGGCTGACTTCAAATTTTTTTTTTTTAAAGTTCTCGAAAAGTTTTTACAGCTTAGGGCCGAACTTAGCTAAATTAATACCTGAATAAAAAATAATCTGTAATCCCCTCAAGGATGCACTGGCCAATGAATTTCCGAATAATGGTATATTTGCATTTCTACGAGGAAATACGTTTTATCAGCACTAAAAACGAAAAAAAAAAAATTGACTAGGCCGCCACTAGCACCATGATTTTCTGGTAGTTTTTACCCTATAAAATGCAAAAAAACGTGAAAACGGAATCGGCAATAGATGCCAAAAAGATTTTGCCACTCATATGTCAAAAACCGTGTTTTTCGTATCTGAGCTACCCCAAATTTTCAAAATAACTTTTTAGGTAAATAAAATTTAAAAATCTAGATAAAAAAATCTGATTGCTAGGAAAGAAGCTTTCCAGAAGAAAAAAAATATTTCTTTTTACGATGAAACTTAGCCAAGTTATCGTCAATTTAAGATTTTCTACAATCAGATTGTCTTAAAAAAGATATTGAAAAAGCCTGTTTCTGAACATAAAATATGCATTATTTGCTTGATAATTATGGTTAAATACTTATTTTTTTTTTTTAATCGTTTACTTTTTCTCTGAGTATTTATTTTCTTCAAGAAAAAAATCATTTTTCTTTTATCACATTTCAACTTTTAGGTCAAAAACCAATAAAAATCTGTGTTAAATTTTTGCTACTAACAGTTTTCAAAGGCTTCTGACCTACACATTAAAATTTTGTCATAAAAAAGGATTTCTTTCTTGAAGAAATGAATACTCTGGGAAAAATTAATCAATATTTTAAGAAAAATTATTATTTTACGATGAAAATCAAGCTAGTCATGCATATTTTATGTTCAGAAACAGGCTTAATTCAATAGGATTTCAATTATTTTTAAGACATATTTCAGCAATAATATTCATAATATTTGCTTGATTATCATCGTAAAATAACAAATTTTTTTTTTAAATCATATTATTTTTCCCTGAGTATTCATTTCTTTAAGAAAAAAATTATTTTTATTGAGAACATTTTAATTTTTAGATCAAAAACTGTGTTAAGTAAATTTTTCTACTTGCAGTTTTCAAAGGCTTTGGATCTAAAAATTGAATTATTGTCAATAAAAATGTTTTTTTTTCTTAAGGAAATGAATTTCTAGGGAAAAATTAATCGATTAAAAAAAAAAAAAATTATTATTTTACAATTAAAATCAAGCGAGTAATGGATGTTTAAAATTTAGAAACAGGCTTTCTTCAATAAAGAAATATCGTTTATAGTTAATTTTTGGATCTGATACATAATTTTTTCTTAAATTTTTGCCACTAAAAAATACAAAAAATTCGGTGTTTTTTTTTTTTTAGCACCCAGTACTTAATTTCTTCCTATGAAAATACGAGTATCTTGAATTATCGTTTCTAAAGGATTTATCTTTCTGATACGTACTTTTTCAAAAAATTTTTTTAAAACATTTTTTTAAAAAATTTTTTACATAAAAAAATTAAAAAAACACCATCATTTTTTTTCATTTTGTATCAAGAACTTAATTTTTTTCTATGAAAGTTCTAATAACAAGAATTATCGTTTTTACTCGGTATCTCCAATCTGATACCTAATTTTTCTAAAATTTTTTTTAAAAAACATTTTTGATAAAAAAATTAAAAAAAAACAATCATTTTTTTATGGTGTAGTACTTAATTTCTTTCTATAAAAGAAAGTTAATATCTAGAATTATCTAATACCTAGAATTATCTTTTTTATTCGTTAACTTCAATCTGATACTTAATTTCTTACTTAATTTATAAAATACAAGTATCTAGAATTATCGTTTCTAAAGGATTTCTCTTTCTGATACGTACTTTTTTTAAAAAAATTTTAATTTTACATAAAAAAATTAAAAAACACAATTATTTTTTTACTAATATCTGAAAATATTGTAACCGGTGATATTTTACAACCATTATGGAATTAGGACCTATTTTTTTTCAAAAATATTTTCATTAAAAAATCTTAAATTAATTTTTTTTTTTTTATTTGGAGGTAATACCTCATTTATTTTCATGATAGTACTTATATTTGAAAGTATGATTTTTACTCGATATCTCGAATCTAATACTTAATTTTGTGAACATAGTTAATATCATGCTAATGAACTTGAACTTGGATATAAACAAACTTAACCAAAAAGTTAGTTGCATTTTTATCAGCAAAAAAAAATAATTAAGTGTATACAAAAAAAATATATTTAGCTAAATTTTAATAGGTACAATATTAAAAATTATATATTTTTCTGTGAAGTATTTTCAGAGGTTCAATCAAGGAAGATTTTTTTAGTGAAATAAGAGAATTTGTTGTAGGCTGCGTCGATTTACTCAGAAATTCTGGATAGATAACCTTGAAATTTCAGAAACTTTTTTTTAAAGATTTGTTAAAAATGTTGGTTCTGTGAATAAGGAATTTTTTTAATAAGGAGAAAAAACAAGAAAAGACGGTGTAAAGGGTATCTCCAGTTTGACTTATCCGAATAAAAAAAAAAAATTGGTAAGAGTTTAAGCCTAATTTTTAAGGGCTGGTAAAGAGTTTTTTTTAAATATTAATTACAAACTTATCTATATTTTAAATTTAAATTAATTCTATAAAATATTTAATTCTTTTTTTTTACATTTACAGTTTTTTAGAAGAAAGTCTCAGATATCCAATGGTTTGGGTCTTTTAGGCGATAATCGTGCAAAATTTTGAGAAATTAGCAATAAAAAAATGTTCTCAATGGTCCATTTTACCTAACAAGAAATAATGTCATAAGAAAAACATATCCTTTCCTTGCTATTGTCAGTTTAACACCTCATGGAAAAAATTCGGTTTTTCACATAATGAAAAGGTAAATTTTTCTACACCAGTACATAATCTTCTTTATGCTAATTATGTCTGTTAGACAGTTTTTGGTATAGTTGGCGTAGTTATTAATTAATTATCTAATTGAAAATATCAAGTTAATACTTTCATAGATAAAAATTATACTACATCCGAAAAGAAAAGAAAAATTAGTAATTTTTGTATTTTTTTAAAAAAAGTTTTTGAGACAAAAATTTTCGAAAAATTAAGTATCAGATTGAAGGTAACGAATAAAAACGATAATTCTAGGTATTAGAACTTTCATAGAAAAAAATTTAGTTCTTGGTACAAAATGAAAAAATTAATACCCTGCCAACTAGCTGGCACTAAGGTTCCTCAAACAATGAGCTTAATACTTCAATATGCCACAGATATCACCGGTTACAAGCATGCAATCATAGTTACATACATTTCTATTAAATTTTAAAAGTTTTTTTTATTCATCGAAAATTTTGGAACAAATTTTCAAATAATTAAATATCAGATTCGAGATATCGAGTAAAAACCATATTTTCAAATATAAGTACTTTCACGGAACTAAATGAAGTATTACACTAAAAAAAAAAAAATTAATGCTGTTTTTTAATTATTTGGTTTTTTTAATTTTGAGAAAAAAAATTTGAAAAAATTCGGTATCATATCCAAAAAATTACTATAAACGAACTTTCTAAAACTACTACTCTCATAGAAATAAATTAGGTACTACGTCCAAAAAGAAAAAAAAAATTGGTGTTTTTTGTATTTTTTTGCAAAAAAAATTTTAGGAAAAAAATTTAAAAAAAAATTAAGTATTAGATTCGAGATATCGAGTAAAAATCATACTTTCAAATATAAGTACTATCATGGAAATAAATGAGGTATTACCTCCAAAAAAAAAAAAAAAATGTAATTTAAGATTTTTTAATGAAAATATTTTTGAAAAAAAAATTAGGTCCTAATTCCATAATGGTTGTAAAATATCACCGGTTACAATATTTTCAGATATTAGTAAAAAAATAATTGTGTTTTTTAATTTTTTTATGTAAAAAATTAAAAAAAAATTTTTTTAAAAAAAGTACGTATCAGAAAGAGAAATCCTTTAGAAACGATAATTCTAGATACTCGTATTTTAGAAATTAAGTAAGAAATTAAGAAAAAATTATTTAAAAAATTAAGTACTACGTGCTAAAAAAAATATTTTTTAGTGGCAAAAATTGACTATAAACGATATTTCTATATTGGAAATAGCCTGTTTCTGAACTTTAAACATCCATTACTCGCTTGATTTTCATCGTAAAATAATAATTTTTTTTTTTAATCGATTAATTTTTCCCTGGAAATTCCTGGAAAAAAAACATTTTTATTGACAATAATTCAATTTTTAGGTCCAAAGCCTTTGAAAACTGCAAGTAGAAAAATTTACTTAACACAGTTTTTGACCTAAAAATTGAAATTTTCTCAATAAAAATAATTTTTTTCTTAAAGAAATGAATACTCTGGGAAAAATAATATAATTTAAAAAAAAAAATTTGTTATTTTACGGTGAAAATCGAGCAAATATTATGCATATTATTGCTGAAATTTGTTTTAAAAATAATTGAAATCCTATTGAATTAAGCCTGTTTCTGAACATAAAATATGCATGGCTAGCTTGATTTTCATCGTAAAATAATAATTTTTCTTAAAATATTGATAAACTCTTTCCTGAGGAATTGCCCCCACAACAAGTCACGTGATACACGCCTCACGCAGTTTATTTTACTTTATTTCTTAAATATATTAATTTATTTAAAATAAAATATTTGATAAATCATTCGTAAATAACTAATATTTTTATATTTAAAGAATAAAAATAATTTTAAACGTTAGTTACTATACATAGCTGTATAGCACTACTTCATACACGCATACTAATGTAAGTCACACAGAGAACGATTTAGGGAGATTCCTCAGGAAAGAGTTAATTTTTCCCAGAGTATTCATTTCTTCAAGAAAGAAATCCTTTTTATTGACAAAATTTTAATGTGTATATAGGTCAGAAGCCTTTGAAAACTGTAAGTAGAAAAATTTATTTAACACAGATTTTTATTGGTTTTTGACCTAAAAGTTGAAATGTGATAAAAGAAAAATGATTTTTTTCTTGAAGAAAATAAATACTCAGAGAAAAAGTAAACGATTAAAAAAAAAAAATAACCATAATAATCAAGCAAATAATGCATATTTTATGTTCAGAAACAGGCTTTTTCAATATCTTTTTTAAGACAATCTGATTGTAGAAAATCTTAAATTGACGATAACTTGGGTAAGTTTCATCGTAAAAAGAAATATTTTTTTTCTTCTGGAAAGCTTCTTTCCTAGAAATCAGATTTTTTTATCTAGATTTTTAAATTTTATTTACCTAAAAAGTTATTTTGAAAATTTGGGGTAGCTCAGATACGAAAAACACGGTTTTTGACATATGAGTGGCAAAATCTTTTTGGCATCTATTGCCGGTTCCGTTTTCACGTTTTTTTGCATTTTATAGGGTAAAAACTACCAGAAAATCATGGTGGTAGTTGCGGCCTAGTCAATTTTTTTTTTTTTTCGTTTTTAGTGCTGATAAAACGTATTTCCTCGTAGAAATGCAAATATACCATTATTCGGAAATTCATTGGCCAGTGCATCCTTGAGGGGATTACAGATTATTTTTTATTCAGGTATTAATTTAGCTAAGTTCGGCCCTAAGCTGTAAAAACTTTTCGAGAACTTTAAAAAAAAAAATTTTGAACTCAGCCCATCAAAAAAACTTATAACTGGTCTGTGTAAACACAACCTAAATGCATGGAAGATGTTTACTTCCAGCTGAGGACTAAGTATAATACAAATCTTAAAAAGATTACAATACAATATTCTAATTTTATAATTAGTAATTATCACCTGACTAGCTGTTAAGATTCTAAACCCAAACTATTTTGATTCCCTAAACCTGAATTATTCCAAGTCCCTAAATCGATATTATTAATAATATATCGTCCATAAACGTGTATTATCCTAAGTCCTTAAGTCTAGATTTTTCAAAGTCTCTTAATTACTCCAAGTCTCATTTGACCCCCCCCTTAAATAGGAAAAATTTTACCCCCCACTTAAATAGGACAAATTTGACCACCCTCTTTAAATAGGACAAATTTAACCTCCCCCCTTAATTTTCAAGTTCTCAAGTACTCCCTCCCTATAAACATGTTCCATGTTAATATATTTTTCTTGTCAGCGGCCAGAAAGCACGTATTTCCCGGAAAAAAAGCGTTTTTTCGCTACTGACGAAGAAAAATCGTAGACGACCCTTGTCCATAAATAAAGAATTACCCAAATCGCAGTTTACCATCCTCGGCTTCGCCTCGGAAGGTAATTTACGTGCTATTTGGACCACTATTTAATTTTCTGGACACCAGCCGTGAATATACTATTTTTAACTACTCATCAAACTTGCGCCCGAACTTGCACGTCAATTTAAGAAAGCCTGCTTCGAGAAGATAGCGTTTAAAAATTAAAGAGGAGATTTTGAAGAAATAAAAATATTTTTTACAGTGTATATGATGTGATTTATGCGCACACAAAAAATTCGATTTTCAAAAAAACATTTACTGTCCCTTAAATTAATGTCCCTTAAATTACCTATGTTTAAGAATTTGCTTAATTTTTAAGAAAAATTTAAGCGCAGCAATCTGACAGTGTGAAAAACTATATTTTTACTTATTTTGATCTTCAGAGATTGGAAATTTACTTTCACAAGAAAAAATGAATATTTTTGAGAGTCTGATAGGAGATCTGGCATAAAACTTTTTTTGGAAAAGATGGAGTTCTGATTGAAACTGTTAAATTGAAAATTTCACATCTGCAGTTAATAATAGCTGACTTTTGAGGTTCAGACTACATTTTCAAAAAATTAAAACGATCATATAATATAATTGAAAAAATAAATAGGTAATGCAATTTATTCAGATTTAAACTTTTATGGAGAATAATAGCTAAAAAATTTATATGTTCTTTTATTTACAGAAATTTCTAATGATGTTACTAAACCAGCTGTAGTTTATTGATCGAAATAAAGTTTTAATAAATTGTCAATTTTTTTGTGTTTGTGTGCATTTCATTGATTTGTTAATAAAATAAAAAAATGAAGAAAATACTAAATTTTTTTTATTTTTTTTCACCAATTGTCCGTAAATACGCCAAAAAGCAATTTTTAAGGGAAAAAAGTCGGAGCCGATGAAACTTCCTGAAATATTAATAAAACGTTTGGAAACGTTTTTCTACGGACATTTGAAACATTTTAAAGGCTTATTTCAAAAACGTTTCTAAAACTTTGTTTTTTATGTTGTATGCTTTTTTTACGTTAAAATTAACGTTAAATTTAATATCGGATTTGAACGTTTAATTTAACATTAAATTTTAACGTTAAATTTAGTGTTGAATTTTAACGTTAAATTTAATGTTAAATTTTAACGTTAAATTTAATGTTGTATTTTAACGTTAAATTTAGTGTTGAATTTTAACGTTAAATTTAATGTTAAATTTTAACGTTAAATTTAGTGTTGAATTTTAACGTTAAATTTAATGTTAAATTTTAACGTTAAATTTAATGTTGTATTTTATCGTTAAATTTAGTGTTGAATTTTAACGTTAAATTTAATGTTAAATTTTAACGTTAAATTTAGTGTTGAATTTTAACGTTAAATTTAGTGTTGAATTTTAACGTTAAATTTAGTGTTGAATTTTAACGTGTTAAATTTAGTGTTGAATTTTAACGTTAAATTTAGTGTTGAATTTTAACGTTAAATTTAATGTTAAATTTAATGTTAGAACGAACATTAATTTGATCAAAAAATTTAGTTGTGAAAAAATAGTAATGATGCTAAATTTTATAAGCATCAGGGTAATTTCCATAATAAGTACAATTGGATTAGCAAAATTATGAAGATTTTTTTTCTTTAATTTTCTGCGATAATTTTAACGTTAAATTTAACATTAAATTAACGTTAAATCTACCTTAAATTAACGTTAAAGTTACCTTAAATTAACGTTAAAATTAACGTTAAAATTTAACGTTAAATTTTAACGTTAAATTTAACGTTAACTTTTGCACCAGGGTGATAAGATATTTTTTATAGGCTCTGCCCCAAGCAACGAGTTCATAATTAGCAATCCTTTGAAATAGTGCATAGTAAACTGAGACCAGTGTAGATGGCAAAAGTTGATGTTTTAGTAGCATTTAATGATTGTTGTTTACTGGCCAGTAATAGTCAGCGACAATATTTAAATAAAAGTTTGAAAATATCAGTGCAACCTATAAAAAGCGCAGCAAAATTGGAAGTTAAATATTTTTATTAAGTTCATTTTCTGGACTATAACCTCATTCTCGGATACTGGTATCTGCTTGACAAACTGCTAGTTGGATTTCCTCAAGCGTCCAGGTAGGAGGGGCGAAGCCCAATAAAATTCGTCTAAAAATCGTAAAATTTACAAAAAATCAAGATTTTTTTTTTAACAATACGTAATATGTTTAAAGAAATTCTTGAGCTTAATAATTCCTGATTCTTTTTAAGAAAATAAATTAAAAAATTTTGTATTACTTACACACGGCCAGGCTGCTTTGCTTGAAAATTCAAACGGTTGCATGAATATTAAAACAACAAAAAAGCTTCAAGCAAAGCAGCCTGGCCGTGTACTCTATTGCAGGAATACTTGCACTTTTAAATTGATAATTTCGAATTTTTCTTGAATTTCCAAGGATTTTTGTCAACTTTATCCTAAAATCTTTTTAAGTTTTATTTTTTTCTGTCATTTTTATCCTAAAAAGTTTGATTTTATGAAAGGGTATATTTTTGCAATGCATATAATAATTCTCTGCTTATTTTGTATGTTACAGACTCATTAAGGAATCTCCAGCAGTATCCAGCGTTCGTGATACAAATTGTAAAAAAATAATGCAAAAAAATGTATAATTTCATTACTGTGATCTTGTCTTTTATACCTTGTCTAAAAAAAATTTTGAATTGTTTCAAATAAATAAGAACTTTAACTTTAAAAAATGGTTTTTATTCAATATTACTTATTTTTTCCATATCCTACTTAATTTTAAGAAATGATTTAAGAACTGATAAAAAAGCTTTTGCCCATATATTCCCCATATTTTATGCATAAGTAGAAAATGATCTACGGCGATATATGATATAAAATATAAATATATAAAATATTTTCCCATACATGGGTGACATGTAGCCAATATATGGGAAAATGGATATCCCATATATGGCTCGAATAATCTAAAATTACGTGGGTTATATTTTATTTAACGAATCTTGCTAATATTACACTGACTAATCAGAAAATTATTATTTATTAAAAATTAAAAATTATGTAAAGAAAAATTGTGTAACATTTTTTTTATTGCTAAAAATTATATAGGTTTTAGATATTCTAGAAAAAATCAGTAAAAAAAGCAACAAAAATATTCAATGGGAAACAATGAGTTATAAATTTAAAAAATACACCTAAAATAATATGCATCGAGATTGTTAGAACGATCGTAAAAGAAAATTTTTATAAGTTTTTTGTAACACTATCTTCCTTTGTATAGCATATCGACGAGTTTATGTTAATGAAATAGTGGTCTTTTATTGAAGTAAGAAATATTGATACGCATGTATTTTTATAAGCGATAAAAGAATCAAATAAATTTATTTTAAAAATAAAATTATCAAATAAATTTTTAAATAGAATGATTAATTTTAAAATCGGGTTACAACTAAATTTATTTTAAAAATAAAGGAGACTTATTTTATTAAAAATGAGTCACAACTAAGTTTCTTTTAATCAAATAAATAAAAGTGTCAAATAAATTTCTAGATATTTGTCGTAAATGCGATACATATGAAGATGTTGTTACAAAAAATAGCGATTGTAACGCGATACTATAGAACGCTGAAAGAGGCATGGTTGAGATGGAAGCTGACAGACGCTGACGCGCTCTGTCTTTCGTTTTTTTTATCTTCCATCTCAACTATGCCTATATCCGCGTTGTATAGTAACTAGTTACAATATTATATTATATTGTACTTGTAAATATAATAATACATACCTACTTAATTTATTTATTTTTAATTTTTTTATTTCAATAACGGATTTTTTTAATAAAAATATGCACGTAAAGGAAAAATAATTACATTGACCATATTTAGACTTTAAATTATTGGATAATAAAAATTGATTACAGATTTTTTTTGTTTTAAGTGTAAGGGAAATATGCATTTATTTGAAAAGTTGAGTACTTTTCTGCTGATAAGATCTTTAAGAATCTCATCAAATCTTTAGGGTTTTGAGGTTTAAAGCATTATTTTAAAGTTAGGTAATCCAAATATTTCAGTCAGATTCGATAAAAATAAGTTTTTTTATAGAACTTTCCTCTTGAAAAATGACCTGGATTGCACCACACGGCCAGGCTGCTTTGCTTTAATTTTCAAGCAATCAATTAAAACAGATAAAAAAGACTGTAGGAAAGCTTAAATTTTGTTCCCCTCCCTTTTTTTTAAGAGTTATTTGTTTTTATTAAATTTTATAATTTAGTGATAAATTTAAAAAAAACAAAATTAATATTATTTATTATGTGTCTAGCAAGGGGAGTTCAATACATTTGGAACACCAAATTTTATTATGTTGAAAAAACATGTCGACCACCCTTCGTTCATTCCAATGGGTCTTCTGGGCCTAGAAACGCAGGGCACAATGTTACGAAATAGGGTTTTTTTGTAATTTTCAAAGAAACGCTAAAACCTCACAAGTTAACCAAAACTCTTCTGGTTGGTCTCATTTTTTTGGTCTAAAGTCAACTTTCAAACGCCGTAAACCGCAATTTTTATCACTAATTTTCTCATCAATGAAGCCAATTAACCAAATGGCCATTTTTCGCCAAAAATGACCAATTTTTAAATTGGTCCCAAACTCGTAATTTCTGACAAAAAGGGTTTTATATGTCTCGAAAAATTTCTACAAGCTTCTAGTTTTCAAAAATTCTTTACTCGTCTCATTTCCTTGAGTCTTAGCGTTTCATTGAAAATTACCAAAAAAACCCTATTTTGTAACATTGAGCCCTGCACTTCTAGGCCCAGGAGGCCCATTGGAATGAACGAAGGGTGGTCAACATGTTTTTTCAACATAATAAACTCATCCATAACCATTTGGTGTAATTTGGTGTTCCATTGAACTCCCCTTGCTAGGCACATAATAAATAATATTAATTTTGTTTTTTTTAAATTTATCACTAAATTATAAAATTTAATAAAAACAAATAACTCCTAAAAAAAGGGAGGGGAACAAAATTTAAGCTTTCCTACAGTCTTTTTTATCTGTTTTAATTGATTGCTTGAATATTCAAGCAATTCGCTTGAATTTTCAAGCATTTTCTTGAATTTTCAAGCAGTTTGCTTGAATTTTCAAGCAGCTATACTTTTTGCTTGAATTTTCAAGCAAAGCAGCCTGGCCGCATATATAATCGTAATGTATTGATTCTCTTTAAAAACAATTTAAATAAGCCTTTTAATTTTATTTAGCCAATAATTAACCAATATTGGGTACTATTATGGGTACTCGGTTTATTGGTTGTAACAAAGAGAATTTAAGATAAAAATTAAAAAGATAAAATGTTTGTAAAGCAAGTACAGAGTTTTTGGAAATTAAATTTGAAGCTTGTAGACAATGTTTGAGACTTATAAAACCCATTTTCTTCAAAAATTGCAATTTTACAGGTAATTTTAGTCCGTAAATGGCCATTTGTTTAATTAGCATAAGACTGACAGAATCAGACATTAAAAATTGCGGTCTATCGGGATTAAAAGGTGACTATAATAGCGAAAAATTGTAACAAACAAGAAGTGTTTTTATTAACATGTACGGTTGCTTCTATTCAGAAAAATTACCAAAAAACTATTCAAAAGCATGATACCCTGTGTCTCTATGCCCCTATGGGCCTTCTACTCGTCGGAATAAGCGGAGGTTATCGGGGTTGTTTTTTCAACATATTAAAGTTATCCATAACTATAAATTGCATCTTGGTTTTCAAAGTGCTCTCTTCTCGTTAACGAAAACAAAGTAGAAAGTAAACGGAAAATCAGCCTCTTTTTTATAACATCGTTAGCTTATTGCAAAAGAGAACATAAGCAAAATTTTTTCCAGCTAAATCTTTGTTATTTTATGAATTTGCGTAGATTCCAAAAAAAAAAATTGTCCCCTATTCCTAGGTCCCTCCAATGCTTCCATTTTTTTATTTACTTAAGAAGAATATTTAAAAAAGGCATTTTTCATGACGCAAGTAATGGAAAGATTGGAAAATAAAATGTGATATTTTTTTTTTTCATATTGTGTTGCGTTGAGTTTAGGGGTAATTTTGATATATTTTTACTCCCCGTACAGAAGACAGTAAAGTATAAAAAATTTTAAATACAATGAAACATTTTTAAACGTAATATTAGAAAAAAAATCAAAGAAAAAAAACTTGTATCGTGTTTTGCTAATTTTTTCTTACTCTTGGAATATAATTACTCTCAAAATATGTAATTTATTTGAATACCCTGAAAAGGGGTAATTTCTGACATGTTCAAAATCCAAATATTAAAAAATTAATGAGATTTTTCTAACATGATTAGCTTCGCTCTACCCGTTATTGATGGTATCTAGTAATAAAAGTGAAAGAAAAATTTTAAATATTAATGAATCCTATACTGTAAATTCTATAGTGTATTAATATGATGGTTTAAAACTTAAAAGAAAGTTTTTTAAATAATCAGAATGTAACCAGAAAAATATTGGATTCTACAGAAGTTACATGATAGCAATAAAAAACTTTATTTAATAAATTACCAAATAGCTTTAAAATTCTTGATACTGATGCTAATCAATAAATTATTATTTTCCTAATTTTGTTTTAATGTATAAATAATTTTAGTCTTACTTTTTTAGTCAGGATAGTTATTTTCATTAAAAAAATCAAATAAATCATAAATCTATTAAAAAATAATGTAATTCCTGATAAATATGAACTAGCATTTTTAGATGATTCCCCATAATTTAGTCATACAGGCAATATAGGAAGAAATTGGGAATTTCTAGCTAATAACTTACCTATTTCCAAATCGGAATTCCTGTTAGGCATAAACTTTTTATTAACTTCAACTTACTTACAATTTAACAACAAATATTACAAACAAATTAAAGGTCTAACAATGGGTTTTTGTTCGTCAGCATTTTTTTTGTGAACTGGTTATGGACCACTTAGAAAAACCAGCTTTTAATTGTAAGTTTTTCTAATATTATAAAAAAGTGTACATAATTGTTTTTTTTTTAAATTTTTTATACAACTCAAATTTATTTTTCAGATTTTGACAAGGAAATCTAGTCTTTCGAAACGTCAATGAAATAAAGATAACATTTCATAATAAAATTTGTTCCATTCTGATCGTTGTATTTTTATTTAACATTCTTATTTTCTATAAATAAAAAAATAATAAAAAAATAATTTTCTACATTAAAATTTAAATTAGAACGTGAAAATAGTATTCAATACTTTTTTCAAATTAAGAAAAATTCCTTTTTTTCTTACAATAATAAAAAACTCAAAATCGTTTAGTATATATAAGTCATTGCCTAATTAATTAATATTGCTGGTTACGTATTACAATATTTTATATTATATATGTTATTCTTGACTAAAATAATTTTTATTTTATTTTATTTATATTTGTATTTAATTTGTTGTTTAATTTTTAATTTTTATAATTTAAAATAAATAAATTTAATAAATAATAAATAAATAGGTAAATTTTGAATACTCTCAAAATAACTTGAAGTAAATACAATATAGAAGAATATTAATTAATAGAGGCCTTTGGATGAAAATTGGAATAGTTGGGCAAAAAGTTCTTTAATATCTATTCGCAAACGAATTTAAAAAAAAAAAACACAAAATAAATTCTATAAAATAACGTGAAAAGATATGAAATAGATAATCATGTTATTATGAAGGGTGTATAATGCCACAATATAAAAAATTATTATTCTACACGCGCTTAGTTATTCTAGTAGAACATTATACTGAAAAATTGTAAGTTACAAAGTCACATTAATATGTGACTTTATTTATTAATACGTGCCCTAATTTATATTTCTAAAAATGGATCCCTACGTAAATATGTCTCCATTATCAGAATCTGCAGTCAAATTACGATAAAATCAAATGGGAACTCAATATTGTGGGTTAAAGTTAAAAAAATTTTCTTTTAATTTTAAATTCTCATAAGTAGTATTCGATGTATCACCCATATTTATTTGAATATTATAAAGATTTTGTATCATTAATTGACCAGTACTGGGTTGAAATAAATTTATTTAACTAATCTTTTAAAAAAGGATGTTTTTTTATTACTAAGTTTCGCCTGTTTTAATTACAGGCCTTATCAATAACTGTAAAAAATATATGTTTACATGTATAAAAAGATTAAAAAAAATTATTAATACAAAAATATATATATGAAAAAATTTACCTATAATATATAAAATGTTTATCAGAAAAAAGTTGTACATTTTTTATTATTGTTTAAAACTATTAACAGTGTTGGATCTCTATACATTGTCACTTAGTTTTTATAACAAATAAATCTGTGTGTATTGGTGTGGCCGTTTTTATTGTAAATCTATGTGGTTGTGAGAGTATAAAAAGTTGATTATTAATAACAGAAGATGATGACTGCTTGAAAATTAATATGAATTAAATTATATGTGTAAGATGAATCAGTGTGTTTATTATGTGTATGTAAGAGTCATTTGAATTGTTGGTGTCTTCTTTTAAGTTGATGGTTGGATGATGTAGCTGGATTTGCATACTTTCAGATACCTTTCGTTTGCCCCAATTCGCTTCTTCATCAATGACTTCAGGTTTTTCAAAATTAAAAGTATGATGTAAATTATTTGCATGTGTTGTAATTACAGCATTTTTTCCTTTACTGTGTTCATCAATGCGCCTAAAGAGGGGTCTTTTTGTCTCACCTATATACATACTAGGACACTCATTACAAGTGATCTTATATACTACTTAATGTCAATTAATGATACAAAATCTTTTTAATTTTAAAATTTGAAAAAAATTACTAAAAACAAATAATCTAATGCTACTTGTAATAATTTTTTGCAATTTTTCATCCGTCATTCTAAAATTTAAAAAAAAATGCATGCAAATGTATGTTAAAAAAAATATTAAAAAAATATGTCTTTAAACACACAAGAGATGAAAATTTAATGATTTTTCATAAAATATATCTTTTTTTATTTTATTTATAATGCTAAATAAACAATGCGTCGATCCGATTGATTGTTTTTGCTGTATCGTGCCCACAAGGTGTCGATTTTTGCATCCATTAAGGCAGAGCTTCGCTCTACAATTATACTGAAAAATTGTAAATTACAAGGTCACATTGAAGTGCGTAAGTATTAATTATAGAAAATCGAAAATAAAGTAAAGGTTTGTGGGCTTTTCAACTATACCCTAGAATTAAAAAAAGAGTTTTCTAGGTTATATACTTTAATAATTAATTATTATTACATTAAGGACACGCTTAAATAAATAGTAATATAAAAATTGTGTAAAAATTTATGTAAATTAAAATTTTTTTAAATAAAATGACAAATTTTTAAACAAATAAAATATGGTACTTCACATTTATAAGCTAGAAAACCTCCCCCTTAATTTAACATTATGCGGATGCCTCAATCCTGGAACCCACGATAGAACAACATTAAGAATTTTTTGTAAAGAAAAAAACGTAATGCTGATATGGCCGGGAATCGAACGGCGAACCTTCAGATCCGTAATCCAACGCCTTAACCACAGAGCTACCGAGGCTCTTTTGCAAAAAATAGTGTTTTTACTCCCAAAACGCCCTCTAGCGGTAAACTCCCCAGTTTAGACAAAAATTAATTGCAGATTTTGAATCATAGGGCCAAAAAACTGTAATTTACTTGGTTTCGAGTATCTTAGAACGTGTAACTTCCGAGAATTTCGCAAAAAATAGAGTTTTCTAGAGACCCTAGATTAGCTGAGACTGCCAGAATCGCACGTGGTTTCATTTTAAATATCAATCACAAGAATGGTGTCAGCTAACATGGCGGTATAAAAAAATTTCGACATTTAAAATAATCGTTGCCACTGCAAATAGCGGACCAATAAAAAACAGTCTACCTATCTGGCAGTCTCTGGAAATCTAGAGTCTCTAGGGTTTTCATTCCCTAAACGCCCTCTAGCAGCAAACTCCTTAGATTTAGAAAAAATTTAACTGCAGATTTGGAATAAGCGGGTCAAAAAACTATAAGTTTTTTTATTTTCAGTATCTTTGTCCAAGGTATTTGCAGAAAATAGCGTTTTTACCCCATAAATGCCCTCTAGCAGTGAACGCCCTGAATTCAAAGAAAAAATTTATAACCGGTTTGTGTAACTACGCAACCAACGAGCATGGAACATGTTTACTCATAATAGTAATAACTCCAAAAACCGAAATTTCAATTTTTTGTTTGAAAATTTACTCTAAAAAATTGAGGATAAATTTTCAAACAAAAAATTCTCCAAGCAAACATACATATAAAAAGACCCAAACCCACAGTTTTGAATCCGCCAAAGCCTTGGCAACAGCGCCATTTTCTTAGATTTTCAATTTTTTGCTAACATTTTCTAAAAATTAGGTTTTTTAACCTCGGATTTTAACCTGTACTTCCCTTTAAGTATCTTATGACGCGTAGCAAAAGATTAATTAAAAAAGGTCTTCTGGGTGAAAATTGAAATTAGGAAAAATTTAATTCGGCAAAAATCGAGGCAAAATAAATTGTTAATATCTATTCGCCAACGAATTAAAAAAAAAACGAACAACGAAGATGGTCTTCTGAGAAAAAAAAACACCAAATAAATTGCATAAAATAACGTAAAAAGAGATAAAATGGTCATAATAAAAGTGTTTTTAATTCATCTTTAATACGACTAAGATATTGTTTTTAAAACTGGAAATTTTTATAAAATTTATACTCTTCAAGGTTTTAAAACTTTATTTTAATGAACAGATGTGACTAAAAAAATTTTTTAAGTTAAAGTTTTTTAGCTTTCCGTCTCCCATAATATAGTATATCGTGTGATCTCATCGAAGTAGCTTTTAACATTTTCTATAAAACATTATTTCAAAGAATATTTTTGTTTGTTTTTTATTAATAGTCAGGGGTATAGTGTTTTTCACCTCTAACTGCCTCTGAAAGTGGATGGATTTTGATGAAACCTTTTGCATTCGCTTCAGAAAAATCATACAAACAAAGCGTCGGAAAGGAAAATTGTCGGAAATGTCAAGGGGTGATTTTTCCACCCATTTTTCACCCCTTCCCCCAATTTTGAAATATAGTAAAAAATGTTTTTATCGACTTTTATATGATGCTATATGGTTAAATAGGTCACTAAATAAGAATTTTGGGTCAAAAATGCCATTTAACAGGTTCCAAGGGGTGAAATTGGCCATTTTTCACCCCTTTCACCCCTAAAAAACTCATTTTGCCAAAATAATGTATTTATTTATTTTCAAAGGGTCTATTAGGTTTTTTTGGACGCTGATTTCAAAAATGACGTCAAAAATTACATTTAACATGTTCTAAAGCGTGAAATTGGCCATTTTTCACCCCTTTCACCCCTAAAAAACTCATTTTGCCAAAAGAACTTTTTTTTTATTTTCAAAGGTTCTATTAGGTTTTTTTGGACGCTGATTTCAAAAATGACGTCGAAAATTACATTTAACATGTTCTAAAGGGTGAAATTGGCCATTTTTCACCCCTTTCACCCCTAAAAAACTCATTTTGCCAAAAGAACTTATTTTTTTATTTTCAAAGGTCCTAATAGGTTTTTTTGGACGCTGATTTCAAAAATGATGTCAAGAATTACATTTAACATATTCTAAAGGGTGAAATTGGCTATTTTTCACCCCTTTCACCCCTAAAAAACTCATTTTGCCAAAATAATGTATTTATTTATTTTCAAAGGGTCTATTAGGTTTTTATGGACGCTGATTTCAAAAATGACGTAGAAAATTACATTTAACATGTTCTAAAGCGTGAAATTGGCCATTTTTCACCCCTAAAAAACTCATTTTGCCAAAAGAACTTTTTTTTTATTTTCAAAGGTTCTAATAGGTTTTTTTGGACGCTGATTTCAAAAATGATGTCAAAAATTGCATTTAACATATTCTAAAGGACGAAATTGGCTATTTTTCACCCCTTTCACCCCTAAAAAACTCATTTTGCCAAAAGAACTTATTTTTTTAATTTCAAAGGTCTTAGTAGGTTTTTTTGGACGCTGATTTCAAAAATGACGTCGAAAATTACATTTAACATGTTCTAAAGCGTGAAATTGGCTATTTTTGAGGTGAAAGGGGTGAAATGAGTTTTTTAGGGGTGAAAGGGGTGAAAAATGGCCAATTTTACCCTTTAGAACATGTTAAATGTAATTTTCGACGTCATTTTTGAAATCAGCGTCCAAAAAAACCTAATAGACCCTTTGAAAATAAATAAATACATTATTTTGGCAAAATGAGTTTTTTAGGGGTGAAAGGGGTGAAACATGGCCAATTTGACCCTTTAGAACATGTTAAATGTAATTTTTGACATCATTTTTGAAATTAGCGTCCAGTTTTCAACTATACACTAGAATTAAAAAAAGAGTTTTTTATGTTATATACTTTAATAATTAATTATTATTACCCCAGGGGCACGCTTAAATAAGTAGTAATATAAAAATCGTATAAGTCACATTTAATCAGACACATTTGACCTTCCCCTACCAACATATGTATTTGACCTTACCTTGATTTTAAGTGTTGAAGATTATTGGAATGTGGGGTCCAATAACTGAAACCTCGAAAATAAATAATTTAGCATATAAATTGTATCGTTGGTTATTATGTCCATTTTATTTATTTTTGATAATATGTATAACAAATTTCTTATTTAAAATGGTTACAATAACTCATAATTACAACGATGGCTACCAAGCAATTAATTTATATCCGCTTCAAATATTGGGATTTATTAAATTTATAAATTTAGGCTTAAAAAAAGAAAAAATAATTCAATTGACAAAATATTTTGAATCAGAATTATTTAAACCATCAAATGATTGGGAAAAAGATCAAGAAATGAAATATGAACTTTTTTTAAAGTAAGCAAAAAAATTATATTATGTTAATTATAGTTGACTATTATTTAATTGAATTCTTCTTTTAAAATAGATATTTCATGAATTTTCTAATCTTTTGTGCGAACGCAACATGTTTATCTGTAGTTATAGTACCAATAATTTTATTCGTTTCTGATAACCAAAAATATTTATTTCCACTTGATGCAGATTACTTTTTTGATCTAAATAAATATATGTACATTATATTTTATTTACATCAAGTGATTTGTATATATTACTGTGGACATTGGACAATAGGAAACGATGGATTATTTTTTGGTTTTCTTGTAAGATTATACTTACAATTGAAGTTACTACAATATAGAATTCAAAAAATACCAGAAAATGTTAAAATTTATTTGTATGAAAATAAAGGAGAAAGTAAATCAAATGCAGAAAGAAAAATTATTGCTAAAATTATTCAACAGCATCAAATGATTTTTGAGTACGTACTAGTAATAAAATCTAATAAATGAGTGAAAATTTTAATTGCCGGCTCTTATAATCAACTCCATAACATTTTTTTTGTTTGAAATATATAAATAGTAAATTATGCCACATGGCGAAAAAAATATAGAATAACCCAACTAGCACACAAATTATTTTTCGGGTCGAAACTTAGGATGGTAAACTGCTTTTTGTGAATTTTCTTTAAGCCCCATGTAGGAAATAGTATAAAATATAAAGGTTGAAAATACGTTACAAGTTTCGATGTTAGCGTGATCACTACCACGAGTTTTCGATGAAGCCAGCCACGAGTTAAATGTGTTTATGCTAATGCCTAAAGTTTCTCGTCCATGATGCTTAAAATATTTTTTGCCCACCTAGGCAAAGAACGAGTGCAAAAAATACCATGATAAGTTATATGCCCGAGTTTTACGCTCGGGAGGAAAAAGAAAAATTTTATTTTAAAAAAGTAAAAAGGGTTAAAAAGAATTATTGAAATTTATAAAACCAAAATGCAAAAAAATAAACTCTAGAAGGCTAAAAATTAAAAAAAAAAAATTTTTTAGTCATATTTAGTCAAAAATATTTAAAAATACGAACTCATATTTCTAAAACATTTTTATTAAGCATTTTTTTTTCAATAAATTAATACTGTGCAAAAAAAAACTAAGTAATCACTGTATTTTTTACAGGTTTGCGGATAATTTAATTAATGTTTTTACAGAAATTTTAGGTCTACAATTTATTTTAAGTGGAGTTTTAATAAGTCTTAACATTTTTCAATTATCTACTAAAACAATGACTTTATTTGAAACTTTATTTGTCGTAACATATTTGTGTTCTCTTTTAGTTGAACTATTTCTTTACTGCTTTACAGCAAATGAAGTGCGATCTAAGGTAAATATAATTTTATTTAGGTAACATAAAAACAAAATAACTTATAAAAATTATACATTTTTCCAGAGCGAAGATATTGCAGATGATTTGTACTTTATGGATTGGCTGTCACTAACTCTTCAATCAAGAAAAACATTAATGATTATGATTCTTCGTTGTTCAAAACCTATAATAATTCCATGTGGACCTTTGATTGAATTTTCAAACGAATCTTCAGTAAAAGTAATTTTATTCATAAACTTAACTTCTTTTAAACCATAATCTACCAATCGTAGCTGGACTTTCAATTACCAAACTGTTACAAAACTTTTTTTTTTTAATTTATCAAGTTCTCTAGGGGTAAGAATGATTGCTTTTTCAAAATTCAACAACAGTTTTTACGTACAACCCCCCCAAAAGGGGAACCATAGGGTCTACCTCTTAATACATTTAAAAGTGTAATTTGCATGTCAGTTAACCATAATTTTTCAATTCTAACCCTTTAGGGGATGGCTACCACTATATAAGGGGTAATAAAGTAAAAAATAAAAAATCAAAAAAAATTCTTCATTTATACATTCGGTTACTCACCCCCAAAGAGTCAGAATTTAAAAATTATGATCATTCCAGATGCACATTACACTTTTAACTGTAAGAAGAGTTTAGGTAATAAAAGGAGTAAGTTGTAAAGGTATCATAGCTAAAAGTTCAGAACAAATTTCAAAATTGCGAAAAAATTCATGTTTACCCCTATTTTTACCCCTTTTGAAGAGGTTTTACGTAAAAACTGTTGTTAAATTTAGAAGAAGCAATTTATACACCTAGAAAACTTATTATGATAATAAAAAAAGATTTTGTAACAGTTTGGTAATCAAAAGTTCAGCTATGTGCGATTGGTTCTTGATAGGTAAATTCAGATTTTTGGGCATCAAACTTTTAGAATTATCTTCAAAAATTTTGGTAATCAAAACTATCATGCTTTTCACAAGTGCAGTATGTATAAGTATGATATAAATTTTAGTATTTTTACCTGTAAGTAAAAACTTTACTCAATAGCATTATAATGACATTATAATGGTTTTTATACTTCACCTAGCATATAATTAGTGTGTATATTTGCGCGAGCAGGTGGCAATATACATATTTATTTTGTATTTACGTGATCGTACGCTCATAACTGTTCTAGAAGAAATAAAGCTGAATAAGCATGATTTAGATGCTTTTTTTGAGAAATGAAGAGTACCGGTAAATTCGGTAGTCGACAGTTATGAATAACACATGTACAAAGCTAAAAATTATGTGTCGTGATTAAAAATAACTACTAACCTTTTCTGAGATATCGAAGCTGATCACAGTTGTATTCAAGTCATACACTAATTAGAGAATTTTTTCGAAAAATTAGTAAATTTTCAAAAAATTTTGTAAATATTCGATAAAAATCGTAAATTTACTAAATAAATTTAATTTAAATTTAATTAAAAGTAAATTTTCAACAAATTTTGTAAATATTCAATAAAAATCGTAAAATTAAATTTAGTAAATTTTAGTAAAATTTAGTAAATTTACGATTTTTTTCGAATATTTACAAAATTTTTCGAAAATTTACTAATTTTTTATGATTTTATCTTAAATATATTTTTAATTAAAGTATCAAAAACTAATTATTTTACTAGGTAAAGTATAAAATAAGATAAAAAACTCGGTGGAAATTGCGTATATACACCTCGGTGTGTGTTAACTTCACACACCTCGGCTATATACGTTATTCCCACCTAGCTGTTTAATTTTATATTGTTTTCAGTCAATAATAAATTAAAACTTATAGCTGGTTTATGTGGTAACACAAACAACGATTATAGGAGATAATGGCTTATAACAGTCTAAACTTATACTCCCTAATTATTATAAGTCCTTAAATTGAAATTATTCTAAGTCCTCTAATTAAAAATTATTCCATTTGAAACTCCCCCCCCCCTTCCCCAAAACTTCGATATTTTACCCCCTTTTTGTAAATTTTGGGTCTTTTTCAAGTACCCCCTTCTCTATGTATATGTCCTATATTAAATAGTATTCTTTAAAATTGACAATTAATGTATATAATCCTCTTGTAGAGCATATTTATTTAATTAAAAAATTACCTATAAATTTGTGGAATATTCAATCAGTTCAAGCATAATATCCTGAATGTGCAAAAATAAAACTTACATCATCAGACTGCTAATTTGAATTTTTTTGTTTAGATTATCAAAGTTTCATACAGCTCATATAATATGTTAACAACTGCAGTCTCTAATTAAATATTGAAATAGAAGGAATTGAGGCAGCAAAGTAGAAAAGTAAACTATACCACCGAAAATCAAGTAAATTGTAACAGTCCAGAAATAAAAATTTTCAGTCAGTACCTGAACCAGGTCTTGCTCAAAACTTTTTAAACATCCATTCTGCTTTGTTGATCAACGTTAAAAATTGATATTGTGTCTAGACCTAGTGGCTAAGAAAAATTAAAAAATATCATTTACGTTTCGTCTGAACGTGTGAATTATCAGGTTCTGAAAACTTAATATTTTGTGTGCACAAGAACGAGCACAAAAAATCAATAAAATTAACAGCATTCCGGAGCTCTGTAATTATCGAAATTTTCTATGGGGAATCTAGTAAATTTAGGCTGATTTGGGCTAATCGGTTCCTGATTTACTGAAGTCAAAAAGCAATTAAAAAAGTTTTCCTCTTACAGAAAATTTTCTTTTTAGTTCCTCTACACCGCTATCGTCTTCGATTTTTGATATTCGATATTTTTTTTTTATTAAATAATAATTTATAGTAATAAACAGTTCGCGTCCAATCAAATGGCGTTGAATAGATACGGACTTATGAATTATTATTTGATAAAAAATAATTATCAAATATTAAAAATTGAAGACGATAGCGGTGTAGAGGAACTAAAATTTTCTGTAAGAGGAAAACTTTTTTAATTGCTTTTTGGCTTCGGTAAATCAGGAACCGATTAGCCCAAATCAGCCTAAATTTACTAGATTCCCCATAGAAAATGTCGGTAATCATAGAAAAGTACAAGAAAAGTACCTTTTGGTATATTTTACTCAAAATAAATAACATAAAAACTTTATGTTTTTATAAGTATATTTTTCTTTTATTTATTTACTAAAATTTATTTATATACTCAAATTCAGTATAAATTTTTTGTAATTATGCCTCATTTGATATTCCGAATTGTATTTTCTAAATTATGAAAAAGAGATTTATTTTTTTTGTAATTTCGTCACGAAATTTTGCAATGGTTGCATATCGACGGTTCTAAATTCCCATGGGCCACGATCCAATTTCCTATAAACTTTAGTTTTTTCGCACAGGATTTGCTCGACACAAAAATATTTTTCACATCGATAGTTATGGATTTTCCTACGGTAAAAATCAATACGGAGGCCGTATAAAATGGTCCATTAATACGGGATATTCCGTACGGTTCCCATATTGATTTTTCCCGTATGGATTTTTATACGGCTGAGTATATACGGCTCCGTATATTTTATATGGCTACCGTATGCAGTTTGCCGTATACGGCTGAATACATCTAGTAACCGTTCATCCTATGCCGTATATACGGATAACAGCGTGTCCCAGAATCCCAGCTCTGCGTAAAAGCTTTTACGCACTGGTGGGACAACTTAACGCAATTTTTAATTAAAATTATTTATGAAACTTGAGATATAAATGTATATTTTACCAAAAACGATTGCAGTCCCTCGGTGTTACGCACCTCGGTGTTACACACCTCAGCCCCGGTAAACCTTCGCATTTAGCATATTATAACTTTATATCACTTGTTTTATAAATAATTATTAAAGAGGTTCTATCTTATAGCCTTAATAAATATTTTTATTCTTTCATTTTTTTTTAAATTTAATACCATTTTCTATGATTTAATAATTAATCATTATTTAATTATGTTTGTTATAAATTTTTGTCTTTAAAAAAATTTATTTATTTAAAACTAAGATTTTTAATACACAAACAATAACGTAAGTATTTTATTTATATTTGTTTGAATTTAAAAATTTCTTGTATTCGTAATAATAAGTTGTTGAATTTTAGGCTAATTTAAGATTTTTCCTAGAGAAAGATCTACCTTTTTTTATTAGAAGATTTACTATATAAAACTTCTTATTTTCGCCAACTTATGATCAAGGACCATTTATTTATCCAATAATACAAGTTTTATGTCCGGTGGGGCAAAAATTTTTCAATGGAACTTGTCACTGGGTATATATTTAAATTTTAGAAATTTGAATTTAAAATTAAACATGAGCTTAGAATAAAAAATAAAAAATGTTTTTTACACTTATATTAATTATGTAATTTTCAAGAATAATTTTATTATGCAGAGCATTTTTTTGAAATTCAAGTGGTCTCTGATATAGTAAATTGTAATTTATTTATCTTTATTGTAAAATTTCTTGTATTATTCAATTTAACTGAGGGCTAGGCCACTTTTAAGATTTTTTTTGTTTATATATGTTAGTTTTATATTTAAATATAAATGTTAATTGAAAAAATTATTAATATTGTACCTATACCCGGGTGAGAATTTACGAAGGTCTACGGAGATTTTTTTAAAAACGGAGATGAAAAAATACTCTTTAAATACTCCCGTTCGAGTGTACTCCGAACAAAACTCCTTTTCATGTCCGAAAGAATATTATAATGATATTAAAATGCAAGCGCCGTAAAGTTAATAAAAGCATATTTAAACATATCGGAATTTGCTCTGTATCAGATGTATTTACGTCAGATATACTGTGTTTTCGGTGCTTAAAAAAACATATATCCTCCGTTACGAAGATTGAATAAATACTCCTCAGATATTTTAACAAGTAAAAATTCTGGTCTAAATTTTTCATAGTATGTTAGCGTATTCTTTCTCTATTCTTTCATAGATGGAATCTAATACTTTCGTATTATTTTAGACTTCGAAACGCTTCGAAAGCAAAGTCAGTAAAAACACTAAATAAATACTTTTACAGTCAAAAATTTAAACGTAAAAATGAATAAAACCAGCGCATATTTATAAAAAAAAACCCTAAATAGTCCTTATAACTACTACGAAAATCTATCATTATAGTCCTTAGGAAATATTTTAAATCTGAATAATATACATCAGCGCGGAGCTGAATGCGAGTGTTAAAAAGTTGATCCGAAATAGTATTGATTGAAGCATTTTACGACTGTGTCTTAATCGACACAAAATTTTAAAAATAATAAATTTTAGCTAAAATCATATAAATTTCTAATAATTTTAAGCAACGTTACAATGTTGTTCTGATATTCAAAAAATAGTTAAATCACCTTATATCATCGTTACATAAACGTGACAAATTGATAGCCCGTCCACCCTCGAAAGAGTATTATTTAGGTACTCTTTTAAACACGTTCTCAATATAAAAAAATATAGAAATCATCGCATCGATGCAAAATAGAGTGTGGTAACGCCTCAAAAGAATCACTGAAAAAGTGATTTTTGAATACTAAAAGAATATTAAATCTGATTTGAAACGGATGAGAGTATATAATTCATAACATAGTAAAATCATCTTCGAAAGGCTATTTTTTGAAGCTTTTAAAGACTGGGTTATTACTGAAAAAAACTTGCAAAATTGATAAATCTCGGCTGAATTAATTTCAGTATTGAATTATTTTAATCACCGTTTTAATATCCTTAGAGTATTAAAAACATAGTTAAGTAAGGTTGAATTAACATTATCTACACGTGACAAATCGTTAGCCCGTCCACCCTCGAAAGAGTATTATTTAGGTACACTTTTAAACAAGTTCTCAGTATAAAAAAATATAAAAATCATAACATCGGTGCGAAGTAGGATCGGTATACGCATCAAAAGAATCACTGAAAACATGATTTTTGAATACTAAAAGAATATTAAATCTGCTTTGAAACGGATATGAGTTTATAATTCGTTAAATAGTAAAATCATCTTCGAAACGATATTTTTTGAAGCTTTTTAAGACTGTGTTATTAATGACAAAAACTTGCAGAATTAAAAAATATCTGCCGAATTTATTTTAGTTTCTGCTCCTTTTGATCGCCGTTTTAATATCATTAGAATATTGTAAACATAGTAACTCAAGGCTATTTCATTATTCTTTACGATTGTCGTCTTTGCAGCCAGCAGACCCTCGAAAAACTATTGTTTAAGTAATTTTTCGGACGATTACTGGGCAAGAAAAAATTTAAAAATCATCGCATCGATGCGAAGTAGGATCGGTATTCGCGTCAATAGAATCACTGAAAACATGATTTTTGAATACTAAAAGAATATTAAATCTGCTTTGAAACGGATATGAGTTTATAATTCGTTAAATAGTAAAATCATCTTCGAAACGATATTTTTTTAAACATTTTAAGACTGGGTTATTACTGACAAAAACTTGCAAAATTAATAAATCTCTGCCGAATTTATTTTAGTTTCTACTGCTTTTGATCGCCGTTTTAATATCATCAAGAAATTGCAAACATAGTAACTCAAGGCTATTTCATTATTCTTTACGATTGTCGTCTTTGCAGCCAACGGTCCCTCGAAAAAGTATTGTTTAAGTATTTTTTCGAACGATTACTGAGCAACAAAAAATTTAAAAATCATCGCATCGATGCGAAGTGGGATCGGTATTCGCGTTAAGAGAATCACTGAAAACATGATTTTTGAATACTAAAAGAATACTACATCTGCTTTGAAACGGATATGAGTTTATAATTCGTTAAATAGTAAAATCATCTTCGAAACGATATTTTTTGAAGCTTTTTAAGACTGTGTTATTAATGACAAAAACTTGCAGAATTAAAAAATATCTGCCGAATTTATTTTAGTTTCTGCTCCTTTTGATCGCCGTTTTAATATCATTAGAATATTGTAAACATATTAAGGGGAGGTTATTTTATTGTCGTTTACGTTTCACGTTTTTGCAGCCAGCCGACCCTCGAAAAACTATTGTTTAAGTATTTTTTCGAACGCTTACTGAGCAAGAAAAAATTTAAAAATCATCGCATCGATGCGAAGTGGGATCGGTATTCGCGTCAAGAGAATCACTGAAAACATGATTTTTGAATACTAAAAGAATACTAAATCTGCTTTGAAACGGATATGAGTTTATAATTCGTTAAATAGTAAAATCATCTTCGAAACGATATTTTTTGAAGCTTTTTAAGACTGTGTTATTAATGACAAAAACTTGCAAACTTAAAAAATATCTGCCGAATTTATTTTAGTTTCTGCTCCTTTTGATCGCCGTTTTAATATCATTAGGATATTGTAAACATAGTAAGGGGAGGTTATTTTATTGTCGTTTACGTTTCACGTTTTTGCAGCCAGCTGACCCTCGAAAAACTATTGTTGGATGCGCTGAGACCGAATCTGGCATCCAGATTTCAAAATTCAATATTGCGGGCTTAATATTGGCTAATTTTCAAAATAATTCCCTAGATTTTTGAAATAATAAAAAAAATACTTTTAGGCGTCTATTAAGGAATTATCGGGTGCGGTGAGACTGAATCTGGAATCCGAATTTCAAAATTCAATATGGCGCCCTCAAAATTTTCCAATTTTTGAAAAATATGACAAATTTAATGCCTACATGCTTTATACACCCACATGACCTTTAGTTGAGGTTTACAAAATAAACTCAATACGAAAAGCCTTACATTAAAATAACCTAAGGAAATGGTATAAAAAAAAAACGACACGTCAAGCCTTACACAAACATAACCTAAGGTTGTGGTCTATACTAAAAAAACGACAAGTCAAGCCTTACACTAAAATAACCTACGGAAATGGTTTATACAAAAAAACAACACGTCAAGCCTTACACTAAAAGACACGTCAAGCATTACACTAGCGCAAGCACTAGCGTAACCTTTGGAAATAGGCTGCATTAAAAAAAACGACAAGTCAAGCCTTACACTAAAATAACCTACGGAAATGGTCTATACAAAAAAACAACACGTCAAGCCTTACACTAAAAGACACGTCAAGCATTACACTAGCGCAAGCACTAGCGTAACATTTGGAAATAGGCTGCATTAAAAAAAACGACACGTCAAGCCTTACCTTGCGTAATCTAAGGAAGTTGTCTATTATAAAAAATGACACGTCAAGCCTTACATTAACATAACCTAAGGAAGCTGTCTATTATAAAAAATGACACGTCAAGCCTTACACTAGCGTAACCTAAGGAAGTAGGCTATAATAAAAAAACGACATGTCAAGTTTTACACTAACATAACCTAAATATTGTCTATAACAAAAAAAGACACGACAAGCATAACACTATCATAACTTAAGGAAGGTGTCTATTATAAAAAACAAAACATCAAGCCTTACACTAACCTAACCTAAAGTAGTCTATTATATAAAATGACACGTCCAGCCTTACACTAGCGTAACCTAAGGAAGTAGGCTGTATTAAAAAAAACGACAAGTAAAGCCTTACACTAACATAACCTAATTAAGTAGGCTATAATAAAAAAACGACACTTCAAGTGTTACACTAACATAACCTAAATATTGTCTATAACAAAAAACGACACGACAAGCATAACTTTAACATAACCTAAGGAACTTGTCTATTATAAAAAATGATACGTCAAGCCTTACACTTGCGTAACCTAAGGAAGTTGTCTATTATAAATAATGGCACGTCAAGACTTACACAAGCGTAACCTAAGGAAGTGGTCTATTATAAAAAACGACACGTCAAGCCTTACACTAGCGTAACCTAAGGAAGTAGGCTATATTAAAAAAAGACACGTCAATCCTTAAACTAACCTAACCTAAGGTAGTTGCCTATTATAAAAAATGATACGTCAAGCCTTACACTAGCATAACCTGAGGAAATAGGCTGCATTAAAAGAAACGACACGTCAAGCCTTACACAAGCGTAATCTAAGGAAGTTGTCTATTATGAAAAATGACACGTCATGCCTGACACTAGCGTAACCTTAGGAAGTGGTCTATTATAAATAATGACACGTCAAGACTTACACTAACGTAACCTAAGGAAATTGTCTATAATAAAAAACGACATAATAAGCATAACGCTAACATAACCTAAGGAAGTAGGCTATAATAAAAATACGCCACATCAAGTCTTACACTAACATAACCTAAATATTGTCTATAACAAAAAACGACACGACCAGCATAACAATAACATAACCTAAGAAACTTGTCTATTATAAAAAACGACACGTCAAGCCTTACACTAGCGTAATCTAAGGAAGTTGTCTATAATAAAAAACGACACGACAAGCCTTACACTAGCGTAACCTAAGGAAGTGGTCTATAGTAAAAAAATGATACATTAAGCCTTACACTAGCGTAATCTAAGGAAGTGGTCTATAATAAAAAAATGACAAGTCAAGCCTGACACTAGCGTAATCTTAGGAAGTGGTCTATTATAAAAAACGACACGTCAAGCCTTACACTAGCGTAACCTAAGGAAGTAGGTTATGATAAAAACGACATGAAAAGCATTACACTAGCGTAACCTAAGGAAATATGCTTTAATAAAAAAATGAAAATGTAATTTTTTATAATAGACTACTTCCTTAGGTTACGCTAGTATAAGGCTTGACGTGTTATTTTTTATAATAAAAAACTTCCTTAGGTTACGTTCGTTTAAGACTTGAAGTGTCGTTTTTTTAATATATCCTACTTGCTTAGGTTATGCTATCGTAAGGCTTGCTGTGTCATTTTTTATTCTCATCAGCTTCCTTAGGTTATGTTAGCAGAAGGCTTGACGTGTCGTTTTTTTAATATAGCCTACTTCCTTAGGTTACGCTAAAGTATGGCTTGTCCTGTCGTTTTGTATTTTAGACAACTTTTTTAGGTTACGCTAGCGTAAGGTTTGTCGTGTCATTTTTTATGATAGAAAAAATCCTTAGGTTATGCTAGTGTAAGGCTTGTCGTGTCGTTTTTTGTTATAGCCTACTTCCTTAGGTTACGCTAGTGTAAGGGTTGAGGTGTTACTCTTTATTATAGACAACTTCCTTAGGTTACGCTAGTGTAAGACTTTCGTGTCGTTTTTTATTATAGCCTACTTCCTTAGGTTTCTCTAGTGTAAGGCTTGACGTATCATTTTTTATAATAGACAACATCTTTAGGTTACGCTAGTGTAAGGCTTGTCGTGTCGTTTTTTATGATAGAAAAATTCCTTAGGTTACGATAGTGTAAGGCTTGTTGTGTCGTTTTTTATTATAAACAACTTCCTTAGGTTACGCTAGTGTAAGGCTTGTCGTGTCGTACTTTATTATAGCCTACTTCCTTAGGTTACTCTAGCGTAAGGCTTATCGTGTCGTTTTTTATGATAGAAAAAATCCTTAGGTTATGCTAGTGCAAGGCTTGTCGTCTCGTTTTTTGTTATAGCCTACTTCCTTAGGTTACGCTAGTGTAAGGCTTGTCGTGTCGTACTTTATTATAGCCTACTTCCTTAGGTTACTCTAGTGTAAGGCTTGACGTATCATTTTTATAATAGACAACTTCCTTAGATTAGGCTTGTGTAAGGCTTGACGTGTCGTTTTTTTAATATAGCCTACTTCCTTAGGTTACGCTAGTGTGAGGCTTGTCCTGTCGTTTTTATTTTAGACAACTTCCTTAGGTTACGCTAGTATAAGGATTGACGTGTCGTTTCTTATTATAAACAAATTCCTTAGGTTACTCTAGTGAAAGGCTTGACGTGTCACTTTTTATAATGGACAAACATTGTAAGTCAAGGCTATTTCATTATTATTTACGTTTGTCGTCTTTGCAGCCAGCCGACCTTCGAAAAACTATTGTTTAGGTATTTTTTCGAACGATTACTGAACAAGAAAAAATTTTAAAATCATCGCATTGATGCGAAGTAGGATCGGTATTCGCGACAATAGATTCACTGAAAACATGATTTTTGAATACTAAAAGAATATTAAATCTGCTTTGAAACGGATATGAGTTTATAATTCGTTAAATAGTAAAATCATCTTCGAAACGATATTTTTTGAAGCTTTTTAAGACTGTGTTATTAATGACAAAAACTTGCAGAATTAAAAAATATCTGCCGAATTTATTTTAGTTTCTGCTCCTTTTGATCGCCGTTTTAATATCATTAGAATATTGTAAACATATTAAGGGGAGGTTATTTTATTGTCGTTTACGTTTCACGTTTTTGCAGCCAGCCGACCCTCGAAAAACTATTGTTTAAGTATTTTTTCGAACGCTTACTGAGCAAGAAAAAATTTAAAAATCATCGCATCGATGCGAAGTGGGATCGGTATTCGCGTTAAGAGAATCACTGAAAACATGATTTTTGAATACTAAAAGAATACTAAATCTGCTTTGAAACGGATATGAGTTTATAATTCGTTAAATAGTAAAATCATCTTCGAAACGATATTTTTTGAAGCTTTTTAAGACTGTGTTATTAATGACAAAAACTTGCAGAATTAAAAAATATCTGCCGAATTTATTTTAGTTTTTGCTCCTTTTGATCGCCGTTTTAATATCATTAGGATATTGTAAACATAGTAAGGGAAGGTTATTTTATTGTTGTTTACGTTTCACGTTTTTGCAGCCAGCCGACCCTCGAAAAACTATTGTTTAAGTATTTTTTCGTCGATTACTGAGCAAGGAAAAATTTAAAAATCTTCGCATCGATGTGAAGTAGGATCGGTATTCGCGTCAACAGAATCACTGAAAACATGATTTTTGAATACTATATCTGCTTTGAAACGGATATGAGTTTGCCGACCCTCGAAAAAGTATTGTTTAATTATTTTTTCGAACGAGTACTGAGCAACGAAAAATTACGAAGCTTAATGTTTGCTTAGAATAAATGTTGTTATAATAATTTTACTGCTCTGATTTTTCGTCTAAATCAAAAAATTTATAAGTTCATTTATAACTCTTGCTCTTTTATATATCAAATTTTTATTATTTTGCATGCAGTCATAATGGAGCAGTGGATAAAGTGTTGGACTATCAAGCGGTGGACTCGGGTTCAAATCCTCATCAAATCATTAAAAAAAAAAAATAAAAAAATATTTAATATATTATTATATCATGGCTATAAAAATTAAAATTTTTTTTTTTTAAATATTTTTTACTTATTAAAAAAATATTTTTATAACGTTTACATTATTATTACAATACTTTTTCGTAGCTGTTTAATTATCGGCACGCTGTTTTTTATTAAATAAAATCATATCGTAACGATGATTATACAACCTCCGAATCAGTGCTTTTCGAATATATATACGCAGCTTAATTTTATGATGAGTCAAAATATAGAGAATAAGAAAAAATATCATTTCAGTGCTCTTACGATGCTAATATTCGAGCTTCGAAAAAGTATTTTTTAAGTATATATTCGCAGGTGGTTTGAATAAGTTTACTAACAAGTAAATTATTTTTTCAATGTTTAGGCGGTACAGAAAACAAGGATTGAAAAAGTATTCTTTTAATATTTTTAAGCACTTTTTTTACGCCAAGCTATGAATAAATAAAATTAATCACGGGCAATTATATAAGAATAAATACTTTTTCCATATTAGAACGATGCCGTTTACCAATGTTTAAATTACTACCTTAAAAATATTCTTTTCTTGTTAGTGTCCAGAAAGTGCGTGTTTTCTTGCCGCTGCGCTATTCGAAAAAACGCATTTTCTCGACACTGAGCAAGAAAAATTATTTTTTGTCCTTGGCCACAAAAAAAGGATGCCCCAAATCGCAGTTTACCATCCTCGGCTTCGCCT
Source organism: Anagrus nilaparvatae (assembly GCA_022575985.1). Taxonomy (NCBI): domain Eukaryota; kingdom Metazoa; phylum Arthropoda; class Insecta; order Hymenoptera; family Mymaridae; genus Anagrus; species Anagrus nilaparvatae. The sequence continues at coordinate 4,156,026 of JAKSXM010000246.1, read as the reverse complement.
CGGACGGTAATTTACGTGCGATTTGGGCCATTCTTTACTTTTGTGGCCATGGGTAAAAATATACTATTCTCCTTTTCTTTTTACTACTATGAAGTAAGAAAAAATATTATTTTTATATGTTAACTATCATCGTATCTTAGACTATTTGTTCCAGGGAATATTAAAAACATACTTTTTCGAGCAAAATTCTTAGATTTTTCGACCCTCGATCATTGTACGGGAGTACTCTTAACATATTCTTTCCAAGGTCCATTCTCACCCGGGTATTTATTTATTTACTAAAAATTAAAAAATACAAGTAGTACAACCAATGTACATTGATCATCTTGACTCTGCTTATTATTTCCATTACTTACTGGCAATTATTTTTCAATAATGGCGTAGCATTTTTAATTTTTTAAATTTTCATAAATCTTTTAATTCTACTTTTTTTTTTGAAATAAAGGTAAAGTTATTAAAAGTCCTACTCTAATTTATGCTGTGCAAAAGTTACAATTTTTATTTTATTGATTGCATGCGTTAGCCTTAGCATTAAATAGAGTTACACATTTAGAGCTTATTTTTCTATTCTAATATCTGAAACGCATAAACCTTTACACTATCATTTTTATTTTATATGCAATTTAGTCGACTTACGCACTTCAAAGTGGATTGGTTAAAGTATATTATTACTTTTAGTATAACATAACAGGTGACAAATTCGATTAAATAAAATTACATAAAATGTTTAATATTATCACTGCTTCTATTCTCCATTTTGTGTGTATGTAACCGGTGAAATTTCACAACCATTATGGAATTAAGATCTAATTTTTTTTTCAAAAATTTTTTCATCAAAAAATCTCAAACTACTTTAATTTGGATGTAATACCTTATTTATTTCCATGAAAATACTTATATTTGAAAGTAAGATTTTTACTCGATATCTTGAATCTGATAATTAATTTTTTGAAAATTTGAAAATTTTTGATCAATAAAAAAAACTTTTAAAAGTTAATAGAAATGTATGTATCATTGCATGCTTGTTATCTGTTATATCTGTGGCATATTGAAGTATTAAGCTCATTGTTTGAGGAACCTTAGTGCTAACTAGTTGGCAGGATATTTTTTTTTTTTTTTTTAACAACCTTGCTGGACAAATTATAAGGAAAAAATTCAAAAAACTTTGATTTTCACTCTTGTCAATATTTCATTCCCAATTTGAGAACCTCTTCAGGACCTTTATTTTTTTTATAAATGTAAATCTAAGAAAGTTACTTTTTAGAGTGTATGTTTACTTTTAAAATTACAATTTTTTCAAATTAAAAATCAAATAAATGTTTTGATTGATAAATTAAATAATGAATTAGTTATTTCTAATTTTATAGAAGAGCTTGAAATTGAAAAAAACATAATAACTTAATAAGCATAAGTTTAGTTTATTTAATTAAAATATTTTTCTTGTCACTGTAAATTAATAGTGTTTATTACGAGCCATTAGTCGTAGAAAGTTAAGAATGGTCCAATTTGAGGCATCCTTTTTCATGGATAAGGGACTTACACAAGTTTTCTTTGCCAGTAGCGAGAAAATTCGTTTTTCCGTCCCCACAGAGGCCGAGAAATAACTATTTTTTATACGCTGACAAGAAAAGAATTTTTTACCGTACCTAGGAGTAAATATCGTGCGTAGAACTTGGTACGGAATTATTAGCACTCATTTGACACCTAGGCAGGCAAAAAATATTGTAAGCATCATGGACAAAAAATTAATTAATTATAATTTTCTTTTAGTCGGATATAGCACATCAAAGGTTATGACGCATTATTTTTTTATTATTTTTTACTACTTAACATGACCCTGGAATTGAAAAATAAATTTGAAAGCACATCGTTAAAACCCTTGTTTTCGGTTAGTTTGAACCATCAGATAATCGAAAAAAATCGTGTAAAAGAAATCAGCTAGAAGTGCTAAAAAGATTTTTCTCCTTTTATGTCAAAAACTGACTTTAATCGTAATTGAGCTACCCAATTTTTGAAAATTTTCATTTCTGGGAAAAAAAAACTGGATTTTAAGGCTTTTAAATTTCAAAATATTGATTAAAAACGCTGCAAAATCTTTGTTTACATTAGTTTTTATATTAGTTATAATTAACTTTTTTTTTAATGACTCTGACTTATCCTATTTTTATGTATTCTTCCTCAAAACTCGTTTTTAACATATCTAGGTATCCTGATCCGCACTTGCTCAGATGTCAAAGACAGCAAAGTGGCGCAGTGGAAGCGTGCTGGGCCCATAACCCAGAGGTCCGTGGATCGAAACCACGCTCTGCTAATTATTTTTTTCTTTTTTTTTTTATTTTAAATAATTTTTAATTTTGTTTTTAATTGTTTTAAAGAACTTTACGTCTACAGTAATAATTATAAATAACTGATACTTAATTTTTTGAAAATTTTTGCCTTTAAAAAATACAAAAAAAGAACAATTTTTTTTTCTTTTTGTTCATAGCACGTCATTTTATTTCTAATATCTAGAAATATCGTTTTTGCTTGATTTTTTGGATCTGATAGCTAGTTTAAAAAAAAAAAAAAAAAATTTCTTCCTCTTTTTGCGCTATAAAATAAATAAATCATCAAAAATTTTTTCTTTTTGGACTTAATTATTTATTTTTTTCCATGGGAGCCCTAGTTTCAGAAAATTCGTTATTACTGGTTTATATATATTTGCTGTTTTTATTAGTCTGTATTGATATTGCTGCTATACATTATTTTACTTTTTACACCAGCTACACCAAAAACTGTTTAGCAGATATGATTATCATAAAAAAAAGGTTGTAAAAAACCAAAATTTTTCCATAAGATATTAAACTAACAATATCAAGAAAAAGATCATTTTTAGTATTTCTTATGGCATTATACTTTGTTGGATAAAATAGACCATTAAGAACATTTTTTTATAACTAATTATAGGAACCATAGTACAAATTACTCGGCAGCATTTTTTTTTACGACCAAAAAAAAAGAAATTCCATGAACAATATCATTTTATTCCATATCAAATTAAATTATCAGGCATCATAACTCTATTTTTTAAAAATTTTTGCTAAAACGGGACATTTTTGAGTAAAAATAGGACAAAAAAGGGACTTTCAAAGTATAAAATAGGTCAAAAAAGAAATAAAAATGGGCATAATAATTTTTAAAAAAAGTATACGTATTATAGTTTCTACAAGAACTGGTTATATGATACCTGAAATTTAATTTAATATCATATCCAATATAGTGACTTTAACAATTTTAATATTCGTAAAAAATAGAATTCAAAAATAGAAAATAAATAAACGTGGGAAGAAAATAAATAATAAAGTTTTAAATAATATAATTTTACAGGCTTGATGATAAGCATTAATAAAATTTTTTTTTCCTTTAAAGTTAATTTTTATTATCAAAAAAATATTAAATTATAGTTTAACCTTCATTTTTTATTATTAATAATACTTGTTAAATAATAAAAAATAAAGATTAAACAATAAATTAATGATAAAAGTTATTATTATTATTTTTAATATAAGATTTAGTCATGGGAATGAGTACCTATTTTGATAACTTATCTATCGTTATCTATACAATTTTTTTATTCAAAAAGCTATTATTCAAAAGAAATATTAATAAGGGAGGGCGACGTTCTAAAAACTATATTTTTGTCAGTTTAAATTTTGTCAGTTTAAATTCTTAGATTTGAGTTTTTAAACAGAGGCTCAGGCTTCATTTTCAAAAATGTCACATTTTGTCAATATATTTGATTTTGAAAATGAATTTTTTTTAAATACTTAAAAATTTTAAATCATATTGCACCTGAATTTTTCAACTTTTCAAAAAATGTATCCTGTGAATCTATAATAGGCCTACGTTTATAAACAATTCAGCTGTTCAAATTTAAAAGTAAGTATATAATAATTTTAATTTTATACTTTTTAAAATCAATATTTTTCTTAATATTTTGTGAATGACTCTATTGCTCATAATTTTTTAAGAATATTATATTGTGAATTTGTCGATCTAGAGAGCTAATATGACTAATTTCAATAAGCTGTAAATTATAATACATATACGTGACTTCTCCGTTTACATGAGAGCCAAGTTTGACTGAGCTTAATTAGTGGAGTTACACGGTTAAGGCCTACACACAAACTCATGGGCACGAGCAAAAAAGCACACGAGCACGAGCAATATTGAACAAAGTGGGGGTAATATTTTTACTTTATCCTCTTTAGCCCCTTCATACTAACTCCTTCCATATACCACTTCTCCTCGTGCTCGTGTGCTTTTTGCTCGTGCCCATGAGTTTGTGTGTGAGCCTTTAGGCTGCTTTGCTTGAAAATTGCTTGTATTTTCAAGCAAAACAGCCTAACCATATACTCAAATCCAGAGAAAGACCAGGGCCGTGTAAACGATCAAGAGCTAAATTTAAAATTTTAATTTTCGATAAAATTTTTAAAATGATAATTCTTTGCGTGATTGATATTATTTTGAATTAAATATAAATAATAAAAAAGAATGAACTAATTTCAGTTTTTATTTCACTATGAATCCGAATATTAATAAAATGGTAAAAATTTTGTCTCCTTATTTTTCCTGTTCAAAAATAATATTATTTTATATTTCAGTAATTTTTCATTTCTTTTTGGATACAATACCTAATTTTTTACACGAGAGTTTAAAATGCCAATAAAAAAATGAATGACCATTTTTAGTTTTTTTCCTGTTATTATACTTTGTTAGCTGAAATAGAGTATTAAGAATATTTTGTTATTGCCTGAGGAACCACGTAGTGCGAAATTAAAAAAAAATTTTAATCATAAATTGATGTCCTCGTATTAGTTTTATAAAATATAATACAACAAAATAATATATATTTTTATCCTAGGCCGTAAAAGTTTTCGTCTAGGAAGGCAATTAACGTGTTATCTGGTTGATTCATTTTAGTTATAAGTACTATTTTACTATTGTACTATTATAATATTATACTATTTCTTCATATGGAAAACACATATTTTCGAAACTGATAAGAAAAAGCTATAATTTTATGCTTCAGTTTCTTTTATATTTTTTACTATCAATAGCCTACGGTTAACTATAAAAGTACACTGTAAAAAAATTCTGCTACATTTAACTGGAATATTTTTTATTATTATTACAGTTTAATTATTAAAAAGTAAAATTTTTTGAAAACCAACATTTTTTAAAAACTTTTTACTATTTTTAGAGCCAATTTCAAGAAAAAGGCTTAGTTTCGAATCTTAAAACGAATTACCTGAAAACTCATCATGGCTGGAGTTTCAGCTGCTTTGTGCCCTATTCGACGGAAAATAATATCTGAAAGCAGATATGGAATTCTGGGTATTTCAGTCTATTATCCTGATACTTAATTTTCATGCTGCAACTTAGTTGAACTTACCTGCAAGTTTGTCTCTTCATGGAGCCAAGATTTAATAAAATAACAACAGCAAATATGGAGGAAAAATTGTAAGGAAATGCTCGCTCAAAACCCCATGGAAACGATGAGCTATGGGTACCATTCATTAATTTGCTGAGCTGTACCGAGATAATAATACTTTGGTATTCTAGCTAACATGGTAGTGAAAATCAAAAAAGTTTTGTTGTAATTTTTTAAGATTTTTTATATATTAGTTTTTAGTTACTTTAGGTATTCATTCATTCATTTAAAAAGAACGATTTCAAATTGTTTTCATATTTAAAGAGTTATTATTGTTAGGGGAAAATTTTGGGGTTTGGATTACGCGTAACTTATCACGCAATTGAACTTCCCAAACGAAAAAAAACAGAATTATTCGTGCTTCTTGATATAAAGTTTTTATTGATTACTTTATTAAAAACTCATTTAAAGCTTTCAACAAAAAATTTTATTTAATTATAATCTTGCTAAGTAACTTTCCTCAAAAAATTAAAAATTTTATCGAAAAAAAGCAATGAAACAAAATTTATTATGGTAAAATTATAAGGGAATAGCATAATTTTGAAAATTTTTTTTAAATTATATCCCAAATAGGCCAAAAATTTCGGCATAAAGTATATGTCAAATTTGGTACATAAAAATTGAAAAAAATTATTTATACCTAATAAATAAATTTAAAAAATTTTACAAAAAATTTAAAAACTGAAACTTCTAGACATATTTTTGAAAAAAACATTCATATCTTTTGATAAAATATAAAATAAATGATTAAGTTATTATTTTTTATTTCATTAAGTTTATGATTTATTTAATAAATTATTATTCCATTTTATTCTTTTTAATTGTCTTGTAAAAAATGTGACTGCAATACTATGCTTACACTTATCACTTAAAATAATTACTTATTTTTCCTTTTTCGGAGAAATCCATCGTTAAAAAATATTAAAAATGTATCCTGTTCTTTCTTTATTGTAAGATCCTATAGAATTCTCTTTGGGTATGGAATATTTCTATCGATTTTCTGCTATAAACTACACTGATTCAGATTCAGTAGAATATAAGAATCCTTATTTTATATAATTATTCTAATTTATGCATTTCTATTTTATTTATTATTGCGTAATTTATTTATTATTACTAATTTAATTATTTATTGTGTATTTTTCAATTACCTCTTATATTTCATTTTTATACTTTTTAAATTGACTAGCAAAGGTTCCATAGATAAATTTGTAAAGATATTTTTGGGTATTGAGGAAATGTGGTTTTGATCGTTTAGTTGCATAGAATCTAAATAATGTATCTTTTTCTACGCCATTGACGTGAGAGCAAGTAATTTTCTTTGTAAATTGCTTTCTTCTACAATTATTCTCTTAAGAGAATGCGTTGTTGAATTGAAATTTGATGTACCATATTGTTTCTTATGTATAAGAGAAACAATTATTTCACTCCGGTTGTTAAATATTTTTACCCATTTGGTAATCTGGTTCCTTAGAGTGTACCCGAACCTGGATGGATCTAGACTTTTGATATTTCTCAGATAACTTAATAATCTATCGCCTATCACAAAAAAATCGATAATTACATGCCAATTTCAGAAAAACTATCGGATAAACCTATTTTATCTATATCCCCATCCCTTATTGTACGGAATAAAAATTTAAACAAGCTTATAAATCTTTATTTTTAATTGCTATAAATGTACTATATAAGAATATAAGCTTTAAATTTAACTTAAAATTTAAATTTAATTGCTATAAATTTACTATACAAGCTTTAAATTTAAAAAGCTGTTGAAAATTATGATATTGATTGGAAATTCAACCAAAGACTTATATTAACTTAATACAGTAACTGTTTCAGTACTTTGTACATTTATTCATATCAGAAATTATTATTCTTAACCGTAAAGACTATGCATAATATATTGCAGCCTTTGTATAAATTTTTATTTTAATAGCTTGTTTAAATAAATATATTTTCTTCAAAATAAAATTTATATAAATTTAAAAAATAAACTTACTTGTTTATTTTTTGTTTTACGGTTGTTTCCATATATCTAGTACGGTCATTAAAATCCTATTTAAAAGGTATCAAATTTCCTCTACTATGATAGAATCCGGAATTAAATTCGCGTCTTGCATACTTGATTCTATAAGGATTGTAGTTGTCTTCGAAACTTGTATTCGTATCAAATTCCAAATCCTCTAAATGAATAGGTTCTTTCGCTTGATAGTTATCAAATACAATATTATTAATGTTGTAAAAGGTGATGAAGCTTCTTCTACTTTTCTATTATAATTAATTAAGATTTTATAATTAATTAAGAATTTTTAATTAATTATAATAAAAAGAAGAAGAAGTTTCATCACAATTTTAGTTCGCGGGATTTTGCTCAATTTCGCGGGAAAGAGGTGTGCTTTGAGCTACTTTATCTTCGTCGTTACTTATCCATGCAGCGATTATAAAGACAATTATTTTATAAATGTCAAGATGGGTCATAATTAAATGATCAATAAAAATATTGTGTGTCTATATTAGTAGCCAATCAAAAAGGCTTTATTGCTATAAAAATCACAACAATATACATAGCAACAACTCCTTTTTAGGATAGATGCTTGTTTTCGTATATGTAGTACGGTCACTAAAATCCAATTTATAAGGTATATCGAATTTCCTGTACTATCATAGAATCTTGAATTAAATTCGCCACTTGCATACTTGATTCTATCAAAATCGTAGTTGTCTTCGAAGCTTGATTCGTATCAAAATCCGAATCCTCTAAATGAAAAGGTACCTCCGCTTGATAGTTATCAAATGTAATATTATTAATATTGTAAAATGGTGATGAAACTTCTATTTTTCTATTATAATTAATTAAACCTAAATAACAGGAACAAGTAAATATATATTACAATTATAACTTGTAATGTTTTTAAAAATTAAAAAAATATTATACTTAGATGTTTAAAATATGAAACAAAAAATGTTACAGAAACAATTAAAACTTATCTTTTTTAAGTACAGTCTATTTTAAAATATACTAGTGTTTACTAGCAGAAATGTAAAAGTCATTTGGCTCTAATTTGTGCGTGTAATCTACGTGTTCATCTGAGCACCGAGTTTATGGTTTCTCTTAATTTTCTGGTGGATAATTGTTCTGCCCAGAAATATATTACTCTGCCTCTTTAAGAAAAAACTTTTTTTATATTGTTGAAAAATACTTTTTATCCATTAATCCTTTTTTGGGGAAATCAAAAGTTTTTTTTATCACAAAAGCTAAGTATATTTCTTTCTAGGTATAAAATATTGCTACCAACTGTCTTCTATTCTTTGATCGTTTCGAATTATTTGCAAGAGAGGTGATGGTTCCTCTACGGTTTCAATTTCCAAAGAATCAGTGAAACATATTTTTAACATTAAATTATTTTTACGTACTTTTGTAATATTCATAGCAAATTTTATTATTTCTTTCAAATTTATATGTCAATATTATATGGGAAAAAATTCTAGATTTTTAGGTTCCAAAATAATATTTATTACTCCTTCTATTGTAATACTAATACAAGACCTTAAATCTAATTTTTTTAGTTATGCATTTTGCTTAAACCGTTATCAATTACATTCAAAATATCATTAATATTAAGATTTTGTATTTTGGGTAAATTCGTTATACTGCGCTTATTCCTATATCTGTTACCTTAGTATTTTCTATATTAACATACGTAAGCTTGTGTAAGTTTTGTTCAAATACTTGAAGTATTTTGTCAGTAACTGCTGTATTTCTGATAAAAACAATTACTTCCAGATTTTTCAACATGGAAATAGATTCAAAGTTATTAAAGGATGCAGGTTGCTTTGATAGATCTTTATCAAAATTAATGGTTTAGTAGCTAATGCAGTTATTAATTAGTTAATAACTTTATTACTTATGTGAAGGCATATGTAAAAGTTCACAAATGTTAGTTATTAGAAATTTAAAATACAAAAGTCAAAATTTTTACATGAATTTAATGAAATTTCTTTAATTGTTAAATGATTAAGTTAAGGTTTTCTTTGCTGGTTTCCGAAATGAAATTGAGATATTAATTTACTTATGATGAGGTCGAAAACTTTCATTGCACAGTACCTAGTGCAAGCATGTAAGTTTTTTCAGTATAGTTGAAAAATGCTTTTATCCATATCCTTTTTTACGAAAAACCTCCAGTAGAAAAAATGTTCAACGTGTCTTATTGTTTATTTTTATCACTAGAGCAAAGTATTTCTCTCTCTTGGTTTAACAATTTTCTAACAATTCTAGGCTTCTTTTACTAATTTCTTATGCGTTGGATTCCCATACGTAATCCAGTCGGACAATAAATAAATTTTAATATTGGTAAGATTCATTTTCTTACTTTAAATAATCTAATCAATAAAATGTAAATGTTTTCTTATATTTCATTAAAACGGTTTATATAAAAATAAATTTCTCTTTCCAAGTTAATTTATGTTATTTTTTTTAAGAAACTATAATAATAAAAGAAAATTAATTTTTTTTTATATTTTAACGTTTCAGTAAATATATTTTACGGTTATTTCTTGATTTATCAGTTCTTAGAGAACTTGGAACTTACAATTCAGCTAAATTTATAATTAAGTTATAAATAAATTATCTTGATTTAATTTTAATCTGCGACTAAAATAAATGGTTTAATTTTTTAATGCTGTAACTTCCCTATAAAGGTAAAGATTTAAATTCTTGATTTCTTCATTCTTGTTATTTATTAATTTATTGATTCTATCAATACTTGCTGTTACTGGATCGTATTGTTCTTTATTTATTAATTGTAGATACTCATCTTGCATCTTTTCTATCCCTATTTTTTTAAATTTTATTAATTTTTTTATTTTTTCAATCGATTCTTTTATTGGATCGCACTCTCTTACTTTTATTATTTTCACACCTATAACTTCATTTTTTCTCAATTTTTCACTTAAAGATTTTCTCTCTTTTTCATTTTTAATGTATCTATTTTTCAACATGGAAATAGATTCAAAGTTATTAAAGGATGCCGGTTGCTTTGATAGATCTTTATCAAAATTAATGGTTTAGTAGCTAATGCAGTTATTAATTAGTTAATAACTTTATTAAATTTTTTTAATTCTTCTTTTCTTTTCTCTTTTCTTTTAATTCTTGCATTGCATGTTGGAGATTACCTCTAACTTTTCTATCCAGAATAACTGATAATTTATTATTTTTATAGATTTTAATTTCATTAGGCATAATTTTTCTTTTTTCTGTAATACTTATATTTATATCAACGATTTTTTCTTTTTCATTTCCATTTAAATCTGTAATCACAACTTTGACTTCTTTTCTTGGTTCTTCAAAAAATTTAATTGGCTCTTTTTGCACTTCTTGTCTTATACATTACACTGTATATCATTATTTTTTAGTGTTGTTTTAATTTTTTTTTGTCTGCGTTACTTCTGATTTCATTATTAAATTTTCTTTTTTATATTTATACTCCGATAATATAAATGTTGATTGCATGTCACTGTTTATATTTTCTTGTTCACAGAAACTCCTTTTTTATCTGGATGTGTCTGCACTGTACAATTTGCAGTTTTGATAGTTTTTTCGTTTTTTGCATCATATTTGATGTTGCACTGATTTTCAGAATTCACTACTTTTATTTTATTCATTTTTAAATTAAATTTTATTTTAATAAATTTATATGTCTTTATGAGACGGTTGACGAAATGTTATTAAAATCTACAAGTTTACATATTTTCGGGATAATATTTATTTATGTCTCTAATATTATATCTCCCACTTTTCTCTACATTGTTTAGATCTTCTAATATATAAGAATATTAACCTATACATTCTTTTATTTTAAAGGGGCCATAGAATATATTGAAAAATTTCGATATTTCCCCTTTCAAAGCATCAATTTTAAAATCTAGTCTATCATAAAACTTTACTAGTCTTTATCATTTTATATTGTTTTTCTTTTGATTTTCTATTATCAAATATCAAATATCAAATTATGCAATTAGCATACTTTTTTTTTAATTTCTAAATTAAAACTTTTTTTTCAATGTACCTATTTTTCCAAAATTAATATCATCAACAAATGATCATCATGTAGTTGATATTTGCTAATTAGAAGAAAGAAATACTTTTTGTTAGTTATTTGTAAAATTTATATTAAATCAAATTTTACAGAGAATTTTTGAGGTGCGAAAAAGTTTAATTGAATTTCTAAAATTTATTAATTTTAAAGCCATGTTTCTAAAAATAATTTTTAGAAAATGGGATGGATAAAAAAATTAAATATACTTTTTTTATACAATTATATCTAATATATTTAATTTAATAGATAGGTTGAATCGGCTGGATAGAAATAGCATTTTTTTATTAAAAATTTTTTAAAATGGAAACTATTTTGCATATACTTATTGCGCATTTAGAGTCTGAATCTTGAGTATTAATTTAATAGATTCTAAAATTTTTAAACTTTTTAACATTAATTATTCTTTTAGTTTGGAAGGAGAATAATGTAAGGTTTCTCTCGCGTCTAATTTTTGTTTTATCATAACGCTACAATTTGAAAAGAAATGTTTTTTTAAAATTAATATTTTGAAAAATTTTGAAAAATTTAACTGTTTCAAAATTAAAAAATTTGGCGCAATATTATTTAATTCGAGTGATAAATTTATTTGGAATCATGAAATAATTTTCCTAGTTAAGCATTAAGTAAAAATTAATTATTGATTGATTTATTGATTGATTAATTATTGATTGATTGAAATAATCAATAAAAATCAATACCTAGTTGGTTCGATTGAACTATAAAACTTATTAAGAAATATCAAATTATTTTACTTTCTTATGTTAGTAAAATATTTGACATTTCTGTCATCAAACTAAAATGATTTGTTGAAAGTGAGATAATGAAAAATTCCAGAAAATAAGATATGATTAATAATTTAAAATAAAAAGCATGGTTGGCATGCAGATTTTTTAGTATTGTTATTTATTTCATTGAAGTTTCATATGAAAATTTTATATCATGAAAATTCGATAATATAATTTACCCATAAAAAAAGTTCCTATAAACATATTTGCCTGGTGAATGAATACAAGCATAAATTTCTATTTGAATGTACAAATAGATCTTATATAGTACTAATAAAAAAAATGTACCATGAAAAATATGTCAAATAGTAGTAAACTGATTTATAAAAATAAATTTTTATTAATTTTTAATTAGGATTTTCTGTATTTAATTAATAAAATAAAAAAATGTTGTTTAATCTCATAAAATTTTTAATTATTTTCCTATTTACTCCCTATAACCATTTTACTTTATTATAGTATATTTACGGCTCATGTCCAGAAAAGTAATGAATGGTCCAAATCGCACCTAAATTACCTTCCGAAGTGAAGCCGAGCAAATAGAATTAAAATAGAATTAAAATAAATATTTTAATTGTTACAAGCCCATTCAGACTATATTATGAACACGGTAGAGCTGCTTTGGTTGAATATTCAACCAATTGGTTGAATTTCGCAGTTTTTGGTTGAATTTTCAACCAAAAGCTAAAATACAAAATAAAAACGATGTTTTTATAGTACAGGGTAAGAAATGATCAGGGCATCCATTAAAAGTGAATGAATTTTATTATATTATTGTAATTAGTAATTTTTTATGTACTACTTCTTTTGGCTTTGAAACTGAGGAATGACTAATTAAAAAGGTTATCATACGATATAGTATAACAAAATGGCGGCTACCTAGAGAAAGTTAAAATGAAATAAAAAGCCTTTAATTTTCGAGCAAAAGTAGCTGTAAAATTTTTTTTTAAACATAAAAATACTAAAACTCGACGACATCTCGAAATTAGTGCATTCATTAAGTTGCTTAGTAAGTTTAAAGTAAATTGGTGCAGATTTTATCGCGCAACCGTGTGCATTACTTTTCAAAAACGTTGTTTCGAGTAAAATGGCTTTAAAGTTTTCGATGAATTTTTTCGGTACTTTTAGTTATTAAATTATTTATTTTAATGCAAGAGATCTGATCAACACAAAATTATTCGACACATCAATGATTCTACACAAAAAAGTTTTTCGGAATCGTTCTATACCAAAAATCGTTGTGCTAAAAATAACACAAATTTTTTTTAGTCAAAGTATTCAACACTTATTTCTTTCGTTTGCTAGCATAAATAAATATCACTTAAAACAGCGTATTGAATATTTCGATTACACTGAAAAAAAAATCCGCTTGCGGCAAGCGGAATTTTTTTTCTCGTCAAACGATTGCAAATGACTTGAAACGTAAAGAAAATTAAAAAAAAAATTTTTTCACGCTTACTTGGGATATGCGTATTTCGGTATGACGAGATTTGAGAAAATTTTGGAAAAAGAAAAGAAAAAATGTTTTTTTTAAATTTTCTTTACGTTTCAAGTCATTTGCAATTGTTTGCAAAGAAAAAAAATTCCGCTAGCCACAAGCGGAATTCCGCTTGCCGTAAGCGGATTTTTTTTTCAGTGTAGAAAAAATTTGTGTTGATCTTTTCGGTACAAGGATTTTCGGTGTAGAACGATTCCGAAAAACTTTCTTGTGTAGAATTATTGATTTGTCGAATAATTTTGTGATGATCAGATCCCTTGCCTATTTTAACATGGAACATCTTCGTTAGATAGGGTATTTGAAAAAGTTTGGCTAGGCAGGGGGTGGGGTGTGAAATGGACTTAGAATAATTTGAAGTGGGCTTACGATAATTTATATTTCAGGGTTTATTGTAATTTCGGTTTTTGGATTTATTACTGTTATGAGTGACATGAACATGTTCCATGCTCGTTGGTTGTGTACTTATACAAACCGGTTATAAATTTTTTTATTCGTTAGAGAAATTTATAACAGAAAACTCTAAATCAAAAAAAATAAAATCGGTCACGTAGTTTTAGAGAAATCTTAATTAGAAGGTGTAAAAACATAGTTTTCTAAATAAGAATACAAATTTTTTTTGTATATTTAAGTATAGACTTATAAGTTATCAGTTATTTTTTAGCCATAAAGTTATCTTTTTGGTTTTCATACTGAACCTGTAGCTGATTTTACCCCTGCTGCTTGTCTGATTTGCCATTTTTTACCATTTTGGCACGGCTAAATTTGGCGTCATAAACAATCGCGAATATTAGCAAAATTTGCTCATAATTTCTATCAATGACCAGTTCCGACATAATTTCTAACTATGTTTAACAAGAAGGATTTGAAAATAAATTTTTTTTACATACTCTTGAGACATATATAAAGTAATTAATAAAAAAAAATAATTTGATTATTAAAAAAAAAATTAGGTAAAACGACAGGAAGTTAAAGCATACCATATTAGGTTTAAAAAAATTTATCATACTATGTACATAAAAAATTACTAATTACAATAATATAATAAAATTCATTCACTTTTAATGGATGCCCTGATCATTTCGTACCCTGTACTATAAAAACATCGTTTTTATTTTGTATTTTAGCTTTTGGTTGAAAATTAAACCAGTTTTGGTTGAAAATTCAACCAATTGGTTGAATATTCAACCAATTGGTTGAATTTCGCAGTTTTTGGTTGAAAATCGCAGTGTTTGGTTTAATATTCAACCAATTGGTTGAAAATTCAACCAAAAACTGCGAAATTCAACCAATTGGTTGAATATTCAACCAAAGCAGCTCTACCGTGAATAATTAAAAATTGAGATTCAGAAAATTAAAGAAACGAAAAGTGTAAGTAATACTATTTCTAACAGTGTAATAGTTTTAATTTAAATTTTTTAAAAACAAGATCTTTAGGCCTACAATAAAATTTTCTTTATCTGCTAAATCTCGATTTTTATCATGTATAAATCTTCTCTTTACAATACTGAGAACTCAACTTCTGTAGCAAATTTATGATTTAGATTCTATAAGAAAATGGGGAAATTTTGGCAAAAATTTTTAAAAATTTTATGCGTCCTTGATGGCTCAAAATTATAAAGATTGTAATATATGCAACATAGATCATCTATAAAATTTAGGAATTTCAAGGCACCGGGCAACTGCCCCCTCCCGAGAATCAAAAATATACAATTTTTTGAATAATTTTTAAAAATTTTGTAAAAACCTAGATAATTTGTTTTTTTTTTAAGATGGAAAAGTTATTAACGTTATTTTTTAATGTATCATGGCCTATTTTAATCCTGCAAGTAGAAAGTACAGAGACCATATTACGATGCCGAAAAATAAAAACTGATTAAGTCATATAATTAAGGGTTTGTTTATTTTTTTTTTGCGTAGGAAGTGGAGAAATGCGTTACGCATACTGTTCAGCATCCAAACTGACAGTTATTTGGGATTCGGCTTACCTTGCCTTTACCCACTAAAACTTCACAACCTTCCTACCTTAAGCGAACCTATCCCGGGACCGTTTTCACATTACTTTAGGACAGGTTCGAAGCTATTTAGTTCTATTCGTCATTTCCATCTTTTGACTTGAATCCAGTGAATCGCCATAGTCTGGTTGAGGACTCCATCATTCCTTTTGATTACAGTTGCATCATCATGTGCTGTCATCTTCAATAAAATATATGTTAGCTACAAAAATATGTCATTTCCCAGTATCGTCAAAAGGAAGGTTAATAAATAAATTCATAATGAATAAATAAATAAATAGATAAATAAAAATAAATAAATATTACCCTACCATCTCAAATAATTAAGGGTTACTTAAAAAACATATAGTTTTATTAAATAAAATACTTAAATGAAATTCCTGGTAATAAATTTTAATATATTTTTACGCCACTGTGAAAATATAAAAACAAATATAGGTATAATTTTATTATTTTGAAATTAAGCCTGCAATTTTCTTAACTAGTTTTTTTATAACTTTCAGTTTATAAAAATTATTTTTAATCATAAAAAAAAAATAATTTTATTTAAAACATGCTTTTAAAAAAAAATCAATTATTGTCGATAAAAAACTTCAGTTACTCTAATGTGTGCTCAATATAAAAAGTTATTCACTACAAGTTTATTCAAACAATCTAATATTATGAATTCAAAAATTTTAATTTTTTCTCTGATTTTCTTTAATTTTTATCTCAATCTCGAATGTAAAAATTTAAGTCATTACGAAATGTTAATAATCGATATTTATGGATTTTTAAAACCTAACATTGTATTGTTCATGAAAGAAGATCTTTATGACACAGGCAAGAAAATTTTTAATTAAAAAAAATATTTTAAAAAAACTGAAGTTTTATTTTCGTTAGGTTTATTAGCAAAATTGAATATTGAAGTAAAAAACCGACACAACGAAGGGTTCTTCACTGTAAACAATTTATCAATTAAAACTACTGATTTCATTGGTTTGAATAATTTTTTAAACAATCAAACTTCAAATGTCTTAATAATTTATTACGTCAAAGATTATTCAAATTTGGAGAAGATTTTAAATGTAGAAGAATTGAGTTCTAAAGTTAGCATATTTTTGATCTTTACAACTGAAACTCTAAATGTTTATTGCATGAATATTGAAACGCTAATTTCAAAACTAATTATTGATGATTTAAATGTCTTAACAAAATGCTACTCAAGTGAAACAATTAATTATTTTACAAAAACAAGGGAATTAGTTGAGAAAATAAATTTGGGAAATTGGAATGAAAAAACTGGATTAAACTTGAAAATTGATAAAAATGATTTGATTACAAAAAAAGAGACTCCGATTGGTTGTATCATAAATGTCAAAGAGGTAAAATAAATTTTTCAGAATATTTAAAACTTTGAAAAATAAAAATTGAAAATGACTTGAAACTTTTGTTTTATTTGAATAATTTTTTTAATCACATAATTTCACTGGGCACACTACTCTGTTTTCAATTTAATTTTTTAAGTCATCAATAGTAATTTTTTTATTTTAGTGTAATATTATTCACTTTGATAAAAAAAACTGTTATTTTTAGTCTTTCGAAAGAGATATAAGTATTGGGATGAAATACTATAATTTTTTAAAAGCTATTTTACAAGATTTAAAAGACGCAACAAACTGCACTTTTAAAAGCGTTAATTATATAAATTACAGAAAAGAATCATATTACAATAAATCTATTCGTGATGAATATTTTAATTGGGAAAAAGTATACTACAACGCCACAACGAATCAGAAAGTTGATCTAATAGTAATTCCTATGACTATATCAGCAAAAAGAAAAAAATATTTTGACTTTTCCATACCATTGTATTATTCTTGGTCTTACATTTTTATGAAGAAACCAAAAGAACTTCAAATCAACTTTTTATCTTATTTTCTGGTAATAGCTACGGGGATGGCTATGGTAACCAGCGCGTGTGAGTGTGACAGCTGAATTTCTTTTTAAGATAGCCGAGACCAAAACGTACTCACTTTCTGTAGAAAGTTTTTGTTTGGCCTCGGATTCCGGAAAAAGTTACAGGTCCACAAAGTTGGCCAAGTTTTAGGAAAAAAAAGTGAAAGTATGACAGCCCGGAATAGCCTAGATTTTTAGATTAGGCAAAAACATACTCAACTTGTTTATGAGATTTTTCGGTATCTGCGTTCTGGACGAGAATCTCGGTCCATCAAAGTTCCACCGTTTACCCGCGTTTTTGTTAATTAGTTTCAAATAAAAAAATTTCCAAGATCTGTTACAAAGGCTCAATTTTACAGTCAGAATCTCTTAATTTTAGCATTAGTAGTACGGAGGACAAATATAAATTTTTGCCTACAATAGGAACATCTCCAAATTTGACCATGAAAAGTTCAAATAGTGGTTTTTTGCTATTAAAGGGTTTGTAAATTTTTTTACATCAAACTAATTTCAAAAAAGCGCGGGTAAACGACGGAACTTTGATGCCCCGAAATACTTGCCTAGAACCCAGATACCGAAAAATCTCATAAATAAACTGAGTATGTTTTAGACGGTTTTGGCTTAATCTAAAAATCGGTTTGGCTGCTCCGGGCTTTGATACTTTCACTTCTTTTTCCGAAAAATTGGCCAACTTTATGAACTTTTTTCAGAACCCGAGGCCAAAAAAACTTTCTACAGAAAGTGAGTATATTTCGGTCTCTGAAAAGAAATTCAGCTGTCATACTCACACATGCTGTCGCATGCTGTTTACGTAGTTATAAGTTTCATTATTTTAAATTTAAAGGCGGGCGCAAATCAAAGTTATGAAGTATGACTTAAAAATTGTACAATTTAAAAAAAACTGATTATAAAAGCAGATCTGGTTTTTTTTTTAGTAGAATCGAATCTGCTATCGGAATTTCAAAACTGTAAATGTCTAACTCAAAATTTCCCGAATTTTTAATGTAAAAAAAAATAAAATCGTATAAGGGTTAACTGGGAATTTTAAAGTATGCCGCAAATTTGAAACTTGTGATAAAAGAGGAGGTGTCAATTATTCCAAAATTTCGTAGCCAGCATATAAAATCCTATAATTGGGAAAAATTTTTACGTTAAAAAGTTATCTCAGCAAAATTAAAAAAATAAAGAATCTAATATTTGTGAAGTACTAACTGTATATAAAAAAATATGAAGATGATTGGCGATTGAAACTTACTCCAGTCAATATTCAGGGTTGGGGGGGGGGTATTCTCTCTGTCCACCATCAGATTTAAACCGGGGATTACAAAAATCGAGGTCCTTTCTATGAGAAACGTGTGGAACACTCTTAAATTTGCAAAAACTACCCCTAAAAAGCGATATTTTTTATTTATTCGAATTTTGGGCGGTCAGAGTTGCTCTATGAGGGTTTTTTGGTCGCTAATCAAGAATTTTAGAAAATTTTTTATTAAAAATTTTTTTCTTACCCTTAAATTATAATTAGCAAAAACTGCCCCTAAAATGGGTGTTTTAGCTATTTTCGCACTGTCAGTGTTAAAATTCGGTTTGTATGTATTTTTTGGGACGCTGATCACGAATTTCGGGGAAGTTCTTATTAAAAATTGATTTTTATAAAAAAATCCATCTAGATCAAATCTTAACACTGACAGTGCGAAAATAGTAAAAATATCCCTTTTAGGGGTATTTTTTGCTAATTTAAGGGTGAGAAATTAATTTTAAACCAAAAATTCACCAAAATTCTTGTTCAGCGACTCAGAAAACCCATGTAAATCGAATCTGAACACTTAAAGTGCAAGACTAGCAAAACACCCCTTTTTTAAGGGCATTTTGGGCTAATTAAGGGTAAAATTTTAACCTTTCATAGAAAACTCCTCGAAATTCTTGATCAACGACCAAAAAACCCTAATGATCCAACTCTGATCGCCCTAAATTCGAATACATAAAAAATAACCCTTTTTAGGGGTAGTTTTTGCATATTTAAGGGTGTTCCAAAAATTTCTCATAGAAAAGACCTTGATTTTCGTGATCAGCGACCCTAAAAACCTAATGTAGACCAAATCTGGTGGTGGACGGAAAGAATACCCCTAAACCCGCATATTGACTGGAGTAACTTTACTTTTGTTTATATAATATTACAAATATTACAGGTGTTTGATAAATTATTATGGTTTGCAATCACATTATTTGTCATCTTGTTACCATTGCTGTTAAGTTTAATTGATAAACATTACAGTTTAAAAAAAAAATCAATGAATATCAAGAAATTATATGCTTGTTACTTTTCAAATTTATGGTTACCTGGTCACCAAAATTTTGTTGGTAAATAAAGAGTAATAATGTATGAAAATAAATTTTTACAAATGAATTTTATTATTTATTTATTTTAGATATTAAAGAATTCCGATTTATTAACATAATAATTTCTTTTTGGATTTTTATTATCTTATCATGTTACTCCAGTTTTTTAATAAGTTTTTTGATTTCACTAAAACCAACTTTACCTTACAAAACAATTGAAGATTTTCAAAAAATTGGACAGAACAAACTTATAGTACATCAAGGCACTAGGATTGAAATGATGATTGTGAGTTTTACCTTATTAATGTAATTAATTTTTTGTCAAAAAAAATTTGTCTTTATTAAAATAATTATTTTTTTTATCAATACTAGAGAAACGATAATTTTAAAAAACTAAAAGATAATTTAAGAGAACATGATAAAATGGCTAAAACAATTTATGATGGGTTTAAACAGGTTTAATAATTTAATCAAAATTAAGTTGAAAATCTAATATAGCGAGCATCTCTATATTTATATTCACAGGTTTGCAAAGAAGAAAACATTTATTATTTTACTACAGAAATGTTTTACAACCGTTTATCTGAAAAGTTACCATGTTCGGTACAAAGTTTAAAATTAGATTTTGAATGGCAAAAGCATTACAGTTTGATAATGAAAAAAAAAAGTCGTTATCATCAAGTTATCAACAAAAAGTAAAAAAAAAATCATAATATAAATTTTATAAAAATTTATTTTACTTCAAAAAAATTTTTTCAGAATTTTGAATTTCATTGAGTACGGATTACTGAATCGTTTGAAGAATAAATATTTGAAGAAATTTGAAAATGATGAAGAAAAAAAAGATATGGAACTTGGAATCGTTCATACAATTTTTCCATTAATCATTTTTTTGGGGGGGGTTATACTTTCTGTTGTTATATTTTTCATTGAAAAACTTAAATATAAGTTATGAACTGTAAAATTTAATAAAAATTGTTAATATAAATTACATATTTTTCGATGAATAATTAATATGATCAATTAATAAAAATGTTTTAAAATTCAATTTTTTATTTTGTTGTAATTTGTGTAATATTAATCCCATCAGCTTGGTCATCAACGGATCAGCTATAACGAATTAGAAAAATTAATTAGGCAAGTTTTTGGATTTTCTTTAAATTTAAAATATCACCTATTAGGTGATTTGGGCTGTTTTTTTCATTCCTAATGACATTTTGTAGCTTTGTTTATTATACAAGACTATAGTGGTGACGTAAGGTATAATGACCCAATTTTTTTATTAAAATCTACACTAGTAAATAATTAATTTCAGCTACTTTATTATTCTCTTAATTTAGTGAAAATTTGTATTATACAAAAAAATAAATGTAGTGCTTCCTTAGGGCTCCATCTTTTATTTGTGGATTTTTACAATAATGTTATATAATAAATGTTTAGTCACTTTGTATGCAATTCAGTTTATCAATTCAAAGAAAATATTTACTAAGCAATCAAAAATTACAGAATTATTTATGTATATTTTATAAACTTATTTTGTGTGTAACCTTAGAATAAAGCGAAATAAAAAAATAAAAATTAAATATTATAGTTTCTTTCTCAAAGAAAAAGTACAAAAAAATTGCTTTGAGTATTTATTTACAGTAATCTTTTCGACAGCTTTCTCTTTTGCAGAAAAATTTTCCAACTGCCCAAAAAAGTATTTGTACATATCATCGTTATCACCATCATCATTCATATTTTGTATTTTTTTTATTTTAGAGATTGGTCACTTAATCCATTAAATTATTCCATTATATAAAAATCGATGGAGATCTGAAGTTGCTTCTATTCACCTTTTTTTTGCGTTCTGGTTGGCCGAATTAAAATCGATTAATCTTTTATACTTAAATTTATTATAAAAATTGGGATTCATTATCAATATTGTATAAAATAAAAATATAATGATAAGAAAATATACAATTATCATAATTTAAATTGATTCTACACATTTAAGGATTATTTAATATACTAATGATTATTAAAAAATGTTTATGTTATTTGTATTTGTATTTGTATTTATTGTTTACCTCTTTTGCACGTATTTAATGGTTATGTTATTTAGTTTTTTTATAAATTAAAATAGACAAGAAATGTACCTGCAACAAAACGAGGTAAAAGCAAAACTTGTAATATTTATAAAATTAATTAGGCTTAGGTATATAGGTGAGATAAAAAAAAAATAAAATTCAAAAAATATATAGGGGCGATTATTTCTCAACCCGGCCACCCCCCTCTGTCCAAAAATGGTGGCAACTTAAAAAGATTTTGGTTTTCTCAAATTGACTGTAAAAGGGTCTAGTTTTTTATTCTCATTGGCCTTTTCAACTCTGTAAATCTGCTGTGCCCATTTTAGACACTGAGCGGCGCCAAGTCGACATTTTAAAAACAGAAAAATTGAAATAAAAGTAGATTAACGGTAAGTTTTATGAAATTTTTTTCTCTTAAAAGTTGTTATTTATTAAAACAAAGAAAATGAGATCATTTGCATGGTAATTGATTGATGTCTTAAAAAGTTTTGTGGGTGCTATGTAGTTTTTAAAAATGAGTAAAAAACGGCTACTTTGACTGCTGATATCTCTGAACCTACATATCCAAAATAAAAATGTTTTAGTGCAAAATGTTAGTCTTTTGATAAATAATAAGTGTGCCAAATATCAGGGAATTTAATCGAGCAGTTTCAGATTTAGCAATTTTCGGGTATTAATTCTCTTCAAAAAATGGATCAAAATTTGTTTCAGAATTACCCTTAAAATTGCTAAATCCGAAATTACTCGATCAAATCTTCTGATATTTGGCACACTTATTATGTATCAAAAGACTACCATTTTGCACTAAAACTTTTTTATTTTGGATATGTAGGTTCAGAGATATCATCAGTCAAAGTAGCCGTTTTTTACCCATTTTTAAAAACTACATAGCACCCACAAAACTTTTTAAGAAATAAATCAATTACCATGCAAATGGTCTCATTTTCTTTGTTTTAATAAATAACAACTTATAGAGAAAAAAATTTCAAAAAACTTACCGTTAATCTAATTTTTTCAATTTTTCTGTTTTCAAAATGTCGACTTGGCGTCGCTCAGTGTCTAAAATAGGCACAGCAGATTTACAGAGTTGAAAAGGCCAATGAGAATAAAAAACTAGACCCTTTTCCAGTCAATTTGAGAAAACCAAAATCTTTTTAAGTTGCCACCATTTTTGGACAGAGGAGGGTGGCCGGGTTGAGAAATAATCGCACATAGGTATTTTTTAAAAAACCAAACAATTTATACTTTTGTAATAAAAAGAAATAATATCATAAAAAATGACAAAATCTTGAAGTAATTGTTTTGATATTATTAAATATTATTAATGGAGGAAATTAAATTAGCGAATTCGTTACGGAAGATTTTGGAACCCTATTAAAAATACATTTTAATTCCAATAAACGCATCAAATTGTCTTTTTGGATAGTGAATGAAATACCTTCCTGTAGCTCAGTGTTAGAGCGCCAGACTAGTAATCTGAAGGTCATAGCTTTGCATCCACAAGAAGGGATTTTTTTTCTTGAAATTTTTCTGCCTATTTTAGGCTAAAAATATTATTTCTAACATCTCTATGTTTTTAAAAAATTATTAATTAAATTATTTAACAACTGCTTGATACGTTAAAATAAAAAAAGTGATTGCAGATAGCATCCACGTATTAGCATCCATGTCGAGTTTAATAAAACTATAGATTCACCAAAATAATATTAGTATAGAGTACCTGTAATAAAAAATGAGAATACACTCATATGTGAAAATAAAAATATTATGAAAAAGTCATATTTATTTATTTATTTATTTATTTAGACCATAATTACTTACAGAGTATTTACATAAAAGTTAAGATATATAATATATACAAAACGATACATAGATTTTCCGTAAAGTAGCCCCTGAGACAAATCGAGTTTGTCTGTGCGGGGAAATGGTATGAATCATAAGAATAAGTTTAGTTATAAAATAAAAAATATAAAAGTGTATAAAATAAAATACAAAATATATAAAAAAGTACAAAAATATGACAAGTAAAGTACAATATAATATAATTTATAGAAATTTAGAAGCATTTAGCGAATACAATAACAAAATATAATGAGTTTATTTGTAATATTTTAATAAAATGTGCATAAATCTTCAAGTTAGCTAAAATTAGATAACAAATATAAATATAGACTATAAATATAGACTAGAATTGTAGTTCATTTTGTAGGAAGTCTAAAAGCTTTGTTTTTAAGGCTTTAGTTGAAGAGTAACTGAGGTTCTTAGCATCATGAGGTAAAGAGTTGTATAGTTTTAAAGAAGTTACATATGGGCTTTTTTTGTAAATATCTTTATGTATGTTTGGTAATTTTAGACGATCTGTTCTATCGCTATATGTGGAGTTAATACGTAAGGCAACCAATTCCTTATAGTAATAGGACAAGGAATTAAGTTTATACATCTGCCTTACACTATGGAATTGAACATTATCAATATTGATGACTTTGATAATCTTATTTTGAAATGATTGTAGTATTTTGAGTGCATTATCATAAGCGCATCCCCAAACGGAAATGGCATAAGCCACCACTCCAAGAAAAAGTGAATAATAAATAATTTTAAGTATACTTTTATTAATATGTCTTAGTTTATAGAAGATGAATAAAAGGTATTTAACCTTTTTTAATGTATTATTTACGTGAATATCCCAGCGCATATGCTGATCAAAATAAATTCCTAAGTACTTGCAAGACGAGACTCTTGTCAGATTATGATTTGCAATTGTAATGGAGAAGTTGTTATCAGGCAAACTATTCCTTTTAATACCAAAAGTGATATACATGGATTTATTTAGGTTAAGCGTTAATTTATTTTTAACAAACCAAATATTTAATGAATTTAGAGATTGAATTATAATGTTTTTAGCTAATATCCAGTTTTTTTGTAATGCAAATACCGCAGTATCATCAGCATATGAGAAGATATGGGGAGCTAGAGAAAGTAAATCATTAATATAAATGAGGAATAAGTAGGGTCCCAAAATGGAGCCCTGAGGTACTCCTATATCAATAGGTTTATATTCACTTCTCGTATCCCCAAGTCTGACCGCATGCTGACGGTTCTGCAAATAGTTCTTAAATAAGTTGAGCGGGGTACCCCTGACTCCATATCTCTCCAATTTTTTAAGCAAGATTTGATGATTGACTGTATCAAAAGCTTTGGAGAGGTCTAAGAACGTCCCAACCACAGCATTACCCTCATTTAATCCATTGTAGATTAAATCAGAGACTTTATGCAGTGCTTGTTTTGTTCCAATTCCACTCAAAAAACCAAATTGATGTTCAGAGATTATTTTATATTTATTCATAAAGGAGTGTAATCTTTTAAAAATTACTTTTTCAAAAATCTTTGCCAAGTTTGAAATTAGAGATATTGGTCTGTAATTTGACATGTTATCCTTGTCACCAGATTTAAAAATCGGAATAATGTCAGCTTTTTTGAGGTCAGCTGGCCATATTCCTCCACCGATACATGTGTTAAAAATAAAAGCTAGCGGTTTGGCTATTAGGGGAGCTAAAGCTTTAATTACTTTTATATGAATATTATCGACTCCACCACACTTGTCTCCCATGTTTCTGATGATGTTAGTGATTTCATGTGAATTGGTTGCTTTTAAGTATAGGGAGTCACAATTTCTGCTTATTGAATCAAGGTCAAGATTGGAGTCAGGTATGTTAGAGGCCAGCTCAATGCCCACGTTGTTAAAATAATTATTGAAACTTGCTGCTATCTGGTTCTTTTC
The DNA here is from genome assembly GCA_022575985.1 of Anagrus nilaparvatae. Classification (NCBI taxonomy): domain Eukaryota; kingdom Metazoa; phylum Arthropoda; class Insecta; order Hymenoptera; family Mymaridae; genus Anagrus; species Anagrus nilaparvatae. The sequence goes on along the minus strand of JAKSXM010000246.1, from coordinate 4,130,035 downwards.
TTTAATTATTAGGTTTCCAAGTTTAATAGATTTAATTTCATTTTTTGTATTAGTTTTATTTTTTCCTAATTTTGAATTAATGAAATTCCAGATTTTTTTTGAGGAGCTAAGATTTTTTTGGGCATGAATAGTATCGCTAAGGTTTTTAGCAGCAATAATTGCCTTTTTTAGGGTTTTGCAAAATTTATTGTAATGTTTTTTTAAAAAGTAGGAATTATTATTATTTTTGATTAAATTATATAAGAAATCTTTATGATTAATTGAATTTAATAGGCCTTTTGTCATCCAATGTTTGCGATATTTCTTCTTTTTTACTTTTGCTTTGTTTTTGGTGGAAATGGCTATGCACTTGTTTATGCAGTTTTTTAGTTTATCCAAAGCAATATCAGGATTATTAAAAGTAAGTATATGATCCCAACTTAATTGCTTGGCGACAACATTAAGTTTTTTGTAATCAATATAGTTATAACTTGTGTTATTTTGGTCGTTTATACTACTTTTCAGATCAATTACCGCAAAGATAGGGAAGTGGTCTGAAAATTGTTGGTTATATATTTGAAAAAATACTTTTCTGAAATTTGATAATTAATATCTAACTTTTATAAGAAATTAATTTTTTACTATAATTTCCACCCATGATAATTTATGATTCTTTTTTATAGTCATATTTGAAATAAGCAACGTCAGAAACCCCCTAATACAGTTTTTCAAGTAAAAATAAAGCCTTTTATGAAAACTGTCTTTTCACCCCTTTTCACCTTAATTTTTCACCCTTAGATGAAGTTTTATGATTTTTTTAGTCATATTTGAAATCAGCAACCTGAAAAACTCCCCGATAGAGATATTCAAGTAAAAATAAATTAAGTCTTCTATGAAAATTGATTTTTCGACCCTTTTTACCTTAATTTTCCACCCCTAGATGAAATTTTATGATTTTTTTGAGTTCATATTTGAAATCAGTAACCTTAAAAACCTTCATATATAAATTTAGAGCTAATAATACAAAGAAGTTTCAGAATTATAATAAAGTAGCACGTTTTTGCTACTTTGCGCCGGCGTTAATTAAAATCTTTTAAAAAAATAAAGCCTATTTTTATTAATTTTTATTTTTTAAGCTCCGAAAATTTTTACTTGAATTTAGTAAACTTTTTTCTCTTTTGCCTTAGATTTTTTAAACTTAGAAATCTAACAAAACAATTCTAATTTTTTTTTTTTTTAACAATTGTTAATATTTATGAACATACAAAATGTTAGATAATAAAAAATTTATTTAATATTTAAATTTTTTTATATAAAATTTAAAATTCCAATATATAATTTTTTTTTCAAAATTTTTTTTACCAAAAAGTCTCGAGGTACTTTTTTTTTTTTTTAATTTGGATGTAATACCTCATTTTTTTCCATGAAAGTACTGATATCTAGAAGTATCGTTTTTACTCGATAAATCGAAACTTATAATTTATTTTTGGAAAATTTTTTTCACCAAAAAATACAAAAAATGACAATTTTTTTTTCCTTTTGGACGCAGTACTTGATTTATTTCTGTGGAAGTACTAGTTTTAGAAATATCGTTTATAATAATTTTTTGGACCTGATACTTAATTTTATCAAAATTTTTTTCTCAAAATTTTTTTCGCCAAAAAATACAAAAAACGCCAAATTTTTTTTTATTTTAGGACGTAATACTTAATTTTTTCCTATGAAAGTACTCTAAAATTATCGTTTTTAATGGATTTCTCCATCGGATACGTAATTTTTCGAAATTTTTTTTTTCAAAACTTTTTTCATAAAAAAATTTAAAAAACGCTATAATTTTTTTTCTTTTTAATACCTCATTTATTTCCATGCAAGTACTTATATTCGAAAGTATGATTTTTACTCGATATTTCGAATCTTATAATTTATTTTTTGAAAATTATTTTCTCAAAATTTTTTTCACCAAAAAATACAAAAAATACCACTGTTTTTTTCATTATTGACGCAATACTTAATTTATTTCTGTTTTCTAATAGAAAAATATTTTTTTTTTTAATGTAAAAAACCTAATTTTTTCCATGAGATGTTAAACTAACAGTATCAAGGAAAAGATCATTCAAAGATCATTCTTAGTTTTTCTTATGACATTATACTTTGTTAGGTAAAATAGACCATTAAGAACATTTTGTTATTGCTAATGAGAAACCATAGTGCCAATTACTTGGCAGCGTTTTTTTCTTTTTGGCGCAGTAAATAATTTTTTTCTGTTATACATAATATTAATTTTAGAAATATCGTTTTTACTCGATATCTCGAATCGGATAATTAATTTTTATTTAATTTTTGTCTTAAAATTTTTGCCAATAAAAAATACAAAAAAAACAATTTTTTTTAAAATGAAATATTATTTAATTCGAGTGATAAATTTATTTGCATTGAGTAAAAATTAATTACCTTACCAGATCTGTAATTCACTCAAATAATCAATGAAAATCAATACCTAGTTGGTTCGATTGAACTATAAAACTTTTTAAGAAACATCAAATTTTTTTACTTTCTTAATTTAGTAAAATATTTGACATTTCTGTCATCAAACTAAAATGATTTGTTGAAAGTGAGAAAATTAAAAATTCCAGAAAATAAAAAATGATTAAGAATTAAAAATAAAAAGCATGGTTAACATGCAAATTTTTAAATATTGTTATTTACTTCATTGAAGTTTCATATGAAAATTTTATATCATGAAAATTCGATAGTAGAATTTACCCATAACAAAAGTTCTAATAAACATATTTGCCTGGAGAATGAATACGAGCATAAATTTCTATTTGAATGTACGAAAAATGTATCATGAAAAATAAGTCAATTAGTAGTAAACTGATTTATAAAAATAAATTTTTATTAATTTTTAATTAGGGATTTCTGTATTTAATTAATAAAATAAAAAAATGTTGTTTAATCTCATAAAATTTTTAATTATTTTCCTATTTATTCCCTTTAACCATTTTACTTTATTATAGTATGTTTACGGCTCATTTCCAGAAAAGTAATGAATGGTCCAAATCGCACCTAAATTAACTTACGAAGTGAAGCCGAGCAGCGGCCAGGAAATCGTGGCTACTGTCCAGAAAATATAATTTAAAAAAATATTTTAATTGTTACAAACTCATTCAGGCTATTATAATCAGAGTTGGGCAAATATGACAGAAATGGATTTTTTTTTCATATCCATTTTCCATATTTTTTCATATATGGAATCCATATTATGTCAATTTTTTTTCCATATAAATATGGAATCCATATTATGGCACCCATATTAATATGGAAAAAAAAAATGATCATATTTGGATTTCATATTAATATGATATGGAATCCATATTAATATGATATGGATATGAAAAAAATATGGAAAAAAAATATGGAAACAATATGAAAACAATATGGAAACAATATGGATGTCATATTAATATGAAAAAAATATGAAAAAAATATGGAAACCAATATGGAAACAATATGGATGACATATAGACATTATATTAGGGCCATATTAATATGGAAAAAATATGGAAACGATATGGATGTAATATGGATGTCATATTAGGGCCATATTGATATGAAAAAATATGGAAACCAATATGGAAACAATATGGATGTCATATGGACATTATATTAGGGCCATATTGATATGAAAAAAATATGGAAACGATATGGATGTAATATGGATATCATATTAGGGCCATAATGATATGAAAAAAATATGGAAACGATATGGAATGAATATGGAAAGAATATGGATGCCACATGGACATTATATTAGGGCCATATTGATATGAAAAAAATATGGAAACGATATGGATGTAATATGGATATCATACTATGGCCATAATGATGTGAAAAAAATATGGAAACGATATGGAATGAATATGGAAAGAATATGGATGCCATATGGACATTATATTAGGGCCATATTAATATGGAAAAAATATGGAAACGATATGGATGTAATATGGATGTCATATTAGGGCCATATTGATATGAAAAAATATGGAAACCAATATGGAAACAATATGGATGTCATATTAGGGCCATATTAATATGAAAAAAATATTAAAAAAATATGGAAACAATATGGATGCCATATGGACATTATATTAGGGCCATATTGATATGAAAAAAATATGGAAACGATATGGATGTAATATGGATATCATACTATGGCCATAATGATGTAAAAAAAAAAATATGGAAACGATATGGAATGAATATGGAAAGAATATGGATGCCATATGGACATTATATTAGGGCCATATTAATATGGAAAAAATACCCTGCCAACTAGCTGGCACTGAGGTTCCTCAAACAATGGGCTGTAATCTTAATTTACAACAAATATTATTGATTACAACCATGCAATTATACATACATTTTTCGTTTTTAGTAGCTGGTAAAGTAGATTGTTAAGATCATTTTGTTATTAAAGTGAAAATTCTAGCGTCCATGGATTGGTCGCGCCGGCGTTAATGGATTTTAAATCATTTTTGCATAATTAAAAAGAGACAAATATAAAAAAAGCTAATTTTATTTTTTTTATAAAATTTTATTTTATTAGAATACATAATTATCCCTTAATAATTAAAATATTGGGTAACATGATTTTTTTGTTTTGTCAAAGAAATGGTTGGTAACGATGCGAAAATTACAAATATTCGCTCAATTATTATAAAAGAGTTTTTACCAGAATTTATAATAATTTCTTATAATTTATTTTCTCAGTGTACTTCTTGCATTTGACCAATCTTCCGCAACAATGATAATAATAATAATAATAATAATAATAATAATATTTTGTAATAAAAAAAATAACCACATTAATTGCTTCAAGATTTTTAAATTGTTTGATTCTTTAAAAAATGCCAATATAACTTTTAAATCTTAATTTTAAAATGCAAACATAACCATTTAATATTTTTAGGCTGTTTATTATTGTTTATAATTTCATTAAGCTGCATACATAAATAAACATAGCAACGAGCAAAATAATCCAAGGAAGTCAAAAAGAGGCAAGATTTCCATCACTCTTTCTTGTGTGTTATAATTTATATCAAAATAAAAAAAAAAATTGTGATCGGATACAAAAAATTACTATAAACTAAATTTCTAAAACTTGTACACTCATTAAAATAAATTAGATATGTCCAAAACAAAAATAAGTTTGGTGTTTTATGTATTTTTTGTGACGAAGATTTTGGAGAAAAAAATTTTCAAAAAATTAATTATCAGATTCAAGATATCGAGTAAAAATCATAATTTCAAATATAAGTAATTTCATGGAAATGAATGAGGTATTACATCCAAATTAAAAAAAAAAAAAGTATTTTGAGATTTTTTTAATAAAAAAATTTTTGGAAAAAAATTAGGTCTTAATTTCATAACAGTTGTAAAATATCGCCGGTCGCAATATTTTCAGATATTAGTACTTTCATGAAATAAAATTAGGTATTACACCAAAAAAAAAAAAAAAAAATTACAGGTTTTTTAATTTTTTTGTTTTTTTAATTTTACGAAAAAAATTTTTAAAAAATTCGGTATCAAATCCAAAAAATGACTATAAACAAACTTTCTAAAACTAGTACTTTCATAGAAATAAATTAGGTACTACGTCCAAAAAGAAAAAAAAAATTATTTTTTTTTGTATTTTTTCGTGAAAAAAATTTTGGGAAAAAAATTTTCAAAAAATTAAGTATCCGATTCAAGATATAGATTAAAAACCATACTTTCAAATATAAGTACTTTCGTGGAAATAAATGAGGTATTACATCCAAATTAAAAAAAAAAAAAAGTACCTCGAGCTTTTTTGGTGAAAAAATTTTTGAAAAAAAAATTAGGTCTTAACTCCATAATGTTTGTGAAATATCACCAATTACATACATACACACACACATACACACACACATACACACAGACACACACACACACACACACATACACACACACATGCATACTTTTTTTAAAAACCGGTTTTTTAGCTTCCTGGGGTCTCAAAACGTGCTTATATGCCAAAAAATCAAAAATCGAAATTTAACCTATCACAATGGTTCCTCTTTGAGGAACCAATATGGAAACGATATGGATGTAATATGGATGTCATATTAGGGCCATATTGATATGAAAAAATATGGAAACAATATGGATGTCATATTAGGGCCATATTAATATGAAAAAAATATTTAAAAAATATGGAAACCAATATGGAAACAATATGGATGCCATATGGACATTATATTAGGGCCATATTGATATGAAAAAAATATGGAAACAATATGGATGTAATATGGATATCATATTAGGGCCATATTGATATGAAAAAAATATGAAAACGATATGGATGGGATATGGATGTCATGCTGGGGCCATCTTGAAATGAAAAAAATATGGAAACAATATGGATGTCATATAGACATTTTGTTAGGGCCATATTAATATGAAAAAAATATGAAAAGGATGTGGATGTCATATGGATGTCATATTAGGGCCATATTAATATGAAAAATTGTGGAAAAGGTATTAATTTTATAAATATCGTTTTCGCTCGATTACTTGGATTTGTTACTTGATACTCTTACAATTTTTCTTAAAACTTTTTATGTTAAAGAATAAAAAAAACACTATTTTTTTTTTGATTACGTAATATCTAAATTTTTTCACGGGAGTCCTAGTTTAAGATGATTCATTATAACTGGATTTTATGAAATTAATACCTAATTTTATAAAAATTTTTCTCCATAAATTTTCTGTATCAGAAAATAAAAAAAAATAGTTTTATTTTTTTTATTTTGAAAGCAATACCTAATTTTTTCCCACGGAAGTTCTAGTTTTAAGAAATGATTAATTCTCAATATCCCGCATTTTTTTAATTTAAATTTCTTTCGCAAAAAAGTAAAGAATCTCCATATTTTGTAGGCACAATGCCTAACTTTTTAAACATGAGAGTTTTTATTAATTTGGTGTTACCTTATTTCTCAGATATCAGCATTTTTATCTACGTGATTACTAATTTTTGGAAAATCGTAGAAAAATTAGGTATTTAATTCTTAAAATCCAGTTATAATGAATCAGGACTCCCGTGAAAAAATTTATGTATTACGTCAATCAAAAAAGAAAAATTAGTGTTTTTCTTATTCCTTATAAGGAATAAAGTTATAACATAAAAAGTTTTAAGAAAAAAATTGTCAAAAAATCAAGTACACTGACAGTAGTACGGGGAAGCAGATATCACATTCGGGAAAGAATCTTCCCCTAAATTTGTATAAAATCTTTCTTATGTTTTTGGAGTGCTGTTATCTCACAATAAGAAAAATACCTCCCAAAATATCTTCCACCGATACAGAAGATTGTAGTTTTTACTACTCTAATTCTATTATTAAAAAATTAGGGGAAGATTCTTTCCCAAAATAAGAAATATTCCATCCTAAAAGCTTGAGAACTCTGTTGCCTTAACCAAGGAATGATTCCTTTCCCTACTACTGTCAGTGTATCAGATCCATACATCGAGTGAAAATGGTATTTATAAAATTAATACTTGCACAGAAAAAAATATCGTTTCCATATTTTTTCCATATTAATATGGCCCTTATATGATGACCATATGTCATCCATATCGTTTCCATATTTTTTCATATTAATATGGCTCTAATATGCCATCCATATGGCATCCATATCGTTTCCATATTTTTTCCATATTAATATGGCCCTTATATGATGACCATATGTCATCCATATCGTTTCCATATTTTTTCATATTAATATGGCTCTAATATGACATCCATATGACATCCATATCGTTTCCATATTTTTTCATATTAATATGGCTCTAATATGACATCCATATGACATCCATATCGTTTCAATATTTTTTTCATATGAATATGGCCCTATTATAATGTCCATATGGCATCCATATTGCTTCCATATTCATTCCATATTTGTTTCCATATTTTTTTCATATTAATATGGCCCTAATATAATGTCCATATGGCATCCATATTATTTCCATATTGGTTTCCATATTTTTTTCATATTTATTTCATATTAATATGGCCCTAATATGACATCCATATTGTTTCCATATTGGTTTCCATATTTTTTTCATATTTATTTCATATTAATATGGCCCTAATATGACATCCATATTGTTTCCATATTGGTTTCCATATTTTTTTCATATCAATATGGCCCTAATATGACATCCATATTACATCCATATCGTTTCCATATTTTTTTCATATCATTATGGCACTAATATGACATCCATATTACATCCATATCGGTTCCATATTTTTTCCATATTAATATGACCCTAATATAATGTCCATATGGCATCCATTTTGTTTCCATATTGGTTTCCATATTTTTTTCATATTTATTTCATATTAATATGGCCCTAATATGACATCCATATTGTTTCCATATTGGTTTCCATATTTTTTCATATCAATATTGCCCTAATATAACATCCATATTACATCCATATCGTTCCCATATTTTTTCCCTATTAATATGGCCCTAATATAATGTCCATATGGCATCCATATTGTTTCCATATTGGTTTCCATATTTTTTTCATATTAATATGACATCCATATTGTTTCCATATTGTTTTCATATTGTTTCCATATTTTTTTTCCATATTTTTTTCATATCCATATCATATTAATATGGATTCCATATCATATTAATATGAAATCCAAATATGATCCTTTTTTTTTTCCATATTAATATGGGTGCCATATTATGGATTCCATATTTATATGGAAAAAAAATTGCCATAATATGGATTCCATATATGAAAAAGTATGGAATATGGATATGGAAAAAAAATTCATTTCTGTCATATTTGCCCAACTCTGATTATAATGAATAATTAAAAATTTAGATTCAGAAAATTAAAGAAACAAAATAGTGTAAGTAACACTATTTCGAACAGTGTAATAGTCGTAATTTAAAATTTTTAAAAACAAGTTCTTTAGGCCTACAATAAAATTTTCTTTGTCTGCTAAATCTGGATTTTTTATCATGCATAAATGTTCTCTTTACAATACTGAGAACTCAACTTCTGTAGGTTTATGATTTGGATTCTATAAGAAAATGGGGAAATTTCGGCAAAAATTTTTAAAAATCTTATGCGTCCTTGATGGCACAAAATTATAAAGAATGTAAATATGCAACATAGATCATCTATAAAATTTAGGAATTTCAAGGCACCGGGCAACTGCCCCCTCCCGAGAACCCAAAATATAAAATTTTTTGAATAATTTTTAAAAATTTTGTAAAAACCTAAATAATTTTTTTTTTATAAGATGGAAATTTATTAAAGTTATTTTTTAATGTTTCATGGCCTACTTTAATCCTGCAAATAGAAAGTACAGAGACCATATTACGATGCCGAAAAATAAAAACTGATTAAGTCATGTAATTAAGGGTTTGTTTATTTTTTTTTTGCGTAGGAAGTGGAGAAATGCGTTACGCATACTGTTCAGCATCCGAACTGACAGTTATTTGGAACTCGGCTTACCTTGCCTTTACCCACTAAAACTTCACAACCTTCCTACCTTAAGCGAACCTATCCCGGGACCGTTTTCACATTACTTTAGGGCAGTTTCGAGGCTGTTTAGTTCTATTGGTTGAGGACTCCATCATTCCTTCTGATTACAGTTCCGCTGTCATCTTCCATAAAATATACGTTAGCTACAAAAATATGTCATTTCCCAGTATCGTCAAAAGGAAGGTTAATAAATAAATTTATAATGAATAAATAAATAAATAGATAGTAAAAATAAATAAATATTACACTACCATCTCAAATAATTAAGGGTTACTTAAAAAACATATAATTTTATTAAATAAAATACTTAAATAAAATTCCTGGTAATAAATTTTAATATATTTTTACGCCACTGTGAAAACATAAAAACAAATATAGGTATAATTTTATTATTTTGAAATTAAGCCTGCAATTTTTTTAACTAGTTTTTTTAAAATTTTCAGTTCATAAAAATTATGTTTAATCATAAAAAAAAAATAAATTTATTTAAAACATGCTTATAAAAAAAAAATCAATTATTGTCGATAAAAAACTTCAGTTACTCTAATGTGTGCTCAATATAAAAAGTTATTCACTACAAGTTTATTCAAACAATTTAATATTATGAATTCAAAAATTTTAATTTTTTCTTTGATTTTCTTTAATTTTTATCTCAATCTCGAATGTAAAAATTTAAGTCATTACGAAATGTTAATAATCGATATTTATGGATTTTTAAAACCTAACATTGTATTGTTCATGAAAGAAGATCTTTATGACACAGGCAAGAAAATTTTTAATTAAAAAATATATTTAAAAAAAACTGAAGTTTTATTTTCGTTAGGTTTATTATCAAAATTGAATGTTGAAGGGAAAAATCGACACAACGAAGGGTTCTTCATCTTGAACAATTTATCAATTAAGACAACTGATTTCATTGGTTTGAATAATTTTTTAAACAATCAAACTTCAAATGTCTTAATAATTTATTACGTCAAAAATTATGCAAATTTGGAGAAGATTTTAAATGTAGAAGAATTGAGTTCTAAAGTTAGCATATTTTTGATTTTTACAACTGAAACTCTAAATCTTTATTGCATGAATATCGAAACGTTAATTTCAAAACTAATTATTGATGATTTAAATATCTTAACCAAATGCTACTCAAGTGAAATAATCAATTATTTTACAAAAACAAGGGAATTAGTTGAGAAAATAAATTTGGGAAATTGGAATGAAAAAACTGGATTAAACTTGAAAATTGATAAAAATGATTTTACTAAAAAAAATCAGGCTCCTATTGGTTGTATCATAAATGTCAAACAGGTAAAATAAATTTTTCTTAATATTTTAACTTTGAAAAATAAAAATTGCAAATGACTTCAAACGTTGTTTTATTTAAAAAATTTAAAAAATTTTTTTAATCATACATAATTCCACTGAGCACACTACTCTGTTGTTTTCAATTTAATTTTTTAAGTCAATAGTAATTTTTTTATTTTAGTGTCATTATGACACGAGTGAATATTATATTCACTTTGTTAAAAAACCATGTTATTTTTAGTTTTACGAAAGAGATATATTTATTGGGTTGAAATACTACAATTTTTCAAAAGCTGTTTTAAAAGACTTAAAAGACGCAACAAACTGCACTTTTAAAAACGTTTATATAAATTACAACAAGGAAGCATATTACAATAAATCTATTCATGATAAATATTTTGATTGGGAGAAAGTATTCTACAACGCTACAACGAATCAGAAAGTTGATCTCATACTAATTCCTCTGACTGTGACAGCAAAAAGAATGAAATATTTTGACTTTTCCATACCATTGCATTATTCTTGGTCTTACATTTTTATGAAGAAACCAAAAGAACTTCAAATCAATTTTTTATCTTATTTTTTGGTAATAGCTACGGGGATGGCTATGATAACCAGCGCGTGTGAGTATGAAAGCCGAATTTCTTTTCAAAGGTAGCCAAGATCAAAACGTACTCACTTTCTGTAGAAAGTTTTTTTGGCCTCGGGTTCTGGAAAAAGTTACAGGTCCACAAAGTTGGCCAAATTTTCGGAAAAAAAAGTGAAATTATGACAGCCCGGAATAGCCTAGATTTTTAGATTAGGCAAAAACAAACTCAGTTTATTTATGAGATTTTTCGGTATCTGGGTTCTGCACGAGAATATCGCCGTATAAGTTCCGCCTTTTACCCGCGTTTATGTCAATTAGTTTCAAATAAAAAAATTTCCAAGATCTGTTACAAAGGCTCAATTTTACAGTCAGAATCTTTTAATTTTAGCATTAGTAGTACGGAGGACAAATATAAATTTTTGGCTACAATTCCCGAACATCTATAAATTTGACCATAAAAAGTTCAAAAAGTGGTTTTTGCTATTTAAGGGTTTTGTTAATTTTGTTATATCAAATTAATTACAAAAAGCGCGGGTAAACGGCGGAACTTTGATGCCCCGACATACTCGCCTAGAACACAGATACCGAAAAATCTCATGAATAAACTGAGTATGTTTTTGCCGGTTTTAGCTTAATCTAAAAATCTAGGCTGTTCCGGGCTTTCATACTTTCACTTTCTTTTCCGAAAAATTGGCCAACTTTGTGAACTTGTAACTTTTTCCAGAACCCGCGGCCAAAAAAACTTTTTACAGCAAGTGAGTCTTTTTTGGTCTGTTCAGCTGTCATACTCACACATGCTGTCGCATGCTGCTTACGATAGCCATCGCCGTAGTTATAAGTTTCATTATTTTAAATTTGTGGGCGGGCGCAAATTAAAGTTATGAAATATCATTTGCAATAAATAGTATCACTACATATTCTCATGAGTTTTTGAATAGTTAAACCGAATTTTTAGCGTAAAATAATAAACATTCCTGATAGGTTGTGTAATATCACTAACAAATAAAGATATTTTTAGGTACGATCACCCTATAATATATTTTATTCTATATATTTTATCCTATATATTTTATTCTAAAAATTAGACGTTCTTGTTTACTGATTTTTAGATCGTTGTTTGGAAATTTTCAATTTGGTCCCCACATTAAGATTTGGCATACTTAATAGTATATTACAATCCATGTCCAGAAAAGTAAAGAATGTTCCAAATCTGAAGTAAATTACCATCCGAGGCGAAGCCGAGGTTGGTAAATTACGATTTGGGTCATTCTTTGTTTATGGACAAGGGTCGTATACGATTTTTCTTCGTCAGTGTCGAGAAAACGCGTCTTTTCCGGTCGCGCAGCGGCCGGGGAATACGTGCTTTCTGGCCGCTGACAAGAAAAATATTTTACGTCAACAATTTCGTTTAAATTTCTGATGCCACATTAGATAGCATAGCGCACCCGTAATCCCACAGATTCACTCTTTGAAAAGACGGTTTTTGTGTTATATTAGAAATGTATCCTATTTTTATAAATTGTATAAGTACGAATTTCGAAGTAGTTGTAATTAGTAGCCAAAAATATGCATATAATAACCCAAAACACGTTTTTCTATTTTTTGTGAAAATTACGATAACACTTCTAAAATGGAGTGGTTTTTGCTAATTCAAGGGTGTTGCACCCTTAGAAAAGCCTAGGAACTCAAAATTTCGTAGCCAGCATATGAAATCCTATAGTAAAAGGAAAATTTTTTACGCTAAAAAGCTATCTCAGCAAAAATAAAAAAAAAGAATCTAATATTTGTGATGTACTAACTGTATATATACAAAATATGAAGATGATTGGCGATTGAAACTTACTCCAGTCAATATTCGGGTTTTGGCAGGGGGAGAGCTTTCTTTCTGTCCAACACCAGATTTGAACTACACTAGGTTTCTTGGGTCGGTGATCACGAAAACCGGGGTCTTTTCTATTAGAAGTGTGCGAAACACCCTTAAATTTGCAAAAACTACCCCTAAAAACCAGTATTTTTTATGTATTCGAATTTTGGGCGGTCAGAGTTGGTCTGTAAGGGTTTTTTGGTAACTAATCAAGACTTTCAAGGAATTTTCTATGAAAAATTAATATTTCACACATTAATTAGCAAAAAATACCCCTAAAATGGGTGTTTTAGCTATTTTCGCACTGTCAGTGTTAAGATTCGGTGTGTTTAGTGTTTTTGGGACGCTGATCACGAATTTCAGGGAATGTGACAGTGCGAAAATAGTAAAAATATCCCTTTTAGGGGTAGTTTTTGCTAATTTAAGGGTAAGAAAAAAATTTCCAAAATTCTTGTCCAACGACTCAGAAAACCCATGTGAATCGAATCTGAACACTTAAAGTGCAAAACTAGCAAAAACACCCCTTTTTTAAGGGTATTTTTTGCTAATTAAGGGGTAAAATTTAAACTTTTCATATAAAACTCCTCGAAATTCTTGATCAGCGACCAAAAAACCCTAATGATCGAACTCTGATCGCCCTAAATTCGAATACATAAAAAATAACCCTTTTTAGGAGTAGTTTTTGCAAATTCAAGGGTGTTCCACACATTTCTCATAGAAAAGACCTCAATTTTCGTGATCGGCAACCCTAAAAACCTAATTTAGACTAAATCTGGTTGTGGACGGAAAGAATACCCCCAAACCCGCTTATTGACTGGAGTAACTTTACTTTTGTTTATATAATATTACAGGTGTTTGATAAATTATTATGGCTTGCAATCACATTATTCGTCATCTTGCTACCATTGGTGTTAAGTTTAATTGATAAACATTACAGTTTAAAAAAAAAATCAATGAATATCAAGAAATTATATGCTTGCTACTTTTCAAATTTATGGTTACCTGGTCACCAAAATTTTGCTGGTAAATAAAAAGTATTAAAGTATGAAAATAAATTTTTGCAAATGAATTTTATTATTTATTTGTTTTAGATATTATAGAATTCAGATTTATTTACATAATTATTTGTTTTTGGATTTTTATTATCTTTTCTTTTTACTCCAGTTTTTTAATAAGTTTTTTGATTTCACTAAAACCAACTTTACCTTACAAAACAATTGAAGATTTTCAAAAAATGGGACCGAATAAACTTGTAGTACTACGAGGTACTAAGATTGAAATGATGATTGTGAGTTTTACCTTATTAATGTAATTAATTTTTTGTCAAATAAAATTTGTCTTTATTAAAATAATTATTTTTATCAATACTAGAGAAACGATCATTTAAAAGTACTAAGAGATAATTTAAGAGAACATGATAAAATGGCTAAAACAATTTATGATGGGTTTAAACAGGTTTAATAATTTAATTAAAATTAAGTTGAAAATCTAATACCGAGCATCTCTATATTTATATTCGCAGGTTTGCAAAGAAAACATTTGTTTTTTTACTACAGAAATGTTTTACAACGGTTTATCTAAAAAGTTACCATGTTCGGTGCAAAGTTTAAAATTTGGAATTGAATGGCGAAGTCATTTCAGTTTGGCAATGAAAAAAAAAAGTCGTAATCATCAAGTTATTAACAAAAAGTAAAAAAAAATCATAATATAAATTTTATAAAAATTTGTTTTACTTCAAAAAAATTTTTTTCAGGATTTTGAATTTTATAGAGTACGGGTTACTGAATCGTTTGAAGAATAAATATTTGAAGAAATTTGAAAATGATGAAGAAACAAAAGATATGGAACTTGGAATCGTTCATACAATTTTTCCATTAATCATTTTTTTGGGGGGGGTTATACTTTCTGTTATTATATTTTTTATTGAAAAACTTATATATCAGTTATGAACTGTAAAATTTTATAAAGTTTGTTAACATAGATTACATATTCTTTGATGATTCAAACAATTAATATGTTTGAAACAAAATTCAATTTTTTATTTTGTTGTAATTTGTATCCCATCAGGGTCATCAACAGATCAGCTATAACGAATCAGAAAAATTAATTAGGCAAGTTTTTGGATTTTCTTTAAATTTAAAATATCGCCTATAAGGTAATTTGGGCTGTTTTTTTAATTGCTAAAGACATTTTGTAGCTTTGTTTATTATACAAGACTATAATGGTGACATAATGGTATAATGACCCAATTTTTTTATTAAAATCTACACTAATAAATAATTAATTCAGCTACTTTATTATCCTCTTAATTTAGTGAAAATTTGTGTTATACAAAAAAAAATAAATGTAGTACTTCCTTAGGCCTCCATCTTTTATTTGTGGATTTTTACAATGTTATTATAATAAATGTTCAGTCACTTTGTATACAATTCAGTTTACCAATTCAAAGAAAATATTTACTTATCAGTCAAAAATTACAGAATTATTTATGTATATTTTATAAACATATTTTGGATGTAACCTTAGACTAACGCAAAATAAAAAAATAATAATTAAATATTAGTTTCTTTCTCAAAGGAAAAGTACAAAAAAGTATTTGGCTACATATAATCGTTATCACCATCATCATTCATATTTTTTTTTTATTTTAGAGATTGGCCACTTATCCATTATATCCATTATATAAAGATCGATGAAGATCTGAAGTTACTTCTATTCAACTTTTTATTCGCTTTCTGATTGGCCGAATTAAAATTGATTATATTTTTTATTATAAAAATTGGGATTGATTATCAATATTGTATACTGAGAAAAAATTTTGGTCAGGATAACCAAATTTTGACTACTATCACCAATTTTTAGCGTATCTATAACCAAATATTTTGTTGATCAATTCTTAACCAAATTATTTAGTCAAAATTACCAAATATTCAGTAGAAATAACTAAAATAATTTTTTAAGAAATATTAGGTTAAATATATCTTAAATATAATTTAAAATTGTAAAAAAAAAAATAATGAATTGTTTGAAATATCCTAAAATAATTGTAAATACTAAAAAATATTAGTAAAAATTATCAACACACCAAATTGTAAATCTATATTTTAATCTTAAGTTTATATTATCATTATAGATATTAAAATATTACGAGACAAATTACAACAACATCAAAAAATTTTTGCCCACCTGGGCGTGAAACTTTATGTGAAATTTCAGCAGGTGCTTGAAGCCCAGTGGGGCAAAAAAAAGTGTTAGAACCATGGGCGAAATACTTTAGACACTAGCGTGAACACATATCACTCGTGCTTGTGCTCACGCTTGTGTCTAAACTTTTACGCCCTTGATACTTAATATACTAATAAACAGTAATGGCTATGAAACTATATTTTAATTAGTTAAATTAATCAAACTCTTTTAAAATCTTTTAAATCTCTCTTTTAAAATTACAAACGAGAACCAAAAAGCATTTTTTTTGTATACTCACGGTACATGCATTTTTTAACGAAGAACAGTTAATTATTTTTAATAATTTTCTGAGTTCTTACAAGAGTATACTTGAAAATGTTTTCAAAATTTGTTAATAATTAATTTGTTAACTAAAAATAAAATGTTATGGTCTTTTTGAATTTTTTCTATTACATTATCACGACATAACCTTAAAATTTTAAATTTAAAAGCGCACAACAAAAACAATAGTTTCATGATAATTTTTTATTTAAAATTTTAAAAATTTAAAGATTTTATGAAATTTAATAATTTTTTCAAAAAATTAGCCACTTTTTTATAAAAAAGATTTACTTTTTAATTCTTTTTTTATTTTAAGTTTTTTTTGTAAAATCTACTGAATATTTGGTAAAATCTACTGAATTTTTGGGTTTTTGATAACCAAAATTTTTGTTATCATTACTAAATGCAATTTTACTCAAATTTTGGTTATCCTAACCATACACTTTTTTCTCAGTGTATAAAAGAAAAATATACTGATTTATCATTAAAAGTTAAATTAATTCTAAATATTTAATTAGTAATTAATAAACTAATGATTATTAAAAAACGCTACCAATTAATTAGCACTATAGTTCCTCATTAGCAATAACAAAATGTTCTTAATGGTCTATTTTACCTAACAAAGTATAATGAGAAATAACTAAGTATTAATGTATGTGTAAATTTATATTATCTAGTAAATAAGTAAATAAATAAATAAATATTTTAATTGTAAGTTACAGGTTAATTATAAAATTAATTTTAAGGTTGTAACGCGCCATGGTAGCTTAACATTAAAAGCATTTAGTTTCACTTTTCAAAAATTTTCTATTAACATTTGCAGCAATTTAAGAAAAGAAAAAGAATTTGCATTACATAACTTAAATTCCTGTTGCAGCAACTTGAACTTCCGATTGCAGTTAAAGGTTAAGTAAGCAAAAAAATAAGTAATTAATTTTTTCATTATTGCAGAAAACTCAGACACTAAATTTCATAAAGCAGAGAAAATATAATATCGATCAAACAAGATGCAGTTAAAATTTAATTATTATTCATAAGTTTTTCTTAAAACTAAAATTAAATAAAATTATTCACAAACGTTTTTTGTCTCATAGTGCATTTATCTTGTAAAAAATTATCCCTCCAGGCCAATTAAAAGAATAATAGATTCTTATGCTACAAGCCTCGGTTTCAAGATGTTCAAAACTGCAAAATATAAAGATATTATCTTAGGAGATAGATAAAAATATTTTTAAAAATTTTATTTTATTATTTGTCAGACCTAGAATAACCTTTCGTTAGCACTCGTTACAATAATTTAGGCAACAACTATCAAAGAAATACAATTAATTTCTTCAGCATCAGATACATAATTGTCACTTTTATTGATTGAGAAAACCCAGTATTTATACAGTTTGAGTTCAAAAATTATTGCAATTAAAGCACTAAAGAAACCAACAATCAAAATAAATATTAGAGTTATTATAGATGCATCATCATCCTCATCTGAAATATTGTCTTCCTTTTCAATATTCGTGCTTAAGAAATTACTTTCTTCCAATCCATTTTCTGCAAAACGGTTTTTCATTTTGTTGTATTTTTTTAAAAACGGTGAATATCCCTCAAAATGTAAAAACATAAAGTATGGTGGAAAATTTGTTTCTATAGTTGTATAAACCTTTGTCTTGTCACTTCTGCGATAAATTAATGATTCTGCCGAATATGGGTCAGCAACAAAAATAGAATTCTTATACGTTGATATATCGTCACGAAATTCAATATATTTCATCTTTTCTGCAATTATTTTATACTTCATTAAACTTGAGTTCATTAGCAATCCTTTCAAGTTTGAGCCAGATAAAGTATAGATTGAAACATTTTTTTTCAAAGCTTCTTCAATACTATTCACCAAAAAAGTGTCCTTCTTAATATATTTAACAGCTGTAAGATCCATTAATAAATCTGAACCGGCAAACAAAGAAAATAATGCTAATACTAAGTAAAGATATTTTTCTTTCTTATTTAACTTCGTGAATGTTGTTGGCAAGCCAATGAGGAGCTGAAAAATATTTAAAATAGCCCAGTTGTTTTGTATTGATCTCATTTGACGAACAATAATGGAGACAAGAGCTAGTAAAGTACAATCCATCAATAAATAAATAAACAAGCTGTAAGATAAATTTAAATGTTTTTCTTTTATTACAGGTACAATCGCCACAATATCAACATAATTTCCTATTAAAGAGCTGTTAATGTAATTTAAATGCGTTACAAAACTATATTGAAGATCCAAAAAATTTTGGCCATTTAATGTTTCTGGATTTATTTTATATTTAGATCGTATCACGTAGTTAGTACTAGCATTAATGCTTTGACAAAAATAATTGTATTCCTTGTACGAATTATCAAAAAACTTAGCTACAGATGTTCCTACCGCTTTCACGTTACATTTCGGCCAACAAAATTTGAATACTCCTACTCGTAATGTATAACCATTAATATCTTTTAATTTATCTGGGAATAATTTTACTTTTGAATTAGCTGTATAATAGATTACGTTAAATTGATTAAAAAATGGGTTGTAGGATATAATTTTGATGTTTCTTTTGAAGTACATTTGTAAAATAGTAAAATCAAGGTATTTGAAACTCCACGCCAATTGCAGCATAAGCTTGCTTATATCGATCGATGCATCCTTTCTATTATAAATCATCAAAATTTTGGGTCTAGATGTGTAAAGTATTGATGACCTGATTCTATAAAAAATGGACTGCACTTCGCTCATTAAATAATCTATTTTTGATTTATCATTTAATAAAATTACATGTACGGTCGATGCAATGTCCTTATCATAGAGAAATAATTCATCTCGCTTGGGCCAATAGTTATTATCAACGACAGTTGTAGGAACTTTTGACATTAACTTATTTACTATAATTTGATTATTAAACCTTGATTTTATCGATTTATTTTGCTCGTATACTGTTAAATGGCGAGGATTAAGTTCTTGCACGACATTATCAATTAATGAATCGATAACTGATTGCTTTGGCATTGTCATGGAAATTTCATTTAAAGTAATTATGATAAGAATCATGAGTTTGTTAGTACTCAAATTCATTTTTACAAAAACTCAAACTATATATATTTTTTAAATAAATATATTAGAAAAAAAAAACTGAAAATTATTAATTTATAAGGTAAAATATAATATGCAGCTTAAATTTTTTTTGCTATACATGAAGAATCTATTCAATACATTCAGTTAACAATTTTGGTTATTTCGTCTCTGGTTAAGTAGTGTGAGGCTCGTCAGTATGTACATTATATAGCCTTTTCGTAGATAACCCTGAATGATAATTTTTCGAATAAAACAAAAGACAGAAATTTTTGAAATAAAGTTATATAAACAGAGTGAGATTTTACTAAGATGATATCACGTGATATACTATTTTGAGAGAAGGAAATCTAAGAAACTCACACATAAAAAATTTTTCGCACATAAAGTATTTTTAAGAACTTGAGATTTTATAAAACTACCATTTTAAAAAAAAAAAGTTGAATTAGATGAATTAAACACACTTTAGTACCGAGAATACAAAATTATATAAACTCGCTTTCTAAGGCTTATATATATAGTTTTTTGAACATTGCACTGGAACACCAATTATGAATATTTACAGCATATTTAAATCAAATGTCATTAATAATAATAACTTTTGAAATTTCGCTCACCTGCATTTTTAAATATGAATAATCTATTCTATACATTGAGCTAACAATGCTGTCATAAATATGATGTTAGCTTTAATGACTCGTTACCGAATTACTTAGGTCGATATTTTTAATAAATACTAACTATTCTTGAAACTACGACTTAATTTAAAATTAGTTATAAAAATTATAACAATATTCATACATGCCAAAGCGATGACTGGTGTCGCTAGGAATGAATAACACATTTATTAATATAATTCCTAATAGTTTAAAATAGAATAAACAGCTAATATATAATACAGATAATTTCTATTCAAACGTCATTTATTTGTAATTTTTTTTTTGTATTAAAATTAAGTTAACTTATAATTATAATTTCTTGTCTTAATTACAAAAACTCTTAATTTTTTATTAAAAAATAATATTTTTAATGTTGAATTAAGAAGTTAATTTAATTTAAAATCATAAATTTTAAATAATTAAATTTATTTTTTATTCTTACTTTTATGTTCTTTTATTTATTATACTGTTTTAGGAAAATTTTCTGGGAAAGGGGAGAGTTATCGCATCTGCAGAATGTTCATAGATCAATTTTCTAATTTCCTTTTTTTATTTTAATTAAAATTAAGCTAATGGGACGGTAAGAAAAATTACAGTGCTTTGATTTGCTTAACATTAAGATAAGTAAAATGCCCCTGTTCTTGTATTTTCAAACTAATCGTTTTAAAAGTTTTTGGAGGTAAAAAATGTGGTAACCGTTGTCCATTTGTCCATCCACCCCACGCAACAAAACGGCCAAAAAACCATTTTTTCTCTGGAACGATATTGTTAAAAACCCTGAAAATTGTCCAGGGTAGTTCCATTGCATATATTTTGCATATACAGTAGTCCCTCCGTATACGCGGGGGTTCGGTTCCAGCAAAGTACCGCGTATACAGAAACCGCGTATACGGAAGCATTAGTCTTATGGGAAAATGGGGGTTAGAGGAATCCAAAAATGCAAAAGACCAAAAATGACTCAAACTTACACTTTTTTTATCAATAATCAATTTATTTACAAAAAGAAATCAGTAATTTGCGTTTGTTTTATTTTTCTGCGATACTCTTTAAATAAATCTTCATAAATTTGCACTGCGATATTACAATTATGTTGATGGTCGAATAACTGTGATTGATTTTGTGATTCTTTTGAGGTGACTAGCTCTGGTAAAAGTTTTGACCAACTTGCATTAAGCGTTGAATTAGAAATTTCTTGCCACGATTTTTCGATGAGGCCTAAGCAACCCAAAATTGAAAATTTTTTCCAAAAGCTTCGCACAACATTCTCAGACTCAAAATTTTCACATTCTCTGTGTTGATTTACAAACCGGACCATGGTTTGTAGGAGGTGGCGAAGATAATAAGATTTGAATGTTGCTATTACGCTTTGATCCATAGGTTGGATCAACGAGGTGGTATTCGGAGGTAAAAAACAAATTTCAACATCTGGATGTGCTAACATAACCTCATCGCCATGACTCGCACAGTTATCAAGAAGAAGGAGAATTTTGAAGGCCAGATTTTCTTTTGCCAAATATAATTGAACTTCTGGAACAAAAGATTTCAAAAACCATTCTTTAAAATTTGTTTTTGTAACCCACGCAGTTTTATTTGACCGCCAAAATACGGGCAAATGATCTTTGTTCTTCCCCTTCATTACACAGGGGTTTTCAGATTTGTACACTAGCATAGGCTTGCATCTGAATGTGCCAGAAGCATTTGCGCACAATAGTAATGTCAATCTTTCCTTGGCAACTTTGAAGCCGGGAGCTTTTTTTTCTTCTTTCGCGATAAAAGTACGTCCAGGCATTCTCTTCCAATAAAGGCCAGTTTCATCGCAATTAAATATTTGTTGCGGTAAAAAACCTTTTTCCCGAATTAAATCGCGAACTTTTGGAGGAAACTCATTAGCTGCAACATGATCTGCCGATGCGCTTTCCCCTTTAAAATATAAAGTACATCTCACAATATTTTTTACGTATCGATATATTTTGATATTTTTAAATATGTACCTGTGAATTTTTCAAAAGATCCAAAATTTTTAATTTTTTTGCTACATTTAAAACTTTTCTTTTCTTTTCAGTTTTAGTTAAATTTTTTGTAGTTGGTGCCATGATAAATTTTCAAAAATAATTGTAAATAAAACTCAACAATTTAACTCAATAAAACACAACTAATAACAATTTATGGTTATGGCAGGATCAAATAAAAATAAAAATAAAAATAAAAACAAAAAACAAAAAAACATAAAAACCGCGTATAAGCGAGGGAAAAGACCGCGTAAATCGAGGGATGTCTACAATTAATGAACCGCGTATAAGCGAATCCGCGTATAAAAAATCCGCGTATACCGAGGGACTACTGTATACCCCTACGACCACTTTAGACCGCCAAAAATTAATTACAAAAGTTTTAAAAATCATTTATTTTACCAAATTAAATATTTACAAATTAAAGATATACAGAAGGGTGCTGCACAAAATTTTATTTGGGCCAATAGCCATACCATACTTTTTATTTTTTACATAGGGATACCAAATCTAGTTTCTTTTAAAAGGTTTGCATAAGAATTAAGAAATTTTAAGGTAAAAAGTAAATATTTAATTTCACATTTTTTTAAGTTAAAAAAGTAAAATTCTGACTTTTGGTTTTAAAATTTCGTGAATCAAAAAACCTTCAAAAGACAAATGATTTGATATCACTATGTAAAATTTTTCGCAGAATCTGAATTTTTTAAAAATTTGAATTCAGCGGGAAATTTAACTATGGGTTATTTTATTTTTAATACAACCCGAAAAATCTATATAGGTATAAGTCTACTTTAGTGCTTAAGAGTTTCTTAACATTATAACTAGCCCTCAACTGAAAGTAAACATGAGGTTGCTTTTATTTTTAAAGCATGAGATTTTATCCTCATGCTGATGATCTGATTAGTTTTTGGATCCAATCCGGTATTTCTAAAGACATGTTTATTAGTGTATTTTTGCTTCAAACCAGTGAAAGACCATACAAATAAAAAATAACACAAAGATCTATTTTTATGAATTTTTAATTTATTCGCATTGTATTAATGATACAGGGCCTAGATTCTGGATTTATATTATCTATAACATATCACGTGATATTTACGATAAATGTTAACTTACTCGTGAAAAACAAAAAAAGTACAATTAAAATATTGAATTTTATAACCAAACTTTTACTATAAGTAAAATAATTACAGTTTCAAATTTTAAATCAGTATATTATTGCAATATATTTTTATTCATTTACTTTTATTTCTTTTTATTTTAAATAATTTACAAACTTATCAATGATTTACAGATGTAATAATTAAATACTAAAAATGATAGGCTTTTGATAAGAAAAATTGGATTCTATTGTGCAATATTTTGTTAAAATTTTATTAAAAAAATTAACAGTATTTTTTTATGAGCTTCATCGGTCTTGAATACTGACACAAGCACTGTTCTGTCTTCTGGGAATGGTTTTTGAGCTATTTTTTATAAAATGTTTGAAATAAATTTGAATGATTATTACATATTTTAATTTAAAAATTAAAAAATATAAACCTCAATTTTTTTTATTTTTAATGGTCCTTTTGTCTTAAAATTTTTGCCACTGAAAGTGAATGTGAATTGCATGTGAGTGAGTGATTTTATTTTAATAGGTGAGAATATTTGGTGAGAACTTACAAAAAACCCTTTTCAGGGCCACAAATATTAACGTACTATTCATACAAAAGTTTTTGCACCACAGTATTAACAATAACAGTCGTATTATTTAAAATTCGTAATTTCATACCAGACATAAATTAAAAATATAAAAAGAATAAAAATTAACTATCTTAAAACTGATATTTGGAGTATCCCATATCATTTGTGTGGTATTTGAATTTAATTACTTGATAATTAAAAAAACAGGTAAATTTAAAAATAGTTGCCAATTTATTAATTCTAATTAATAATTTTGATAGATTACAATTAGTCATAATTTTTATACAATATTTTTATATGCCATTCCTTCTGGAAACGATTAAAAATTATGAAAAAAGAGGTATAACTATGGTTTTCAAGGGATAACTATTCTAAAAAATATCGTTTTCCCACTTTGAATTAATAAACCAAAAAATTGCAACAAAAATTAAACTAACATAACATTAATTTAAAAAAAAAATAATCGTTTTGCTTTGCGTTTTGCAATACAATTTTAAAAACCCCAATATTAACATTTGAACTGCCCTAAGACGTTGAAAATCAAAAGAAAAATTATTTTCAATAAAAAGATAATACTTCAAAATATGTAAAATTAAAGTAAATAATAAAAAAATCTGTAAAAAAATGAGTAATAAACAAAATAATTAAAAACGAGACTCATTTTGTTATTTTAAAAATGATTCAAAATTAATTAATTTAGATTTGGAGTTGTTTGCAGCTGTTGTATGCAATCTCTAAAACTCGTAACTAATGAATTATATTTAATTTAACTTTTTATCATTATCTTTTAATAATAATTCCACTAAAATAAGTTTTAAAAGGTAAATAAGCAATCTTTATTTTCAAAATCAGTTTTTCTAACTTTTAAGCTGTTTTAAGACGCTAATAATTAAAAATTTGGATTAATTTTTTATAAAAACGATTTTTTTAGTAAATTATGAGTACAATATAAGTTAAAATAAATAAATTTATCATTTATATAATGATTTTAATTCATTAAAAAAAACTTTCAAAAATTGATTTTTTTTTTGATTTCGGAAAAACGTGATTTTGAGCTTCCAACTCAAAAAAAACTATTATACAACATTTTTATTCTTTATCGCTTTTTCATGACTCTATAATCTAAGGAATACAAAAAAACGTATCAGCAAGGTGTGTCTTCAAATTTTTTTTTTTCAAAAGGTTGAACATATAAGCGCAATCTTTTAGTGGAATTTCTCATATACATTTTTGAAACAAAATTATTTTAAAAAAATTCATAAATTTTTTTTTTTTGAATATTAAATTATTGTTTAATCTTTTATCTTACTTGGAAAATAATAAAAAATAGGTATTAAACAATAAATTATTAATAAAAGTAATTATTATTTTAATATAAGATTAATTAGTCATAAGAATATTTTGATAACTTATCTATCATGTTTTTTTGCAAAAAGCTAATATTCAAAAGAGTATTAATAAGGGAGCGCGACGTCCTAAAAAATATATTTTTTGTCAGTTTAAATTTGAACTCATAGCTATGAGCTCTCAAATAGTCACATTTTGTCAATACATTTAATTTTGAAAGTGGATTTTTTTTTTAAATACTTAAAAAATTTAAATCATATGGCATCTGAATTTTTGAACTTTTCAAAAAATGTATTCTGTGAATCTATAATAAGCCTACCTTTCTCAAATTTAAAAGTAAGTACATTAATTTTATTTTTATACTTAAAAATCAATATTTTTCTAAATATTTTTGATTCCTCATAGAGGAACCATTTTGATAGATGAAATTTTGAGTTTCGATTCTTTGTCATATAAACACTTTTTGAGACTCCGGGAAGCTAAAGAACAAGTTTTTAAAAAAAGTCTCTCTCTCTCTCTCTGTGTGTGTGTGTGTGTGTGTTTAAAATAAATAAAACAATACACATTATTTTGATGTGCAATTAACGTTGCATAATTCTCTCCTAATTTACGTTATAGCTGGCTTTTGGTCTCACGCTATTGTGCCAGGTCAGCGAAAATGAACCTGTGGGTTCTTGTGTCGTCTGTGACGTTAATACAAATATCGGATGTACAATTTATTATTCATACATATCAAATATTAGGAATATCAATTTTGACCTATCATACGTAACATTTTTGTTACAAAAAAATACAAAAACACCTTGCAAAAACACCAAATTTTTTTTCTCTTTCTAATTTATTTTTATAGGAGTACTAGTTTTAGGAAACACGCTTATAGTAATTTTTTGGGTCTGTTACTTAGTTTAAAAAAAATTTTATTCTCAAAATTAAAAAACAAACAATAAAAAATTTTCAATATTATTTGTTTTTTTATGTATTACCTCATTTAATTCTATGAAAGTAGTAATATATGAAAATATGAATTTTACTCGATATCTCGAATTGGATACTTAATTTTTCGAAAATATTTTTCTCAAAATTTTTTGCATAAAAAAATTAAAAAAACAGCAATATTTTTTTTTCTCTTTGGATGTAGTACCTAATATTTTCCTATGAAAGTACCATTATCTGAAAATATGGTTATTATTCGATATCTCCAATCTGACCCTAAAATTTTTTAACTTTTTTTTCTCAAAATATTTTTGAATGTAGTACCTAAGTTTTTCCTATGAAAGTACCAATGTCTGAAAATATATGGTTTTTACTCCATATTTTTTTCCTTCTTGAAAGTAGTACCTCATTTTATTCTATGGGAGTACTAGTTTTAGAAATATTTTTTATAGTCAATTTTTTCAAAATGTTTTAAATAAAAAAAAAAAAATAATAGAAATAATAATTTTTAATTTTTTACTTAATTTTTTTCTATGAAAGTACTAATATCTAGAATTATTTTGAACAAAATCCTAACAATCATAATGCAATGTCCACGCATAAACTACAAATATCCCATGATTTTGAATGAGATAATTTTAAAATTCTACATAAAGAATCCAATACTAAAAAAAGATATTACTATTCATTAAAAAAAATAATCAAGTAAAAAAAAAATGTAAGTTAATAACGCTGAATAATCAAAAATTAAACAGTGTCATACAATAATTTAAACCCATTATATTAGTAAAGCATAAATTTTACAGTTCTTAAAAGTCTATAAATAAAAACCCCTCTTTAATAAATCCTTTAAATTTTTTTAAAAAAATAACCATTGCTCAGATATCAACAATTATTACTTAGTCTAAAAAAAGTTTTAACAGTATACAGACACACAATTTTTGAATTTTATGTTATGAAATAATAATTTTTATACATTTAAGTAATTTTAAAACATAGGAACATAAGAATATTTAAATGTAAAATTAAGTTTTTTTAATGGTATGTTTTTAAAAAATATTTATGTAATTCAAAATATTTCAATTTAATATTTTGTAAAATGAAAAAATTATTTCTAAAAAATAAAGGTCCTGAAGAGGTTCTCAGTTTGAGATTGAAATATTGACAAGAATGAAAATCAAAGTTTTTTGAATTTTCTCTTATAATTTGTCCAGCAAGGTCGTTTTTAAGCTGAAATGTTTTTACTAGGTAAAATAGACTATTAAGAATATTTTGTTATTGTTAATGAGGAAGCATAGTGCCAATTACTTGGCAGCGTTTTTGACTTTTTATTGCTCATAATTTTTTAAGAATATTATTTGCGGTGAATTCCAATAAGCTATAAATTATAATACATACATGACTGAAGGGCCTTGTTCGGACTTTAAAAAAGGAATTTTTTATTTTTAGTTTTTGTAAGATATTTTTTCAAAAAAAATGAAAATGAGCCATGTATATATGTATGTATGACTGTAACCGGTGATATTTAACAACTATTATTGTATTAAGACGTAATTTTATTTTCCAACTTTTATTTACCATAAAATCTCGATATACTTCTTTTTTTTTTTTAATTTGGATTTAATACCTCATTTTTTTCAATGTGAGTACTAATATCTAGAAGTATCATTTTTACTCGATATCTTGAATCTTATAATTTATTTTTTGAAAATTTTTAACTCAAAATTTTTTTCACCAAAAAATACAAAAAATACCATTTTTTTTTTTCTTTTTTAACTTACTACTTAATTTTTTCTATGGGATTACTAGTTTTAGAAATATCGTTTATAGTTAAATTTTGGATCTGATACGTAATTTTTTTGAAAATTTTCGTCTCCAAACTTTTTACCGCCAAAAAATACAAAAAACGCTAAATTTTTTTTTTAATTTTTTTTTTTTATAATTTGGCAATAATTTTCTTACGTTTCAACTGTTTTTGTAATTTTTAGCAAAATTTAAAAATAATTTAATTCATAAAATTAAGTCCTCGTATATTCTAAAGTTTTAAAAAATATAATACAAGAAAATAATATATTTTTATCCTAGGCCGTCAAAGTTGGCTTCGTCTCGGATGGCATCGCGTGATCTGAGCGATTCTTTTTTAGTTAGGCTGAGTCCAGATACAGTGCGATACGCATGCGACAATGAAAAGCGTGCGTTAAAATGTATTGAATCCCTATACTAAAATCGCACGCTTTTTCATTATCGCATGCGAAACGCGCTGTGTCTGGACTCAGCCTTATAAGGCTGTGTCTACATAACCACACCGCACGGCGTAGCCCAATGCTATTGGTATAAGAGTCACGTGACGCCGCAAGCGCAAGCCTATATATCAATAGCATTGGGTTACGCTGTGCGGTGCGGTTATGTAGACGAGAGCTAAGCTAATGCTTCGCAATCGCGACTGGAGAATACGTGCTTTCTGACCGTTAATAAGATAAAGCTAAATTTATAGAACTTCTGGTTCAGTTTCTTTTATACTTTTTAGTATTTATTTTTATCTTCAAAACCTCCATTAGAATCATTTTTAAAAAACTTTTTACTATTTTTAGTGCAGATTTCAAGAAAAAGGCTTGGTTTCTAATTTTAAAAATGAACTACCTGAAAACTCAACAAGACTGGTGTTTCAGCTGCTTTGCCTGATTCGACGAAAAATAATACCTTAAAGTAGATATGGAATTCTGGATATTTCAATATATTATCCTGAGACTTAATTTTCACGCTACTATTCAGTTGAACCTACCTGCTAGTTTGTCTTTTCATCGAGTCCAGATTTAATAAAATAATGACAGCAAATACGGAGGAAAAGTCGCAAGAAAACGCTCGCTCAAAAACTCGTGGAAACAATGACCTAAGGGCGCCATTCATTAATTTGCTGAGCTGGCACGAGATAATAATACTGTGGTATTGTAGCTAACATGGTATTGAAAATCAAAAAAATTTTTTGAACCATTTTTTTATTTTATATGTTTTGTTGTAATTTTTAAAGATTTTTTATATGTTAGTTTTTGATTAATTTATTCATTGAATCATTTAAAAAGTACGATTTCATTTTTAAGGCAAATTGTTTTCATATTTGAAAAGTTACTTTTGTTATGGGGAAATTTTGGTTTTTGGATTACTCGTAACTTATTAGGCGATTGAACTTCCCAAACGATAAAAAACCTATTTATTCGAGATTCTAGATATAAAATTTTAAATTTTATTTATTACGTAATTTAAAACTCATTTTACATGTAAGGCTTTCAACAAAAAATGTTATTTAATTATATAAAGTTACTATAAATATTTTTTCACAATTAATTTATTACTTTATCGAAAAAAAGTAATGAAACAAAATTAATTTGGTAAAATTATGAGGGAATAGAATAATTTTCGAAATCGGATAAAATTATATTACAAATAGGTCAAAAATTTAGGCGTAAATTATATTATGTCTAAGTTAGCATAAAAAAATTTTTTAAAAATTTCTTATAATATAAATTTAAAAAATTTAACTAATATAAAAAATTTTAAAACTGAATCATCTATATATATTTTAAAAAATATTCATATCTTTTTATTAAATATAACATTAATGATTAAATTATTATTTTTTATTTCATTAACTTTTTGATTTATTTACTAAATTATTATTACATTTTATTATCTTTATCTTTTTGATTGTACTGAAAAAGAAGTGACAGCAACGTCATCACTTAAAATAATTTTTAACCAATTACTTATTTTTCCCTTTTCGAAGAAATCCCCCGTTGAAAAAATATAAAAAATGTATCCTCTCTTTCTTTATTGTAAGATCCTATAGAATTCTTTGAGTATGGAATATTTCTATAGATTTTCTGTTGTGAAATACGCTGATTAAGATTGAGTAGAATATAAGAATCCTTTTTTCATATAATTTTTCTAATTTATGCACTGCATTGGTTATCATGTATTCTTTAATTGCCTGTAATGTTTCTGTTTTTAAATTAATTGACTTAGCAAAGGTTCTAAATAATTTGTTTTTTGGTATATTGTTAACTTATTAATTCCATAGATATAGAATAATATTGAAGGGTTTTGATTGTTTATTCGAATCCAAATAATGTATCTTTTTTAGATAGTTTTCGTTATAACCTTAGGATATTAATTCAATAAATTTTTCTACACCGTAAACGTGAGAGCAATAAGTAATTTTCTTTATAAATTGCTTTTTTCAGTAATTATTCTTTTAAGAGAATGCTTTGTTAAAATGAAATTCGATGTGCTCTATTGCTTCTCATTTTCATAAGAAGCGAGAATTTCACTGTGTTTAATATTCTCACCCATTTGATAATGTGTTCTGATTTTTATTCCATAAAGTATAATATACAAACCCAACTGGATCCATGCTTTTGACATTTCTCAGATAAATTACAAATCAAATTCTAAACTTAGATTAGAAATGATTTTAGCGTTCGTAATTTTTTTTATAAGTAATTAATTAAGTGGTCTATTCACGAACGAAAGTTGTTAAAACTGAAAATTATTCATTTTATTATATTACTAAACGTGGTATGCTTAATTAATTACTTATAAAAAAAATTACGAACGCTAAAATCATTTCTAATCTAAATTTGGCACTAGGTCGAATAGTTGCCTTCTCGAATTGAAGAAAATGTCAAAATAAAGTCAGTGGATTGGCCCAGACGCCGTAGCTTAGTTGACTAAAGCGATTTCACTAGATATGAAAGAATCGTGGGTTCGAATCCTACCGGCTCTGGCATTTTTTTCAATTCGAGAAATATTTATAAATTCACTTTTTTTCAATTAATTTGTGTTTATAACATCATTACACAATATTCTGATAAAAAATTCTTGGAAAGTTCATAAAAAAATTTTTCAATAATTTTCTATCAATAATGCTGATGTTTACGACGTGAGTATTTAAAGGTATACCACGTTTAGTAATATAATAAAATGAATATTTTTCAGCTTTAGCAACTTTCGTTCGTGAATAGACCACTTAATTAATTACTTATAAAGACTAAACTTATTTTTATTTTAAAGATTTATAATAATAATCTTAATTTAGAAATTAATTACAAGTTTTTTAATAATATAAGCGTATATAGTATTATATCAAATGTATTAATCATGTAAACTTTTTGCACATAAAAGTTGTTGTATTCAAATTCTAACTTATGACAAAGTAATTCTTTTAATACATTAAATATAATTATTTTTAAAATTACTTATTAATTTATTCAGTGTCAATGTATGCATCTCAATACACAAGTTTTTTATTTTTATTACCGCCCATTTGCATTAACGGTCCTTTATCCAAACAGGAGAAGATTGAGATAATGTCGCATGAGTCACACCTCTTTACCACGAAATTAGTAGAGTTTTGCAGTATTACTGCAAGTTTTATTTGCGTAAAAATCGGCATGCCCGACTGCTTGGCTTATTCCCAAAGAATTTTTAGCGGTATGGATGGATGACCTCCACGTATAGAGTGTCAAATTTATTAAGACTTTTTGTAACGTAAGGTGGCACCCTTTCGAATAGCACTCCTGCTGGATCTAATCCAAAAATATATCCTATAGGTTTCTTACACGGTGGGGGTTTCTTAGCATATCGTCCTGCGTTCCTAGCCACATGCGCACCTATCTAGGGAATGTCTTGCTAGGATATTGGATGCCAGATCTACGTTCACATCGATTATAAAATTGATTAATGTAGCCACACATTTTCCCACGAGATTTACATGTTTTGCGAGAAGAAAGTAGTTTATTGACGTTGTGCGCATGTGTAAATTATACACCATTTTTTGTTTTATGCTTGTTTCCGTATATGTGGTACGGTCATTAAAATCCAATTTAATAGGAATCGAATTTCCTCTACTATCATAGAATCCAGAATTAAAATCGCCCCTTGCATACTTGATTCTATCAGAATCGTAGTTGTCTTTGAAGATTGTATTCGTATCAAAATCCGATTCCTCTAAACGAATAAGTTCCTCCGCTTGATAGTCATCAAATGCAATATTATTAATGTTATAAAATGGTGATGAAGCTTCTTCTACTTTTCTTTATAATTAATTAAACTTTTTATGATTAATAATAATGATATTATGAGGCTGATATAGAATATATATATATATATTAATATATATACATACGGGAACCATTATATATATAATAATATATATACATACGAATTTGGTGTGAAAATAACGCAAAACGACATCCCATATTCTAGCTTTATTTCTGCATGGATTTTCTTAAGATTCGGATAGATTTTTTCACAAGACCTTAATTTCGTCTGGTGAATAGCATATTTTACCAAATTTTTCCAAAAATGTCATTTATTTTTAATTTTTGCAACCCCAGTATTCGAAAAATAAGGTGATTTTTAAGTAGAAAACGGAAAAAAGCATAAAACAAAAAATGGTGTATAATTTACACACGCGCACAACGTCAATAAAAATTAGTGAACCAGAAATAATTATGACCCATCTTGACATTATTATAAAAGAATCATATTCATAATCCCTGAATGAATAAGTAACGACGAAGACAAAGTAGTAATAAAAAATGTTGACTTTTATGCCATTACTGTTGATTGGTTAGCTGTTTCAAAAAATTATAACTACATTCTTCTCTATTCCCTTCCAAGGAAATTCCCCTTTCCAAGTTATTTATGTTACTTGCTTTATTAGAAACTGAAATAAAAGTATAAATTAATTTTTTTAAATATTTCTAACGTTCCTGTAAATATACTGCTATTCTTTGATTTATCAGTTCCTTTATAACCGTTTTGCTAATATGGTCGAATTTACATTTCTGGTAAATTTATAATTAAGTTATAAATTAATTATCTTGGTTCAATTTTAATCTGTGAATAAAATAAATGGTTAATTGGTAATTCTTTAATGCACCCATTTGCATTTGCGTTTGCAAAATTATTGTATTATTTTATGATAAGTATTCATGTTATTATTCAACTTCAAAATTTATTAGAGTTTGTAACGAAGCTTTTTCACTTTTGAGTTACCAGAAAAGTTTTTTGTTATCACTAACAAATTAGTATAATAACTGCTTTTGCATAAGTGCATATTGTAATGGTTTCTTTATAATTATTTTGAGTTTTTAATCACTTCTTATCCCAAAAATATTTTATTGAAAACACAAGCCTTTTTAACAAATATTGGCCCAGTTACACTTAATATAAATTTGTAAATATTACAGTCGAATATATCTATTTAATATAAATACAAAAATACATTGAAATTTTTAATATAACGTACGAAATTAATATACTTTTTTTTTATTTCTACGTGTAATTAACACGAAGTATCAGGAAAACAATTAAAACTTTTTTGGGATTTATCAATTTTTCAAAAATAATATCAACCTCAAAATGATCATCGTGTAGTTGATATTAGCTATAAATTAGAAGAAAGAAATATTTATTGTATTTTTTACCTGTTATTTACTTGTAAAGTTTATATTAACTCAAATTTAACAGAGATCTTATTTAGATTTTTTAGGTGAAATGATTTGAATTTCTAAAACTTATTAATTTTAAAGTCATGTTTCTATAAAAATAATTTCTAAAAATGGGATGGATAAAATAATTAAATATACTTTTTTTTACTTTTTATACAATAATTTCTAATAATTGTTTTATTTTAAGGTTGAATCGGATAAATAAATTTGATAAATATCATTTTTTTATTAAAAATTTCTGAAAATCAAAACTGGAAAGTATTCATTTAAAAGATTCCGATATTTTTAAACTTTATAACATTAATTATTCTTTTAGTTTGAAAAGAGAAAAAAATAAGATTCTCTCGCTTTAATTTTCTCTAATTTTTGTTTAAACATGACGTTTATATTTGAAAAGAAATTGTAAAAAAATTTTTTTTTAAATTAATATTTTGAGAAAAATTTTTAAAATTTAACCATTTCAAATTTAAAAAATTTGGCGCAATGTTATTTATTAAACTAATAAACTCATATAAATTTATTTGGGATAATAAAAAAAATATTTTTCTGTTGAGTTTAAAACGACCTTGCTGGACAAATTATAAGGAAAAATTCAAAAAACTTTGATTTTTACTCTTGTCAATATTTCATTCTCAATCTGAGAACCTCTTCAGGACCTTTATTTTTTTTTTTTTATAAAAGAAATAATTTTTTAATTTTACAAAATATTACATTGAATTGTTTGAATTACATATATATTTTACATACCATTTAAAAAACTTAACTTGACATTTAAATATTCTTATGTTCCTATTTTTTAAAAATTACTTAAATGTATAAAACTTATTATTTTAAACATAAAATTCAAAAATTATATGTCTGTACACTGTCAAAACTTTTTTTAGACTAAGTAATAATATTGTTGACATCTGAGCAATGGTTGTTTTTTAAATTTTAAAGGATTTATTAAGAGGGGGTGTTTATTCATAGATTTTTAAGAACTATAAAATTTATACTTTACTAATGGGTTTAAATTCTTGTCGCGATATATGACACTGTTTTACTTTTTAAAGATAAAATGATTTTTTTCTAGTTCGTTCAATTGGAATATATAAAAATTTTTTAAGAAACATCAAATTTTTTTACTTTCTTACGTTAAAATATTTGACGTTTCTGTTATCAAATTAAAATTTGTTGAAAGTGAAATAATGAAAAATTTCAGAAAATAAAAAGACATTAAGAATTTAAAAGAAAAAGCATGATTGACATGCAGATTTTATAATATTGTTATTTATTTCATTGAAGTTTTACATGAAAATTTTATATCAGGAAAATTCGATAATATGATTTACCCATAACAAAAGTTCCTATAAACATATTTGCCTGGTGAATGAATACAAGCATAAATTTCTATTTGAATGTACAAACAGATCTTATATAGTACTAATAAAAAAAATGTACCATGAAAAATAAATCAAATAGTAGTAAACTGATTTATAAAATTAAAATTTAATTAATTTTTAGTTAGGATTCTATGTATTTAATTAATAAAATAAAAAAATCTTGTTTATTATCATAAAATACGTGTATTTTTAATTATTTTCCTATGTACTTCCTGTAACCATTTTACTTTTTTAGTTGATTTACGGCTTGTGTCCAGAAAAATAAAGAATGTCCCAAATGGCACGTAAATTACCTTCTAAGGCGAAGCCAAGCAGTGGCCAGGAATCATACTTTCGTGTCTACTGTCAAGAAAATATAATTTTAAAAAATATTTTAATAGTTACAAATCCATTCAGGCTATTATTATGAATAGTTAAAAATTGAGATTCAGAAAATTAAAGAAACGAAATCTGTGTAATAGTTATAATTTAAAATTTGTAAAAACAAGTCTTTTAGGCCTACAATAAAATGTTCTCTGTCTGCTAAATCTCGATTTTTTATCATGCATTTATGTTCTCTTTACAATAGTGAGATCTTAACATCTGTAGCAAATTTACGATTTGGATTCTATAAGAAAATGGGAAATTTTTGGCAAATATAAGGTACTCTAAATTAGTTGTACCATAAATAGTTTCTGCGCATTGCACCGCAGTTGGACTTGCGCCCCCCCCCTTCATTTTTCGGATTTTGTAGCTAGAGCCGGAGAACCAGCCTAAATATTTTGAAAAATAGCGTCGCTTTTTTGTTTTAAATAAATAATTTTTCTGGAAAATAGCCACGAAAGTACGATTTCCTGGCTACTGCGCGGCCAAGGAAATCCACATATCTCGCTACTGCCGCAGAAAAATTTTAAACGGCCCTTTCTTAATATACTAATTTACGGCTCGTGTCCAGAAAAGTAAAGAATGGCCAAGGCGCACGTATATTGGTATACTGTGATTTGGGGCATTCTTTATTTATGGACAAGGGTCGTATAACATTATTCTGTGTCTGTGGCGAAAAAACACGTCTTTGCCGGTCCCGTAGCGTCCGGGAAATACGTGCTTTACCAGAAACAGCTATTTATTAAACAAGGGATAAAATATTGTATTTGGCTTTGCATGCAGTTGAGGATGCAAAACTCGAACCCCATATTTTGTCTCGTGCTGTAAAATATAGTTTTTATGTTTTAGAACACGGGAAAAAATATGGGGTTCGACTTTTGCATCCTGTCTGCACTCGCTCGCTACCCTCGCTCGTGCATACAACTGCATGCAAAGCCAAAACCAATATTTCATCCCTTGTTTAATAAATAGCTATTACTCGACTATTTATTTGTGCATTCATAGTTATCGAAAAATTTAGGCATTATTCAATTAGACAAAATTATTTTATTATTGTTAATTTAAATTAATCATGGAACCCATAATATATAGGAGATTTGAATTTAACTTTACCGCGAAAAATTTAAATTAAAAGTAAGGCGGCAATAAATAAAAAGAAAATAAACTTGTAATCTTATTCATTGTTTAAATTATAAATCAATTTTTTTTCAAATAACAACGACTAATTTAATAAAAATCAATGCAGATATTGCAATAAAACACACTATTTTTAATTGGATTTGATCAGCTATATAATAGATTTATTGCACCTGTTGGATATTGAACTCGAAACAACTGTAAAAAATTACTTTATCATATATCTAAAATTTAATTTATGAATATTTTTAATATATTTATTTAAAAAATTAAAAGGATTATGTAAAAAAAATTACATTAAAATGTAGAAGTGATTTTATTGATGGTATTATAATTGCAATGGCAAATCCAAAGGGTATCTGAACGGATGATTACCCGGTTTTGAAGAAAGATTATTCAATTTTCGAACATAAAAAAATTTAGGTTGTATTTGGTATACCTACTCGAGCAATACTCTATTCAAAAACAAAACAAAAACAAATTCCACGTTGCGAACCCAAGAATATTTATATGCGGAAAACGGAGATCCCTTAAATCATTGATTGATAAAACAGAATACATTCAGAATAATTATATGGATTTTGGTTTCAAAACAGATTCAGTAGTGGGGAGGGGGGTATTGGGCGAACAGCTCCTCTAGAGTGTAAATTTTATACGTTTTTTTGGACATTTAAAAAAAAATTTTATAGGTACGTTTTAAGATGCATTTTTTAGAAATTCGACCCCACCCCTTCATTCAGGAGTTGGTTTCTGCAGAAATCCATGGATCCACCCCTGGTAATAAAATGATAATCCTAAGAGGATATATAACTCCAGGGTCAATATCAATAGTAATGATTATAAATCAGTAGTTTGAGGACTATAGCCCTTGCGATGTCTGAATTAAAACGTTTCAAAGAACCCGTGGGGATAAATAATAATATTAAATTTAAAATATTTAAATAATTATAAATAATAGTTTTAAAAATAAAATATAAAGAAAAAATAGTGTAACTCACATTGATAGGTATAATTGTAATAACAATAATAAAATCTCTTTAATTGTTAACAATAAAATAATGTATTTTATTAAAAAGTTATCATTCTAAAAATAATAACTCTAAAATGCACGATTGTCGATCAGCTGATTATGACAGCTTTTTGTTTGTACTTGTAGATTCTAAAACTAACACCAGGCGCGCTAAAGTCGATATAATTTAGCGGTAAAAAAATAAAAAATAAACAAAGCGACAATAATAAAGCTCCAATAATAAGAAATTAATTTATCTTTCTCTCCACCATAGCTGCCCAAACGTTTTTCATATTTGTAACAACCCAATCCCTTTATCGTTTAGCAATGTGAATAATAAATTTTTATTACCTATTTCATATAATTCTAAAAGTAAACTTTTTCTCCAAAAATTCTTTTTTTATTTTGAATAAAATTTATAAAATATTGAATAGTTTTTTAATCATCAAGTTGTATTATTATCAGAGAGATTTGCAAGCAATTTATTTGTTTCCAAGTCTGAAATATACATGCTGAGAATTCATCAAAGTAAAATAGAGTTAATTTAATTTTGTTTTAAATATTTTACTATTTAAAATAAAATTTTTGAATTACAAAAAATTAGGATTTTGGAACAGCATATTGGTAAATAAAAAATAATCAATTTATAACTGTTATAAAAAAAGCATTATTTATTGTACACAAATGATTCTCAAATATTATATAATTAGATATATTACTTTTATTTTGTTTTTGACAAAGCAGAAATAATTTCTGTCATCAAAGAAGAATTTATTTTTGTCCAATTTTCTGATTTATTCAACTTGTTAACATTTTTTGCAATATAATCAATTGCTTTCATTTTTAAATCATCTGCATTATAAGAACTTGCTAAAATAAGATAACTTATTACATTCCAAATAGTC
The DNA here is from genome assembly GCA_022575985.1 of Anagrus nilaparvatae. Taxonomy (NCBI): domain Eukaryota; kingdom Metazoa; phylum Arthropoda; class Insecta; order Hymenoptera; family Mymaridae; genus Anagrus; species Anagrus nilaparvatae. The sequence continues at coordinate 4,091,158 of JAKSXM010000246.1, read as the reverse complement.
ATATTTTTGATCAATTCCAATTCGCACAGTTTTTTCAGCTCTGAGATGTCATATTTATTGGCTGCTAATAAAAGATCTTGAGCAACAAATTGATTCATATATTTCACCTTATTTGTTTCAATAAAATTCACCAGTTCTTCAGCTGCATTAACACTAATATCTTTAATTTCAATAACTTGTCTCTTGTTTAGAATTTCCATAAATACTGGACTTTTAGAAGCTAGAGTAACTTTATTAACCAAGAAACTTTTATTTCTAACTTTCAGTTCTACATCACTATTTTTTTTATCACTTAACACTGAGTTATCACAAATGCATGGATCATCATTTACAGTAAATCCAATATTTAAATTTTCAAAACTTTTTTTAATTTTACAATTTATTATCAAATTTTTATTTAGAATTAAAAATATATCTAGTTCACCTATAGAAAATAATGATGATCCTGAAGTAGCAAAGAATTCTTGAGAATAATCACGAAAAAAGTTATTTTTACGAAAATTTAATTCTCCTTTCAAAACTTGTGATTTTCTGAACAGTTGTTCATTTTCATTACAAATAGAAAATTTATAATTTATTGTCCGATTAGTATTATTTTTATCAAAAACCCAAATGCATATGAAAATAGAAGTTTTATTAGCCTTTCTTCCTGCTGGAAAAAAAGTAAGGAACCATTTTAATTCCCCATCAAAAATTGGAGGTGATGAAATAAATTCATTAATTTCTTTATTTTTCAAAACATTTTTAGCGTCGTTAATAATCCATTTAATATTCAATTCATTTCTAAACACGCGGACATCACCAGCACGTCTATCATTCATGTTGGTTATATGAGTTTAACTATAAATGTATATATTATAAATTAACGATTTCTTAATTATCTTGAAATTTAGTCCAAAGTTAAAAATATTTAAATATTGTCGAATTAGATTTAATTTTTAAACAAAATTAAAAAACTAGCAAACTCTTATAAAGTTACAGCTTTCAGGATTCAATTTTTTCGGAGCCGTTATAACTTATATTACAACTTACACAACTGAGATTAGTTTAAAAGAAATAAACACTTTGCAAAAAAAAGTCGCCATCTTGGAAGTCACGTGGTTATATAATTATATAGTAGCCGCGCTTTTTAAAATTATTATATTTATCTCTTGTTAGTTAATTGATTTATAAACACGTGAATAAACAATAAATTGTTAATTTCAATTGATTTTTAATAAATAAATAAATAAATTTTAAAAAGCGCGGCTTAAGCTTAAGGGCTAGTCTCTTTTAGATTATTTTAATCCTGATGGTGCTTTGACTATAATTATATAGTATAGTAAAAAATTTATCTATGGAACAACTTTTGCATATTAGTATATAAATATTCATTTAACTACTAATAAAATATTATGCTCAAACTTTTTAAATAATCCTGAAAACCAGATGAAAAAAGTTAAAAATTTTCATAAACTTGATGCAACCATATAAGCCAAATTTAGACATTTTTTGTAAAAACAGAAATTTTGTGAACAATCATATTATTTATATACATTGTTATAAGGACTTGTTCAAAATTTAAGGTTATCGGAGGGTATGGTGTCATCATAATATAGAATAAAGTTGTATACATTTTTATTTATGTTCTCTTATTCCAAATGATTCCCACATACTTTTATTACTTTTTTTTTAAAAATAGCTTTATAGACATAATTTGAAATAATCGTAAAAATTCCCAAAAATCCTTTTTATATGAATTTTTTACTAATATAATAAATAAAAAAAATTATTAGGTACAAACATATATAATAACTTATATAAAAATATTTATTTAAATAGCAAAAGTTACATAATATATTTACATTTTATAAACAAAATAAAATTTTTTAAATTTAATTTTATTAGACAAAAATTTTTCATTTTCAAAACAAATTTACTTCTTTCATGGCTTTATTTTTGTTAACTCAGAAATAATATCAGTCATTAAATTTTTATCTAATTTTGACCAATTTTCTGTCATTTTTAATTGCTTAATATTTTAACAACAACATCAATTGTTTTTATTTTTAAATTAATTGCATTATGTTCACTTGCAAAAATAAGTAAATCAATGGAATTTTCAAAAATAATTTTTTTAATCATCTCCTCTTCACATATGTCTTTTAGTTCCCCCAAACCATATTTGTCTGATGCTGTTAAAAGATCTTGTGCCAAGTTTTCAATATTTTCAACTTTGTTTGTATAAACGAACCGCAACATTTCTTGAACTGTATCTTCACGTAGATCGTTTATTTCTATTATTTGCTTTTTATGAGCCTCATTGCTTTCAAGAAAGTTCAAAAATATTGGACTTTTTGAAGTCAAGATAACTTTATGCGCAAAATATTTTTTCTTGCCAACTATTAATTCTAAATCACTATATTTTTCATCATTTAGAAAATTGCTGCAATCTAAATAAGATACTTTTTCAACAATTTTGGTAGAATTAAGATCTACATTGCAGCCAAAGTCCAAAAAATCATTTTTATCAATTTTACAGTTTATTATGAAACTTTCATTAGCAGCAAAATATTTGTCTAGTTCACTTATGGGTAATAATTTAACACCTTTTGCAGAATAAAACCCATTGAAAAATTCTGAATATTTTTCAGTTTTGCAAGATCAAAATTTCCATGTAATAGACCAGTTTTTGTAAATGTTTCTTTCTTTTCACTCAAAACAAAGAACTCAAAATTCACAGAATAATTTTCACAGCAAAGAAAATTTTCTTTGTAGAGGCAAAGATAAATTCTTACAATTTTTTTATTGACAGTTCTACCAGATGGGTACAACAAAATATTCCACGCTAATTCTTTGTCTCTGAAGGGCGGTGACAAGATATTTTCATCAACTTCCTTGCTTTTAAACAAGTTTTTGGCATCTTTAATTGCCCATTCAAAGTTGACAGATAAATTAATTTTACCAACACTATCAATCTCACTTATTATGCTATTTTACACAAAATCAAGTTTCACTATTATTATTATTCACTGTCAGGCCTGTTAACTACGTGTGCGTTTATTAATTAATAACAATATAATATAAATTTACGTGCACCGAGCAATCCAAGCTTATCTGATTTAAATGGAATTTGAAAGGAAATTTTTCGTACTTGTTTTTAATTAAGTTAGGAGTTAATCAAAAAGACAAATTTTTTTATAATATAAATAAACCATTGCCCTGAGAAAAAAAAATAGTAAAATTTAATTTATACTCGAGATCACATGTATTGCCATTACTTTTTAACACCCAATTGTCACAAAATAACCCATGATCAAATTAAAAGACTTCCCGATGAAAAGTAAATTACTATATAGATGAAAGCTCAGGCTGTTAAAAAAATGACGCGATGGTTTGATCTCGAAGAGTTTTTGAGCAATAATCACAACATGCTGCGTATATGCCCTATATTTCGCAAAAAGTATAATAATTTAATAAAACAAATAAGTTAGCCTCGAAAAAAATTTTTTTATGCCCAATTTTACGTAAACCATATTTTATTTATTTTTTACATTTTTATTATTCATTACTTATAGATTTTAATATTTATGTTTTTTATTTAAAGATTCAACAAAATCAACTCTATCATTGGATTCACCACATGATGCAAGTGATCTTACTGCACACGATACCGCAAATATTGAAGGTAATTTTATTAATATTATAAAATAATATTATCAGTTTACTTTAATCTTTTTATTTAATTGTAAATTATAAATTTATGCATGCAATGATTAAATTGTTTCGACTTATAATTTTTAAACCTATAGGATATTTCAACTTTTTTGCACTGAATAATGGCTATATTTTTCAACTATTTAGATTTCATTGAGAATAAAAATAAAATTTTATTAATATAAATACATAAAAAAAATAACAATAAAATGAAATAAAAGAAAGCAGAAACTGAATTCTTATAAAAATATTAAGCTTTTTTTATTGTTTCTTTTAATAAAGGTGGTACAACAACGAAACCCTGTAGACGAGGTAGACGCCAAAGCGGAACTGCAAAGAGTATCGGGTCAGCTGACACAACAGAAGTTGGTCCAAACAGGAGATTCATTTGGGATTTGGACGAAACAATTATTTTATTACAAAATTTAATAAATGGCGTTTTTGCTACAAATTTTAGCAAAGATGTACCACTACTAAGTTAGTTATGCTATAGGATGGAAGAATTAACATTTTATATTGCTGATAATCACTTTTTCTTTAACGAAATCGAGGTAAGATGATAAAAAGATTTTATTTATTTGATTATAAGAAAAAAAAATGCAAATTTTTAAATGGTTATATGACAGAGTTTGCGCTCGCAGGATTTCGACCAGGCGCACATCGATGACGTTTCGTCAGATGACAATGGCCAGGATCTTTCAACGTATAATTTCGCCACAGATGGATTTCATTGTGAAGCTGCAAGCAATGGTATTTGCTTACCTTCTGGTGTCCGTGGTGGTGTTGATTGGATGCGAAAGCTGGCCTTTCGTTATAAGAAAATCAAGGAAATTTATTGTAATTACCGAAACAATGTTGGTGGACTTCTTGGAACTCCCAAAAGAGAACATTGGTTAAGCTTAAGGGCAGAAGTTGAACAACATACAGACAATTGGTTAACTTCGGCTGTTAAGTGTTTGAGTTTAATTAACAAAAAAACAAATTGTGTTAATATTCTCGTCACGTCCAATCAGCTTATTCCAGCACTATCAAAAATTCTTTTGTATGGTCTAGGAGGACTTTTTCCTATTGAAAATATTTATTCAGCATCTAAAACTGGTATGATTTAGAAAGATTTTTTCTTTTATTTTTTGGATGTTACTAATTATTACATGAAAAAAACAAACTTTTATTTAATGAATAAATCGTTACCTTGTGATTAAAATCCCCAGATTTAACGCATCTGCAAATATATAGATTGAGCTGTTACCATCTTTTAGTAACTCATGTTCAATCTGGAAATTCTGATTATGGTGGCAGATTCATTTAGAACAAAAAAAAAACATCACTTTTTCTGAATAGGTTATAAGTTGCTAAACATTTTCTTTTTTTTTCAAAATGGCGCCGAATACAGGTGCTCAAAGTTAGACCTGACTTTTGATTGTGTACACAATTGCAGCCTCCAACCTTTTTCCAATATGTTGTAGAACCCAAAAAACCAAAAAATCGATTTTTTTTTTTTCTAAATGAATCTGTAAACTTAATAAAGATGTATAATAGTATACTTTATAAAAAAAAAAATCCGCTTGCTGCAAGCGGATTTTCCGTATCTCACCAGTGAAATTTTTTACTTACTCAAACAATTACTAATGACCTTAAACGGAAAGAAGATTGAAATCAATATTTCTTTAAAATGATTGTAAGTAGATAAAAAAAAAATTGTTCTCGTAAAATTCATTATACAATATTTATTCACATGTAAATTAATATAATAAGTATAGAAAAAAATTTTATTATTTATCTAATCTCTATATTAGAGTTAATTTTTGGATAATAAAAATTTATTACAGATTTTATTTTTTTTTAGTTTAAGGAATTATGCATTTATTTGAAAATTTGAACGCTTTTCTGCTGATGAGATTTTTAAGAACCTCGTCCAATATTTAGGGCTTTGAGGTTTTAAAACCACTGGGTTTCAATAAACTCCAATTTTTTGCTGGGATGAGATTTAAGTGTGTAATCAAAGAAAATATTAAATATTCTATTAAACAGAACCAAAATCTGAAACCAAACTTATAAAACATATCAGTTGTTTTTTGAGATTTAATTACAAACCAAATAGTATGAAACGCATATTTTTACTTTTCAAAGTTTTTTTTTAGCCGATATATGTTATTTTTTAATATTTTTAGATATTTAGTAAAAGCTAATCTAACAATTAATAAAATTTAATAAAAGAAATAAAAGAAATAGCAAAATACTAAATAACTACAAAATACGACAATGTTATAAAATAGGATTTTTTTCATAATCTTTAATATAAAGCTGCAACCTCGCCAGCTAACCAAAATACTTCCAATCAGTCTCATTTTTTCGGTATACGTATCAACATTTATTTACCGTACACCACATTTATTTGTTGTTAATTCTCTCATGGCGATAGTCCAAATGCCTATTCTTCCCCCATAGTGATCAATTTTGAAATTGCTGCCAAAATTCTAATTTTTAAAAGAAACAAGTTATATAGGCCTCAAAAATTTTTTACAAGTCCTTAGTTTCCAAAAAATTTTACTTGTCTTTTTATAATTATTTGTTTAGCAGATATGATAATTAAGGTCAGAGTCCCATTTTTAGGGTTTTTTAAAAAAAGTCAATTTTAATCTTTATCTTTAAAATGGAAAATTGGTATCCTTATGTAAAATTTTTCGCTAAATCCGAATTTTCAGTCAGATTTTCATTAGGTCACGTGACTTGATGGGAAATTCGAAATTTGTGAAAAATGATTTTTTAAAAATCGCTATTTTTCAATTTTAGTGCTTTTAAAATAAATTTACCCAAAAAAATGATTTCATATGCTAAAAGTATATGAAAAAACATACAATTTGAGACCAACAAGATTCAAATTGAGCTGTCTGCAGCTGAGGTATATAAGCTAGAAAAGGCAAAGCAAGAAAGTTGATTTTCTCGCACATGCGCAGTTCAAAAAAAAATTTTGACCCCAGAATCGAATTTAACGGGAAATTTCCTATGGGGTACTATAAGGAAAAAATATTTTATTGTAAAGTGCGCGTTTGTGAGAAAAATTAATTAACATAAATTTCTCAAAAATTAAAAATTTCAAAAAATTGAAAAAAAACAAAAATTGCTGTAAAAAATAGAGGATTGGATCTAAAAAGCTAAAAATTGGGGAAAATTATTTTTTTTTATGTATACTTTCGACCAAACATACTTTGGAGTACATTCTGAGACTCGAAAATCCAAACTGTATACACTTCACAAATATTGACCCATATATAAAGCATAGATTTAAAATTTACTACTTAAAAGGTATTAAGGTGTACATTTTTATGTGAATTTACACTTTTCGATTTAGAGAGTGTTTCGGTATTTGAAAGCAAAAATTACAGATGGTCATCTAAATTTGCTTATTGTTTACCATTCGACCATATTGGTAAAAAAAGATATCATTTTCAAGCTTACTTAGAAAAAAAAAATGTTTAAATAGTCTGAAATTGCCTATTGTGGGCACCTGAATCATTTTTAGTAACAACAGCTTTCATATTCGTGTTTAGCGGCCCAAAAACCTAAGTTTTACTTGGGAATATAGAAAAAACCTAAAAAATTAATATAAAGTTGCCTATTGCGGGCAACTGAACCATATTCGGTAAAAACCGATATCATATTCGTGGTCAGTGAGCCAAAAAACATAAATACCCGATGTAAAATACCATCTAAAGGATAATTTAATTATGAATTTTTATAATAATATTTTCTGTACTGCGGCCCGAAAGTACGTATTTCCAGGACACTGCGCGTCCTGTTAATTAGGTCCACCTCGGAAGGTAATTTACGTGCGATTTGGGCCATTCTTTATTTTTAAGCGTAAAATTCTAAAATTTAGTTTCCTATATAAAAATAATAAATTCTATAGGTTCCATTTAGCCCTGATCACCCCTATTTTTACGCTTACAGAAGCGTTTTAGCTCAAAACAAATTCAATGGAATTAGGAGTAAAATTTACCTATTAGAACCGATTTGGAACTAAAAAAACAATATTTGAAGTTTTTGGGAAAACTACCCCTAGTTGCAATATAAGGGTTGAAATCCAATTAAATATCCTATAAACCTAAAAAATGTAAGTTTTTTGAACAAATAAGTAATTTTAAATGTTTTTTGGTATCATTTTTTTATTTTTATGTTGATTTATCCGTCATTTTTATTTTAGCCCCTTTTTCACCCCAATTACCCCTATTTTTGGGGCATTTGAAAGGGTTGTAAGTAAAATCTGACTTCAGATTCGGTAAGAGCATGAAATTTTACTATAAACATGCAATTTAAAAGCCTCTATCTATACGGGAACCTATTTTTTTTTTTAACTTTCCGTTTACGTCCGCTTGGGCGTAAATGGGTTAAATTAATTTTTTTTACGCTTATGTTTGAAAAAAATTATAGTAATAAAATTTTTTAAATAAGTTAAAAACTGTTTAAGATTAGTCAAATTAGAGTGAGAAATTTTTTTAAATTGGGCGGTTTTTAAAATTGATAACTAAATAGCTTATTACAATAAATCTATTCACGATGAATATTTTAATTGGGAAAAAGTATATTACAACGCCACAACGAATCAGAAAGTTGATCTAATACTAATTTCACTGATTATGTCAGCAAAAGGAATAGGATATTTTGACTTTTCCATACCATTGCATTAAAAATAATTTTAAAGGATCTAACATTTATAGTACATTGAAAGATTTAAAATAAATAAATAAATAATTGAGTCAATTTATATTTGTAAAATATATTTAATCTTGGGAACAATATAGTACATAAACTTTACATGCTTTTATTTACAAATTTTTAATAATCACTGTCTTTATAAATTTGTTAAAATTTAAAAGATGCTTTAAACACAAAAAAAACAGGTAACGTTTATCTTATATAGTTAAAAAAAAACCTGATTTCAAATATTATCCATAACAATAACTATCCTAAAAATTAAATAAATTATTTAGCTAAATTGTAAAGATCAAACAAGAAAAAAGTATGCATGTGTCTGTACGCATACCTTTTTTTTAAAATAATTATTGATACTAAAATTTATCTAAGCGCATTGCTGTGAATTTAATTACTTATTATTTACATTGATTCGTATCGTGTATAATTAAAAATTGAAACTAATCATAATTTACTATATTTAAGCTAGCTATAACAATTAATTAAAAATATATTTTTTGTTTTGAACTTTTTTGCGTTATTTAATATAAAAATATACTATTAAAATTAACAAATTAATTTAAATAAATTATGTATCATTGTATAATACACGGTGTTTCTCTTTTCATGAACATTAAAAACTTCTTTTTTTGATTTTTTTGTATAACAATTATTTTATGAAATTCTTTGTGCAAATTTATGTTGATAATTATTATTCCATATGAGTATTTTTTTGTGTCTAATTATTAAAATTAAAATGTTTCTGTATCTTCACACTCTGTTGTATTGTGCCCAAAAACTAAAAAAAAATTGTAAATTTTATTAAATAAAGAAATATTTTATTATAAAAAATTGAATTTTAAATTTTATACCTTCACAATTTTCACAATATGGTCTTTGAGCAGGAATTTTTCTATCTCCGTTTGAGTTCATATTTGGAAGTATTGCATCCTGTTCTTGCTGTGGACAATCTTCTGTTTCATGTACGTCAAATCTATCACAAATATCACAAAACATTCTTGGTGGTGCTAATTTTTTTTCTAATATATTACTAAAATAAAAAAAAAAAATTAGTTAATTAATCTTTTCATAAATTATTATTCAATTATTCAATATCAAACAATAACTTACTAATTATAATCATCAACTTCATTAGTTGGTATACCAGTTTCTAAAATTTCAATTTGTAATTTCATTTTATCATTTTTCTTTTGTAAATCAACAATAACAGAATTTAAAAAATTTGCTTCTATTTTTGCAGATTCGTAATCTTCTTTTAGTTGTCTATACTCTGAATCTAAATCGTTATTAACTATTTTTATTTTTTCTTCAGTCTTTATTACTGTTGTTGTATTTTTTGGTACATCAATCTAAAAAAATTTTGATTTGTTAAGATTTATAAAAATATATTAATCGAAAAATTTTTTACCTGAATATTATTTGTTAAATTTTTAGTAGCGTTATTTAATTTTTCCACCGTCTTATTATATTGAACCATTAATTCTTGTTTGTCATTTTCTCTGAAATATAATATCAATTAATTCACTAATTTACTATCAATTTAATAATTTAATTACTTACAGAGTTTGCTGAGATTCAAATAATAAGTCATTTTTTTCATTAGCTTCGTTTAATTGCTGTATAAGATTTTGAATATTATCTTGTAATTCTTTTTCAATAGTCTTAAAATCACTAATTTTATTATTACTTAATTTTAAATCTTCTTCATATTTTTTTATTGAACCAATCAAATTTTTATATTTTTCTTCAAATTCTTTTATTACTGACTGAGATTCTTTAATTTTATTTTGGGTTTCCTCGATTAACTTATTTTTTTCATTTAAATCATCTTCGTACTTTTTAAATCTGTCATTTGAGTTGCCAATTTCTTTTTCAAAGTTTGAAATCTTATTTTCCAGTTGTTCTTTACTTTTTTTTAATTCTTCAATTATTAAATTTTTGGAATCAATATTTTCTTTATACTTTATATTTAATTTTTCTATCTCTTTTTGATTTTCTTCTATACTCTTGTTATTCTGAGATTCACTTAATTTTTTATTTTCAGCTATTGAATTATTTAAATCGTTTATCGTCTTTTCTTTATTTTCTAGTTCTTTTTGAAGTTTGTTAATATTTTCTTGTAAATTCTGTAAGTTTGTTTCTAATTGAGATGTTTTTGTATTTCCGTTACTAATGCTACCACTTAATTCTAATATTTTTGAATCTTTTTCTTTAATAATATTTTCTAATTCATTACATTTTTGACTTAATTTATTATTAGCTTCTGTAGAATCTTGTAAAGTTTTATTTAATTCTTCTAATTTATCGCTGTACTCAGATTTAGTTTTTCTTAAGTTTGTACAGTCTTCTTCTAATTTTCTTAATGTATCTTTTAATGATGCTGCTTCATCGGATAATTTTGATTGAAGAGAAGTTGTCGATGATTTAAGAGAATTTACTTCAGCAATAGCTTCGTTATACTTAGCATTGATTTCTGAATATTTTTTATTTATTTCAGATAATTCTAAATTAGATTTTTTTAATTCGGAACTTAAATTTTCTAGTTGAACATTTTTTTCAGAATTATTTGATTCAAGCTGTTCAATTAGTTTAGTTTTTGACTCCAAAGATTTTTGAAGGCCATTTATAGATACATCTTTTTCGTTTTGATTTAAGAGAATCTGTTCTTTTAACTGCTCTGATGATTTTAAAGTTTCTTTCATATTTAAAATTTCTGTTTCTAAGGCATTTTTTCTACTTTCGTAATTTTCCTTATTTTCATCTAAAATTTTCTTATTTTCTATTAATTCTTTTTCTACTTTACAAATTTTGTCCTGACTTTCTTTTAGTTTATTGGTCAATTCATTAATTTGTTGTACTTGGTCTTTAGATGATTGTTCGAGTGAATTATTTTTTTCATTTAGTTTTTCTTCAAATTCTTTATAACCACTTAATTTTTCATTAAGTTTTTTAATTTCTTCTTTTTCTGTTTTAATTTGAGATTTAGTTTCCTCATTTTCTAATTGCAAAGTTCCAACCAATGAATTAGATTTGATTAATTCTTGTTCAACTGTATTTAATTTTGTCGTTAATTCTGTGATAGATTTCTGTAAATTAAACTCTTTATCTCGAGCTTCATCTAATTCCTTTTCTTTTTGTTTCAAATCTTCATTGTATTTTACGAGTTTTTCTGATGAATCTACTGAAGTACTTACAGCGTATTCAATTTTTTGTTCCTGAAAAATAAATAAGTAAATTTATTTTTTAAATGAAAAATTTACCTCATTATTTGGTTTCAAAAAACTTACCAATGCATTTTTCTGATTAGTCAGCTGATTTATTTTTTCTTCCGCTCTTGACAAATTTTCATTAGCAGTTGTTAAATTATTTTCATACATTCTTAATTCACTTTCTAAATTATTTTTAGTTTGTTCCAATAAAGTAACTGCATCTTTAAGTTCTAAAATTTTTTCAGACAAATCATTTATTTCTTGATCTTTACCAGAAATTATTAATTTTAATTCAGCTAATTCTTTTTCTAATTCACTGATTTGTGAAATTTTGTTAGAAACGTCAGTATTTAAATTTTGAATATTTTTATTTTTATCCTCTAATTGTCCTAAATAACTTTGTTTCAATTCTTCAATTTCATCGGTTTTAGACTTTTGTAATTTAGAATATTCTAAATCTTTTGTTTTTATACTTTCACTTAAGCTATTTATTTGAGATTTTAAACTTTGTAATTCTGATTTCAGTGATAATATTTCATTTTCTAATTTAAGTTTTTCTTGAGTTATTTTATCAATTTCTATTTTATGGTTGTTATTTAAATCAAGTATTTGGTTGTTTAGAGAGGATTTTTCATCTTCACTTTCTTTCAATTTTGAAGTCAAATCTGAAAAAAAATAAAAATTTAGCAATCTGTACAATAAATAATTTTTGCAATGAGATTTAGCTTACCTTTTATTTTATCTGATGTTTCATTCAATTCCTTTTCCTTAGCCGAATAAAGATTTTTTAGTTCTAGCAACTCTGAAGATGTTTTCTTATTCTCGTTAACATTTTCTTCCAATAAACTATTAAATTTCGAAATTTCATTCTCTTTATCTAGCAACTGATTTTTGAATGATTCAGTTAATTTTTCAATTTCATGTTTCTTCTCAGTTTTTAATTTTTCTACAACTTCTCCTTGTGAAAGTAACAAATTTTTAGATTCTGATTCTAACGCTTGTGTCTTAGTCTTGATAATTTCATCTTTTTCATCCAATTTATTCTTATATTCTTCGATTAATTTTTCCCTTTCTTTTGAATTTGATTCTAACTGGATTTTCATTTTCTCATTTAACTCAGATATTTCTTTCTGTAATTCTGATTCTTGTTCTTTGAATCTGTTTTCTAAATCATCGAAGCATGTTATTTTGTCTTTTAATTCATTCGTTAATTCATCAATAATATTTTGTTGATTTTTCTTGCCATCTTCTAGTGATTTACAAATTTGTTCCTTTTTGTAAATTATTTCATCTTTTTCACTTAATTCTAACAAATTTTTCTTAACTATCTCATCTTTAGCCTCCAATAATTTTTCAAGTTCTTCCTTCGCTTTCTTCAAATCTTCAATTTGTTTTTGTAATTCTAAAAAAATGTTACTACAATTAGGATAAATTCTTAAAAGAAATATTTATATCTAAATTACCTGATGTTTCATTACTACTCGCATTAGCATTCTGTAATTCAAGTCTTAATTTAGTTAATTCTTCTTCGGTTTCAAATAATTTTGTACTGTCAGATTCTAACTGGATTATTCTTTCACGTTCTTCTGATAATTGTGTTTCTAAATCTTTTATTTTTGTTTCATACACTACATTTGCAACCTTAAATTAAAATTTTTTATTTTTAAATATTTGTTTATTATTTTTAAATTAAAAATTAATTTAATTAATTAACAAAAATAAATAAAAAAAAATATTTTATGCAAGAATAGATTAGTTAAATTCTTTTATTTTTTCAAAAATTCTTACAATAAATCAAAAGAATAAAAAAAAAAGAAAATAAATTAATTAAATTCTTGAAACATGTATACATTTTTTTACAATAAATAAATAATATAAATATTACCTAATATTTACAAAAAATATAAATAAAAATATTTACAACAGCTTGTTATAAACCTCCACCTTTTTAACTATTTGTGTAAGAAAAAAATGTAGAATAATTTCTTTAAATGTTGGCAGAAAAATAACAACCATAATTAATTAACTAAATTAAAGAAAACAATGATTTGATGGTCAATTATATTAACTCACAGCAAATTTGCTTCAAATTCAATTATGAAACCAAATAATTAATCAAAACATAGAATGATAATTGAAAAAAATCATGTAAAAATATTTTTCTGCCAATTTCCATCAAACAAAAAAAACAAAAATATAAAATAAAGAATAAGCTGAGCATTTAAAAAAGTAATTAATGATTTTAGCAAGCAAGTACATTTTGATAATTGAATTAAGGTATAAATATTTAAAGACTGAAGCATTATGATGAAGAAGCATATAAAGTAAAATGAAATCTTCGCTAATTTTGTTTTTGATCCAAGTGAAATCCTTTGTATACTCACATTTTCATTAGTTTTGTGTTTCTGAAAAATGAATGATAAAAAGAACAAAAAATAAAATTTATATAAATTAATTGTATGAACGTTTAAAATATTTTTATTGAGGATCAAAAGTTGCCAAATGATTTTTTTTATCAGCGACTAGAAAACTTGTATTTTAATTAAGACGCGTTTACTCGCCATGACGATGAAAAAAAACTTATAAATCTTAGGCCGTAAGAAAATTTACTATCCGAGCAAAACGCCTCGGATGGTAAATTTTCACGATCTAGGCTATTTTTTAATTTTTGCAGATTTTTTGCTCAATATAATTTATCAATTGCTTGATAGCAAATTTCTCGGGTATGGCCGAAAAAAAAATTTTATCGCTGACAAAGAAAATCATACGCAACTATAATTTTTCAAAAAAGTATGGCCAAGATTACAATTTATCATTCTTGGACATCTAGGGTATTCTTTATTTTTATAGCTACATTTTACTGAAATAAAAATGAAAATGGAAAAATAATTTTGTTGTAGAAACAAATTGGAAATTTTTTTCAATGAGAAATCATTTTTTCTAAAAAAATAATGAGTAACTGTTTTTTGAGCAATTAATAAATGAAGTACAATGGATGGTATTACTAATTTGTTAAAGCTTTTGGACTTTTGTTTCACTTTTGTTCATGAATTATAGCACAGACCACCAACCTAATATGTGCCTCCTCACACCTTTCTACTATTGATAAAGAGAAATAATGGCAAACACAAATTGTTCCTTTTGGGTGAGAAGGTGCAGGTATAATTCAAATAATTTTTATTATACAATAAACAATTGACCATCACCAATTTTTAATTTTAATTGCAATTTTATAGAAGCTGTGCTGTATTAGATTTTCAGCTTATATTTTAGCCAATTTTTTTTGGGTTCTAAGCATTTACAAAATAAAATTTAAAAATACCTGAATATCGTCCTTATGGATTGATTCTTCTTCAAAACGAAACAATAAATCTTCACATTTTCTTCTTTCTTCATCCAACTGTATCGAAATAGCATTTTTTTCTTCTAACAATTTTGCTAAAGTTTCTTGGGTATCCTGAGCTGATTTCTCTATTTCTTCACGATACTAATAATTTAATTAACGAACAAATTATTAATTAATTTTTAAGTTTTGTTAAAAATATAATTTATTACCTTTTCATATTCTTTTTTTAATATTTCTAAATTTTTTTCAGCTTCGTCAGCTTGCGTAGCAGCTTTTATCGTCCTGTCGCGTTCGAAATCTCTCTCCTTTCGCAGTGATTCGATTTCTTTTAATTTATCTTTCAGTGTTTCCTATAAAATATTTAAAGAAAACTGATGTAGTCATCGATAAAGTTCTAATATCAGCAAAAAATGGTGCTTTTTAATTGTAATTATTAAATAATTTTTTTAATCGAATCCAAATTCTTCCCATAAAATATAAATTGAATAGAAAAATACAATGATTATTAAAAGTGGCTCGAATAAAGAGTCTACGAGAATTTCAAATGAACTCATTTTATTTAATTAATTCAAGAAATTATTAATTTTTTATAACCTTTTTAAAAAATTTTATCATTTTTAATACAGGATATGCTGAAGGTAACCTAAAAAATTCAAAAGTTTTTTATTCGAAAAAATTTTAAACCATAACCTTGCAAGCTATATAAGGTATGCAAAAATTATTCGCACATGAAAAAATCGAAAAACGAGAAATTTACAAAATAAAAATTTAATTAGGTATATGGTAAAATTAGACTTTCGAATTCGACACCTGAAAATTCTTAGCTGTATTCTACTCATGTATTTTATGAAATTCTTTAGAAAAAATTAGGTCTATAAAAGCAAACAAAATTTATAAAATTAAGAAACTTGATCAAATTTTCGCTACACATTTGGAAAAGTCGTTTGTTCTTGCCGCTGACGGAGAAAAATAATATAGGACCATTGGTAATAAAAAAAATGTCCCAAATTGCAGTCTACCATCTTCGGGTTAGCCTTAGAGAGCAATTTACTTGCAATCTGGTAGCCGAAAAGAATGGCTTCTTCATTTTTTTCGCCATGTTTCGCAATGAACTATTTTTCATTTCTATGTATTTATTTTCTTTTCTTTACGCGTTACGAAAACATCCAGCATTATTTCCATGGATCATCTTATGTGAAAATTATCGAAGAATCCAAAAATTGAGTCAATTTTCATTGGATGACAGAAATATTTTAAAAATGGAAAATTATGAAAATTCATTTTTTTTAATTTTAAATATTTAAAAGACAAGTACTATACTAACTATTTAGGCACCAGGAAAAAGTACATTTGAAAATAAAAAATTTGAACAAAAAAGTGACAATTATTGAGGAATTCGAAAAAAATTCTTTTGTTTTTCGATTTTTTTGAAGGTTTTTTTGAAGAAAAAAAACTGATAGAAAAACTGATAGCAGATTTAAAATCACCAGAAAAAATTGATTATCTCCTTTATTTAAAACTAAGGATTTTAACTTTATTTAGAGTGTAGGAAAAATAAAAATTAAAAAATTAGGTCCAATTTCAATTGCAAATTTAAAACTTTTTTAAAATCAAAGAAGTAGCTGCCTTGTTCAAAATAAAAATAGACTTGTATGTTAGCAAGCAAACAGTTTTTTTTTTAATTACAGAAATTCCTTACTTTTAGGCCATTTTACCAAGAATGGCTCATTAATAAAAATACAAATAAATATTTTTATTATCAAATAAACACAATATTAGCATATAAAAATTATTGAAAAGAAATTATTATAAATAAAATATATAATAAAATCATAAAATAAAATATTCTTAAAATTTTTATTTATGAATTAAAAATTATTTAACAAAAAATACATTCAGCTTATTTATGTATCCTAAAATAATACAATAATTACAACAAAGCACCATTTTTTAATAAAATATTTACATATAATTTTGCTCTGACTTCATTAATTAAACTACATTCAATTAATTAAAATAACGCCAAAATCAAACAAAAAATTAATCGATTATACTTTAAAAAAACTCAACGAATTTACGTAAATTCAAATTTCATGCAAATATAAAATAATTAGATTAAAATACTACAATTATATCAAAATTCAATTAACACAATTTTTTTATAATTCAAATACACCAACATGCAAAATATTCCCACAGTCAATTATGTAATACTACTTTGTTCAATTAATTTATCATAAACTACAATAAAACAGGAAAAAAAAAATCTCACCTGAGGTTTACTTCTTAATGGTGTCGAAGCAACTAATGCACCGACTTTTTTTTGTGGTAACTGTAACACGACAAAATAATTATCATGGATTTCAAAATAGTAAATTTTTATTTTTAATCATGCAAGGTCACGTGCAAATTTATAATTATTTTGTTGTGCAATATAATATACATTGAGATTAAAAAAAAAAAAATTGTTGTCAAAATAGTAACACTGCTTCTGGTTCTGCAAATCTTACCCTGCTAGTTGTAGACGCTCTGCTTATAATACTTGCTGTTGTTGTTGCTACACTCGAGACAGAAGCTAATGATTCTCTGGAACCTGATCTTTTTAATGATGTATTAAATGCTGCTCCTGTTGGTTTTGGCACAGAACGTGATGGTTTTCTATTTGCTGGTGAACGTGATACTTTATTTGATGGTGCGAATAAACCATGTTTTGAACGGCATTCGAAATACCTGAAAAGATTTTGAAACATAGAATAAAATCCTGAATAAAATATGGACAATAATAAAAACTTAAATCACCTTTTATCCCCAATAGAACCATCATTTTTTCCTAAAGGTTCATCTAATTCAACTCCGCACCATTCACCAGATGCGAAATCCGTTGGTCCTATAAATCTAAGTACTCCAGTTTTACTGCCTTGTGTTGATGACACAATAACTCTTTCTCCAATTTTTAATTCTTTTTGTGATATTGAGGCTAAACTTGTTGTTGAAGCGTCTAAATTTATTTAAGTTCGTGAATTAAAAAATTGATCGGTTATGCATACAATATGGAATTTTTTGAAAATAAAAGTATAAATACATTATTTGTTGATTATTCAGCTTTTTATCGAGCTTTTTATAATATTATAGATATGAATATTGTTATTTTCATTTTATATTTTTACCCAAAGAGGGCTTTTTTTGATAAATATAAATCTAAAAGTCTTTTTAAGAAACGTTTTAAAAAATTTAGTAGAATTTAAAAAAAAAACTGGGAATTCTGGCAGAAATTTTATCTAGGAGAGTAGCGATCTCCTAAATTATAAATTAATTGAAGGAAGCATTTGAATGTAAATTTAAATTTACATTGCCTGTGATAATCCTACGGTAGGTTTAATAATTAATATCCAGGATCTTTGTATATAGAAGAAAATGAGGTGAATGATGCTAATAAGAACCTGGGAAAGGTGGTACATATGGTGCATCTTCGATTTTAAGCTGATTTCAATGCAGGAACAAAATATGATAACAGCTGCAGTCCGTTACAGGAAAATAAATTAAGGAAAATTCCATATTATAAACCACCTGGTGGATGCATCGGTATGTTGCATTGATCATTAAACGATTTTATGTGTCAAAATATTTACTGCATATCAACATTTTGGGCTAATCGAAGGAACCATAAAATAGTAAAAATCATTTTTTTATCGTAAAACTTGAGTAAAACTTAGATTTAGCATAACGATATACTCAGCTATTCGCAAAATAAAATTTTTTATAAAAAGAGAAAATAAAACCACCTCGGGGTAATTATGGTGGCATTTGGGTGAATTGGGAGACCTATTAAATATTTGAATTAATTTTTTATTATCTTTCTGAATTTTAGCTCATCAATATACTAGAAAGCCACAGAATTTTATTTATTTTATATAGAAAGATGAATTTTTACATTTAGGAAGGGTAGCGAGAGGAGCGGGGGAGGGAAGGCCTGGTGGAATATTCAATGATCGGTTATTTAAGACTTCAGATTCGTTTTTAGCGCATCCAAAAACCCCCGGAAATCATACTCAAGTTTCAAGAACAAAAACTTTTATTTTTGTGGTCCAGTGTTATTTAACTGTTTAATTTAAGGCAAGACAATAAAATTACTGAGAAGTTTAATATATTGTCAATTGGTTAACGGAAATCCAGTCTGTAGAAGTATATTATAATACTCTTCTTAAGGCGAGAGTAAGATGGTAATGACAAATGCAAGAAGGGATAGGGTTCCATGTATGGGCACACATCACTTAGAACGAAAATATGCCTGAGTCTAAGGTAACTGAAGCAATGACCAAGTCCTTAGGGGGGTTACGGGTAAGTCTTTCAGAGTGATATGGTTTAAATATCGATACTAGGAGGTTCTATCATTCGAATAAGCCTGTACACGATAAGCGATGCAAAATAATTAGTTCGAGCTATATCAGGCATCCAATGTAACTGTCTTCTAAACGATGTTTTATGTAATTGCATACCTAGCTCATGAGAAATATCAAAATAAAACGCATTGCAATAGTCTAAATGTGGAATCATAAGGGACTCAAAGATCTGATAAGATAAATTACACCAGGATAAATTTCAATCTTTAGTAAAAAGTAAAATTATTGAAAACATTATTTTAAAAAATTTTATTTTAGTTTCAGCATCAAAAAATGACTTTGAAATACTCCATATATAAATGATTCAATATTTATTTAGAAATTTTCATGGAAATTTTATCATACATAAATATTAATATATTAAACTGCACAATAATGACGTATTGAGTTACTTCGCGTAATAAAAAAACTATAAATTACTACAGTCAAATCACGGGGGGGAGGGGTATAGTTTGTGACCTATACCAGATTTGGTCTACTATAAGTTTTTTGGGTCACTGATCACAAATTGATGGATCTTTTCTGTGAGAAATTTTGGCATCACCCTTAAATTTTACAAAAACTACCTATAAATAGGGGTCCCTCTAAATAGTCCCCAGATTTGGTCCATATGGGTTTTTTAGGTCGCTGATCACGAATTTTAGGGTCCTGTCTACTAGAAATTGGAACTTCATCCTTAAATTTGCAAAAACATGGAATACATCAAAAAGGGGTATTTTTTGCTAATTCAAGCGTAAAGCGCCTATTTTAGAACCCCGAAATTCGGGATCAGCAGTCCAAAAAACTCATGCAGACCAAATTTAGCCACTCAAAATTCGAATAGATCGTCAAAAATACCACTTTTTAGGGGTAGTTTTTGCAATTTTAAGAGTGAAGCCTCAATCCCCATGGAAAAAACCCCGATTTTTGTGATCACCGACCAAAAAAACCTACAGTAGACCAAATCTGGTGGTCTCCACAAACTTTACAACCAAAACTGTGATTTAACTGGAGTAAATGCCATAATCGCATTTTTAATTTTATATGCGGTCTATATTAAATAAAATTATTATGTGAATAATGTATTTATACTTTTATTTTTTTTAAATTTTAATTACAGAAGTTTTAATTGGAATTAATTATAATCAATTTGAATATAAATTAAATAAAAACAACAAAGTTGGAATATCCTGTTAAATTATGCATATAAAAACAAGGCATATGATTTACGCAATGGGTGGAACAAATATAAAATTGATTGTATGCAGAGAGACCAATCCTTGAGCACGTAACAATGCAATTCTGCTTGTAATAAAATTCCAAAATGTTGAAAAAGGAAAATCTACAAACAGTGTAACAGAGCTGTGAAAGACGGTGTACAGAAAAGCAGTAAAGTATCTTAAAAAATAAAAGGAAAACTTAGGCTAAAATCTGTAAGGCGCCGTAGAGACTACGGTAAATTAAGAAAAGATTTGACCATCTTTTTTTGTAATTGCCGTTGCGTCTTCAAATAATCTTTTAACCCAACCCATTATTAAAAATACTATATTTTATGTTAAATTATTGCGTAATCACCTTTTGCACCAAATTCACAGTAAAATAAAAAAACATCAAAACTACAAATTCAAATTTTTGAGAAGTAAATACAGCATGCATATCTGGCAGAATTTTTTCCTTCTGTTAGCTAACTACTACAATCACATTATACCTCTATAGTTTGAAACTCAAAATTTCAAATTTTATTATTAAAGTATATCCAAATTTTTCCTGTTAATAAAAAAGTATGCATATATATTTTGTTAGTATATCCCAACTTTGATATTTTTAATTTTATTCATACCAATTTATATACAAATTATATACAACAACAAAAATACAATAAAAAATTACAAATTATAACATAAATATGTGTATGTGTAAGTAAAACAAGACAAAAATACTAATTAAAAAAGCATTATATTATCTTGAAAAATTAAAAAAATATAAATAGCGAGAATAAAAAATCTAACATAAAATTAAAAATCCATCAACCTAATACTGATAACTATTTTTTCGTGGCTTACTTAAAGAAGGTGATCTTGATTTAGTTAAAGATCCTCTATGATGATGATTATGATGATCTGTTGGTGTAACTGGTGATGTTTCGTACATGTTTCCAGATGACATTGGATACCTTGTTAGCCTGGTAAGTCTTGAAAAAATTCCTTTTTTTGGTTCACATTGGAAATAACGTGTTCCGGCAACTGATCCATCATTTTTACCTTTAAGGTATTCAAAATTAGAATTTATTATAGCTTTGAATTTATTTGTTATCATAAAATTATTTACTTACCAATTGTTTCATCGAGGACGATACCTGCCCAATCCCCTGGGGCAAATTGAGTTTCGCCGATGTAGGCTATTTGACCAGGTTTTGTACCACCAACCCATACTCGATCACCAATTATAAAACTGTCGGTATCTTCTGTTAAAACTATGCTGTTATCTGTAGAAATTAAAAATAAAATGTCAGAAATTTAGGTAAACATTTTTTTATAAATATTTATTGTTTTAATAATTTTGAATAGTTTAAACTAAAATACAGATTTGTCCTGGATTTATTACAAAAAAATAAATCAAATTTTATGCATAGTTTGTTCTCGTTTTAGCCTTGTTGATTATAAATTCGCAAACTTTTATATCTAACGCATAAGATTCAAAGACAAAAGTAATTAATCTCAATCTGTCTATTTCAATTTTATTGGAGCATAGTACATTAATAAATATTAGGTACATTAATAAATTATACATATTAATGTATAATACTATTACACGCGTCGTAAAAGATTCGCTTGATACATTTACTTCGCATTTATTTGTGCGCCACTTAATCCATAAAATTTTATGTAAATAAATGCAACAATGCTTGCCCCTATGTTTTTTTCAATTTTTTAAATATTTTAATTATTTTACGAGTTATTTTACATTAGTTTTCATTTTTCATTTAGCAAGTTTTGTTACAATTAAAACCGTAATTAAAACTAAAATACTATAGTCCTTTATATTCCAATTTCTTGTTTCAGTTGGAGAAGTATCACCTTGCGCACAGTCGAACTTTACGCACTGACATTACGAATTTATCGCACTTTTAAATAAAATTATTTATAAAATTCGTGACATAAATGCATAGGTATTTTACCGAATACGATTATAGTCAGGATTATAGTCCCTCAGTGCTACGCATTCGGTCTAATACAACTTTATGTCCCTTGTTTCATAAAATACTATTTTTGAAAACTTCTAATTAAACTTTAATTAACTGTCTATTCTACTTGCTGTAACCATAGTAAACCGAATAAAAATACCCTTAAAAAAAATAGCTATTAGAACAAATTTTTACAAAATTATACAAAAGCATTTCAAAATTGGAGCATTACAAAAAACAAATTTTTTACAGTAAGCTATGTACATACCATGAACTCTAAACTCTAAAAAAAAATTTTCATGCTTGAGCCCCAATGTGCAATTTACCAAAACAACAAAAGTATGATTTTTCTTTTTTAAATACAATGCAAAAGCCGAAAAAAGCATTTAAATAAAAAACTATTTAAAAAAAATTGGTGTGTCCTGTTTCAAATGAAATGAAAGTATTTGGTGATTAAAAACAATTTTTAAAAGCACAAATCGATTTATAAATGTAGAAAAAATCTAAGACTAGCAAATAATTACAGAAAAACTATTGCTTTAGACAACGTTTAAATTGAAAAAGCATCCATAAATTTTAAAATATATCTTTTTGAATAAAACTTTAATTTCGCATTGAAAAATTTTTAACTTTTTCTTAAAAAGCTATTTGCAATCTATGGATAATTTTTTAAAATAAAATTTAAAAAAATTAAACCAGGAACCCAGAAAAAAAACTTAGAGCAATAAAAAAACTTTAAACAATAAAAAAATCTACAACTTACCTGATCCTCTACGAAATCCAGCTTCGCTAAAACGACGTTCATTAACTTCCAATATTGGCTCCATTGACTTTTTGACTTATCATGCAATATAGAAAAATGAATTTTCCAACTAAAAGCACAAACAACCAAAAAAAACTAATACAAAAGCCTTTAAAAACAATTTACACATAAAAATAAATTCAAAAGTATAAACAATTTTTTGCTACTTTTTTACAAAAACATTAAAAATTAAACAAGCATGACAAATTTCAAGGTGCTAAGAAATAAATTATTCAAAAAACGTTTGGACACGTATTAGTTTGCAGTTTTATGTTTGATTTATGTAAATTATACTTTTCACACTTTTTTTAAAAAAAATACTTTTTTTCATGTTTTTGATAACGTGACGAATTCTTTTTTCTTTTTAATTTTATTTTAAGTTTTGTTAAAAATTTAAACAAAACAAATTTTTAATTTGGCTGTCTAAACGTTTTTTTTGTTGGTTGTTTACTAAAAAATATTTGGAATTTTAATACACAGATTGTGACAAACTGAGACAAATTAGAATTACAACAACAAATTACATTATTAATTTTACGTTAAGGGTACATTCTCCCAGTTTTGAGTAAAAATAAGGTTTTTTTCAGATTAGTTTTCTCAAAAAGTTTATTGCAAAATAAAAAGATTTTTTACAGCTGTTTTATATACTTATAATGAACATAAAAAAAAAAAATTTTTTAATCTGAAAAAAAACCTTATTTTTACTCAAAACTGGGAGAATGTACCCTTAAGATATTTTTAATTTAACAAAGTAATAAAAATATTCCCTATTTTTTTCTACTAAACTTTGTACAGTTTTTAATATTTTAATATTTCAGAAAAATCCAAGGAAAAATCATAAAAACTTTGTCAGTATTTGAAGGCAAATCTGTTATTTTTATTATTATTATTATAACAATTTAGGATAATTTTTAACAAAAAATCATTATACTTTTGAATCTTCTCATGAATTTCATGCATAGTAAATTTACAACACTAAATAGTAAAAAATATACATGGGTGAACCTCATGAATTACTTTTGAAATCATTTCACTGGTTTATTTTTAATCTTAATCTCACTAGTATCATCGATTTAAATTACACCGTTTTTTGTTCTTTGATTATGACAATTATGTGGCCCGAGATGTGGCCTTAGCGCTAGCCAAAACGATCCTGTAAAGAAGAGTTGAAAAATTAGATTTAAAAAAAGGTAGGTAAAACATGTCTTCCAAATCAATTTGCACAAATAAATCTTCGAAAATCAAGTGAGACGAAATTTGTCGATTCAACACGTATTACCTCGGGTATTGAAAGCACCATAAGTTGAGTTGGGTGGTTTGCACCCCTGTTTGCACCCTGTTTGCACTAGTCTTTATTTGGTCTCCATACTTATATAATAGAGACAAATTTAGAGGTAAATTTAAGTTCAAATTTAAAAATTAGCGAGAAAATAGTTAAGATATTCTCATTGGTGTTTCTTTGTTAGGTGAATCGTTTTACGCGAAATTTAGAAAATATACGGCGGTATTACTCGGGACTAGCGTTGGAGTAAAAATGAATTCGTCAATATTACATATCATTTCCAAATTATGCCGCGGGTACATTTATTGAACCCCATAAGGTTCAATTATCCGGTCAGCTCGGGTCAGCTTAAATCACAACAAGTAAACACGATTAATTTGCTTGAATTTTAATTTTTTAAATTTTGTATGGAATCACCCATATATATTAATAATATAATTAAAAATAAAAATGTTTATATAATTAATTTAGACGTATTAATTTACATAAATATGCATGCAATTTTAATAAACACATTTATAGATATAATTATGAGGTAAAGAATAGAAATTTTTTACAAAAAATTCCAATTCGAGACTAAGCACATAGAATGAAAAATGATCGGAAATGCTAGACATATAAATGTGTACACTTAATTAAAGAATTTAATTATAATTCACTTAATTAAATTAAAGGATATAATTGTTTTTCTATGCAAAGAAAAAAATGCTGTTAATTTGTTAGTTTTATTACTTAATTTTTTCATGCATTCCATTAATTTAATAGTGCATATTAAAAAAACGAGTATTTTCCAGTATCTGAGAAATATTTTTACATTTTTTAAATTATGTGCGATAACGAAGTATTTATAAGCGCACGTAAAACTTAGACAGAAGCAAAAAATTGTAAATAATAATATATAATTTTACTTTACTTAAATTAAAATAAATTTTTTTTGGCATTTTTTTTTTCAAAAAACCGAGTTTAAAAAACCAAAGCCAATGTGAGGACTGAATCAAGCTACTAAAAATTACAATATGTAAATTAATTAATAGAAATATAAATCTTTAAATAAATAATTAGTTTTATCTATGTTTATTTATTTCAAGA
Source organism: Anagrus nilaparvatae (assembly GCA_022575985.1). Classification (NCBI taxonomy): domain Eukaryota; kingdom Metazoa; phylum Arthropoda; class Insecta; order Hymenoptera; family Mymaridae; genus Anagrus; species Anagrus nilaparvatae. The sequence continues at coordinate 4,065,458 of JAKSXM010000246.1, read as the reverse complement.
TAAAAATTAATCATCTCCCAGTTGACAAAGACTCAGTGTCTTAGTCGAGTAAGGAAATTCTTTTACTTGGAAATATTTTTTCAAAATTTAATTTTCCCACGCGGAATTAAAATAATAGTAATTGAAATGAAAATAATAGTAATTAAATTAATAGTAATTGATGATTATTGATTAAAATTTTACAAATATTATTAATCATAGATTACAGGTTAGATTTGATGTATTTGAATTCGGAATGGGCTCGAATCCTGGCTCGAATTGGGCTCCAGGATAAAAAGTCACCTGATATTCGAGGCTGAACCGCTGAATAAGTTATTTTATTATTGAAAAATGTGTTCTGTTCAGGTTCTGTTAGTATTTACAGATTGTAAAAATCTAATATTTTAATATTACTCTGTATTACTCGCTTAGGAATTAACAATATCAAAGAGGTCCTGAATACGAGGGAAAAATTAAAACAATAATTCAACAAAATAAAGTAGTAAGCGTATCTCCTGATTTTACAAACATACACACGAAGATTGTCATTATAATACACGTAGGTTACAGATTTAATATTATATAGAGTGGGTTTTAATTACGTAGGTGTTAAATATACAAGCGTGAATTAAAAAATTATTAATTTTTATTTTAACCGATTATAATATTATTGCTTTTGATTGATATTTTCTTTCAAACTGGTTTTTATTTAATGGGTACACATTAAAAAATTAATTTAATTTATTAATATTTAATGGTTTCAACCTTAATTTGATTTTAAAAATTTAAATAAATGTCATTTTTGGAATTAATTTATTCTGTAGACTTTATTATCTGTTTCTGTTCTATTTTAAGATTTTATTATAAATAATTGAATTTGTTTTAAGATTAATGGCCTTTGATTGAATTTTTTATTATGTAAATATAAGACAATAATTGTTTATAGGTACTCGTCTCAATTTTATAAAAAATATACTCGGAAATGATTTTATCCTATTTTTTTCAAATTGTTTACCAATTTTTTACTGAATTCGAAACTTGGATAACGGATTTTCAAGGATTTTTTTTAAAATTTCTACAAAAATTAAATCATAAGTGACTAATGATGAAACATTCCAAAAGAGTTTTTTGCTCAATCATCAAAATAAACAAATTTCACTTATTTATTCAAAAAACATTTTCACCTTTTTTGTCATTATTTTTTGTCCTTACAGTAAAAACCATCTTATAATTTATCATTTTATCAGTAAAACACATACTTCACCAAACATAGATAACAATTATTGTACTACTAATTAAACTACTAGCAAAAGTAAATAACAAAAAAAAAACAGAAGCTTCATTCATTAACACTAGTTTATGAGATCAGATGTGATGTTATTTATAGAGCAGAAAATTTGATTAAAAAAATAAATTATTAATAAACCATTACACCAAGCAAGATTTTTTATTCTACAAGTACTTACAATAATATTTTAACAACACGCACAAAATCACGTTTTTGTTATTTGTACAAAAAAAATTTTGTCCTCGAAAATTAAAAAATGAAACGTCTTTTTATTAGAGAGGTAAAATAACAACTCAAAGCTTCGATACAACTTCCGAGCAGTTTCTATCCGATTCTGAACGATCTTTAAAAAAAATTGTTGTAGGCGTATCAATAATTTTATTCATCTTATTTAAATATTCTTTTTTTTTTAATTTTTATCTTGGAAAATACGTAATTCTATTATATTCTTTATGTAATTTATGTTAATCTTTTATTTTTTTAATTTATTTATATTATTTAAGTAGACTGTAATATAAATATGGTTGTAAAAGTTGGTTTTGAGTTTATCAGAATGAATTTTCACTTAAATTTGTTTTTTATTCTCATAAAAGTTTGTCGCTCTTGGCTCTTTTTTTAATAATAATTGAAAAATTTTTTTCATTATTTTATCAATCTATAACGTATTACCTCACATTATCTAATTATCCTTATCGCTTAGATGTTACATAAATTGAAATTTAAAAATTTGAAATAACTTTAAGTTATTCATTAATTTATCTGATTTTAAGTACTAAACAGATTAAAACATTTGCCACATTTTTATAGAAATAATCTTCACTTACCTTTTTCATGAAACGTTTTAAAACAATTTTTAAACATTAATTTAACAAAAACACAAAACACTTAAATTATAATAAGAATTAATATTAAACTTACTTGCTGCCGATGAAGGCGATACTGGAGGTAATGGAGGTTTTGGGGTACAACATTGTCGAGAAATTTTTGAAGGTAGCCTTAATCCTGAAGGTTTTGGAATTTCGCTAGGTTTTTGGAGTTCAGTAGGTTTTGTTGCAGGTTCACTCATTTTTCATTCACTATAATTCTATCACATTCACTTTATTGAAATAATTAATAATTTACAAATTTTAATAATAAGTTCATTGCATACTTCAAAAGTAATGTAAGATTAATATAAAGGACAAACTTTAAAAATATTAATAAATTAGTTAGTAGAGGAAAACATCATTCTATTCTTACCCTTAAAAAAAATTATATCATGTATAGAATAACATATCACAGTTTCAATTGCAAAAAGTAACAATATATTTTGTTCATGATCTTAACAATTGACAACTTGTTTTTTAATTTATATAATATAAATCAATATCAAAGCAAACAAAATAATAATTTATTTATGTAAAATTTTTTAGTGTAAAAATTTAAAAGGTGTTAAATTTATTCATTAAGAAATTAACAAACAAACGTTTTGCACATTTTTAATAGCATTGATAATAACAGATAATATAAATAAATATCAATAATTTTTAGTACCTTTTAACAATAAGGTCAAAGTTAACAAACATTTTAATTATACATATTTCTTTTGTTTTCAACTATAAAGCAATAAGTAATATTTTTATTGTTTTAGAAAGCACTTAATAACAAAATATTTAGGTTAAATAAAACTTGTGATTTTAAAACTTTAGATTGTATAGAACTTTAAAATACAAAGCGCAATTTTTTGTTTATTATTATTATACAACAATATTTTTAATTAAATTTTTTAAATTATTATTAACTATTAAAAAAAAAAACAATAATTTAATAACTTTTTTATGTAACAATTCACTAACAATTCATAACAATAACGTCAAAATGTTGATATAGTTGTACGCATGAAAAACTAGCAGAAAATTGACTCAGATGATAAAAAACAATTAGAGTTATTTAAAGTTTTCTTTGTTACCAACAAAAAACCAATGGTAAGGCAGTTAAAAGCAGCCAAAATTCAAAGTCTCAAAAATTCTAGTTTTTTCGGATAAAATCATATTTATGATTGTATGTAAGAATAATAAAAGTTTTATTTTATTTCATTAACCGTTTTAATTCTTTAATTTTCCTTTAAATTAAATATAAATAAATTCTTTGTTTGTAAAATTGAACTCAAAATTGATAACTGGTATCGAAGTGAATACTTTTTATTTAAAATTTTTTATTATGTAATATAATTAACATTAAAAACATCTATAAGTTAAAAATATTATATGGAAATATAGTTTCATAAAATGTGGAAAAAAGGAAAGGTAAAACACATAAAATTAAAAAAATTTCTTTCAAGCAATAAACAATTTTTTATTTTAATACAAACTAATATGGTACAAAATTTATACAGATTGAATGAACGATAACATTTTAACATGATATCGTGCCTTACATTTTCACATAATAAGCTCACATAAATTTATATGAGCTTTTTAGATGACTGTTTATTCAAATTGTTGCTCATATATTTATAAGAATATATTTAGAGATATTCAACATAAACAATATAATGTATTGATCACTAATAAACGAGCACATTTATACTTAATTTAATAGTTTATACAAAAATACATAATTCGTTATAACTAATAAATCAAAAAAACAACTTACATATTTGATAAAAAAAGTTTATTTTGCTAACGCAGTTTCTGACAAATATTTATAACGACTATTAACATGTACAATAATAATAATAAACTTATAATTTAATCGTCATTATATCTTTCAATAAAGTAGCATAGATATAGTGTAAAATTTTATAATCATTTCTTAAAATCATTCAAGCTTATTTAAAGCATGGCAATAATAATTAATGAACTTGTTTCTTTCCAGTCTTAATAATAAATAACTGGGTTAATTTATATTATAATCTCTAACGTCAATAATTTTAGCTATAAATTTTTATTTTGAAGCTACACAATTTTTTGTTTTAATATCATTTACAATTTTCTATACACAAATATTTGTATGCGTATGAATACCTATACATAATTATGCAAAAACTCTATAACTTAATATCAGAATAATTTTTCATAAAGCGAGAATTAAATAAAGTAAAAAATCATTGTCATTTTATGTGCTTGATAGTTATACTTTTTACACATTATATAAATAAGTATCAGTATTCCAAAATATAATTATATATTTAAAATTTAATTGTGAAAAATTGGTCTTTGTATAGAATTCGGTTTTAAAAATAAATTATCAGTTCTCGTCATTTTTAAAAAAGTTAAATTAATTTTTTTATTTTTGTATTTTACAGAGTATGATTTTTTATAATTGTATGATGCTTATGATATGTAATTTAAAAAATATTTTTTTTGTAATATTTTTTAAAAAAATTATGAAAAATAAATTTTTTAGTTTTTATTTTATACAAAAAAGTATAGTATTTTTGGCTTTCAAGAATTGTAAAAATTTTTTGATGATTTTCTTATATATCACATAGTAAGAAATACAATGTTTATGGTTTTCATTGATCATCGGTATAAATAAATTATAGACATTCTTTCCAACCAATCATACCTCTAAAAATCATAAAGATACTAATTAATCGTTTGAAAATTTTATGCAGTGAATTACTTCATGATTTCTAATAAAATAACGATAGTAAAAGAATATTTTTAAAAATATGATATTAAGGTAGTTATTACAAATACGAAGAGTAAAAAAGTATTCAACTATATACTTTCTATTAACTTTTTTGCATAAAATATTTATTTGAATATACCTATATGACTAGTATATCTATTTTAATCGATTGAAGATATTAATTAAACTAAACGGTATATTAAAATATGAGTATCTGTACATATTTTACTAAAATCTAAATTTTGCTAAAAATTTTTTTTCAAAATTAATTTTGCTCAAACTACCTTAATTATCTATCTATATTATGTATTATTGTACATTTATTAGGTTTGGTCTGCAAGATTTGATCGATTTACATGATTATTATCATTTTCTAAAATAAATTGTACACTTTTAATTGCGCACTTTTCCAAAAAACAATCTGCAATTATTTCCATTAAAAATAGGTCCATTATTTATATATACCTGAACTATATTAATTTTACTAATAGTATACAATGTTTTTGATTGTATCACATAGTTCAGAAATGATAATTTTACATATTTTTAATACTTAACATATAAAATGATACAATCTTAAAAATTAGAGAATAATGATTTACATTAAAAATAACTTATTTTGCCATAAATATAGAGAGAAAATTTTTTTTTTTTAAGACCAGATCTTTTTAACGCTCAGACATTTAATTCACAGCCTGGCTGAGCTTATTCTTGAAACTTTTCTAAATTATTACTTGTTAGACATAATATTTTTTTTAAATGAATAATCTTTTTATTTTATAAATTTAAAATAAAATTAATTTTTTATGATTTTTATAATCCTTCAAATATTAAAAATTAATTTTTTACAGTTGAGAGTTAATTTAATTAACCCTGACAACTTATAATTGATCAAAATATATATATTAAAAAAGCTATTTATTTATTTAAGACTCAGAATTTAAAGATCCCATTATAAGAATAGTTTGGATTTTTTTCTTTTATTTTTTAGATATAAAAAATCAAAAATTTTTTTTCTTTAATTTGATTGTTTCGTTTTGATTTACAGTCTTATTTCATAATAATAAAAAGTTGCTTTCATATATTATAACGACAGTAAATCATTTTTATATAATTTAAAAAATTTTCATAAAGTAAAAATTTTAATTTAATAAAACAAATAATTTTTATTTTATTGTATTTGTCAAGTACAAGTAAAAATATAGTCTTTTTTAATTATTTTACAAAATTATTAAATAAATTAATTATACATTATTTACAGAATCTTAACAAAAAAAAACACTTGAGGAGATCACACAAAAATGAGACATCGTCACCAAATAAGAATACACTGACATACATAAATTAATTTAGTATCCATAATTATATTCACATTGTATTATATACAGGACTACTATGTCTAGGCCTGACCTGCAGCCTAGCTAATGGATGGGTTCTACCATGTTGTTGTTGCTTTTTACTTGCTGCTTTTGCAACAACACTAGCTACTACAACACCTGGTGTGGGCACAGTAACAACTGAATTTGGCCTTCCTGGTGCTTCTGTTCTTTGATATTGTTCTGTTGATTTAGCAGTAAAAATTTTAACAGGTTTAGATCTACGCACAAAATCTGGTGCTATTTTTGCCCTTGCTGGAGGATGTTCGATTGCTTCAGAATCACGAAATCTATTATTTCTTTGTTTTTGCTGAGGTCTTACTTTTTGAGGTTCATACTTTCCTACTAATACTTTAACTGAAAGATCTTCTGGACATGCTCTTAGTTCAGAATGTCCTATCACTGGTGATGATGGAAGACTTCTAACTTTGGCATCTCTACGAGTAGGCCTTGCATTGTTTTCTTCGGCGTCAGGACTTCGATTTTCAGTTGAAAATTGTTTGCTTGTTGATTTAGCTTCAAATTCTCTTTTTAAATTTTTAACGATCCCCGAAGTTCCTCTTGGAGGACTATCAACTTCAGGAGAGTCGTCTGTGGAAAGCTTAGTTTTATTACTGGCACTGCAAAGATTTTCCAAAACCATTTTATGGTGTTTGACTGAGGGATACTGGGGCGTATCAACTGCTGTAGTACCTGACGTTTCGCTTTCAGATCGACAACTTCTTAATACTAATTGTGATGGGACTTCAGTCATAGACGATGAAGCTGGTGCGCTACTAGATAGTCTATTTACTACATTTTGGTGTTTTTGCTGTTTTTTGTGACTTTGTTTAGCATTTGATTCAATAGGCAATGTCTGACTATGATTTGTTACTGAAGAATCCTTTTCTTGTGCAGATGAATCTATTTCATTTTCGGATTCGGAAGACTGGGTGCAAACTCTTTTAGATGTTCCTCCTCCTTGAGTATTTTCTTCTAATTTTTGTTTAGTGCGTTTAACAGTACCTGGATGCCACGGTATTTCTTCTCGATCATAAGGAAATAAACCACTAGAGCCTAAATTTTCAGTTACAGTCTTTGCTACTGTAACGACACTATTTCCAGTTGATGTTAACGATGGCCTGACATCATATGAACCCCAGGAACTATTCCGCGATGGCAACGTAACACAATTGTTATTTACAGAACTATTATTATTCATAATTACGGCACTATCATAACTATTCCAGGAACTTTGACGGTTCGGTGATCGTCTTCTTTCTTCTCGATCAAAAACATGATCTAAATGTGCGCTAAATAAATCGCCTTCTCTCTTTGGTTTATTCCGTTGCGGAATTGACGTAGTTGTTGTAGAAGTCGATGTGCTAACAGTGGCAGTGATTGTTGGAACTGTCGATGGTTCAGGTAAAGAAGGTGGTAAATTCTTAACTTCTGTAGAAGCAGTCCAAACAAGACAGGTTTCACCATTTTCAAGAATGGGGCTAGGTGAATTTGAGTCTGATGGCGAAGAAGGTTTACTATTCACAGCTTCAAATTGGTTGGTTAAATTTAATACTAGACCTTTTCGTTTTTGGCTTTGATTTTCAAGTTCATTTATACGATTTTTAACTGTCGAAGGTGAATCCGGGCCAGGCAAGTGAAAAATTTGATTTTGGGATACACTATATGATTGTCCATTATCACAAGGCATCAAAACATTGCGTCCTTCTTGTTGCATAGAATCTGTTTTTGGATTTGCTGATCTTAATAAGTCTTCACGCGTTACTTCCGGATTAGCAGATTTGTCAATACTCTCTAATGACTGTGACAGAGGAGCTGAAAAAAATATTGCTATTAGATTTTAAATTAAAAAATAAACGTAACAAACGTTTAAAAAAATAAAATAAAATGTACCTGTTCTTAAAGTATCTTCAGGAACTTCAATATTAGGAGACCAACTTTTTGGTCTTTTACCAGTTTTCATTAATTCTAAACCAGTTTCTTCGGATAAACCAATATCATCATTTTCTAATATTTCTTCTTCTTCTTCTCTATCTTTAACTAAAGTTGGTGATACGAGATTCGTTTCTGATTTAGATCTTTGTAATTTTTCTTTATTCTTCATAGCAGCTAATATACCTTGATAAGTTTCAAGTTGTATTAAAAAACTACTATTTGGTTTAATACAATTTCTTTTATTTTTAACATGTTTTAATGCTTGTGAAAAATTCCAATTATATGCCTTCATCGCATAAGCAATAACAACAGATGCTGATCTCGATACACCCATTTTACAATGTACGAGCACTTTTGAACCTTCTTTTCTTGCTTTTGTTATATATTTAAATGTATCATCCCAATGTTTTAATAAATCTGTTTTTTCATCATCATAAACACGTACATTCAAATAATTAAACATACCAGGAAAAAAATTATCTATTTCTCTTGTTACATTTAAAATGTGCCTTACGCTGAAAAAAAAGAATTTAATTATGAAAATTAAAGATTGCATGTCTTCTTAAAAATAATAATCATTCGAAGGTTTAAATAATTACCCATTTTTTTGCAATTCTTCTAAATTACTTGCATTCCATTCGCTACCAAGGTAAACATGATCAAATATTTCAGTAGGTGAATCCATTTGTCCTAATATTGTTAACATTTCTTGATCGATGAATGGTTTAAATTCAACTAAATCCATATCTAAATCTTCTTCTAATCTACCCCTAATATATTTTGATGTTACTTCATCCAAATCAACAGACATCATTATTTCTTTTAAGGTTGATCTTATTACTCTTTCTGTTTCATCTCTTTCTCTTGGTCTAAAAAAAATAATAAATAATTAGCTTGCTTTTTTTTTGTACATAAAAATTTTTATTATATGAAATAAAATGTTAAAATATTTGTTCTTGAAAAAAATCGAGGCAATTATTTTTAACATTATGTCAATTAGCAACTGGAATATTTTTCAAGTTAAATAATAATAATAAATGTTAAATTTTTTTTTATTGCCCTGGGTTTTTACGAAATTTCAAATTATAATTAAATAAATTATTGTATCATTTAATTGTTAAATTTTTTTTATATATGGGATTTTAGGTGTCAATTTGCTTATTTATAATTTTCAAGTGATCTGAAACGATTTTAAACCATTTTGATGCCAAAAACTTTTTAATGTCTAAAAAAATCTTGTCCAGATATTTACTATCAGGTTGTAATTACCCAGCTGGACAAGATTTTTGACAGTGTAGTTAAAATAGAAATTAATTTATTTTATACGAAATGCTCAATACACCTAAAACCAATATAAAAATTCAGGAAGTTAAAATTACAAAAAAATTATTAAAAACATAAAATATAATATTGAATCGAAGGACTCGAGTAAAATAATCTATTAAAAATAATGAATTACACATTTTACTATAAATGTAGATGTTTTAGAATAGATTTTCTTAAAATGTACATTAAATATATGTGCCAGAAAACGTCAACAAACTGTACAAAATTTATTTATTTATTTTTTTGGCAAATAATCAAAAAATTCTAAATTTAAAACATTCCTTTTTTTGGTTATATTCTAAAAAACTTTTTAAGCATCGTCAAAAACGTAGGAGTAATACCCGATGATTTAATTATACTTTTTTTTAAAAAACAAGGACAAATAAATTATTAAATATTATTTTATTTATTGGTTAAAGGCAAGGAACTTAATTTATAATTTATTAACCAGATGTTAGAATATTTTTCTTTGTATCTATTTTTAATTTTTTTAGTATTAGTTTCAGCTGCATTTTTGAAAAATTAATTAAATTCAAATAGTCAATATTTATTGCTTTTAGATTCTAAAAATAAATGACGCGAAGCCTCTTTTGGAATTCAAAACTCCCGCGAAATTAAAGCGCGCTTTTTAAAAATTAAATTTACAAAATAAAATACCCCCAAGTATATTCGTAAATGCAAAAACCAATTACTTCCCATAATTAAACTACCAAACTAATAATTTCTAATTAAAATTAAAATCGCTTACTTATTTCGCACGCTGTCTGGTGATGGTGGTCTCCTCGACTCTAAATTATCCATAGCATGCCATTCATTAAGACACGAACGATCGCTTTCAATTCTTCTTTCATAATAATTAACCCAATCATGAGATAAACCATTAAGAAAATAATTTTGTTCACGTGCTTTACTCGATACTTTATGTAAAGTTTGCAATGCTGACCTGTAACATAAAAAAATTTTTTTATTAAAAATGCCAATCACATCAATTTTAAATTGACATTGTTATCTTAAATTTCAATCTTTGTACAAAAAAAATTATCAAATAAAAAAATTTCTCTTTTAACTAGACATTGATTTTTAACCAGAATAATATTAATTAAATTGTAATTTACTAAAAAAATCAGCATGTTTTAACAGTTTTACAATTTCCTTATAGTAGTTTGAAATCTCAATTAATTTTATAATCAATAGTCTGGAGTAGTAGTAAAGTAGTTCCTTATTATTGAAAATTCTCATCTAAGAGAAACGATCAATTTTCATTTAATAATTTATAGGAATTCAATATGCACGTTTACGTTGATTGTATTTATTGAAAGACAGTAATTTTGTAATGAGAAAATATAAGAAAGTGATATGTGTTATGTATTTTTTGGATTATGCAAGCTGAATTAAAATTCACCTACGAGTGTGTTTCTGTTTTATTAGAAATTGATTTAATTAATAGTTTAGGCTTTTTTAAGTAGTCAAATCGCGTGGTTAAAACGTGCTACTTGAAAAATGGTGTAAAAAGGCATGTTTTAAATGATTGTAACCTCAGTAGGCCTTTTCTGAAAGATTTTACATCAAAAATGACCAAAAAACTGAATAATTCCTAATAAATTATTATCACTTTCAGTTATTTACAAAATTTTAACCCAAAAAACTCAAGTGGTAATTGGAATACCAAAAAAAGCTTTGGTAATTAAATTTATTAACTTAAATAAATAAAATGAACACTATAAAGCTTGAACTGCACTCTAATAATATAAATGATTTCCCTGTGCAAAATTTTTACTATAGAATGTCCATAAATTATGGTGACGTATAAAATAATATGATATTGAATCAAACGATCATAATATGTGAGCTGTAACTTATTAATGCCTAGAATACGTCGCTCAGGGCTGATAGCCTCTGATTATTAAAAAATTTGATATTTTTTATGGGCTTCATTGTCTTTGAATACTAAAAAAAAAGTTTCAAAATTTACTTTTAAACACTGTTCTGTGTTCTGAAAATAATTTTTTAACTAATTTTTATGAAGATTAAAACCACAGTAGCTAACATCAGGAAACAAAAATTAAAAAAGTCCAATTTATTACATAAAACAAATAAAAAATTAACCGTTAAATAAAAAAATAATACATAAAAATGATAAAATTCTTATTTCCAATCAAAATAGATACTTCTCTCTCTCTTTCCATATAAAAAAATAAATGTCTCTGATAAATCAGTAAAAGAATGTTTATTTACTCAACATACAATGCGCATATTTTCATACATAAAAAGAATTTAAAATTGCAAAAAAATAAATCACTAATATATAAAAATGTTTGGATAAATATCAATTTTCTCAATACTAACACATTAAATTCTCAAATATCATTTATTTATTTATAAAATAACGGTTTTTCTTTTTTCATTTAGATTTTTATTACTACACACACACACACGTATAAATGGTAAATTATTTAAAGAGAATATAAATAAATGCAATCAGAAGAAATTAATCTTGTATTATATTATTTTAAAAGATTTATTGTATCTTTGTGTGTGTGTGTATAGAAACAATTAATGAAATTTAAATTGTATCTTTTTTTTTGAAATTAACCCTTTACATTCGATTGTATTGAAATCTTGATTTAAAGTTTATGCTACAGTGTGTATATTAGCCTTGCTGTTAATTTTAAAGAGTTTTCTTGTTTGGAAGGATTGGTGAGGAATTTAGGGACCAATTTTCGAGAAACTAAATTTTGTCCCATATACACCACCATTATTTCTAATACATCCATGTTAAATATTTTAGGTACACTGTAAAAAGTAACTTCCTTAATTAAAAAAGTTAGAATGTTTTCGAAAAATTTGTAAATATTCAATAAAATTCGTAAATGTTTTTTCGAAAATTTTCTAATTTTTTTATTAATATAAGGAAGTTACTTTTTACAGTGTAGTTTATTATAATATATGTGAGAATAGTTAAATTTTTATAATCCATAGATAAAACTAAAATGGTAATTAATTAAAGCAATTAAAATTATATAAACTTTCACTTTAAATAAAATAAAAGAGATAAAAAAATCTATAATAATTACAGAATTGAAATTTCAACGAAAAATTATAATATCTACACTGAAACGAAGAAACCTATATTTAAGTACGACCTTGATGCATTGAATGAAAAATATCGGTACGAATAAAAGTGGTTTAACTTTAAATCAACTTTTAAGATATGTGTAATTTTTTATTTTTTCAGAATATGAAAATGTAAAATCAAGAAAATATATCTTTATATTTAAAAAAAAAATTTTTTACTGCGTTCATTATTATTTGTTAGGCATGGTTTTATGCTTTTTAATATCAGTTTTATATTATCGGTTAGATTTTATGAGAAAATTTAATATTTTTTATAAAAATTGTATTTTTTTATTTATTAATTTGTGAATATTATTTTTATAAATTTTAGTCAGAGTGAAATTTATTCGCCGGATTCAGAGTTAAAAAATATGGTGAGGAGGTACCAGAAATCAATTAATTAAAAATTTAAATAAAAGGATAATATAAGACTGATCAAGGCTAAAAAAAATGGAAGAACTGCAAAAAAAATCAAAAAGTAAATAAAAATTCCATATAAAATTTTCTGACAAGGAAATGTAGTAGACGTAGAAGGAAGTGAGTTCTGATAAATTAGCGTAATTAATAGATCATTACGCACTTTAACGTATTTGCAGTTTTATAAAAGCCAAATAGATTACAAAATGCTTGAATTAGCACAAAGTAATAAAATTTACAGGTAAATTTATTCATGTGTCATTTAGATTATCTAATGCACTGTCAACTCCTCAAAGAATCTTAGGCAAAAAATATCAATCGAGTCCATAAGATCCCGAAATAACTCGATGACAAAAATCTCTCTGCTAATTTTAGACTAAATTATTAATTAAAATACGATCGGTACTAAAAACGAAAAATTCTATTTTCAGAAACATAAAATAAAAATCATTAAATTTTCAAAACTAATAAACATCAATAAAATAAAATCTAAATCACCTTGACAATAATATTCTCTAATTAATGTTTCTGTTTTTATCAAAAATTAATAATTAACTAATTTTATATTTCATTTCCCTGTTAATATTGATTTTTATAGAATGAAAGAAACTTTTGTTAGAATATTTTATTTTGCCAAAAATTATTTTAATTTTTAATCGATTTTATCATACACATTTTATGATAATTAATACTTTGATTAAAGTGCCAAAAAATAATTATTATTTTTTAATTATCAAGCTTGTATTTTTTGAATATTAAAATTGATTTTTGTAATTTAGAGTACATGAAATTTTAATTAAACAGACTGAATTTGATACAAAATTATTAAAATATTTTGTCATATAATATGAAAGTACTTCGTTCTGAATTATATAATTGAGAAATAATAATAATAATAATTTTGGCCGACAAGTCGATTTATAATAATTACATAATAGTGTATTAATATATTAATTTACGATAATAAGGTCATCAAATTATATATATTATTATTGTTTTGTCTGTCTTTTGATTTTAAATTAGTGTGTTAAAATGTGTATTTTAATTATTTTTTATTTTTATGCATTTATTAAAATTGGTTCTAGGAACGATTATTCTAAATTAAGTAAGATGCAGTTTTCTCTACACTGAGAGAAATGGGAAGGAAGATAAGTCTGGTGTCTTGTATTGTAGTGTATTTTTTTACATATTTTTTTTAGATTAAGTTTCTAAGTTTAATGTACTTTTTGTGTTCGTAATTTTTCTACACGTGTTTAGTTATTTTTAGTTTAAAAATTTTTTCAATCAATATAACTAATAATTTTTAGAATTTTAGCAAATGATTTATTTGAAAGGATTTATCCAGATTTGCATTTAATATTTGGTATTAATTAGGAGTGTATCGTTTTAGTCAGCCAAATTTTCGATTCACTCTGAAACTGCAGAACTTTTACAAAAAAATTAGGGCTTTACCCTCAAACTTGATTAGACTCGACTCGATATGAAAAAAGCCCGAAATTTTGGGTCGGGTACCTGACATTTCGGGTAACCACACATCTCTACTTAAAATTTATATGGAAAATAAAGCGCTTAAATTTAGAAATAGATTTTTATGCACCTGCTAGATTTTTGCTTTAACTTTTTTTTGCCTTAAAACTAACGGCTTTAATAAAAACAAAACTCAGAAAATTATTAACTTTTAAATTGAAAAGTGCTTTAAAAAAAACATATTTACAAATTAACTACTATTGAAATACTAATTATATAAAAATATTTTGCGATTAAAAAATACAAAATTTTGTTTACTTGAAAAAAATATTTTATAAATCACGAACTAAAAATAAATTAAAAACACTCTTTAAAAATTACATACCTAGTCATATTAATAATTGAGACAAAACTTGAGATAAAAAACTTATTTTTAAAAAAATCAATAAACCATAAAAAAGGAGTCAATAATATAAAAACTATAAAAATATAAAAATTTTCACACTGCCACAGCACCATATTTATCAAAAATAACAAATTTTTTACACTTTAACAATCACAAAAATCGATAAAAAAAATTCATTTTTTTTAAACATGTTCATTCTCACGAATGTATTTGAAGTAAATAAACAAAAGAAAAAAGAAAAAAAGAAAAATATAAGAAAATGATCTTGCGCACGATCAGTAAATATTCAAAGCAAATCACGATCGCGTGGGTTTATTTAAACGACGTTCAAATTAAAATCTTACTATATGAAATATCCCGCCAATCTAAAACACAAAGTGCTGTGTGTGTGTGTAAGTTTATAAAAATACTAAAAAAGAACTTTTTTTTTTATAAAAAAGAAATAAAAAAAAAAAGTTGTAGTAGTAGAGGGAAACTTGTCGATAGTGACGTTGGCTGGCCATATTTAGTATCGTGGCGGCTCGTTGTCTAGCGTTTCGTTAAACATATTTTTTTTTTATTTTTTCATTAACTTTTTTTTTCAATAATATTTTTTATTCTTTAACGGATTTTTTATTTAGTTTTTATAAAACTGATTTATTTACTTGTTTATGGTTGAGTTTGTTAATTAAAAGTTTTTTTGATGACTAAAGGGTTTATCCAAATTTTAGTTTCTATATCTAAAAATTTGTTTACTGTAAATAATTTTTTATGTTTGCAAATTTGTGCTTGAGAAATAGGGTTGACAATAAAATTTTAGGCGAGCCTAAAGTACAATTTTCATTTCGCCTCTAAAAATCATGAAAATAAAAAATCTCCAAGAACAACTGCAAGCCTTTTTTTATGACTAATTTCTTCATAATATATTCTTTTATCATTTTAAATTACTCAAGTATTATAAAGCAGTAAAAGAATAACACGCCAGTTTAAAAAATACAAAAACTGAGCGTCAAGCAGTCTGCAAACTCTTTCGAGTTTTATAATAATGAGAATATATTTTTTTGTCGCCATAACATCAATTGAATACCACACCTGTGTAGTAGAATTACATCTTTGAATAAAAAAACTTTTATAATGCTTAAAAATTCATGAATTTATTCATGAAATAATAATGCAAATAAATATAAACAAGATTTTTTTTTGCCAAGTATTTTGTATCTGACATTTTTAATATGTGTTTTTTTAAAAGTATTACACTTTTACTCTTGTTTTAAGAGTGTCGTTTAATTGATTATACGCATCAACAGTTTATCTAAATGGTATATTAAGTTGGAAAATCGTGTTTTTAAGTCAATTTTCAGGTAAATTGTATATTTTTAATCACCTTGTAAACAAAAATTTATAAAATTCCTGGGACATGATTCAGCATTCATATTACAGTGATAAGCAGCCGTACCATCCACAATATGTAGTACTGCGCATGCGCAAAGCAAACGTTTTTAATAGTACTTTCGCGATACATTTTGGTTATAAAAGTGATATGTTATCTAGAATAGAATATAGAATATAGAATATAGAATCTAGAATCTAGAATCTTAGAATCTTAGAATCTTAGAATCTTAGAATCTATAGAATCATAGAATCTAGGCTCTACAGAATATAATTGAGAACGCATTCCAAAATGGATAATTCATAATTAAAATAAATTTCAAAGTAAACGGATTATTTTAAATACTTTAAAAACCCCAAAAACTTACTAAAGATTATTAAATAACTCTAAAATATTTATACAAAAAAAATTTTAATCACCCACTTTTATACTATTGAGAAGGCATTTCATTTGCGAGAAAAATTTTAATAAAAAACTTAGGTAAGCTTACATATTTTTGAATAACAATTAAATTTTGTATAAACTGGGAAAAGACGCTATATGAAAATGACGAACTTTGGTTATTAAAAAAAAAGTTGAAAGAAATACTAGTCGATAGATTCAAATTTTTACACGCGCGTATAAAAGTTTTGCACTGCAAACAAATACTTAATTTTAAAATCAATGAATCAATTATAATTCAATTAAATTAATTTACAGTTATTTATCATTTAACATGATTTCATTTGTCACAACAATTTATTAACTTTTCATGCGTCTTTTAAAATTGAATTTTGCATTAAAAATAACTACAAACTAAATTTTGCTGATATTATCGATATTAAAAGTAATTATATGTAAATTCATCTGATAAAAAATATATCATGTAAATTATCGTAAGCTACAAATATAAATATGTTTATTAAATTTTTCTGAATTAACCAGCACATAATAATATAGAAAAAAAATTACAACATTTATTAAACTGCACTATATAATTCGATCTTTCGAGCCTTGTTTTCTTTGTATTGGAATATATGAGCCGGTCTAATACTTTTTTGAAAAATCATGAATTATTGGTTTCAAATTTTAATTTAAATGCAGTGAGAAATTATGATTTGATGTATATAAATTTAGGCTGTTTCTGAAATTAGGCAATTTTAATTTGACAAAATTTTGGTTTGCCTTAGATTTTCATTTAAAGACTTTTGGATATTTTTTCTAAACAGAATTTTTCGAAGCATCTTTTTTTGCTAATGAAGAATTTTGAAAAAAATGTTTAATTAAATTTATTAATTTTCAGGAAATCAGTTTTGAAATAATTTTTCTGGAAAAATTTTCTTTACAATAATTAACATTTAAATCTTAAGAAAATATCGTATAGACTCATATATGCAAAACATAAAAGTTTTAGCAATGAAATATGAAACGATTTTTCATTGACTACAATTTTCTTTATACGTAAGTTGCATTCACGCAGATTATTATGAATTGCATGTAAAATATAATAATAAAAATACGTGTGTGTGTATAAATATCAAGCACTAAAATCAACGTGTAGTTTTACATGAAAAAATATTTTTTTTTATTTATTTTTGCCAGAGGCGTTCAAGGGCAAAATATGCTGTATGAAAATGCCGGATGTTCTATATTTATATGGGGGTTTTATATTGTAATAAATACACTGTAAGATTAAAGTACAAGGATTTTCTTGATATATTTAAGAAAAATATAAATTTTATATGCTTCAAGTAGTTTCGAGTTTAAAATTTTTTAAGTACAGTAAATAAATGGACTCAGGGCATGCTGAGTTAGAAAATATTATTACTAGAAATGGAATTGAAAAGTTAAATGTAGGAAAATGTGATTTTTGAGGTCATTTGTGGCGTATCGGACCTGGAGGATTAGAAAATTCTCAAAAAAATATTTTTGGTTTAACGATGCTAACTGAATCAGTCCAAAATTCAAGAAATTTTTCCCCATGCATTTTCTCAATACATTCGCCTCTTGATATACGACACTTGAATTAAAAAAAAAATAAATATCATTTTCATAAAATAAACACATAAGTACAGCACTTGCAACATTGTAAATTATTTTTATGTATAAAAATGCACTCGAATGTCATTTTTAAAAGTCTAATGACATTTTTATACTACAGAGTACTTAAATAAAACAAACAAAAAAATTTTTTTTCCAATTTTTTTGCAATAAAAAATTTTATGTTCGCATATTTATACTCGAGACGAAAAATCGTATATAAAAAGAAACTTTGTTGTTTTTTTGTTACGCAGAAGAAATATATATATCGAGGACGTATTGTCGTGAAATTTTCAAGGATTCTTTTATAATTTATAACAATAAATTGAAGTAAATTTAAATAAAAATTTTGTATTGTCGTTAAGTTTTTTTTAGTTGAGTTATGCTTGATGGTTTCTGAATAGAAAATTTGGGCACAAGGTGAGTATCGGGTAAAAAAATTTTCTAGGCTTAAATAAAACTCGCGAAACAGAAAATCGTCAGAAAGCAAATCAAGCGCATAATAGTCAATTTTCCAAGTTTTAGTTAAATCAACGATGCAAACCTAATTTAATTTTCACGTTTATTAGCATATTTTTCAATAAAACCCAAAAAAACCAAATTCTATAAATTGAATCACTTAAAAACAATACAATTAACGTCTTATTTATAAATTTATAAAGAAAAAAACGGTAAAATTTGTCTTTTATACGTTTTTCATTTAATTTATGTGTTTATATGTTTATTTATACGTGTGTGTAGTAGTAATTAAAGTATCAATGCCAAATAACAGTTACGTAGAAAAAAAAATTATTGTAAGATTCTTTCTATCACTAGATAATTATCACGTTATAATATGATAATCGTGTTTGTCAGACGATTAAATTGTAATTCTAGATTTTAATGGAATTTGTGCTAAAAGTTAAATTTCTTGAATGATTTTATTTTACCAATAATTTGAAATGGCACACCTTTCCCCAAACCTTAAAATCATTAAATTATTTAAGCTACTCCAAGGATCAAAAAAAGAATTAAAAATCAGGAAATAAAAGCATCTAACTCTGAAGTGTATAATTTTGAAAAAAACCCCATAAATCAGCAAACACAGTAAATAAAAACATAAATACAAAGTAGTAGTTGTAAAATAACCCGCATCCATAAAATTTTCTTCACATAGTTCAACTAACATAATATACATGTCCCTTGTGGCAAAAGTTTTGAAAAAAATATTTTATTTTATTTCCTCGCTCTTATATTTTAATACCACAGTAGCAACATAACCTCAAACTATTCTACGTCCTTATTTAAAAAAAAAAAAAATTTATAGGCGAGAAAAATATTTTCTTGTATTTTTCATGTATTGAAATTAACAGCCTTTTTTCTATAGGGTAATCTTGTCTTGGGTTAGACTGTTTTATAAGAAATTATTGGCCATTACATTAAATTTACATTCGAATTTATACATGGGATTCTTCTCTCGGTGCATTCTTTAAGATAAAAATGTATTAATGAAAATTGTTTTTATTAGTTTATGTGGCTTGCATGCTAGTAACTGTTTTAATTAATACAGACATTTTTTTTATCACTAATTTTCATTAATTAGTTTTAAAAATTTACAGTTATAGATTTTAATGTTAGAAATGTGCAAAAATTTTAAGCACTCGTGCTTAAAGTGATTTGTTTTTGACATTTTTATCAAATACTGAAAAATAGTTTAGGTAGAGCTGTTGAATAAAAAGGACACCTAAAAATGAGACTGTGAAGCCCTAAAGTAAATGAAATCTCATCGAAATCTCACTAGTCAAAACAAAAGTTAACTTCAAAAACACTGATTAAATTTAAAATTCAGTTCAAAACTCAAAGTAGAGTAAAAAATTTTCCTTAAAAAAATACACAAGAAAATAAAATAGAATGAAAAGTCACGAGTACTTTAAAAAGTCAAACGTGACCGAACTAACGTAACAGCTCTTTAAAAAATTTCGTATTTTCAGTTACAATACTATTATGTAAATTTAAAAAAATGAATGCAACTTTTTGAAAATATTATAAACTGTCAGAATATTTTTATATCCGTGTTTGGTATAAATTTCTATGACAATTTTATTTAAACAACCTGTAAAATGATATCATAAATAAATATGGGAGTATGAGATAAAACGAAAGTAATTTTCATTTATTTTACAGAACTGTTTTTCTATTGTTTGGATTGGTTGTAAAATCAATAATAAAGTACACAAAAACTTAGCAAATATTACCAAAATTACGATTTGGTTTTACTAAATTCAGTTTGGTTAAAAGTCAATACAAATTTTTAATAAAATTTACTAATAAAATTTGTTTATAAAACCGAAGCCTTAATTTTTTTAGTAAAATTTACTAATTTTATATTTACCAATATTTATTAATTTGTATTTACGAAAATTGTAGAGGCTAATTTTACTATTCATTTTTTTGCGAGTAAATTTTATAATTAAAAGTCTAGAAAGCAACAGGGGATGAAGAAGTACTCAAAATTACAGTTGGAAAAATAATCCAAAAAACAAAACCAAAAAATTATTCGTCTCCTCCAAAAGCATGAAAAATTATTAGAGTTCACAGACATCTTCACAAACTAGTTTCAAGGTTTTTGACCCCTTTTCTCTTAAATTTCCAAACTTAAAAAATGCTTTGTTAATAACTATTTAATAATTAATTACCGGTTTGTATTTACATCAACATTTCATTAAGCTCGTTATCCCTCATAATAAATTTCTTTTTTAGTACCTGACTGAAATTTTCACATTTTAAAATCATTTAATGAAGCAATTAACGCAATGTAATATTTGTAACACATATTTCATATTTTCTATCATCACATTCTTAACTCGCATATACAGAAAACACGTTTTTGATTCATTTTTATAATCTGAAAATTACAGTAGCCTAAGTTTTGCTACTATCGTGTACTTGATATCGCACTAACTCATTTATCTCCAGGCTAAAATAATCTAAAATATCTTAAAAAATAAAATTAAAGAGAAATTGTTAACTTGACACAAATAAAAAACAAATTGACCTAATAATTACAAGTAAAATTAACAAAAACTTTCTAATAAAACAAAAAAAAGTTTAAATAAATAATTAAAACGAATGAGTGACAAATCATGTAAAACGGAAGTAAAAGAGTTTGATCGCTTAATTTATTTATAAAATAAATCTCAAAGGTCTATAAATTAAGTTAAACACGCTATATACGCGCAGTAGCCTTTTTTTGCTATTCTGATAACGGTTTTTTACAATAATAATATTATACAGTGTCTTATTATAGTCGTAAATTGAGTTCTGTACAATAGTTGCAGTATATTCTTTTGTTATATTAAAGTGAGATGACCGGTGGCAGTTTTATAAAGTAGTTAGGTCGTTGCACGCAAAAAAAGATAGTACTGGTTAGATTAGCACGTTCAGCTTTTCTTTTTTTTTAGATTCTTGTTTTATTAACAAACACAAAGAAGTACTTTTTAAAGTGACAATCACTGTATTTTTCAGGGTATTATTGTAGGAGATTATTGAATCTTTGTATAATATGTTTTATAAAATGAATTATTATTTTTGCATGTTCTTCTGATTATATTTTTTTTTTACAGATAAAAGTTTTATGTGTTATCTTGTTCAAATGTTTACTGTTTACTACTGGTTTTCAAGGTATTATGATTGCTTAGATTAGCGGAAAGAGTTCAGGGTACTTTTTGGACTTTTTTAGGACAGGAAAAAATTTTGGTTTGAAAGTTGCATTTTTTTGTAGTCAAAATTGGGTTATTTAAAATTCTTTTTATTGTTTTAAAATATATACATACTTTTACGAAAGATAATGCTAATTTTTTTTGCAGTTATGGAACGTATTTTGGATTGCAGTTGTAGTTGGAATAACCTCGAAATTTTTTTATCTAGTCTCGATATGTTATTTGGAGTGGTTGAATGACAGGAAAACAGTGCATAAGGACTTGATAACTTTAAAAAGCTGCTGTCAACTCAAAACGGTTTATAATAATAAAAATACAAATAAAGGCCAAAATGCGAAATGTGTTTGGACCCAATAACGCTGACTCGAATTAAAATATTTAGTCAACAAATTTTAGTTGTATTTTAGTTAACTTCTTCGGATAATTTATACATAATTTTTCTTTATAAAATATTTTTTTAATTTTAGGATTTCTCCAGATTTCTCTTATATTTATACTATTGTAAAGCCATTTCTCTTGTGAGAAAAATTTTTAACAAAATTTGTTTGCTTTTATTTTTGTTCCCTTTCTCCCAACTAATTTAACATGAACAATATTTATCAACTTTGAACAAAATATGATTTAAAAAATTTTTTATTAAATTGTAAATCGTGCTGAAGTGTAATTTAAATTAAAATCTTCTAAATAATTATTAAGAATATAAGAATTTTTTAATATCTTAAACATTATTTTTATTTAACCTCGATCTCTTAACCTCACTTATATATATTATTAATATTTTTTGTTATTATTTTTAAAAAAAGTATCTTTTAATAAAAGAAAGTAGATCGTATTAAACGATAAATCTTTTTTTAAAAAGTTATAATTATATACATGATAAAGTTATAAATAATAAAAGTTAATAATAATTATTATAATTGAATATATCGACATTTTTTAAGAGTAGGTATACATAAAAATATTTATATTGGCATAAAAAACTGACTATACCTACTAAAAAAAAAAATTATGCTTAATCATTATATTTGACATGAAATTATTATTATTATTATTATTATTACATGATTAAGAAATAACTTTTACTGTATAAAATCATAATTCGATTCATTTTTATATGTTTGTGTTAGTTTGCTGTGTAAAAAAAGAAGAGTGACATCTTAATTTATTTTTATTTATATTATAAATTGGTTATGTTACAAGTGGTTTTTAAAAAATAAAATTTAATAGTTTGTTATTTATTGTTTATAGGTTAGGAAATAAATTTTAATGTTTTATAATAATTATTATTGAATTTTATATACTCGTTTGGTTTTCTCTTGCTATTAATTGTATAATTGATAAAATGCAACGGTTTTTTAGGTTAACGTATCTATTAAGTGTAATAGAAAATTTTTTCAGACACTTGTAATTATGTATTTAATAAACATAGCAATAATTTATAATTATCAATTGTTTTTTATTAATAAGGAGAGTGAATGATGTAGGGGCTTATTGAATTGGCTTTATGACATCGACTCGGCCCATAACCTGTTGAATCTTTTTTTTAGTTAGTAATTTTTTAATTAATGTACCAAAAGATGGTGAATATTTATCAAAAAGTTTTAAATAGACGGAATTGGATCAACCTACGTGGATCTTTTGCACTTTTGGTCACTTAAAACGATTTTGAAGATTTCATCAATTTCTCGATGATTTTTCGGGGTCGTTGATATAGTTTTTGAAGCCGTATTTTCAAAATTATGTTAAGATCGCGGATATCTATAGATATCTATAAGTTTCTAACCTCTAAATCGGTAATTTCAGATATTTTAGGTATTTTAAACTTGGATTTCCACTTTCTGTTGATCACGATTTGGGAAATCCAGAAAATATACGTAAAAATGCTTGAAATATTAATAATTTAAGTTACCGATTTTGAGGTTAGAAACTTAAAAATCTGCCATTTTGAACCCGATACTATGAATTTTTAAAATATTACTTAGAATCCTGATCAGCGACTCCGAAACCCTGATTGGGGTAGAAAAAATTGAGTCAATCAGCAATATTTTTGAAGTATTTGTATTTTTTGAAAATTTTTAATGACCGAAAATACACGATTCACTAAGTTGAATCCTTGGATACACATTTATTGTTGTCTTACCTACAACCAGCAATTTTTTCGAAAACTATAGAAAACAACTCAAAAAAAAATTCAGAAAATTTAGATTGCACCTCAATGTCATACACTTTCCTTACAATAATTATCTTATAAAAAAAAAGACTACAAGAACGACACATGATATAAATTTCACTCAATAAAGATGACCTAAAAAAAAATATAAATTTCTTGACACAGCCATCTTAACATGAAATTTATGACTTTGTTTATTGTTGTAATTTTATTATTACAACTATAATAAAAAATTAACTGTTTTGATAAAAAAAAAAAATTTTTTTATTTCCAAGAATTTTTGAAATTTTCTTTATTTTATTCTAAAAGTTATTTTCATTACGTAAGATGATGCATTTAAATGATTACCTACTATGGATAATTATTTTTTCTTTTATTACGTCAATTTTATCTCGGTAATTAATTATTGCTATTAATTAATTCATTTAATGGAATTTTAATTGTACTGAGAATGTATTAATTATTTTTTATTTAGTTTAAATACTTTTTTTATTTAATTTTTCTAGGCATCCAGTAAGTACCGAAAAATCGCATTCGACGCCTGGGCGGGCTTGAATAATTTTCAAAATCTTTATTATACCAAATAAAAAAAAATAATTATCAATTAAATTACCATAAATGTCAGTCGTAAGTACCAAAAAAAATCTTTATTAATAAAATAAAAAAAAAGTCATTTAATTAAATATCATTTTAAAAAAAATTATCTTCATAATATGCACATTGATGATACCGTTAAATTAAATAAATATATGTTATTTTTACACACACGGAGGACTGTATTTACTTGCCAAAACGGATCAAAATCAATATGCATTAAAAAAGAAATCCCGTACGTAAAAAAAAACCGTTGTCATTATTTTGAACGTGATCGTCAAGCGTATATTTTTTTACAGTATTTAAAAAAAAAATATCAAGATTTTTTTTATTTTTTAATTGTACGTTGTTATTTTCACGCCTTTTTTTGATAATAAAATATATTTTCTCATGAATGTATACTGTGAAAAAATTTTTTTAGTATTTTTTTATAGCAGTCATTTAATTATTAAATTGATAATCTTTATCGGATAAATTGTAATTAAGCGGTTTTTCGCATGCATGGACTTTGGTGAAATATCTGGTGTGGTGTGAGTGAGATAACGTAACTTTTGATGATTGATCAGGGCACTGATTATAATACAGAATACTGATTTTTGAAAGTTTTAAATGTATTTTAAATTCTTTTTTTTTTCAGCAAATTTTTTACTCTGACAAGTGCAAGTTGGTCCAATGTGTAAAAAGTTAATGATAGTATTTTGGAGATCAAATGAAGCAGCTTGGGAGATTCAAACCATAACATCTTAATTATTAACATTTATCGAAATACTAGAAAAACAGCATCGACTAAATTTCAAGAATTATCTAATTTAAATTAAGGAATATTAAAAAATAAAGTTTAATTTTTTAGCAAATGAAGAATATTTCTGCATTAAATTTTTAAAAAATTCTCAAACCCAATTGTTCCTTTCCCATATGACTAAAATCCTTGCATACACGGAACATTTTCGAAATGAAAACCCTGCTAGTATTCATAAATTTTCAAAAATATTTATGCACCTAATTAGTCCTATCATTTCCTTCAAATCTAATATTTAACTTTCAATCCCGCACAAAAAATCGTGCAATAATTTCAAAAAGAAAAATCTAAAATACTTGTCGTGAAATCTATTAATTAAGGGTATAAATAAACCCTTTTTTTTATATAATACATAATGTAACTAAAAGATAAATATTTGCACGTGTCGAATGCTTCTCACCGTCGTGAATTCCGTTCACGCCAAACTAACATTAAATAAAGAGAATAGTATCTTCTAATGAGGCTAACTTGTGACTACAGTACAATATTTCACCTTCAACGGCGAAAACTAATTAGCTAAAACTAAGTGTACGAAAGAAAATGTTTACAACGATAAGATGAAATCGTTTATCGTCTTTTTTTAATAAATAAAATTTTTTTTCGTGTCGGGATTTTCAGGTCAAGTTAATAGATTCTTCCGTAAAATATAATTAATAAGAGAAAAATCGTGACTGATTTATGCTTCCGATTTCTTGTATACCCTTAAGGCGTATTTACATGTGACAAGAAAATTATTTTTAAAAGTCAATGATTCACTTTTTATTTCTTTAAGGCATAAAAAAAATTTAATTTACCAACTTGAGTTTATATTTGAAAACTAGCCAAGTTTATAATTCTTAAAATAAAGAAAGTTTAACACAATATTGAAAAATTAAAAACACAATTTTTCTATTAAAAATAAAATACTTTTTTTTTTTGGCAAATATTTTTGAAATTATTAATATTAATATTTTTAGCACGTGTTTATTTATTATCTCTCCATAAATGGTGCGGTAGATTTCGAATTTTTGCATTATTTTAATAATCAAAAAGAAATTTTTTAATTTAAGCATCATTAATTTAATTTAATAATTTTTCTTAATTGCGTTTGTTTTATTGCGTATTTTAATTTTTGTTATTGTATGAATTAAATAAATGTTTATTTAATGATAATAAATTATTTTACTTTGGCGAATTAAATAATACAATAATAATTGTTAACATTATTATTATTGAGCTTAATTTTCATTGTAAAATGAATAATAGAATGTAATATTTTTGATGCATGATGTTTTATTAATTGATTTTTTATTGGTTCTAATTTTTACAATTTTTTAATTGCTAACCTAGATTTTGAGGCTAATTATTATTTTCAGAAATTTTATTCTATTATCGAACCAGTTTTTCTTATAAAATATATTTTAATTATGAAGAGCTATTATAAGACGGAATAGTATATTAATCATCAAGGAGCAAAAGTTTTGTTACAAGTGTAGTCAGTAGCGAAAGTTCTTAACGAAGGTATATACGAATAATGTGTAATTAACTATTATTCTAAAACTTTTCGGCACAAATGGTATTTTTTTGCCTAGGGTTAGTTCTGCATAAACAAAATTCGAATATCGCAACACGCAGAAGACAATTTTTGGTTACTGCGCAATTCGAAGCAAACAAAATCATTTTCTGCGTTTGATTTTGCTCTTATATATGGATCCAGTCTAGAAAATTAAGGCTGGTTCTACAAACGCCGAAACTGAGAGTAGCAACTGCAAGCGCAGCTGTAACACAATGCGCACAACACGATTTTTCGCCTCTACGTATTGCGTTGTGGCTACGCTTGGGTTGCGACCTCCATTTACGGCGTTTGTAGAACCACCCTAATAAATTAAGATAACTCAATGCCAAATTTTAGTCCGAATGGGCAAAAAATTCTGAACAATAGTATTAATTGTGGTTAGCATACTTCTCGGGATTTTTTTCAGCCTGTTATTTAAAAAAAAATTTTTGCTTACACAAAACCAATTTCTCGCCTATAAAAAAGTTTAAATTTACGATTTTGTAGCGTAATGTACTATAATATTATTATTTTAATTTCTTCATCTTTCCTAAAAATCTATATCTATATTCTTCAAGCTATCTTCCACAATACCTTTATTTTTACGAATCTTTAAAAAATGCTTAAAACTATTTTGCGTTTGCCCAAATTTCTCTTTTTTTTTATTGAGTCAATAATAGGCTTTCCTTCTAAATATATTCTCCATAAATAATAATTTCCATACTTCACATTCGCAAAATAGCACACAAATCTATCAAACAAAAAATTCTATACAATTTATTCTAAAATTACATGTTAAATTAAAATAAATTTTTCAATATTATTTATTTTAAAAAAAAAGCAGCAGACAAAAAAAATTTTTTTTAGAAACTTCGCCAAACAAAAAAATATAAAAAAAAAACTATCAGATTACCTTAAATAGGTCAAACTGCTCATTTACCATTATTATTATTATTACAATATAATAAATAAATAAAAATAAATTTTTAATACACCACAAAAAAATTACCTACTTAAAAAATACCGTTAGAATAATAAATAAATGTTTTTCAAAAAAATTAGGTTTAGTGTTTAGAATAATAAAGAGAAAAATAACTGATATTATTTATATATTTTTTAATAAATTAACTTTTTCTTTCTTTGCTTGATGAAGGGCGATTATTTTTTATTTTTAAGCGTAGGCGAGTTGTTCGCATATTTTTTCCAACGGTTTTTTTATTGGAACGTAATTTTTAGTTTTAAATATTCGTTGATAACCCGGATTTATAGATTGTTAATTATTGTGAAATTATGCATTTTGAGTGCTCATGAATTTTGATTGTTTTGGGTGTTATATGGGTAGATCCAATAGATATAAAAATTATGGATGCAAATATAAATTTGGAAAATTATTACTTTTATGATCACACAGCTCATGCTTAATTAAAAAATTTCACACTTATTTAATATACGAATTTCAAGCATTAAATTTTCAATAATAAAAATTGTAAAAAATGGCCAATTATAATAACTTTTAAAGTTTTAATAAGGCTATTGCAATAAATCTTAAAAATTTACATTGTAAAATTCTGTCACGAATAAAACCTGATAATTTTCAATGCTAAACATGAATTATTTTATTATCGAGATAATTTTTTGACTTACAAATATTTATTTTATAGCCCCTGAAACGTTTTTTATACCAACCCTAACTTAAAATTTTAAACATTAATAAACACAATGCAGAGTCTTAAAAAAATAAATTTTTTTTACGACACCCATAAAAAAAGTACAATACATATTTAACTTTCACGTAAAAAAATAAAATTGCGTACGAAAAAAAAGTGTTGAAAAAAAATTTTTTTGTTTAAAATTTTGACATTAAATTTTTAGTACTTTTTTGTTGTGTAAAAATGATACTAAAATAATTTAAAAATTCATAAACTTTCTCTTAATTTTTTTTACACAAGCCATAAGATTTTTATAAATCATCACTTCTATTAATAAAAAGTGACGTTAATTTAATGTAATATCGTCCTGTGTAATAATAATAAAATTAAATTATCTCTCATTTATCAAATAAGAAACTACTACTGTATAAATGTGACATTATTGATAAAAGAAATTTTTTTAATAATTGCATAATAAACAAAAAAAAAAGGCTTATTATTATTATTATGTGCTATTAAGATAAAACTTACCACATAGCTTGTACGGAAACCGGCTTGAAGATGTGTTGACGACCACAAACGCTAACGCTGAAGCCTCTGTAACATATGAGAATAACAGGAAGTTGAGAGAAAAGAACAATCTCGATATTGATACAATTTTTAAATTAAAACCTCATTTTTTTGATAAAAATTTATGCACTTTATTTTCAAGGTTTAACAAGAATATTTTTTTGCTTTAAAAGTAAGAGCTAAAGGACCCATTATTAAAATGTTTTAGTCAGTAATTGCTATTATGTAAAACGCTTGTTATCTTGTAAAACTACTGTATTGTTGAATTTCGTATTATGTAATTTTATTTATGCATTATATCGTCAGCACCGATAATTAACCAAGCAGAAAACTTGGAAAATTAAGGCTTTGTTTACTACAAATATGAAGTGTGAATTTTACCAGGATAGATTAAGCAATAATTAGTTTTGGACGTCATGACATAACCCCCCTTGGAGACAATCTTCCGTCCCAAAAATCTCTCAACATAAAATCCCCTAAAACATCACCCCCCCCCCCTAAATTACCCATTTTAAATTTAATTTTTGAATAAAAATTAAATTTTTTGGAAAAAGAAATATATCCGTGAGTCGCGAACTCAAATCCGGCTCGAAGGACCAAATAAATTCAATTTTTCATTTCTAAGCATGCATAAACTCCAAGTAAAAAAATATCATAATAGAAATGGACTTCATCAAAGTAAGCACAATCTTACTGCATGAAAATCCACTGATTATA
This sequence comes from Anagrus nilaparvatae, assembly GCA_022575985.1. Taxonomy (NCBI): domain Eukaryota; kingdom Metazoa; phylum Arthropoda; class Insecta; order Hymenoptera; family Mymaridae; genus Anagrus; species Anagrus nilaparvatae. The sequence continues at coordinate 4,035,416 of JAKSXM010000246.1, read as the reverse complement.
ATAATTTAAAATATTTTCTACTTCACTGTCAGTCCCAAACGATCCTAGTTTCTGCTTGTTTTCATTGTATACTAATTTTACAAAACATAGTACATTTTGTAGTTTTTTATGCTTCGATTGTCAAAAAGTCAAAATAAACATTTAATTTTATGTTAAGTATACCTTTAAATAATACAGTTTGTAGTTTAAAGTATTTTTTTTTATCATTACTTTTACATAAATCAGATTTAAGAAATTTATACCGTTATTTTTACATTATGCACGATGTGTTTGTAAGATAAAAGTTTACATTCGATTTCTTTAAGAATTCATGTAATAGTATCCGAAAAACTAATTGAAAAGAAAAGTTTCTATATATTTTGTGTTAAATTTGTAAATGCGAATTTTATTTTTGAAAATTTTAGGTAACTGAAACTTGAGTGCGAAATTCAAAGACTGAAGATAAAAATTAACCAGTCAGTAATTGGCAATGTAGAAATTAAGGTTAATTTTCCAACTGTGAGTATCTTGAAAATGTTATAGATTTTGATTAATTTTCCTTCCGCAAAAAATTAACAAAAATTCAGAAAAAGGGGCGGATTTTTCGGTCAATCTTTAATTCTTAAGATCTCAATTTGATGCTGTATCAATCTAAAGCTCGCAGTTGCAGAAACCAGGATAAATCTATTATTCGTTCGCATTTTATTGAATAATAAAAATTTTCACGTAATTAAAGTAATAACTTGCTATAAATTACAGAAAATTAAAAAAAATAACCATAATAGTAAAAACAAGTACCATAAACTTTAATAACTCTCAATCATCCCATAAAAAAATGGCATTTATTAATTACCCAGCACAGACATAAAATAATATTTGATTAGAAAAAATAACCAATAAAAATGAATAAAAAAAATTTGTATTTTTTAAAACATGACATTATACGTTGATTATTACCCACGACATGATTCACATCCTTTCCTTCATTGACTTTTTTTATTTAAAGATCCCCTGTTCAGGATGCTAGTCATTAAAAAGACTTTGAAAGTTAGGTAGTAAAAAAATATCTTAGCGAATACTTTTAAAAACATTGAGCGCATCAATTGCATAAGATAAGAATCAAACAACGTGCATTTATTTATATGAAAGGATAAATTTGCCTGAGGAGTTATAGCGTGGTATTAAAAGTTTTAAAAAAATTCTAAAGAAATTGTTACGTATTACATTATGCCAATTATATTGTTACTCGGGCATGGTGTATGTAGGATGACGAAAGTGAAACAAAAAAATATTTTATATGTAATCTTAATGTAATTATAGCCTGACTTAATTTATTTAATGATCTAGAGAATTTTTCATTGGTTAATAAATTATATTTGCAAATATTTTTACTTGATTTGAATTGTTTATGCTTTTTTGGAGTTTTTAGGGTTTTTGGGAGAGGATGGCCAAATTGGGAAATTGGTTTAAGATTCAGTTTAAGATTCACTTTCAGGATGCTTTGTTTGAATTTGAGTACAGAAATTCAATTATTACATAATAGAAAACCGAAAATTAATTATTTAATATCTTTTTAATTAATTACAAGTCTCGATTAAAATGATTTACTTTAACATACCAATAAATTAAAATATTTTCATATTATCAATTAAGATCAATCTCACTGATAACATCGTCAAAGCAACGATGTAATTTCTGATAAAAATTATAATCTCAATTTTTTAATTCCATGTAATTACACACTCAGACTAATAAATTTTTTCAAACCAAAATTTTACTATCTTAAATCTTACTTCACTTTCTCAATTTTTCCTACTTTTTAGAAAACAAAGAAGCTATCAAAAAAAACTATTTTCTTTGAATATTTAATTGGCAGATAATGTCAATAGTTTAATACTTTCAAAAAATCAGCATAAATATACGAATTTAACTCTGTATTTTTCATCATGCAAATGAGAAAGTTTTTTTTTTTTTGTAATTTTATAGTGTTTTTCTTTTTGTTTTAGCCGAGAGAAGAGAATATAAATATTCATTAATTTTGACACTTACATTTTTTGTTAAAACTGTTTTCTATGCAAAAAAATAATGAGGCATATTTTATTGTAATTTAAATATAAATTTTTATGTTTACTTATTTTTTTTTTCTGCTATTAATATTTAATGGTTTTTGTATTCATGTTTTTATGGTTATGTACGTTTAAATTTTTTTTTTCTTCCTTTTTTAGGCATTAGATAATAAATTTTCTGTAAAATATGGTTATGTTTTTTAAGAGGTTTAAATTACAATTATTTTAACTGCGAGGAAATTCTTAATGATTTTTATTAAACGGTTTCTTTGGTGAACTTGTTGGTTCTGCTGGTAAGGTAAGGAATACTCGAGGATTTTACAAATATTCACGAAAGTTTCGAGATTTTGAACCACCTGATTGGATAAACTCAGTTTTTTTAATACTTAATTGACCCCAAATAGCCTAGAGGTTGCTTCTTATTATCTTTTTAGAATCAACAGAGAAACAAAGAATTGAAAATTTTAAGTCGTTCAAGTACTGGAGAATTTTCTTATAAAAGACTTTCCCATTTAAAATTTGGACGTTCACGTACTGGTGCAAAAAACATTTCATGAATATCACTTAATTTCACAAAATAAAATGCTAATTGGGACAAATTTTTTGTAGGTTCAAAGTAAATAAGACTATTTATTAAATATTTCACATTTAAAAACGAAAATTTTACTGACACGAGTGCCTTACAAATTTATTAACAGTATTCTCATATGGAAAAAACAAAGTCATAAAACCCATTTTTTATTCGCCTACATTAAAATCCCGAACTTTCCTTCTCGTAAAGATTTCCTTAATTATCATGTTGAAGATAATAATCAATACAATTACTTTTTCGATTAAAATATTTAAAATTACTTTTTTTTGAAGTTCAAGACTTTGAAGTTTTCCGAACGAATATTATTTTTGTACTTACAAACACTAAAACAATTAATTTATAATCTTTTTATATATATAAATTTTTTCTTCAGTGCCTATAAATATAAATAAAATTTTTAATTATTTTTTTTAATTGATTCGTGACTTGATATTTTAATATCGGATTTTTGTAGTTTATTTTTCTTGCAATTCATATTGAAAAGTACTACGTGTGCCAAAAGTATAATACTTGTGTTATTTATGAACTGTTAATTTAAATGAAGCACTTGGATGTGCCTTTGAGCAAAAAATTAAAATTCAATTTTCAAAATTTTTATTTAGGACTTTTAATAGCATAATTTAAACCCTTCCAGGTACTCTGATCACGTACCAAATAAAATTGCATAGCATCCCTAGATAATTATAACCGTTCACAGTCTAATTTAAAAGTAACTGTAATTTTTTATTAAAAAAGCATCTAATTTTCCTTAAAAAAAAATATACAAAATTGATATTAATTAAATCCATAAAAATATTCATTAATTTTCCTTATAATTATAAAAAATACTGACCCATCGCCATCGAGTGTAATAGCAGTATCAGCAAGTACACGTAAAACCAGTCCAACAGTTGCTCTTACATTAAAATCAATACCAAGTAGACAACTTTCTTCAGCATCTTGTCTTCCAGTACACGATACAACAACCAAGTATCTTGTTCTTCCTGGATGTACTGATTCTAATTTCACAGCCTTTAAAAAAATAAAAAAATTTTCTTTAATTACACGTTTTTATTATATGAAAAAAAATTATTTTTCTATTAAATTTAATATGAAGACATAAAAATGAGAAGATCAAAATCAGTTTTATTATTATAATTCCATATAAAGTTAAATTACTTTTTAGTCTATATTATACTATAATTATATTTTTAAAAATCAACTTTTTTTTTTAATTAAAAATTGATAAAAATAAATAAATAAAAATTTTATCTTTTTATACCTATAAATTTTTTTTTTTTTAGTTGTTTAAGTATACGTTTGAATTATAATTAAATTTTTTATTATTATTATTATTATCAGGTTACTCGTTTACTATCTAATTAAATTCTGATTGGAAAATCATCATTTAGGATTTTTCTTTTTATGGGAAAAATTGTGGTTTTCTTTTGCAGATAGCTAGTGCTTCGGGGCTCGAGGTTCTATGAAAATTTCTTGGTGTACCCTTAGATATACTCGTACATACTTTGGATTCAGTTGAGGATAGTAACAATAAATTGAAAAAATAGAAAATTTTCTAACAAAGGTTTAAAGCAAACTGTTAAAAATATTTAAATGTAGCGTAGCCGTTAGCGCCGACGCGACCAATTGACAGCCGCTAAGTTTTTTGATTCAAAATAGGGTGAAAATGATTTTTTATTTATTGAAAGATGGTTTCATTAGCAAAAAGATATGCTTTTTCAGATACTGAAGTCAAATTTTCAGTATTGTTGGCCAGTATTTAAATATGGCTGATATAAGGAGTACCAAAGTTGGTTTCACTGGCATTAATTCATTATACAAAGATGGCGGAAAATAACAATTTCTCAACCTTGATGAGGTATTTTTTCGGTTATTTTCGTATAAAATATTTTAATAAACTACTTATAAAAAATTTGATCATGCCAAATGCGTTTACTGTTCCTCGAAACTAAACCTATAAATTTCAGTTTAAAATTTTATTTAAAATAGTTATTAGACGATTACTTCAACAAAGAGATATAATAAAAAACGCAAAAAAAAACAAAACATTTAAACGCAAGTACTTTCCCTTTAAATAATACATATCACAATTATTCTAAAAAAAAAACAAACACACTAACGTTTAAATAAAACATTATCCTGTCTCTGCTACTTTAAATTACAAAATAAATAAAAAAAAATTACATAATAATCTAAACAAACTTCCGTTAAAAAAATGTGTATAAATATACCTTTTTTTTCCACATAAATCAACGGTAATGCTAAAAAAAAAAGCTTCGTAGTAAAAAAGTGTATAATGACGATATACGTCAGTTAAATAAATCATGATTTTAATCGTTTTTTGTTATAAGTAAAGACGAAGCAGAAGAAAATGTACTGAAGTTAACTAACCAATTGATTTTCAAAAAATACCGCTTTTTTTAAAAAAAAATCAAGCTTTGTGTATGAGAGTGTACGGTATTATTATTTCTAAGAATGTGGTCAACCCAGTGCATCGAAATTAATTCAAGTTTGTGCTATTTTAATTAATTAATGAAATTCTTTACACGATATTTAAAGATGACCTCACAATTATTCATATTTTATTATTGAATTATCAATGAACCGTGTGATAAAGTGTACTGACCGTTTTAAAATGTTTTTTTAAATAACAAAAGATTATTTGCTTTAAAGAATTTTAAGGATATTTATTTAAGATATCTGATTTAAGCAAATAAATAAATATTTTAAATGTTTTTGGAATAGAAAGGCATCTTTTATTGAAAATATGTTTTTTTTACTACGGTATTAATAAAATTTAGCTACCTGTTTCAGATGTCAGTGGTAATATTAATTGTATAGGTTAAATGGAATTTTTTTGATGATTTAATCGATTCGCCAATGGTTGATTTTGAGTTATTAATGATTCAGGATAAAGGTTAAAAAAACCAAAGCAAATTCAAAGAATTTTAGGGTCACTGACTTTTCTTTTAACGCCAAAATATTAAAAATTCAAAATGAAGGATTTTTAACCTCAAAATTAGCAATTTTTCACGGTCGTCGATTGTTAATCATTTAACCTACAATATTATTTGGTTCAATTTTTCAATGCGCAATTCTAACCTCAAAATAAATTTTTTTAAAAAACAATCAAAAACCGTGAAAAATATCCAATAATTATTTTGAAAACAAGTAAAAGAACAAAAAATTTATTTAACGCATTAAAATTCTAACCATACAAATAAATAAACTTTCCCTTATTAACACATTTTAACACAAAGATGAGTATAAATAAAATATATATTTTTTTTAAAAACCGTTATTTATAAGTGAAAAGGTACTTTTTTTTGACAAGATGAAAATCTTTCCTATATAAATAAATAAATATAGGCGAGAGAGTTTACACTTACAGTAAATTAAACATAGAGGTGTATAAATAAAAAGTTAAGTGGGTACTTATTTTATTTGTCAAGTATAAAAAGGAATGAAAATTACATATTTTATAAAAATAATTCAATTAATTAATGGTATACTTTATTGCCGGTGTAAAATATTAGTGAATTTTTGTCGGTAATTAAGTAACTTTTACTCAAAAAGTTGAGTAATAAATTAAACGAATTATTTTTTAAAAAAGTAACTAAATAACATGAAAATAATTACTTTCTCCCTAGATAATTACATATTAGACAAAAAAAGCGTACTTTATTTATGATAAATTATCATATCTGTATTTTTTATAAATAATTATTATAGGTTAGGTTATATGTGCATATATATAGGAAATATAAATTGTCTATCTAAAAATGTGAAAGTTTGATAAAACAATATAACGTTTTATCAATAATAATTATTTATTGAATAAAAAATATTGAAAATTATATGTGAGAGTGTGTATTTTTTATTTATTTACATATATGTGTAACGTAATCATTAATCATTTATAGGAAATATGTCATATCTGTATATGATTTTTATGGCGGGAAAAAATTGATAGTTTTAGGTTAGATTGCTATTTATCATTTTACGAGTCATGATTTCTTTTTTATTTTGCAGATTTTTTTCTAGGAAATTATTATTGGCACGCAATACACAGTTGGTATTTGAAATTCCAATTTTTTTTTGAAATTTGTTATGAGATGAGAAAAACAGTTTTAAAGATAATCGATATTAAATTTGCTATAAAAAATACAAAGATTATTAATTCGATAAAAAAGCCATATATTTTCCATTTTTGCGTTTACATGGTATATGAAAGTATACTAATAAACAATAATTTCTCATGAATTTATAGCTAAAAAACTATATATAGGTACGTGCATACGATATTATCGCCACTGTAACAAATTTTATAATTTTAAAAATAAACTTATGGCTAAGATTTAGAAAATAAACATAAATATAACAATGAATGTCAAAATAAATTACATTGACTATCCCATGTAACCATTAAATTTATATAAGAATTATTATGTGAATATAACTTATAGGTTATGTTTGTGATAAATATATATACAGCTATATTAATATTTGTAGCTTAACTGTTTTGATTTTTTTTAGTATTAATTTAACTTATGTGGATTTTTAAGATAAATGAGTAAATGTTTTATTTGAATGGAACTTTATTTGATTTATTTATAGGGCATTAAATTGGTTTTTAAAAATTATATAGGAAGTCGTTTGTAATTTGAATGCGCTGCGCCGTACATTTTCTTGATGCATTAGTTGGCATTCTGTGCAATAATTTACAAAAATTTTGCGCTTTTATAGAAAAAAACGAGCTTTTAATTATATGAATTTTTGCAAAAATTCAAAGAAAAATTGCTGTGAGAAATTTTTTTTATAGAGCAGTAATACGCTCAAATGCACAATAAAAAATTTTCTAAACTAAAATTACACCAAATTAAACTAATTAGTAAATCAAATATGAAAGTTTAAATTTCAATAAATTTTTCGCTGTTTGCATAAGTAAAAAACATACTTGCAATAATAATAAAAACAAATTACAATATTAAAGAAAAAAAAATGAATAAATATATCATCATCATCATCATTATTATCATAATAATCATCATAATATAATGAAATATGTATATTGAAAGTTAATTGAGCTAACAATTGATCAGTCACGGTTTTTTTAATATAGAAATTGAAAGTTCAAATAATAATATAATAAAATAATAACAATAATGCTAAAAAACATGTTATAAGTTTTGTAACATTTACTAAAGTTCATTAAAGTAAATAAATTTTTATTGTAGCCAAGAATAGAAGATAATAAACATATTATGTAATTTGAAATTTTCAATACAATAATTAATATAATGAACAATTTTGCATATTGGGAAGTCAAATATTTATCAAATGGAGTTGTCAATTGAACCCTTAATTTGACGCGAACTCACACGTAGATAGTTTCGCGTCAAAGGGTTAATTCAGTTTTAGTAAACGCTTATTTCGGTTAAATGGATATTTGTCATTTGAATTTTACAGCTACCTGCAGAGAAACAAAAACAAAAATTCGAGAATTATTGTCGATTTTTTGTTTGTGATTTTACGAAAAATGTTATAAATTCACAACTATTTTTCGGAAATTTACAACTATTTTTTTTAAATTTTCAAAAAAAATTAGAATACTCGAATTTTTTGTTAACGTACTAAATTTAGTAAACATACGATTTTTTTCAAATATTTACAAATTTTTTCGAAAATGTTCTAATTTCTTGTTAATATAAGAAATTCACTTTTTACAGTGTTGATTCAAAGATAGTTACAGTTCTTTATTTATTTTTAGTTACGGATTTTATTCATTTCTCGCGCATGCGTAGCTCATAAAATGTTTTGACCTAAGAATCGGATTCTACAGGATTTTTTCTATCTGAACATAAGAGGAAATAATTTTTTACAGTAATGAGTTTTTTTACATAAAATATAAGAAGAATTATCTCTTTAACATGGAACATGTTCATTGGATGGGTTATTTGAAAAAGTCCTTTTCGGCAGGGAGGCGAAAACGCAAACCAGTTATAAGTTTTTAATGGCCAAAAAACTAAAATGGCCGCCAGAAACCGAGAACTCTATAAGCTAAAAAAGGACGTTTTAGTCACATACTTGGTTAATGTTTTTATATATTAATTAAAAACTTTATCGTATAGACAGGACTACTCTGACCGGCTTGCCTAGTCACTCGAGTTTGCATTCTATCAACTTTCTTAGTTTGAAGCTTTAATTTAGAAGCTTTAATTTGTTCATGAAGTAATTAAACAATTATTGTTAATTATTGTTATTGTGTATTAAACAATTAAACCAAGATTGTAACTATTTATCAAAATAATTTTACATCCTTAATAAGGATTCTGAAGAGGTCATTAATTTCAGACTGAAACGTAAAATAACGAAATGCACAATGCAAATGCGAAATGCAAATGTTTTTATACATTGGGTTGATTTCTAAGGATTGCATGATTGTACATCTTTAAAGTAACTAAAATTTTTATACAAAGCAAATGTGTTATGCTAAAATAGATCTTGTTCTTACGAAAAATCTTGTAAAGAACATAAATTTTAACTTACATAAATTTCTAAAAACTATTTGATTCTTGTAAATTATGTATATAATTTTCCTAGTTTATAAATAAAAAAAATTTATAGCCGGTTTGTTTAACTACGCAACCAACGAGCATGGAACATGTTCACTCATAAAAGCAATAAATCCAAAAACCGAAATTACAATAAATCCTGAAATATAAATTATCCGAAGTCCATAAACTTAAAGTATACTAAGTTCTTGTACTTATCAGGGCCTGATCAGGCCCTGACTCCTACTTCAAATTATTCTAAGTCCCTAAATTGAAAATAATCTAAGTCCATTTCAACCCCCACCCCCCTTGAAAACGTCTCTTTTTCTCTCCCCCCCCTCTAAAAACGTCAATATTTCATCCTCCCCCCTAAAACGTCAATTTTTCACACCCCCCCTGCCGAGCCAAATTTTTTAAAATACCCCATCTAGTGAACATATTCCAAGTTAAAGATAAACAAAATTTATATTTTTTATATTTATTGATAATATTATAGTTTTTATGAAAATTAGAAGGATGCACCGACATTTGAAAAAAGTCTATTTTGTATTTAAACACGCAATAATTTAAATGTTTTTTTGAAAGATGCATAACTTGTTTTAGAAAATAAATTTTCAATCAATCAAGGACCGGCAAGCATTTTCCGAATGCTTATAAATCTTGATTATGATTGGTTTAGATCGTGGGTACGCTTAACCTTGAAATTTTCCTATCAAAAGCTTTTATTTAATATTTAAAAATTATTCATGGCCTTTAAAATACGCCAATAATTTAAAATCAATGTTTCCATGACATTAATTTTTTTTTTTTGGTAAATAAAACTAAATATTTAACATTTTATTTACGTTTGTAAATATTAACAAGTAAATAATCATTCAATAGCTGACTATTTAGTAAACTAGAATTACGTTTAATTACAGTTCCACATATTCAAAAACGATTAAGGTAAGAATTATTAAATTTTTTTCTTTTAATGGCAACTCTTTCAAAAAGTAACTGTTTTCTTTTTCTAAACAGGTGCTATATTTCGAAGAAAATGAAAATGAAAATTGTACGTTTGCTTTATTTTTTGAAACTTTTGGATTTCACTACGTCTTTTGAAATAGAAACGATGCTAGCTCAAGTTTTGAAAGAAGTTCATCCAAATCGAGTTACTTTGCACTCAGACTGCAACGAATTTAGTGAGTATTTAAGAACCTACAAATATCTGAGTACTCGCGTGCCAACGGTCACTGTTGATGTTAATTATCCAAATTTTATACAGTGGACCGTTACGGCAATTGAACACGATAAGAACATAAGCGCACCCTTACATGTTATTGTACTCAGTGAAAATAATTTAATGAAATTTGACCATCTTTTCATATCCAGCTTAAAATTGATAGAGCAGTCTTTATTTTATTTAACACCTACCAAAATCTTCTTTATATTAATTAAAAAGTACTACTTATCTGAATATATCGATCGTGTTTTCGAACAGACAAAGGGCTTTAATTTTTATGACTTTACTATGGCATATTCAGTTGGATCCAAAGCTCCTACAATTCTTAACTACAATCCATTTTCTAGATCTTTCAGGAAAAAAATTTTTAAAAAGGCTTCATCTTTTAAATATTTTCCTGATATATTTAAGAATATAAGTGGTTACAAGATGAGAGTTGGGGTTAGCAAATATTATTGGCTGGATTCTTACAATAATTACACTCTCAATTATTCTATCAAAAGAGAAATGTACATATTGATATATTTGTATAATTTTTATGATTGTGTTGAAAATTCACTTAATATTACTTCTAAATTTCTGGCATCAAAACCTGAAAACACTAATGATGCAATAAAAGAATATCATCTAGATATTTATATGAGTCGAATGAATTATTATCTGTCAGAAAATATTATGAATGCGTTACCCGTAGGATCATTTAAAATGGTTTTGCTTGTTCCGGTTATTAAAGAAACAAAATTAGGTTTCTCTGACACAATTTTATATTCCGTTTTGACCTTGTTTGGAATAATAATATTAACCTTAATATGCGCATTTGTTTTCAAATTCAATAAAGACGAGTGGTCAGCATTTAATATTTACAGCTTCATCTTGGGTATTGGGATAGACATGGAACCTCGACGCAGTTTAAGATCAATAATAATGTTCATCACCATATTCGTCGTTTCTTTCTTTTTTGTTTCTGATCTAATTTTAGATATAACAGAGTTAAAATATCAGGATGAAGAAGTACCAATAATTGAATCTCCCGAAGATATATTTAGAAAAAATCTGACTGTGGTTTGCGATTGTTTATTAACTAGATTGAACCTCTTAAAACAGCATGCGTTAGGAATTTTTCAAAATGTTTTTAACATTACCAGAATAAAGCAAAATAATGAAAATTATTCGTACAGAAAAATTTTTATCCGTAATGACGATGATGCCGCAAAAACGCTTCTCCAAAATAAAGGCATATTAAATGGGGTTAAACATGAAATAAGTGATTTTGCTTTGTATGAATCGTTTTATGTTCTTACTTTTCCCTATAATTCTCCATTAAGGCAAAAATTTTCTAAAGTTTATATGAGAATTTTAGAGGCTGGCTTAGATATAAAATGGAGATCAGACTACGAGAACGTTAATAAAATCAGTAGGAGATCAGAATTTACTGAAGCAGAAGACGAAAACGGTACTTTGCCTTTAGTGCTTAAAACTTTAATGGCTACAGGAATAATTATTTCCTTGATTGGGTTGCTTTTTGAGTACATTTGGTTCTATTATCCACCATTGAGATTAAAAGCAAGAGAATTTTCCAATTTTCTGAGAATGAAGACAAAAAGCCGTAATGGAAATCAAATTCAAGTTCGTAAAATAAATGTCAAACCGCGGGAAAAACAAACGATTGTTGTTTAATAAAAATTAGTTATTATAAATAATATGAAAACAAAGTCTTTCTTAGTTAAAAAGAAAAAAGTTTCAGTGATAAACGAAAAAAATTTTAATCATAATACTTGGTTGGTGTTTTTATGTACTGTTATTTATTTATTTTTTTTACTTAGAATTTCTTTTCATGACATTAACGTTCTGCAACGAAAATTTGAAAAGTCGTTACCTAGGGAATCAAAAAATTATGTATGTAACTCTTAGGCTTAAATCAAGCTTAAATGAAAACTTTATCGTTGTTACGTCTACTCATGCCCGGCTTGATTGGGCACTCGTGTTCGTAATTTACTAACTATCAAAGACTTTAATTTGCTTGTGAAGTAATTAAACAATAACTGTAACTATTCATTTAATAGTATATTAAGTATCAAGGGCGTAAAATTTTAGCGCTAGAGTGAGCACTAACAAGAATGCTTGGCGAAGTGGCAATAGTATCTAAAGTTTATCGCTCATGGTATTTACGATATTTTTTGTTTACCCAGGCGCACCAAGAGTACAGAAAATTCCGTGACAAGTTTTACGCCCGGGAGGGCAAACATAATTTTTTGATTCTTTAATAAAGATTCTGAAGAGGAATTGAATTTTACGCAACATAATGAAATGCACTATAGTTTTTAAACATTTGCTTTTTCTTGCTAGATTGCTAAAAGACTGTGTGGGTTGATTTCTAAGGGTTGCATGATTGTACATCACTGAAGTAAATAAAATTTTTATACAAACCAAGTGTGTTACGCTAGAATAGATCTTGTTCTTGCGAAAAATCTTGTAAAGAACATAAATTTTAACTTACATAAATTTCTTAAAACTATTTGATTCTTGTAAATTATGTATATGTTTTAACTAGTTTATAAATAAAAAAAATAAAAAAAATTTATATTTTTTAAATTTATTGATAATATTATAGTTTTTATGCAAATTAGAAGGATGCACCGAAATTTGAAAAAAGTCTATTATGTATTTAAACCAGCATTAATTTGAAAGTTCTTTTGAAAGATGTATAACTTGTTTTAGAACATAAATTTTATTTTTTTAATTTTTTATAATTTTAGACCAAAAAAACTAACAATTTATCCTTTATAATAATCTGAGTCAATCAAGGACTAGGATGCATCTCCCGAATGCCCAAAAATCTTGATTATGATTAGTTTAAATCATGGCTACGCTTAACCTTGAAATTTTCCTGCCAAATGCTTTTATTTAATATTTAAAAATTATTCATGGCCTTTAAAATACGCCAATAATTTAAAATCAATGTTACCATGACATTAAAAAATTATTTTTGGTAAATAAAACTAAATATTCGATATTTTATTTGTGTTTGTAAATATTAACAAGTAAATAATTATTCAATAATAGAATTTTGCGTAAGCTGGAATTACGTTTTATTGCAGTTCCAGATATTGAAGAAAAAATTGCGAACCTAACAATTTCTTTGACGCAACATAAAAGGTAAAAATTAATTTAATATATTTTTTTCTTGTAATAGTAACAGTTTTATAAGTAACTGCTTTAATTTTACGAAAAAAATAGTTAATTTGCGAGAAAATTTGTCAATTTAAAAAAATATTTCTACGTATACTGATTATTCAAAAAATTGTGAAAAGATTCAAATTTTTCTCAATTTTTTTTGTCAACTCGCAAACGCTATTTTTATTTTTGCCAAAAAATTTTAAATTAATAATGTTAGCAAATATAAATTCAAAACTAATACTTTTTATAAGGTTAAAAATAAAACAATGATATGCGCTGTTAACAAGACATTAAGATAAAATCACACTTAATTAACCAGATTTTTGAAAAAAATTTTGTTTGTTTAGTGAAAACAGTGTAGTTACTATAGATACATTGAACCGGATTTTGAATTATTTTTTATCGTTAATCTATTGAGCGATTTGTGAATTTCAAGGATTTATTTTGCATTTCAGCTTTTAGTTATGAATCATCATTCCAGGGACAGAAAGAGAGGGCCAAATTAAATTGAGGTAAATTATGATTCACATTATTTTTTGGTGCCTCATAGAGGAACTATTGTGATAGAGCAAATGTTGATTTTTGATTTTTTGACATATAAGCACGTTTTGAGACCTCAGGAAGCTAAAAAATCGGTTTCTAAAAAAAGGCTGTATGTGTGTGTGTGTGTGTATGTATTTAACCGGTTATATTTCACAACCATTATGGTATTAAGACCTCATTTTGTTTTCAAAAATTTTTTCATCAAAAAATCTCAAACTACTTTTTATTTATAACGTTTTATAAGCGCAATGACAATAATTGGTTTAACCGAGAAGTTCGTGTTCTGGTTCAAGTTTTGATAATTATTTTTCTTCAAAAATAAATATTTATTTTATGTTTAATTAAAATCCTTTAAAAATGTACAGCTATTACGAAATCCGGTTACCACAAAAAGATTTTACATGTAAAATAAAAGTTTTTATGCGAAAAAAGGGCCGAATATTCAAATAAACATTTTTTTGCACTATATCCTGAAATTTTAAGAATCGATGTTTCCATGGCGTTAAAAACTTCATTTTTTGATATACAAAACTAAATTATTTAACAAAAATGCACGAGAATTTAAAGAAGAAAATGAAGGAAGAGCTAATCTACTTTTTTATTCTTTTAATATTTTACTTTATTTAAAAACGTTATTTTACAAATACCAGTATTAACACTGCGCCGTTATACGATTTTTTCTGCAATGCGCGAAGATGCACAAGGTGTAACTCTAAATAAAGTTTAAAATAAATAAAAAATAATTGAAATTTAATTATTAAGAAGTACGTTCTGAAAAAAAATTTGCTAATGAAGTTACTTGTATGAAAATTAATTTTCTTTTTTATTACAGAAATTAATGCAGTTGTCAGGGATACAACGTTCTTGATTTTTTACCAATATTGAAGATTCATTTTTATCGTTGATCTGATGAGCGATTCTGAAAATCAAGGATACTTTTACGTTATTGTTTGAAATTATTTATTATATTTTCTGGAGTAGAAACATTCAAATAAAAAAAATAGAATTAAGTAAAATTTAAAATAATATCAATTTTTTTCTGAAGAAGTGTTAAATTGGGAAAATAATTAAAATGAGGATTGTACGTTTGCTTTATTTTTTGAAACTTTTGGATTTCACAAAGTCTTTTGAAATAGAAACGATGTTAGCTCAAGTTTTGAAAGAAGTTCGTCCAAATCGAGTTACTTTGCACTCAGACTGCAACGAATTTAGTGAGTATTTAAGAACCTACAAATATCTGAGTACTCGCGTGCCAACGGTCACTGTTGATCTTAATTATCCAAATTTCTTATGGTGGAACGCTAGGGCAATTCAATACGATAAAAACATAAGCGCACCCTTACATGTTATTGTACTCGGTGAAAATAATTTAATGAAATTTGAAGAAATTTTCACAACCTGCTTACAATTGATATATCAGTCTTTGTTTTATTTAACGTCTACGAAGATTTTCTTTATATCAAGTCAAAAGTACTTCTTATCCAATTATATCGATCGTGTTTTTAAATTTGCAAAGATAGTCAATTTCTATGACTTTACTATGGTATATTTAGGTGGATCCAAAACTTCTGTAATTCGAAACTACAATCCATTTTCTAAATCCTACAGAAGAAAAATCTTCAAAAATGATACATCTATTGAGTATTTTCCTGATATATTTAAGAATATCAGTGGTTACAAGATGAGAGTTGGGGTTGAAAAAACTTATTGGCTAGATTATTATAATAATTACACTCTCAATTATGCTATCGAAAAGGAAATGTACATGCTAACATATTTGTTTAATGTTTATGAATGTTTTGAAAATTCACTAAATATTACTTCTAAATTCTTGGAATTGAATTCTGAAGATGTAAATGGTATTTTCAAAACTAAAGCTCTAGATATTTTTATGGCTCGAGTAAATTATTATATGTCAGGCAATATTGTAAATACGTTCCCCGTAGGATCATTTAAAACTGTTTTGCTTGTTCCGGTTCTTAAGAAGACAAAATTAGGTTTCTCTGATACAGTTTTATATTCCGTTTTGACCTTGTTTGGAATAATAATATTAACGTTGATCTGTGCTCACATTTTCAAATTTAATAAAGACGAGTGGACAGCATTCAATATTTACAGTTTCATCTTGGGTATTGGGATAGACATGGAACCTCGACGCAGTTTAAGATCAATAATAATGTTCATCACCATATTCGTCGTTTCTTTCTTTTTCGTTTCTGATCTAATTTTAGATATAACAGAGTTAAAATATAAGAATAAAGAAGTACCAATAATTGAATCTCCCGAAGATATATTTACAAAAAATCTGACTGTGGCATGCTATTGTTCATTAACGAGATTGAACTTCTTACAACATCATGCGATAGGAATTTTTCAAAATGTTTCTAACATTGCAAGATTAAAGCAAAATAATGACGAGTATTCATATGGACAAATTTTTATCATTAATGAAGACGATGCTGCAAAAATGCTTCTCCAAAATAAAGGCATATTAAATGGGATAAAACATGAAATAAGTGATTTTGCTTTGTATGAATCGTTTTACGTTTTTCCTTTTCCCAATAATTCTCCATTAAGGCAAAAATTTTCTCATGTTTATGTGAGAATTTTAGAGGCTGGTTTAGATATAAAATGGAGATCAGACTACGAGAACGCTAATAAAATCAGCAGGACAACAGAATTTAATGAAGCAGAAAATGAAGACGATACTTTCCCTTTAGTGCTTAAAACGGTAATGGCTACAGGAATAATTATTTCCTTGCTTGGGCTGCTTTTTGAATACATTTGGTTCTATTATGCATTAATGAAATTAAAAGCAAGAGATTTTTTTAATTTTCTGAGAATGAAGATGAAACGCCGAAATGGAAATCAAATTCAAGTTCGTAAAATAAATGTCAAACCACGGGAAAAACAAACGATTTTTGTTTAATAAAAAATAAATGAATTTAAATAATATTGAAGGTTGTCAAGCACGTATTTCTAATATATTAAGAAAGTCTTTCTGATTCAAAAAGTAAAAATTAACAATGATAAACAAAGAAAGTTTTAATCATCATACTTGGTTGGTGTTTTTATGTATTACTTACTTTTTTTTTAATTAGGCTGATTCCAGACGAAGCGCTTAACTTTGTAGTTATCTCAAACCTGTGTTTGAAATACATTGAGCAGTTTTATAAAATAACTACAGATTTATCGCTAACTGTGAGTTTAAAGCGCTCCATGTGGAACCAGCCTTAGAATTCCTTTTATATGAAATTAACGCTCTGCAATGAAAAATTGAAAAGTCGTTACATAAGGAATGAAAAAATTGTGTATGTAACTTACAGGTTCAAATGAAAACCTTATCTTTGTCATGTCTACTTGTGCTCAGCTTTAATGGGCACTCGTGTTCGTAATTTACTAACTATAAAAGACTTTAATTTGCTTGTGAAGTAATTAAACAATAACTGTAACTATTCATTTAATAGTATATTAAGTATCAAGGCCGTAAAATTTTAGCTCTATAGTGACTAAAACACGAGTGCTTAGCGAAGTCGTGCACAAGTGATATGTGTTCATACTAGTGTTTAAAGTTTGTTGCCCATGGTTCTTGCGACATTTTTTGTCTACACAGGCACACCAAAATTACAGAAAATTTCGTGACAAGTTTCACGCCCAGGAGGGCAAAAAAAATATTTTGATTCTTTAATAAGGATTTTGAAGAAGAAATCAATTTTACGCAACATAATGGAATTCACTATAGTTTTTATACATTTGCTTTTTCTTGCCAAGTTGCTAAAAAACTGTGTGGAATGATTTCTAAGGGTTGCATGATTGTGCATCACTGAAGTAACTAAAATTTTTATATAAACCAAGTGTGTTAGGCTAGAATAGATCTTGTTCTTGCGAAAGATCTTATAAAGAACATATATTTGAACTTAAATAAATTTCTAAAAACTATTTGATTCTTGTACTTTGTTAATAAATAATCAAATAAATTTAAATTTCATGATTTTTAATATAATTATAAAAACGATGAATTGAATCGTTCAATCGTTTCATCGTTTCTGCGCGCGTGCTCCACCGCCTACTTCTTTTTCGTCGCTTTTGTTGCCTCGCACGCCGGCTCTTTAACATTGTAATCGAAATCTATCGAAACATTTTATCATCATATTTGTTATGTGTTTTATAATAAAATCTTTATCAAATTTAGTAATTTATTGTGAAATAAATCATTGTTAATAGCGTTAAATAATTGTCAAATTATACAATCCAAAAATTTAAAATATAATAGTTTAAGGTGGCTCACGGAGTTTATGAAAAACGAATAATATGTAGTAAAATTTACTGGAGATGAAGATAATTAAAAAACAAATCCATTGCTCCCAAAAAATACTCAGGTTCCCGATCAATTAAGAAAGAAATAAGTAACTGAAAATTTTTAAGGTTAATACCACGTTCTTATGAGAATTGATATTGATTTACTTCGTTCAATAACGAATCTTTTTAGATAAAATTGTACACACGTGTTATTTAACAAAAATAGAAACTTTTCCAAGAAAAAAATACAATAGTTGCCGATCAAATTATAAACACATAATTTTAGTCGCAGGCCCCATTCAATAAAATGTTTTGTATTTTAAAAATTTTGTTTACACCGCACTCATTATATAAGAAAATGCATTATTATTAATAATAACTTCTAAATATTCACATATCTACAAAATAAATAATAAAATATAATCAATTAGTTATGCCCCCCTCTGGTGTCACCCTAAAATATACGGACCTAATACCGTGCGCCACCTTAAAGTGTTAATAAATGTGTTTATTACGTTAAGTCAAATTTTGATATAAAATCATGTACATATTAGAATATAGTGCAATTGTAAATATTATCAAAGTTGAGTGAAAAAAATTTATGATCAATATTGTTTTAATCATTATAAATTATATCAAACTGAAATATTTGCACGTATAAAAGGTAAATTTTGTATGTATTAGTAAATAAATGCAAGACTTTTTTTGAATTAAAAATTCATCTTTTGAAGTTATTTTCCACATCATAATCCTCACATACTTTATGTATATGTTTTGGTTAGTTTATAATTAAAAAAAATTTGAAAAATTTATATTTTTTAAATTTATTGATAATATTATAGCTTTTATAAAAATTAGAAGAATGCACCGAAATTTAAAAAAAGTCTATTTTATATTTAATAATTCCTTATTTAAACCAGCAATAATTTAAAAGTTGTTTTGAAAAACATGGATAATTTGTTGAAGCCAAGAAATTTTTATTTCATTTATTATTTTTTTAGAACAAAAACAACTGACAATTCTTTTGTGTTCATAATCTGAGTCAATCAATTACCATGATTCATACCTCGAGTGCACAAAAATCTTGATTATGATTGGTTTAGATCGCGGATACACTTAACTTTGACAAGTTTCTGTCAAAAGCTTTTATTTAATATTTAAAAATTATTTATGGAGTACCTATAAAAAACGCCAATAATTTAAAATCAATGTTTCCATGACTTTAAAAATTTATTTTTATAAATAAAACTAAATATTCAATATTTTCTTTACGTTTGTAAATATAAACAAGTAAATATCATTTAATAATTAATTTTTGCGTGAGCTGGAAGTACGTTTTGTTGCAGTTAAACTTATTCAAGAAAAAAATTGTGAGCCTAACAATTCCTTTGACGTAAAATAAAAGGTAAAAATTAATTTAATATTTTTTCTTGTAATAGTATAACAGTTTTAAAAGTAACTGCTTTAAAATTACGAAAAAAATAGTTAATTTGCGAAAAAATAATCCTACATAAATTGATTTTTTATGAAATTGGAAAAAGATTCTAATTTCGCTCAATTTTTTTTGCCAACTCACAAACGCTATTTCTATTTGCCAAAAAATTTTAAATTAATGATGTCAACAAACATAAATTCAAAACTGATACTTTTTATAACGTTAAAAATAAAACAATGATGCGTTGTTAACAAGACATTAGGATAAGATCCGTGGTTAGTTGTTGTTCAGAAAAAACAATTCAGTTTAACTATGAATATCGATTTGAATTGATTACCAGCATTAGCATTTATTTATTATCGTTAATCTATTGAGCGATTTTAAAATTTCAAGGATTTATTTTGCGTTTCAGCTTTTTTTATGAATCATCATTCTAGGGACAGAAAGAGAAGGCCAAATTAAATCGAAACGGTAAATTATGATTTGAGTTATTTTTTTCATATTCACAGAGCTTCTATTTTATTGTAATTTATATTTTGAAGTTCTTATTGACTGCGAAATTTCTTGATAAAATAATTCCATTTTATAAGCAATATCAATATTTGGTTTAACCGAGCAGGTCATGTTGTGATTCAAGTTTTGATAACACAGCTGCATAAAAAAAAAAAGTTCTGATCCTGTAACTAGACCTACCTACATGTAAGTTTTTCGATGTCCTAAAACCGAATCTGAAGTCAGAATTCAGCCTACACCCTCAGATTTTGCCCCAGCTACCCCCAGCCACCCTTTACACCGCCCCAAAAATCAAATATTTTACTATGTCCAAAAGTTAAAAATAATAGTACCTTATTTACGTATTTTGTTTTTATGTTCTAAAAACGAATTTCAAGTTAGAATTTACCAATCACACTTAGTTTTTGCCCCAGCTACCCCAATCACCCTCTAAACTGCCCAAGAGTGTGAATGTTTTACTTTAAATGAAACTCATTTTTTTCACACTCAAGGGAACTATTCCTAAGACTACTTTTCAACATTCCATCGGAAAAATGGCAACTTTTACGGAACGTCATTCGCAATTGACGATCATGTAAAAGAAATCGTATTTCATTTTTTGCTAGTTTTATCACACCTTTTATATTTGATTTTAAATTTAACATGCCCCGTTACAATTTTTTCTGAACTGCGCGAAGATGAACAAGATGTAACTTTAAATAAAGTTTAAAATTAAAAATTAATTTAAATTTAATTATTAAGAAGTATGTTGTGAAAAAGAAAATTTGCTTATAAAATTACTTGTATAAAAATTAATTTTTTTTTAGCACAGAAATTAATGCAGTTATCAGGGATACATCATTCTTAACATTTTCCAATATTGAAGATATCAATTTTAACGATTACTTATCATATTTTTTGTATCTGATAGAAACGAATCAAAAAATTAAAATTAAAAAAAATATAAATTATTTTCTGAACAAGTGTTATATTTCGAAAATAATTAAAATGAAAATTGTAAGTTTGCTTTATTTTTTGAAACTTCTGGATTTCACTACGTCTTTTGAAATAGAAACGATGTTAGCTCAAGTTTTGAAAGAAGTTCGTCCAAATCGAGTTACTTTGCACTCAGACTGCAACGAACTTAGTGAGTATTTAAGAACCTACACTTATCTGAGTACTCGTTTGCCAACGGTCACCGTTGATCTTAATTATCCAAATTTCATATGGTGGAACATTAAGGGAATTCAACACGATAAAAACATAAGCGCACCCTTACATGTTATTGTAATTAGTGAAAACAATTTAATGAAACTTGACACAACTTTCACAACATGCTTAGAACTGATACTTCAGTCTTTATTTTATTTAACGCCTACCAAGATTTTCTTTATATCAATTCAAAAGTACTTCTTATATGAATATATCAATCGTGTTTTTAAATTGGCAACGGACTATAATTTTTATGACTTTACTATGGTATATTCAGTTGGATCCAATGCTCCGTTGGTAATTAACTACAATCCATTTTCTAGATCTTTCAGTAAAATAATCTTTAAAAAGGATTCATCTTTTGAATATTTTCCTGATATGTTTAAGAATATAAGTGTTTACGAGATGAGAGTTGGGGTTAGCCAATTGTATTGGCGGGATTATTATGATAATTATACTCTCAATTATGCTATCGAGCGGGAAATGTACATACTCATATATTTGTATAATTTTTATGATTGTATCGGAAACTCACTTAATATTACATCTAAATTCTTGGCATTAAGCGGTCAAAATATAAATGCAAATTATCTTCTAAAAAAAAATGCTCTAGATATTTATATCGATAGAGTAAATTATTATATGTCAAACAATATTGTGAATGTCTTCCCCGTGGGATCATTTAAAACTAATTTCATTGTTCCTGTTGTTAAAAAAACAACATTAAGTTTCTCTGAAACAATTTTATATTCCATTTTGAGCTTGTTTGGAATAATAATTTTAACCTTAATATGCGCATACGTTTTCAAATTCAATAAATACGAGTGGTCAGCATTTAATATTTACAGCTTTATCTTGGGTATTAGAATAGACTTGGAACCTCGCTATAGTTTGAGATCAATAATAATATTCATCACGATATTCGCGGTTTCATTCTTTTTTGTTTCTGATCTTATATTTGATATAACAGAGTTGAAATATCAGGATGAAGAAGTACCAATAATTGAATCTCTCGAAGATATATTTACAAAAAATCTGACAGTGGTATGTGATTGTTCATTCAGGAGATTGAATTACATACAACATTATGCGATAGGAATTTTCCAAAACGTTTCTAAAATTGCAATATTGAAGGAAAAAAATGATGAGTATTCATATGGGAAAATTTTTATCGCTAATGGAGATGATGCCGCAAAAACGCTTTTCCGAAATAAAAGCATTCTAAATGGGATTAAACATGAAATAAGTGATATTGCTTTGTATCAATCGTTTTACGTATTTTCTTTTCCCATTAATTCTCCATTAAGACAAAAATTTTTTAATATTTATATAAAAATTTTAGAGGCTGGTTTAGATATAAAATGGAGATCTGATTACGAAAATGTTAATAAAATCAGTAGGAGAACAAAATTTAATGAAGCAGAAGATAAAGACGATACTTTCCCTTTAGTTCTTAAAACTGTAATGGCTATAGGAATAATTATTTCCACGATTGGGCTGCTTTTTGAATACATTTGGTTCTATTATCCACTATTAAAATTAAAAGTAAGAGAATTTTTCAATTTTCTGAGTATGAAGATGAAGCTTCGAGATAGAAATGAAATTCAAGTTCGTAAAATAAATGCTGAACCACGGGAAAAGCAATCGATTTTTGTTTAATAAAAATAAATTATTATAAATAGAGTTTTTTTGCTAATGTCCAGTTATAGCGGAGTATCGTTAGCATATGAAAAAATGTGAGGAGCAAGATCAATCAAATCATTAATATAGATGAAAAACAAGTAGGTTCCTAATATGAATTCTACAGCACTCCTATATTAATAATTTTATACTCACTTCTTACATTTTCAAGTCTGACCGCATGCTGTCGATTCAGCAAGTAATTTTCAAATAATTTTAGAGGGATACCCCTGACTCCATAACTATCCTTTTTTTTAATAAAGTTTGATGATGGACCGTATCATATGCTTTCGAGAGGTTTAAGAACGTCCCAACCACAGCTTTACTTTCATTTAATCCATTATAGATTAAACCAGGGACTTTTTGCAGTGATTGTTTCGTCCCAATGCCACTCAAAAAGCCAAATTGATGATTAGAGATTAATTTGTTTTTATTCATAAAGCAGTGCAATCTATTGAATATTACCTTTTCAAATATCTTTACAATATTTGATATTAATGATGTCGGTCTATAATTAGAAATATTATTTTTGTCACCTGCTTTAAATATAGAAATAATGTCAGATTTTTTAAGTTCAGCTGACCATATTACTTTTACGATATATCTGTTAAATATAAAAGCTAGGTGTTTGAATATTAGAGAAAATAAAGGTTAATTTACTTTTATATTAATATTACCGACTCCACCACTTTTATCTCCCATATTTTTGATGAGCCTAGAAATTTCATATGGGTTAGTGGCCTTTAAAAATAAGAAGTTACAATTTCTCGTTATTGAACCAAAATCAAGTTAAGAGTCAGGAATATTAGCT
The DNA here is from genome assembly GCA_022575985.1 of Anagrus nilaparvatae. Taxonomy (NCBI): domain Eukaryota; kingdom Metazoa; phylum Arthropoda; class Insecta; order Hymenoptera; family Mymaridae; genus Anagrus; species Anagrus nilaparvatae. The sequence continues at coordinate 4,011,354 of JAKSXM010000246.1, read as the reverse complement.
GCAAGTTCATCACCTCTGCTATTATAGTATTTATTTAAACAAGAGGATATTTGAACCATTTCAGTAATTATTACTAAGTTATCATGTTTAATCGATATGATTTCATTTTTTGAATTGGATTTATTTCTACCTAATTTGAGATTAATAAATTTTCAAAAATTTTTAGATGATTTAAGATTTTTTGAGCATGTATTACTTAGATTTTTAGTATCAATAATTGTCTTTTTAAGATCTTAAAAAATTCATTATAAAGTTTTTTTAAAAACCAGGAATTGTTATTTTTTTTAAATTAAATTATATAGAAAATCTTTGTGATTAATAGAGTTTAATAGACATTTGGTCATTCACTGTTTAGAATATTTGTTTTTTGCAATTTTATTGGATTTGATCGAAGAGAGGATGTAACTGAAAAATCCGGATTATTAATCAAAAGGATATTATACATATTTAATTAATCAGCAGCAATATGATATTTTTGATTGTGTACAATGATTTACATGACAGAGTAGTTTTAGCAAAAAAGTTATGAATACGGGATCCGTTTGAATTGCAAGTACTTGGTCTAGTTATTGAATTGATTAGAGGTCAGTAACCATGTGATAACATGTGCAAAAAGAATATATTATAACTACAATGATTATCAATATTATTCATATTAAAGTCACCAATTATGAAATGATTGCTTAAATTTTTACTAACTAATTATCAATTAAATAATTAAATTATTAAAATCAGTTCTTGAGATCTATCACACCATCGCATGTATTTATTTTACTCTCATTATAATAGGCTATGTAGCCATCTAGATTAAAAACATTTGAGCATTCAAGAATAGACATTGCTCTTGCGAGATATCTTAATAAGTACAATCACATTAACTATGATAAATATATTTCTGAAAACTATTTGATTCTTGTACTTTATGTTTTGGCTAGTTTATAAATAAAGAAAATAAGCAAAATATATATTTTTTTAATTTATTGACATTTAATATTTATAATTTTATAGTTTTTGTCGCGGGCACGCTTAACCTTGGAATATTCCTGTAAAAAGCTTTTATTTGATATTTAAAAATTATTTATGGCCATTAAAATACGAAAATAATTTAAAATCAATGTTGCCATGACATTAAAAAATTATTTTTTGTAAATAATACTAAATATTCAATATTTTACGTTTGTAAATATTAACAAGTAAATATCATTCAATAACAGATTTTTGCGTAAGCTGCTAGCACGTTTAAATACAGTTTCACATATTGAAGAAAAAAAATTGTGCAAAAAACAATTTCTTTGATGCAAAATAAAAGGTAAAAATTAATTTAATATTTTTTTCTTGTATTAGTAACAGTTTTAAGAGTGACTGCTTTAAATTTACAAAAATAACATTTAATTTGACGAGAAATTGGAAATATACTGTTTTTTCGTAAATTTGTTATCAATTAGTGAAAAAATTTTGATTTATTTCAATTTTATTGAGAATTTAAAAATGCTATTTTTTTCGAAAAATTTTAAATCAATAATATCAGCAAATATAAATTCAAAGCTAATATTTTTTACAAGGTTCAAAATGAAACGGTTTTTAAACATGAGATTAAAGTAAGATCAAACTTAGTTAAAGAAATTTTGTGACAAAATTTTTGTTGTTCAGAAAAAACAATTCAGTTACTATGAATATCGATTTGGATTGATTACCAGTATTAGCAGTTATTTTTTATCGTAAATCTATTGAGTGATTTTCAAATTCCAAGGACTTATTTTACATTTCAGCTTTTAGTTATGAATCATCATTCTACGGACTGTAAGAGAAAGCCAAATTAAATTGACGAGGTAAATTATGATTTGAGTAATTTTGTTTATATTCATGCATATCGAGCTTCTGTTTTATTTTACTTATTTTAAAAATCATGAAAACTGAAAACGTTTTTTAACTTGCATTTAAACATTCAAAAAAGAAATTTAAGTTTCAAAAAGAACCACTTTAATATTATATTGATTTTATTATTATATTGATACTTTTGATCTCTGTATAAATAACTAAAATGCTATTAAAAATCGCTCATAGATAATTAAAAAAATTATAAATTATTTTCTTATCAGGTATGGTATTACGAAGATAGTTGAAATGAAGATAGTACGTTGATATCTTTCTTGAAACTTCGTATTTTGGTTCATTTGTTTGAAGTAGAAACATTACTGGCTCAAGTTTTGAAAGAAGTTCGGACAAACAGGATTTATTTTGCGTTTCAGCTTTTAGTTATGAATCACGATTCTACGACAGTAAGAGAAGGCCAAATTAAATCGACGAGGTAAATTATGATTTGAGTTATTTTTTTCATATTATTAGAGCCTCTATTTTATTTTATTTATTTTGAAAATTATCAAAACTATAGGCATTCTTTAATTTGCAATTAAGAACCCAAAAAAGTAATTTAAAATTCAAAATTAGCCACTTTACTTTTTTATTATTATATTCATAATTGATCCTTGTATAAATAACTAAAGTGCCATCGAAAATAGCTCATCGATGATAACTCATGATTGGTCACTAACTTTGACATGCGCGTGATAGAATTTTTTATCGGTCTCTGTCGGCATAAAATACGTACAATTCTTTGTTCACTAGAAAATAAAGAGTAAAATTTAGTTTTGGAAATTTTTACCATTACATTTAATGTTAGATTTAGATAGTTTTAGATAGTTAGTTCAAATACTTTTTCGCTACTACCGCAAAAAAATTTTATATGAACCTTGTTCTTAAATAAAAAATGCCCCAAATCGGAGTTTACCATCCTCGGCTTCGCTGCGGAAGCTAGTTTACGTGCGATTTGGGCCAGTATTACTTTTACACTTGAAACTCTCCCAAATATACGTAAAGCGGGTGAGGTTGCCGACCCTTGGAAACTTTTATCGTAAACCATTAAATTTAGTCAAAAAGATGTCCGGAACTCATACCTTCTTCTGCAGTAGCCTTTACAGGTATATCACATTTTCTATTGAATTAATAAATATTTAAAAAAATGACGAAATCTGCTTATACCACAAAAAAATTTTTTAAGTTTTTTGTAAAAAAATTTGAATTTTTGAGAATCAATGTTTCCATGGCATTAAAAACTTCATTTTCGATAAACAAAACTAAATTATTAAACAAAAACTTACAAATAATTATTGCAACATGTTAAAAATTAGTCAGCAGTGAAACTATTTACAAGCTAAAAGTGCATTTTGTGGTTATAATATTTTATTTTATTTAAAATCGTCATTTTATAAAACCCAGTATTAACTCTCCGCCGTTATAATTTTTACTGAAATGCACAAGGTGTCATCAAAATAAAGTTTAAAATGAATATAAAATAATTGAAATTTAGAAGTATGTTGTGAAAAACTTCGCTAATAAAATAACTTATATAAAATTTTTTTTTTTTTTTAGTACCGAAATTAAAGCAGTTGTCAGAGATACATAGTTCTTGATTTTTTACCAAAACTGCAGATTCATTTTCATCATTGATCTATTGGTCGATTTCAAAATTTAAGAATACTTTTGGAAATTATTTATTATATTATCTGGAGCAGAAAGATACGAATCAAAAATTAAAATAAGGTAAAATTTAAAATACCATAAATTATTTTCTCAGTATTTGTTATATTTCGAAAGTAATGAAAATGAAGATTGTACTTTTGCTTTATTTTTTGAAACTTTTGGATTTCACTAAGACTTTTGAAATAGAAACAATATTAGCTCAAGTTTTGAAAGAAGTTCGTCCAAATCGAGTTACTTTGTACTCAGACTACTACGAACTAAGTGAGAATTTAAGAACCTACGAATATCTGAGTACTCGTGTGCCAACGGTCACCGTTGATCTTAAATATCCAAATTTCATAGAGTGGACCCTTACGGACATTGAACACAATAAAAATATAAGCGCACCCTTACATGTTATTGTATTCAGTGAATATAATTTAATGAATTTTGACCGAATTTTAACAACTTGCTTCGAATTGATATTTCAGTCTTTGTTTTATTTAACGCCTACCAAGATTTTGTTTATATCAAGTCAAAGGTACTTCTTATCTGGATATGCCGAAGGTGTTTTTGAACTGGCGAAGGGCTTTAATTTTTATGACTTTACTATGGTATATTCAGTTGAATCCTATCCTCCTGTAATTCTTAACTACAATCCATTTTCTAAATCTTTCAACAAAAAAATCTACAATAAAGATTCATTCTTTGAATATTTTCCTGATATATTTAAGAATATAAGTGGTTATAAGATGAGAGTTGGGGTTAGTAACTATTATTGGCTAGATTATTACAATAATTACACTCTCAATTATGCTATCAAAAGCGAAATGTACATGCTAATATATTTGTATAATGTTTATGATTATTTTGAAAATTCACTAAATATTACTTCTAAATTCCTAAAATTAAATTCCGCAAATGTAAATGTTTATGATCTTATAGAAAAAAATGCTCTAGATATTTTTATGGATCGAATAAATTATTATCTGTCAAACAATATTGCTAATGCGTTCCCCGTAGGATCATTTAAAACTGTTTTAATTGTTCCGGTTATTAAAGAAACAATATTAGGCTTCTCTGAAACAATTTTATATTCCGTTTTGAGCTTGTTTGGAATAATAATATTAACCTTAATATGCGCATACATTTTCAAATTCAATAAAGATGAGTGGTCAGCATTCAATATTTACAGCTTCATCATCGGTATTGGAATAGACATTGAACCTCGACGCAGTTCAAGATCAATAATAATGTTCATCACAATATTTGCGGTTTCATTCTTTTTTGTTTCTGATCTTGTTTTAGATATTACAGAGTTAAAATATCAGGATGAAGAAGTACCAATAATTGAATCTCCCGAAGATATATTTAGAAAAAATCTAACTGTGGTATGTGATTGTGTATTAACGAGATTGAATTACTTACAAAATCATGCAATAGGAATTTTTCAAAATGTTACTAACATTGCCAGAATAAAAAAAAATAATGAAAGATATTCATACAGAAAAATTTTTATGGGTAATGAAGATGATACCGCAAAAATGCTTCTCCAAAATAAAGGCATATTAAATGGGATAAAACATGAAATAAGTTATTTTGCTTTGTATGAATCGTTTTACGTTTTTCCTTTTTCCCTTAATTCTCCATTAAGGCAAAAATTTTCTCATGTTTATGCGAGAATTTTAGAGGCTGGCTTAGATATAAAATGGAGATCTGACTACGAAAATGTTAATAAAATCAGCAAGAGAGATGAATTTAATGAAGCAGAAGATAAAGACGATACTTTCCCTTTAGTGCTTAAAACTTTAATGGCTACAGGAATAATTATTTCCTTGATTGGGTTGCTTTTTGAGTACATTTGGTTCTATTATCCATTAATGAAATTAAAAGCAAGAGAGTTTTTCAATTCTCTGAGAATGAAGATAAAACGTCGTAATGGTAATCAAGTTCAAGTTCGTAAAATAAATGTCAAACCGCGGGAAAAACAAACGATTTTTGTTTAATAAAAATAAATTATTATAAATAATATTGAAAGTTGTGAAGTACATATTTCAAATATATAATGAAGATTTTCTGAGTTACAGCTTCAGTGATAATCAAAAAAAATTTTAATCACATACTTGGTTGGTGTTTTTTTATATTACTTATTTATTTATTCTTACTTAGAATTCCTTTGCATAAAATTAACGCCCTGCAAAGAAAATTTGAAAATTTGTTACCTAGGGAATCAAAAAATTGTGTATCGCAGGCTTAAATTAAAACTTTTGCGTACGTCATTTGCGTGCGTCACGTCTACTCGTACTCGGCTTGATTGGGCACTCCTAATCCAATAACTATCAGAGACTTTAATATGCTTAAGAAGTAATTTAACAATATTTGTAACTATTCATAATAGTACATTAAGTATCAAGGGCGTAAAATTTTAGCGTTAGAGTGAGCTCTAGCACGAGTGCTCGAGTAATATGTGTTCACTCGTGTGTTCACAATAGTGTCTAAAATTTTTCAACCATGGTATTTACGATATTTTTTGTCAACCTAGCGCCCTTAGCACTGTGTGGAATAAATGCTAAGGACTAGTATTTCTGTATATCACTAAACTAAATAAAATTTTTATACAAAGCAAGTGTGTTATGCTAGAATTGATTTTGCACTTGCGAAATATGTTGTAAAGAACATTCATTTTAATTATTGTATTGTATAATACGAGCAAGATCACGAGCCCGTGTCCAGAATAGTAAAATATGTCCCAAATCGCATGTAAATCGAGACTTCGCCTTGGATGTTAATTTATGTGTGATTTGGGTCATTTTTTATTCACGGACAAGGGTCATATACGACTCGTCAATGGCGAGAAAACACGTTTTTTCCGGTCGCGTAGTGGCCGGGGATTACAAGCTTTCTGGCCGTTGGCAAGAAAAACAAATTTTTGAAAACTATTTGATTCTTGTATTTTATGCTTATGTTTTGCAAAGCTAATAAAAAAAAAAAAAATTTTAAATTTTAAATTTATTTAAGTTTCTTTTTATAATATTATAGTTAGTTTTTGTAAAAATTACAAGGATTCAACGGAGTTTGAAAAATAGTATATTACGAGCCCGGGTCCACAAAAGTGAAGAATGGCCTAAATCGCACGTAAATAACTATCTGAGGCAAATTGAGGCTGGTAAACTTTGTTTTAGGTCATTTTTTATTCATGGACAAGATTCGTTTACGATTTTTCTTCGTCAAGGCAAGAAAACGCGACTTTTTTCGTGTTTACAAAATACGTGTTTTCTAGCCCCTGAGGTCAAGTCTACTTTATATTTAAACAAGCAATAATTTGTTTTAGAAAATAAATTTTTTTTTTAATTTTTTATATTTTAAGGGATGTATGTTCTGAGTGCACAAAACTCTTGATTAAGATTGGGTTAGATCTCGGGTAGGCTTAACATTGAAATGTTCCTATCAAAAGCTTTTATTTAATATTTAAAAATAATCAATAATTTAAAATACGCCAATAATTTAAAATCAATGTTGCCATGACATTAAAAAATTATTTTTTTTAAATAATACTAAATATTGAATATTTTGTTTACGTTTTTAAATATTAACAAGTAAATATCATTCAATAATTAATTTTTGCGTAAGCTGGTAGTACATTTAATTGCAGTTCCACATATTTAAGAAAAAAATTGTGAGCCTAACAATTTCTTTGACGCAAGGTAAAAGGTAAAAATTAAATAATTTAACATTTTTTTCTTATAATTCTTAAATTGTTAAAAATAACTGCTTTAAAATTACGAAAAAAAAAATTTAATTTGAAAAAAATTGTAAATATTATGATTTTTAATTAATTTTAATGTTTTTTGGAAAAATTATTCTGTATTTTTATTGTGAGTTTACAAATTCTATTTTTTTCGAAAAATTTTAAATCGTTAATATTAGCAAATATAAATTCAAAACTAATATTTTTTACAAAGTTCAAAATGAGACAGTCTGTTAACATGGCATTAAAGTAAGATCACACTTAGTTACAGAAATTTGTGACAAAAATTTTTGTTGTTCAGAAAAAACAATTCGGTTACTATGGATATCAACTTGGATTGATTGCCAGTATAAGCAGTAATTTTTATCGTTAATCTATTGAGCGATTTTAAATATTCAATATTATATTTATATTTATTTTGCGCTTCAGCTTTTAGTTATGAATCATCATTCTAGGAACAATAAGAGAATGGCCAAATTAAATCGATGAGGTAAATTATGATTTGAGTTATGTTGTTCATATTCATTGAGCTTCTGTTTCATTGTATTTATTTTAACTTGCATTTAAACACTCAAAAAACAAATGTTAGTTTCAAAAAGAACCACTTTTTTATTATATTGATTTTATTATTATATTGAGACTTTTGATCCCTGTATAAATAACTAAAATGCCATCAAAAATCGCTCATAGATAATTGAAAAAATTATAAATTATTTTCTTAATAGGTATGGTATTCCGAAGATAATTGAAATGAAGATAGTACGTTTCATATCTTTCTTAAAAATTCTGAATTTGGTTAATTCGTTTCCAGTAGAAACATTAATAGCTCTAGTTTTGAAAGAAGTTCGGCCAAACAGGGATACTTTACACTCAGATTATAGATATGCTGACTCAACTTATAGAAGTACGTATTTTAGAACCTACAAATACCTGATTACTCACGTTCCTACGGCCTCTGTTGATCTGAATTTTCCAAAATTCTTAAAGTGGGATCGGAGGCTAATTGAGCATGATAAAAACATTAGCGCGCCTTTGCATTTTATTGTTCTCAGTGGAAGTGATTCAACTGTATGGGAACGATCATTTGAAAATTGCTTCTCATTAATACGCAAGTCTTTATTTTATTTAACAACTACTAAGATTTTATTAATATTTAGTCAAAAGTACATCTCAAAGGGTAATATCAGTAGAGTTTTTGAAATATGCAAGTCCTTCAATTTTTATGATTTTACTCTGGTGTATTCAGTTGGTTCCCAAGCTCTTTACATTATTAACTACAATCCATTTTCTAAATCTTTGAAACTGCTTAATAGAAAATCACCTTTTACATATTTTCCGAATATATTTAGGGAAATTGTTGGATACGAGATGAGAGTTGGAGTACACAAATATAATTGGCCGGATTCTTATAAAAAATACAGAATCAATTATGCTACTACAAAAGATTTGTATATAATAACACGTTTGTTTAATTTTCATGAATGCATTGCAAATTCACTAAATATTACTTCAAAGTTTATAGAATCATCTTCAGATAATATAAATGATCTTATTAAAATGTTTGCTCTAGATATCTTCATGGGTCGAATAAATTATTATTTAGCAGGCAATATCGTGGATATGGTCCCTGTAGGATCATTTAAAACTGTTTTGCTTGTTCCAATTGTCAAGGAAAAGAAATTAATTTTTTCAGATACATTTTTATACTCTGTTTTGAGCTTGTCTGGAATAATTATATTAACGTTGATTTGTGCTCACATTTTCAAATTCAATAAAGACGAATGGTCAATATTTAACATCTACAGCTTTATCTTGGGTATTAGAATAGATATGGAACCTCGCTACAGTTTAAAATCAATAATAATATTCATCACGATTTTCGTAGTTTCTTTCTTTTTTGTTTCTGATCTTATTTCTGATATAACAACATTAAAATATATGAATGCAGAAACGCAAATAATTCAATTTCCTGAAGAAATATTGACGAAAAATCTTGCAGTGGTATGTTCTTGTTCAATAACGAGATTAAACTTCTTACAAAATCATGCGATAGGAATTTTTCAAAATGTTTCTAAAATTGCAAGATTATATCAAGGAAATGAAAAATATTCATACAAAAAAATTTTTATCATTAATGATGATGATGGTCAAAAAATTATTTCTAAACTAAACATTTTGACTGGGATTAAATATGGAATAAGTGATTTTGATTTATATCAATCGTTTTACGTTTTACAATTCCAAAAAAATTCTCCATTGAGGCAAAAATTTTATTATGTATATACGAGAATTGTAGAATCTGGCTTAGATATAAAGTGGAAATCCGACTATGAGAACGTTAATAAAATCAGAACGTTAATAAGAACAGAATTAAAGGAATCAGAAGACAACGAGGATATTTTGCCGCTAGTTCTTAAAACTTTAACGGTAACAGGAGTAATTATTTCTTTGATTGGACTTTTAATTGAATACATTTTGTTCTACTATCCAGTTTTGAAAATAAAAGGGCAAAAATTTATTGACTATTTAAGAGATAGAATGAAGCGCCAAAGAAATAATAAAATTAAAGTTCGTCGAATAAACGTACAACCTCGAGAAATAGAAATGTTTACAGTTTAGATAAAAGAATACAATATACATGAATGTAATATACTACTCATCAAAAAAATATTCGGACCTCTTTCCATTTGTAATATGTTTAACAGGTCCGTTATTTAGAAATGATAAAATAATTTGATCTTTTTTCGTGTATAAATTTTAGGTTTTATAAAATTTATTATAGTTGATACTCGAGTGTAGAAATTAAATAGAAATAAGTTTTTTGACCTTTTATCGAGTAAATTATGGTGTTATTTGTTTTTTTATTAACGTTTCGGTCTCTGGTTGAGACCCTTATCAAAATCTACAAAATTAATAAAAATTTGAATATACATAAAAATTTAACTTTAAATTTATAACTAATGTTGATCTTACTTATAATATAATAATTTGGACATATAAATTAGGTGTGAGAAACCTAAAGTCGTAAAAAACTTAAAATCTTGATATTCATGATTAAGAAATCTGTAAAAAATATATATGCATAAAATAATTTAACCTAATATGCTTGCAATTTTTTTTTTAAATTACAATATTACATACCATAAGTCATTATCATATTACTTAAGTCAAATATAAAAAATCTTAGATAATAAATATATATGTATGTTAAAATAGTATCACAGAAAGTTTGAAAAAATAAGTTAATCACAATAAATAATTGAATAAATAATTGCAAAAATACAACAGTTATTATAATAATGTAAACAATACAGTTTAAAAATAATGATAATTTAAATATATGTAAAAAAGGTACTTGTAGCGACATCTATTGGTATTTGATTAAAGATATGTGTAATGATTTTTAATCAATAAAGAAGTATGACAAGATGACTAGGTATGTTGCCATGGTAACGTACGGTTATTCTATGTAAACAATATATGCATGTACTTTTTCATTTTATGAATCACAGATAAATATGGTTTGAATAGGCTTTGTGAATCTTCTTTCAGGTTGATAGGATTTAATTGTGTGTTGATATGAAGTACCTCAGAAGTATTACGTTTATGATAAGAAGGTTCTCTGTCTAATATAGAGAAATCATTCCACTTAAAATTGTGCTTGGTGTCAATGTAGTGTTGTGTGACAACTTTTTCTTTTTCTTCATTCTTTTTTATGATATTATTGATGTTATCGTTGTCATTAGGAACTTCTATTGTTGGGATATTCTTATCTTTGTTCATACTTCTAAGGATTCTTGTACTTTTAGGTGGTTGAATTTTCTCTTTTTCCTCAGCTAATTTCTTTTCTTTCTTGATGATTCTGTCTATACCAGCCTTATGTTCGCCTATACGTACAGCTGCTTCTCTTTTAGTTTGACCGACATAAGATGCATCACATTGTTCACATTCAATTTTATATATGACATTAGTTTTCTCACCCTTAGGTGTTTTATCTTTGGCTTTGATGACTAGATTGCTATTATTATTTATGATGTTAGGTATTGGTACGATGCCATGTTTTTTAAGCATGCCGCACATACTATTATAAAAACCTTCTACATGTGGTATGCTCACTTTAGGTTTTTTGATTAAAATTTTCTTGTTTATGTCAAAATGGTCATTATCAATAGCATTGGTAGTCCTATATTCTAGTGTTTTAACCCTTTTCTTCATGTAATAATCTATAAATTTGGTCGGGTAGTTGTTATTTATTAAAAGCTCTTTAACTATGTCCAGGTTTTCAGTATGGTAACATTCTTCAGATAATAAGATGGCCTTATCAACTAGAGTGTAGATCATGCCAATTTTTTGGTGTTTTGTGTGGCCAGAGTTAAAGTTAAGGTATCTGCCTGATGAGGAAGGTTTTCTGTACCAGTTGTATGAAAGTTTATTGTTATGTCTAATTAATTTAACGTCTAAAAAATTTATGCTATTGTCTGTTTCTAGTTCGTGAGTAAATTGTAGTCTGTTGTGATATGAGTTAAAAGTGTTTAGGATGTCTTCTGTCTTGTCAGTGGGTATACAAGTAAGTATATCGTCAACATATCGAACAAAAAATATGGGTTTGAAATCCAATTGACTCAAGCAATGTTCCTCAAGATCCGCTAATACTAGATCAGCAAATATTGAGGAAACCGCAGAGCCCATAGGGGACCCATAAATTTGCTGATAATATTGGCCATTGAACTGTATTGCATTGTGTAGTTCATTGAGGGGAATATTTGTATGTTTAATTATTGTGGAGTACCTTTTTTCAATGCTATTTTTTACCAGATCTAAAGGTACATTTGTGAAAAGGCTAGAGGCATCAAGGCTTATTAGTATGTGGTTATCAGGGATGTGTGTGTGAGAAATTTTTTCTATAAAATGTTTACTATTTTTTATGTATGAATTGGGTCTATTGGTGCTATTGGTTATTAATGAACTGAAATATTTTGCGAATTTGTGTGTAGGAGTGTTAACAGTTGAAAGTACAGGTCTAAGTTTGTAACGTCTTATACCCGCCTCATCAGTGTATATCTTGTGGACTTTAGGTAAACCATAAAGTTTTGGTAAGATAGTATCAGTTTGTGTGAGACTGTACTTATGGTATTCTTTCTGTAGGAAACCGTTTACATTCCATATTGTAAGAAAATCTTTGGTGGCCGTGCGTAGATCTTTTAGTGGATTATAATCTAATTTGGTATAAGTAGATGTGTCATTGAGTAGTTCATCCATTTCCTTAAGATAGTCAAAGTTTTGCAATGCAGCGGTCATATTACCCTTGTCTGAATTGGTAAAGAAAATGTCATTATGTTCTCTAAGGAATGACTTGGTTTCTTTCGTATTTTTCAAGAATAATCTATCGATGGCATTAATGTGTTTGCTATTATTATTAAGGTAGTGATTGATGTTGGCGATGGTACTATGACGAATGTCATCTTTAATTTCCTTAGGAAAGTCATAAGTACCTAAGAGATTTTCAATATTCTTGATGGTCTCAATTGCATTTTTGTTGTTAAGACTTGTTCTTGTTGAAAATTTTTGGCCTAACGAAACAGTGTCTACCACATTTTTGGGAATGTCAGTATTAGTTAAATTAATGAACCAAGTATTGTTGTTGTTGTTGTCATCGATGGTATTACTGTGTCTGTTGTCAGAGTTAATGATATTATTTGAAGGTTGATTAGAATTTATTATTGATTCTAATTTCTTATGATGTTTGAAGGTTGATTAGAATTTATTATTGATTCTAATTTCTTATGAAAATTTTAATCAAAAAACCTAAAGTGAGCATACCACATGTAGAAGGTTTTTATAATAGTATGTGCGGCATGCTTAAAAAACATGGCATCGTACCAATACCTAACATCATAAATAATAATAGCAATCTAGTCATCAAAGCCAAAGATAAAACACCTAAGGGTGAGAAAACTAATGTCATATATAAAATTGAATGTGAACAATGTGATGCATCTTATGTCGGTCAAACTAAAAGAGAAGCAGCTGTACGTATAGGCGAACATAAGGCTGGTATAGACAGAATCATCAAGAAAGAAAAGAAATTAGCTGAGGAAAAAGAGAAAATTCAACCACCTAAAAGTACAAGAATCCTTAGAAGTATGAACAAAGATAAGAATATCCCAACAATAGAAGTTCCTAATGACAACGATAACATCAATAATATCATAAAAAAGAATGAAGAAAAAGAAAAAGTTGTCACACAACACTACATTGACACCAAGCACAATTTTAAGTGGAATGATTTCTCTATATTAGACAGAGAACCTTCTTATCATAAACGTAATACTTCTGAGGTACTTCATATCAACACACAATTAAATCCTATCAACCTGAAAGAAGATTCACAAAGCCTATTCAAACCATATTTATCTGTGATTCATAAAATGAAAAAGTACATGCATATATTGTTTACATAGAATAACCGTACGTTACCATGGCAACATACCTAGTCATCTTGTCATACTTCTTTATTGATTAAAAATCATTACACATATCTTTAATCAAATACCAATAGATGTCGCTACAAGTACCTTTTTTACATATATTTAAATTATCATTATTTTTAAACTGTATTGTTTACATTATTATAATAACTGTTGTATTTTTGCAATTATTTATTCAATTATTTATTGTGATTAACTTATTTTTTCAAACTTTCTGTGATACTATTTTAACATACATATATATTTATTATCTAAGATTTTTTATATTTGACTTAAGTAATATGATAATGACTTATGGTATGTAATATTGTAATTTAAAAAAAAAATTGCAAGCATATTAGGTTAAATTATTTTATGCATATATATTTTTTACAGATTTCTTAATCATGAATATCAAGATTTTAAGTTTTTTACGACTTTAGGTTTCTCACACCTAATTTATATGTCCAAATTATTATATTATAAGTAAGATCAACATTAGTTATAAATTTAAAGTTAAATTTTTATGTATATTCAAATTTTTATTAATTTTGTAGATTTTGATAAGGGTCTCAACCAGAGACCGAAACGTTAATAAAAAAACAAATAACACCATAATTTACTCGATAAAAGGTCAAAAAACTTATTTCTATTTAATTTCTACACTCGAGTATCAACTATAATAAATTTTATAAATGGAGCCTGGACCTAATAATGCTCTAGTTTACACATCTCTAAACTCAATATCATCACTATTTGAATATTTAAAGCAGAACTTTAATCATATTACAACCACCAAGATTAAATCATTTACCAACACAATGAAGAAAATTACCACTGCTCAAGCCCATCGACGATTTCTACTATCTTGTCGTAACAACGATGTGCTTCCTAAACATCTTATGAATATACATGAAAATTTAAAACATATGCATTTTTACAGCAATTATGGTAAAAAGTTTTTTAACAAAACCACAGAAACTTTTCAAAATAAATTGTTGAATTTAGAAATAGATGACATCAACATACACATTAATTATTTGCAAAAATTTCTTACATCTATTGAAAATGTGTTAAATTCTCAAATTGATGTGGAATTATTTTCACACATTAAAAAAATTTACAACACACATTTAAAAAATTATAATGAAAAATTAAAACAGAGACATCATAAGAAATTAGAATCAATAATAAATTCTAATCAACCTTCAAATAATATCATTAACTCTGACAACAGACACAGTAATACCATCGATGACAACAACAACAACAATACTTGGTTCATTAATTTAACTAATACTGACATTCCCAAAAATGTGGTAGACACTGTTTCGTTAGGCCAAAAATTTTCAACAAGAACAAGTCTTAACAACAAAAATGCAATTGAGACCATCAAGAATATTGAAAATCTCTTAGGTACTTATGACTTTCCTAAGGAAATTAAAGATGACATTCGTCATAGTACCATCGCCAACATCAATCACTACCTTAATAATAATAGCAAACACATTAATGCCATCGATAGATTATTCTTGAAAAATACGAAAGAAACCAAGTCATTCCTTAGAGAACATAATGACATTTTCTTTACCAATTCAGACAAGGGTAATATGACCGCTGCATTGCAAAACTTTGACTATCTTAAGGAAATGGATGAACTACTCAATGACACATCTACTTATACCAAATTAGATTATAATCCACTAAAAGATCTACGCACGGCCACCAAAGATTTTCTTACAATATGGAATGTAAACGGTTTCCTACAGAAAGAATACCATAAGTACAGTCTCACACAAACTGATACTATCTTACCAAAACTTTATGGTTTACCTAAAGTCCACAAGATATACACTGATGAGGCGGGTATAAGACGTTACAAACTTAGACCTGTACTTTCAACTGTTAACACTCCTACACACAAATTCGCAAAATATTTCAGTTCATTAATAACCAATAGCACCAATAGACCCAATTCATACATAAAAAATAGTAAACATTTTATAGAAAAAATTTCTCACACACACATCCCTGATAACCACATACTAATAAGCCTTGATGCCTCTAGCCTTTTCACAAATGTACCTTTAGATCTGGTAAAAAATAGCATTGAAAAAAGGTACTCCACAATAATTAAACATACAAATATTCCCCTCAATGAACTACACAATGCAATAGATTTTTTTCATAATCACACTTATCTACAGTTCAATGGCCAATATTATCAGCAAATTTATGGGTCCCCTATGGGCTCTGCGGTTTCCTCAATATTTGCTGATCTAGTATTAGCGGATCTTGAGGAACATTGCTTGAGTCAATTGGATTTCAAACCCATATTTTTTGTTCGATATGTTGACGATATACTTACTTGTATACCCACTGACAAGACAGAAGACATCCTAAACACTTTTAACTCATATCACAACAGACTACAATTTACTCACGAACTAGAAACAGACAATAGCATAAATTTTTTAGACGTTAAATTAATTAGACATAACAATAAACTTTCATACAACTGGTACAGAAAACCTTCCTCATCAGGCAGATACCTTAACTTTAACTCTGGCCACACAAAACACCAAAAAATTGGCATGATCTACACTCTAGTTGATAAGGCCATCTTATTATCTGAAGAATGTTACCATACTGAAAACCTGGACATAGTTAAAGAGCTTTTAATAAATAACAACTACCCGACCAAATTTATAGATTATTACATGAAGAAAAGGGTTAAAACACTAGAATATAGGACTACCAATGCTATTGATAATGACCATTTTGACATAAACAAGAAAATTTTAATCAAAAAACCTAAAGTGAGCATACCACATGTAGAAGGTTTTTATAATAGTATGTGCGGCATGCTTAAAAAACATGGCATCGTACCAATACCTAACATCATAAATAATAATAGCAATCTAGTCATCAAAGCCAAAGATAAAACACCTAAGGGTGAGAAAACTAATGTCATATATAAAATTGAATGTGAACAATGTGATGCATCTTATGTCGGTCAAACTAAAAGAGAAGCAGCTGTACGTATAGGCGAACATAAGGCTGGTATAGACAGAATCATCAAGAAAGAAAAGAAATTAGCTGAGGAAAAAGAGAAAATTCAACCACCTAAAAGTACAAGAATCCTTAGAAGTATGAACAAAGATAAGAATATCCCAACAATAGAAGTTCCTAATGACAACGATAACATCAATAATATCATAAAAAAGAATGAAGAAAAAGAAAAAGTTGTCACACAACACTACATTGACACCAAGCACAATTTTAAGTGGAATGATTTCTCTATATTAGACAGAGAACCTTCTTATCATAAACGTAATACTTCTGAGGTACTTCATATCAACACACAATTAAATCCTATCAACCTGAAAGAAGATTCACAAAGCCTATTCAAACCATATTTATCTGTGATTCATAAAATGAAAAAGTACATGCATATATTGTTTACATAGAATAACCGTACGTTACCATGGCAACATACCTAGTCATCTTGTCATACTTCTTTATTGATTAAAAATCATTACACATATCTTTAATCAAATACCAATAGATGTCGCTACAAGTACCTTTTTTACATATATTTAAATTATCATTATTTTTAAACTGTATTGTTTACATTATTATAATAACTGTTGTATTTTTGCAATTATTTATTCAATTATTTATTGTGATTAACTTATTTTTTCAAACTTTCTGTGATACTATTTTAACATACATATATATTTATTATCTAAGATTTTTTATATTTGACTTAAGTAATATGATAATGACTTATGGTATGTAATATTGTAATTTAAAAAAAAAAATTGCAAGCATATTAGGTTAAATTATTTTATGCATATATATTTTTTACAGATTTCTTAATCATGAATATCAAGATTTTAAGTTTTTTACGACTTTAGGTTTCTCACACCTAATTTATATGTCCAAATTATTATATTATAAGTAAGATCAACATTAGTTATAAATTTAAAGTTAAATTTTTATGTATATTCAAATTTTTATTAATTTTGTAGATTTTGATAAGGGTCTCAACCAGAGACCGAAACGTTAATAAAAAAACAAATAACACCATAATTTACTCGATAAAAGGTCAAAAAACTTATTTCTATTTAATTTCTACACTCGAGTATCAACTATAATAAATTTTATAAATGGAGCCTGGACCTAATAATGCTCTAGTTTACACATCTCTAAACTCAATATCATCACTATTTGAATATTTAAAGCAGAACTTTAATCATATTACAACCACCAAGATTAAATCATTTACCAACACAATGAAGAAAATTACCACTGCTCAAGCCCATCGACGATTTCTACTATCTTGTCGTAACAACGATGTGCTTCCTAAACATCTTATGAATATACATGAAAATTTAAAACATATGCATTTTTACAGCAATTATGGTAAAAAGTTTTTTAACAAAACCACAGAAACTTTTCAAAATAAATTGTTGAATTTAGAAATAGATGACATCAACATACACATTAATTATTTGCAAAAATTTCTTACATCTATTGAAAATGTGTTAAATTCTCAAATTGATGTGGAATTATTTTCACACATTAAAAAAATTTACAACACACATTTAAAAAATTATAATGAAAAATTAAAACAGAGACATCATAAGAAATTAGAATCAATAATAAATTCTAATCAACCTTCAAATAATATCATTAACTCTGACAACAGACACAGTAATACCATCGATGACAACAACAACAACAATACTTGGTTCATTAATTTAACTAATACTGACATTCCCAAAAATGTGGTAGACACTGTTTCGTTAGGCCAAAAATTTTCAACAAGAACAAGTCTTAACAACAAAAATGCAATTGAGACCATCAAGAATATTGAAAATCTCTTAGGTACTTATGACTTTCCTAAGGAAATTAAAGATGACATTCGTCATAGTACCATCGCCAACATCAATCACTACCTTAATAATAATAGCAAACACATTAATGCCATCGATAGATTATTCTTGAAAAATACGAAAGAAACCAAGTCATTCCTTAGAGAACATAATGACATTTTCTTTACCAATTCAGACAAGGGTAATATGACCGCTGCATTGCAAAACTTTGACTATCTTAAGGAAATGGATGAACTACTCAATGACACATCTACTTATACCAAATTAGATTATAATCCACTAAAAGATCTACGCACGGCCACCAAAGATTTTCTAACAATATGGAATGTAAACGGTTTCCTACAGAAAGAATACCATAAGTACAGTCTCACACAAACTGATACTATCTTACCAAAACTTTATGGTTTACCTAAAGTCCACAAGATATACACTGATGAGGCGGGTATAAGACGTTACAAACTTAGACCTGTACTTTCAACTGTTAACACTCCTACACACAAATTCGCAAAATATTTCAGTTCATTAATAACCAATAGCACCAATAGACCCAATTCATACATAAAAAATAGTAAACATTTTATAGAAAAAATTTCTCACACACACATCCCTGATAACCACATACTAATAAGCCTTGATGCCTCTAGCCTTTTCACAAATGTACCTTTAGATCTGGTAAAAAATAGCATTGAAAAAAGGTACTCCACAATAATTAAACATACAAATATTCCCCTCAATGAACTACACAATGCAATAGATTTTTTTCATAATCACACTTATCTACAGTTCAATGGCCAATATTATCAGCAAATTTATGGGTCCCCTATGGGCTCTGCGGTTTCCTCAATATTTGCTGATCTAGTATTAGCGGATCTTGAGGAACATTGCTTGAGTCAATTGGATTTCAAACCCATATTTTTTGTTCGATATGTTGACGATATACTTACTTGTATACCCACTGACAAGACAGAAGACATCCTAAACACTTTTAACTCATATCACAACAGACTACAATTTACTCACGAACTAGAAACAGACAATAGCATAAATTTTTTAGACGTTAAATTAATTAGACATAACAATAAACTTTCATACAACTGGTACAGAAAACCTTCCTCATCAGGCAGATACCTTAACTTTAACTCTGGCCACACAAAACACCAAAAAATTGGCATGATCTACACTCTAGTTGATAAGGCCATCTTATTATCTGAAGAATGTTACCATACTGAAAACCTGGACATAGTTAAAGAGCTTTTAATAAATAACAACTACCCGACCAAATTTATAGATTATTACATGAAGAAAAGGGTTAAAACACTAGAATATAGGACTACCAATGCTATTGATAATGACCATTTTGACATAAACAAGAAAATTTTAATCAAAAAACCTAAAGTGAGCATACCACATGTAGAAGGTTTTTATAATAGTATGTGCGGCATGCTTAAAAAACATGGCATCGTACCAATACCTAACATCATAAATAATAATAGCAATCTAGTCATCAAAGCCAAAGATAAAACACCTAAGGGTGAGAAAACTAATGTCATATATAAAATTGAATGTGAACAATGTGATGCATCTTATGTCGGTCAAACTAAAAGAGAAGCAGCTGTACGTATAGGCGAACATAAGGCTGGTATAGACAGAATCATCAAGAAAGAAAAGAAATTAGCTGAGGAAAAAGAGAAAATTCAACCACCTAAAAGTACAAGAATCCTTAGAAGTATGAACAAAGATAAGAATATCCCAACAATAGAAGTTCCTAATGACAACGATAACATCAATAATATCATAAAAAAGAATGAAGAAAAAGAAAAAGTTGTCACACAACACTACATTGACACCAAGCACAATTTTAAGTGGAATGATTTCTCTATATTAGACAGAGAACCTTCTTATCATAAACGTAATACTTCTGAGGTACTTCATATCAACACACAATTAAATCCTATCAACCTGAAAGAAGATTCACAAAGCCTATTCAAACCATATTTATCTGTGATTCATAAAATGAAAAAGTACATGCATATATTGTTTACATAGAATAACCGTACGTTACCATGGCAACATACCTAGTCATCTTGTCATACTTCTTTATTGATTAAAAATCATTACACATATCTTTAATCAAATACCAATAGATGTCGCTACAAGTACCTTTTTTACATATATTTAAATTATCATTATTTTTAAACTGTATTGTTTACATTATTATAATAACTGTTGTATTTTTGCAATTATTTATTCAATTATTTATTGTGATTAACTTATTTTTTCAAACTTTCTGTGATACTATTTTAACATACATATATATTTATTATCTAAGATTTTTTATATTTGACTTAAGTAATATGATAATGACTTATGGTATGTAATATTGTAATTTAAAAAAAAAAATTGCAAGCATATTAGGTTAAATTATTTTATGCATATATATTTTTTACAGATTTCTTAATCATGAATATCAAGATTTTAAGTTTTTTACGACTTTAGGTTTCTCACACCTAATTTATATGTCCAAATTATTATATTATAAGTAAGATCAACATTAGTTATAAATTTAAAGTTAAATTTTTATGTATATTCAAATTTTTATTAATTTTGTAGATTTTGATAAGGGTCTCAACCAGAGACCGAAACGTTAATAAAAAAACAAATAACACCATAATTTACTCGATAAAAGGTCAAAAAACTTATTTCTATTTAATTTCTACACTCGAGTATCAACTATAATAAATTTTATAAATGGAGCCTGGACCTAATAATGCTCTAGTTTACACATCTCTAAACTCAATATCATCACTATTTGAATATTTAAAGCAGAACTTTAATCATATTACAACCACCAAGATTAAATCATTTACCAACACAATGAAGAAAATTACCACTGCTCAAGCCCATCGACGATTTCTACTATCTTGTCGTAACAACGATGTGCTTCCTAAACATCTTATGAATATACATGAAAATTTAAAACATATGCATTTTTACAGCAATTATGGTAAAAAGTTTTTTAACAAAACCACAGAAACTTTTCAAAATAAATTGTTGAATTTAGAAATAGATGACATCAACATACACATTAATTATTTGCAAAAATTTCTTACATCTATTGAAAATGTGTTAAATTCTCAAATTGATGTGGAATTATTTTCACACATTAAAAAAATTTACAACACACATTTAAAAAATTATAATGAAAAATTAAAACAGAGACATCATAAGAAATTAGAATCAATAATAAATTCTAATCAACCTTCAAATAATATCATTAACTCTGACAACAGACACAGTAATACCATCGATGACAACAACAACAACAATACTTGGTTCATTAATTTAACTAATACTGACATTCCCAAAAATGTGGTAGACACTGTTTCGTTAGGCCAAAAATTTTCAACAAGAACAAGTCTTAACAACAAAAATGCAATTGAGACCATCAAGAATATTGAAAATCTCTTAGGTACTTATGACTTTCCTAAGGAAATTAAAGATGACATTCGTCATAGTACCATCGCCAACATCAATCACTACCTTAATAATAATAGCAAACACATTAATGCCATCGATAGATTATTCTTGAAAAATACGAAAGAAACCAAGTCATTCCTTAGAGAACATAATGACATTTTCTTTACCAATTCAGACAAGGGTAATATGACCGCTGCATTGCAAAACTTTGACTATCTTAAGGAAATGGATGAACTACTCAATGACACATCTACTTATACCAAATTAGATTATAATCCACTAAAAGATCTACGCACGGCCACCAAAGATTTTCTTACAATATGGAATGTAAACGGTTTCCTACAGAAAGAATACCATAAGTACAGTCTCACACAAACTGATACTATCTTACCAAAACTTTATGGTTTACCTAAAGTCCACAAGATATACACTGATGAGGCGGGTATAAGACGTTACAAACTTAGACCTGTACTTTCAACTGTTAACACTCCTACACACAAATTCGCAAAATATTTCAGTTCATTAATAACCAATAGCACCAATAGACCCAATTCATACATAAAAAATAGTAAACATTTTATAGAAAAAATTTCTCACACACACATCCCTGATAACCACATACTAATAAGCCTTGATGCCTCTAGCCTTTTCACAAATGTACCTTTAGATCTGGTAAAAAATAGCATTGAAAAAAGGTACTCCACAATAATTAAACATACAAATATTCCCCTCAATGAACTACACAATGCAATAGATTTTTTTCATAATCACACTTATCTACAGTTCAATGGCCAATATTATCAGCAAATTTATGGGTCCCCTATGGGCTCTGCGGTTTCCTCAATATTTGCTGATCTAGTATTAGCGGATCTTGAGGAACATTGCTTGAGTCAATTGGATTTCAAACCCATATTTTTTGTTCGATATGTTGACGATATACTTACTTGTATACCCACTGACAAGACAGAAGACATCCTAAACACTTTTAACTCATATCACAACAGACTACAATTTACTCACGAACTAGAAACAGACAATAGCATAAATTTTTTAGACGTTAAATTAATTAGACATAACAATAAACTTTCATACAACTGGTACAGAAAACCTTCCTCATCAGGCAGATACCTTAACTTTAACTCTGGCCACACAAAACACCAAAAAATTGGCATGATCTACACTCTAGTTGATAAGGCCATCTTATTATCTGAAGAATGTTACCATACTGAAAACCTGGACATAGTTAAAGAGCTTTTAATAAATAACAACTACCCGACCAAATTTATAGATTATTACATGAAGAAAAGGGTTAAAACACTAGAATATAGGACTACCAATGCTATTGATAATGACCATTTTGACATAAACAAGAAAATTTTAATCAAAAAACCTAAAGTGAGCATACCACATGTAGAAGGTTTTTATAATAGTATGTGCGGCATGCTTAAAAAACATGGCATCGTACCAATACCTAACATCATAAATAATAATAGCAATCTAGTCATCAAAGCCAAAGATAAAACACCTAAGGGTGAGAAAACTAATGTCATATATAAAATTGAATGTGAACAATGTGATGCATCTTATGTCGGTCAAACTAAAAGAGAAGCAGCTGTACGTATAGGCGAACATAAGGCTGGTATAGACAGAATCATCAAGAAAGAAAAGAAATTAGCTGAGGAAAAAGAGAAAATTCAACCACCTAAAAGTACAAGAATCCTTAGAAGTATGAACAAAGATAAGAATATCCCAACAATAGAAGTTCCTAATGACAACGATAACATCAATAATATCATAAAAAAGAATGAAGAAAAAGAAAAAGTTGTCACACAACACTACATTGACACCAAGCACAATTTTAAGTGGAATGATTTCTCTATATTAGACAGAGAACCTTCTTATCATAAACGTAATACTTCTGAGGTACTTCATATCAACACACAATTAAATCCTATCAACCTGAAAGAAGATTCACAAAGCCTATTCAAACCATATTTATCTGTGATTCATAAAATGAAAAAGTACATGCATATATTGTTTACATAGAATAACCGTACGTTACCATGGCAACATACCTAGTCATCTTGTCATACTTCTTTATTGATTAAAAATCATTACACATATCTTTAATCAAATACCAATAGATGTCGCTACAAGTACCTTTTTTACATATATTTAAATTATCATTATTTTTAAACTGTATTGTTTACATTATTATAATAACTGTTGTATTTTTGCAATTATTTATTCAATTATTTATTGTGATTAACTTATTTTTTCAAACTTTCTGTGATACTATTTTAACATACATATATATTTATTATCTAAGATTTTTTATATTTGACTTAAGTAATATGATAATGACTTATGGTATGTAATATTGTAATTTAAAAAAAAAATTGCAAGCATATTAGGTTAAATTATTTTATGCATATATATTTTTTACAGATTTCTTAATCATGAATATCAAGATTTTAAGTTTTTTACGACTTTAGGTTTCTCACACCTAATTTATATGTCCAAATTATTATATTATAAGTAAGATCAACATTAGTTATAAATTTAAAGTTAAATTTTTATGTATATTCAAATTTTTATTAATTTTGTAGATTTTGATAAGGGTCTCAACCAGAGACCGAAACGTTAATAAAAAAACAAATAACACCATAATTTACTCGATAAAAGGTCAAAAAACTTATTTCTATTTTAGGTTTTATTTATTATTGACGTTTCTACCCTTCATTCGGGGTCCTTTTCAAAATCTATTTTAGAAAAAAATTTTTTACAATTAATAATATTATTATAAGAAAAATATAAAAATAATTAACAATATCAATTCTTACAATTTTAGTAATGATTACATAGATATTAGGATGTAAAGGGTCCAGTCATGTAGTAAAATTTTGATATTTCTAATTAAGAAGTCTGTAAAAAATATATACATACAAAATTAAAAAATTAACCTAAATTTCACAAAGATGATTAATTGTGAACTAATTTTTTGATTATTTACCATATGTCTTTGTTGAAAACTAAAAAAATATATATATAGTATCACAAAAAAAAAATAAATAAAATAATTAAAATCAAAGTCTAAGAACTATTATCAAAGAATTAATTGTTTAAAATTAGCAGTTATGAAATAAATATAATATATATAAACATTGTTAAAAATTTTTTGTGTATGTAGTAGTAATGATGATACTGGTAAATAAAATTTAAAATAATGTCATAAATCGTATCACTAACGACATCTCTGAGAATAATTGATTGATAAAGTACAGATATATTTATAAGTAATCAATAAACATACGAGGTCCGTTATTTTTTTGTTGACATATACTATCATTGGCGTTTCTTTTTTTAGCCGATCACCCAGCTCTGTCAAAAAATTTAGTCAATTTAAAAGGATTTTGATTGTCTAAAATTGATTAGGTGACCAATAGAAATAATTTATAAGCTAATTAATACTTTAAAAATTAACTAAAAATTCCAAGATTTTTTGCCCTTCAGACCCTGAAAATGACCTGGAAAACCTTTAAGAACTAAATACATGCTGTGTTTAATCCAGCAAGGTAATTCTGCTCCAAAATTAATAGCTCTTGTATACCATCCTCATGATGTTAGTTTTATGTCTGACCATAAATTTATTGCCTTATTACACCTACACACTTCAGACTAGAGTCATAAGTTCATAATTGGCGACTGGAATGCTGACTTGCTTGATACCAATGGTTCTGACAGGCGTTTTTTAGATATTCTCATGAGAGAGTTATCAGTCCAGTTGTTAATTACAAGTATATCACCTAAAACTGACGGTAAAAGTTCTTGGATAGACATTATTTTTGTTGATAAATGTTATAGAGCTTGGCTTATAAAATCTAATTGTGACAATACTGGTAGATGATATAAGAGGACAGGTTCTCAAATTCTTCTTAATAAGTTTTTAGCTCTTGCAAATGAATATGAAAAGCAGTCACAGATTGCTCATTGCTCTTATATGCATAGCCGCATATATGGCACTCTTGATGCTATCAAGAACTTCTGGAAAGAAATAAGGGGTCTTGATCTTATTCCCAAAATGAATGATACTCTTCATGGTTTCTCACCAGAAAATCTTAATTCATATCTCTCAAACATCTCTATCTTTGTAACTGAAGATTCTTCAGTATACATAAATATTATTAACAATTCTTCCACAGTAAGTTTTATGTTAACAGAGTTGTCTATGAATTATGTTATCTTGTTTGTTTCTCATTTCCTTTCAGAAGCAAAAGGTGATGATGAAATTCCTCAAAGTTATTTCTAAAGCACTAACAATAGCCTTGCTTCTCACAACTTTATTTAATGCCTCACTCTCCAGGGAAATTTTCTATTAGAATGGAAAATGTTCAGAATTCTGACAATTAAACAAGTCCCCATACCACCATCTCCTTCTGATTAACGTCCTGTATCTCCTTTATGTTTCTTGTCGAAGGTCTTGGAAAAGCTTGCTCATGACCCGGAGGTTCACGTCTTGACCAAAAAAAAACATTAGATATTTGTCAGACAGGTTTTCGTAAACATTATAGTAACTCATCTGCTTTAGTTAAACTAACTGATAATATTCGCATGGGTAAGGAAAAGAAGCTAGTCACCGTGTTATTGCAGTTTTACTTTTCAATAGCGTTCTATAATGTCTCACCATCTAAGCTCCTCCAAAAAATTCAGTTAATTGGTTTCTCAAGGTCGGTCATTAAACTGGTTCTGGTCCTACTTGAGCGGTAGATCCATGTGTGTTACATCCAAAGTAACATCTTCGTCTTATCGTGAAACAAATGCAGAAGCACACCAATAAGGCTCAGAACTTGGGCATCTCCTTTATTGCATATACACGAATGATGATCTGGATGAAAGATAATTAGGATGGTTTGTAATTGTTTTTATAGAACATGGATAACTTGATTTAGCAAAGAAATTTTTTTTAAATTTATTATTTTTTTACAAAAAAAAAAATTCTTATGATGCCTGTAAAAAACGCTAACAATTTAAAATCAATGTTTCCATGACATAAAAAAATTATTTTTTGTAAATAATACTAAATATTGAATATTTTATTTACGTTTTTAAATATTAACAAGTAAATATCATTCAATAATTAATTTTTGCGTGAGCTGGAAGTACGTTTTATTCCTGTTGCACATATTCAAGAAAAAATTGTGAGCCTAACAATTTCTTTGACGCAAGGTAAAAGGTAAAAATTAATTTAATATTTTTTTCTTGTAATTGTTAAGTTATTAAAAATAACTGCTTTTTTACGAAAAAAAATATTTAATTTCAAAAAAAATTGTAAATATACTGATTTTTTATAAATTTTTCATTGATTTGCTAAAAAATTTTGATCATTCTCAATTTTTAAAGTGAATTCACAAATGCTATTTTTTCGGAAAATTTTAAATCAATGATATTAGCAAATCTAAATTCAACTACTAATATTTTTTACAAGGTACAAAATTAAACAATCTATTAACAAGAAAATAAAATAAGATCATACTTAGTTGACGAAATTTGTGACTAACATTTTCTTGCTCAGAAAAAACAATTCAGTTACTATGAACATCGATTTGGATTGATTACAAGTATTAGCAATTATTATTTATCATTAATCTATTGAGCGATTTTAAAATTTCAAGGATTTATTTTGCGTTTCAGCTATTAGTTATGAATCATCATTCTAGGGACAGAAAGAGAAGGTTAAATTAAATCGAAGAGGTAAATTATGATTTGAGTTATTTTTTTCATGTTCATAGAGCTTCTGATTTATTGTATTTATTTTAACTTGCATTTAAACATTCAAAAAAGAAATTTAAGTTTTAAAAAGAAAACCAATTTATTTTTTTACTATTATATTCGTATATCATATATACGTATATCATAATACGTATATCATAACTGAAATGCCATCGAAAATCGCTCATAGATAATAACATTGATTAGTAATCGCTTATTTAAATATGTGATTATAAATATTTTTTCCTCGAGATTGATTTAAAAAATTTTGTGTCTTTGAGAGAAAAAAATAGTGGTAGGTAATCACGTCTAATACAATTGATTTTTGTTATTCAATTCGACATAAAATAACCTGGTTCGGTTGGCGAACTTTAGCTAGTAAATAATAAAAAAAATTTTTAATTTATTTTATAGAAAATTAAAAAAATTATAAATTATTTTCTTATCAGGTATGGTATTATGAAGATAATTGAAATGAAGATAGTACGTTTGATATCTTTCTTGAAACTTCTGAACTTGGTTAATTCGTTTGAAGTAGAAACATTGCTAGCTCAAGTTTTGAAAGAAGTTCGGCCAAACAGGGTTACTTTACACTCAGATTATAGATATGCTGACTCAACTTATAGAAGTACGTACTTTAGAACCTACAAATACCTGATTACTCACGTTCCTACGGCTTCTGTTGATCTGAATTTTCCAAAATTCTTAAAGTGGGATCGGAGGCTAATTGAGCATGATAAAAACATTAGCGCGCCTTTACATTTTATTGCTCTCAGTGGAAGTGATTCAACTGTATGGGAACGATCATTCGAAAATTGCTTCTCATTAATACGCCAGTCTTTGTTTTATTTAACAACTACTAAGATTTTATTAATATTTAGCCAAAAGTACATCTCAAAGGGTGATATCAGTAGAGTTTTTGAAATATGCAAGTCCTTCAATTTTTATGATTTTACTCTGGTGTATTCAGTTGGTTCCCAAGCTCTTTACATTATTAACTACAATCTATTTTCTAAATCTTTGAAACTGCTTAATAAAAAATTAACTTTTACATATTTTCCGAATATATTTAGGGAAATTGGTGGATACGAGATGAGAGTTGGAGTAGACAAATATTATTGGCCGGGTTCTTACAAAAAATACACAGTCAATTATGCTAAGGCAAACGAAATGTATATACTAACACGTTTGTTAAATTTTCATGAATGTATTGCAAATTCATTGAATATCACTTCCAAAATTATAGTATTACCTGCAGCTAATGTAAATGATCTTATTGAAATTAATGATCTAGATATTTTCGTGGGTCGAATAAATTATTATTTTTCAGGCAATATCGTGAATATGGTCCCTGTAGGATCATTTAAAATTGTTTTTCTTGTTCCAGTTGTCAAGGAAAAAAAATTAATTTTTTCTGATACAGTTTTAGACTCTGTTTTGTGCTTGTCTGGAATAATAATTTTAACGTTGATCTGTGCTCACATTTTTAAATTCAACAAAGCAGAGTGGTCAACATTTAACATCTACAGCTTTATCTTGGGTATTAGAATAGATATGGAACCTCGCTACAGTTTAAAATCAATAATTATATTCATCACCATTTTCGTAGTTTCTTTTTTTTTTGTTTCTGATCTTATTTCTGATATAACAACATTAAAATATATGAATGCAGAAACGCAAATAATTCAATTTCCTGAAGAAATATTGACGAAAAATCTTACAGTGGTATGTTCTTGTTCATTAACGAGATTGAATTACTTACAAAATCATGCGATAGGAATTTTTCAAAATGTTTCTAAAATTGCAAGATTATATCAAGGAAATGAAAAATATTCATACAAAAAAATTTTTATCATTAATGATGATGATGGTCAAAAAATTATTTCTAAACTAAACATTTTGACTGGGATTAAATATGGAATAAGTGATTTTGATTTATATCAATCGTTTTACGTTTTACAATTCCAAAAAAATTCTCCATTGAGGCAAAAATTTTATTATCTTTATACGAGAATTGTAGAAGCTGGCTTAGATATAAAGTGGAAATCCGACTATGAGAACGTTAATAAAATCAGAACGTTAATAAGAACAGAATTAAAGGAATCAGAAGACAACGAAGATATTTTGCCGCTAGTTCTTAAAACTTTAACGGTAACAGGAGTAATTATTTCTTTGATTGCACTTTTAATTGAATACATTTGGTTCTACTATCCAGTTTTGAAATTAAGAGGGCAAAAATTTATTGACTTTTTAAGAGATAGGATGAAACGCCAAAGCAATAATAAAATTAAAGTTCGTAGAATAAACGTTCAGCCTCGAGAAACAGAAACGTTTACAGTTTAGCTAAAAGTCCAAGAATACAATATAATATACTATTGATAATAAAAATATGCGGACCTCTTCGCATTTATAATATGTCTACTAACACTGTCGTAGATATATTTCCGCTTCAACGCTAGCAGGTCAATAGGAAGGACACTAGCTACCCCCTGGATAGCCGCTAGCGTTACTGGATGGTAAGTGCTGCATGCTTTTGTAGATCTTATGTATATACTTCTTGATTCAGGTGGTGTACACCAGTGTCCACCCAAATTTCCGATCCGTAAAGCAGAATAGAGTTCACCACGGGCCTCAGGAGTCTTCAATTACCTGGTTTGGGCCCCCTATAAGGCCATGAGCCTTGACAGGAAGGATGCGACCAACGCGGCCTTTTCACTCGTCCTTTGAAATTGTTCCCAGAAGCTCAGCTTGTTGTCAAACTAAACTCCCAGGTATGTCACCGATGTTCTGGTTTTAATCGAATGAGGATTTCCACCATCGTCGAAACTTATGTCGAATATGGTGGGAACCCTGTTACGGGTCAGCGGTACGATCTCCATTTTCGGGATCGCAAGCTGGAACCCAGGCCCGTTACTGCGCTACTTTCATTTCCCTATCCTTTATTGTTAGGGCCACGTCGTCGGCATACCCAATCTGGGAGATCCCTTCCGGGAGGTCGAATTGTAGCAGGCCGTCGTGAAAAGCATTTCACAGATTCCCCCTGAAAACTGAGCCTTGCGAAATGCCCGTGCTTAGCACCCTTTCACGTCTGCCGTCAAGCGTGTTGTCGTAGAACAGCCTCCGATCCCGCAGGTAGTCTTGCAGGACTTTCTCTAGGAATCTGGGTATCCGTAAGGATACTCGGAAGGATGAATTGCTTGAGGTATCAAAGCAAGTTGTCCCACCTGGCGGAGTTGAACGCGTATTTGACGTCCAACTTTACTAGTAGTACGTCCATGCGTTTTTCGTCTTTCTTTTTCCTCTCATCCATTAAGGTATCCAAGACACGCCTGATGGCGTTTACAGTGGAATGTCCTTCGCGAAAGCCTTACTGTTTGTCGGAACACTTCCTCGGGAACACTCCCGCCACCAGACAGGTATTAAACATTTTTATCAGGATACCAGGGATTACTCTAACTCACTCTAAACTGCTCGTTCAAGCATCTCTACTTAATCCATTAATTTTAATTTTAATTTTAATTATTACCGACAGATTGTTGTTGAAATAAAATAAAAATAAATTCATATTGTAATTTTATACATTTTAAAATATACTGCAAATATGTGCATATGCTATATACTCCAGTCAAAATACGGGGGGGGGGGGGGTCTGTATAATCACCTACCACTACCAGATTTGGTCTACTATTGGTTTTTTGGGCCGCTAATCACGAATTTCGGGGTCATTTCTATGAGAAATGGGTGGAACCCCCTTCAATTTGCAATAACTACCCCTCAAAAAGGGTATTTTTTATGTACTTGAATTTTGGGCGGTCAAATTTGGTCCCAAAGGGTTTTTTGGGTCGCTGATCAAGAATTTCGAGGACTTTTCTATGAAAAGTTAATAATTCACCCTTAATTAGCAAAAAATACCCCTAAAAAGGGGGTGTTTTTGCTATTTTGGCATTTTAAGTGTTCAGAAACGGTTTTAATGGGTTTTTTTTGGGTCGCTGAACAAGAATTTAGGGGAATTTTTTAATAAAAATTAATTTCTCACCCTTAAATTAACAGAAACTACCCCTAAAAGGGGTGTTTTTGCTATTTTTGCATTGTCATTGTTAAGATTTGGTTCATATAGGTTTCTTGGGTCACTGATCACGAATTTTGGGTAAATTTTTATTAAAAAATTATTTTTTACCCTTAAATTTGCAAAACTACCCCTAAAAAGTTGTTTTTGCTACTTTTGATCTTTCAGCCTTCAGAAACGGGTTTAATGAATTTTTTGGGTCGCTAAACAAGAATTTCGGGGAATTTTTTGTTAAAAATTAATTTCTCACCCTTAAGTTAACAAAAACTACCCCTAAAAGGATCGTTTTTGCTATTTTTGCATTGTCAGTGTTAAGATTCGGTACTTAAGGTTAGCACATGTTTTATCATTAAAAAAATTTTCAAAATAATAAATATATATACCAAAAAATTTTGTATTTGCTAATATAAAAGTGCTAAATTAATTTTTATTAAAAATTCCGCGAATCTGAACGCAGAAAGAGCAAAAGTAGCAAAAACAACTTTTTAGGGGTAGTTTTGTGAATTTATGGGTGAAAAATTAAGTTTTAATAAAAAATTCCCCAAAATTCGTGATCAGCGACCCAAAAAACCTATTAAAACCGTTTCTGAAAGCTGAAAGTGCCAAAATAGCAAAATCACCCCCTTTTAGAGATGTTTTTTGCTAATTAAGGGGTGAAATATTAACTTTTCATAAAAATAGTCATCGAAATTCTTGTTCAGCGACCCAAAAAACCTATTAACCGTTTTTGAACGCTTAAAGTGACAAAATAGCAAAATCACCCCCTTTTTAGGGGTATTTTTTGCTAATTAAGGGGTGAAATATTAACTTTTCAAATTTAAGGGTGTTCCACCCATTTCTCATAGAAAGGACCTCCAAATTCGTCATCAGCGACCTATCTGGTAGTGGTAGGTGATTATACCACCAAAACCGTATTTTGACTGGAGTAATATTCTGATTAATTTTCTTTTCTTTTTGATAATAGGGTTGTTGCTCGAAAAATATATTGAAATTCTATTTGGTTGGTTTTGTAGCCTCCATTAAAATACTTGATACGTATTTTTTTATTTTTCATAATAATTAAAAACAATCATGGAGTTATTAGCAACTAAAAATCGGTGGAGGGGGCAGCTGACGTCATACCTTTAATTTTTTATTTAGAGATAGATAGAAGCGTTTTTCACTGTATGACGTCATTTACCTCTTCTACTATCTTTTAATGGCTAATAACTCCGTTGTTTTTAATTATTATGAAAAATAAAAAATACGTATATCAAATATTTTTAAATATATTTTTAGAATATCTGATAATCTCAATACCATGCAACAACCCTATTTATATTGTAAAATTTTATTGTAAACTGTAAACATCTCTTTTTTTTTCTTTTTATATATTGTATTTATATTTATTTACTTGTAAAAGAGTGTACTAATTTGTCAATAATAACAAACTTTATTTTTTAAATCACTTTTTTTAATCTCCTGATTTGTCAAAGTTTGATTTATTTGAGGCTCAAATTATAGATGAAAATTTTGATTGGATAAAAGCATCAGTAAAATTGACAACAAATCCAGAGAGTCGTCTGGCTGCAACACGTAATTTTTAAACTAAAAAAATTAATATTCTATTACTGTATTTCATGTTTGCATTGAATTACTAAAAATTACTTTTAATCAAGATTTAGATGTTCTTTTTAATAGATTTTTTATTATACTCAAAAAAAATGTATCTTTAAAATATTATAAATTTTTATGTTTTTAAGATTTTAAAAAATTTCAATAAATATACCACTAAAGTTTTAAATAAATTTTGCGAGATTTTTTGTTAATTTATAAAAGAAGTTTATAAGCAATAAAAATAATATAAATAATAAAAATATTTCTAAATAAAGTACTTAATGCAATTTACAAAATTCTAGTTTTTTCTGTTGAATAATTTTACCAACACAAAAGGATGCAAAACAAGATAAAATTAAAACCACATACCTAAAACTGCTCTTCTTCAATAATAAGGACCTCAAAGTAAGATGCCTTTGGCAAAATTATAAAAAAAGGGATGCTTTATTTAAAACTCCCCCAGTTAAAATTGATATAATCTCCAGACGGTCGTTCCTCTTTTTTAAAATATATGTTCCTTGTTCCTATTCCCTCGTTCTTACACACACACACATGCATAAATGTATCTAACAAGTATATTTTCTTTATGGACTATTTTATTTATAAAGAGAATGAAATGAGAAAAACACGTTTCTGATAATATAGAGCGAGCTTTTTTATTTTTACTATAGCGACCTTGAAGGCCAATCACCTTATATTTATACGAACTCAAGGTCAAGATCATCGCACCAGATATTTTTTTTTTTCTTCTTTTTTTATATATCAAACATATTTTAAATATTTTTATTTTCATCTTTCTGTGTGTGTAGGAATTTTCAAAATATGTGAATTTTTTTTAAGCTTTGTTTCAATTGGTATTTTGCACATTTCTTGAATTTTTAAGTTTCTTGCAGAAAGAGGAAATATTTTACTAATCGATATTTATATCACTATTTGTAAGGATTAAGTACTTCAATGCCAGGGTTTTTAATATTCAGAATAAAATTTTTTACAACTACTGAAACAGACCACTTTTTCAAATTACCAAAATAGTGTAAAATAACTTTTTGTTGATTTTAGGATAGTATTTAGACTATTAAATCGTCCAGAAAAATAAAAAACATTTTATTTATTTTTGAAAAATTTTTTCTTTTATTGATCAATAAAATCCTATAATAATAATTATAATTTGAATTTTGAAATACAGAGAACGATAAATTATTCATATTCAATTTTAACCAAACTTAATTTAGCAAAAAAATTCAAAATTTTTGTTATATTTACTAATTTTTCATTGTTTTATGCCCTCATACCAGACAAAACGCCTTTAGCCACCCAACTAATTAATAAATACAAAAATTAATGTTACACATTTCATTAAAATCAAATTAAAAACCAAAAAAGAAGAAAAATCTCGTAGAACTTGAAAATCAAGAAAATATCCTCAACTTTATTACATGACTTTCATTATGTTCTCTATTTTATTGATTAATAATTACATTTTCATAGAAAGTCAAAGTCATCATTATCGTAAAGTAAACAATTTTTTATTGATAAATAATTCGATGATAAAATGTGTCATTGATATTAATTCAAGATTTATTTATACAAAAACTGGTATTTTTTTTCTGCATCGATGACAAATTGTTAAAATTCGTGAGAAAGTGATATTTTTATGATAAAAATTAATATTGATGACAATTTTTATTGACTTTTTTTTAGAAATAAGAAAAAAAAAAACTTGTTTGTTAATTTAATAAAAATATTGTTTTTAAGTAAAAAAGAAATTATTGTTTTGAAAGTTGTTTTTTTAATTAAAAGGTTACTTTCATTAATCATTAGTAAAAATGTCTTAAAAAAAAAAACAGCATCAGTTTGATCAGAATTATAAATAGTTTTCTATGAAAGTTCATTAAAAAATAAACCAGTAAGAAAGCTTTGACGTAATAAAAAACACAGCTGAAGTTCAATGTCAATTTTTTATTAAAAACAAGTGACAAAGAAGCTTTTAACATTAAAATTCTCTTATTTCCTCATTTTTTTGTTAAGAATTTTTTTACACTTATAAGCGAGTTTATAATGTAAAAGATAAATAATAAAAGAAATTTTTTGCAAAAAATGTATTTTCTTATTATTATTGTAACGGTTAAATTGTTTATGTACACTGAAAGAGTATTTTTGTCAAAAAATGAAGGATTTTTTATTGACTTTTTATTATTTGGTGTTATAAAAGATAACTGTGGTTTTGTGTTTTTTTTTACAATAAACGTTTATTTTTTTGTTATTATCAGTATTGATAGGGTGTATATTAGGCTGGTAGTTTGTTGAATTCACTGAAAAAGGCAAAATTGTTTTAAAAGTTCTGGTGTTTTAAAAGTTCTAACCCCAATAGGATCCAAAATTTTTTATGTTTCAAAAATATCTGAATTTCCTTGCAAAAAATTTTTTGAAAATTCTTGAAACTTATTTAAGAATTCTAATTTAAGTAACAGGCTAATATACCTACAGTTTCTCAGTTCACGTACAACTTTTGTTCTGATAAAATAATATGCATGTACCTAATAAAAATGCATATGTAAGTAGTAATTAAATAAAAAGTTGAAAAATTCTTGTTTAAAAAAATATTTTATTTGTCTTTAGTTCTATTCTTACATACGCATTATTTGCAATGCTGTACTTAAAAACTTGAGCATACAATTATATTTTTTTATTTTCTGTACTTATTTTACTCGTACCCATAAAAATATAAAATAGAATATAATGTAACAAGTTTGTAAAATTTAGATTTCAAGGTAATTTCCAACAGTGTAATCGAAAATTGTCTTAAAGTATTAAAAAAACATAACCTACTTATAAACGAGCAAAAGGTAAAAAATTAAATATTTAAACTGTTAAAAAAAAGTGCAATGTAAATTTACATAAAAATTTTGTAAAATGTGTTTTTTGGCCATATTTAACTTATTAATTAACCTGATAAACAACAAAGTAACGTAATTTTACAAATTTGAATAATTTTTAGCATAACTGTGTTATTTCGTACTTAAAAAAAATTGAAAATAATGTCTTTATTTAAGTAATTTATTCATTAAATTAAAATTACATTTTAAAATTGTACTTGTAATAGAAAGAGTTAAATAAAGTAGTTTACTAGAATTATTATGCACCCTTGACTTGAATAAATAATAAATACATTTTTTTCTTTATTGTGGTATTTTTTTCATAATTTTCTAGTTATGTGACATGGATTTGATGAATTATTAAATTGTTATTGTCATTTTTTAAGAATAGAAATTTATTTATATATTGCATTGGATGTTTTATTTGAAAATATCACTATCAAATTTTGACATTATATTTTACATGAAATTAAGCAAAATATAAGCAAAATTCAAGTAGAAAAAACTGACATTATTATGTTTAAATTAATTATTAAATTATTTTTAAATTAATTCACTTAAAAATACTGCTGAAATTGATGTAAAATCTGCGTCAAAATGCCCTAAAATCGTCTATGTAATTAATCTATCCTGCTATTTATGAAATTTTGCTCTTAATTTCACTTCATTATTAATAACTCTATTGCATCAAGCTAATCATAACATCTAGTATCAGAAATTTTTTTAAAACAGAACTTAATTTAATTCAACAAAATTTTTAATCTAATCATCAAACTCTTCAATCAATTCTATGAATGGTGATGAATGGTGATTTTTCAATAAATCTTAAATGTTTACGAAATGGTGTGGTAATATACCGTTTGAACCTCCCCGGTGAGCGCAGGGGGGGTGGAGTTGCCGACACATGAAATCTTATCGTAAAAAATATGCTGGGGTCGGAACCCGCACCTTATTCCTCATTAGTCTTCACAGGTATCACATATTCTATTGAATTAGTAAATATTCAAAAAAATGACGAAATCTGCTTACCAGAAAAAAATTTGAATTTTTAAGAATCGATGTTTCCATGGCATCAAAAACTTCATTTTTCGATAAACAAATCTAAATTATTAAACAAAAACGCAACACATAATTATTGAAATAAGTTACAACATTAGTCAGCAGTGAACATTTTTACAAGCTAAAAGTACATTTTGTGGTTGTAATTAAAAACTTTAAAAAAAAAATTAATTTATAAAAAAGAGCTACTCTACTTTTTTATTCTTTAAATATTTTACTTAATTTAAAATCGTTATTTTATAAACGCCAGTTTTAACGCTGTGACGTTACGATTTTACATGAAATGAGCGAAAATGCACAAGGTGTAACTCGAAATAAAGTTTAAAATAAATAAAAAATAATTGAAATTTAATTACTAAGAAGTACGTTCTGAAAAAAAATTTGCTAATGAAGTTACTTGTATGAAAATTAATTT
The DNA here is from genome assembly GCA_022575985.1 of Anagrus nilaparvatae. Taxonomy (NCBI): domain Eukaryota; kingdom Metazoa; phylum Arthropoda; class Insecta; order Hymenoptera; family Mymaridae; genus Anagrus; species Anagrus nilaparvatae. The sequence continues at coordinate 3,973,461 of JAKSXM010000246.1, read as the reverse complement.
TCTTTTTTATTACAGAAATTAATGCAGTTGTCAGGGATACATCGTTCTTGATTTTTTACCAATATTGAAGATTCATTTTTATCGTTGATCTGTTGAGCGATTGTGAAAATCAAGGATACTTTTACGTTATTGTTTGAAATTATTTATTATATTTTCTGGAGTAAAAACATTCAAATAAAAAAAATAGAATTAAGTAAAATTTAAAATAATATCAATTTTTTTCTGAAGAAGTGTTAAATTGGGAAAATAATTAAAATGAGGATTGTACGTTTGCTTTATTTTTTGAAACTTTTGGATTTCACAAAGTCTTTTGAAATAGAAACGATGTTAGCTCAAGTTTTGAAAGAAGTTGGTCCAAATCAAGTTACTTTGCACTCAGACTACAACGAACTTAGTGAGTATTTAAGAACCTACAAATATCTGAGTACTCATGTTCCAACTGTCACTGTTGATCTTAATTATCCAAATTTCATACAGTGGACCGATACGGCAATTGAATACGATAAAAACATAAGCGCACCTTTACATGTTATTGTACTCAGCAAAAATAATTTAATGAAGTTTGACACAACTTTCACAACCTGCTTAGAATTGATAGAGCAGTCTTTATTTTATTTAACGCCTACCAAAATTTTCTTTATATCAATTCAAAAGTACTTCTCATCCAAATATATCGATCGTATTTTTGAATGCGCAAAGGACTTTAATTTTTATGACTTTACTATGGTATATTCAGTTGGATCCAAAGCTCCGTTGTTAATTAACTACAATCCATTTTCTGGATCTTTTAGCAGAAAAATATTCAAAAATGATTCATCTTTTGAATATTTTCCTGATATGTTTAAGAATATCAGTGGTTACAAGATGAGAGTTGGTGTTAGTAACTACTATTGGCGGGATTATTACAATAATTATACTTTAAATTTTGCTATCAAAAGAGAAATGCACATACTCATACATTTGTATAAAGTTTATGATTGTTTTGAAAATTCACTGAATATTACTTCTGAATTCCTGGCATTAAGCGGTCAAAATGTAAACGTAAATGATCTTATAAAAGAAAATGCTCTAGATATTTTTATGAATAAAGTAAGTTATTTCATGTCAAAAAATGTTTTGAATGCGTTCCCGGTAAGATCATATAAAAATGTTTTGATTGTTCCAGTTGCTAAATCAACAAACTTAAGTTTCTCTGAAACAATTTTATATTCCGTTTTGACTTTGTCTGGAATAATAATTTTAACTTTAATATGCGCATACGTCTTCAAATTCGATAAAAACAAGTGGTCAGCATTTAATATTTACAGCTTCATCTTGGGTATTGGAACCGATTTAGAACCTCGACGCAGTTTTAGATCAATAATAATATTCATCACGATCTTCGCCGTTTCTTTCTTTTTTGTTTCTGATCTTATTTTAGATATAACAGAGTTAAAATATCAGGATGAAGAAGTACCAATAATTGAATCTCCCGAAAATATATTTACAAAAAATCTGACTGTGGTATCCGATAGTTTACTAACGAGATTGAAATTCTTACAAAGTCATACGATAGGAATTTTTCAAAACGTTTCTAAAATTGCAAGATTAAAGCAAAATAATGACAAATATTCGTTCGCAAAAATTTTTATCAATAATGAAGATGATACCGCAAAAATGCTTCTCCAAAATAAAGGCATATTAAATGGAATTAAACATAAAACAAGCGATTTTGCATTGTATCAATCGTTTTACGTTTTTCCTTTTCCCTATAATTCTCCATTAAGGCAAAAATTTTCTAAAGTTTATATGAGAATTTTAGAGGCTGGTTTAGATATAAAATGGAGATCAGACTATGAGAACGTAAATAAAATCAGCAGGAGAACAGAATTTAATGAAGCAGAAGATGAAGACGGTACTTTGCCTTTAGTGCTTAAAACTTTAATGGCTGCAGGAACAACCATTTCCTTGATTGGGCTGCTTTTCGAATACATTTGGTTTTATTATCCACTAATGAAATTAAAAGCAAGAGAATTTTTCAATTTTCTGAGAATGAAGATTAAACGCCGAAACGGAAATAAAATTAAAGTTCGTAAAATAAATGTCAAACCACGGGAAAAACAAACGATTTTTGTTTAATAAAAAATAAATGAATTTAAATAATATTGAAGGTTGTCACGTACGTATTTCTAATATATAAAGAAAGTCTTTCTAAGTTAAAAAGTAAAAAGTATCAGTGATAAACAAACAAAATTTTAATCATCATACTTGGTTGGTGTTTTTACGTAATACTTATTTATTTTTTTTTTACTTAGAATTCCTTTCCATGACATTAACGCTCTGAAACTTTACCTATATGGAATCAAAAAATTGTGTATGTAAAATAAACTCAGGCTCAAATCAAAACCTTATCATAGTCACGTTTACTCATACTCGGCTTGATTGGGCACACCTAATCTAATAACTATCAGAGACTTTAATTTGCTAGTGAAGTAATTAAACAATGATCGTAACTATTCATAATAGTGTATGAAGGGAGTAAAATTTTAGCTCTAGCGACTAGTGACCTCTAGCACGAGTGCTTGGCGAAGCCGGGCACGAGAGATATGTGTTCACGCTAGTGTCTAAAGTATTTCGCTCATGGTGCTTACGATAGTTTTTGCCCTCATAGGCGTAAAATGAGTGCAGAAAAATCTTTACGCACAAGTTTTACGCCCGGGAGGGCAAAAAAAAATATTTCGATTCTTTAATAAGAATTCTGAAGAGGTCTTCAAATTTACGCAACATAATGAAATGCACTATAGTTTTTATACATTTGTTTTTTCTTGCTATTTTATCACTGAAGTAACTAAAATTTTTATACAAAAAAAGTGTGTTATGCTAGATAGATCTTTCTCTTGCGAAAGATCTTGTAATGGACACTTATTTTAACCATGATAAATATGTTTCTGAAAATTATTTAATTCTTGTACTTTATGTAAATGTTTTGTCTAGTTTATAAATAAAAAAAATACACAAAATTTATATTTTTTAAATTTATTGATAATATTATAGTTTTTATGAAAATTAGAAGGATCCACCGAAGTTTGAAAAAAGTCTATTTTATATTTAAAAACAGCAATAATTTGAAAGTTCTTTTGAAAAACATGGATAATTTGTTGAAGCCAAGAAATTTTTTTTTTTATTTGTTATTTTTTTAGCAATTCTTTCGTGCTCATAATCTGAGTTAATCAATTGCCAGGACAACGTCGCTGTTTAAAATACACGCATAATATTATAATAATGTAAATGAGAAACGCGCACCTACAAATATTATGGGACGTTGTCGCAATTTTTTTTTTATTTTATCTTCAACGAAAAACGACCGGCCGTATACCGTCAAATTTTTGTGACCATCAATCAACCTTAATTAATATTTAAAAATTATCTATGGCCTGTAAAATACGCCAATAATTTAAAATCAATGTTGCCATGACATTAAAAAATTATTTTTTGTAAATAATACTAAATATTCAATATTTTATTTACGTTTTTAAATATTAACAAGTAAATATCATTCAATAATTAATTTTTGCGTGAGCTGGAAATACGTTTTATTCCTGTTGCACATATTCAAGAAAAAATTGTGAGCCTAATAATTTCTTTGACGCAAGATTAAGGTAAAAATTAATTTAATATTTTTTTCTTGTAATAGTAACAATTTTTATAAGTAACTGCTTTAAAATTACGAAAAAAATAATTAATTCGAAAAAAAATTGTAAATATACTGATTTTTCATAAATTTTTCTTAAATTTGCGAAAAAATTTTGAACATTTTCAATTTTTATTCTGTATTCACAAATGCTATTTTTTTTCGAAAAAATTTAAATTATTAATATTAGCAAATATAAATTCAAAACAAATATTTTTTACAAGGTTCGAAATGAAACAATCTAATAAAAAGACGTTAAATTAAGATCACACTTAGTTGACAAAATTTGTGACAAAAATTTTTGTTGTTAAGAAAAAACAATTAAATTACTACGAATATCGATTTTGATAGATTACCAGTATTAGCAATTATTATTTATCATTAATCTATTGAGCGATTTTAAATAGTCAAGGATTTATTTTGCGTATCAGCTTTTAGTTATGAATCATCATTCTAGGGACAGAAACAGAAGGGCGAATTAAATCGAAGAGGTAAATTATGACTTGAGTTATTTTTTTCATATTCATGGAGCTTCTGGTTTATAACATTTATTTTAAAATTCATCAAAACTAAAAACGTTCCTTAACTCGCATTTAAACACTCAAAAAAGAAATTTAAGTTTAAAAAAGAGTCACTTTAAAATTTTATTATTATATTAATTATTTTTATCGCTATATAAATAACTGTAATGCAATCGACTATGAGCTATTGTCGATTATCATTGATAACTAATTATGATTGATCACTAATTTTGACATGGGCGTGATAGCATTTTTTTTATAAACATAAAGAATAAAATTTCTTCCTGGAAAATTTTACTATTAAAATTTAGTGTTGGATTTAGATATAGTTTTAAATATTTAGTTTAAATAAGTAATAAAGAGTTTCAGAAATGTTTTTCTCCATAAAGAAGGTCTCTTAAAATTGAAATATAGTCATTATTGCCCGCAAGTAGAGAAAACAATATTTTTAGTACGTTTTTTTTTTATTTCATTAGCAAACAATATCCAATCTATTGTTATAGAAAACCGATTTGAACAACAAGTACATGGACTAAAATACCAAAAAATCCTGCAAAAAAACTGTAAAAAGGATATTTTTTAACAAGTCCCAATGCCAATAATGCATAATAATTTTTTAAATAATTGAAATATCAAAAATTAAAAAAGAAAATTTTATAACAAATCGATTTAAAAAAAAAGAGGTTATTACACATTACATACATAATAATTTCGTAACGCGGAAAAAATATTATTAACACGCTTGTAACTTTTATAATACACATATAAAAAACCAAACCAAGCCGAATTGCACGTGTCACGAATTAATAAAAAAAAAGAAAATAATAAGGAGGGTTTTAAATTTCTCATGACGATCCTATTACCAAATGTGTTTATAAAAATTTCAGATACCACAACGTGGTTTTTTATGACTGATTTTTTTATTTGTTTGGTGTAATTTTATTATGCAAATTTTTTTGGTTTTGTTTTGACTAAGTCTTTTTGTGTATAAGTTTTTTCTTCTTTTTTATTAACAGACTGAAATATTCGAAGAGTGAATAACTTAAAAATTTTTGCAATAATATGGGCAACAAACTGATCGAAAAATAAAAATAAAAAATGAACAATTGACAAAATATTTCTTGAATCATTTATCACTCACAATTAAAAGACATCAGTCAGCAATAAAATTAAAATAATAATACACAACACATCACTTTTTGCGTTGAATATTGACAAATAAACAAGCAAATTAAAAAATTATTAAAATTAAATTTGGTGATTAGTATACCTGACTATACTTCAAAAAATATTCAAATAATTAGCAGAAAAAAATTTAGAAAAAAATGTATGACATGCATGGCTGAATTTTGTTGGCCAGATTGCTTTGATTCCATAAATTAAATGGCTAATTATTGAATTAAATACCGTAGGGTAAATTTGATATTTACAGTTAAAATTACTAAAACCTAAACGTCACTGCAAAAATGTTTGTCCAAACAAAGCTAACGAACCCAGTCAAATATTTAAATTTGCAACACATGTGTGTTTTTTACAAGTTCCTCTATGTTTATTCTAGCATTTTTTACGAATCTGTTGTAATTAACGTACTTTTTATAAATATTCTTACTTTTTTTCAAGCTAATTGGTTATACGATCTGAAATTATGTATAGATATTAGCCTGGTAGTTATTTTAAAAAATCAATTTGCCAATCACCAAAAAAAAAATTAGATTCCCAAAATTATAGCCTACTTAATCACTTCTAAGGGCTCTTATGGAGAAAATTTTCTGTCCCAAAAATTTTGGGAATCTCATTTTTTTGGTAATTGGCAACTTTTTTCACTTGGTAATCATAAATCCAAGCGATTTTTTAAAATAACTGCCAGCCTAATAGACTTGTAAATTATTGAATATTTGTAAATAAAATTATAGCGAAGAAGCCATATACAAATTTCAATGAACTGTGCTTAATCCGTTAAAGTATCAGTTTCTATAAGCTCTCGCATTTATTTATAGCTATTTATACTGATTAAGAAAGAGATTTATATAATTAAAATATTAAATTATATTATAGTGTTGAAAGAGCCATACTTTGTAAGACAGACTTACTAAAAGTATTCAAAATCAATATCATTGCTAAGATTTCTAAAAGTAAAACAGGATTCTCAAACTAAAAATATACAATGATTAATGTCCAAAAGAAATAAAAAATGACTGTAAAAACCATCAATATTTACAGAATTTCAATTCAGCAATAAATATTTATTCGCAAACATAAAATAATGAACTTTGAAATAGAAAACTTTCGTAATTTTATTTACAAAATTGATGCACATCAATAAATAATTTATTTTATTTTAGAAAATAAAATACAATCGTAGTTACTTATGGGTTTAGAAGAATGTATTGTAATTCAAATAAATCCTTTTTCATAAATAAATGTATTACGTAATTTTAATGACATCGCATTGTTTTGTATTAAAAATAAATGTTGGATAAAAAGTTTACTTAGATCAGCGTTATAAGATAAATTGAAGCTACTGCTGTGATTTTTTATTTTATTAATAGAAATTTATATGGGTTGGTCTCATACTTTTTTTAAATAATGGTACAGAATTTTTGTAGGCGAAATTTATTATTGAGAATTATTTACCCTCGAAGCACTCCTGACCTATTTTAGGTCCTATTTTTATAAGTAAACTAATAATTTTTATAAAAATAATTACTAATGAAAATAAAACTAGATTGAATTTTCTAACTTTTATTAAAAATAATAAAATCAATACAAAAGCACTCGAACTGATAAGATTTAGTATTATCAGTCATTAATTAACCTATTTAAAACTCATTATTATTAAAAACCAATTAATTTATATAAATAAAAATAAGTAAAAATCTCAAAGAAAATATGCCACGCGACTCAAGTATTCAACATTATCAATTAATTCTTTGACACAATAAAGCAATAAATTACAATTTTACATGCTACTGTTTTATTTATCTTTAAAACACACCTGTTTTTTTAAGCACTTTTTACTTATGAAATTTTTTAGTTTATTGGTTAAAAAATTTTGCAATTTTTTTAGTACTTTGTATAGGACATAGTCATATATTTAGTGTAGTAAGAGAAAGTGATTTATCAAGACAGTTTTATTGTAGAAGAAATATAGTTAATAAAAAAACTGTTGATTTTTATACTTTTTTATTTCATTTTTTATTAATCATAACTTAGATTATCTTAATAATATAAATAATTGCTGAAATATTCAAAATTAATTAGTAATTTTTCACACAGAATTTTTTAATTAAAATTCTGGGTTATTTGTATCACGAAAAATTTGGGGAGCACCAAAAATATTATAGTACACGGAGAGAAAAAAATTATCAAAGTTGTTGTTAGGCGCAAAATTTGAAATTTCATGTAAAATAGGATCATTAATGTGTTTTTAGAACCGAATCTAGAGGTCGAAAAATTAATCATTTTGAAATTACTTATTTGTATTATATTTTTTCAAGCTAACTGTCTTAATTTAATATTTTTAGGCTAGGGTAATTGAAATTACTTGTTCGTATTAAATTTTTCCAAGCTGACTATCTTAATTTAATATTTTTAGGTTAGGGTAACTGAATTAACCATGTTTTCAATAAAATGTCAATTTAAATGACCCAAGAACCAATTTTTACATATCCATAACCTAAGTTTACTTTCAGTCAATCATAACCAAAAAAAATATTTTTAAACATACTATCCAGTCCAAAACCTAACCTATAAAACAACTCGATTAAAATCTATTAATAAATTTAAAACAAGTAACATGTTAAATAAATACATACAAAACGATAAAATCATATTAAAACTATATGCTCCAAACACAATTTTTTCTCAATATTATAAATATATTCAATTAATTTTCTATTCGACATAATTATTGCACAAGTATTTTATTATGTAGTTTAAGAAATCAATACAAAAACTATAATACCTACTGCTACTGGTATCCAGTTCAATTTAATTTTTTTCTTATTTTATTTATTATTATTGTACATTAAGATTAGGTGTATTAACAGGAAAATAATAAAAAATATAAATCACCTGTCTGATAAGCGTTGTGTAATAATAACTTTTTTTTCATGTTTTTTATAAAGCTTGACATAATTGATATATTTTAATTTCTTTTGTAATATAAATTGTTGGATTAAATTTTAACATACTTTTTTTAATGATTAAAAGTAATGATGATTAGTTGGATTACAAGTTTATTATTTTTCAATAATTAATATTGTGGCAGTGCGTTAAAATTTATAGGTTAAGTACAGATGATTCAGGGTTTTAATATTGTCAAAATTTACTTGTGCATTGTGCTATTTTTTTTTTACTGTAAGGCCCTCTCTACACCAGCACATAGTTAAGTTAGTACAAAATGGCGCCACTAGTAGTATTAGTAAATATTTTTAATAAAAATTAAGCAATAAAATGGAATTGAATTGTATTTTAATTGTAGATTAAGTTATTTATTATAAAAATTATAAACAATTTACGTAACTAATGAGTTTTTAGTGGGTTATAATCATTTAAACATGTAATTTTGAGGTTATGTTTTTAGTACAGTATAGCTGGGAAAAAATATGCAACAAACATGATTATGTGCTAGTGTATAGAGAGGGCCTAATAATAAGTTAATGATAAGAGTCTTATTATTTAGGCTGAATCGCTATACATAACCTCAATATCGACTAAAAATGCTTAGTGCAATATATGTATTAGAACATGCGCATGCGCTAATTAAAAATTGTTGATTTTAGTGTTTAGACCTTTTACATGATTGCAGCTTTGTTACTTTTGTTTCTACTCATTACCTTACAAAGAGTATTTCTGCAATACTAAAATCTACTTTTACGCACTTGTTGCGTAAATCACAATATTACATGCAATTATACTTTTCCAGCAAACTATTAACAGTTATTTATTTTATTTATTTTTTATTATCCAGAAATTGCAAAATGACCATAAAATAGTTTTACTTTTACTTACAAACATTAATAATAAAAATTTTTATAATTATTGTTAATTTACCATCTGAAATACAATTTTAAGAAAGTTTTACCTAAAAAAAATTAAATTTTTTCAAGAAAAAATAAAGTGAAATGATTTTTTTAAAAAAATCTAAAAATATAAATTTTAATTAGCATAAATAAATGAAACTAATTTATGTATCGATTTCACAAAAAATTATTATTAATAGTCTCAAAAAAATAACTTTCATTTTTTTAAAAATATTTATTAACTTTTTATTATTTAAATATAATAATGCACGAGTTTTTATTGCTTCCGATATATCGAGCGTAACGTCTGAATTTGATACAGCAGAAAAAAAGATGCGAAGTTAACGATGTGGTATAAAGCAAAAAGTATAAAACATATAAATTTGACGTTAAATTTTATTTAAGGAATTTATGGGGTTTTGGTCAGGGAGATCACTTTCGAACTTAGTTTTTAATTATTTGAATTTCAATAAATTAAAATTTACAATTTTTCAAAATATTCATTAAACAAAGTAATTATTTATTCAAACATGTCATTTTTCATTGTATTTGCATAAAATATTTTAGCACCAAATAAAACAGATAATTTAAGATTTCCTATTCAATTATTTTTTATTTCTGTCATATTTTAATTAGTATTTAAATAATAATTTTACGTAATCTCTGTTTGCTTGCAATTTAAGATTTTTAAATGACAATGATAATTGTTAGAGACAATAAAATAATTTTATGTTAATTTGTAAAAAAAACCTTCAAGTTTGATAATTAAATGCAGAATTTTTATGATTTGTGCATGAAAGTTTAAATTCTTATTTATGAGCCTCTCGTATGTTTTATTTTGGCTCTAGGCTATTTGGCTGTATTTTTGACTAGATTGAGCGACATAACAGGAAATACTTTATTTATGATATTTCTGAATTTAACCTATTTTGGTCGGTAATTTTCTTTTATTGGTTAATGAATTAATAAAAATGTTTTGGAATTGTAAAAATCTAATAAAACAGGATTTAGAAAGTTAAGGCATCAAATTTAATAAACCTTGGCCAAAACATTAAAAAAATATTTACCTATACATAAAACAAACGGAAGTAATTTGTAAACCACATTCGTAAACTCCCCTTTTCACAACAAAGAAGTAACCTGATACATTAATTAACTGATCCCCTACTCTGAATTAATTAAAAAATAATTACAAAAGAAATCTTAAATAACCTTTTTAAATCTTGATAATCCAAAAAAATCCAAATTCACGTTACACAATCAAAATAAAACCAGGAAAAGTGAAAAATAAATTAAAGTAAATGGGTTAGTCATTTTGACACAAAGGGCAGGAAGTTAAATAAAAAAAGTAATGTAAATAAAAAGTACAAAGTTATACTTTATACAGAAACCAATTACTGCAGGTCATTGACTTTTTTTAACAACAGAGAGACTGGGTTTATAAAAGAGTTTATTAAATATAATAAGTTTATTGTTTGTTGTGTATTATTATAAATAATTAAAGAGATGATCTAAATTTATGTGATAAATTGAATAGAACTTGGAGAGTATTAAGATTGTAGTTACTTTCAGTTTCATTGTTTTTATGGGGTTCTTTTAATTTTAATGGGTGAAAGTTATGGTACTGAAATTCTGGGGAAAAGTTGAAAATTACAGTTTTTTTGCCATTGATCCACAGTATTTTTCTACATTTTCATATTGTTATGCTTGAAATATCTGAAAATTTTAATTTCTGCATTTTACTTTTTAAACTGCTAAAAATTTCAATATTCAAGCAAAATACAAGTAGAGCAACCTAAAACTCACATAATATTCCATAAAAACCAATAAACCACACCTAAAACCCAATAACTAAATTACATATATTTTTTAATTACATTACAAAACTCACATAAAATTAATAAAACTTTTACTACACTTTTAATTAACAAACACAACTGAACAATAAATGGAGGGATATTATATAATAAAATTTCATCATTTTTCAATTAAAAGCAACATGATATTTTATTTAAATTAGTCAGGAAATTACTTGCAAATAATAATAAAGGGTACCAAATTTATCTATTCATTGTTTGATTTCAATAAAAACACACCAACGTGAATTATTAAAAATATTGAAAAACAATAAAAAACTGCTATCATCACTCAGCAGCATATTTTAAAATTAAAATTTAACCCTTTATAATTGTATGACACAAAAATATGTATGTGTGTGTGTATAAAGTGCATGTTTTGTATACATAAAGAAAAACATAAAAAAGAGCACTTGAATCTTTTAGTACTCATATGTGTGACACATTGTAACCTCGACCTGAATCTTTACAAACACATGCATAAAAAACACTGTTACCTTTACTTTCTATTAAAATTACTACCCTTAAAAAATGTGAGCATGTAAAACCCTAGGGAACTAAGTAGGTAGCATAATGCAGAAAGTAGAGCAAAAAAATATTCTAAAAAGTACTTGTAGTTTGAAATAGGTTTGAGAGGTGGCTTGTTATTATAATTTTTTGGGTTTTGGGGCTAATGTATTGAACGCTGATAAATGACAATTTTTTTTTTTAAATAAAAGGTACTTATGGTACGCAATGCTTGGATTTTTAGTTAAGTAGTCTAATTTAAATAAAATTTTAAGAGCTCTTGTTTGATATGCCTTGTTTTTTTACTGAGTTTTTTTGTTTATGAAAGTAGGCACTTTCGTGCATGATATAAGATTTAGGTACGTTTTTTATTTATTTTGAAGATATGGTATTTTATTTAGGTAAATTCAGAGGACTGATTTTGTGCATTAAAATTTTCTTTATTTTTTACATCTAGAAATTTTTTTAAAGTAAACTATTTTGAAAAAAACTCACTTTTAATAATGGTTTCCCAAAAGTAGTGATCTCCCCTTGTAATTTATAATTTTTTTAAATACAAAGCAGCTAAAAAAAAGAAGTAAAAAATGATTAATGTAACCACTTTTACTAAACTAAAAATTTAAGTATACAAAAAATATGTAAATTAATTTTTAGACAGTTCAATTAAATTTATTCAAAAATGAGAATAATTAATTATTTAATTGAGGATACTGAATACTCTAAACACACTAAAAAAAAATTTAAGCCAATTAAAGGTTAATAAACACGTCTAATAACGGAAACATAAAATAAATTTACAGTTTTTTATAACTTGAAATAATTAAATTACCTAAAATAAACGCCTGAATACAATCGTAAAAAATAAAATAATTTTTGAATTACACTTTTATTAATTTGATTTACACGCCTGTTAAGACTGTAGAAAGTCATTTTTATAAAGATTTCCTGAGATATGTCAAACAGTTGTAAAAAATTGATACCAATCGAAAAAGATGACATAAAGTAAAAGCGATAGCTACTGGCTATAAAAAAGTGAAAATTTAGCTTCGATAAAATGACAAAAAAATTCAATTTTTTTCTTAATGTTCGACAAGTAATTTATTAGAAAAATTGAGATTGTAAACATTAAAGTATATCAAACAGGAAATCATGAACTTTCGATACGTAAATATGACCTCATTTATTTATACTTCGTCGATGTTAGTTAAAAAAGTTTTAAAAAAACAATCGTGACAAAAGGTTGTCAATAAAGAAAATAAAATATTCATAAAAAAGTATAAACAAAAGTAGAGCACCTACCATGAAATTCTTACTTTGAAGACGAAACAAATCAATTTTTAAAATGTCAGTTTTAATAAAATGATTTTATTGAAATTTAATTAAATCAGAAATAAAAAAAATGTTTCAGTAAGATAAAAAATTTTAATATGTAAATTAGTACTAAGAACCAAAAAGTAATACAATCAAATAAGGAAGAGCGTAAATTTTTAATGACACAAGAATTAATGTGTTTGTTAACTGACCAAGCCCTTGTTTTTCTTTTTTGACATCCTTACGGTTATGTTGTGAATGTAATGATTTTAATTTTTAATTTAGTCTAACGTTTAAATATTTATGTATAAATGGGAGGTTAATTATTTTTAGAATTGGTAATTAATTGATAAAGTATTTTTTAGGCATAATTAATTAACACATTCGCAATGTATATTAAATGGAGCACGGTTCCTCCATCATGAAATGGAGCTAGTTTTGTTGTTGCAGTGAATGGATTAATGAAATATGTTGTTTTTTAAAAGTGATTTTAAGCTTGTTTATTGTAAGATATTTTCAAAAAAATTAACTTTCGAGTGTATTTTTTTCCATTTATGTCTAAAAATATATCAAATTACGGTTTAAATCACGAGGCAAGATATGGATTCGACTTTTGCATGCAAGATTAAAATTAATATTTCGTCCCTTGTTATGAAAACAGCTATTTTTTTGCATTTTTTTAGGTCTTGAATCAGAAAAAAATCGTCTATTGCAAGTAAATTTCTTTTCGTCAAAAGCAGAATTTTGCTTGTCCCAAAAAGAATCTTTTTAAATGTTCAATATTTTAGTAACTACTAACCACTCATTTTTTTAAAATCTCCTTGAAAAATACCCTGCAGCAAAACCTTCATAAACTAAAAAACTTACTTTCTGTCGGAAACCCTGATTGATCATAAAAACACACATCAAAATATTTACAAAAAAAACAGCCGGAGTCACGCACTTATTTAACTACTGACTTTCATAAAATTTTAAGTGGAAAATTATTCAAATTAAATATTTTTCTGCTAAAATTATACTACACTGTTAAATGCCGATAAAAAAAAATGCAAATATCTGATTAACATGCCATAAAAATAAAAATTACCCATTTTTTTCAAAAAATAAAATTTTCACTGTCATTAAATTTTAAACGATAATTAAAAACGAATACATAATTACATGCACCTGGCTAATAATAATAACAATGATATTAAACGCACACACACACAACCTGCAATAAATACGAAGGTTTTTGTATTAAAAAAAAAATTTCTGCATAAATAATTTTTTTATCTAATTGTTGATAATTTATATTTAAATAAAACTGCAATTTTAGTACGTAACATGCAATAGTATCAATCGTCAATGTGTTGTGTAGACACTTTCTAATTGATACGACATTTTTTTATTAATTTTTTATAGACACACACACACACACACGCATATAGATATATAAATTACTTATTATTATAAAAAATCATCAAGGTCGTTACGCTTTAAAGCACAGGTTTAAGTTGGTAATAAAATTATATCCCTGTGTGTGTGCATGTAAAAATTTTTTATTGTCTGTGCATTGCAAAAAAATAAAATAAAACTTATAATTGGCTAGTGAATGTATTTTAACTATTGTTATTTATACCTGAAAAAAAGGTTTGAGATAAAATAATATTTTTAGTGTCTTGAATATGATTTTCAAGAATCAGATAAGATTTTTTCTCAATCTATTATAATGAAATTTTATTTATACCAGTCATATGATTTAAAAATTTTCAATTTTACATATACGTTTGTGAAATAGACAATTATTTTAAAGAAAATTAATCAAAAGATATATTTTTATTATTGTAAAAAATTGAAGTGTTATTTTAAAATTATGCAAAACATTTAAACAAGATAAATAAATCTGTATTTGTTTCAAAACAAATTTATAATTATATATATCTAATTTTTTTTGTGTGTGAATGCATGCATGCTAGCATTTAAGTAAATTACAGTTCAGATATATATATAATTATAATAATAAAAAATAATATACCTACTTCCCTTCCCTCCTCTGAACAGAGTTTATCACTGATATGGTGCGTGGATTTTCCTGTATCTAAAAATCTATTAATTTTGGAAATATTTTGCTTTTTATATAAAAGATGGTACGTCACACAAGGGTGACACATGATTATATCACGTGACATTTCACACACCACGTGGTACGTCACACAGGTTATGCGCATGTCTCACAATGGTCACGTGATCGTAAAAAGATTAATTCTTAATTCAATACATTAATCACACACACATACATCTGATTAATCTGTTGAAATAAATAATAAACACAATAATAATAAATGCTCTAGATTTATAAAAATAATAAACCTACGTCATTTATATAAAGTTTCAATCTACTAATTTGCATCCAATTGTTCATAAACACATGGTAGCTTTACGTACGATGAAACTCATTGAATATATAAAAAAATAATAATAAACTATATTTATTATCGCGATAATAATAAACCTTGCTTCAACGGACATTTATTTTAAAAGCGAAAGTATTTATTATGTGTTATTATTAATATATATAACTTTTTAAAACAAGCTGTGTAAACAATGAGTGCATTTTAGACCTTGACATATAAATCAAATACAACTTTTTAATAAACTGGTCTAGTATTTTTGATCTTCTCATTTTTTTAGGTTAGGAAATTTGAGGTTATTTTACGAAAACTTACCATTTTTAGGGTTTCTTCTGGTCTTAACAGATAAAACATCGATTGTAAGTGTTGTTGGATGTCGCATCCTGCTGCTGATACTCTACGTGATGGTCGGGCACGTTCATTTGGCGGCAGGACTAGCGCTGCGCCTTTACCAGCGAAGTAACATTCGCTTAAACTGAAAAATAAAAATTTACAGTTTTATTTTTTTTATTCAGAATTTTAATTGAGATTTTGGTATAATATTTTTATTGTTTAATAATTATCTCTCATGAAGATAAAAATTCATCGTGATTTTTAATAAAAAATATTTCAAAATATCAGTTTTTAAAATCAAGATTTTTTCATATTGTTAAACATAACTGTCTATAAATAAAGTACAAAGTCATGTTAACAATATTTTTTTAAATCTCGATAAAAAAAATTTTTTGAAGTCGTAAAAAAATATTTTTTTTAATAAACAAAAGGGATATTTAATTCAAAAGCGGAAATAAAATTTTACAAGGCATAAATCGGTTATATCGAAGAATGACATCCCCGGGTAGATGTTAAGGATCAACCATGCGAATGATTTTATTTTTTTCTATTGTTTTTTTTTTGTTCTTTCTCTGGTTGTTAAACAAAGTTCAATATAAATCGATAAAAATATTTTTTACAGGAAAAAGTATCAAAAAAATTGTTGTTAGTGTTGGTGATGTACAATTATACGGATATTGCACTTTGAAGAAATAAATGGCATAAAATTTTCAATTTTATTGTTTTTTATTATTGTTAAATAAAGTAAGAGTTATATAATAAATAAATTTTTTTTTGTAAAAAATTAAAGTTTATTGTTTGTAATAGTGAAAATGAAATGCGTTGATGTGTATTGTGATGGGATTGCAGAATTTTTTGATGTGAGTTTTTTTGATTATTTGTTTAATTGCAAAAAAAAAGGATTCTTATTTTATTGAGTAGGTTTGACTAATCTTTTTTTGGCCCATTAGGGCGTGAAATTCGCATTTTAATGTAGGTGTGGTATTTTCTGTACTCTTTAGCGGAATATCTTTTTGCTCAGGCTTTTTTGAGTTTTCATTACTTTTTAAGTCATTTGCAGAGAACCAGAGATAAACTGCCAACAGTTTTAGACTCAAAGAAACACAAGGCTAATTAGCGCCATCTATTTATTTGTAAATTTTAAATATTTTAAATTAAATTTTTTTTTGTATTTTAATATATTTTCATAAATCCATGTTTTATAGAAAAAAAGATCAAAAAATTTATAATTTAATAAGGTTTCATAGTGAGATAGCCCCTTAGTTCATGAAAATAGGCTGAACTTACATATTTTATCTTTCGAAACCTATTTGAACCTCAAAATAACATGTGATACCTTTTACCTTAAATTTTCAATTTATTACACAAAATAACTAAAAATTCCCTTTTAAAAAATTAAATTAAATTCGCAAAAAAAAATTAATCTCCTACAGCCATCAAAATAATTAATCACCACAATCAATTCCCAAAAAGAATCCACGGCACAAAAAATGCAATAATTTAGCATATCAAAAGAACATTTCACCAAATATTCTCC
Source organism: Anagrus nilaparvatae (assembly GCA_022575985.1). NCBI lineage: Eukaryota > Metazoa > Arthropoda > Insecta > Hymenoptera > Mymaridae > Anagrus > Anagrus nilaparvatae. The sequence goes on along the minus strand of JAKSXM010000246.1, from coordinate 3,956,309 downwards.
GAATTTAAAAATTAAATGACGTTAAAAATGACGTACATAAATATAAAGACGAATAATATTTGTATAGTCAAAAATAAAAATCTACGAAACGACTTGACCATACCAGATACATTACAAGTCTGTCCATCAGTATAAATAAGCTTACAAGCTTTTTTTAGACTGCCTGAATTCCGAGTATAAATATTTTGGACATTTGTTTGAAGTTTTAATTGACTATATTTATAATAATTTATATCTGATGAAAAATAATTACCAAAAATTTTTATTTAATGACGATTGATGTAAAGAAAGTATAAATTTTTTAATTATTCGACATTTCCAATAAAAAAAATGTGGTTTTATAAACGACAAAAAATTAAAATAATTATTACATTAATTTATTAATGATTTCAAAGAAAAACTTTCACACTCGTTATTTTAAATAAAAAATATCAGTTAACACATAACGTCCGTCCTTTAAAAAACAAACATTAATTAAATCAAAAGTGATGACTTAATTGGCGTGTATTTATAATTTCAGACTCAACAATTTATTGATTTAAAAAAAACTAAGAAATTTTATAAAAAATTCAGAGTATTGTAAAAAAGTGAAAGAATATTGAATTGAATTTTTGAATCGTTTATTGTGTTGTTATTAAATCGATTTATAAATACGGTTATTATTTTTTTCTCCAATCGTGACAACTGTATAGAATGCAGTTAATATTAACACTTTCTATCCATAAAATTTTTTAAAAATTTAATTTCACTATTTTTAGAAGGTTTGAATGGCTATTTAATTTTTTTTCTTTGATTTTCACTTTTTAAGCAGTAAGGATAGAAACAATAGTTTTTGTCTTGTTGTAGTACAATTGGAGTTTGCTGCATGAGTGCGAAAAGGTACAGCGTATTTTTTACTTGGTTGATATGATTTTTTAAATCAGATAATTTCATTTTTATAAAAGTTCAGATTTAACTGATAAATTTCTTGGTTTGGCCTAACTGTATTAACGTTGAATAAGGAAAATGCTACGAAGAGCTTTACAAAAGTTATTCAGTACGATTGCATTTGCTAAGCATTTGCATTTTTTAATAACAGTAAAATGTTTATGCATACACTGTAAAAAGTAACTTTCTTATATTAACAAAAAAATTAGAACATTTGCGAAAAATTAGTAAATTTTCGAAAAAATTGTAAATATTCGAAAAAAATCGTAAATTTACTAAATTTAGTATATTACCCAAAAATTCGAGTATTCTCGATTTTTTCTTGTGAATTCGCAAGAAAAGTTGATAATTTACAATTTTTTTTCAAAAATTTACAAAAAATAGTTGTAAATTTACGAAAAATAGTTCAGAATTTACAACTTTTTTCGTAAATTCACAAAAAAAATCGAGAATTCTCGAATTTTTCGATAATATACTAAATTTAGTAAATTTACGATTTTATCGAATATTTACAAAATGTTTTGAAAATTCACTAATTTTTCGAAAAAATTCTATTTTTTTTGTAAATCTCAGAAAGTTACTTTTTACAGTGTAGGAGTTATCAATAAATTAAGAATTTTATTTAATTTTCAAATAAATTTAATCTTGAAATTTCGGGTACCAGACCCAAACACCCCTACTTCCCTACAAAAATCTAAAAATCAATCAAAATTTGTTAAATTCAATAAATCTTAAATCACTCAAAAATTTAATACTAAAATTGATAAATTACAGATAATAAGTAAAATAATTTAAAATCACATTTTCTATTTACCACAATAAATCAATAAAATAACAATTTTATCCAATATGTCATACGTGTACATAAAAATATTTGTTGAGTATATACAGCGGAATAATAATCGTCAATTTTCATATCACATATTTATAATACACAGGCATATACCAGATACCGTTTTAAAAATAACATTTTCTATACCCATAAATAAAATATGCATGCATGTAGAAAATAAAATAGATTGCGTGGTGGCATTGACTTTTGTGCAAACTTTTTTTTATTTCTATTATCGCGATTCTAAGAACGATTCAACACTGGAAAGGAAAAAAACGCGAATATATTGTTATAAAATATGTTGATCGATAAAATTTTATATATAGAGAGACTTAAACTTCCTTTTTTACGTCAATGAACCTATTAATCTTATTAAGTGTCACTGTCGTGTCTTATTGATTTTTTTAAATAAATTTTTTTTTTTTTAATTTTCGATTACTTAATTAATGATTTTATTCTTTTTAGTCTTATTTATTTATTGAATTTTGGAAGAGGGTTGTTTTTGTCAACTGAGATGAGAAAGGTTCTGTGAAAGGGTTTTTTGGGTTGCAGATTACGAAAATTGAGGTGAGTTTGATAGGAGTTTGTATAAAATATTTAAATTATCATTTAAAAAACCCTTTTTCACCCCCAAGGCTCCGTAATTCATGATCAGTAACCTAAAAATCGTACACAAGCCCAAAGCTTATCATGTTTTCTGAATATTGCAAAAATAATCCAAATCCATCAAAATTAAAGGGCTTTTTTCCTAATTTAAGACATTTGACTCGTTTTTCTAGCATTAGATCCCCAAATTCACAAGTAGTAGCACCAATAATCTACATTATGGCACAGGTTATGGGCTCAATCTTACTACGGTTCGTGAGTATTATAGAAAAACTGTTGAAATGGTTTGTTGTAGTTTACTAATTTAAGGAAAATAGAGAAATTGTTCACGAACGAAACCTTGACTTTCATAATCAGCAACCTAAAAAACCTTTCACATACCTTTTTTTATATTACTTGCCAAAAACAACCGCAAAACCATGATTTGACTGATGCATAAAATATAACTTATTTTATTTTTACATACATAACATAAATTCTTCATTTAAAAAAATGTATTTAAGTCAGTAAACCAAATAAAAAAGAAACTTAAAAAATGTAATTAGTTAAAATTGCACAAAATAACAAAACATAATACAAATACACGCCAAAAAATTACACAATTATTATACAAACTCGCATATTGAGAAAATTTTTTTTATAACAAAAACAAAAAAGAATAATTTTTTTATTTCTCACGCATAATATTTTATTTATTTATTTATTTATTATGCATGCACGTGTGTTATGAAAGTAATAAGATTATGTGTATGTGTGTATGGTTTTATCGAAATTACTGAAGTTTAAAATAAAAAATTGTAATTATTATAATATTCTGTAATGTAAATTGTCATTGAATTATATAAAATTATTGTTTTTACTCTGACATTGAAATACTTAATGTAATAAAATTATATACATTAAATTTCACTTAGTTTATTGAATAACTGCTGTTGGAATTACGTATTTTATTGTTAAATTGTCTTGTAATTATTTTATAATTGGTTTTTTAAAATATTTTTATGGATGACTTTGAGTTAATGATTGTTATAGCTGTGGAGTAAAATATTTTATTTAGACCTTCATACTTGTATAGGTGAATTAGAAATTATTAGATAAGTTATACTCTGGTTATATACAAGAAAAATTTAATCAATAACAAAATTTTCAACTCGCAGAAGCTGCCCAACGAGTCATCGGAGAAACTTCGGCGGGACGCTATCTGGCATCGTTTATGGTTAGAATGTTGACAGTATCTAATTGCCTTCGAATCTCTAACTTTAGTTCTTGATTAATGAAAACATTTTTGACAAAGGCTTTCGCTTCTTTCCGACTTTCGATGATCCGAGATTTTTATCTCGAACATCGCAGTATGAATATCCCATCTGTCCCTATTAATCATTACCTCGGAGATCTTAAAATCAACAAAATAGAACCGAGGTCTTATTCCATTATTCCATGCATACAATTAGAGAATTGTGAAAATCGTGAGATTGGCGCTAAATACTTACACTAACCCAAGTTTAGTTTTAGCAATTAATACGTATTAAACTCAAATAACAAAGCTTAATATAATTACAATTTGAAAATATAACATTAAATTAAGAAAGAGAGTCCAGTATTTTTAGTTTTTATGTCCAAATAAATTTAAAATGGAACGTGCACACGAATTTCGGAATACTCTAAATTTTCAGGCAAGTTTAGCCTATATACTTCAAGCACCTTTGCCAGCAAACACAGAAACTCGGTAATTATAATTTTTACTTCTCCATTGAAAGTCTTAAAAAGTTTATCATGTCAAGTAAGTAATATAGTACAAATTCGAAAAGTTTTAAAATAGTATACAAATAATCAATATCTTCGTAAATACTTATATAGCATTAAAAAGTCATTTCACTTGCGAGAAAAAAAAATTTAAGTTTTATTCATTGAAATACTATACTACAGTATATGCTTATCATGATCTTTTTCGTATATAAACTCATTAAAATAAAGAAAATATTTAAATACATTGAAAGGTTAAAGAAACGAGAGTAAAAAAAAACTCTTTGATAAGTTTAAACAATAAACTGTATAATTAGTGGTACGAATAACGGTTAAATTTATAAAATCATATTTTTCATTCATATAATAATACAACAATAATGTCACCTCATTTTTAATATTACAATTCTTTTTCATTGTATTCGATTTTAATAAAGACATATTTATGATTTTTTAAAAAAAGTTTCTATATGGTTTGTTTATTGTTCTTTAAATAATAAAAAGAGTTAATTTTTTAAAAAATGCTCTGAAATTATGATATAAAAATTATCTCAAATTATAAATAAAAGTATTTTTAAAAACTTTCACTAACTAAAATAATTTTTTATAACCCTGACTTAAATAATGTAATAAAAAAATTAAATGCTTCTGTTTTTAATTTTTTTATTGTTAATTTCGTAATAATTTATACCACAAAGATGTTAAAAAATAAAATTAACTCTTATTTTCATTAAATCGTCAATTTTATTTTACGATGCACTTTTTCTTTGGGTAGATCATAATTTTTAATGTGTTTCATATTAAATTATGAAGAATTAAGAAAAAAAATAAAAATCTTGTGAAATATGATACAGAATTACAATAATGTGAAAACGTTAACAACTCTTTTTTTTTCTTGTTGTAATTTTAACCTTAGATTTTATTATCATGCATTATTTAGTATTGTTGTACTATTATGAGGAGGTTTGAGATCTTTTATAGTGGTTGGTTCGTGTCAAAAATTTTGGTTAAATTTTAGGATTGTTTTTTTTGAGACATTTGACTTGGTATCTAAAGGATTCTAAAATACTTTGTTAGACCTATAGAGAAAAAATGATCAAAATATCTAAAAAAGTTTGATTTAAGGCCTAAATTAAGATTTTGAATTATTTTATACCAACTGAACAACTTTTTATTTAATAAGGAACATTTGTCATTGGGATTCTGAATATTTTAAAAATATAACCAAAAATTCAGGTGTTTCAAAACTTCCATACTTATTTGACTACCGAATTCAATTCTTTTCCAGTTTAACACAAAAAATCCTTTTCAAGACCCAAAACAAAAATCTAGAACTAAAAAATCAAAAAAAAAAAAAAAAAATTAAATTTTCGACCTGAAAAACCCCATATTTAAAAAAACTAACGACAATTACAATATGCACTCTTTACTTTATTATTATAATTATTCACATAGAAATAAAGAAATACGAGATTTACATAATTCTGAGATTTTTTTTTTAAATTCATTTTTTTACATAAAATAAATAAATAAATAAAATTTTATTTAATTACAGTACCTAACAATTGTTATTATTTAAAATGTAGAAAATTTTTTTCAAAGATATTAATTTAGATTACTTTTCATAAAGAACAAAAAAATACAATGCAGAAAGAAAAAACTCAAGATTTTTCGTATTAGAAAACATAAAAAGTAATTCGTGATATAAATACTGGTAATATTTTTTATATTTCATGCACGAGTAAACATTTTTTATAAAAATGCTTGTAATTGCAATATTATTGCCAAAAATATTAAACTTTCTATTTCTAAATAATGTAATAAGTTTTTAATATTATTTTATAGTTTATCAAACTGTTTCTTAGGTCAATAAAAAAATTTTATCATTTTTCTTGTGCTTATCATTTAATTGTAAGTTAAATAACGGTTTAATCGCTACCAGACTACATTTATTTTATTTGCGTTTTAATTTAAGTGGAATTTTTTATTTATCATTTTTTTCGTTTCTCCTAATTGTTTATTTGCATATCGGTTGGTTTAAAGACGTAAATGAGAGTGTCTGTTTTTTTTATATGATTTTTTGGGAGCTGTTTTAATAGTAAATAGTTTCTAGGGGTTAAAATTTTTACTAGAATTATTAAATTAAATTAGCTTAATTATTAGCGCCAAATTTATTTTGTATTTTTTAGGGGTTTAGGTAAAAATTTTTTTTTTTTTATTTTTCAGTTTTAGGTAAAAACTGACTTTAAATATGAAAAGAGCTAGCCAAAAAAGCTCTAGGTGAGAATTTTAAACCCAAAATATTCATTTTTTTACACCTCAGTTCATATATCCAAGAATGGTCGATTAGGGGACAATGAATTAAAACAATATAATTAAATAAAACAACTAACAACAGAAACCTGAATACTCTTTCAGGTAACGGTGCTTAAATTTTAAAAAATTTGCAAAATTCAAACACAGCAACGTTAGAGTCTACAAACTTGTAATTTTTACATAAAATCAACTTCATCTACTGTTATTCAAATTAATTTAAGGTCTATTAAACCTTAATTACCTGCGCAGACAATTAAATAAAAAAATAACAAAAATTATTCAACATTATTTCATCAAAACACAATAAAATTTTTTCAATTACAATTCCAGACAAGAAAAGCACCATGACAATTCCTGCAGTCTAGAACTTAACATAATTTCCTTACAAAAAAAACCGGAAAATCAAATAAACTTTATTTCAACATCAAATCTAACAAAATTTTCTTCGTTTCCGACTTTTAAAAATAAAATATCAAGTTAGGGTGAAATTTTTTTCTCAGGACGAGATAAACTAATTTCTTTGTTATATTTACAGGGAGGGAGTTATTTACCCTGAAGGAAAATTATTTACGGTTGTAAAAAAGAAAATATTGTTTTTTTTTGCTTACTTTGCTTGGATGAAAGATTCTGTCCTTTTTTTAATAGTTTGTGAATGGCACAGACGATATCGACTTTTTATACTATTTGAGTACTAAAAATCAGTGCAAAAGTTATTAACGTACCAATAAAAAAGGAAGTTAGTCAGAGCTTTTGTCTCTCAAAACTAATTAAACAAACAAACATAATCGTAACAATCAGCAATTTAAATAAGAACAAAAAGATCAATAAAAAAAACCAGATTTTTTATTATTACTGCCTTCGTTCGTCGAAATTACTCGAGCATAACTTTTGATAACCTTTTTTTGATGACCATGAGAATATTCCGAATGTCATATTTAATTAAGAACCGAACTAATTTTAAAAACCATATAATTTTTGTTCAAAAAAATTACATGTTATTAGCAAAAAAATTCAAAAACTTTTGAATGCATAAATTTTCTAAATAAACGACTTTAATGCATGTAGGTAAGGTTTTTAATTTATGGTCTTGAAAAAAATAGATTTTATTTTAATAATTGGTTGCATTCGTATATAAGAAAGGTAGGTATTAATAATACATATCTTAATAGAAGGTTAAATCGTACGTATGTGTGTGTTTAATATTAAAAAATGAAAATAAACATATGGAACTGATCGAAAATGCACGTTTTTTTAAAAAGTAAATGCAATGATATCTCGGAGAGCAAGTCTAATATAGTGCATCAATAAAATTACATCGTGATCGTTTTATAGCTTAGTTTTTCTTAGAATTAAAACAGGTCGATTCCAATACATGTTTTATTTAATTGAAGAAAAAGGAAAATAATAGTACAAAATAATGTTTATGTTGTATGTTTCTATCTTTGTATGTAATTTTTTTTACTTTTTTTTAGGTTAGGTTTTAAAAATAGAATCTTAATGTATATTATTTTCAAGGAAAAATGTAAGTTTTTTACAGAAATATAGAAAAAAATTTATAATTTTTGGTTCTAGTTTATAAAACAAGTTTTGGTTTTTTTTTTTTAGGTTATGTTGTAAGTAATTGTCATGGAAATCGTGAATTGTAACAGCATAGGATTTCAAAATCGTTTATAACCTTAATACCAATATTTATTACTTTTTTGACATTTTTAAGGTTAGGTTTTCAGGTAAGTTTAATGCATATTTGTTTGCGATTTGTCAATAATTTTGTTTATTGTATGCTCTTTAGGGAAAATGCCTTACAGAATATTAAGCTAGTTTCGAGGCAGAATGAGAGATTAAATGGACTAGATAAACAATAAATGAAATGGAAAGTTTACTGATTATATCGATTGGAAAACTGTAGTATTAAACTTATATCTTTTCTGAAGCAAAAAAATTTCTTCAATAAATTACATGTCTAGGCGATTTAAAATATGGGAAATTTATTTTTCAAAAATTTTCATCTAAATTTTTTTTATCGTAATTTAAGTAATGCAAAAACTGGCCTGTAAGGGATGCTCTCTGTAGCCGAGTATAGTAGCCATACAACTCTAGCCGTATACCCTAATGAAGAAACGCTCAAATTTGATTAATTTCCAAGCGTCAATCGAAGGAACCAAAATTTGTCTTCAAAATCATTGACAATTCTTATTGAATACGATTTTGGGGTATCAAAGATTTCCTAAACGTAAGATAAAAAATTTTTTATGATTTTTTAACTTCAGCCGTCAAGGGGTTTAATTTGTACTCTACTAGGCCAAATATGTCCTAAAACATTGTTTAAACAGCTGAATTTTTCCACTACAATAGCAATAAATAAAATTTAAAATCTTGCATAATTCGCTAAAAAGTTCAAATTTAATATACCTTAAACTCTGAGTTTTTTTTCTCTGACAATATCGCATAAAAACCTGCACATCTGCAAAATTAATAACCCGTTAAGTACACAATAAAAAAACAATAATTCTTTTATTTATCAGTAATTTATTAACCTTTTTTTCCATAAATATGACAAAATTCTCACATTTACACATTAAAATACTATTAAATCTTAGCGCATAAAAACACTCACAAGGTCAAACTATTAACAAAGCGCGACTAAAACCAGTATTATTTCAAATCAGAAAACGTTTATTATTTTATTATACGATATTATTGCAAAAAAAATTTATCTATTTTTTATATTTCCAATGGGAAAAATTATTTATTGTCTTTGTGTGTACACAGTACCTTTATATACAATTATTTTTTTTTTAGAAATAAATGTAATTACAAGTTTTTTATTGCTTAGTTTTTTTATTGGAAAAAAAATAAATTTTTTTAAGTGATATTTTATACATGCATTTTATTTTATAATAGTTGTAATTATATACTTTTTATGTTTTAATGTTATAATTTAATAGACAATTTTTTTATGTAATTAAGGCCTTGATTTTTAAATAAATTATGTATTCGTTTTTACTGAATGCAAAAAAAGTTGCAATTCTGAAAAAAAGATAATATTTATGACAAAAATTTTCAATTGAAAATTCTGAAGGTTTAATTTATTTATTAAATTGAATTTTTTGTACTTCTCGAGGTTTAACGAAAAATACACTCTAAAAATAATTTTAATTTTCAACAATAACCACTTGAAACAACAATAGAAGCCCAAACAATAATTCCCCATAAAATCATCAAATTAAAATCAATAACCCATCTCACTTAGAGTACTATTTTCCCAAGTAAGTTAAAATTAAAATCATAATAGCCACATTTCTCTCCTACGCATCCACCACCCAAAAAAAAAGAATAAATTCGTGTTATATCTTTTGAAATACTCGTTCAACTATTAGTACCCTCACTTTCATCCCTTAGTCATAAAAAAAGTCGTACACACTAAGCTCGTCTGTACGACCCTCTTAACGCATATATTACGTCCTTATTATGTAGAAATGACAAAGTATGTAACTTTAGAACTCTAAAGGACCAATTCAGTAGAAAGATTGTTAGGTACGTGTATTATAAAGTACAGGAAAAACTTGAGAGTATTGCTTAATGTGTACAAAAGGGATTTTTTAAAAAAGAAGTAAATTTAAGAGCTGTTTTTAAAATATGCATGTTAAATGCACTGGAACTGAACATTGTTAAAATGACATTTATGGTGATGCAGCTTCTAGATTTTATTTTATATTCAAATTATGTAAGATTATTGAAAATTTTCTTTAACTGTCTACTTCTTGTCTTTAAAAATAGTATATTAAGAATATGCAAAAATTTTTATATAGAGTGAACAAAAAAGAAAATTAACACAAATTAATAACAAAAGCAGATTTATTAAAACTTAATAAATGCAAAAAATGGGATAAAGTTTTTGGTACAGCACAAAATTTAAAATTCCATTTTATGATCTATACAGGTGAAAGGCTTTATGTGGTGAACGAGGAAAAGCTTTTACGAATTTGTACGTAGATTATTTATTCATACAAGAATTAACACTGGAGAAAAGCCTTATGAGTGCAAAGAATGTGGAAAACCATTTGTTGAGTCAGGTAAACTGGTAGCTCAAACCAGCAAGTATTCATGCGGGAGAAAAATCTTATAAATGTAAAGAATGTGGACGAAAAATGTGAAAAAGCTTTTAGTGAGTTAGATAATTTAAAAAGTCATGCAAGAACACATACGGGGGAAAAACCTTTTAGGTGTGATTATTGTGAAATTGCTTTTACTGATTCACATATTTTGAGCGGACACTAAAAAATCATTTAAAAAGTAAACTATATGGATGTGAAAAATGTCAAAAAACCGAACGAAAAACGAGGCGAAAAACTTTTATAACAAAGAAAGTTCTAATTCAACATCTTGACTACCACGAAAAGGAAAAAAATTATTAGAAAATTAATTATGCTTTGTTTTATTGAAGAGAATTTAAGAAAATTGCATGATAAAAAATAAAAGGCAACTTTAGTGCATAAAGTAAGATTATATTTTTCTGATAGTAATTGTAGTTTTTAAAAATTAGCTTTTTTAGTATTTCAAATTTTAAAAAATATTGCTTGCTTGATTATGAAATTAAATAAATAAAATTGTAAGTATAAATTGTAAAGCGCAAATAAATAAATTTTTATTTAAATTAATGTACGATTTTCAATTTGATTATTAACCCAATCTAATTTCTTTTTCAATATTAATCTGGATTTAATTATAGGGACAAACCTTCATGAATTTAATATTTTCTGAATCATTGTCCTTCAAAAATTTTTTATTTAGGTACTCAGGTAAAAATAATTTTATGTACTTTTAAATTTAGCGCTTAAAATAGGGACGATAGTTTGGAATATGCTTGGAATTCAAGCAATAATGGACAAGCAATCTTGATATAGGATTATACAGAGTGATAAAAAAAGACAAGCAGCATTTTGGCGGTTACTCAAATATTAATATTCAGGAGACGGTCAAGAATCCTATACTTGCCATTTTGAATCTCCTATATAGTATTAAATATTTTTCAAAGGAAGGGGTTCCAAAGACGGAGAATACAACAACCTGTTCAGTGCAGTCGTAGAATTCCTCTGGTTAGTTCGCGTCTTAAAATTTTATTTTAATTTCAAAATAAAAAATTCTTATTACCTGATATTAATTTGCTAGCAAGTGCGATAATTAAGTACTCAAAAAGGTAAATTTTTTAATAAAAATTTTTTTTTAAATAAAGAAAATAAAATAAATTGCTTGACGTGAATAAAATTTAAAATAATGGAACCACTGTTGCCAAATCGGGCTCTAATACAAATACTTAGAAACATTGAAGTTTAATCAACGAGTTATAATATTTCTTTGTAAAGGGATCCATACAATAAAAGAATCTAAAACTTTATATACCTGAAAAATTCTTCAACGCTTATTTTTTGTTTTTGCAGGAACTATCGGGAACTATTTTATTATTATTCAACCAAAAGTAGTAAGATTCAACCAATTGGTTGAATATTGAACCAAAGCAGCTCCACCGTGTATGTTTTTTCATTTACCAAATTTAAAATTTTTTGTGTAAAATACAGGCCTGGTAAAATAGATGCAAATAAAAGTATCTAACGCATATCAAAAAAATATATATCGCGATATCAGCAGCATCTGTAGCTGCAGCGTTTATGAATTACGTATTTAATAAAAAAATTTTATTATTAACGCTTCGGGTATTAATAAAAAAAGAATCCATTTCCAGAAAAGATTAAGAAAATTACTTCCAATACGAAGCTCTTATAATAATATAATACTAAAGATTTGCTTCCCATTTTACGTCTCAAATTTTAGAAATTTTACTTTGTCAGGTAATGGCAACTATAAATAACACAAAATATAACTAAAAGCGCACCTACAAAGTGCTTTTTTCCCGTAATTTAAAAAAAAAATGAAGAAAATCAAAAATTTTAAATTTAAAACGAAAAAAATATTACGAGTAATTGCTGTAAAACTTCTAACATTATTTTTTACTTTTTTAGGAAGTTGCACAACAAGTTCCATCAAGAAAAAAAAAATTATTTATTACCATTTATTAGATTACGTACGAAATAAATAAAATAAAATAATCATAACGAAAGCAGAAAATTTATTTAAACTTATTTTGCCAAGTTACAAGGTTTGGAAGTACATTTATGGACTCAGACAGGAGAAAAACCTTATAAATGTGATGAATGTGATAAAGCCTTTACAATTTCAAATGGTTTAAAAATACACAAAAGAACACATCCAGAAGAAAAACCTTTCATCCACTGATATTAAGAATGTGGAGAAAGTTTCGCTCTGTCCAATTCTCTTACGGTTCATGCAAGAAGGCATACGGGAGATAGGTCGTATGAATGTGAAGTCTGAGGAAAGATATTTTTTTCATAAATTATTCTGAGTAACCATAAAAAAATACATGGAGAAAAATCTTCTAAATGTAAAGAATATGGTAAAACTTTTAGCAAGACTTTTAGTGATTTTTTTAGTTTCAATAAACATGCATAATTACGTACAGAAGAAAGGCGTTTTTAGTGCAAGAAATTTGGAAAAAGTTATAATGAATTAAATGATCTGACTAAGCATGAAAAAAAAAACTACAGGGAAAAACTACACAAATATAAACCACCAGACAAGGTTTTTTAGTCAAACAAGGTCTTAAAATAGAGGAAATGGATAATCATACTCGTGAAAAACCTTTCAAATGCGAAAATTGTAGCAAAGTTTTTAATTTTTTAAGTAGTTTAAAAAAACATGAAAGAACACATACTGGTGAAAAACCTTTTAAATGTAAAAAGTGTGGCAAAGCTTTTAGTTTCTTAGGTAATTTAAACGTTCACGAAAGAAAACATACTGGGGAAAAACCTTTTAAATGTAAAAGTTGTGAAAAATCTTTTAGCCAATCCAGTAGTCTAAAAACTCACGAAAGAACACATACTGGTGAAAAACCTTTCAAGTGCAAAAATTGTGGAAAAGCTTTTAATGAATCAGGTAAATTGAAAGTACATGAAAGAACGCATACTGGTGAAAAACCTTACAAGTGCAAAAATTGTAGAAAATCTTTTAGCCAATTAGCTCATTTAAAAATTCATGAAAGAACACATACTGGTGAAAAACCTTTCAAGTGCAAAAATTGTGGAAAAGCTTTTAGTTTCTTTAGTAATTTTAAAAGCCATGAAAGAATACATACTGGTGAAAAACCTTTCAAGTGCAAAAGTTGTGGAAAAGCTTTTAGCCGCTTAGAGCATTTAAAATTTCATGAAAGAACACATACTGGTGAAAAACCTTTTGAGTGCAATATTTGTGGAAAAGTTTTTAGCGTATCAAGTAGCTTAAAAACTCATAAAAGAACTCATACTGGTGAAAAGCCTTTCAAGTGCGAAAATTGTGAAAAATCTTTTAGTGACTTAGGTAGTTTAAAAACTCATCAAAGAATTCATACTGGTGAAAAACCTTTCAAGTGCAAGAGTTGTGGAAAATCTTTTAGCCGATTAGATCATTTAAAAAAACATGAAATAACGCATACTGGTGAAAAGCCTTTCAAATGCGAAAACTGTGGAAAATATTTTAGCCAATTAGCTCATTTAAAAAGACATGAAATAACGCATACTGGTGAAAAACCTTACAAGTGCAAAAATTGTGGAAAATCTTTTAGCCGATTAGATAGCTTAAAAATTCACGCAATAACACATACTGGTGAAAAACCTTTCAAGTGCAAAAATTGCGGAAAAGCATTCAGACAAATAGCTCATTTAAAAAGTCATCAAAGATCACATACTGGGGAAAAACCTTTTAAGTGTCAAGTATGTGGAAAAGCTTTTAGTTTTTTAAGAAATTTAAAAAAGCATAAAATAATTCATTTAATAGAAAAGCATTATGCATGTGATGTGTGTGAAAAAATATTTATAACCAAGAAAAGTCTAATTCAACATTTTAATTTTCATGAAGCAGAAAAAGATTATGAGCAAATATTGGAAAATAAAAAATGTTTTGTAGTATTAAACAGAATTTGATATCTGAACTTTGAAAAATTTGTTGCATCATTTAAAAAAAATTAATTACTTTTGCTAGATTATGAAGTTAATTAATTAGAATTGTACAAACTTTGTAATAAATAAATACATAAATGTTTAATTAAAAATACAGATTTTAATTTTAGCGTTTTCAATATTTTTATTAACCAGTAAATGAACCTGAGTATTAACGCTAAACTGTTGTATTTTCATTTTTTTCTTTCAAATATTATAATTTAGATTTAATTACTGGACAGAATTTTCATAAATTCAATAATATTTGAATCTTTTGGAAAAATTTCTTTTCCCTTTGGAAACTTTTCATACATTTGGCTTCGCATTTAGCATTGTACCTATTTTTATGTATGAAAACGAAATTTATTTATTTTAAGGCATCTTATTTTTATGTGTTAAAAAAATGATGATTTTCTCACAGATGCGCAATTCAAATAAAATTTTAGACATTGAAATCGAATTCAATTCTACGGAAAATTTTCTATGATTTTATGGTAAAGTAAAGGTTGGGAAATTTTCTGTTAAAACAGCGAAATTTTAAATTGAAAGATTAAAATATCTCATTTTTACGGAATTTTTTTATTTTATAAATTATACTAAATTAATCAAGAAATTAATTGAAAAATTCTTTCTTTAGCTGTTTTAACACAATCTTAAAAACGCATAAAAAGATATATCTTAATGTAGAATTTTCCGCGAAATCCAAATTTTTTGTCAGATTTTTAATTGGTAACGTGAATTGGCGGGAAATTTGAAAATGTTAATAAATGATCATTTAAAAACTACACTAGTAATTATAATTTTTAAAACGTAGCTTTTTTAGTAAATTACAAACTTAAAACCTTCATGAATTTAATTTTCTGAATTATTGTCCTTCAAATTTTTTTATTTACTCAAATAGAAATAATTTTATATACTTTTAAATTTAGCGCTTAAAATAGGGACGGTAGCTTAAAAATATGCTTGGAATTCAAGCAATCTTGACCTGATCTTGACATAGGATTATACAGGGTGATACAAAAACACAAGCAGTATTTTGACGGTTACTCCAATATTAATATTCAGGTGACGGTCACGAATCCTATTTGTATTTTGAATCACCGCGTATTTAATATTTTTCAATAAAGGGAGGGGTTTCAAAGACGGAGTCCAGCGTAGTCCCTGATACAACAGGTCTCTTCAAATGCTTCAGTCAGTGTCAATAGAAGAATTCTCTTAGTTAATTCGTGTCTCATAGTTTGATTTTAATTTCAAACATACAAAATTCTTATAACCTGATATTCATTTGGAAGCAAGTGCAATAATTAAGTACTCAAAAAGGTAAATTTATTTTAAATAAACAAAAAAAAAATGAATTGCTTGACGTGAATACAATTTAAAATAATTGAACCACTGTTGCCAAATCGTGCTCTAATACAAGTTAGGGAGATGGCTATGGTAAACATCGCGTGTGAGTATGACAGCTGAATTTCTTTTCAGAGATAGCCAAGACTAAAACATACTCACTTTCTGCGGAAAATTTTTTTGGCCGAGGGTTCTGGAAAAAGTTACAGGTCCACAAAGTTGGCCAATTTTTCGAAAAAAAAAAGTGAAAGTATGACAGCCCGGAATAGCCTAGATTTTTAGATTAGGCCAAAACATACTCAGTTTATTTATGAGATTTTTCGGTATCTGGGTTCTGAACGAGTGTGTCGGGCCATCAAATTTCCGCCGTTTACCCGCGCTTTTTTAATTAGTATGAAATAAAAAAATTTATAAGGGATCAATTTTACAGTCAAAATCTCATGGTAGCGAGAAATATATATTTTTCCTCCGTAATATTAACGCTAAAATTAAGAGATTCTGACTGAAAAATTAATCCCTTGTAAATTTTTTTATTTTAAACTAATTTAAAAAAGCGCGGGTAAACGGCGGAACTTTGATAGCCCGACATACGCGTCCAGAACCCAGATACCGAAAAATCTCATAATTAAAGTGAGTATGTTTTGGCTTAATCTAAAAATCTAGGCTATTCCGGGCTGTCATACTTTCACTTTTTTTTTCCGAAAAATTGGCCAACTTTGTGGACCTGTAACTTTTTCCAGAACCCACGGCCAAAAAAAATCAGGATACGAAAGTGAGTATGTTTTGGTCTTGGCTATCTCTGAAAAGAAATTCAGCTGTCATACTCACACGCGATGTTTACCATAGCCATCTCCCTAACACATTGAAGTTTAATATTTCTTTGTGTGAGGGCACCCATATACAATGAAAGAAACTAAAACTATACCTGAAAAATTCTTTAACGGTTATATTTTGTTTTTGAAGGCACTATTTTTCGTATATCAAAAAATAATTTTATATCGTGAACCATTTCTATATTACCAAAAACAAGAGAAATCATTGGATAAATTAATGATAAAGAGACTAACTCCATCTAAAGATTGGGTAAATAGTAGTTTTTTGCCATCATTAAAAAACCTCTCTTGTTAATTCTTAAATCTTATTACTCTAATTTTTTGCATAAAAACTCTTTTTATATTTTCACAAGTCCTATATTTTCATATAATTTAATTCTTTTATGCAGAATTTATATAATATGTAAAAAATATAATTATTTTATTATTTAATTAACAGTTTTTTAATTATATTGGCAAAAAAAACTACCACCGTAAAATGACAAAATCGGCGCTGATGTACAAAAATGGCGACGACAAGCGGTGTAATGGCGCAGTCAAGCGGTGTATTAGATATAGGAAAAAAATAGTTCTTCAATAAACCACCTGTGGCGTTTGGTTATTTTTTTTTGCCAATACTGTTGAAATAAAATATTTAATTTTGTTTAATAAAAATTTTTTTTATAATATATTTTTTTCAAAATTGGGATAAAATGCCGTTTAGAGAGGAAAATTTTACATTCAGGTACCCCCCCCCCCCCCCGCCCCGTGAAGCCCTCCTCGAACGAACATCTTGGCAACGTGCCTGGTTATATGTATGACAACCAGAATTCACTGTTTTTCGGTAGGGAATGGCAACTTTAGTACGAAATATAAATAAAAGTACATCTTCAAGAGTACTTTTTTCCCGTAATTTGAAAAAAGATTTTAAGAAACTTCAAAATTTGATACAATTTAAAAATTACAACGAAAAAATAAAACTTCTAACATTATTTTTTATTTTTTTAGGAAGTTGCACAAAAAATTATTCATTACCATTTATTAGATTACGTACTCAAAGAAGAGTAAGCAAAACAGAAAATTTAAACATATCCATAACGAAAGCAGAAAATTTATTTAAACTTATAAATTCGAAGAATTTGGTAAGGATTTTGCCAAGTTACAAGGTTTAGAAGTACATTTAAGGACTCATAAAGGAGGAAAGCCTTATATAAGTGTGATATTTGTGACAAAGTTTATAGACAACCAGGTCATCTTGTAGGGCATAAAAGTATACTTACTAAGTTTTACTCGATCGAATTCTCTTACGGTTCACAGAAGAAGGCACAACGAAAAAAGACCTAATGAATGAAAAGTCTGCGGAAAGTCATTCTTTTCATTAAGTAATCTGAGTAACAAATAAAAAATACACGCAGAAGAAAAATCTTTAAAATGTTATTTCTGTGATAAAGCTTTTAATGATTTTGTTTAAAGTTTTAAAAAACATAATTTACATACAGAAGTAAGGTTTTTGAAGTGCAAATGTGAAAAAAGTTTTCGCGAATTAATTGACTTGACCATTCATGAAACAAAAAATACGGGGGAAAAGTCATACAAATGCAAAACACGTAGAAAAAGGTTTTTAGTCAAGCAAAGTATTAAAATACACGAAATGGATAATCATACTGGTGATAATCCATACAAATGCAAGGGCTGCAGTAAAAGTTTTTCCCTTCCTACAACTCTTAAAAACCACATTCGTATTCACTTTAAAAAACCTTTCAAATGCGAAAGTTGTGGAAAAGCTTTTAGCAAATTAAATTATTTAAAAAAACACGAAAGGATCCATACTGGGGAAAAACTATTCGAGTGCAAAAATTGTGGAAAATCTTTTAGCCAACCAAGTAGTCTAAAAATTCATGAAAGAACACATACTGGTGAAAAACCTTTCAAGTGCAAAAGTTGTGAAGAAGCTTTTAACGAATTAAGTAGTTTAAAAATTCATCAAAGAACACATACTGGGGAAAAACCTTTTAAGTGCAAAAATTGTGGAAAATCTTTTAACGAAATAGGCAACTTAAAAGTTCATGACAGAACACATACTGGGGAAAAACCTTACAAGTGCAATAACTGTGGAAAATCTTTTAGCCAATCAAGTCATTTAAAAATTCATCAAAGAACACATACTGGTGAAAAACCTTTCGAGTGCCAAAATTGTGGAAAAGCTTTCAACCGTTTAGAACATTTAAAAATTCATGAAAGAACTCATACTGGAGAAAAACCTTTCAAGTGCAAAAATTGTGGAAAAGCTTTTAGTGAATCCGGTAAATTGAAAGTACATGAAAGAATACATACTGGTGAAAAACCTTACAAGTGCAAAGATTGCGGAAAAGTATTTAGCGATTCAAGTAGATTAAAAAGTCATCAAAGAACACACACTGGCGAAAAACCTTACAAGTGCAAAAATTGTGGAAAATCTTTTAGCCAATTAGTTAATTTAAAAAGACATAAAAAAACACATACTGGGGAAAAACCTTACTATTGTACAAGTTGTGGAAAAGCTTTCAGACAATTAGCTCATTTAAAAAGTCATGAAAGAACACATACTGGTGAAAAACCTTTCAAGTGCGAAAATTGTGGAAAAGCTTTTAGCAATTCAAGTCATTTAAAAGTTCATCAAAGAATGCATACTGGTGAAAAACCTTTCAAGTGCGAAAATTGTGGAAAAGCTTTTAGTGTATTAAGTAGTTTAAAAAAACATGAAATAACACATACTGGTGAAAAACCTTTCAAATGCAAGATTTGTGGAAAAGCTTTTGGCCACTTAGCTACTTTAAGAAGTCATCAAAGAACACATACTGGCGAAAAACCTTACGAGTGCAAAAATTGTGGAAAAGCTTTTAGTGTATTAAGTAGTTTAAAAAAACATAAAATAACACATACTGGTGAAAAACCTTACAAGTGCAAAAATTGTGGAAAAGCTTTTAGTTTCTTAAGTAGTTTAAAAAAACATGAAATAACACATACTGGTGAAAAACCTTTCAAATGCAAGATTTGTGGAAAAGCTTTTGGCCACTTAGCTACTTTAAGAAGTCATCAAAGAACACATACTGGTGAAAAACCTTTCATGTGCAAAATGTGTGGAAAATCTTTCAGCCGATTAGATTATTTAAAAAGTCATGAAAGAAAACATACTGGTGAAAAACCTTTCAAATGCAAAAGTTGTGAAAAATCTTTTAGCGAATCAAGTAGTCTAAAAAGGCATGGAAGAACACATACTGGTGAAAAACCTTTTAAATGCGAAAAATGTGGAAAAGCTTTTAGTGTATTAAGTAGTCTAAAAAGACATGAAAGAACACATACTGGGGAAAAACCTTTCAAATGCAAAAGTTGTGAAAAATCTTTTAGCGAATCAAGTAGTCTAAAAAGTCATGAAAGAACACATACTGGTGAAAAACCTTTCAAGTGCGAAAATTGTGGAAAAGCTTTTAGCCAATTAGGTAATTTAAAAAGACATGAAAGAACACATACTGGGGAAAAACCTTTTAAGTGTCAAGTATGTGGAAACGATTTTAGTATTTTAAGTAATTTAAAAGTGCATAAAAAAATTCATTTAAAAGAGAAGCGTTATGCATGTGAAGTGTGTGAAAAAATATTTATAACCAAGAAAAATCTAATTCAGCATCTAAGTTCTCATGAAGCAGAAAAAAATTATGAGCAAGTATTGGAAAGTAAAAAATGTTTTGTATTGTTAAACAGAATTTGAAAAATATTAATGAGAAAAAGGCCAGCTATAATATCGAGGTCAATTTTTCTGATGATTTTCCTTTTTAAATTGCACCCTTTTTTGTATATTTGAACTTTGAAAAATTTGTTGCATCATTTAAAAAAAATTGAGCTAGATTATGAAGTTAATTAATTAGAATTGTATAAACAACAATGTAATAAATAAATAAACTTTTGTTTAAATAAAAATGCAGATTTTAATTTTAGTGTTTTCAATATTTTAATCAACCAGTAAATTAACATGGGTATTAACGCTAAACTATTGTATTTTCATTTTTTTCTTTCAAATCTTAATTTAGATTTAATTACTGGACTACATTTTTATAAATTCGATAATTTTTGATTCTTTTGGAAAAGATTCTATTTCCTTTGAAAATTTTTCATACCTTTAGCTTGGTATTTGGCATGGGTTGTACCTATTTTTATTTGTGTATGGAAAATGAATTTAATTATTTTAAGACATTTATTACATTTTTTTTTTAAGTAAAATAAGAACAAAAACTTTGACTAATAAAAATGAAAAATAAAGTGATTACAATTGCGCCAGTTTTCAATGACAGTCATTGATAAAGTAATAAATGAAACTTTGGACAATTTTTTGAAGTTTTATTTTTAAAATCATTGAAATATGGGAAATCAAGAAAATTATTTGCACATTTTCAGATATTTATAAGCTCAAAGATTATTTTTATCTGTTGAAAAAATGCAGATTTTCTCACAGATGAGCAATTTAAATAAAATTTTAGACTTCGAAATCGAATCCAATTCTACAATAATCTAATGGTAAAGGAAAGGCTGGGAAAGAATTTATGTTAAAACAGCGAAATTTTAAATTGAAAGATTAAAATATCCTATTTTTCACGGAGTTTTTTTATTTTTTAAATTATATACTAAATTAATCAAGAAATTAATTAAAAAATTCTTTCAAATTTAGCTCTTTGAATATATTAACGAATCTTAAAAACATAAAAAGATATATACCCTTATGTAGACATTCCTGTGGAATCCAAATTTTTGTTAAGATTTTGAATTGGTCATGTGAATTGGCGGGAAATTTGAAATTTATAAGAAATTATCATTTCAAAACTACTATTTTTGGATCTAAAGCTCTCAAAACGCAATAACCCAGCGATTTTTTTTTTCATCATAAAATTTGAAGTGTCGGAAGTATTTTTAGTCCTATTTTGAGGATTTCTCGCTCATTTTTGAGCCCAGAATCGGATTCTACGGGAAATTTTCAACTTATATCTAAGAAGAAATAATTTTTCACGTTAATGTGACTTTTTAACAGAAAAAATAAGAAAATTATCTTTCCTTTTTCGCTCTTTTTTTATAAAAGACCAAAACACAAAAATGGCCGTCTAAAATCCGGGGTTAAACTTTATGACCTAAAAAATGACGTTGAGGCAACGTTGAGGCAACGTTGAGGCTTATTATTTGTAGTACCTTCTAAATAGTACTTACTTAATACTTTCGTAGTACTTTGGCCCCCTTCAAAAAAAATTTCTGTATACCTGCCTGGTTTAGTATCCCTTGTTTTATTGAAGAGAATTTAAGCAAATTACATAATAAAAAATAAGAGTCAACTTTAACGCATTAAGTAAAATTATCTTTTTCTATTAATTATACTTTTTAAAAAGTAGCTTTTGTAGTATTTCAAATTTTAAAAAATTTTGCTTGCTTGATTATGCAATTAAATAAATAAAATTGTAAGTATAAATTGTAAAGCGCAAATAAATAAATTTTTATTTAAATTAATGTACGATTTTCAATTTGATTATTAAACCAATCTAATTTCTTTTTCAATATTAATCTGGATTTAATTATTGGGACAAACCTTCATGAATTTAATATTTGCCGAATCATTGTCCTTCAAAAATTTTTTTTTTATTTACTCAGATGAAAATAATTTTATGTACTTTTAAATTTAGCGCTTAAAGTAGGGAGGGTAAAATATGCTTGGAATTGCAGCAATCTTGACCTGATCTTGACATAGGATTATACAGGGTGATACAAAAACACAAGCAGTATTTTGACGGTTACTCCAATATTAATATTCAGGTGACGATCACGAATCCTATTTGTATTTTGAATCACCGCGTATTTAATTTTTTTCAATAAAGGGAGGGGTTCCAAAGACGGAGAATACAACAATCTGTTCAGCGCGTAGTCGTAGAATCCTCCTCGTGTGTTATAATTTAATCTTAATTTCAACATGAAAATTCTTATAACCTGATATTCATTTGGAAGCAAGTGCAATAATTAAGTACTCAAAAAGGTAAATTTTTTAATAAAATTTTTTTTTTTAAATAAAGAAAAAAAATGATTTACTTGTTCACTTGAATAAACTTTAAAATAATCGAAACACTGTTGCCAAATCGTGCTCTAATACAAATACTTATAGAAACATTGAAGTTTAATATTTCTCTCTGTGTGAGGGCACCCATACAATGAAGAAACTAAAATTATACCTGAAAAATTCTTCAACGGTTATTTTTTGTTTTTGAAGGAACTATTTTTCATAAAAAAATAATTTAATATCGTGAACCATTTCTATGTAATCAAAAACAAGATAAATCATTGGATAAATTAATGATAAAGAGACAAGACAATGCAAGTGGAAATATTAGCTAGGGTTTCGATTTTATTATATTTGTGTGTAGTTTTTTGCCTGCTTTATCATTCAAAAATCTCTCTTGTTAATTTTTAAATCTTTTTAGTTCTAATTTTTTTGCATAAAAACGCTTTTTTTATATTTTCACACTGTAAAAAGTAACTTTCTTAGATTTACAAAAAACATAGAATTTTTTCGAAAAATTAGTGAATTTTTAAAAAATTTTGTAAAAATTCAATAAAAATCGTAAATTTACTAAATTTAGTATATTATCGAAAAATTGGAGTATACTCGATTTATTTTGGTGATTTTACGAAAAAAATTGTAAATTATCAATTTTTCTTGCGAATTCACAAAAAAAATCGAGTATACTCCAATTTTTCGATAATATACTAAATTTAGTAAATTTACGACTTTTTTCGAATATTTAAAAATTTTTTCGGAAATTTACTAATTTTTCAAAAATTTTCTAATATTTTTGTTAATATAAGAAAGTTACTTTTTACAGTGCACAAGTCCATTATTTTCATATTATTTTTTTATTTTATGCAAAATTTATATAATATGTAAAAAATATAATTATTTTATTATTTAATTAACAGTTTTTTTGAAATAATAAATTTTTGAAATAAAATATTTAATTTTGTTTACTAAAAATTTTTTTTTGCAATGTATTTTTTTTCAAAAGTGGGGTAAAATGCCGTTTAGAGAGGAAAATTTTACATTAAAGCCCCCCCCCCCCCCCCGAAGCCTTCAACGAACGAAAATCCTGGCTACAAGCCTGGTTCTCGGCCTGGTTATATGTATGGCAACCAGACTTCTCTTTTCGGGAGGTATGTCAACTTTAGTACGAAATGTAACTAAAAACGCATCTACAAAGTACTTTTTTCCCGTAATTTAAAAAAAGATTTTAAGATACTTCAAAATTTGATACAATTTAAAAATAAAAACGAAAAAATAAAACTTCTAACATTATTTTTTACTTTTTTAGGAAGTTTCATAACAATTTTCATCGAGAAAAACAAATTATTCATTATCAACTGTTAGATTACATACAAGAAGAGTAAACAAAAATTTAAAATTCAAACATAATATTTATTTCAACTTATTAATTCGAAGAATGTGATAAGGATTTTACCAAGTTACAAGGTTTAGAAGTACATTTAAGGACTCAGAAAGGAGAAATAGCTTATAAGTGCAGTGATATTTGTGACAAAGATTATAGATAACTAGGTCATCTTGTAGGGCATAAATTATACTTATTGAAGACAGGCCTTTCAAATGTCAAGATTGTAGACAAAGTTTTATTGAATTAATTGATTTGACTATTCATGAAACAAAAAATAAGAGGGAAAAGTCATACAAATTCAAAACACGTGGAAAATGTTTTTTAGTCAAACAAAATCTTAAAATACACGAAATGGATAATTATACTTGTGAAAAACCTTTTAAATGTGAAACTTGTGGAAAAGCTTTCAATTTTTCATGTAATTTAAAAAGTCATAAAAGATTACATACTGGTGAAAAACCTTTCAAGTGCAAAAATTGTGGAAAAGCTTTTGGCCTATCACATCATTTAAAAAATCATGAAAGAACACATACTGGAGAGAAACCTTTTAAGTGCGAAAATTGTAATAAATCTTTTAGTCAAATATTTACTTTAAAAAATCATCAAAAAACACATACTGGGGAAAAACCATTTAAGTGTAAAGAATGTGGAAAATCTTTTGGCCTATCACATCATTTAAAAAATCATGAAAGAATACATACTGGTGAAAAACCTTACAAATGCGAAAGTTGCGGAAAAGCTTTTAGTATCTCAAGTAGCTTAAAAAATCACGAAAGAACACATACTGGTGAAAAACCTTACAAGTGCAAAAATTGTGGAAAGGCTTTTAGCCAATTAAATTATTTAAAAATTCACAAAATGACACATACTGGTGAAAAACCTTACAAGTGCAATAATTGTGGAAAATCTTTTAGCCAATCAAGTCATTTAAAAACTCATCAAAGAACTCACACTGGTGAAAAACCTTACAAGTGCAAAAATTGCGGAAAAGCTTTTGGACAACTAAATGATTTAAAAAGACATGAAAGAACTCATACTGGTGAGAAACCTTTCAAGTGCGAAAATTGTGGAAAAGCTTTTAGCGATTCAAGTCATTTAAAAGTTCATCAAAGAATGCATACTGGTGAAAATCAGTTCAAATGCAAGTATTGTGGAAGAGCTTTTGGCCAATCAATTGATTTAAAACGTCATCAAAGAATACATACTGGGGAAAAACCTTTCAATTGTCAAGAATGTGGAAAAGCTTTTAGCCAATTAGGTAATTTAAAAATTCATGAAAGAACACATACTGGGGAAAAAGCTTTCAATTGTCAAGAATGTGGAAAAGCTTTTAGCCAATTAGGTAATTTAAACATACACGAAAGGACACATACTGGGGAAAAACCTTTCAATTGTCAAGAATGTGGAAAAGCTTTTAGCCAATTAGGTAATTTAAACATACACGAAAGGACACATACTGGGGAAAAACCTTACAAGTGCAATAACTGCAGAAAATCTTTTAGCCAATCAAGTTCTTTAAAGATTCATCACAGAACACATACTGGAGAAAAATCATTTAAGTGTCAAGAATGTGGAAAAGCTTTTGGCCTATCAGGTAATTTAAAAAAACATGAAAGAACACATACTGGGGAAAAACCTTTCAAGTGCAAAAATTGTGGAAAAGCTTTTACCCGAATATTTACTTTAAAAAGTCATCAAAGAACGCATACTGGTGAAAATCATTTCAAATGCACATTTTGTGGAAATGCTTTTAATCGATTAAGTAATTTAAGAAGACATAGCAAAATTCATATAAAAAGTAAAAAATATGCATGTGATAAGTGTAAAAAAATATTAATAACCAAGAAAAGTCTAATTCAACATATTAATTTTCACGAAGCAGAAAAAAATCATGAGCAAATATTGTAAAATAAAAAATGTTTTGTAGTATTAAACAAAATTTGATAAAAATTAATTAAAAAAAGCCAGCTATATGATTTTGCTTTTTAAATTGTATCTTTTTTTTGTATTTCTTTGAAAAATTTTTTGCATCATTTAAAAAAAATTAATTACTCTTAGTCTCTTATATTACTTATATCTCTAGATTATCAAGTTAATTAATTAGAATTGTATAAAATTTGTAATAAATAAATACGTTATTGTCTAAATAAAAATAAAGATTTCAGTATTAATATTAGCCAGTTAATTAACCTGAATATTAATTCTAAACTTTTGCATTTTCATTTTTTTCTTTCAAATATTAATTTAGATTTAATTACTGGACAGGATTTGTTTATTTTTAATTTATAAGTTCAATAATTTTTGAATCTTTTGGAAAAGATTCTTTTTCCTTTGAAAATTTTTCATACATTTGGCTTCTCATTTGGCACACATGAGTTGTACCTATTTTTATTTATATATAAAAAATAAATTTATTCCAAGGCATTTATTATCTGGTTTTTAAAGTAAAATAAGTACAAAAATCCTTACTAATAAAAATTAATAATAATAAGTTTTCAATAACAGTCATTGCTAAAGTAATAAATGTGACTTTTTTTTGTATTTTTTTGAATTTTTATTTCTAAAATCATTGAAATTTGGGAAATGTTAAAATTAATTTTTTTTTTTGTTACATTTAGGAAGCAACTAAATTTCATTAAAACTACAAAGGTTTCAAAAAATTTTTTTATCTTAATGTATCAGCATCAATAGTAAAAGTATTTGAATCCTAATGCCTTTTTAATAATTGGGAAGATAGGCGTGAATTGGTTCTAATTCTCGATGGTTCTAATACAAATACTGGTAATCTGCTGGTTGATGAAAAGAAGACAGAATATGCACATTTTCAGATATTTATAAGCTCAAATATTATTTGAATGTGGTAAAAAAATGATGATTTTCTCACAGATGCGTAATTCCAATAAAATTTTAGGCCTCAAAATCGAATCCAATTCTACAAAAAATTTTCTATGATTTTATGGTAAAGGAAAGGTTGGGAAATTTTATGTTCAAACAGCAAAATTTTAAATTGAAAAATTAAAATGAAAGATCAACCTGAAAAGTAGTGACCATTTCAAGAATTTTGCCTTTATTAATTTCATATTATTCATTACACCACTTAGATTAAAAACTTTTTTTTATTAAAAAACACTGTATGCTTCAAAAACTGTAATTTACAAAACATATAAATCCAAAAAAAGTCACATAGACATTGAAGTTAAGATATACGATAAATATATCACCCTTCTTTAAATTTACTGATTATTCTGTACATGCTGGGAGAATTTAACTGCAAAAAATATCACAATAAGATCGAGATTATACTTAGGGTTCCTACACACACACACACACACATACAAAATGCAAACAAAAAAAAAACGCAGTTTCATACATAAGATAGATTTTTTACTTGACTCATACATTACGAAGGGTCTCTTCTCTAAAAAACCATAAAATGATGCAGCAAGCATAAAATAAATACTAGAAATTAAATATTTCTTTTATTTTAAAATAATTTATTTCCATTAATAATAATTTAAACAAGTGATATGCAAAAAACAAAAATATAAACTTAAGTTATTTATAATCTATACACGAGTCTTGAGCCAGTGTACATAATAAATGCATAATAATGTACTTAAAGAAAATTACTTTTTTCATTTTCTAGGTGCATTGACTCCTTTTTATTTGAATAAATCCTTGTATGTATGTTTGAATATTTTTTTTCTATGGTAAAAAATAAAAAAAAAAAGGACAATGAGTTTTTTTTTAGCTCTGTACAGTTCATACACTCTGCGGTTAATGACATATCGATCAACACACTGTATATAACGTTGGCGTCAATATTGTCTGTTCTCTTGTACTGGCTAGAATGCAATCTCATGTATATGAATTATGTAAATTATTATTGTTGTACTTTTTTTTGCATAATAATAAATTGTTTTGGAAAAAAATTAATTTTTTATGTACGCTGTTTTTTATTTATTAATTTTTTACATTTATTGGTGGAATGGTATTTTTGAGTATATAAAAAATATTTCGAATTTTTGTGATTTTTTTATGCAATCAAATTTTAATTAATTAATAAAATATAAATACGGTAAGAATCCTTTAATCTGGCATTTCATACTTCGGCTAGCCCAATAATCCGGCACCACTCTCGGCGACAGTTAAAAGTAAAATAAGATAATTTTTCTCTAAACAATTATAAATTTGACAAATTTTTTTAATGCATTATTAAAATATGCACTTAAATATACACATGCACAATTTCTTACAGTTTTAGAAAGAAAAAGATTAAATTGTTTATGAGAAAAAAATCTAAAAAATTTAAAAATTTAATTATTAAATTTTAATAGGCTTAAATCGAGCTTAAATAATTCAAACTTTAAAGCTTATTCGATTTTCCAAATACGTAATATACATTTAAAATGTGTACTAAACTTTGTTTACCTTAGATTTGGTGTCGAATTTGATAATCCGGCAAATCTCTTAGTTTGGCATGGCCTCGGTCCCGCCCAAGCCCAAGCATATACATACATATTACTCCTTTTCACCCTCTGAAATACCCCAAAATCCACCTGCATTCACATTTTAGTTTTAAATCCTAAATTGCTCAAAAATTAATTACACCTTGAGGGTTTTCGAGGTTTCTAATTATGAATTTGGCACTCGATTAAAACCAGAAAAGTTTGGTCTATACTAATTAAATAGGAACGAAATACTTTTATAAAATTTGTGCTACGTATGCTTTTGGTGCTGATACATTCTGCCAAACATTAAATTTTATGTGTGCGATATTCAAAGCAGAAAAAATTGTTAAAGTACTTGCAATTTATGTAAAATTAATAAAAATTTTAAAAACCAAACCTAAAATGCATTTTACTATCAAAATAAAACTCATTGTCATTATTGATATCAAATCAATGCAGTCTAGTCCCTTATGCAAACTCTCTCAATTTAATTTTTACTTATTGTTAGTAAAATTTTATAGGAATACTTCTTGCTTAAAGAAACCATATGATGAATGACGTTGAACTAAATAAAATATTTAGCTACAAAAATTTTATGCCAAAATGAAAAATTATCGAAGAAAAAAGAAAAAGATCTTGAATCATTAAAGTTTGTTATAATAATTAAATCTGAAATATTAAATGTTGAACAAAAAAAAAAAAGGTTGGGTTAATAAAATAAAATTGAAAATCGTTATTTTAAATAAAAATTTATTTATTTTCGCTTTAATTAACATATAAAAATTGAGCAAAATCCATCGATTTTTTTAATGAGTATGTATACACAAATGAGGATAAAAATAAAGCTTGGAAAAAAGGAACAAGAAGAAACTTTAAAAAACGTAAATACATATAATAACAGAAACTTTATGTGCTACAGTAGCCTCTTACTTTTCATCATATAATTTCCTTCAATTCTGTTTAATAAAACAAAGCATTTCTTATTTTCCAATAATTGCGCATATTTTTCCTCTGCTTCATGAAAATTAAGATGTAGAATCATACTTTTCTTGGTTATAAATATTTCTTTACACTTATCACATGCATATTTTTTACTTTTTAATAAAATTTTGCTATGTCTGCTCAACTGACTTGAATATCTAAAAGCTTTTCCACAATGTTTTTCCCCAGTATGTGTTCTTTGATGACTTTTTAAATTAGTTGAATGGCTAAAAACTTTTCCACAATTTTTGCATTTGAAAGGTTTTTCACCAGTATGCGTTCTTTGATGAGCTTTTAAAAAACTTGATCGGCTAAACGATTTTCCACATTGCTTGCACTTGAAAGGTTTTTCATCAGTATGTATTTTTATATGGTTTTTTAAACTACTTAAGTCATTAAAAGCTTTGCCACATACTTGACATTTGAAAGGTTTTTCACCAGTATGTATTATTTCATGACGTTTTAAACTAACTAATTGGCTAAAAGATTTTCCACAAGTTTTGCACTTGAAAGGTTTTTCACCGGTATGTGTTCTTTCATGATTTTTTAGACTACTTGATTGGCTAAAACCTTTTCCACAATTTTCGCACTTGTAAGGTTTTTCACCAGTATGCGTTCTTTGATGAATTTTTAGACTACTTGAATGGCTAAAAGCTTTTTCACAGCTTTTGCACTTGAAAGGTTTTTCCCCAGTATGTGTTTTTTCGTGACTTTTTATACTACCTGATTGGCTAAAAGATTTTCCACATTCTTGACACTTGAAAGGTTTTTCACCAGTATGTGTTCTTTCGTGATTTTTTAGACTGCTTGATTCACTAAAAGATTTTCCACAAGTTTCACATTTGTAAGGTTTTTCCCCAGTATGTGTTCTTTCATGAATTTTTAAATGATGTAATCGGCTGAAAGCTTTTCCACATTGATTACATTTGTAAGGCCTTTCTCCTGTATGAATCCTGAAGTGTACCTCTAAATTTTGAGACGTAGCAAAATCTTTATAACATTTTTCGCATTTGTACGTTTTAGGAAATTTTCTGCTTTTCCTATTCATATTTTTGTTTAAAATAAACTAGATTTAATGATTTGCTGCAAATGGATTATTTGACTCTGCTGTTCTTTCATGTTTGCGCAAATCTCTAAATAGCGCTTTTGAAGAAATTTCCTAAAAAAATAAACAAAATAATGCTAAGAATTTTAGAGGATACCTAATACTCAACACTCTTATGTATTTGTAATTTAAAAATTATTTAAAATTTTTGAGTCTGTTCAATTTTTTGTTTAACCCAAATAGTTTTAGATAAGAAGAAAAAAATAACAAAACTTTCATTATCTGACTAATAAGATTCCTAAAATCTTTGAGCTAAAATATACAACGAATTTTCAGAGTTATATAAAGAAAATCTTATTAATTTATTAATTCGTTAACCGTTTAGCATCAGGAGCAAATCAGGACTTTTAACAGTTGCAATATGGTACAATACTCAGTACAACATGAATCGTGGGGAAGCTTTATTTTCCAAAATATTCAGATTTTATTACCGAATGCAATATGTAAGATAATTTTAGTGTGCAATTAATTGCAAAAGAAAAATATTTATTAAAATGATAAATACCTTTTGAAATATACCAGAATTATTTCTATTTTAAAAATTAATTATTTGCTTTCGTGAAACGAAGATAAATTTTTAAGATATCGTAATTCGGCTATATTAAAAAAATTTTATCGCCTTGAACTAATAAACTTGTTTTTTTTGTTTTTCTGATTAGACCATCTCTACACCATTCAAGATTATGTTTTTTTTTAAATTACATTTCTCTCTGCATTTTAAATGGAAACATACTTATAAAATAAAATTATATCGTCAGGTGTAGAAAGGGCCTTACAAAAATAATTTTAAAAAAATTTGTGCCCTCAATTATTATATTTGCTGCTTTATTAATTAAATATCTTCTACGAGAATTTTAAGATAAAATTTTAGGACACGTGCTAACAGAACAAATTCTACGCTTGTACTGAAAAGACTACTGTATTTCAAATTTCAATAAAATACCGTTAAAGCATTCCCAGTTTATTAAAGACTATACCACTTTTTCTAAGAAATCCCTTATATACTCTGTAACAAAATATTAGTATCCCACCAAGATTCTTTTCGCGTATTCAGTTTAGTCTGCTGTTTTTCAGTCACAACTCACGTTGGGGTTTAAGTCAATATTTTAATTTTAAGCGCGCTAAATTTAAATAAGATTTCTAATACCTCGCATGCAACTTAAGTCATCAACGTAATTTTTGCTAAAATTTATCGGAAATATTGCTTTAATTTTAAGATATAAAACAATTTCTAAAAAATATGCAAAAATATATAAATTTTTAAATTAAAATTAATTTTTTAATTTTTTTAGCCCAGAAAATTTACTAATTTGAAAATTCTAATATTATTATGACCATCATTAGCAATCTTGTTTGCAACGTTATTTTAACTTCAGAATTGAAAAATAAAAATAAAATTTAATATGTATTTATTGGATTCAATAGATTCATATTAATAAACTATGGGCGACAGAAACAAAAACAATATCAAGAACAATAGTAACATTAACATTAATTAACTGCGAAAATTCTTACTTTAAAGCTTGTTCAACTGTACACTTACAAAAAATCTTTAAGCTTTAATATCTGCAAATGCAGGTGTCCTTAAACCAAATATCTTTCTATCTTGTTTCCATCAACCAGCAGATTACCAAGTCTTTTCTATTACCAAGGGGTATTAGACCTATGCACGCATACCTTGCAAGATATTAAAAAGGAATTAGGACTCAAATTTTTAAAAAACTTTTAGTTTTTATGAAATTTAGTTTCTGCCTGAATATAACAAAAAAAAAAAAATAATAATTCTACCAAATCTAATTTGCCTTTACATACTGTTATAAAAACCATCAACGTGTGAAATACATATCTTTGGTTTTTTAGCTAAAATCTGTTTTTGAATGCATAGTCTGAGTTGTCGATCTTCTCTTCACTTTTTGTGCTGATACGTTTGGCCAAACATAAAATTTTATATGTGCGATACTCAAAGTAGAGAAAATTGTTAAAGTGCTTGCAAGTTATGTAAAATTAATAAAAATTTCAAAAAGTAAACCTCGAAGTAAACCTAAAATGCATTTTACTATCCAAATAAAACTCATTATCATTGCTGTTATTAATTTAATCTCGCAATTTAATTTTTGCTTGTTAAAATTTTAAACATTTCTTGCTTAATAAAACCAGGCGATGAATGCCGTTGAGCTAAATAAACTTGTTTTTACCTGAGTAAATAAAATATTAAGCTACAAAAATTTTATGCCAAAATGAAAAATTATCCAAGAAAAAAGAAAAAGATCTTGAATCATTAAAATTTGTTATAATAATTAAACTCTAATAATTAAATTTTAAACAAAAAGAATTAGGTTGGGTTAACAATAAAATTGAAAATCGATCATTTAAATAAAAACTTATTTATTTGCACTTTAAAATTTTTTATCAATTCTAATTAATTAATATAAAAATCAAGCAAAAACCATTGATTTTTTAAACGAGTGTGTAAATAATAAAAAAGGAATAATAGAATTTAAAAAAAAAACAGGAACTTTTTGCGCTAAAGTAGCCTCTTATTTCACATCATATAATTTCCTTCAATTCTGTTTAATATAACAAAGCATTTCTTATTTTCCAATAATTGCGCATATTTTTCCTCTGCTTCATGAAAATTAAGATGTCGAATCATACTTTTCTTGGTTATAAATATTTCTTTACACTTATCACATGCATATTTTTTACTTTTTAATAAAATTTTGCTATGTCTGCTCAACTGACTTGAATATCTAAAAGCTTTTCCACAATATTTCTCCCCAGTATCTATGATGATTCTTTGATGATTTTTTAAAGAAGCTAATTGGCTAAAAGATTTTCCACAACTTTTGCATTTGAATGGTTTTTCCCCAGTATGGATCCTATCATGTTTTTTTAAATCACCTAATTCCCTAAAAGCTTTTCCACATTCTTGGCAATCAAAAGATTTCTCCCCAGTATGTGCTCTTTCATGTCTTTTAAAATTACCTAAGGTACTAAAAGCTTTTCCACATTTTTCGCACTTGTAAGGTTTTTCACCAGTATGTGTTCTTTCGTGTCTTTTTAAACTACTTAATTGACTAAAAGCTTTTCCACAATTTTTACACTTATAAGGTTTTTCGCCAGTGTGTGTTTTTTGATGACTTTTTAAACTACTTGATACGCTAAATACTTTTCCGCAATCTTTGCACTTGTAAGGCTTGTCACCAGTATGTGTTCTTTCATGAATTTTTAAACTGCTTGAGGCACTAAAAGCTTTTCCACAATTTTCGCACTTGAAAGGTTTTTCACCAGTGTGTGTTCTTTCGTGACCTTTTAGACTACCTAGTTCGCTAAAAGATTTTCCACAATTTTTGCACTTGAATGGTTTTTCCCCAGTATGGATCCTTTCATGTTTTTTTAAATAACCTAATTCCCTAAAAGATTTTCCACATTCTTGGCAATCAAAAGGTTTCTCCCCAGTATGTGTTCTTTCATGTCTTTTAAAATTACCTAAGATATTAAAAGCTTTTCCACATTTTACGCACTTGTAAGGTTTTTCACCAGTATGTGTTCTTTCGTGTATTTTTAAGCTACTTGAGATACTAAAAGATTTTTCACAATTTTTGCACTTGTAAGGTTTTTCGCCAGTGTGTGTTCTTTGATGACTTTTTAAACTACTTGATTCGCTAAATACTTTTCCGCAATCTTTGCACTTGTAAGGTTTTTCACCAGTATATGTTCTTTTATGTCTTTTTAAATTATCTAATTGGCTAAAAGATTTTCCACAAATTTTGCACTTGAAAGGTTTTTCACCAGTATGCGTTCTTTTATGGTTTTTTAAACTACTTGAAATACTAAAAGCTTTTCCACATTCTTGACACTTGAAAGGTTTTTCACTAGAGTGTGTTCTTTCGTGACTTTTTAAGCTATTTGAGATACTAAAAGCTTTTCCACAATTTCTGCACTTGTAAGGTTTGTCACCAGTATGTGTTCTTTCATGAATTTTTAAATAATCGAATCGGCTGAAATCTTTTCCACAAGTTTTACACTTGAAAGGTTTTTCACCAGTATGTGTTCTTTCGTGATTTTTTAGACTGCTTGATCCACTAAAAGATTTTCCACAAGTTTCACATTTGTAAGGTTTTTCCCCAGTATGTGTTCTTTCATGAATTTTTAAATAATCGATTCGGCTGAAAGCTTTTCCACATTGATTACATTTGTAAGGCCTTTCTCCTGTATGAATCCTGAAGTGCACCTTTAAATTTTGAGACGTAGCAAAATCTTTATCACATTTTTCGCATTTATATGTTTTAAAACATTTTCTGCTTTTCCTATTCATTTGTGCGAATTTTCTGTTTTGCCTATTTTTTTTAAATAAACTAGATTTAATTATCTAATGATTTGCTGTTAATGGATTTTTGACTCTGCTGATCTTTTCTTGATTATTAAATATTTCGTGTTTGCGCAAATTTCTAAACTAAACAGCGCATTCGAAGAAATTTCCTAAAAAAATAAACAAAATAATGTTATGAATTTTAGAGGATAATACTCGATACTCGTTTTACTTCAAATACACTTTTTTGCAATATTAAAATTATTTAAAATTTTTGAGTCTGTTCAATTTTTTGTTTAACCCAAATAGTTTTAAGTAAGAAGAAAAAAATAACAAAACTTTCATTATCTTACTAATAAGATTCCTAAAATCTTTGAGCTAAAATATACAGCGAAAATTTTTAATCATTTAGTATCAAGATCTAATCAGGACTTTCAACAGTTGCAATATGGTACAATACTTAGTACAACATGAATTGTTGGGAAGCTTCATTTTGCAAAATATTCCGATTTCACTGCAAAATTCATTATGTAAGATAATTTTAGGGTGTAATTAACTGAATAAGAAAAATATTTATTAAAATGTTAAATACCTTTTGAAAATATCAGAATTATTTCTATTTTAAAAATTAATTATTTGCTGTCGTGAAACGAAGATAAAATTTTAAGATATCGTAATTCGACTATTCTAAAAAAATTTTATCGCCTTGAACTAATAAACTTTTTTTTTTGTTTTTCTGTTTAGACCATCTCTACACCATTCAAGATTGTTTTTTTTAAATTACATTTCTCGCTGCATTTTAAATGATAACATAATCATAAAATAAAATTATATCGCCTGGTATAGAAAGAGTCTTAAAAAAATAATTTAAAAAAATTTTGTGCACTCGATTATTATTTTCATGTTTTATTAATTATATATTATCTTCCATAAGAATTTTAAGATAAAATTTTAGGACACGTGCTAACAGAACCAATTCTACGCTTGTACTGAAAAGACTACTGTATTTCAAATTTCAATAAGATACCGTTAAAGCATTCCCAGTTTATTATAAAGTCTATACCACTTTTTCTACGAAATCCCTTACTCTGAAAAAATATATCACCCCACCAAGATCCTTTTCGAGTTTCTTAGTCTGCTATGTTTAATAATCTTTTAATTTTAAGCGCTAAATTTAAATAAAATTTCTAACATCTCTCCATTGTATTTATGCATCTCTCATACAACTTTAATGTTTTCAACGTCATGTTTTCTAAAATTTATCGGAAATTTTGCTTTGACTTTAAGTTATAAAATAATCTCTAAAAAATATCCAAAAATATATAAATTTTTAAATTAAAATTAATTTTTTTAGCCCAGAGAATTTACTAACTTGGATATTATTATGACCATCATAAGCAACCTTGTTGGCAACGTTATTAACATGGAACGATGGAATATGTTCATTGGATGGGGTATTTGAAAAAGTTTGGCTCGGCAGGGGGGGGGGTGAAATGGACTTAGAATATTTTCGATTTAGGGACTTAGAATAATTTGAAGTAGGAGTCAGGACCTGATCAATTATAGTAAACATGTTCCATGCTCGTTGGTTGTGTACACAAACCGGTTATAAATTTTTTAACTTCAGAATTAAAAAAATAAATTTCAATTTTAACATTAATCAAAAAAACACTTAACTAAAGATTTATACAAAAAATGTAGAGTAACTAAAATTAACTTTCCCGTAAATATTAAGTGTTCTAGCCAATTTGAATTTTCGGCTCTTTTTTTCTAATTTAGCTCAAAATTTTCTTATTTTGGCTGCCAAATGCTTGTTTCACAGTACAAAATATCCCTCTGGGAATCCATAGCAAATTTTCCGTAAAATTGAATTCAATTTCGAGGTCTAAATTTGATTTGAATTGCACATGAGAAAATCATTATTTACATTTATTTTACTTTTACAAAAAATCTTTAAGCTTAAATATCTGAAAATGCAGGTGTCTTTAAACCAAATCTTTCTATCTTGTTTCCATCAACAAGATGATTACCAAGGGGTATTACACCTATTCACGCCTACCTTGCAAGTTATTAAAAAGGGATTAGGACTCAAATACTTTTTGAGCTTTAAACTGATGCATAATTAAGATAAACAAAATTTTTGAAAAATTTGTAGTTTTTATAAAATTTAATTGCTGCCTAAAAAAAGAAAATAATTCTACCAGATCTAATTTTACCTAAACTAAACAAAAAAAATTAGGTTAGGTAAATAATAAAATTGAAAATTGCTAATTTAAATAAACATTTATTTATTTCCTTTTTACAATTTTTAATCAATTTTCGATAATGAACATATAATAATTAAGCAAAATCCATTAATTTTTTAAATAAGTGTGTATACCCAATGAGGATAAAAATAAATCTTGAAAAAAAGAAAAAAGAAAAACTTTTAAATAACATAAATATATTAATAACAGGAACTTTATGCGCTAAAGTTGACTCTTACTTCTCATAATATAATTTCATTTCTGTTTAATAAAACAAAGCATTTTTTTGTTTCCAATAATTGCGAATATTTTTCTTCTGCTTCATGAAAATTAAGATGTCGAATCATACTTTTCTTGGTTATAAATATTTTTTTACACTTGTGACATGCATATTCTTTACTTTTTAACAAAATTTTGCTATGTCTGCTTAACTAACTTGAATATCTAAAAGTTTTTCCAGTATGTTTATCCCCAGCATGTTTTCTTTCATGACTTTTTAAATGAGCTAATTGGCTAAAAGATTTTCCACAAATTTGGCACTTATAAGGCACTTCACCAGTATATGCTCTTTCATGTCTTTAAAAAATTACTTGAGAAACTAAAAGCTTTTCCTCATTCTTAACACTTATAAGGATTTTCACCAATATGTGTTTTTTGATGACATTTTAAATTATTTAATTGATTGAAAGCTTTTCCACAATTTTTGCACATGAAAGGTTTTTCTCCAGTATGCGTTCTTTCGTGATTTTTTAGACTACTTGATTGGCTAAAAGCTTTTCCACAATTTTTGCATTTAAAAGGTTTTTCACCAGTATGTGTTCTTTCATGACATTTTAAAGTAAATAATCGTCTGAAATATTTTCCACAAATTTCGCAATTGAATGGTTTTTCACCAGTATGTGTTCTTTGATGAATTTTTAATTCACTTGATTGGCTAAAGGCTTTTCCACAATTTTTGCACTTGAAAGCTTTTTCTCCAGTATGTGTTCTTTCATGATTTTTTAAATTACTTGAATCGCTAAAAGCTTTTCCACATTCTTGACACTTAAAAGGTTTTTCACCAGTATGCTTTCTTCCATGACTTTTTAAATGAGTTAGTTGGCTAAAAGCTTTTCCACAATTTCCGCACTTGTAAGGTTTTTCACCAGTATGTGTTCTTTCATGAATTTTTAAAGAATCGGATCGGCTGAAAGCTTTTCCACAAGTTTTACACTTGAAAGGTTTTTCACTAGTATGCGTTCTTACATGAATGTTTAAATTGAATAATCGGTTAAAAGATCTTCCACATTCTCGACATTTATAAGGTTTTTCTCCTGTATGAATCCTTAAGTGTACCTCTAATTTTTTTGACGTAGCAAAATCTTTATCACATTTTTTGCATTTATATGTTTCAGAAAATTTTCTGCTTTTGTTATTCATTTGTGCCAATTTTCTGTTTTGCCTATTTTTTTTAAATAAACTAGATTTAAATGTCTAATGATTC
The DNA here is from genome assembly GCA_022575985.1 of Anagrus nilaparvatae. Classification (NCBI taxonomy): domain Eukaryota; kingdom Metazoa; phylum Arthropoda; class Insecta; order Hymenoptera; family Mymaridae; genus Anagrus; species Anagrus nilaparvatae. Next base: position 3,917,658 of record JAKSXM010000246.1, on the reverse strand, counting down.
GCTGCAAATGGATTTTTGACTCTATGGATCTTTTCTTGATTATTAAAAATTTCGTGTTTACGCAAATCTCTAAATAGTGTATTCGAAGATACTTCCTAAAAAAATAAACAAAACAATTTTATGAATTTTAGAGGATAATACTTAATCAATACTCGTGTTATTTCAATTACACTTTTTTTTAATTTTAAAATTATTTAAAATTTTTGAGTCTGATCAATTTTTGTTAATCCCAAATAGTTTTAAGTAAGAAGAAAAAAACTTTCATTCCCTGACTAATAAGATTCCTGAAATCTTTGGGCTAAAACATTCAACGAATTTTCAGAGTTATAAAATCTTATTAATTTATTAATTCGTTTAACATCAAGAGATAATCAGGACTTTTAACAGTTGCGATATGGTACAACACTCGGTGCAACATGAATCGTTAGGAAGCTTTATTTTCTAAAATATTCAGATTTCATTGCATTATGCAACATGTTAGATAATTTTAGTGTTTATTTATCATTGAATAAGAATATTTATTGAAATGATGAATACGTTTCTAAATATATCAGATTTATTTCTATTTTAAAAGTTTATTGTTTGCTTTCGTGAAACGAAGATAAATTTTTAAGATATCGTATTCGGCTATACTAAAAAAATTTTATCGCCATGAACTAATAAACTTTTTTTTCTTTATTTTTCTGATTAGACCATCTCTATACACCAAACAAGATTTACTCCAGTCAAAATACGGGTTCATCTACACTTACGGTTGCGAATACGAGATTTCCTCTAGTATACGTTTTTTGGGTCGCTGAATACGAAAATCGGGGTCTTTTGGTAAAGAAAATGGGGCTTCACCCTTAAAATTGCAAAAACCACCCCCAAAAGGGGGTATTTTTGAAGTATTCGCGTTAGAGAATAATAGATTTCCCAAAAAATTGGTTTCTAAGGATTTTTTGGGTCGCTAATTAAGAATTTCGATGATTTATACAGGTAACATTAATATTCCACCCCTAAATTAGCTAAAACTACCCACATAATGGACGTTTTTGCTATTTCTGCATTTTTTATGCCCAAATTAGGTCCATAGGGTTTTTTGGATCGCAGATAACGAATTTTGCGGAATTTTTTATGAATAATTAATATATCATCCCTTAATAACCTAAAACTACCCCTAAAAGGGGCGTTTTTTCAATTTCTGTATTTTGTTTGCCCAGATTAGGTCCATAGCGTTTTTTGTATCGCAGATAACGAATTTTGCGGAATCTTTCATGAATAATTAATATATCATCTCTTAATTACCTAAAACTACCCCTAAAAGGGGTGTTTTTGCCATTTCTGCATTTTGTACGCCCAGATTAGGTCCGTAGGGTTTTTGGGTCGTAGATTTTAGGGGTAGTTTCAGCTAATTTAGGGGTGATATATTAATTGTTCATTAAAAAATCCATGAAATTCGTTTTCAGTGACCCAAAAAACCTTATGGACCTAATCTGGGTGTACAAAATGCAGAAATAGCAAAAACGTCCATTTTAGGGGTAGTTTTAGCTAATTTAGGGGTGTTGTATTAATTATTCATTAAAAAATCCATGAAATTCGTTTTCAGCGACCCGAAAAAAAAATCCTTGTGCGCCTAATCTGGTCGCAAAAAGTACAAAAATAGCGAAAACACCCCTTTTGGGGGGTACTTTTGGCTAATTTAAGGGTGTAATATTAATGTTACCTATCGAAATTCTTAATTAGCGACCCAAAAAACCTTTAGAAACCAATTCTTTGGCAAATCTATCGACTCAGAACGCGAGTACTTCAACAATACCCCCATTTGGGGGTAATCTTTGCAAATTTAAGGGTGAAGCCCCATTTTCTTTACCAAAAGACCCCGATTTTAGTGTTCAGCGACCCAAAAAACCTATACTACAGCAAATCTCTTATTCGCAACCGTAAGTACACCCAAATCCGTATTTTGACTGGAGTAATAACCTTTTTTTTTTACTTACATTTCTCTCTGCATTTTAAACGGAAACATACTTTTAAAATAAAATTATATCGTCAGGTGTACAAAGGGCCTTACAATAATAATTTTTAAAAAATTTTGTTTACTTAATTATTATTTTTGCTTTTTTAATTATCTTTCGCAAGAATTTTAAGATAAAATTTTAGGACCCGTGGTAACAAAAATGTAAAAATGTAAAAATCAAACTACATTCAAATATAAAAATTTTGTGACAATAAAAAAAAATTAAAAAAATTAGTTAACTTGACCAATTTGTCCCCAAGGTAAGGTCGTGGAAGGTTCAGGTCCATCAACCTGACTATACAAAAAAAAACTGCAGGAGTTTTATAAAAAAAAATTTTTTTTGAGAGAAAATAAAATAAATTTTTAAACAACTTTACTTACTTTTTTTTTTATTAAAAATTGTTTGAATAATATGTGGAAAACTCTTTTTTAAATAAACACAAAAAAAGAGTAAATATAAAATATATATGTTTAAAAATCGAGAAATGTGAATCTTTAATAGCATGGGCCGACTGACTTGACTGCCTGAATGAGACTGTTGAAAAATGTAGTTTTTGGGAATGCCGTTCCTTTGATTTTCCTTTCCACGAGCATTTTTCAAGAAAAAAGTCATAGACAAGTTATCAAAGGAATTCCCATGATTACATTATATCAAAAAAAATTGTTTACCTTTAGATAATTACAAAGATTTAAATAACAATTAAGATTTTATAATTTTATATTATATAATAAAATTTTTAAAGGTATAGACCCAAAGTTTTTTATAATTATCTTATTTTTCAACTTTCGATATTCAAACATTTGTATTTTGGTACTGAATAGATTGGAATGTCTAAAGTCTACAAGATAAAAATAAATTTAAGGTCATCTGAAAAAATTTGATTTCTTAAATTATTAAAAATAAAAAAAATTATTTAATAATTAATTAAAATATAATGCAAATCTATCATCACATTAACAAAGAAAAGATAAATTATTTTTACTTTGCAGTTATTTTCTCATTTATATTTTTACAAGCATAAATTTTTTTTTAATCTTTTCTTTTTAATTTTAATAAATAAATAATATTTCAGAGCAAGTGTTTTAATAGCCGCATGGAGTCAAATATTTTACGTTAAATGTTTGTCAAAAACAAATTTTATATTGTTATTTGTCGTGTGCCAAATTAAAAGTCATAATTATGAACATGTCAATTTAAAAAAATTTATTACTTTAGTGTTCTTTATTGAAACGTAAGATAAAGTTTATGCATAATAATTAATTCGAATGTTTTAAATAAAAATTCTAATAAAATAAAACATTTTTTAAAATCAATAATTTGTATAAATTAATTTATTAAAAAATTCATATTTTTTAATACATTTTATAATTTTTTAAATACGAGAATGTATAAGCATGTAATTATCAAACATAGAATCATAGTCTGAGACATATTGAATATATAAATGTATGTGTAGTGTAAATGTGGTAAAAAAATACACCACTACGTAACAATTTTTCAATAGATAAATTAAATTTTTATATTATCAAAGATGCAGTATAGGGCAAATAATATTTCTGATTATATTTTTATCAGCAAAAATATGTCCTTTTTAAATAAAAAGTTTGGCTATTGTATTCTCTTTTGATCCACCAATTAAAACAAAAAAAATAAAATTAAACAAAAGCTTTTAAACAAACTTTCTTCTAAGTCAATACAATTTGAATTTTGATAAGGACAGGATGTAGGCATATTGCTCTTACATTAAAATTATAGGGTCAGTGTACCAATTAGAGACCAGAATTTTTCTCTGTTAATTGAAAAATGGTCATTAATTGATACACTCATCATGCGTATTTATTATTATTTAAGGTGTTTAGTGTGTGAAATCGTCGATTTTTTATATTATCAAAAAATATATCGTTATTAGTTGATAAACCTTTCAAATCCAATTAAAATCCGAAAAGCGTGTAAAAGCTTTTATTACATCTTTTATTACAAATTAGATTGGGTTAATAATAAAATTGAAAATCGCTAATTTAAATAAAAATTCTTTATTTGCACATTACAATTTTTATTGAATTCTCGATAATTAACATATAATAATTAAGCAAAATCCGTTGACTTTTTAAATGAGTGTGTTTAAATTTTTAAACAACATAAATATCAGAATAACAGGAACTCTATGAGCTAAAGTAGCTTCTTATTTTTCATCATATAATTTCCTTCAATTCTGTTTAATAAAACAAAGCATTTTTTAGTTTCCAATAATTGCGAATATTTTTCTTCTGCTTCATGAAAATTAAGATGTCGAATCATACTTTTCTTGGTTATAAATATTTCATTACACTTATCACATGCATATTTTTTAGTTTTTAAATGAATTTTGCTATGTCTGCTCAACTGACTTGAATATCTATAAGCTTTTCCACAATTTTCGCATTTGACGGATTTTTCACCAGTATGTGTTCTTTCATGGTTTTTTAAATGACCTGATTGGCTAAAAGCTTTTCCACAATTTTCACATTTGTAAGGTTTTTCACCAGTATGTATTCTTTCATGAATTTTTAAATCTTTTAAGCAATTAAAAGACTTTCCGCAACTTTTGCACTTGTAAGGTTTTTCACCAGTATGTATTCTTTCATGAATTTTTAAATTACTTGAAATACTAAAAGCTTTTCCACAATGTTTGCACTTGTAAGGTTTTTCACCAGTGTGTGTTCTTTCATGAATTTTTAAATTACTTGATTGGCTAAAAGCTTTTCCACAATTTTTACACTTGTAAGGTTTTTCACCAGTATGTGTTCTTTCGTGAATTTTTAAATCTTTTAAGCCATTAAAAGACTTTCCACAACTTTTGCACTTGTAAGGTTTTTCACCAGTATGGATTCTTTCATGAATTTTTAAACTACAGAATACACTAAAAGCTTTTCCACAATGATTGCACTTGTAAGGTTTTTCACCAGTGTGTGTTCTTTCATGTCTTTTTAAATTACCTGATTGGCTAAAAGCTTTTCCACATTTTTTACATTTGTAAGGCTTTTCACCAGTATGTAGTCTTTCATGAATTTTTAAATCTTTGAAGCCATTAAAAGACTTTCCACAACTTTTGCACTTGTAAGGTTTTTCACCAGTATGTGTTCTTTCATGAATTTTTAAACCACTTGAGCGGCTAAAAGCTTTTCCACAAGTTTTGCACTTAAAAGGTTTTTCACCAGTATGTGTTCTTTGATGAATTTTTAAATCACTTGAGCGGCTAAAAGCTTTTCCACAAGTTTTGCACTTGAAAGGTTTTTCACCAGTATGTGTTCTTTGATGAATTTTTAAAGAACTTGATTGGGTAAAAGATTTTCCACATATTTCGCACTTGAAGGGTTTTTCACCAGTATGTGTTCTTTGATGAATTTTTAAATCACTTGAGCGGCTAAAAGCTTTTCCACAATTTTTACACTTGTAAGGTTTTTCACCAGTATGTATTCTTTCATGACTTTTTAAATCTTTGAAGCCATTAAAAGACTTTCCACAACTTTTGCACTTGTAAGGTTTTTCACCAGTATGTGTTCTTTCATGAATTTTTAAACCACTTGAGCGGCTAAAAGCTTTTCCACAAGTTTTGCACTTAAAAGGTTTTTCACCAGTATGTGTTCTTTCATGAATTTTTAAGCTACTTGAGATACTAAAAGCTTTTCCACAATTTGCGCACTTGAAAGGTTTTTCACCAGTATGTGTTCTTTGATGACTTTTTAAATTAGTTGATTGGCTAAAAGATTTTCCACATTCTTGACACTTGAAAGGTTTTTCACCAGTATATGTTCTTTCATGACCTCTTAAATGCTCTAATCGGCTAAAAGCTTTTTCACAATTTTTGCACTTGAAAGGTTTTTCACCAGTATGTGTTGTTTCGTGTATTTTTAAGTTACCTAATAAACTAAAAGCTTTTCCACATTCTCGACATTTATAAGGTTTTTCTCCTGTATGAATCCTTAAGTGTACCTCTAATTTTTTTGACGTAGCAAAATCCTTATCACATTTTTCGCATTTATACGTTTTAAAACATTTTCTGCTTTTCCTATTCATTTGTGCGAATTTTCTGTTTTGCCATTTTTTTTTTAAATAAACTAGATTTAATTATCTAATGATTTGCTGCGCAAATGGATTTTTGACTCTTCTGATCTTTTCTTGATTATTAAAAATTTCGTGTTTGCGCAAATCTCTAAATAGCTTATTCAAAGAAACTTCTTAAAAAATAAACAAAATAATGTTATGAATTTTAGAGGATGATACCGAATCAATACTCGATTTATGTCAAATACATATTTTTTTGTAATTTTAAATTTATTAAAAACTTTTGAGTCTGATCAATTTTTGTTAATCCCAAATAGTTTTTAGTAAGAAGAAAAAAACTTTCATTCCCTGACTAATAAGATTCCTAAAATCTATGAGCTAAAATATACAACAAATTTTCAGAGTTATAAAATCTATTAATTTACATGGGATAATCATACAAAATTAAAAGATAAAATTTTAAGATGATAATTCGGTTAATCCTAAGTAATAAATTCTCAAAGAATTTTATCCTCGTGATCTTTTTATTTTCTTTATTTACACAAATAATTTTAAAAAAATTCTGTGAAGACTTTTTTAGGATAAAATTTTAGAACACGTGCTAACAGAACAAATTCTTAGCTTGTACTGAAAAGACTACTGTATTTCAATAAAACCGTTAAAGCATTGCCAGTTTATCAAACACATACCAGTTTTTCTAAGAAATCCCTTACTCTGAAAAAAAATATCACCCCACCAAGATTCCTTTCGTGTTTCTTAGTCTGCTGCACTGAGCGAAGCCCAACGACTATATTGCTGGAAGAATTATTCTCTTCGTCTGTTTGTACTACCGGTATACCAGTGATTTGCAAGATGAAATTTTTTGATCAAGCGTTTTACAGGTTTAAGTTTTTTTCTTCCTGCGATTTGCTTGAAGAAACTGCGCGCGCTGTTCTTCTATATTTATATACATAAGATTATTATAATTATTATTCAAAAAAATGTTTTATTTGCATGCGCTTAAAAATGTATCAATTATGAAACTTTTTTTGATTTTAGTAATTAATAACATCAAAAATTTAATAATGTTAGTTGCACGATTAGTTTTTTCTTGAACATATGCAATATTCAGTTCATAATCAAAGATAACACCTAAAAATTTTGCTGAATGAGCAGATTTTATCTCATTATTATCAATTAATAATGATGTTTCTGCGGGTTTTATTTTATTTTTATTGAAATGCATAAAAACTGTTTTATCTACCGGTAATTCTAACCCTAATTCGTTTAAATTATTATTTATTGTCGTTATGGCATTTTCTAGTAAACTAATATCTTCACTATAGTTATCAGTTTTAAGGTATACTGCAATATCATCAGCATATTGCAATAATGAAATTCTTGAATCAATATTTTTTTCAATTTTATCTGTATACAGTATATATAAAAGTGGACTAAAAACCCCACCTTGCGGGACTCCTCTATTTACTATTCTAGGTTTGTTAAGGTTATATTTAGTGTAAATAAATCTTTCATACGTTAGATATTTAATAAGTTCTACTATTTTTTGAGAACAGCCAATATCTGCTAAAATTTTTAAAAGTATATCTGATTGTACATAATTAAAAGCACCTTTGACATCCAAAAAGGCACATAGCACATCTTCTTTTTTGTCAAAAGCTCTTTCAATTTCTAATGTAAGTGCAGTTAAATTGTCGTTAGTGGATAAACCTTTTCTAAAACCTATCTGCGAGTCTGGTATAATATTATTATGCTCAAACCACCATCTTAGCCTATTAGTATTCATTAATTCAAAAAGTTTACATACGCATGACGTTAGAGCTAACGGCCTTAATCCACTGCCATTAGGTTTTTGTACAAAATGTATGTATATATTTTTCCAACAGTCCGGATAAGAATTATTTTTAAACATATCGTTATATATATCAAGTAATAATAAATGGTATTTTATGGGCACATTCCTTAACAACTCATAATTTATTCCATCCATTCTAGGTGAGGAGTTAGAACCCCTAGATTTAAGTGCAATATTAAACTCTGTATATGTGAAAGGACTATCAAAAAATTCATTCTCTTCACATTTTGGTATCCAATTTGGTTTAGTTGGGACCCAGGCTGGGCATAATTTGTCTAAAGATTCAAGGGCCTTTTCCCTTTTTTCACTTTTATTAGTAATATTATTAGAAGGTAATTTTACCCATTTATTTTAAAAATTTTTAGTTTTCTCCCAAGTATAACTTAAGTTTCCATGTAAATTTATTGTTTCTGCAAATTTTCTATAAGATTCTCTTTTTTTAATTTTAAATATTTTTTTGCCATAGCCACTATTTTTTTACATTCAATTAAGTCAACAAGTTCTTTTGAATATTCCCATTTTTTAAAGGCAGCTTGTTTTTTCCTTTTGATTTTATCACAGTCTATGTCCCACCATGCTATCAGGTTCCTATATTCTTTACTGGAAACTTTCCTTTTTTTGGGGTATTTTTAACCACGGCATTTTCAATGCTTTTAACATAAGAATTATATTTTTCTTTTGGAGAAAGTTAATTATATTCATAGGTAAAGAATTGATCATAGTCCTCATTTAGCAAAATTTATACATTTTTCCAATTTGTTTTTTTTGCATTTATTTTAAAGCTTTTTTTTATGTAAAAATATTTTTCAGTGAAAATGCTTATAATGATGGGATAGTGATCTGAGCCACACGTTTCTTTGTATATTTTAACATCTACATATTGTGCGAGATCGTTATTTGTTAGAACTAGATTAGATTTATTTCCAGTACTAAAATCTACACGCGTTTTTGTGTTGGGGATCTCACCCAAACACGCTTCTCTCATTTTATAAAAGTTTTGTTAGATCTATAATGGACTATGCAAGCTTTATTTATTATCCTAAAACTAAGAAAAAGAAAAAAGTCCTGGAAAGAATTCAAAACTATTGCATAAAATTAGCTATATAGGATATAGAAGAAGCACTCCAAATAATGTTAGTATTGCTGAATCAAAAATCTTATTGTTTGAAAACAAATAGAAGTAGTAAAACAGCTAAAATTATTAATGAATTTTTTTATAATAAACTTGAAAGTAGTAGTAAAAAAAAAAAGGGTATTTTGGAAGAATGCATTGAAGAAGTATATGGTATAAGAAGCTTTATTAAAAAGAATCAAAAATTAAATATATATAAATATGAATATCATACAAGCGTGGAAAATTTCGAAACTAAAATATCCACAATTAATAGGGATATAAAAGATAGTGTTATAAAAAATAACATAAAAAAAAAAACATTAAACGGTAATTGCATAGAAATTTATACTGATGGTAGTAAAACCGATAGAGGGAAATCAGTGGGTTCAGGGGTATATATTTCGAAATTTAATTTAATAAAATCGTAAATTTACTAAATTTAGTACATTATCGAAAAATTCGAAAATTCTCGATTTTTTTTGTGATTTTACGAAAAAAGTTGTAAATTCACAATTATTTTTCGGAAATTTACAACTATTTTTTGTAAATTTTTGAAAAAAAATTGTTAATTATCAATTTTTCTTGCGAATTCACAAAAAAAAATCGAGAATACTCGAATTTTTTGATAATATACTAAATTTAGTAAATTTACAATTTTTTCGAATATTTACAAATTTTTTTGAAAATTTACTAATTTTTCGAAAATTTTCTAATTTTTTTGTTAATATAAGAAAGTTACTTTTGAAATACTATGGAGCTAAATCATGCGGTTGTTAATTAAATAAAGTAAAATATTTAATGATAATTCATTTTTTATAATGAATTTGTTAAGCTACCTTTAACATTTTTTAAATAAATGAGAACCAAAATAAGCAGAATTCTTTTAATAATGCCGATATTATAAAATACAATTTAATAAATATACATATTTATTCTAATATTCAACAATAATTTTAGTTGGTTTTAAAAATATTACAATAAAATTAAATTCATTGCTATGCCATAATAATCAACAGTTTTTTTAATTATTTGAATAAGTTTAAAAATTATGCCATCCTTGAATAATTATAATTTTTACACCATCACTCAATATCACTAAATGCATTTGTTAAATTAATAAAAATTAAATATTTTTCAAAATTATATTCGCCCTCTGGACCCTGGACAAAAAAAATAAAATAAAATTTAAAGTGCACTAATTCCCCCTCCCCCCTCTCAATATTAGTTTTTGCAGAGACTTAATACATTTAAATGTATAATGTGTAATTTAATATATGTACATTCTTAGAGGTACATAATTTAAATAATTATAAATACAATTTAATTATTATTATTAAATAAAATAAAATATACAAAGTTAATTGTTATGGACAAATATAACATCCAACAAATTAAAAAGTGCCATCGCAAGCGATGAAACAATAATATAAAAAAAGTACAGTACACTTTTATTAAATAATGCGCAATTACCGATCATAGGACTAGGACAAATCAAACGAATATTATTCTAAAATAATTTAACACCCAATCTTCTTAAACGACAGCGCCTCCAGCGCTGTGTCATCTCTTTGCTATGAACGAAGGTTGGTAGCAATCTGTCGTAGCTATAATTCTTTCCCCAGAGAATTTACTAACTTGTAAATTCTGATATTCGACCATCATTAGCAACCTTGTTAGCAACGTTATTTTAACTTCAGAATTAAAAAAATAAATTTCAATTTTAACATTAATGAAAGAAATACTTAACTGCAAAAATTCTAACTTTAAAGCTCGTTCAAATAACTAAATAAAGATTTATACAAAAAATTTAGAGTAACTAAAATTAACTTTCCCGTAAATATTCAGTGTTCTAAGCCAATTTGAATTTTCGGCTCTTTTTTTCTAATTTAGCTCAAAATTTTCTTATTTTGGCTGCCAAATGCTTGTTTCACAGTACAAAATATCCCTCTGGGAATTCATAGAAAATTTTCCGTAAAATTGAATTCGAGGTCTAAATTTAATTTGAATTGCACATCCGTGAGTAAATCATCATTTACATTTATTTTACTTTTACAAAAAATCTTTAAGCTTAAATATCTGAAAAAGCAGGTGTCTTTAAACCAAATATCTTTCTATCTTGTATCCATTAACCAGACAAGGGATATTAGACCTATAAAAAGCTTACAGTTTTTATAAAATTTAGTTTATGCCTGAATGTAACAACAACAAAAAAATAATAATTCTACCAGATCTAATTTTGCCTTTTTTCACCCTACTATAGACTCTGCAGAACTGGAACTCTCACAACAGTTTACTTAAACTGTTGTCTGAAGTTATTGTGCTAGCATTCAAACAAAGTATTAAAAGTCAATATCTCAAATATTATGATTAATTTGATTTGTTATTTAAATAATTATATTGCTACACATAATATTATTAATCTTACTGTATCACTCAGGAACTTTACTTTAAATTGAATAAAATAAAATACATTTATATATACACTAATTATAATACAGGGTAAAATTTGACAAATTAAAAATTTGCAAGCTAGTTCGGCAGAACAAAGTTTTTTACCCAAAAAATTAAGATATTTAATGAAAATTTTGAAACTTCAGCCAAATAATCGCCCAAAATTTTTGTTATTTATTTTGAAAAATTTATATAAAATAAATATGGTGTTGTATTTTAGAATGAAAAATTAAATTAAAATTTTTAATTTTATTACATAACCTTAAATTTTTTGCTGCTACTTTGCAGTAAAAGTTGTTGAAAAATGAAAAAACTCACCTGAAACAGAAAAAAGAATAAAAAAATTAATTAAATTATTGAACAAATATTTTTTAACAAAAATTACTTTATATTTTAAACAGATTATTTAATTAGCCAGGGCAAGGAAATATATATTAAAAAAAAATTCACCAGTCGAAATTCAAATAATAAATCTTCAATTTAAAAACTTAATATCAGTCAGTCATAACAGTCAGTTTGAAAGAAAATTTTCGATTTCCGGGAGCCCAATATTTATGAATTTCCTAACTTTTCTAAGTGTGTATGTGTTATCAACCAAACAAGTTACCCGATAAATCCTATAAAATAATCATAAAAACCTAATTTAACTAAAATCCAGATTTAACAAACACTTTAATAAAAAACTCTTGCATGTACATTTCACAATAATGTTAAAAAAATTAAAGCATAAAAATCTGTCGATCATTTTAAAAATAATATTACGCGATATTTTTAGACTATAAAGTATAAATTTTCGCATAAGCTAAAAAAAAAAATAAATATAAAATATTTAATAACATATTATTACGTACATTAAAATATGTTATGGTTTTCTCGTTGCCGAAGTAACGCTTAAACTTTTAATGTAATAACGTATGTAAGCTATTACAGAAAATACCCTTCATGTCTCTTATATGTATGTATTATGTACATGTAATCAATGATTATTAAATAGATTAAAATCTTTAAGAAATATTTTGTTTTTATAGTTATTATTATCATTATTTTATTAAATAACTAAATTTTTTATATGAAAAACTAGTATTTTAATTATATGAGAGTGGTTTACTCGAGGTTTACATGTGCAAAAAAGTTTAATTAAAATTTTTAATTTAATTTATTAATGTACGAAATTTTTTAAATTGCTTTGAGTGCAACATTTTTTCAAAAAAGTTATGTTTCAAAAAACTACAAAATTTTAGTGAATACAGAAATTTTTTAATGTGAAATTCAACATTAATTTTTTAATCATTATTCTTCCCCATTCGGGGCCATAATTAGGCCATAGGTGAAATAAATGTTTTTTTCGCTTGTCCAATTTTTTTGGACGAAATAGTATTGTTTTATAAAAATACCCAAGAAAGTTATTATAATTTGCTACCTAAAAACAAATTCTCAGCCACCGGGTATAAAAAAAAAATAATAAAAAAGTCGAGGTCGCACATAAGATCAATTTGTTTAATAACAATAATAATAATATAAAATTGTTACGAAATCCGTTACTTTGATTTATACTCAATACAACTTACTAATTACGCAATTTTCATTATTAATATTAACCCAAGACCGACATTGAATCTCTATTTAAAAAAATAAAAAATAAATTATCTAATCATAATAATGATACAAGAGAAGCCAAAGAAAATTAATACTTTCTTTGGCACAGTTTAAAAAATATCTTCTTCAATTAAAACTATGTAATATATTACCAATTCTTTAGTATATTATACGCTTTGCGTGTCTTCACTTTTTTAAAAATGAAAGTTCGTTGAACCCCTGTGTACTTTTTTATATTGTAGGAGTAATTGTTTTATTATGTAATGTGTTTGGATTGTTTCGTTACTTTTTTTATGATAAGATTTGAGTTAGTTCTTCGTTTTTTTAAGTTAATTATAAAATTTCGGGATTAATTAATTAATATTAAATTTTTGCTGGAGTTTAAAAATGACGGGATTGAAAAATTTTTTATATGCAATTCATTTATTGGCGATTTTTTGTAACTATGGGAGAAATCGGGGCACTGCGCTGTCAGATTCTTGCAAAATGCAAATGTCTTAAAAATTCAAGCCAAACTGTCTAACAGTGTAGAGAGAGAGCTTAGTTTTTTTTTTTTTTTTTTTTTTTTTTTTTTTTTTTTCTCTCTTTTCAGAGCTTAATTTAAGTAATTTAGGATATTTTGGAGTTTTTGTCTGGTCAAGACTCGAGTTCACCAATCTTACAACGAACCCGATTCTACAAAAACACATTTGCTTGGAAATCGACCTAAGCAACAACAAAATTCGCAAATAACAAGCGTTCAAAATCTCATTAACATCCAGTGCTATTCATTTCATGGGTGGTAACCAGGATGCAACAACAATTTCAATAAATTGCAAAAAATCCCCTTTTTAATACAAAAACTCCAGGAGTTCTTTCATAAATTCTAATATCACATCTACCATCAAACCCTAACTATTTCAAACCCCCCGCTTAAAAACCAATTGTTAAAAAACTACTCCAGACAAAAAAAAAATGCAAAATATTTTCCATTAAATTTTCCTAACGATCATAAAAAATTTAATCGCCATTTAATAAAATACACGACGCTTATTATTTAATGATCGTCGGCGCGACAAAAAGAAGTTAAATCTTCAAAAGATCATTTACTAAAAGTAACATGTCACATGTATATAACGGAATTTATGTGTGTATGTGTGTAATATTTAATAATGTTGTTTATGTACATGAAAGAAATTTAAAAATAAAAAAATCAATTGTTGTTTCTGGAATAAATTTTATGTTACAATGAATCATCAAAGGGTAAATTATATACTTTTTAATGTTAATTTATTAAACAAAAGAATCGGTTTCTTTTGTTACTGATGAAAATAATATTTAAATTGGGTCAATATTTATTTCTTTAGTTTTTAATCTGCGTGAAATTGATATTTATTAATAATACTTTTTTATTGGAAATTTAATTTTTAAAAGAAAGTGTGAAATTGAGGTAATTGGCTAAAATTTTTTATTTAATAAACAAGACAAAAATTTCTATTGAGTTGTTTTATTAGTAAAATCCGAACAATGCAAAAACTATGCACATTTCTTAATATTTAAAAAAAAATTGAAAATTCAATAAAAAAATAATAGTAGCAAAAACAAAAACTAACATAATAGTGCGATGACAATGGGCGCCACGCAAATACTATGCAGTAGCCGAGAAAGCGATATCAGGAACTATGTGTTTATGATATTGAATTACCATTGTCTCTTTAACAGGAATTCCGCTTTTAATATCAGACTGCATTGATTTGAGGGCATTATTATAACAATGTCGTGTCTTTAAAAGAAAAATTGAATACCTTAGAGATAAGACTATTTAGATAAAAAGTAAAATACCTTTTGTTACTTTAAAGTTTTCCGATTTTACGGAGACATTATTTTACTTACAGAGTCAGGCTTGCTTTAAAATAACTTTATAAGTTCTAGTTTTTAAAATATTTTTTGAATTTACCGCGCGTAAAAATTAACATTTAAAAAAAAAAATAAAGATATCATGTCACGCACATGCGCAATAAATCTATTATTATTATTTTATTTTATTGTTTTCATAAAGTTTCAGTTCTTGGAACTACTTCAGAACTTGTAATATGAGTGCTGGTGTAGACGATGTCTTTATTTTTTACCGCGAAGGAACACATTTGGGTACAAGAAGTTGAAGTTGAAACATCAATTTTATGTAAAAAAGGTATATTCTTTAAAAAAATATTTAATTTATTATCAAATTTGTAATCAATAATTAGTTTTTACAAAATTTTATTAGAATACTTTGCACAATAGGCCTCGTTAAGTTTTAGGTTCGGGTATACCTACACTGTAAAAAGTAACTTTCTTATATTAACAAAAAAATTAGTACATTTTTGAAAAATTAGTAAATTTTCGAAAAAATTTTTAATTATTCGAAAAAAATCGTAAATTTACTAAATTCAGTATATTAACAAAAAATTCGAGTATTCTCGATTTTTTTTTTTTGTTAATTCGCAAGAAAAATTAATAATTTTCAATTTTTTTTCGAAAATTTACTTGTAAGATTCCGAAAAATAGTTGAGAATTTACAACTTTTTTCGTAAAATCGCAAAACAAATCGAGAATTCTCGAAATTTTCGATAATGTACTAAATTTAGTAAATTTATGATTTTTATCGAATATTTGCAAATTTTTTTGAAAATTTGCTAATTTTTCGAAAAAATTCTATTTTTTTTGTAAATCTAAGAAAGTTACTTTTTACAGTGTATAATACGTGAAATAAATGTAATTAAATTTAAACGTGTTTTGAATTCAATTTTGTTGTTCAGTACAATAATTAGTTAACAAATTATAAATTTATAAAATCTAAATATATTAATAAATAAATATTTTAATTTAACCACAGATTTCGTAGACGATTCGGAACTACAATGGATAAAAAACGTCACAAATGCAAAGAATGTGACAAGATTTTTGCTACCTCACAAAGTCTAGAAATACATTTCAGGATTCATACAGGAGAAAGGCCTTACAAATGTAATGTTTGTGGAAAAGCTTTCAAACAGAATGGTGATTTAACTGGTCACAAGAGAATACATACAGGAGAAAAACCTTTCAAGTGTGATGATGGCGGAAAAGCATTTCGTACAACAGGTGATTTAACTATTCATAAAAGAATACATACAGGAGAAAGACCTTTTAAATGTCAAGAATGTGGGCAAAGTTTTTATATATCACATGCTCTTACAACCCATAAAAGGATTCACAGTGGAGAAAAACCTTATGAATGTAAAAAATGTGGAAAATCTTTTATTGAGTCATACAAATTAGTAATTCATTCAAGAATTCATACGGGAGAAAAACCTTATGAATGTGATAATTGTGGTAAAGCTTTTAAAGATTCAACTGGTCTTTCAGTTCATAAAACAACTCATTCATTAGAAATGCCTTATAAATGCAAAGAATGTGAAAACGCATTTAAGACAATATATGCTCTTAAGAAACACCAAACCATACATTCCGGTGAAAAAAATTATAAATGCAAAGAATGTGGAAAATCATTTCGATTGTCAATTGGTCTCTTGTATCACAAAAGAACTCACACTGGTGAAAAACCATACGAATGTAACGAATGCGGTAAATCTTTTAGCCAACCAGGACATTTTTCTTTGCACAAAAAAATCCATACAGGAGAAAAGCCTCATAAATGTAAAGAATGTGGGAAACGTTTTACTACGCCTTCAAGTTTAAGAATACACGAAAGAATACACACTGGAGAAAAACCTTTCAAATGTCAAGATTGTGGAAAAAATTTTAGTGATTCAACAAATTTTAAAAATCACGTAAAGAAACATTGAAAACAAATTTAGAATTGAACGTGTGAGAAGCGTGATAAAATATTTTCAATCAAAAAATTCCTTATCATCTTAAAATTCATCGAATTGGAAAATATAAACATATATATCTCGAAATATGTATATTAAAATATATATTTTTTTTATTGTCTTTAATAAATATAATTACTATAAATAAAATAAATACTATAAAATTTGAATATATTGATAATTTAATATTTTCCATCGTTTTCTTCCCATAAAAAATCAAAACAAAAATTTACCTAATATTTATCAAATCTTATTTTAGTTATATGTTAAAAAATGAATACCGAGATCTCAGACAAAGATTAAATTTTCTTAGTTAACCTTTGCATTTTTATTATCTAATCTTTAAACTCGTATTTCAAGCGCATTCATAGATAATTTTTATTTTTGTAGCCCATATGGATATGCGCAGTAAGTTATAAAGAGTTTATCTCTTCCAAAGAGGCGCTGCACTAGCTCTGATGTTTTTATATGTTTTTGAATAACGGAGCATTAGAACGCTCCGTTTTTTTTAGTGAAAAAAGAACCGAATTTTAAGTTATAAATTGGAAACTATAATCATAAACTTATCGCACCAGAAAATATTTAGTTCTTAATCGAGTTATTTTGATTTTAAGATAATAAAAAAGAATCTCGTCTTGTTATGGAGTAATCAGTAGGCATCTAAATTCTTAAATAGCAGCACGTGTTTTGAAAAAGTATAATTTTTTGTAACTAAATATTTTTCAACAGATAGTACAAGGTATTTATAAAAAAATTTTTATTTTTTAATTGGTAACCGATATAGAAACAAACAAATTATGTGCTTATATTAATTAAAAATTAAATTTTACATTAGAAACATTCATATGGAGGGAAAACGTTATAAATGTAAAGATTGTGACAAGGTTTTTGCTACCTCACAACGCCTAGAAGTCCATTTTAGAATTCATACAGGAGAAAAGCCTTACAAATGTAATGTTTGTGGAAAAGCTTTCAAGCAGAGCGGTGATTTGACTGGTCATAAAAGAATGCATACAGGAGAAAAACCTTTCAAATGTGCTGAATGCGGGAAAGCATTTTGTAGAAGCAGTGAGGTGATTTCTCATAATAAAGTGCATACAGGAGAAAAGCCTTTCAAATGTCACGAGTGCGGAAAAAGTTTTGCTCATTTAAATTCTTTTAAAGAACACAAGAGAAGACATAATGGTGACAGGCCGCATGAATGTAAAGTATGTGCGAAAACTTTTATTAATGCAAGTAAATTAGTTGTTCACACTAGAATTCATACAGGAGAAAAACCATATAAATGTGAAAAATGCGATAAAGCTTTTACTGATTCTTGTGGGTTAAAATTGCATACAAAAGTTCATACTGGAGAAAAACCTCACAAGTGCAAAGAATGTGAAAAAAGTTTTTCCGAAACTTACACTCTTAAAAAACACATTAGAATTCATACTGGTGAAAAACCTTATAAATGTACACAGTGTGAAAAAACCTTTCGCTTGTCAATTGGTCTCTTGTATCATAAAAGAGCTCACACAGGTGAAAAACCATACGAATGTAAAGAATGTGGTAAGACATTTAGCCAACCAGGTCATTTTGGATTGCACAGAAAAATTCATACTGGAGAAAAGCCTTATAAATGTAAAGAATGTTTTGAAAGATTTAAAACACCCAGCTGTTTAAAAAATCACGAAAGAACACATACTGGTGAAAAACCTTTTAAATGCAAAAGATGTGAAAAAGCTTTTACTAGATCAAGTCAATTAAGATACCATGAAAAATTCCACTTGAAAAATAAGCAATACGAGTGCGATAAGTGTAAAAAAGTATTTTTGACAAAGAAAAATCTTATTCAGCATCTTAATTTTCATGAAGCAGAAAAAAAATATGAGCAAATTTTGGAAAATAAGAAATGTTTTATTTTATTAGATAGACTTTAAATTTTATTGAAAAATAAACAAACTTTTAAGGATAAATTAACTAATAAGGGCGCCAGTCACTGGTCATAATTGTCGTTGTCCATCCGGAACAGTTTTCCGAATCTTGAAAATTATAGTTAGGGAGATGGCTATGGTAAACATCACGTGTGAGTATGACAGCTGAATTTCTTTTCAGAGAAAGCCAAGACCAAAGCATACTCACTTTCGTATCCTGGTTTTTTTGGCCGAGGGTTCTGAAAAAGTTATAGCTCCACAAAGTTGGCCAATTTTTCGGGAAAAAAAAGTGAAAGTAAGACAGCCCGAAATAGCCTAGATTTTTAGATTAAAGACCAAATCATACTCAGTTTATTTATGAGATTTTTCGGTATCTGGGTTCTGAACGAGTATGTCGGGCCATCAAAGTTCCGCCGATTACCCGCGCTTTTTTAATAAGTCGGAAAAAAATTTACAAGGTATCAAGTTTACAGTCAGAATCTCTTAATTTTAGCGTTAATATTACGGAGGAAAAATATATATTTCTCGCTACTATGAGATTCTGACTGTAAACTTGATCCCTTGTAAATTTTTTTTTATTTCCAGATTATTAAAAAAGCGCGGGTAAGCGGCGGAACTTTGATGACCCGACATATTCGTCCAGAACCCAGATACCGAAAAATCTCATAATTAAAGTGAGTATGTTTTAGCCTAATCTAAAAATTTGGGCTATTCCGGGCTGTCATACTTTCACTTTTTTTTCCGAAAAATTGGCCAACTTTGTGGACCTGTAACTTTTTATAGAACCCTCGGCCAAAAAAATTTTACAGAAAGTGAGTATGTTTTGGTCTTGGCTATCTCTGAAAAGAAATTCAGCTGTCATACTCACCCGCGATGTTTACCATAGCCATCTCCCTAGCTATTAAGTTTACGATTGGTTTACGAACTTTCTTATGCAGAGTAATAAAAGCTAGAAAGATTGTAAGGCAGATATATCGAAATTCCTAAAAATCAGTGCATATTTGATAAAATATCAGAAGTTATTATTTGTAAAAAGCAAAAAATTACCATAAAATGCAAGGTTTCATAAAATCAATTTAGGAATTTATCCTATTCTTTACTTTGATGCATTCTGATTTTACGAATCCGGAAATGAATTTTACTGAGAAATTCATTTATGGGTCTGTTTTCGAAAAATCTAGATTTTAAGGTTCTGAGAAATGACCCCGATGGACAACGACAATTATGACCATTGAATGGCGGCCACTAATGATATTATTCATGTTTATAAAATAATTTACATTATATTAAGAAATAATTATATTTATAAATAATTTTACTAAATTTTATTATCAACCTTTAATTTAACTGTAAAATTCGTATTTCAATTTTATTTTAAAAGTATAAACCTAATTTATTTTTTATATTACTTAATAATTTGCATCAAATTTTTTCTTTTGATAAAAATTAGGTTTATTTATTTTTTTAATATTTTCACAAATTTGCAAATTATACGGGTATATACTACCACAAGGTAACGAGGCAATAAAAATTACATAACAGCAATAAAATATTTGGGATCTGTTCGTTTATCGGGAAGATTTCGGCTAAAATTTCGACTCAATTTTTAGTCTATTTTATAGGCGAATTCGAGATATTTTTGAAAGGTGTGCAAAAAAAAAAATAAAAAGATTTACTTATAAGCTTTGATATGATTAAAATATTAAGCAAAATCTCATAATTTTTGTGTGAATCTACTTTTTACGGCACTTCAACATCTTGCAAACATGTCAAATTTGTCTGAAAAAAGGACTTTAGTATACGATTTCCCAAAAATCCCACAAGAGGAATGATGTTACTTTTATGTAAATTTTTGATAGGAAATCAATTTTATTTGATTATGAAATTAATTAACTGAAGAAGGTTTAAATATTACTTGTTATCTTGATAATTATCAAATAATTATGTATGAATATTCTGAATTTTGTAACTTATATTACTGTAAAATATACTTAAATATAAATAAATAAATTTTTCAATTTCAAAATAAGATTTTCTAATTTTCAATTTATTTACATTACTCATATTGATTAAAATTAAATTTTTCGTCAAGAACTTCGCGTAATAGGAGAAGATCACTGATTATGAAATAGACATTTTAAAAATCACAATTTATAATATAATCAATTTTATTTTCAAATGTAATATATTGAAAAAAAAATGATTTCAATATTTTTCGAATGCCATTATTTTTTTTCTTTCAACTTTTTTCAAAAAATACTTTTCGTAATAAAAATAACATCTAAATATATTTTGAATTAATATTGACACACTTTAGGGATTAGGGATAACGGGAGGGAGAATTTTTAGGGAGCATTCAGACGAGAAAACGGTTTTAACCCCCACCTTCGACATTTACTCCAACTTTGATTAATTTAAGGGAGCATTCAGACGAGAAAAAATTTGTAACCTCCACCTTCGATATTTACCCCCCTCGTTCCATTTTTGCATGCAAAATAATAAAAAGTGGGAGTAAATTTTGGATGTGGTGGTTAAAATTTTTTCTCGTCTGAATGCTCCCTTAGTTCAAAGAAAAATATGAGATACTTATACTGTACTATAGTATATCGGAAGAGGCGTTGACGAAGTTTAAAATTTTCTTATAAAATGAGATAAAACATGACGCGTGTATACAACAATGAAACCAGTTTATACAATTCTTCAACGGTTTTATTCCTTGAAGTGTAAAATAATCTTTTAATATACTTTTACTTTTAGTATAAACTCAGATTTATTCGAGTTAGGGTGACTTAAAATTTTATCTTCGTATAATTTTAATAATTTAAAAAAAATGCATAAACAAGCAAGATTTCACAAGTGTGAAGAATGTGGAAAAAGTTTTAATGCGCCTTCTACTTTAAAGTTGCACCAAAGAAAACATACAGGTGAAAAACCTCACAAGTGTCAAGAATGTGGGAAAGCTTTTAGTCTCATAAGTAATTTAAGAGCTCACAAAAAAGTTCATACAGGTGAAAAACCTCATAAATGTAAAGAATGCGGTAAAGCATTTCTGACTTTTACACATCTTAGAAACCACATAAGAATTCATACTGGCGAAAAACCTTACGCATGTAATAAATGTGGAAAAGCTTTTACAGTCCCGGAGTCATTGGCAAAGCATAATTTAATTCACACAGGAGAAAAGCCTTACAAATGTGATAAATGTGGTAAAGCTTTTAGAGATTCAACTGGACTTTCATATCATAAAAAAGTTCATACAGGAGAAAAACCTTTTAAGTGTCAAGAATGTGGAAAAAGTTTTAGTATTTTATCAAATTTAATGAGTCACAAAAAACGGCATACTGGAGAAAAACCTTATAAATGCAACGAATGTGATTATTCATGCTACTTTTCTAGAGATCTTAAAAAGCATTTCAGAAGACATACAGGTGAAAAACCTTATCAATGTAACGTATGTCAAAAATGTTTTAGACAAATAGGTGAATTGACTGTACATAAAAGAATACATACAGGAGAAAAACCTTACAAATGTCAAGAATGTGGAAAAAGATTTAATAAGTCGCATAAACTTATACTTCATATAAGAGTACATACTGGAGAAAAACCTTATGAATGTAAAGAGTGTGGAAAATCTTTTATTGATTCATACAAATTAGTAGTTCATTCAAGAATTCATACGGGAGAAAAGCCTTATGAATGTAAAGAATGTGGTAAAGCTTTTTCGAATTTATCGTATCTTAAAATTCACAATCGGTTCCACACTGGTGAAAAACCTTACAAATGCAAAGAATGTGGAGAAAATTTTATAGGAATTTCATATCTTAAAGCACACAATCAAATACATACTGGTGAAAAACCTTTTAAGTGCGAAAATTGTGGAAAATCTTTTAGAACATCAAGTAATTTAAAAAGGCATGAAAGGGTACATACTGGGGAGAAACCTTTTATGTGTCAAGAATGTGGAAAAGCTTTTAGCCGATTAGATTATTTAAAAAAACATGAAAGAATACATACTGGTGAAAAACCATTCAAGTGCAAAAATTGTGGGAAATCTTTTAGCCATTCAAATAGTCTAAAAAATCACGAAAGAGCACATACTGGGGAGAAAAATTGTAGAACAGCCATTAGATATTCAAGTAATTTAAAAAAAGATAATAAACTTCATTTAAAGGAAGCGCATTATGGATGTGATAAGTGTCAAAAAATATTTATGTCGAAGAAAAGTCTAATTCAACATCTGAATTTTCACGAATCAGAAGAAAAATATTCGCAAATATTGGAAAATAAAAAATGTTTTGTTTTATTAGACAGACTTTAAGAAAATTATAATATGATAAAAAATAATGCTACTTTAATTTAAATATTTAGTTAATAAAGCTCACGTCGTTCTATTATCTCAATAATTATAGAAATATTGAGTCAATTAAAATTCATAATTTTTAAATATTGTAAAACATAAATAAATAAATAAATTGTAGTTCAAAGCAAAATTTTCAATTATTTTAATTTACATTAAATTGAATTCAATTTCAGGTAAACCCATCGTTGAGGAGTACAATCAAGGCAAATATGTAGTCAAAATAGAATATTTAAATAATGTTTAATAATAAATATTAGTGTTTTTAAAAAATTTTATCTGAATTTTGTTCAAAAATATTTGTGTAAGAATACCAGTGGAGGATCTAGAAAATTTTTCGGGAAGTTCATTTGAAACCAGATTACAAAAAATTTGCTAAAAAAAGGTCCTTAAATTTTCAATTCACCCCCTCCTTACCCTCCTTTGCATTAGCCACTGAATTAAAATGGAGTGGCGCTGTCGACTTTTTAAAAGTAAGTTTTCTTACCATAAAGGCTCAAAAAAAAATTTACCTAATATTTATCACGTCTTATTTTAGTTTTATATGCTTAAAAATGAATACCGCGATCTCAGTCAAAGATTAAATTTTTTTATTTAACCTTTGACTTTTTTATTATCTAATCTTTAAACTCGTATTTCAAGCGCATTCATAGATAATTTTTTATTTATTTTTAAAATATTCTATTTTTATTTTAATAGCCCATATGGATACGCCCAAGAAGTTGTAAAGGGTTTATCTCTTCCGGAGAGGCGCTGCACTAGCTCTGATGTTTTTATGTTTTTGAATAACGGAGCATTAAAACGCTCCGTTTTTTGGATTGAAAAAGGAACCGAATTTTAATTTATAATTTGGAAACCATAATCGTAAACTTATCGCACCAGAAAATATTTAGTTCTTGATCGAGTTATTTTGTTTTTAAGATAATAAAAAAAAAACCTCGTCTTGTTATGGAGTGATCAGTAGGCATCTAAATTCTTAAATAGTAGCACGTGTTTTGAAAAAGTATAATTTTTTGAAACTAAATATTTTACAACGGCTAGTACAAGGTATTTATAAAAAAATTTTTATTTTTAAATTGGTAACCGATATAGAAACAAACAAAATACTGTGCTTATATTAATTAAAAATTAAATTTTACATTAGAAACATTCATATGGAGGGAAAACGTTATAAATGTAAAGAATGTGACAAGGTTTTTGCTACCTCACAACGTCTAGAAGTCCATTTTAGAATTCATACAGGAGAAAAGCCTTACAAATGTAATGAATGTGGAAAAGCTTTTAAACAGAATGGTGATTTAACTGGTCACAAGAGAATACATACAGGGGAAAAACCTTTTAAATGTGCTGAATGCGGGAAAGCATTTCGAACAGCAGGCGATTTAACTATTCATAAAAGAATACACACAGGAGAAAAACCTTTTAAGTGTCAAGAATGCGAAAAAAGTTTTGCTCATTTAAATTCTTTTAAAGAACACAAGAGAAGACATAATGGTGACAGGCCATATGAATGTAAAGTATGCGGAAAAACTTTTATTAATTCAAGTAAATTAGTTGTTCACACTAGAATTCACACAGGAGAAAAACCGTATAAATGTGAAAACTGCGATAAAGCTTTTACTGATTCTAGTGGTTTAAAATTGCATATACAAGTTCATACTGGAGAAAAACCTCACAAGTGCAAGGAATGTGGAAAAAGTTTTTCCGTGTTAGTGCGTTTGAAAATTCATAATCGCATTCATACAGGTGAAAAACCTTATAAATGTACAGAGTGTGAAAAAACATTTCGCTTGCCAATTAGTCTTTTGTATCATAAAAGAACTCACACAGGTGAAAAACCATACGAATGCAAAGAATGTGGTAAGACATTCAGCCAACCGGGTCATTTTGGATTGCACAAAAAAATTCATACAGGAGAAAAGCCTTATAAATGTAAAGAATGTTTTGAAAGATTTAAAACACCAAACTGTTTAAAAATTCACGAAAGAACGCATACTGGTGAAAAACCTTTCAAGTGCAAAAATTGTGGAAAATCTTTTAGGGAACTAGGCAGTTTAAAAAGTCATGAAAGAACGCATACTGGTGAAAAACCTTTTAAATGCAAAAAGTGTGAAAAAGCCTTTACTAGATCCAGTAGTTTAAGATACCATGAAAAATTCCACTCGAGAAATAATCAATATGAGTGCGATAAGTGTAAAAAAGTATTTTTGACAAAGAAAAATCTTATTCAGCATCTTAATTTTCACGAAGCAGAAAAAAAGTATGAGCAACTTTTGGAAAATAAGAAATGTTTTATTTTATTAGACAGACTTTAAATTTTATTGAAAAATAAACAAACTTTTAAGGATAAATTAGCTATATTTATACAAATAACTTTATTAAATTTTATTAACAACTTTTAATTTAACTGTAAAACAT
This sequence comes from Anagrus nilaparvatae, assembly GCA_022575985.1. NCBI lineage: Eukaryota > Metazoa > Arthropoda > Insecta > Hymenoptera > Mymaridae > Anagrus > Anagrus nilaparvatae. Next base: position 3,892,074 of record JAKSXM010000246.1, on the reverse strand, counting down.
GAATTTCATATATTATTTTTAAAGTATAAACCTAATTTATTTTTTATTACCTCGTTTATTACTTAATAATTTCAGGAATAATTTGCATTAAATTTTTAAGCAAGAATAAAATTATTGGAATTGCATTAATTTTTGCTTTTGATAAAATATTGCTTTTATAAATTTGTATACTTTTTTACAATTTATTAATGTTTTTTTATGCAGCATAATTTTTAAAAAATCAAACCAAGCAAAAAAATTATATAACTGCAGCAATAAAATTTTTGGGATCTGTTCGTTTCTCGGGCAGATTTTAGCTAAAATTCTGACTCAATTTTTAGTCTATTCTATAGGAAAATTTGAGATATTTCTGAAAGGTGCGCAAAAAAGAGTGAAAAGTTTTTTTTATAAAATTTTTTGATATGATTAAAATAATAAGTCAAATCTCATAATTTTTGTGTGACTCTACTTTTTAGTACGGCACTTCAACATCTTTAAAACATGTCAAATTTGTCTGAAAAAAGGGCTTTAGTACGATTTCCCAAAAATCCCACAAGAGAAATGATGCTAAATTTATGTAAATTTTTTGATCGAAAATCAATTTTATTTGATTATGAAAATTAACTGAAGAAAGTTTAAAAATTACATTCTTTATTTGTATATATTTATGTGCTTAGTTTACCGTATTAGTAATTTGAATTTTAGTTAATAGGTACGTCGAATTATCTTGATAATTATGTATGAATGAAGTTACTGTAAAATATAAATAAATAAATAAATTTTTCAATTTCAAAGCAAATTTTTCTATTCTTCAATTTATTTACATTAATCGTATTGATTAAAATTAAATTTTTCCTAAAAAAAAAATGATTTTAATATTTTTCGAATGGCATTATTTTTTTTCTTTCAACTTTTTTCTACTTTTGGTAAAAAATTCTTTTTGTATAATAAAAGTAACATCTAAATATATTTTGAATTAATATTGACACACTTTAGGGATTAGGAGTAACGGGAGGGAGAATTTTTAGTTCAAAGAAAAATATGAGACATACTGAAGAGGCGTTGACGTAGTTTAAAATTTCTTATAAATTGAGATAAAACATGACAAGTACACACGTGTACACAACAATGAAACCAGTTTATAAAATTCTAAACGGTTTTATTTCTCGAAGTGTAAATTAATAATCTTTTACTTTTAGTATAAGCTTAGAATTATTCGAGTTAGGGTGACTTAAAATTTTATCTTCGTATAATTTTAATAATTTTAAAAAAATGCATACACAAGCAAGATTTCACAAGTGTGAAGAATGTGGAAAAAGTTTTAATGCGCCTTCTACTTTAAAGTTGCACCAAAGAAAACATACAGGTGAAAAACCTCACAAGTGTCAAGAATGTGGGAAAGCTTTTAGTCTCATAAGTAATTTAAGAGCTCACAAAAAAGTTCATACAGGTGAAAAACCTCATAAATGTAAAGAATGCGGTAAAGCATTTCTGACTTTTACACAACTTAGAAACCACATAAGAATCCATACTGGCGAAAAACCTTACGAATGTAATAAATGTGGAAAAGCTTTTAGTCTCATAGGTAATTTAAGAACTCACAAAAAAGTTCATACAGGTGAAAAACCTCATAAATGTAAAGAATGCGGTAAAGCATTTCTGACTTTTGCACATCTTAGAAACCACATAAGAATTCATACTGGCGAAAAACCTTACGCATGTAATAAGTGTGGAAGAGCTTTTACAGTTTCGGAGACATTGGCAAAGCATAATTTAATTCACACAGGAGAAAAGCCTTACAAATGTGATAAATGTGGTAAAGCTTTTAGAAATTCAACTGGACTTTCATATCATAAAAAAGTTCATACAGGAGAAAAACCTTTTAAGTGTCAAGAATGTGGAAAAAGTTTTAGTATTTTATCAAATTTAATGAGTCACAAAAAACGGCATACTGGTGAAAAACCTTATAAATGCACCGAATGTGATTATTCATGCTACTTTCCTAGAGATCTTAAAAAGCATTTCAGAAGACATACAGGTGAAAAACCTTATCAATGTAACGAATGCCAAAAATGTTTTAGACAAATAGGTGAATTGACTGTACATAAAAGAATACATACAGGTGAAAAACCTTACAAATGTCAAGAATGTGGAAAAAGTTTTAATCAGTCGAACAAACTTGTACGTCATATAAGAGTACACACTGGAGAAAAACCTTATGAATGTAAAGAGTGTGGAAAATCTTTTATTGAGTCATACAAATTAGTAGTTCATTCAAGAATTCATACGGGAGAAAAGCCCTATGAATGTAAAGAATGCGGCAAAACTTTTTCTAATTTATCATATCTTAAAATTCACAATCGAATCCACACTGGTGAAAGACCTTTCAAATGCAAAAATTGTGGAAAATCTTTTAGCCATTCAATTAATTTAAAAAGACATGAACGAACACATACTGGAGAAAAACCTTTCAAGTGCGATGATTGTGGAAAAGCTTTTAATACATCAAGCCATTTAAGCAGACATAGAAAAATTCATTTAAAAACTAAAAAATATGCATGTGATGAGTGTCAAGAAATGTTTAAAACTAAGAAAAGTCTAATTCGACATCTTAATTTGTGTAAAGTAAACAAAAAGTATGATCAAATATTGGAAATTAAAAAATGTTTTGTTTTATTAGACAGACTTTAAGAAAATTATAATATAAATATTTAGTATAAATATTTAATTTAAATATTTAGTTAATAAAGCTCATTTTTATTATATACGTCGTTCTATTATCTCAATAATTATAGAAATATTGAGTCAATTAAAATTCGTAATTTTTAATTATTGTAAAACATAAATAAATAAATAAATTTTTCACTTCAAAGCAAAATTTTCATTTTTTTAATTTTAAGGAGTACAATTAAGGAAAATATGTAGTAAAAATAAAATATTTAAATAATCTTTAATAATAAATATTAGTATCTTTAAAAAATTATATTTGAATTTTGTTCAAAAATGTTGGTATAAGTATACCAGTGGAGGTTCTAGACATTTTTTTGGGGAGTTTATTTGGAATCAGATTACAAAAAATTTGCTAAAAAAATGGTCCTTAAAATTTCAATTCACCCCCTCTTTGCCCTCCTTTGTATTAGCCACTACAATAAAATGGCGTGGCGCTGTCGACTTTTTAAAAGTAAGGGTGCGATGTAAAATATTCTTTTAGTATAAGACCATTGTATAAGAGTTGTAGTCGACTTCGTTGAATGTGAAAACACAAAAAGTTCATCTTTTAACTTAATATTTGGAAGTGAATAGAAGTAATTGTGTACAAAGGTATTTAAATACATAATTTGTACTATTACAGAAAAAGTAATTTTTAATTTAGACATGAATTCGACATGAATATAAATTTATCCATTTTAAATATGGACTCCTAGTACTCCTACATAGACGAAACTACTCGTATTTAATTTAAAAAAATCAAATTTATTTTTTCATATCATAAATTAAATGTAAAATCATAATCTACCTTTCTAGCCCTAATTTAAATTATCTAAAAACAGCAGTAAAATAATCATATTTGTAAAAAAATTAGTAAACATTCTTTCATTATAGTTTGTCTATTGAACACAGGATAAGCATCCAAAGCCTTATTGGCGCCGATGAAGCAGCTGTTCTTATTTTACAGTTTATATGTATATGTTATCGTTAAAGTCCGCTCTACCGATAAACTAACCTACCCTCAATACCAACAATGTTTTTATTATTGACCATTTTTTATTTTATATTGTTATTAATTTTAAATTGTTGTTAATAACTAACTTTAACGGTAACATATATGTTTAGTATGAAACGGGCGCATCACTACCGATTTACTAGACTCGATTTTTTCAATAAATTTTTTCATAAAATTTTAAATACGTGTATTGCAATGTTACAATTAAACAAATTTTTGCAAACCTTTTAACATTATTGAATTTGTTTTTTAGGAAGTTTCAACAAAATTTATATAATAAATATAAATGCGAACTTTGCCTCATCGGTTTTGGAATCCTTAATCAAAAATCTACCTTTATATAATTTAATAATATCAACAGTAAATTACCAGAACCTTTAAAAATAAGAGAATAACATAAAAAATGCAGGATGAAAGCACAAAATTTAGCGAATCTTATGAATGCAAAAAATGCGGTATGCATTTTTCTGCATCAAACGAATTGGAAGCCCATTCAAAAATCCATGCAGAAGAAAAAAATTACAAATTCAATGAATGTGGAGAAACATTTAGTCAGTCGATTAGCCTTATAAATCATATTGAGACTCATACAGATGAAATATCTTATGAATGCGAAGAATGTAATAAGCAATTTAGTTCGCTAAAAAATTTAGAAGCTCACGAAAAAATTCACACTGGGGTAAAATCGTATAAATGCAAAGAATGTGGTAAATCATTTAAACAGAAGAGAAATCTTTTAAATCACAGCAAAATTCACACTGGTGAAAAACCGTACAAATGTAAGGAATGTGGAAAAAGTTTTCGCAAGCCGGGGAGCTTAATAACTCATTCAAGGTTGCACACAGGAGAAAGACCTTATGAATGTGGTGAATGTGTAAAAGCATTTAGATCATCAAGTGATCTGGCTAGTCATAAAAGAATACATGCTGGAAAAGGACTTTTCAAATGTGAAGAATGTGGAAAAAGTTTTCATCAATCACATAACCTTACAGTTCATAAAAGAACACATACTGGAGAAAAGCCGTATGAATGCCAAGTATGTGGAAGAGCTTTTCTACGGAACGGTGATTTAACTAGTCACAAAAGAATACACACGGGAGAAAAACCTTACAAATGTGATGAATGCGGAAAATCATTCCGTACATCAAGTGATTTAATTTGTCATAAAAGAATACATACAGGAGAAAGACCTTACAAGTGTCAAGAATGTGGGCAAAGCTTCCAAAAATTGAGCGCTCGTAAGATTCATAAAAGAACTCACACTGGAGAAAGGCCTTATGAATGTAAAGAATGTGAAAAAACTTTTATTGATTCAAGTACACTAGCAACTCACATAAGAATTCACTCTGAAGAAAAACCTTTTAAATGTGATACATGCGGAAAAGCATTTCGTAACAGAGATTATCTAGCTACTCATTATAGAATTCATACAGGAGAAAGACCTTTTAAATGTCAAGAATGTGGGCAAAGTTTTTATGCATCGCATGCTCTTACGGTCCATAAAAGAATTCATACTGGCGAAAAACCTTTCAAGTGCGAATATTGTGGAAATGCTTTTTGTCAGTCAAGTCATTTAATTCGTCATAAAAAAATTCATTTGAAACGTGATCAATATGGATGCGATGAATGTCAAAAAATGTTTATAACTAAGAAAAGTTTAGTTCGACATCTTAATTTTCATGAAGCCGAAAAAAAGTATGAACGAATATTGGAAAATAAAAAATGTTTTATTTTATTAAACAGAATTTAGTTTAAAAAGTTATGCAATGATAATAATAAGAGAATATTAGAACAATAGGTTGTTGTTTGTTGGTATACTTGTATTTTGTCGCAAACATTTCGCCTAGGACAATTTGTTTTAAAAAAATGTTTTTTTTCTTCTTAAAAATTTCTTACAATTAGTTAAAATTTTCATAAATTTGAATCGATCCAATATGAAATTGATTTATTAAAATAATTTGAGAAATACTTTGAGAAATATTCAAACCAGAAATTCTTTTTTTGGATTTTATTTAGGTTCTTTTAAATGTATTAGTTAATTTTTTGGCTTTAATAGTAATAAAGATCTATTGAACTGTTTAACATATAACTCGATGCCATAAGCATTTGATATTTAGAATTGTAAAACACTGTGTAAAACATCAATAAACACATCAAATTAAATCTATATCTTTAATTAAATTTTTTAACCCTTCCTATTTTATACTAAATAAATAAATATTTTTTATATACTATCTCCTAATTGAACAAGCTTGAAATTAAGAATTTTCGCAGTCAAATATTTTGACCGTTCGTGTTAAAATTTATTTTTACCAAATTATTATTATGCGAGCTTGACAATGATAAATACATTATTTTATTTTATACATTTTAAATTTCAAAGACAATCTAATGCGGCTAGTTGTAGGCTTCAATAAAGCCAGTTTGTATATTTATAGGAAAACAAAATATTTGATGGCTTAAAAAAAAACTTTAAATTGAAAAATTTTTTGGGCTAAAAAGATTTATTTAAAAAATATATGTTTTTTCAATTTTTTCTTATTTTTTAAAAATTAGTTTAACAGCAACGCTATGAGAGAAAATTAAAACTAAAAAAAAATTTTTTTTATTATCCATGGTAGAGGAAGCCGCGCTCTTTAAAATTTAGTTATTTAGTAATTATAAATTGATTTAATTTAAAAAATTATTTACATGTTTGTAAGTTAATTAACAACAGCAAAATATTTCATTTATTCCCTAAATTTTATTTTACCCCCTCCACAAACTTTTTCATTCTTAATTTTAAATTTAATTTTAAATTATAGTTTGGACAGGCTGTAAAACTTAAAATTGAAACGAAATTTCGTCGCTAAATGTTAACGAAAATTCTGAAATAAATTATGTGCAGGGGTGTGATAGAAATCTTATTTGTATTTAGCAGAATTTAGCGCTTAAAAATAAATAAGCACGTATTATTGGTTAATAATCTTTATGAATAGAAATTTCAAACAGACTGCTTGAAGTTAAAGCAATTTTGGTCGTCGGGGATGAAATTTAATATTTTTGAAAGAGTGGGATACTTTCGAAGAAAAAACTAGTATAGCAGTTTAATCAACCGGAAATCCTCCGTCGGTTATAATTTAATCGAATACAATAATCTCTTCAGTACAAGCGTGGAATTCGTTCAGTTAGTACGTCTCTTAAAATTTTATCTCAATTTCGATAACACCAAAAAAATAAATTTGAAAGCGAATAATAAAATAAAAAAGTTCAAAGAAAGAAAGGTAAATTTTTTAATAATTATTTTATAATCAAATTCATTTCATTTTTCGGTGTTAATAAAATTTAAAATAATCAAACCTAATAACCAGTGTTGCCACACGGGTCTTCTATAACTCCTTAATAAAACCTTCAAGTTTCAAATTTCTAAAATATATTATAGATACATGACATGTAAATTACATTGTAAAGTATAACATGTAAGAAGAAATTCCTTTATTCTCAACACTTTAGGCAAAATAAGTTCCCATTTCCAAAAGGAATAATTTAATTTAAATTTATTAGGTCTATAAAGGGCTTTATAGTATTAAGGCTGAGTCTATGTAAGCGTTTGTATGCAAATATTCGTATATTGCTAACCTACGCCTACGCTTTCTTACCTTCTCATTGAATCGAATTAAAAATAAAAAAATATTAATAATCTGTAAATAATAAGGAAGGTAAGATAACTCTGCTTTTACTAAATGAATACTCTTAACCATTTTAATTAAATAAAACAAATAATATACTCTTAAGAGTCGTCTGCTAAGAATCGAGCAGCCAAATTTTTATTACAATTTTTGTTTTATTATAATTAAAAGGGGTTAAGAGTATTTATTGATTAACAGCAGAGTTGCTTCACCTTTTTTATTCTTTACAAATTATTAATATTTATTTATTTTTTTTAATTTGAATAAAATTAAAGCCATGGGAAGGTGAGAAAGCGTCCATTCAAGGGATTGGCTTTCAGCCGAAAAAATGACGTCCATGCAGAACTTTTAAAGTCAACATAAAATGATTTATCTAAACCGGCTATAGAGCGCTTTATCACGCAGAGAGCTTGTCCCCTGGTTATTATTTAAATTTAAAATAAAAAGGAATAAAATACTATTATTTTAAACGCGTGCTACAGTTACGAAAATTCCTGCAAAAACTTTATTAATTTAATTATTTTTTTTTTTTAGGAATTTTGAACAAAGTTTGCACTTTGGTGAAAAAGTGTTTGGTAAAAAACTTGTCAGGTAATCTTACTCTTCTTATAAAGATAGGCCTTATGAAAGTAAAGTATCTGGAAAAGATTTTGTTAGCTCAAGTGAATTAAAAAATCACAAAAGAATACACACAGGAGAAATACCTTTCAAATACAAAAGTTTTGGAAAAGCTTTTAGTGACTTAACTAATTTAAAAAGTCATCGTTTTCTCTTTTATTCAGGATTCGATTTAGGAACTCTCTTCCCGAAGAAATCCGTCTGTCAAGTTCAGTCGATGTCTTTAAGTAAAAAAACTTATCAGGTAATCTTACTCTTTTTATAAAGACAAAATACGAAATTAAAGTAGCTGGAAAAGATTTTGTTAGCTCAAAAGAATTCACAAATGAATACACACGGGCTTTGGAACAGTTTTTAGTGACTTAAGTAATTTAAAAAGTCATCATCTTCTCTTGTATTCAGGATCTGATTTTGAACTCTCTTCCCGAAGAAATCCGTCCGTCAAGTTCAGTCAATATTTTTAAGTCTAACCTATATCAACACCTTCTCAAGATAGACAAACGTAAATCAAATCTACCTCCTCCCTAATTTTTTACCATACTCACTTTTATCTTCCCCTAATTTTTATAATATTTATAATATTTTAATTTAATTTTATAATTTGTGTTACTCGTTATAATTTTTATATTAATGCGATAACATCTTTTGTAATTCAAATGTACTTCTTAACTTTTTACAATCCTGTTACATAAGCTACTTAATAATAAAAAAAATGCTTACAGTAGAAAAACCTTTTAAATGCGAAAATTGTGGAAAAGCTTTTAGTGTATTAAGTAGCTTAAAGAGTCACGAAAGAACACATACTGGTGAAAAACCTTACAAGTGCAAAAATTGTGGAAAATCTTTTAGACAATCAAGTGATTTAAAAATTCATCAAAGAATACATACTGGTGAAAAACCTTTCAAGTGTGAAATTTGTGGAAAATCTTGTAGCCAATCAAGTCATTTAAAAACTCATCAAAGAACTCACACTGGTGAAAAACCTTACAAGTGTCAAGAATGTGGAAAATCTTTTAGCCAATTATCTAAATTAAAAATTCATGAAAGAATACATACTGGTGAAAAACCTTTCAAATGTGAAAAGTGTGAAAAGTCTTTTAGCTACTCAAGTAATTTAAAAGCTCATCAAAGAACGCATACTGGTGAAAAACCTTTCAAATGCAAAAGTTGTGGAAAATCTTTTAGCGAATCAAGTACTCTAAAAAGACATGAAAGAACACATACTGGTGAAAAACCTTTCAAATGTAAAAATTGTGGAAAAGCTTTCAGTTTTTTAGGTACCTTAAAAATACATGAAAGAACACATACTGGGGAAAAACCTTTCAAGTGCAAAAAGTGTGGACAATCTTTTAGTGTTTTAGGTAGTTTAAAAATTCATGAAAGAACACATACTGGTGAAAAACCTTTCAAGTGCAAGAATTGTGGACGAGCTTTTAGCCAAATAAGTAATTTAAAAATTCATGAAATGACACATGCTGGGGAAAAACCTTTCAAGTGCAAAAATTGTGGAAAATCTTTTAGCCAAATAAGTAATTTAAAAATTCATGAAATTACACATGCTGGGGAAAAACCTTTCAAGTGCAAAAATTGTGGAAAATCTTTCAGTCGATTAGATTATTTAAAAATTCATGAAATGACACATACTGGGGAAAAACCTTTCAAGTGCAAAAGTTGTGGAAAAGCTTTCAGTCTATTAAGTACTTTAAAATGTCATCAAAAAACACATACTGGTGAAAAACCTTTCAAGTGCAATAATTGTGGAAAAGCTTTCATCAGATCAAGAGATTTAGAAATTCATCAAAGAATACATACTGGGGAAAAACCTTACAAATGTGAAAATTGCAAAAAAGCTTTCAGTACCTTAAGTAGTTTAAAAAGACATCAAAGAACACATGCTGGTGAAAATCCTCTTAAGTGTCAAGAATGCGGAAAAGCTTTTAGTGCCTCAAGTGATTTAAAATTGCATAAAAAAATTCATTTAAAAGAGAAGAGATATGCATGCGATAAGTGTGAAAAAATATTTATAACCAAAAAAAGTCTAATTCAGCATCTAAGTTATCATGAAGCCGAAAAAAATTCTGAGCAAATATTAAAAAACAAAAAATTATGTTTTGTTTGGTTAAAAAGAATTTGAAAAAGAAGAAAATAAAAAAGAATCCAGCTTTAGCCGTAGCTTTAGCACAATAAGTTAATATTTCTTTTAAGGGACAAGTACAGATTAGATTCGTGTATTTAAGCTTGTTTTATTGAAAATGAAATTTTAAAACATAAATAAATAAATTTTTAATCAAATTAATATACGATTTTCAATTTTATTATTAACCCAACCTGCTTTTTTATGATTTTAATATTTTCCAAATCTTTTTTCCTTTTTGTGAAATATTTTCATACGTTCACAACAAAAATTTTTGTGGTTATAATATTTTACTTGCTCTTATTTATAGTTTTACGGAATTCAACATCTGATTTTTATAATTAGTAATAAGAACATAAAAACTCACTAAAGCAAATGAATTTCAAAGTTGCAACTTGTAATCATCCTAACTTTGCATTGATTTGAATATTTATGATAATAAATTATTTGTTATTCAAAGAAAAACTTATATAAATTAATAAATGATTTTTTCAAAAATAAATAATTATTTTACTTAAAATTTACACATTTTTTAATACTTTTTAGAAGTTAGTTTAATTTTAGAATTAACTTCGCAGCTAAATTTTGCAACAGCCTAAAGATTTTATAAATTTTATTTAAATTTGGTACTCAAAAATATTATTGTGATTAAAGTTGTGGGTTAAACAATTGTAATGTTCGGTATTTTGGCTAGTTTTTATTTATAGGCCGTCAGAAATAATAAAAAAATCCAGAAATTTCTTCTCCATCAGATTTTTTTGCATTAAGTTCAAGTTTAAGGTATAAATATCTGGAAAATCACTATCCGTACACATGGATGGGTGTGCAATGCACTTTAAAATGCACTTTGCTATTTTTAATTTAATGCATAGGTCTTTTAAAATATTATCGGCCAAGATGAATAAAACTTGGATTTTTATGTATATTAAAAAATATTTATAACTTAAATATTTATAACAGAATGCATTTTGGGCCATTAGGATAAAAAAAATGCATCAAAAACTGCATAATTTTCATGTTATATTAAGTAATTTTGAGGAACCTTCAATATTAAGGATATTGAGGAAAAAAATTATGATCACTGAATTCGAATTTGATGAGAAAATTAGAAAATTCAAAATAGATGACGAGAAAATGCATTTTTTTTGCATTTTTTTCAACTTGACAATAAAATAACATTTTGAAAATTTGATTAACTCGGATTAACTAATGAAATTTGTTTACTAAATTAATAATTACTAAATGAAAATTTTTTTTACCCCATTTTAAACCCCCCCTTTCCCACTACTTCCTTAAATCCCCCTGAGTTTCTTCTTTATGAAGGCATTTTTCTGAAAAAAAAACAAGTTTTAGGAATTAAAACCCTTAAACTTAAACTTCATGCTAAAAAATCTGGTGGGGAAAAAATTTCTGGATTCTCAGAATTTTTTGATTATTAGTAATTTTGCAAAAAGCGCGTAAGTTCAATCCACGATTATTTATAAAAACTACAACTCTATAATGTACGGGATAGGATTTTTGGTATTTATTTATAACGAGAAGACTTTGTATTTAATGTTAAAAAGCAAGTTGCTATTTATCAATTTTTAATGTAATTTTTTTGAAAGCTGTATACCAAATGTCGATCTAGTTTACTTAATACTATAGAAATCTGTCATTGTTATCAAATTTCTCCCTTCCACTGATTTTGGTAAAAGCGGAACTTACCTTACATTTATCATTGTTACTATAGGGTACAAACTGTTTGAAAAATGTAACACTCACCTGAAACAGAAATAAAAATTAAAAAAATTTAAAAATTAGAACAATTACTCGAATAAAACTTAATTTTTAATAAATTGAAATAACAATCTTGCATATTATAGTTATTCTCAATTTTCTGTACTTTGTACATTTTATGTCATTTGCAATCGTTGGAGCAGGAAATAAAATGATACTTCTTTCAGTACCAATTTTTTTTTGCGTTGTAATTTCCCACGAATTTGATCAAATGAAAATTTGACTTCAGATTTAGATTCGCCGGAAAATTTAACATGGGGATTCAATCAATAATTGTTTCTAACGAAAACTAGTCCAAAAAGATAATTTAAACTTTGGATAAGTGATTCGATTCAGAACTTCCTTCACTTGCTTGCTAAAATTCACAGATAGAAAGCAAGTAAAAAAGAAATTAACTTCGGCATGTTTTAAAAAAATTAATTATTTTCAGGATGATTCAAAAAGTCAAGCAGCATTTTGCCGGTTACTCCGTTATTAATATTCAGGAGACGATCAAGAATCCTAAACTTGACATTTTGAATCTCCTATATAGTATTAAGGCTGGTTCCACACGGAGCGCTTTAAACTCACAGTTAGCGTTAAGTCTGTTATTGTTTTATTCAAGGTTTTTTTATATTATATACACTGTAAAAAGTAACTTTCTTAAATTCACAAAAAAAATAGAATATTTTCAAAAAATTAGTAATTTTTCAAAAAAAATCGTAAATTTAATAAATTTAGTATATTAACATTATTAACTAAAAATTTGAGTATTTCCGTTTTTTTTTTTTGTAAATTCATGAGAAAAATTGATAATTTACAAAATTCGAAAATTTACAAAAAATATTTGCTAATTTACAAATTTTTTCGTAAATTCACAAGAAAAAATCGAGAATTCTCGAATTTATTGTTAATATACTAAATTTAGTAAATTTACAATTATTTTCGAAAATTTACTAATTTTTCAAAAATATTCTATTTTTTTTGTGAATCTAAGAAAGTTAATTTTTACAGTGTATGTATATGTTACCGTTAGAGTCCGCTCTCCCGATAAAGTTAACATTAACCAGTTAAAGTTAACTTTAGCGAAGCGTTTTCGTTAAAGTCCACGAAGACGATTAAAATGAATAAAAATATAACATTTGCGGCATCATGTTCGTTAAAGTTAACTTTAACCAATCCTTGTTAGTTAAAGTCCATGAAAGCGGTTTCATATAAGAGTTCGAGTTTGTATTATATTTTATATACGACTCTCGCTATAAGGTACTCTCAGGGCTCATAAAGATATTGTGAAACATCTCTATGGTTAGGCTACTCTTTTAAAAATGCATTTCTTAGGATCAGTAACCAATCCTAGTTATAAGACACCCCAAGGGTTAGGTTAGGCTATTTTTTTTTAAAGGCATTGTCACAGTATTGTTTACAAATTTGCGCATGGGTTCTTAAACCCACCTTGCCCTAATTCTAGGGAATGCCTTACTGCGTGAAAATGCCTTTAAAAAAAAAATAGCCTAACCTAACCCTAGGGGCGTGTTATAACTAGGATTGATTACTGGTCCCAAGAAATGCATTTTTAAAAAAGTAGCCTAACCTAAATCCTTGGATGCCTTATAGCCAGAGTCGTATATAATATATTATATAATACAAATTTTTTTTAGTATGCTAAACCGCTTTCATGGACTTTAACTGACAAGGATTGGTTAAAGTTAACTTTATCGTATACACACCCGTTAATGTTGTATTTTTATTCATTTTAATCGTCTTCGTGGACTTTAACGAAAACGCTTCGCTAAAGTTAACTTTAACTGGTTAATGTTAACATTATCGGGAGAGCGAACTTTAACGGTAACATATATACTACTCAATGTATTTCAAACACAGGTTTGAGATAACTACAAAGTTAAGCGCTCCGTCTGGAATCAGCCTAAATATTTTTCAAAAGAAGGGGTTCCAAAGACGGAGAATACAACAACCTGTTCAGTGCAGTCGTAGAATTCCTCTGGTTAGTTCGCGTCTTATAATTTTATTTTAACATAAAAAATTCTTATAAGCTGAAATTCATTTGCTAGCAAGTGCGATTAAGTACTCAAAAAAGTAAATTTTTTAATAACATTTTTTTTTTTATTAATGAAAAAAAAAATGAATTACTTTAAGTGAATAAAAATGCGAATAAAATTTAAAATAATCGAACCACTGTTGCCAAGATCGTGTTCTTATATACAGATACATAGAAACATTTAAGTTTGATCATCGAGTTTATAATATATAGAGATTAATATTTCTTTGCGAAGGGATCCATACAATGAAAGAATCTAAAGCTTTATATACCTGAAAAATTCTTCAACGGTTGCTTTTTGTTTTTGAAGGAACTATTTTTCATATTATTATTAAACATAAACTTTGAATTAGTCGTATTTCTGTATCCTAATATTTATTAAAACCTACGTTTTATGACTGTGAAAAATCAGTTTTTAAAATAGAAATAATTCTGTAAAGCGAGGTGTTTAAAAAAATCAACTTTATTTTTTTAGGAAGTGGCATAATAAGTTTTATCGACAGAAACAAATTATTCATTATCAACTGTTAGATTACTTACTCAAAAAAGATTAAGCAAAACAGAAAATTAGCGAAAATGAATAATGAAAGTAGAAAATCTTTTAGAACTTATAAATGCGATGAATGCAATAAGGATTTTGCCACGTTGCAAAGTTTAGAAATGCATTTAAGGACTCATACAGGAGAAAAATCTTATAAGTGTAATATTTGTGAAAAAGCTTTCAGGGAGTCAAGTGATCTTGCAAAACATAAAAGAATACATACAGGAGAAAAACCTTTCAAATGCAAAGAATGTGAACAAAGTTTTTCTCAATCTAGTTCTCTTACAGTTCATAAAAGAATGCATAACGGTGAAAGACCTTACGAATGTAAGGAATGCGCAAAAACTTTTATTGTACCACATGATTTAGCAAAACATAAAAAAATACACACAGGAGAAAAACCATATAAATGTAAAGAATGTGCAAAAAGTTTTAGAACAGCTAATTGTTTAAAATTGCATGAAAGACATCATACCGGCGAAAAACCTTTCAAATGTGAAAATTGTAAAAAATATTTTCCAATTCATCTTCTTTAACTATTCATAAAAGAACGCATACTGGTGAAAAATTTTACAAGTGCAAAAATTGTGGAAAAGCTTTTAGTTTCTTAAGTAATTTAAAAATGCATGAAAGAACACATACTGGTGAAAAACCTTTTAAATGCAAAAGTTGTGGAAAATCTTTTAGCCAATCAGGTGATTTTAAAAGACATGAAAGAATACATACTGGGGAAAAACCTTATATACAAGTGCGAAAATTGTGGAAAAGCTTTTAGTGATTTAAGTAATTTAAAAAATCATCAAAGAACACATACTGGTGAAAAACCATTTAAGTGCAAGCATTGTGGAAGAGCTTTTAGCCAATTCGATACTTTAAAAAGACATAAAAGAACACATACTGGAGAAAAACCTTTTAAGTGCAAAAGTTGCGGAAAAGTTTTTAGTGAATCAAGTAGTTTAAAAATTCATCAAAGAACATATACTGGTGAAAAACCTTACAAATGCCAAAATTGTGGAAAATCTTTTATCGATTTAGCTAATTTAAAAAGGCATGAAAGAACACATACTGGTGAAAAACCTTACAAGTGCAAAAATTGCGGAAAATCTTTTAGCGAACTCGGTAGTTTAAAAAGTCATCAAAGAACACATACTGGGGAGAAACCTTTCAAGTGTGAAAATTGTGGAAAAGCTTTTAAACAGTCAAGTGACTTAACAAGTCACAAGAGAATACATACAGGAGAAAAGCCTTACAAATGTAATGAATGTGGAAAATGTTTTAGCCAATCAAGTAATTTAAGAAGTCATGAAAGAACACATACTGGAGAAAAACCTTTTAAGTGCAAAAATTGTGGAAAAGCTTTGAGCCGATTAGATCATTTAAGAAGTCACGAAAGAACACATACTGGTGAGAAACCTTTTAAGTGTCAAGTATGTGGAAAAACTTTTAGTTTACTAAGTACTTTAAAAGTGCATACAAAAATTCATTTAAAAGAGAAGCGTTATGCATGTGAAGTGTGTGAAAAAATATTTATAACCAAGAAAAGTCTAATTCAACATTTTAATTTTCATGATTTAGAAAAGAAGTATAAGGAAAAATTTGAAAATAAAGAATGCTTTGTTTTACTAAACAAAATTAAAGGGAATTATGATGAAAAATAAGAAGCTACTTTAGCGCATAAAGTTTCTATTTTTCTGATATGTAAAAGAGATAGTGGCCTTAATAAAAAACTGCTAAGCACCTCCGAAAATGCTCGAAATCAACCGACTCCTCGCGGAAATTCGTACCTTATAATATCCCGATCAAAACAGTAGGTGACTTGCCACCTTTATGTCACGCGGCCCGTTGATTTCCCACCTTCGGGCCACCACCGAGCCATGTCACAAAAGAGGGCGCGCCACCATTCTGTTTTGATCGGGATAGTATAACGTATATCCTGAGTATAACCTGATGGTATAAATAACGCGCTGTAATCTCTTCAGTACATGCGTGGAATTCGTTCAGTTAGTATGTCTCTTATAATTTTATCTCAATTTCGATAACAGCAAAAAAATAAATTTGAAAGCGATTACGTTCAAATAAGTGCAAAGAAAGAAAGGTAAATAGTTATTTTTTAATCAAATACAAAGAAAAGATTTCAGTTTTTGGTGTTAATAAAATTTAAAATAATCTATCCTAATAATCAGTGTTGCCAAATGGGTCTTCTATAACTCCTTTTTTAAGTTTCAAATTTCTAAAATATATTATAAATACATGTAAAGTATTTAACATGTAAGAAGAAATTTCCTTATTCTCTCGTTATTCTCAAAACTTTGGGCAAAACAAGTTCCCATTTCCAAAAAGAATAATTTAATTTAAATTTAAAAAAAGGTCTCGAAAGGACTATATAGTATTTATTAAGGCTAGTCTATGTGAGCGTTTGTATGGGAATATTCGTATATTGCTAACCTACGCTTTCTTACCTTCTCGTGGCTTGAATTTGAATCGAATTAGAAAAGTATTAAGTCTGTAAATAATAAGGAAGGTGAGACAACTCTGCTTTTACTAAATAAATACTCTTAACCATTTTAATTAAATAAAACAAATAATATACTCTTAAGAGTCATCTGCTAAGAATCGAGCAGACAAATTTGTTTTATTATAATTAAAAAGAGTTAAGAGTATTTATTGATTAACAGCAGAGTTGTCCCACCTTCTTTATTCTTTATAAATTATCAATATTTTTTTATTCTTTTAATTTGAATAAAATTAAAGCCATGAGAAGGTGAGAAAGCATCCATTTACGGAAATGGCTCTCAGCCGAAAAAATGACTCCCATGCAGAGCTTTTAAAGTCAACATAAAATGATCTATCTAAACGGGTTGGAGCGCTTAATCATGCAAAGAGTTTGTCCCCTGGTTATTATTTAAATTTAAAACTAAAACGAATAAAATACTATTAATTTAAACGCGTGCTACAGTTACGAAAATTCCTGCAAAACTTCAAGCATTAATTTAATTATTTTTTTTTTTTTAGGAATTTTGAACAAAGTTTGCACTTTGGTAAAAAAACTTGTCAGGTAATCTTACTCTTCTTATAAAGATAGGCCTTAAGAAAGTAAAGTATCTGGAAAAAATTTTGGTGGCTCAAGTGAATTAAAAATCACAAAAGAATGCACACAAGAGAAATACCTTTCAAATACGAAAGTTTTGAAAAAGATTTTAGTGACTTAAGTAATTTATAGTCATCATGATTTAATTTTGGAACTCTCTTCCCGGAAGAAATCAGTCTGTCAAGTTCAGTCGATGTCTACTCAAGATAGACAAACGTAAATCAAATCTACCTTAATAATTTTAACTTTTCAATATCTTTTTTCTCATATTGTATTACCCTACATAAGAAACCTCCTTTATCCACACTGAAAGAAAAGTTTTGTGTTTAACGTCAATAACCATATTTTCTTGCCACTGACTAAGAAAAATCGTATAAAACCCTTGCCCATAAATTAAAAATGACCCAAATCGAAGTTTACCTGTAATTTACGTAATTTACGTCCGTTTTGAGCCATTCTTTACTTGGGGCTCGTAATATACTATTGACTGACGTTAAACACAAAACTTTTCTTTTGGTACATAATATATAATAACTTTTTACAACCCTGTAAAATAATCTATTTAATAATAAAAAAAAAATGCTTACTGGAGAAAATCCTTTTGAATGCGAAAGTTGTGGAAAAGCTTTTAGTTTATTAGGTAATTTAAAAAATCATGAAAGAACACATACTGGTGAAAAACCTTTTAAGTGCAAAAATTGTGGAAAAGCTTTTAGTTTCTTAAGTAATTTAAAATGTCATCAAAAAACACATACTGGTGAAAAGCCTTTCAAGTGCAAAATTTGTGGAAAAGCTTTTAAGCAGTCGGGTGGTTTAAAAGCTCATGAAAGAACACATACTGGTGAAAAACCTTACAAGTGCAAAAATTGTGGAAAAGCTTTTAGTTTCTTAAGTAATTTAAAAAACCACGAAAGAACACATACTGGTGAAAAACCTTTCAAGTGCCGAAATTGTAGCAAAGCTTTTAGTTTCTCAAATAAATTAAAAAGACATGAAAGAACACATACTGGTGAAAAACCTTACAAGTGTAAAAATTGTGGAAAATCTTTTAGCCGATTAGATCATTTAAAAATTCATGAAATAATACATACTGGGGAAAAACCTTTCAAGTGCGAAAATTGTGAAAAAGCTTTTAAGCGTTCAAGTGACTTAACAAGTCACAAGAGAATACATACAGGAGAAAAACCTTACAAATGTAATGTATGTAGAAAAGCTTTTAGCAAATTAGGTAATTTAAAAACTCATGAAAGAACGCATACTGGTGAAAAACCTTTCAAATGTGAAACTTGTGGAAAAGCTTTTAAGCAGTCGGGTGATTTAACTAAGCACAAGAGAATACATACAGGAGAAAGGTCTTACAAATGTAATGAATGTGGAAAAGCTTTTAGCCAGTTAGCTCATTTGAAAATTCACGAAAACATACATACTGGTGAAAAACCTTTCAAGTGCAAAAATTGTGGAAAAGCTTTTAGTGTTTTAAGTAGTTTAAAAACTCATCAAAGAATACATACTGGTGAAAAACCTTTCAAGTGCAAAATTTGTGGAAAAGCTTTTAAGCAGTCGGGTGGTTTAAAAGCTCATGAAAGAACACATACTGGTGAAAAACCTTTCAAGTGTCAAGACTGTGGAAAAGGTTTTACTCTCCTAGGTACTTTAAAAGTGCATAAAAAAATTCATTTAAAAGAGAAGAGTTATGCATGCGATAAGTGTGAAAAAATATTTATTACCAAGAAAAGTCTAATTCAGCATCTAAGTTATCATGAAGCAGAAAAAAATTCTGAGCAAAGGTTGGAAAGTAAAAGATGTTTTGTAGTATTAAATAGAATTTGAAAAAGAATACAATAAGAAAGAATCCAGCTTTAGGCTAAAGTTTTTAGCCGTAGCTTTAGAACAATAAGTTAATGTTTCTTTTAAGGGACAAGTACAGATTAGATTCGTGTATTTAAGCTTGTTTTATAATTTTTTTTTTTCGCAGCTCCTTTATTAGATAGACATGTGAAAATTTTTTTGCATAATTATTACAGAATTATAAATTACACAGTAAAAAAAATTAATACAATAAAACTTTAGTTTAGTAATTTTACTAGAAATTGTAGTAATTTTACTATTTCGTAGTAAAATGAGTAATTTAATTTTACTAGCGCAGTAAAATTACTTCAATTTGTATAGTAAAATTAAAATTTATTAATTTTTCAGCCAGATGCGACTAAATATAGCTTTAAGACTTAATTAACTTTAATACTTAACTTAACGTTTGTAATACATAATATGAACATATTTTTATTTTTTTAAATGTATTTCCAAATAAATTTTGATGAAGTTTATTAAAAATAAACAACGATCTATATGGAACAAATAAACATGATAACTTTTTTCATTATCTTTGTCTGTGTGTCTGAGGACTGAGCCTCTCTTTGTCACACAGAATAATTTTTTTGAAAAAAGTTATATGATGTTAATTTTTAGATGGAAAAAAATTTTTTTATTAAAAAATGAAAAATCTGAAAGTTCATTTCAGCTCTGCAAGAAAACAGGGCGAGCTTCATCAGTGTGAGACCCTGTTTTCTGCTTTTCACATATTGTCTACCATCTAGACATATATATATATTTTTTTAAAAAATGAAAAAATTCTATTTGAATAAAAAATTTTTTTTATATATATTTTTTATATTTTTTACAGTTTATACTTAGTTTTAAATATTTCGTAGTTTGACGACATAATTTGATCGCAGATGTGGGAGCTTTAAGTGTGTGTGTGCGTAGAAGGAGAGATTTCTTTCTTTCTATTGCTCATTCTACTTGAAATTCTCTTCCTGGCGTGTCAAAAAATGTAAGTTCTTTCTTTCTTTTAAAAAAATTTTTTTACATTTTTGTGTTTCTTTTTGTAAATTATTAAGTTTTCTGTTTGTTCATATGTGAAAAGCAGAAAACAGGGTCTCACACTGATGAAGCTCGCCCTGTTTTCTTGCAAAGCTGAAATGAACTTTCAGATTTTTCATTTTTTAATAAAAAAATTTTTTTCCATCTAAAAATTAACATCATATAACTTTCTTCAAAAAAATTATTCTGTGTGACAAAGAGAGGCTCAGTCCTCAGACACACAGACAAAGATAATGAAAAAAGTTATCATGTTTATTTGTTCCATATAGATCGTTGTTTATTTTTAATAAACTTCATCAAAATTAATTTAATTAATTTGGAACGTAAAACAGTATTTATACTGTTTTTTTGTGAATAGTATTTCCAAATATTCTGAATCTGTCTATAATCAGCAATAATAATGAAATACAAAATAATATAAAAAACAAGGACTGCAATTATAGTGAACTTACAAACAACGAGCATGGAACATGCTTAAATTTATATTTTGAATATTAAAGCCTTTATAATTTTAAGTCCTTAAGCCAAAAAAACTAACTTTAAGCTCCTAACTTCCTTATTATTCTATACCCCTTTATCGAAATTATTTTAAGTCCCTTTGACCCCCCCCCCCCCCAAATGATATGCTTAAAGTACCCTCCCTGTCTATAAACATGTTCCATTTTAATTAGTATATGTAAGTACAATAAGTTTTCAGTATTTATTAATTGATTCACTTTAAAATTCTTTTTAATTATTCTTATTAATTTTACATCAGTAATAAGATCAATGAGATCAGGAAAACTTAATGCATAATAATAATAATATTATATTTAGTACGCTCTTCACTATAAAAAAAGTCTAAAATTTCAAAGGTTTTTTTTCATTCTCCAGCATCAAAAATAATTAAAATCTTGCGCCAAAAAATTATCTGTGCAAATATACCGATGAATGCAAGATAAAAAGATTTTTTTTAATATCTTTGAAAACGTATTCATTCTGCCAGGGTGTGGACAAGCTCCGGATCACCCGACATAATTTAAAAGCCCCTAGCGCTCAACGTATTAATTATTTTTTAAATTAAATATAAATGATAGAAAATTTTTTAATTCATTATTATTGCTGATTATAGACAGGTATAGTATTCTTATAATATTTGGAAATTTGTACATTTAGAAAAAGGATTTTTTTGAATACACGAATCTAATCTGTACTTGTCCCTTAATGATCATTTTACTTTTTTGAACTTTCCCAAATTTCCTGTAACATTTTTAGAAAATTATCTATGAATGAAATTGTAAAACAGATATAAAAAAATTTTTAATCAAATCAATGTATGATATTCAATTATATTATTAACCTAATCTGCTTTTTTTATTATTTGAATATTTTCCAAATCTTTTTTCCTTTTTGTGAAATATTTTTATACGTACAAAAAACAAATTTTTGTGCTTTAAATATTTTATTTCCTCTACGGAATCAAACATCTGATTTTTATAATTAAAAAGAAGATAAAATCTCACTAGAGCAAATAAATTTTAAAGACACCCTAACGTTGCATTGATTGAATATTTATGGAAAAACTTAAATAAGTTAATAAATTTTTTTCAAAAATAAATAATTAATTTACTTAAAATTTACACATTTTTTAATACTTTTTAGAAGTTAGTTTAATTTTAGAATTAACTCCGCAGCTAAATTTTGCAACAGCCTAAAGATTTTATAAATTTTATTTAAATTTAGTACTTAAAAATATTCTTGTGATTAAAGTTTTGGGTTAAACAATTGTTCGGTATTTTTGTTAGTTTTTATTTATAGGCCGTCAGAAATAATAAAAAAATCCAGAAATTTCTTCTCCATCAGATTTTTTTGCATTAAGTTCAAGTTTAAGGTATAAAAATCTGGAAAATCAGTATCCATACACATGGATGGGTGTGCAATGCATTTTAAAATGCACTTTGCTATTTTTAATTTAATGCATAGGTCTTTTAAAATATTATCGGTCAAGATGAAATTCATGCAAAAAAATCTGATGAGGAAAAAATTTCTAGGTTTTCAGCATTTTTTTTATTATTTCTGACGGCCTATTAGTAATTTTGCAAAAAGCGCGTAAGTTCAATTCACGATTATTTATAAAAACTACAACTCTATAATGTACGGGATAGGATTTTTGGTATTTATTTATAACGAGAAGACTTCGTATTTAATGTTAAAAAGTAAGTTGCTATTTATCAATTTTTAATGTAAGTTGTTTGAAAGCTGTATACCAAGTGTCGTTCTAGTTTACTTTACTATATAATATAGAAATCTGTCGTTGTTATCAAAATTTTTCCTTCTTCCGATTTTGGTAAAAGTGGAACTTACCTTACATTTACCATTGTTACTATGGGGTACAAACTGTTTGAAAATTGTAACACTCACCTGAAACAGAAATAAAAATTAAAAACATTAAAAATTAGAATAATTACTCGAATAAAAATTAATTTTTTTTCATAAATTTGCTTTAATAAAATGAAATAATAATCTTGGTTTATAAATGAGTGATTCCATGCTATTTGGGCCCAAGTTTGTCTTATTTAAGTAATTATTTTTTCTTGAAAAGAATTATTTTTAATAAGAAATTTAACGCAAATAACGGAACAAACAAAATATTAATCGGTCAATTTCGGCTCTTGCGGAAATTAGTGTGAGCCATCATCAGTGTAATGCACTAATTTTCACGTAATTACAGATACATTTATTTATAATAATTTTTTAATGAAATAATCAATGCTTTTCAGTATTTAGTACAAGAATTTAAAAAAAAAAATTAAAATGTTTATTTTTTTAAACACATACGACCTGTTAAAACTTTGAAATTTTTGGGAAATAAAAGCCTGAGTTCCCAGATCTGGGCTACTTGGATCAAAATTCTGCTTGGCTCATATTGAAGATCATTCAATTCTAGGTGGAGGTATCGTGGGAAATTTTTCGCTAAACCTTTTCAGTAATGAGTTACAGCTAATTGTTTATAAAAAAAAAGTTAAAAATGATCGAAATTTTATAAACAATTAGCTAACAAGTAGCCCAGATCTGGGAACTCAGGCTTTTATAACCCAAAAATTTTAAAATTTTCACAGGTCGTATTTGTTTAAACAAACTCGAAACAAATAAACATTTTTAATTTTTTTTTTTATATTCTTGTACTAAATACTGAAATACATTGATTCTTTCATTAAAAAATTATTATAAATAAATATATGGTTAAAATATTTTAGTTACAAATATGCTGCGCAAAAACCACCCAGTGGTGGACAGAGCTTCCTTAATCTACGCGAAATTCAAATGTTTTAAGGTCTATAACTGACGTGGGATGCATTTTCATAAAAAATGTTATTTTACATTTTTATCTTAAAATCAAAAAATTAATCGATTTGTAGTGTTTTTAAAAAATTTTTTTTCACCCCCCTCGGGGGTCTGACCAAAGAAGTTTGATATGTAAAATTTTTTATTGGGGCCAAAATGAAACGAATACAAAACTCATTCCCAAAAAAGTGCCTAATTTCCTACAAATCATGTAATAATAAGCTCTACTATAAATTATAATAAATCTCTTCCTGTTTATCCCTGCGATAAAGCAAAAAGCATTTTTTTTTAAAGAGATAGCCAATTTTAAGTATTAGGAGTGCCTTATAACGTTCTAACTAGGATTGACCATTGTTTCTAAGGAAATGTATTTTAAAATTTTATTATTGTATGGTTTTAATATTTTCCAAATCTTTTGCGTTTTTCTTTGAAAAATTTTTATATGTGCAGAAAAAAATTTTTGTGCCTTAAATATTTTATTTGCTCTTATTTATAGTTTTACGGAATTTAACATCTGATTTTTATAGATAGATAGATAGATAGATGTTCTTTATTTGTTTTAAACAATAAAATAGTAAATACATTATATTACATATAGCAGTCTCTTTCAATATTTATATATAATATAATACAAATTAAAATTAATTAGGATTAAGATTTAAGATACTGATAATTTATATTATCACTGTCAATTAAGTATATGAGCAATTATATATTTTTTACCACTTAATTCGTTCCTGAAATCGAAAAAAAATTTTTTGAAGGCACACCGCTATGACCCGGAATTTTGGGACCCTTAAACCCCCAGGAACACGAAAATATAAGTGTTCAAGGATTCGGCCATGGATAACTTTCACAAATTTTAGATTTTTAGGTTTCTTTTAATTTTTAATTCTCGCGCCGTTGCAATTTCATTTTAGTTATTCAGGGTGATTCAAAAAGACTCAAGCAGTATTTTGACGGCTGCTTTATTATTAATATTCAGGTGACGGTCACGAATCCTACTTGTATTTTGAATCACCGAGTATTTAATATTTTTCAAAGGGAGGGGTTCCAAAGACAGAGAATACAACAATCTGTTCAGTTTAGTCCACCCTGGTTTAGTCGTATAGAATCCTCCTGGCTAGTTCGTCTCTTATAATTTTATTTTAATTTCAACACAAAAAATTCTTATAACCTGATATTAATTTGGTAGCAAATGCGATAATTAAGTACTCAAAAAGGTAAATTTTTTAATAAAATTTTTTTTCATATAAAGAAAAAAAAATGAATTGCTTGACTTGAATAAAATCAAAATTAATCGAACCACTGTTGCCAAGATCGTGTTCTTATACAAATACTTAGAAACACTGAAGTTTAATATTTCTTTGTGAGGGGATCCAAACAATGAAAAAAACTATAAAACTATATACGTGAAAAATTCTTCAACGGTTGCTTTTTGTTTTTGCAGAAACTATTTTTCATATTATTATAAATCATAAATTTTGAATTAGTTTAATTACTGTGTCCTAATATTTATTTTAAACCACGTTTTATGACAGTAAAAAATCAATTTTTAAAATAGAAATAATTCTGTAAAGCGAGGTGTTTAAAAAAATTAATTTTATTTTTTTAGGAAGTTGCATAACAAGTTTCATCGAGAAAAACAAATTAGTCATATCAACTATTAGATTACGTACTCAAAGAAAATTAAGCAAAACAGAAAATTTGCAAAAATGAATAATGAAAGTAGAAAATCTTTTAGAACTTATAAATGCGAGGAATGTAATAAGGATTTTGCCACGCTACAACGTTTAGAAGTACATTTGAGGACTCATACAGGAGAAAAATCTTATAAGTGTAACATTTGTGAAAAAGCCTTCAGTGGATCAAGTAATCTTACAAATCATAAAAAAATACATACAGGAGAAAAGCCTTTCAAATGCCAAGAATGTGGACAAAGTTTTTCTCAATCTAGTTCTCTTAAAGTTCATAAACAAAGGCATACTGGTGAAAGGCCTTACGAGTGTAAGGAATGCGCAAAAACTTTTATTGTATCAAATGATTTAGCAAAACATAAAAAAATACACACAGGAGAAAAACCTTATAATTGTGATATTTGTGAAAAAGCTTTCAGGCGGTCAAGTCATCTTGAAGGACATAAAAGAATTCATACAGGAGAAAAACCATATAAATGTAAAGAATGTGCAAAAAGTTTTAGAGCAGCTAATTGTTTAAAATTGCATGAAAGACATCATACCGGCGAAAAACCTTTCAAATGTGAAAATTGTAAAAAATCTTTTTCCAATTCATCTTCTTTAACTATTCATAAAAGAACGCATACTGGTGAAAAACCTTACAAGTGCAAAAATTGTGGAAAAGCTTTTAGTGTTTTAAGTAGTTTAAAAAAGCATGAAAGAACACATACTGGTGAAAAACCTTTCAAATGCAAAAATTGTGAAAAAGCTTTTAGCCAATCAAGTTATTTAAAATATCATCAAAGATCGCATACTGGTGAAAAACCTTTTAAGTGCAAAAATTGTAGAAAAGCATTTAGCATCTTAAGTAGTTTAAAAATTCATGGAAGAACACATACTGGTGAAAAACTTTTCAAATGCGAACATTGTGGAAAATCTTTTAGCCAATTACATCATTTAAAAAGTCATGAAAGAACACATACTGGGGAAAAACCTTTCAAATGTGAAAAGTGTGGAAAGTCTTTTAGCACACTAGGTGGTTTAAAACGTCATGAAAAAACACATACTGGTGAAAAACTTTTCAAATGCAAAAATTGTGGAAAAGCTTTTAGCCAATCAAGTAGTTTAATAATACATGAAAGAACACATACTGGGGAAAAACCATTCAAGTGCAAAAACTGTAGAAAAGCTTTTAGTATTTTAGGTAATTTAAAAAGGCATGAAAGAGCGCACTCTGGTGAAAAACCTTTTAAATGCGAAACTTGTGGAAAATCTTTTAGTGAATCAAGCAGTCTAAAAAATCACGAAAGAACACATACTGGTGAAAAACCTTTCAAATGTAAAAATTGTGGAAAATCTTTTAGTTTATTGGGTAATTTAAAAATTCATGAAAGAACACATACTGGTGAAAAACCTTACAAGTGTAAAAATTGTGGGAAATCTTTTAGCCGATTAGAGCATTTAAAAATTCATGAAATGACACATACTGGGGAAAAACCTTTCAAATGCAAAAATTGTGGAAAAGCCTTTAGCCAATTAAAAAATTTAAAAAGACATGAAAGAACGCATACTGGTAAAAAACCGTTCAAGTGTCAAGAATGTGGAAAAGCTTGTAGTGAGTTAAGTAATTTAAAAGTGCATAAAAAAATTCATTTGAAAGAGAAGCGTTATGCATGTGATGAGTGTGAAAAAATATTTATAACCAAAATAAGTCTAATTCAACATTTTAATTTTCATGAATTAGAAAAAAAGTATAAGGAAAAATTCGAAAAAAAAAAATGTTTTGTATTACTAAAAAATTTGAAGGGAATTATAGGATGAAAAATAAGATGCTACTTTAGTGCATAAATTTCATGTTTTCTTCTAGTTCCTTTTTATTTTATTCTTAATTTGCGTAAAATCTGATTTGAAAAATCTATGGTTTTTAATTGATTATTATATTAATTAATTAGAATAGATTAAAAATTGTAAAGCGCAAAAAAATAAATTTTTATTTAAATTAATGATTTTCAATTTTATTATTAACCCAACCTAATTTTTTTTGTTCAACATTTAATAAATCAGATTTAATCGGGGATAAAATTCAATATTCTTGAAAGAGTGGGAGACTATCGAAGAACCGGAAATCCTCCGTCGGTTATAATTTAATGAAATACAATAATCTCTTTAGTACATACAAGCGTGGAATTCGATCAGTTGGTACGTCTCTTAAAATTTTATCTAAATTTCGATAAATCCAAAAAAAATAAATTTGAAAGCGATTACGTTCAAATAAATTCACAGAAAGAAAGGTAAATTTTTTAATAATTATTTTATAACAGATCAAATTCATTTCATTTTTCGGTGTTAATAAAATTTTAAACAATCAAACCTAATAAACACTGTTGCCAAATGGGTCTTCTAAAACTCTTTAAAAACCTTGAAGTTTCAAATTTTATAAATATATATTAAATATGGGCGATTATTTCTCAACCCGGCCACCCCACTCTGTCCTAAAATGGTGGCAACTTAAACAGATTTTGGTTTTCTCAAATTGACTGGAAAAGGGTCTAGTTTTTTATTCTCATTTGCCTTTTCAACTTTGTAAATCTACTGTGCCCATTTTAGGCACTGAGCGGTGGCAAGTTGACATTTTAAAAACAAAAAATTGAAATAAAAGTAGATTAACAGTAAGTTTTTTGAAATTTTTTTCTCTTAAAAGTTGTTATTTATTTAAACAAAGAAAATGAGACCACTTGCGTGGTGATTGGTTGATTTCTTAAAAAGTTTTGTGGGTGCTATGTAGTTTTTAAAAATGGGTAAAAAACGTCTATTTTGACTGATGATATCTCTGAACCTACATATCCAAAATAAAAAAGTTTTAGTGCAAAAAGTTTTAGTGCACAAAGTTATTTATTAATTATTATTTTGATACATACACTGAAAAAATATTCCAGCAACCGACATTCCAGCTTTAAAAATAAATTTTTTTTTACGTCAAAGACTTAATATAAAACAATTCTATCTGTAAAAATAGATGTTTTAAAAAGAATAAATTAAATTTTTTATACTTTTTAAAATAGTTATTAATTAATTATTAATGTTAATAATATTTATTACGCATTATTTCTTTAAACTAATATTTAAATCTGATTGTTAGCAAATACTGTATATGTATAGATAAATATCCTACTTAATCCACCTTAAGAACATCAGAAATTTTGTAATTTAATTTATACCAGGGTTGTTGATTCTTTTACGTCTGGTATGGATTTAATAGTTGAATAAATGAGAAATCATATGCCTTTTACGTAAAAAAAATCCAGTTTTCAAAGCTGGAATTCCGGTTGCCGCAACTGGAAAATCCGGTTGCGGCAACCGGAATTTTTTTTCAGTGCATTTTAAATTTCAAAGACAATCTTATGCGGCTTGTAGTTGTAGGCTTCAATAAAGCCAGTTTGTATAATTATAGGAAAACAAAATATTTCATGGCTTAAAAAAAAACTTTAAATTGAAAAATTCTTTGCGCTAAAAAAATTTATTTAAAAAATATATATTTTTTCTTATTTTTTAAAAATTAGTTTAACAGCAACGCTATGAGAGAAAACTAAAAAAAAATTAAGACTAAAAAAAAATTTTTTTAATTATCAATGATCCTCCTTCAACATTTACATGTGAATCCCCTACTTTATACTATTTCTTTATACTAACACTTGCCCCTTCAATTTTCTTTAAGTGCATCAATGTATGCATAAATGTGTACATTGACCCTTACTCTCTAAATCGAAAAGTGTAAATTTTCCTTGAAATTTACACCTTTACACCTTATAAGTAGTAAATTTTAAATATACACTCTATAAGTAGTAAATTTTTATGTTTACACCTTTCGCGTATGGTGTAATTTTAAATTTACTACTTATAAAGTGTAATTTAAAATTTACACTTTACTCGATGTTTTTTAAAGTCTAACCCCAAAATTTTAAAATGCACTAATATTGAAAAAGGAGTCTTGCTTAAGTCGTTGCTTAATATTTTTTCTATTTCTTGATGAAAAGCTTAATAAGTTTTTAAATATTATTATTATAGACAGTGTTAATTTTATTAGGAATATAATTATGAGTTTGTTAGAGGTAAGTTGAAATTTTTATAAAAATTTATAAAAATAATATAAATAATAATAATTTAAAAGATTCTTCTAATAAATTGTAAAAATAAGAATCTTCATCTTCATTTTCTTTGCTCTGATTCTCTGTTGATTTGACCTATTTTTATAGTTAACATTTTAAAACTACATCCAGGATAACAATTCTTTTAAATCAAATATTGTTGCAGTAAATTTAAATCAATTAAAATCCGTAAATAATATATTTAAGAACTCTAAATTTAACTTTATCAATTTTGAATTGACTTTCAAGTATAAGTTTGAGGTTATATTATTTTTATAAATTTTTATAAAAATTTCAACTTACCTCTAACAAACTCATAATTATATTCCTAATAAAATTAGCACTATCTATAATAATAATATTTAAAAACTTATTAAGCTTTTCATCAAGAAATAGAAAAAATATTAAGCAACGACTTAAGCAAGACTCCTTTTTCAATATTAGTGCATTTTAAAATTTTGGGGTTAGACTTTAAAAAACATCGAGTAAAGTGTAAATTTTAAATTACACTTTATAAGTAGTAAATTTAAAATTACACCATACGCGAAAGGTGTAAACATAAAAATTTACTACTTATAGAGTGTATATTTAAAATTTACTACTTATAAGGTGTAAAGGTGTAAATTTCAAGGAAAATTTACACTTTTCGATTTAGAGAGTATAAGAAATAAATCAACATATCTAATTGTTGAAGGCCTCTGCCAATCTTGGTGTGCCCACGTGCAAAAGAGGTAAATAATAAATACAAATACAAAATACAAATGATAGAGGAAGCAGCGCCCTTTAAAATTTAGTTATTTAGTAATTATAAATTGATTTAATTTAAAACTTTATTTATATGTTTGTAAATTAATTAACAACAGCAAATATCTCATTAATTACCTAAATTTTATTTTACCCCCTCCACAAACTTTTGCATTCTTATTTTTAAATTATATTTTAAATTATAGTTTGGTTAGGCTGTAAGACTTAAAATTGAAACAGACTTTCGCCGCTAAATGTTAACGAAAATTCTGAAGTAAATTATGGGTAGGGGTGTGAGGCTACCCGAATGTTGGGTACCCGAAATTTGTTCGCTGGATTTTTGCAGGCCAGATTTCGTATAATGTCCGCAAAAAAATATACAAAACTTGACCCAACTCGAAACCAAAAACCTGAAATTTCGAGTAACCGCGGACCTCCAGTTATATTATAGAAATCTTATTTGTATTTAGCAGAATTTAGCGCTTAAAAATAAATAGGCGTACATCATTGGTTAATAATCTTTACGAATAGAAATTTCAAACAAACTACTTGAAATTAAAGCAGTTTTGGTCGTCGGGGATGAAAATCGATATTTTTGAAAGAGTGGGATACTTTCGAAGAAAAAACTAGTATAGCAGTGTATTTAACCGGAAATCCCCCGTCGGTTATAATTTAACGAAATACAATAATCTCTTCAGTACAAGCGTGGAATTCGTTCAGTTAGTACGTCTCTTAAAATGTTATCTCAATTTCGATAACACCAAAAAATTAAATTTGAAAGCGAACAAAATAAAGAAGTTCAAAGAAAGAAAGGTAAATTTTTTAATAATTATATTTAATCAAATAAAAAAAAAAGATTTCACATATTGATTTTAATAACATTTAAGACAATCAAACCTAATAAACACTGTTGCCACATGGGTCTTCTAAAACTCCTTAAAAACCTTGAAGTTTCAAATTTCTAAAGTATATTATGAATTCATGTAAAGTATAATATGTAAGAAGAAATTTCTTAATTCTATTTGGGCAAAACAAGTTCGCATTTTCAAAAAGAATAATTTAATTAATAAATTTAAAAAAAATTTATTTGATTTAGAAAGGGCTTTATAGTATTAAGGCTGAGTCTATATTATTATAAGCGTTGGTATGCAAATACGCAGTCGAATATTCGTATTTTGCTGACCTACGCTTTCTCATCTTCTGATATGTTCATTTTGAATCGAATAAAAAATAAAAAAATATTAATAATCTGTAAATGATAAGGAAAGTGAGACAACAGCTCTGCTTTTAGTTAAAAAAAAGTTTAGTTAAGATCAACAAAAAAATTTTTACAATAATTTTGTAAAACTTTTATTAAATAAAGGTCCTGAAGAGGTTCTTAGATTGAGAATGAAATATTGGCAATAGGAAATTAAAAAGTTATTTTGAATTTTTGATTATCCTTACTATTTGTCTAGCAAGGCCATTTCAAATAAATTAAACTTTTAAGATAACTGGACATTCCAAACAAATGTTCTAGATAAATACTATTAACCATTTTAATTAAATAAAACAAAATATACTCTTAAGAGTTGTCTGCTAAGAAATCTCCAGACAAATTTTTATTACAATTTTTGATTTGTTATAATTAAAAGGGTTAAGTGTATTTATTTATTAAAAGCAGAGTTTTCCCACCTTCATTATTCTTTACAAATTATTAATATTTTTTTATTTTTTTATTTGAATAAAATTAAAGCCATGAAAAGCGTCCATTTACGGGATTGGCTTTCAGCCGAAAAAATGACGTTCATGCAGAGCTTTTAAAGTCAACATAAAATGATTTATCTAAGCGGGTTGGAGCGCTTAATCACGCAATGAGTTTGTCCCCTGGTTATTATTTAATTTTAAAACTAAAACGAATAAAATACTATTAATTTAAACGCGTGCTACAGTTACGAAAAATCTTGCAAAACTTCAAGCATTAATTTATTTATTTTTTTTTTTTTAGGAATTTTAAACAAAGTTTGCACTTTGGTGAAAAAGTGTTTGATAAAAAAAATTGTCAGGTAATCTTACTATTCTTATAAAGATAGGCCTTATGAAAGTATAGTATCTGAAAAGACTTTGTTAGCTCAAGGGAATTAACAAATTACAAAATCACAAAAGAATACACGTAGAAGAAAAATCTTTCAAATCAAAATTTGGGAAAAAGCTTTTAGTGACTTAAGTAATTTAAAAAATCATCATCTTCTCTTGTATTCAGGATTTGATTTTGGAACTCTCTTCCCTAAGAAATTCGTCTGTCAAGTTCAGTCGATGTCTAATCAAGATAGACAAACGTAAATCAAATCTAACTTAATAATTTTAACTTTTTAATATCTTTTTTCTCATATTATATTACCCTACATAAGCAACCTCCTTTATCCACAGCGAAAATAAAGTTTTGCGTTTAACGTTAATAACCATATTTTCTTGCCACTGACTAAGAAAAATCGTATAAAACCCTTGTCCATAAATTAAGAATGACCCAAATAGAATTTTACCTATAATTTACGTAATTTACTTCCGCATTAAGCCATTCGTTACTTTTCTGAACACGGGCTCGTAATATCTCAAAACTTTTCTTTCAGTGCATAACATATAATAACAATCTACTTAATAATAAAAAAAAAATGCTTACTGGAGAAAAACCTTTTGAATGCGAAAGTTGTGGAAAAGCTTTTAAGCATTCCAGTGACTTAAAAAGTCACAAGAGAATACATACAGGAAAAAAGCCTTATAAATGTAATAAATGTGGAAAAGCTTTTAGCCAATTAGGTAATTTGAAAATTCACAAAAACATACATACTGGTGAAAAACCTTTCAAATGCCAAAATCGTAGAAAAGCTTTTTCCCAATCAAGTTCTTTAAAAATTCATCAAAAAAAGCATACTGGTGAAAAACCTTTCAAGTGCAAAAATTGTGGAAAAGCTTTTAACCAATCAATTCATTTAAAAATTCATCAAAGAACGCATACTGGTGAAAAACCTTTCGAGTGCAAAAATTGTGGAAAAGCTTTTAGTATATTAAATAATTTAAAAAATCATGAAAGAACACATACTGGTGAAAAACCTTTCAAGTGTCAAGAATGTGGAACAGCCTTTAGTATTTCAAGTAATTTAAAAAACCATGTAAGAACACATTCTGGTAAAAAACCTTACAAATGCGAAAATTGTGAAAAAGCTTTTAGCCATTCAAGTCATTTAAAAAGACATGAAAGAACACATACTGGTGAAAAACCTTACAAGTGTAAAAATTGTGGGAAATCTTTTAGCCGATTAGAGCATTTAAAAATTCATGAAATGACACATACTGGGGAAAAACCTTTCAAGTGCAAAAATTGCGGAAAAGCTTTTGGACAACTAACTGATTTAAGAAGACATGAAAAAACACATACTGGTGAAAAACCGTTTAAGTGTCAAGAATGTGGAAAAGCTTTTAGCCAATTAAGTTCTTTAAAAAGTCATCAAAGAACGCATACTGGTGAAAAACCTTTCGAGTGCGAAAATTGTGGAAAAGCTTTTAAGAATTCAAGTGACTTAACAAGTCACAAGAGAATACATACAGGAGAAAAGCCTTACAAATGTCATGAATGTGGAAAAGCTTTTAGTGTCTTAAGTGGTTTAAAAATTCATCAAAGAACACATACTGGGGAAAAACCTTTTAAGTGCAAAAGTTGTGAAAAATCTTTTAGCACCTCAAGTAGTTTAAAATGTCATGAAAGAACTCATACTGGGGAGAAACCTTTCAAATGCAACAATTGTGGAAAAGCTTTTAGCCGTTTATCTCATTTAAAACTGCATGAAAGAACACATACTGGTGAAAAACCTTTCAAGTGTCAAGTATGTGGCAAAGCTTTTAGCGTTTTAAGTAATTTAAAAAGACATAAAAAAATTCATTTGAAAGAGAAGTGTTATGCATGTGATGAGTGTGAAAAAATATTTGTAACCAAGAAAAGTCTAATTCAACATTTTAATTTTCATGAATTAGAAAAAAAGTATGCGCAAATAGTGAAAAACAAAAAATGCTTTGTTTTATTAGACAGAATTTGACAAAATATTAATCAGAATAAAGCTTTATTTTGTAACAATAAGTTAAAGTTTTTTTTGGTGTTCATTGTGCTTTTTAAAAAGTAAATTCTTTTTGCATTTTTTAATGCTCATAAAATTTTTGTAGTCTTAAAAAAAATTAATGAATTTTGCTTGGTTATTATGTTACTTAATAAATGAAATGTTAAAATCGTGAAAATTATAATTTCTTTATAAAAAATTTTATTACTATGCAACTTCTGTAAATCTCTTTCTGTATTTTACATAAAATAAAAAACAAACAAATATCAAATACAGCTAAGTAAATATCATTTTTATTCAAATTTAGGCTCAATTTGTCATTTTCTTGCTAACCCAAACTATTTTATTTTGAAATAATTTCTAAATCTTTAACGTTTCATTCGAAAATTCTTAGAATACTATACAAGATAGGATTTAAGGTATTTATTTATAATGAGAAGACTTCGTATTTTATGTTAAAAAGTAAGATGCTATATATTTATCAATTTTTAATGTAAGTTGCTTGAAAGCTGTAAACCAAGTGTCGATCTAGTTTACTGAAATCTGTCGTTGTTATCGAAATTCTCCCTTCCACTGATTTTGGTACAAGTAGAACTTACCTTACATTTATCATTGTTACTATGGGGTACAAACTGTTTGAAAATTGTAACACTCACCTGAAACAGAAATGAAAATTAAAAACATTAAAAATTAGAACAATTACTCGAATAAATATTAATTTTTTTTCCCTTAAATTTGCTTTAATAAACTGAAATAATAATTTTGTTTTATAAAAGAGTGATTCCATGTTATTTGGGCCCAAGCTTGTCTTAAAAATATTTTTTCTCAATTTTCTGTACGTTGTATGTTTCAGGTCATTTGCAATCATTGGAGCAGGAAATAAAATAATATTTCTTTCAGTTCCAATTTTTTATGCATTGAAATTTCCCTCGAATTTGATTAAATAAAAATCTGACTTCAGATTTACATTCGCCGGAAAATTTAACATGGCGATTCAATCAATAATTGTTTCTAACGAGAAGAAATTCAAAAAAATATTTTAAACTTTGGATGAGTGATTTGATTCAGATCTTTCTTCACTTGTTTGCTAATAGTCATAGATAGAAAGCAAGTAAAAAAGAAATGAAATTCAACATGTATAAAAAAATTAAATTTTAACAAATTCATTTTTAAACACAAAGTAAAAACTTCAAAAACTAAAATTAATAGTTAGTAGTTATACGTTCTTTCTTTTAACAGCTTAATCTTTAAATTTATATTAACATCAAATTATAATTCATCTCTTCCTGTTTAACCCTGCGATAATGCAAAACATTTTTTTTTAAGAAATAGCCACCTTAGGGGTGCCTGAAAATCTAAAATTAGTTAAATTTATTAAATTCTTTAAAAATTTATTATAAAATAATATTATTTTATAACCAATAATTTTTAAAAATTTAATAACTTTCACAAATTTTAGATTTTTAGGATTTTAATTTTGAATTCTCGCGCCGTTGCAATTTCATTATACTTATCGAGGGTAATTCAAAAAGTCAAGCAGCGTTTTGTCGGTTACTCCATTATTAACATTCATCTGACGGTCACGAATCCTAATTGTCATTTTGAATCATCTAGTATTATTAAATTATTTTTCAAAGGGAGGGGTTCCAAAGACGGAGAATACAACAATCTGTTCAGTTTAGTCGTTGGTTTAGTCGTAGAATCCTCCTGGCTAGTTCGTCTCTTATAATTTTATTTTAATTTCAACACAAAAAATTCTTATAACCTGATATTAATTTGGTAGCAAGTGCAATAATTAAGTACTCAAAAAGGTAAATTTTTTTTAAATAAACAAAAAAAAATGAATTGCTTGACGTGAATAAAATCAAAATTAATCGAACCACTGTTGCCAAGATCTTGTTCCTATACAAATACTTAGCAACACTGAAGTAATATGTGAGGGGATCCAAACAATGAAAAAAACTATAAAACTATACCTGAAAAATTCTTCAACGGTTATTTTTTGTTTTTGCAGGAACTATTTTTCATAATATTATTGTTATAAATCATAAACTTTGAATTAGGCGAATTACGGTGTCCTAAGATTTATTTTAACCTACGACAGTAAAAACTCAATTTTTAAAATATAAATAATCCTTAAAGCGAGATATCAGCAGTATCTATAGCTACAGCGTTTATGATTTACGTATTTAATAAAATTTTTTTTTTTTTTTAACACTTCGGGTATTAATAAAAACAGTATGCATTTCCAGAAAAGATTAAGAAAATTACTTCAATACGAAGCACTTATAATACCAAAGATTCGTTTCCTATTTTACGTCTCAAATTTTAGAAATTTTACTTTGTAAGGTAATGGCTACTATAAATAATACAAAATATAACTAAAAGCACACCTACAAAGTGCTTTTTTCCCGTAATTAAAAAAAAAAATAAAGAAAATCAAAAATTTTATTTAATTTAAAAATTAAAACAAAAAAAATATTACAATATAAATTACAGAAATTGCTGTAAGACTTCTAACATATTGTTTTTTATTTTTTTAGGAAGTTGCACAACAAGTTCCATCAAGAAAAAAAAATTATTTATTACCATTTATTAGATTACGTACGAAATAAATAAAATAAAATAACCATAACGAAAGCAGAAAATTTATTTAAACTTATAAATTTGAAGAATGAAATAAGGATTTTGACAAGTTATACAAGGTTTAGAAGTACATTTAAGGACTCAGATAGGACAAAAACCGAAATATGATCAACGTAATAAAGCATTTACAAGTTCAAATGGTTTAAGAATACACAAAAAAACACACCCAGAAGAAAAGCCTTTCATCCACTAATATCAAGAATGTGGAAAAAGTTTCACTCTATCCGATTCTCTTGCGTTTCATGCAAGAAGGCATACTGGAGAAAGGTCGTATGAAATCTGTAGAAAGACATTTTTTTCATAAAGTATTCTGAGTAACCATAAAAAAATACATGCAGAAGAAAAATTGAGAAAAATCTTATAAATGTAAGGAATGTGATAAGGATAAGGCTTTTAGCAAGACATTTAGTGATTTTTTTAGTTTCATTAGCATGCAATTACCTAAAGCAGAAAGGCGTTTTTAGTGCAAGAAATGTGGTAAAAGTTTTCATTAATTAAATGATCTGACTAACCATGAAACCAAATCCACGAGGGAAAAATTCTACAAATGTAAAACATCGGACAAGGATTTTTAGTCAAACAAAGTCTTAAAATACAAGAGATGAATAATCATACTGGTAAAAAATCTTATAAATGCAAGGAATGTGGAAAAACTTTTAGTTTCTTAAGTAATTTAAGAAGACATGAAAGAGCACATACTGGTGAAAAACCTTACAAATGTAAGGAATGCGGTAAAAGGTTTTCACTTTTTACAAATCTTAAAAACCATATTCGTATTCACTTTGGTGAAAAACCTTTCAAATGCCAAAATTGCGGAAAAGCTTTTAGCCAATTAGAAAATTTAAAAAGACATAAAAGAACATATACTGGTGAGAAACCTTACAAGTGCGAAAATTGTGGAAAAGCTTTTAACCAATTAGGTCATTTAAAAATTCATGAAAGAACACATACTGGTGAGAAACCTTTCAAGTGCGAAAATTGTGGAAAAGCTTTTAACCAATTAGGTCATTTAAAAATTCATGAAAGAACACATACTGGTGAGAAACCTTTCAAGTGCGAAAATTGTGGAAAAGCTTTTAACCAATTAGGTCATTTAAAAATTCATGAAAGAACACATACTGGTGAGAAACCTTTCAAGTGCGAAAATTGTGGAAAAGCTTTTAGCCGAATATTTACTTTAAAAAATCATCAAAGAACACATACTGGTGAAAAACCTTACAAATGCAAAAGTTGCGAAAAAGCTTTTAAGGTCTTAAGTAATTTAAAATCTCACGAAAGAACGCATACTGGTGAAAAACCTTGCAAGTGCAAAAATTGTGGGAAAGCTTTTAGGCAATCAAGTCAATTAAAAATTCATGAAAGAACACATACTGGTGAAAAACCTTTCAAATGTAAAAATTGTGGAAAATCTTTTAGTTTATTAGGTAATTTAAAAATTCATAAAAGAACACATACTAGTGAAAAACCTTTCAAGTGCAAAAATTGTGGAAAAGCTTTTAGTTTATTAGGTAATTTAAAAAGTCATGAAAGAACACATACTGGTGAAAAACCTTTCAAGTGCAAAAATTGTGGAAAATCTTTTAGCCGATCAGGTGATTTAAAATGTCATGAAAGAACACATACCGGTGAAAAACCTTACAAGTGCAAAAATTGTGGAAAAGCTTTTAGCCAATCAATAAATTTAAAAAGACATGAAAGAACACATACTGGTGAAAAACCTTTCAAGTGCAACAATTGTGGAAAAGCATTTGGTGACTTAAGTAGTTTAAAAAGACATGAAAGAACACATACTAGTGAAAAACCTTACAAGTGCAACAATTGTGGAAAATCTTTTAGCGAACTAGGTAACTTAAAAATTCATGACAGAACACATACCGGGGAGAAACCTTTCAAATGCAATATTTGTGGAAAATCTTTCGGCCGAATAAATCATTTAAAAAGTCATCAAAAAATTCATACTGGTGAAAAACCTTACAAGTGCAAAAGTTGTGGAAAAGCTTTTAGTTTATTAGGTAATTTAAAAAGTCATGAAAGAACACATACTGGTGAGAAACCTTTCAAGTGCAAAAATTGTGGAAAAGCTTTTACCATCTTAAGTAGTTTAAAACGTCATGAAATAATACATACCGGTGAAAAACCTTACAAGTGCAACAATTGTGGAAAAGAATTTGGTGACTTAAGTAGTTTAAAAAGACATGAAAGAACACATACTAGTGAAAAACCTTACAAGTGCAACAATTGTGGAAAATCTTTTAGCGAACTAGGTAACTTAAAAATTCATGACAGAACACATATCGGGGGGAAACCTTTCAAATGCAATATTAGTGGAAAATCTTGCGGCCGAATAAATCATTTAAAAAGTCATCAAAAAATTCATACTGGTGAAAAACCTTACAAGTGTCAAGAATGTGGAAAAGCTTTTAGTGAGTTAAGTAATTTAAAAGTGCATAAAAAAATTCATATAAAAGAGAAGCGTTATGTATGTGATGAGTGTGAAAAAATATTTATAACCAAAATAAGTCTAATTCAACATTTTAATTTTCATGAAATAGAAAAAAAGTATAAAGAAATATTGGAAAATAAAAAATGCTTTGTTTTACTAAACAAAATTGAAGGGATGAAAAATAAGAGGCTACTTTAGCGCATTAATTTCATGTATTTTTGTTAAATTCTTCTTTTTCCTTTTTATAATTCTTAATTTGCGTAAACACTTAATTAAAAAATCAATAGTTTTTACTTGATTATTATATTTTAATGGGGTGAAAATACCCCCAATTTCCCCCCCAATTTACCTAAAAAATTAAAAATAACCTTTTTTGCAAATTTAAAGGGATCAAGTAGGTATTTTGGGTCGCTAAATCCGAATCTGACGTCAAAAATCAAGTTAGAGGAGTGTAACACCCGTATTTTAACCCTTTCAACCCTTAAAATTCAATATTTCTTAAAAACCGAATTTTAAAAATTTTAATTAGATCTAGTAGGTATTTTGGACCGCTAAATCCGAATCTGGCATCAAAAATCAAGTAAGAGGAGTGTTACACCCTTATTTTAACCCTTTCAACCCTTAAAATTCAATATTTCTTAAAAACCGAATTTTAAAAATTTTAATTAGATCTAGTAGGTATTTTGGACCGCTAAATCCGAATCTGGCATCAAAAATCAAGTAAGAGGAGTGTAACACCCTTATGTTAACCCTTTCAACCCTTAAAATTCAATATTTCTAAATACCGAATTTTAAAAATTTTAATTAGATCTAGTAGGTATTTTGGACCGCTAAATCCGAATCTGGCATCAAAAATCAAGTTAGACGAGTGTAACACCCTTATTTTAAATCTTTCAACCCTTAAATTTCAATATTTCTTAAGAACCGAATTTTTAAAATTTTATGTTATGCAGATATGATAATTTGAATTCGCAGTCCCAATTTTATGATTTTTTAAAAAAGTTTATTTTAATGTTAAATTTGAAGAGCCATTTCTTAAAAACGACTCAAGAAGTTGAGACGAGTAAAATCCATTTTTATCAGAAATTTAAAATTTGGCAGAAATTTTAAAAGAGGTCATTTTTAGCTAAAAATTAGTATTTGATTAATTGGTTATAGGAATGAAATAAAGAAAGATAAAAAATTGCGGTTTACGGCGTTTGAAAGGAGCAGTTACACAAAAAACATGGGATCAACCAAAGGGTTTGGTTATTTTATGAGGTTTTATTAAAAAATATCTTCTTATAAAACTTTTAATTTTAAAATTAGTTTAAAAAATTCTAGAAAAAAAACCAAAAATTGTAAAAATCCATACATGTTTTATTTTCCCTTAAACATTCTCCATTATTTATAATACAAATATTTAAATTCCTTACAATTCTATATCTACAATACCTAATTTCGTAATAAAAATTTAAAAAAATCGTTTATTACCAAATGTAAAATTTGAAGGGTTGAAAGGGTAAAAAAAAGGGTTTTACACTCCTCTAACTTGATTTTTGATGCCAGATTCGGATTTAGCGGCTCAAAATACCTACTAGATCTAATAAAAATTAAAAAAATTCGGTTCTTAAGAAATATTGAATTTTAAGGGTTGAAAGGGTTATAATAAGGGTGTTACTTAAGAATGTTATATGTTGTAAGTTACAACTCCTCTAACTTGATTTTTGACGTTAGATTCGGATTTAGCAGCCCTAAATACCTACTAGCTGCAGTAAAAATTAAAAAAAAAAAACGATTTTCAAAAAATATTGAATTTTAAGGGTTGAAAGGGTTAAAATAAGGGTGTTACACTCCTCTAACTTGATTTTTTATGCCAGATTCGGATTTAGCGGTCCAAAATACCTACTAGATCTAATAAAAATTTTTAAAATTTGGTTTTTAATAAATATTGAATTTTAAGGGTTGAAAGGGTTAAAATAAGGATGTTACACTCGTGTAACTTGATTTTTGACGTCAGATTCGGAATTAGCGACCCAAAATACCTACTAGGTCCCTTCAAAATTGCAAAAAAGGTTATTTTTAATTTTTTAGGTAAATTGGGGGGGAAAATTGGGGGTATTTTCACCCCATTTAAATTGCGGAAATTTTTTTTTCCAGTACTTTTTCCTGAGGTCTTCCTAAGAAGATTTCACTTGGTTTCAGCTGCGTTCATCCGGTTTCGTAGAATCGATGGGTGGGTTCACAAGGGAAACCCGACTATAAAGTTTATGTAGAATAATTAAAAATATACTTCGAAATATACGTGATGCGAAATTATATCTAAAATTTCTTTGTATAGATATGCTTTATTGATATTACATAAAAATAAGTAAAGGCCAGCCGTGGCCGAGTGGATTAAGGCGCGCGACCTATAGTGTATATACGACGACATATTTATTTTGCACAATTTTTTTTTTGCACATCAAAATTCTACACCCATTTTTTCGCACAATCCTATTTTCCACAGGTTACTTTATGCACAGATAAGTTTAACACAGGGAAAATTAAACAGACATTTTTTAACACAAGATTTTTCGCACATACAAATTTGGCACGTCAATATTTAACACACATCATCGAACACAATTTATTAAACACAATTTTTTTTTGGCACGCAGCGATTATACACGAGAAAAGTTTTGCACAGATTTTTTATACACAATCTTTTTGGGGTTACATTAAACACAATTTTATTTACACAAGTATCTTTCGACACATTCATATTTAACACAATAATTGTTTTACACAACAACTTTGTACACAACTCGGATTTAACACACGAACTTCTTGCACAATCAACATTTAACACAAACACTTCTTACACTGTGTAAGATATGATTGTGTATAACGTTGATTGTGTAAAATCGTTTAGTGTAAAACTGGAATTCGTTAAAAAATGCAATACGAAAAAATATCGGTTTAAATATAGGTTTAAAATTATTTTCCTGCGCTAAAAATAGAATTTCTCAAAAACAAGCCTTAGTGGATGAAATTTGAAATCCGATAGGAAAAGTTTGCTTCAAATGTTTGAACAAAATTAAATAAAGCCTTTGGTTTTACAGTAAATTTTTAATACCAAAAGTAGATGATAATGCATTTCATCCATCTATAAAAAATAAAATGGACGACAAACTAAAAACGTATGATAATCCATTAATAAAAACAAATTTTTTGCAATTAAATTATAATATTATTTCTGAAAATTTCAGCAGAAACGGAAGGTAGGTGAAATTTTTAATTATTTATATCAATAGTTATTACATTTAAAAAATTTGTCATTTTTTCATTAATTACGAATGCAAATGCAATTGCATTGAATATTTATCAAAAAAATGGGGTTTAGAAAATTGGGAATTACTATTAACCTATTAACGCCTTACCGACCTTTCTTGGACACTTGTATTTTTTGGTAATAAGAATTGCATATTTTAGGCTAAAAAACTCAACTATTAGGGTTAGTAACAATT
Organism: Anagrus nilaparvatae; assembly: GCA_022575985.1. NCBI lineage: Eukaryota > Metazoa > Arthropoda > Insecta > Hymenoptera > Mymaridae > Anagrus > Anagrus nilaparvatae. The sequence continues at coordinate 3,849,074 of JAKSXM010000246.1, read as the reverse complement.
TAACATTACAATTTAACATTTTTAACGCCTTAACACCGACAACCCCTGCGAAATGAGATATTAAACCCTAAAATGGGGTAAGTTTTCAAATAATTTTTGTTATGCGTGAGATTTTACATATGGTAACAACTTAAGTTTTCTTAAGAATTATTTTAAAATTTACCCCACTTTAGGGGTTGATAACTCATTTCGTAGAGGTTTTAGCGAAAAACGGGCTCCGTAAATGAAAAGAGCAACCCAAATCACCTACTCTGAGTGAGTATTTCAGCCTAAAATATTCAATCTTTCATTTATGTATAAAACTCATCCCTTTGCTAACTGAAGACACTCCCAGGGTATGTTACAATGGCTAATACATGCGTAGTTATCTTTCAACTATTTTTTGGGGGTCCTAGTAATAATTTTTTGTACTAAAAAAAAACTTTTTTGCATTTGGTAATAACTTAAGCTTCTTTAATAATTATTTGAAGATTTACACCACTTTAGGCCTTGATGTCTCATTTCGTATAGGAAAAGTTTACTTTAATAACAACTATTTTTTAAGTTAAATTATAATATTTTATGCGAAAATTCAGCACAAACGGAAGGTAGGTGAAATTATTTATTTATTTATATAAACTATTGATTCTATTCATTGTTATATAAGAATAATAAATTGGACTTTGAGAATTTGAAATTGTATCATTAAATATGGGTTCGAAAATGTGTTTAAGCGTATAAAAGTCGAATTCTACGATCGCAAATTTTTTTAATGTAGTGATTAACGCTGAAATTTTTGTGAAATTTTAAATTCTGGTTCAATAGCTTTTCAAAAGGCCCTTTTATATAGATACTTGTACCTAAAATACTTTTGGACTTCTGCGTTAATGCCACAGATATTTTTTATTTTTTACGATGATGAAATAAAAAGCGGCTCTTGTTGTAAAATTTGAAATGAAATAAAATCAAAGCGTTTTGAAATTTCTCTCTTAAATTGTCCACCAGAATCGTTTTAAATTCAATTGTGGCTCTAATTTTCAAAAATTATATATCACTTTAAAAAGTAACTTTCTTAGATTTACAAAAAAAATAGAATTTTTTCGAAAAATTAGTAAATTTTCAAAAAATTTTGTAAATATTCGATAACAATCGTCAATTTACTAAATTTAGTATATTATCGGAAAATTCGAGAATTCAAAATTTTGCTTTGTGAATTTACGAAAAAAGTTGTAAATTCAGAACTATTTTTTTCATAAATTTACAACGAAAATTATCGAAAAAAAATTGTAAGATATCAATTTTTCTTGCGAATTCACAAAAAAAATCGAGAATACTAGAATTTTTTGTTAATATACTAAATTTATAATTTTTTTTTTTTTTTTTTATTTTTTATACTTAAAAAAATATTTACAAATTTTTTCGGAAATTTACTAATTTTTCGAAAATGCAGTAATTTTTTTGTTTATATAAAAAAGTTACTTTTTACAGTGTACTTTTGTGGAATGTTTGTGGAAAATTCTTCGATATTTTGTGGCAAATTATTCGCTAGAAATAGAGATACGGCTTTCAAGAATGCAGCATTTATACCATTGGGGTGAGTAAAACAAATTTAATTTTAAAGAATATTATGTATTTATATACATTGTTATTATTCACTTTTAAGAATGAGATTTTCATGAAATGAAGCTTCTTACTTTTTTCTGCTTTATTTCCCTTACCATTTTTTTTAAAGGTACGTTGGGTGAAATGTTTTTACCATCAAAGTTTAGAGCGTCTAACAGAATTACATATAAAAAACATTTTTAATCATTTGTTTATTCTAAACTAAAAAGTATATTCTATTATGTGATCATATTTGACAAAAGAAACTATTTTAAAGAGGATCCGAAACATTTAGTGTTTATAAATATTTTTAAAATTACTAGCTCTAAATTCATTTTTTAAAAGTACTGCCTGGACGTCATTTTGGTGCGCTTAAGCGTATCAGAGCCCTGTAATTTTTCTCACCGTCCCATTAGCTTAATTTTAACTTAAATAAAAAAAGAAAATTAGAAAAATGATCTATGAAAAATTCTGCAGAGGCGTTAACTCTCCTTTTTCACGGAAAACTTTTCTAAAACAGCATAATAAATAAAAGAAAATTCTGTATCAAAAAATCGTCTGCTCCGCGCGTTCGTTTACGGGATTGGCTTACAGCTTAAAAAATGGCGTCCAGGCAGTACTCTTAACAACGCGTTCTCTTAACTCAGAGAAGCCGTTTACAGCAAAAATGGAATTAAGTTGGCTAACATGAATCGGTTGGTACTGGTATCTTTTTTAAAAATATTTTTTCTTTGCACGTGCAGCAGACAATGATAGCAATACAAACAAGATACTGGTATTAACCGGTTCAAATTAGCCAACTTAATTCCATTATGCTATAAACGGCTTCTCTGTTTTAACTAAATATTTTCCACGTTTATATATTTGCGTTGGCGTTTATTACGGCGTTTAAAAGGTGACTCTAACACCAAAAAAAGAGAGCCAACCAGAAGTGTTTTGGTTAACATCTGAGGTTTTTGCGTTTCATTGAAAATTACCAAAAAAACCTATTTCATAACATTGAGCCCGGTGTTTCTAGACCCTGTGGGTCCATTGGAATGAACAGATGATAATCGGCATGGGTTTTCAACATATTAAACTCACCCAGAACCATCCCCTAAAGATAAGGTAAATATTACATTATTCTTTCGATGCAAAAGGGGGTGATATCTTATTTTCTAGGGGTTGTTTGTAAAAACTGACTTTAGAAATGAAAATAGTGGACAAAAATACCTACTGAATGACAATTTTAGCCCAAAATGTTCATTTTTTCTTTTATGCTACAAATCCACCCCTTACCCTATTCAAGGGGTTGGAGATAAAAATTGGTATGCATTCATTTTTTTTTGTGTTCCAGATAGTCCCATATTAAGTTTTTAATGCCATGAAACATTTTTTGTGTCCATTATATTAATTTTAATGACGTCTAAAAATTATAAAAAAATTACCCCACTTTTAGGGGATGATATCACATTTTCTAGGGGTTATACGTTAAAACGGACTTCAGAAATGATAAGAGCAGCCCCAATTACCTACTAGGTAACATTTTTAGCTCAAAATATCAATTTTTTCATTTAAAAAAATTCTAATGGCTTGTATGTGTCGATTGGGCGTTAATGGGTTAATAGGTTTACTTTGACCCAAAAAAACCACATTGGCCCAAAAGGACTACATTGGCCCAATAGGTTCACTTTGGTCCAAAAGGACCATATTGGCCCAAAAGGTCCATTTTAACTTAATAGGTTTACTTTGGCCCAAAAAAACCACATTGGCCCAAAAGGACCATATTGACCCCATTGATAATGATTGGCCCAAAGGTCTCAGGCGACGTCAGCGGCAGCTGCGGCGGCAGCGTTTCTAACTTTATAAAATTATATAGAGATATAATACAAGAATAATAAAACAAAGATCTTAATTTTATTTGAACAGATTATTTATATGGGTAGATTTAAATGAAGTGAGGGCGATTTGTACGGTCGGGTCTTCAAAACTGCCCAAAAATGTTTTTTTCTGAAAGTACTACCAAAAATCTAAATAAAAAAATAGCAGCTTTCAAAAGATCATTTTTTACAAATTTCGAATTTCCCGCCAAGACACGTGACCAATTAAAAATCTGACCAAAAATTTGAATTCTGTGGGAAATTTACATAAGGGTATATCTTTTAGTGTTTTTAAAAGCTTTCATGTTAAAGTAGCCAAATTTTAAATTAAAAGATTAAAATATCTAATTTTTTAAGGAATTTTTTTATTTTTTAAATTATACCAAATTATTCAAAATTAATCAGAAAATTCTTTATTATTTTACTGTTTTAACATGAAAGCTCTTGAAAACATGAAAAGATATATCCTTATGTTAAATTTCCCGCGGAATCCAAATTTTTTGTCAGATTTCTGATTGGTGACGTGACTTGGCGGGAAATTTGAAATTTGTAAAAAATGAGGTTTTGAAAGCTACTATTTTTTTATCTAGAGCTCCCAAAAAGCAGTGTCCGATTGAAATTTTTTTTCGCCAAAAAATATAAGGTTTAAGGAAAATTTTAAGCCTGGTTACAAGATTTTTCACTGATAAGCATTTGAGAAATCGACTTTTGAAAAAAAGGCCTATCTTAGCTATTCCTCGCGCATGCGCTACTCAAGAAATCTACTATCCGGACCTAAAAGGAAAACATTTTTCATGCTAATGTGAGTTTTTTACAGCAATAATAAAAAAAATTATGACTCATTTTTCTTACATTTTTTACGACAGTAAAAAAAACTAAAATGGCTGCCAAAATCGAGATTTCGCTCTGGGAGGCTAAAAATTGGGCTGACTACTTATTTTTGGTAGTACTTTCAGAAAAAAACACTTTGGGGCAGTTTTGAAGACCCGACCATACAAATCGCCCTCACTTCATTTAAATCTACCCATATATATTATATTTAAATATGTTACTTTTAAGTATACATAAAGAGCCTAATCAAACATTTTTGGAATAAAAATTTAGACATGAAAAAATAAATTTTAGGCTCAAATGGGCACCTTATAAAATTTTTGAATTGTCCTTTCAATTTAAATAAACGTTTTCTATAACAGCCCAGCCACACGCCACACTATGACTTGAAATTGAAATTAAAAATGAAAATTGAAAAATGGGATTTTATTGATTTTTGTTTACTTTTTCAATCATTTATAGACATTTCGATGAAAAATAAACTCTAAACTTAAAAAAAAAACTTACTTTTCATTATTAGTAAAACTGATTTTTGTTTCCCCAAAAGAAATACTTTTATTTTTAGATTTTTGATGATTTCTAGGCTAAAAATGTAAAAAAATGAAGAAAATCCTAAAAAATATTCATTTTTATTAAATTTTTATAATCAATTTTAATTATTTTGTCAAATTGAGATGTATCATTCTAAGGCTACCAAAATAACTATACCCTTGTAAAATTTCCTGCAGAATTCAATTTTTTGTCAGATTTTCATTTGGTCACGTGACTAAGCGGGAAATTAGCAAAATAACTAACAAGTCGAAAATGAGAAAATTGAAAAATTCACTAAAATCACCATTACTCTCTTATATCAAAAATTACCCTCAGGAAAATTTTGTCCATGATATATATGAACTTTTGGAAAAATTTCAGAAGAAAAAATTTTTTTTTCAGTGGGAAGCCTTTCGGCAATTTTCACTTAAAGCTGTCAAATTTGAGGCAGAAATTTGAATTTTCCCGTGAATGGGCACAGAATGGGGAAAATCTGACTGAAAATTCGAATTCCTCATCAAATTTTACATCGAAAACCTTTTTTTTTTTTTATTTTTTAACGTTTTCCGGAGCTTTTTTACAGAACTTTCAAAAATGGTGGCTGAGGAGAACAATTTTGCCAAAAAACTTTAGAACAGCATAACTCTCTTGAACATCCATAAAAAACCTTCAGATTTGGTGAATCATCTAATTTTATGTAGTTTTTTCAAATAAAAACAATAGTTTTTAATTCTGAGACCTCGCGTTCCATTTTGTGCTATTTATCCATGGAATTACCCTTAATAAAAATCAATACATTTTAAAAAGTGCGGCTTCCCCTTCCACCGATTTCTTTTCAATTTCATTTTTAATTTCAATTTCAAGTCATAGTTTGGCCGGGCTGTAAAAAATAGCATTGATAAAAAAATTTTTACAATTATATTAAGATTTTACCCTATACTTTTTCTTTTTTTCTAGTGGTTATAGTTAAATATTGATGGGAAAGTTGTGCCAATTATAAAAAAATTTTTTTAATCCATTAATGCCTAATCATTACATTAAAGGTTTTCATATATTTTTATAGTAATTCTTTGGGCAGATCCGTTAAAAACATAAAAAGATAAACTTATGTAAAATTTCCCACGAAATCTAAATTTTTTGTCAGATTTTTAATTGGTCACGTAACTTGACGGGAAATTTAATTTTTTTTAAAAATTACTTTTTATAATAATAAAATAAAAATTAAATTTTAAAAATAAAAATACTATTTTTTTCCAAAGCTTTCAAAAAGCAATAACCCATCAAAATTTTTCTTTCGCCAAATCACGATGGATTTGATGCTTGATAACCTGAAAGTTCTGGCACTTCAGATTTTTTTGTTGGAGTGGTCTTTTAAAATGGCGCAACATTCTATAAATTTTTTTTTAGGGAGGTTTAAAAAAAGCCCAAAATTACCAATTTTTTAATTTGTTTATATTGCTGCCAAAATTGTAATTTTTACAAGAATGGCTCTAATAGGCCTCAAAAATTTTCTGCAAGCTTTAAGTTTTAAAAAATTTTTTACTTATCTCTTTTCAATTGTTTGCTTGATAGATATGATAATTTAAAGTCAGAGACCTAATTTTAGGGTTTTTTTAAAAAGTCAATATTAATCTTATGTCTTTGAAAAGCGGTATCTTGCAAACTATTCAATGCAAAGAGGCGCGAGTAAAAAGTTTTTGGAAACGTTAAGCTTGTAGAAAGTTTTTGAGACGTGTAGATCCCATTTTTTATCAAAAATTATAATTTTGGAAGCAATATTTATTTGGACAAAAATGGCCTATTTGCTTTATTGACAATAGCGATAGCGATAAAAAATTGCAGTTTTCGGATATTAAAAGGTGATATTCATACAAAATAAAAAATGATACAAATTCGAAGTATTTTAGTTAACAAGAAAGAATGCAGTCTTGCATTGAATACCTAAAAACCTAAAAACGCTATTTTTCGTAATCTTCAATGTAACACTGCAATCTCGTATGTTATTTAAAATACTTCCAATTTGCCAAATTTTTTTTGTATGAATGTACCTTTTAATCTCCGTAAACTGCAATTTTTTATCGCCAATTCTCTCATCACCATTGCTATTGTCAATAAACCAAATGGCCATTTTTGCCCAAATGACCAATTGTTAAATTTCTTCCAAAATTAAAATTTTTGATAAAAATGGGATCTACTGACCTCAAAAACTTTAGTTTCCGAAAACATTTTATTCGCCTCTTTTCATTGAATAATTTTCAAAATATCGCTTTTCATAGTCACAGGATTAAAATTGGAATCGGATAGCCAGGATAATTTCCTATGAGGGCCTAAAAAGAAAAAATTTAATGCGAATTTTTTACAGAAAAATAAGCAAAATTATCTCTAATTTTTCTTACTTTTTTTATAAGAGACCAAAACATAAAAATGCCTTCCAAAGATTGAGATTTCGCTCTAGGAGGCTAAAAATTGTTTTGGTGACCTATTTTTGGTAGTGTTTTCAGGGAAAAATAAATTGGAGCAGTTTTGAAGACCCGACCCTTAGTTTCACTCTCACTTAGTTTTTACCCATATATTAAAAAATTATGTTCATAATAAAATGAAATTGTATAAAGAGATATTTTAAGAACTGGTTTTAGGAATGAAAAAAAATAAAAATAAAAATAAAAAAAAAAAAAAAAAAAAAAGAGACATACAAGCTGTAATAAATATAACTAAGTCTACTTTTTATCAAATTAAAAAATATTAAATATTTACAGAGACATAATATAATATGAGATTTTTTTTGTTTCTTATAAAAAAAACCAAACTTTTATTATATAAATAATATATATTGTTCAAAAAAGATTGCTATATAAAAATATATACAAATATAATGAAATTATGTATGTAAAAGAACATAGATTAATTTAACATATTATAAAAACATTTTTTATCACATAAAAACTATTGAAATAAAACAACTATTTACTACTTATTATTAGCAGAGAAGATATATACAACTTATATTATATCTTCTTTGTAATTAGTGAGGTATATATTTTAATTATAATAAAATATATATACATATTACTATTTTGTTTAATAATTTTTTTTAGAAAAATTTTTATTATTTGTTTTTTATACGTATATTTAACATAAAAATTTCAGTAAAATTTTTTTTTTTTTGCTAAAAAACATTTATCTGTCTTATTAACTAAAAAATAAAATCTTCATAATATTAAATTATTAGTTGTTTACTTAAAAATAAAAACTTATTTTTTCAACAAAAAAAAAAAATATATATATATATATACCTATTTTATAACTACTGTTTAACATTGTATTACAACTCGTTTATAATACATTTTAATAATTATATTTAATAATAAAAAAATATCTGAATCTTTTACCTAATAACAAATTTTTTATTTATTTATGTAAAAATACTGTATATTTTTTATTTATTTATAAAAAAATACATTTTTTGATTTTTTTTATTTCAAAAATGAATAAGGTTTCATAACTTATATCTTGGCGAGAAACTAAAAGATAAATGAAAATATTATTAACTGACCATTTTTCTTTAGCGGGTAATTTATATGAATATATGTTAATTAATTTTTAATATGTTATTTTTAGTACGTCTATTTATTTTAGTGCCAGTAATTTCTTGAATTTCAGGACTGTTATTTTTTAGTGGTATTGATTTCAATATTTGAGCTTCATTTCTGTTTTCAGTATTTGTTTTAGTATCAGTAATTTCCTCAGTAGCTTTAGGGCGGTCTACATCATTTATTGGTTCCACTGATTTGAATACTTGAGGCTTATTTATAATTTCAGCATTTGATTCTACTTTGACAATTAATTTATCATCAGACCTTGTATTAATTTTATTAGTACCAAATATTTCTGATAAATTTCCATTCTTCGTAACTAGCAAATATTTATTATAAACAATCTTATCTTTAATTTCTTTAGATCATTAACTGGGAGACTTGTTCAACCAGTATCTAATAGTTCCAAATGATCAAAAGCTTTATTGAAATTTTTGACACTTGATACTTTCAAATCAATATTTTTGTCTTTTTTACTAGTTTCCTAATATTTACTATTTAAAGAAGTAAATCACTTGATCAGAAATAATGTGCTCCAATATTTCAGTAGCTTTATCAGAGTCACTAAGTATTTTCTCAATATTTTTATCAAATACCATTTCAACATTCTCAATAATCTGCCTTTTAAATTATTACAATGTCAGCTGGTGTTAAATTTTCGTCATTTTTATTAGTTTTTTCAAAGTTACTTTCTGAAGGACTTTTAATTGCTTGATTAATAAAAACGTGCTCCAATGTTTCAGTAGCTTCATCAGATTCATTAAGTATTTTTTCAATCATTTTATCAATCCCCATAATTTTTTCAGCATTTTCAAGTATCGCAAATTCAGCTGGTTTTTGTCAACACAATTTAACGTTGTTCAATATGTTAGAAACATTCAGCATGAGTAAATTTTATTTTTGGAGAATATTCTTGATGTTTGTTTAAATCCTGAGAATCGCACTCAACTTTACTACAAGCAACTTCTGCAGGTGCATTTTCCTAAATTAATAAACCTTTAAATAAATTATTTTGTGCTTCAATTTGTTTTTCATGAATTACAATCTCATTTAAAATTTTATCATCCAAATTAATTTATTTAATGGAATCTTAAAAAGATTCTTCAACATTACGAGTAGATTCATTAAAAGTATTAAAAGTATAACAAATACTAGAATTTAATAGCTTAAGAGATTCATTCTCTGATACATCAGCTAAATTTCTAATAGGTTCTGGTTCTCTATACTCTAGGTCAATGGCACTATCTTTTGATAAATTTGTATCTTCTGTTCTTAAATCTTGAAATTGATGAGTCAAAATATTCAAATTTATTGACTTAGAAGTTGTATTGTTACCTATAATTGTATAAACTAACTCTTGTCAATTATAAAAAAGTTTTACGATTTCATTTTGAACAATTTCAAAGTTTAGTTCGTAATACTCAGATGTCGTAATTTCTAAAAATTTATGATTAGCTTCTTTTGACCATGATTCAATACCTTCAGGGAATTTCAAGGAACAAAAATTTGATTTGATTAATCCAGTATTACCATAATCAATGTAGACTACTTCAGTTTCATTATCATTATGAGATAATATTTTGGCTTGATATCATACATTATCCTCAATGCTCTTAGCTGCTATTAATATATCTATTTCAAAATTTTAAAGTTTAACGATATTGTATCTCCTTCTGTTAAAATATTGAGAATGAATATTGTAACTCAATTGGCAGCCATTTCAACAAAAATATCAAATGCTTTACCAGGCCATTCTACAATATTTTCTGGTATGGCCAAAGAATATTTTCTTGATAGGAGTAGAATATTTGCTGTATCATCAGGAAACTTTTTTATGCTACCAGTTATGCTTTCATTGCCGTAATCAAGTGATCTAACTAAAACATCACCTTTTGAACAATCAAGTACAGTAGCACGTTACCAACCATCTTCTAAATAAGCAACTCAAAAGTAAACCATTGTAAACGTCTTCTACTGGCTCAAACATATTAGCCCTCAATAATCTATCTTCAGTCATCTCTAAATCGCTCACCCATTTTTCTTCTTGTAACCAAAATTCATTCAAAGATATGGAACATGAGATAAACACAGACCATGGATGATAAGTTGACTCTTCTTCTTCTTCAGAAGTTTCTATAAAGGATTGGATTCTTGAAGCAGTTATGGCATGTTTCTTAAATCTTAAAATTTCACTGACACTCTTTCCATTGCTAATCAAATCAACAGTAATCAAATTTGAATGTAACATTAAAATTTCTAAAAAATATTCTACATTTGTTACCTGTTTAAATCTTAGACAAGCATCTTAGCTTCAATCATCTAAAGCTGGATCGATGTTTAACTTGCATAAGGTGGTGTGTTTTATAAGATCCCTTAAATAGTAAACCAGTTGAAATAATTAAATAAATACCACCAAAGTCTATAAATTCAAAATTAGTGATATCGGCATCTGAATCAATAACTTGTGCTTTATACCATATTTTATCAATGCTATATTTGACCAAACATTTTGAATTTTTTTGTTAAACATCAGTTACGTCATTAAAATTTATTACTGAAGATTGTAATTCACTATGTAATTTTATTATTGTATCTAATTCTTCCGTACATTGCACCCAAAATTCTTGCGGATCAATAAAATGAGAAAAAACAATTGAATGTTTTTCATTTAGTGCTATATTGGGTAATTTTCATAAGTCGTACATTTCACGGCAGTGCAAAAGATTTCATTTATAGATGTCAAATTTGAGTAATTGGAACCATCAATAAATAAAATAAATTTTAGCTTCTATGCATTGAAGTATTGTTGCTCTGTAGAAATTATTATCGCTTATAAAAATAGCAATAACTGATAAACTAACCTAAGAAATAAAAAAATGTATCAATTTTACCTTGTAAAAAATTATCTAACTAATAGCTTACTTATAAGACCTTGTCAGCTGGTTGCCTATTCAAATAGATTTTTTGTATTTCTTCCATAACCTTTCTAAAATGATCTTCTTTGTTGATTAAATGACAGAAGAATTTTCCTGGATTTTAAAAGTAAACTACATTGATATCTTTTTCACCTAAAGTAATTTCTTTAATCAAACATTTATCAGTAAACTCAGCATATTCAATTTCAGGATAAATTTTTGTACTTTCATTGCAAATTTTTCCGATTGCTTTATTTTGGTTATATCTTGATATTATTGCCATGAATAATTTTCAGAAGGATTTGATATAGCCAATTTTCTTCTTTACTGCCAGTTTACTTTCTTCAAGTTTATTAAACTTTCTTCGTCATCAGTCCATGCTGCTTTAGTTGGACAAGATAATTTAATTTACTCTATTTAAAAACATAGCATGTGGATTTCAAATCGAACTCTATGTCTATACATGACTATCTTTATTTTTCTATATATAGTAATTAAATGCAAATTATAATTCAAAGTATAATAATTATAGGATTTTAAAAATATAAAAAAATTTTAAAATATTGTATACTTGCTCCATATTATGTAGAAAAGTAGTAATTTTCAACTCATAAAAAACTCCAAATATAACTCCACTCTTTTAATTTAATCACAAAAAGTAAATTTGCAAAAATATAGGAAATATATGTATTTCATGCAGATTTAAATCAAAAAATAAAAAATAATTTATAAATAGGTATTTATATTAATATTTTAATAATTAATATTTTGCAGAGCAGCGGAATTCTCAGATAACATCATTGATAATATAATTATATTACTAACCTAACCTAACATGTTGGATAGTTACTACGCATGCGCAATAAGTTTAAAAGAAAAATAATAAAAAATTTATTAAAAAAACAACATACAGATAAAAAAAAGGATAATTAATTTTTATAAATATAGGTATTAATATTTTGCAGAGCAGCGGAATTCTCAGATAACATCATTGATAATAATTATATCACAAGCCGCAAGATCCTAACATGTAATTAACGTGGGATTACTGGGATAAATAGAAAATTCGCACGACGCTTATTAAAGGAGATTTATAAGGAATTATAGTTTGCGCTCTCCTCCGGCTTTTATTTTTTTGATATCTCAAAAACAAATTTCGCATTCTCGAAAACGCGGAATTATGTGCAATTTTTTGATATCAAGCACGACATTGCACACTAAAAAAGAATTGGTACGATGGAGGTGGTTACAGTTTTATCGACCTTTTTTTCATTTTTTAATAAATCCATTCTTTGGACATATAAACTACAAATAATTATAATAATTTTATTAATGATAAAAGAATGATATACTTCATTTTTAACCAAAGGATCAAAAGAAAAGAATGGTCCAGATCGCACGTTAATTACCATCCAAGGCGAAGCCGAGGGCGGTAAACTGCAATCTGGGTCATTTTTTTAACATGGAACATGTTTATAGGGAGGGGGTACTTCAGAACTTGAAAATTAAGGGGGAGGAGGTCAAATTTGTCCTATTTAAGGGGGGGGGGTCAAATAAGACTTATAATAATTAGGAGACTTTGAAAAATCTGGGCTTAAGGACTTAGGATAATACAGGATTATATACTTAGAATAATATCCATTTAGAGACTTGGAATAATTAAGGTTTAGGGATTTGGAATAATATCGATTAAGGGACTTAGAATAATTCAGGTTTAAGGAATTAAAATAGTTTAAGTTTAGAATCTTAACTGCTAGTAAGGACGCGTCCTAGTAAGGTGATAATTTCAAATTATAAATTTAGAAGATTGTATTGTAATGTTGAGTAACATTTGTATTATATCTATTCCTCATATGGAAGTAAACATGTTCCATGCATTTAGGTTGTGTTTACACAAACCGGTTATAAGTTTTTTTTTGCTCCCACGGATAAAATGCAATATTTCTTTCTAAGTGGAAAAAAAATGCGTTTTTTTCGATCACGACGTGAGGCGTAAAAAGTGTTTTCGACCCCCTAGGAAGAAAAGTTTATAAAAGTTAAATTATAATATATATTTTATAAAATTTGGAAAAAACAAAAAATAAATCAAATTTTTAATTTTCATTTAAATAATTTGTCAAATTTTGATAATTAGAAAATTTTGTATATAGCATATATAAAATTAATCTTTTTTTCTATTGTAATTTTATAAACTTAATAAATTATGTATTTCAAAAAAAAAATAAATAGTAAAATCTATAATAATCAATAATTTTTCAATTTTGTTTATAAAAAATAAATGTTAAGATTATTATTATCTTTTAGCGCTCTTTTAGTAGGTATAAGCGCTTCTTAAAAATAAAAATAAAAATTGGTACAAATTTACATCAACCGCGAAAAGAATAATATTTTCCAAACAAATGTATATAAAAAATTTTGAATTTGTATTTACCACGTATTTACAGAACAACTCATATTCAAAATCTAGTTATACGCATGCGTGATCAGACTACAAACAACCATGATTTCTGGTTCTTGTGTCTCAAGGTATAGAGCAATTAGAAGATCTTAAATTCATTATAATGGAATTAATAATGGAAACTAATTTAAATAGTCCTGATATTGTGGTAATATTAAATTGATGCCAATATAGTTTCACCAAATTACATATATATATATTCGTAATATTTAAGTTGATAGTATAATAAAATGATAAATATTTCAGGTCGCGAGGGGCCGTCAGAACAGAATAATATTTTACCATCAACATTTCAAATTGTCAAGAGACCGAAGAAACCGTTCTGTGTATCATTGCTCATCAAGAAAGCATGGTTGCCAAGCTCTTGTGCAAGATAACGTAGTCGGAGTATTTGTGATAACTCAACATAACCATGGCCCAGATCCTGATGGTTATAGAATTTTCATTATGACTACATTTGTCTCAAATTTGGCAGAATTACATCTACAGATGACAATACTTGAACTCCGAAATCATTTTGAAGTTCAGTAAGTAAAAATTTTTTCCTCTAAAAAATATTTGACTTGAATTAAACTTTGTAACTATAAGAAAGTTTTATTTTTTTTAAAGGTTTCCACACTTTAGTCACTTACTGGATCAAGAACTTTTTATTGTATGTGTAAATAGAGGTAGAACAGGAGCTCAAAACCATTAGATATATCTTTCAAAAATAATAAAATTCTTTTTATAAAAAAATAAGACAGAGATCTGAAACAAAACAACAGGTATCTGTCTTATTTATTGATATTATTGCTATGTAAAATTATAACTGATAATATTTTAGAATAAAATTTCATAAATCAATTTCTAAAATTTATGTTTTTAAAAAATTCTAAAAAGTCATTCATAGAAATCGTTCAATGTAACTCCTGGAAATTTACAACGAAAATTGTTAATTTTCGAAATAATTTTTTAATTTGTAAATTTACGAAAAAATTAAAAATTTCCAATTTGTTTTTATAAATCCACAAATAATTTTCATTTCATAACTATTTCTCGCAAATTAAAATTTAAAAAAATGTTAATTCACAATTTTTATTGAATATTGATTAACCCTTCGCAATTATTTTTTTTGCAAATTTACATAAAAACATTTAAAAATCTACAATAAAAAAATTCAATCAAACACTCAATAATGAGCAAGAATGCGTTTAAATAATGTAAAATAGACTTTTACATAATACATAACTCTTCCTTTTAAAATTGCCTCTTTTTTTAACAATATATAAAAAGGCATGTCATTGGTCGAAGTTAACCGATGCAGAGAGCAGCACCGTAGTTCTTCTTCCGCTTAGATATTTTAGAGTACAGGAAGAAAAGGTTCGAAAAGGTTCTCAAAGGGCTACCGGTCATTTTTAATTTCAATCAAATTTTTAATTAATAAAATTAATAAAAAGTTCAATTAAAAATGAATTACTCAGTTGCCGAGCAAGAAATATTAAATGCAATGGTATCTCCAGAAATTGTAGTAAGTTTTTAATTAATCTTCTTTTAATAAACCTTACAAATAATCTTTAGTTTTATGCATTAATTTATCAAAAAGGTTTGATTAAATAAAAAGTAGCCGAAGATTATTATTTAACTTTAGAGTTAAAGATATTGTTTATTTAACTTTAGTGATTAATATATTATATTATTAATTATGTTAAAAATGGTACCTACTTTTTTTTATCAAAAAAGTATCATAATGCTCGTCATAATGTATTTACTTGTGTAAATTTTTTGTTATTTATTCTTTTTTTTAATTTTTATTTTTATAATAGTATGAATAAACAGCCTCTTTTTTGTAAACAAAATTTGTGCACAAAACTAAATTTATAATTATTTGCGTTTTTCTTTATAAGCTCTGTTTTCCTTTCTCGATTTTTCCAGTAAAGGGTTTTGATTTTATACAGGAAATGAATAATCACAAATATTTTAGAAAACAGATAGTTTAGAGAAAAACGTATAGTTATAAATATATTACGTTATATATAAATATAGTTTTATGCATAAATTTTATTTACGAAAAAAAACGTTTTTATTAATAATATTGTAGGAATTAAAATTAGAAAAAAAGAGTAAATAACAAAAATTTAAACAAGTAAGTACATTGTGACATATATAATAAAAAAATTATGCCCCTGTTTTAACTTAAAATAATATCTTTAGGCAAGGCTACTTCGCGCGTTCAGTATTCGAGTGAAAATTTAAAATTTATTCAAGAGTCCTGTACTTACGCCATTTTTTTTCAAAATTTTTATGTCATCGTTTTTTTATTAAATTAAAAATTTTTTTGCATCAGGTAAAAGTAGGGCGCGTTCATAGTGAGTACAAGTGACCGGTCGATCGATCAACTGCTATCGATGCTATCAAGGGTACTAAAAATCGCATCGTTTTTTTGACCCGGGTAGACCTACAGATTCCTGGGGCATCCAGGGGATCAAATCACGACCCAGGCTCAAGATACGAGAAAATATTTTGTCAGCAGATCCCATCTAAAAATTTTTTGATATTATGACCGGTCACTATATGAACGCAGCCGTATTCTTGCATCCTTTATTCTATTTACAGATTTTGGCATAAAAACTTTTTTAATGTAATCAACAATAAGAACATGAATTGGTCAAAAAAATTTTTTAGTAAACTTTCTTCGACAAAAAATTTTTCTGATAAACTCATGTCCTTATTTTTGATTAAATTAAAAAAAAATTCATGCCTAAATATTGTAAATAGAATAAAAAATGCGAGACTATACTTTGTAAGTAAGACTACTTCGTAAATTTTTCACGAAAAATTGAAAATATCAATTCATTAAAAATGATAATTTTTTTCTTTTCTATTCAACTTCAAGCTTGTATAGAGTACGTGCAATTAAACTTACATTGATATATTATTTAATTAATTTATAATTAACTTTTAAAATTTATAAAATCACGCGGGTCGAGATAAATACATTACAGGCTCAAATTTTATTTGGGGTTTCCATCTCTATAATTTTTACTCAAATACTGAGCGCGCGAAGGAGCACCTTATTTAATTTTTCGTTCATTTATTATTATTATTATTATTTTAAGTAAATAACTTGCAAATTTTAGGTCAAAGAGGGACGAGCCGGAGTTGCTCAATTTTATTTTTTAGGCTATCGGATGAAATACCATGAAAATGACCACACCAGACTTCAATGCTTTTCAGGATGTCCTGCAGCAGCAGTTATGATAAATAACATGCCAAGATATATTCAAAATCATGTACACCCAGACAACTGGCCTGATATACGATATTGGTCGATGATAAATTATTTAAAACACTTGGGTAATACATACCCGGGCTTACCGACGAGAACTCTAAGGGAATTATTCCGACAAGTGTAAGTACTTTTTTTAACAAGTATTATATGGGTAGATTGACATAAAAAATTAGAATTATTTGATTTTAGTATTTAATCAATTTTTAAAAATTTTATGGCTAATTAAAAAATAAACTTTGAGAAATTAGCATTTGAAAATACCCTTTAGTTTTTACGATTTCCCGTGTTTCTTCTTGATTTTTTTAAAAAGTTGATGCTTGACTAAATTTGTGATCTGCAAAACAAATATTTTATAGGTATAGCTCCAAAATTAAAAAAAAAAAACTTTTTTTATCATAGATTCCCCAACTACCATTATCTTTTAAAATACGGCCAGCTTAATTACGCAATCCAAGTCGGAAGGGATAGGAGAATCCCACAAAACATACCTAATGTTATAGATGTACATCAACCAGGTAAGATATAAAATAAAATGTTAATTATTGTATTTTAAAATTAACATTCTCATGATTGTGTTGTTGATTTTTTAGATAGAGAATTGATAGAAGGTGACATAGATTTACTTCTAGAATTAGATCAAGTGGAGATAGCAATAAATGTTGCACCGAATGAGGTGGTACTTAATAATATACCACCTGATCCAGGTAATTATTTTGCTAACATGTTCGAATAATAAATCTTAAAGATACATAAATAGAGCGTTAGATAGATAAATAGAGACCTCGATAGAGACTTTCTCAGTTCCTTGAGAATTGAATTAAAACAAATTTATTTTAACTGATACAACCATAATGTAACTTATTGTTAGAGATGTTTCATATTATCTACTTCTTTCTATTTAGTGACGTAGATACAATAATTATAATTTATTTTTAATTTTAATGTAAAAATGTAAAGGTTATTAATTTTTCTAATATAAAAAGATAAAAAATTTAATTCTTTATTATTAAAATTGCAGAATTAATGATAGTTGATGATCTTATCGAACTTGGCGGTAAATAATTTTTTTAATAATTTTTTTTACTGTAATTGCATTAAGTGTAAGTTTATGATATTTTTTTATTGAAACAGATTGCCAAATTTGCTTTGATGAAGATAAAGAAAGGCGTAAGTTGATGCCCTGCAATTGCAGATTGGCCTGCAAAAGATGTTTGCAGGAATGGCGGGATCAGAATAATACGTGCCCCTGGTGCCGCAGGGGAGTATCCTATATTTATCCGTACTGTTTAGAATAACTTTTCAATAAGTAATTGTTTATGCATTTTTTTAAAACTTTTTACTCATATACTTTTACTTTCTTGCACGCCTTTTATAATTATGATCTATCAAAATAAATCTTTTGTATAGTCTGGTACTTACATTTATTATAATTAAATATTTATATAATATGTTTATTTTAAAAAATATTTAATAAAAATTATTTTTTCTATAAAGAAATGATGTACCTATTTTTTATTAAAAAATTGTGTTTGAACAGAGAAGTTCTAGGTCCGAGAGTAATAGGCATCATTCAACAAAAATAAAAAGAGAATAGAGAGTTTTGCGTTTTCACGGAGAAAAACTTACAACCGGTTTGTGTAAACACATACATGCATACATTTTTAGAAACTTGGCATACTGATTAAAAAAACCTTTTTGAGCTACTATAGTTTTAGAAAAATGGGATTAGAAAAGATTTTAATAAAATTGCGAAATTAGCTTCAAATAATTTACAGAAAAGAGAAATTATGTTAGTTATCTGGAAAGGTTTAAAGTAAATTATTTATATAATATACAATTAATTAATGAAAATAAACTTTAGCAAATATTTCTCTTATTTATTGTTTATATTGAATACTATAAATACTTCAAAAATGCGAAACCTAAATAAGTATAAGAATCTAATATCAATTTTTAAATAAGAAAAAATATAATGATTGTGTGAAATTTAAAATAAGAAATAAATAAAAATAGAAAATAGAAAATATTAACTTTGGGCATTTGTTTTCAATTTTTTTTCAATTATAATAATTTAATGAATGTGTAAAATGATATGATAAAATCTCGTTATATGAATATAATTATTTAAAACAAATGAAGATTTATTTTTTTAAATAAAAATAAAGTATAACTAATGACGAAAACAATGATTTGAGATATTTGATCTATTGTGAGTTATTAAGATGTGGATTTTGAATCAGTCAAAATGTTTCAAGCTATTTATAGTTTTTTAGTATTGAGTTGTTTTTATTTTTTCTTCTATTGTGCTTAAGTATAAAAGTATGGAGAAAAAAATCAATTTTTAATGAAATCCAATATTAATTTATATAATAATAATTTAAATAAAATTAACTGTGAATGTGCACATAGGTATTTTTTTGACCAAAATGAATTTATGCCATCTTGAGTTTGTTCTTTTAACTGTAGATTCCAGTGTATATCTATTAAAATGAAATGATTTGCTCCAAATAAATTCAAACCAACTTCACCAGCTGTTAGCGAACAAAAAAAAAATATTCACTTTACTCTTTAAATTATTTAGTTTATCAACGACTTCCTAAAATAAAATAAATCTTACTAAATTTTTAAATAAATAAAATTAACATTTTCTATTCATTCTTATACCTGTCAGTTTTTCACTTCAACTTCGAAAAAATTCCTTTTGATAGATATAAAATGGGCTACAAATAAAAAATTCAAGATAATCCATGAATAATTACATCTTTTTCTGAAGTTAAATTATAATACTTTATGCCCAATTTCAGCACAAACGGGAGGTAAGTGAAATTTTTTATTTATTTATATCAATTATTTATTAAAAATGCAATCGTATTGAATATTATCAAAAATTAGGAATTATCAGTAAGTGAGTTATTTCTAAACTTCCGTTTAGAATTTGTGGAATTATTTCTACATAATATGTTGAGTGTAAAAAAATCTTTTCACTACTGTGCTAAATAATAAGTTTTTGTGTTCGAGTGTTTAAAACCAAGAAAATATCCACCAAAAAATTCTTAAATTTAAAAAATATAATAAATTAGTTAACAAAACTATTTCTAAGTTCTGGTTTAATTACTTTTTCTTGTTAGTGTCCAGAAAGTGCGTGTTTTCTGGCCGCTGCGCTATTCGAAAAAACGCATTTTCTTGACACTGAGCAAGAAAAATTATGTTTTGTCCTTGGCCACAAAAAAAGGATGCCCCAAATCGCAATTTACGTGCGATTTGGGCCATTCTTTACTTTTGTGGCCATGGGTAAAAATATACTATTTAAAAGACTCATAGATATAGCTACTTGTATACCTAAAATACTTTCGACCTCTTGCGTTAAGTCGCAGATGTTCTGTGTTTCTTATGACGATGAAATAAAAAACGACAGTGGTCAGAAAATAATAATTTTAAATTATGAATTAGCTTAATCCAATACGGGAGCCGTATAAAATAGTCTGTTAATACGGCATATTACATACGGCTCCCGTATTTTATTTATTTATGCCGTATGAAAATCCGTTCAATACAAAACCACCTATTTTTACGGGCATAAAAATATACGGCTCCATATTTTTCTCATACGGGCCCGTATTCATACAGAACCTGGGTAATTTATATTTTCATAATGCCCACGGCTCAGTATACGTATGAGACCTAGGTATTTTCATATTATCAACGGACCCGTATGGGTATAGCACTAGAGTATTTTCTTAATGCTAACGGATCCGTCAGCATTATAAACATGCCTACGTCTCATATGCATACGGTTCCGTATGCGTATAAAGCTAATTTCTTGAGGTTTAATAAAAAAGTATTTTTATGCTTTTGTGAAAAAATAAGAAATTTTTGGTCATATTTTAAACTAAAATAGCATCTAAAACATTAATTTAAGAATAATTAGCTGTTGGTACATCGAAAATTAAGTGAAATACAAACTTTAAAAAAAAGAAAAAATTAAAATCCATGCGCTTTTGTTTAAAACACCAAGTTCTTAGGAACTGTGATACCGTTGATAGTTCCTTTTCCGTTCCGGTAAAGGCTTTTTGTAAGAACGGTAAAGGCTTTTTTGTCATATTTTAGCCACAAATTTTTTTTTCAACTTAAAATTTTGTTAATTTTTATGGTGAATGGTCAACAACTTTTTGAAATACAAACTTTAAGACAAAAAAAATTGTAAATTCTTACTTCAAACATGACACTATTTTTGCAATAAAAATGAAAATGAGCGATATATCATTAACATTTTTTTTTTTTCATATTAAACTATTTTGGAGAATAACATTTTTAATTAGTATTATAATCAAAATATGTATAGAACTGCAAATAAGAATATTCTTAGATTGTAACGCACCTACCTATATTACTAAATTTATAACTTTACGAAGAAATTAAAATAGCCAGCTTGATTTTAAGGGCGCTCTGTCCACCACTGGGTGTTTTTTACGCAGCATATTTGTAACTAAAATATTTTAACCCATATATTTATTTATAATAATTTTTTAATGAAAGAATCAATGTATTTCAGTATTTAGTTCAAGAATATAAAAAAAAAATTAAAAATCTTTATTTGTTTAAAAAAATACGACCTGTTAAATTTTTGAAATTTTTGGGTCATAAAAGCCTGAGTTCCCAGATCTGGGCTACTTGAATCAAAATTCTGCTTGGCGCATATTGAAGATCATTCAATTCTAGGTGGAGGTGTCGTGGGAAATTTTTCGCTAAACCTTTTCAGTAATGAGTTATACCTATTTGTTTATAAATTGTAGAGCATTTTTAACTTTTTTTTTATAAACAATTAGCTGTCACTCATTACTGAAAAGGTTTAGCGAAAAATTTCCCACGATACCTCCACCTAGAATTGAATGATCTTCAATATGAGCCAAGCAGAATTTTGATCCAAGTAGCCCAGATCTGGAAACTCAGGCTTTTATGACCCGAAAATTTCAAAAATTTAACAGGTCGTATTTGTTTAAACAAATAAACATTTTTAATTTTTTTTTTATATTCTTGTACTAAATACTGAAATACATTGATTCTTTCATTAAAAAATTATTATAAACAAATTTATGGTTAAAATATTTTAGTTACAAATATGCTGCGCAAAAAACACCCAGTGGTGGACAGAGCGTCCTTAAAGGAGTCATTTATAGTAAAAAATTTTTTGTGTAACAAAATACTTGACGCAATTTTATAAGAAATTTGTAATATACCTATGTTTTAAATTTTTTAACAATTCAAAAATATGTCCGAGTATTAAGTCCGGCCCTTCCCTACTCCAAAAGCAAATTGTAGCTGTGAGACGTCGATTTTTATAACTTTAGATCCGGCTTGAATTACAAATAATTAATAATTTTTCATAAAATATAATAATTAACATTAAAAACCATTTAAAAATTAAAATAATTATTTACAATATTTATTTTAATAACTATTTTAACGAATCAAAGGCTATGCCCGGATCTATATAGTGAATCGGCCCACGAAAGATATTTAAAAACTAATTGTATTAGGTCAAAGTAGACCTAAAAAAACTTGGATCCTGAGGTTTATAGACCTCTAGGTTCCTTCGGCTCTGATTGGCAGCCTATTAATGACAAAAAAAAAAGTACATTTTTAACGACTTTTTAGTCAACTTCCAGACTCTCCTGTGGTAAAACAAATCTGCCAAAATGGTCTTGCAACCTCTCATTCGAAGCGTTATACAATAAACTTTTGGATGAAATGACTTTAGGAATTAATTTTAGTTCATCGTTTTGATTGGCCGGCCAAAAACCGCCCAAAATAGAAATTTTTTTTTTGAAAATTTGAACTTTGGCAGCGGTTTAAAAAAAATTGGGGGATATGCACATTTTTTTTATTTTTTTAATTTTTGACCAGAAGCCTAATTTTTCATTTGCGACCACCCACGCTAAGATTCTTATGGGGCAACATGCTTAAAAATTCAAAAAACTTAATTTTTTTTTCTTCATTTTTTTCGATTTTATTATATATACCCCAGTCAAAATACTGGTTTAGTTGTATTATCACTGGCGAACACCAGGTTTGCTCTATTATAGGTTTTTTGAATCGCTGAACACAAAAATCGGGGTCATTTGGCAGAGAAATTGGGGCTTCACCCTTCAATTTGCAAAAACTAACCCCAAAAGGGGTTTTATTTACATATTCGCACTTTGAGCGCTTAGATTTGCACCATACGAGTTTTTTGGGTCGCTGATAAAGAATTTCGACTTATTTTTCGTAAATAGTTAAAATTTTACCCCTACATTGTCTAAAACTACCCCCGAAAAGGGGGTGTTTTTGCTATTTTCGTACTTTTAGGATCCAGGATATGCTGATTAAGATTTTTTGGGTCGCTAATCAAGAATTTCGACTTCTTTATCATAAATAATTAAAATTTCACCCCTAAATTGGCTAAAACTACCCCTGAAAAGGGGGTGTTTTTGCTATTTCCGCACTTTGAGCGTCCAGGATATGCCTCCATATACGCTTTTTGGGTCGCTAATTAAGAATTTTGATTCCTGTTTCATAAGTAATTATTCTTTCACCCTTAAAATAGCTGAAAATACCCCTACCAAGAAACCTGAATGGACCTAACCTGGATGCTCAAAGTGCGAAAATAGTAAAAACACCCCTTTTAAAGGTAGTTTTAGTTAATTTAAGGTTGGAATATTAATAATTTATGAAAAAAATGGAAATTCTTGATTAGGGACCCAAAAAACCTATTTGGGCATATCCTGGATGTTCACAGAGTGAAAATAGCAAAAACACCTCTTTTATAGGGTTATTTTTAGCTGCTTAAAGGTGAAATAGTAATTATTTATGAAAAAGAAGTCTAAATTCTTGACTAGCGACCCAAAAAACGTATATGAGCGTATTCTGGACCCTTAAGGGTGAAAAAGGAATCGAAATTCTTTATTAGCGATCCAAAAAGCGTATATGGGGGCATATCCTGACGCTCTAAGTGCGGAAATAACAAAAACACCCCCTTTTCAGGGGTAGTTTTAGCCAATTTAGGGGTGAAATATTCATTAAATATGAAAATGAAGTCGAAATTCTTGAATAGTGACCCCAAAAATCTTTATGAGCATATAGCAAAAACACACCCTTTTCGGGGGTAGTTTTAGCCAATTTAGGGGTGAAATTTTAATTATTTATGAAAAAGAAGTCGTAATTTTTTATCATTGACCCAAAAAACCCGTATGGTGCAAATCTGAGCGCTCAAAGTGCGAATATGTAAATAAAACCCCTTTTGGGGTTAGTTTTTGCAAATTTAAGGGCGAAGCCCCAATTTCTCTGCCAAATGACCCCGATTTTCGTGTTCAGCGACTCAAAAAACCTATAATAGAGCAAATCTGGTGTTCGCCAGTGATAATACAGCTAAACCAGTATTTTGACTGGGGTATATATAATAAAATCGAAAAAAATGAAGAAAAAAAAATTAAGTTTTTTGAATTTTTAAGCATGTTGCCCCATAAGAATCTTAGCGTGGGTAGTCGCAAATGAAAATTTAGGCTTCTGGTCAAAAATTAAAAAAATAAAAAAAATGTGCATATCCCCCAATTTTTTTTAAACCGCTGCCAAAGTTCAAATTATCAAAAAAAAAATTTCTATTTTGGGTGGTTTTTGGCCGGCCAATCAAAACGATGAACTAAAATTAATTCCTAAAGTCATTTCATCTAAAAGTTTATTGTATAACGCTTCGAATGAGAGGTTGCAAGACCATTTTGGCAGATTTGTTTTACCACAGGAGAGTCTGGAAGTTGACTAAAAAGTCGTTAAAAATGTACTTTTTTTTTTGTCATTAATAGGCTGCCAATCAGAGCCGAAGGCACCTGGAGGTCTATAAGCCTCAGGATCTAAGTTTTTTTAGGTCTACTTTGACCTAATATAATTAGTTTTTAAATATCTTTCGTGGGCCGATTCACTATATAGATCCGGGCATAGCCTTTGTAAAACGAGCTGATATATCAACAATCTCTTTGTAATAATTGTGTACAATTATTGCTTTTAATAATATACAAAATAATAAAGCTAAATTGAGTAAAAATAAATTAATTTAAAATTTTTCTATCATTATTTGTATATATTTTTTTAAATAATAAGTTTATCCATTGACCTTGTACCGAATATTCTGATAAAAGCAGAACTAAAATTTTCATTTACTTGTTCCCAAATTTGTTATTAAATTTTCTGTATAGAGAACAGAGAGCACGGAATTTCTACTCACACGATACAAGTACTTTTTGAAACGCTTGTTTCAAAAAAATTATGTACTTCCTTTAATTGTTAAACAAATTCTAATATCTTATGGTCTTCAAACTTTTTTTTAGTTTTATGATTATAAAAGACCCATTCATATAATATAATGCTTTTTCTTGTTTCTTTGTCACAAAAATTTAGTTTAGGTCGTAGAATGGTATTATTTAATTTTTAATTAGGCTAGGAGATAATTAAAATTTTACAAAATAATTTTACAAAACATACTCATTATTGAACTGTCATGCATACATAAAAATATAAATTATATAAGTATGAAAAATATCATGAAGCCTAAGCATGTGGAGCTACATAATTTATTCCAGAATAACAGAAGGGACAAAATATATCCCCTATTAATCTCCACTCATTTATACACTGTAGACAAGATGGTCGATGGTAACAAGGCACTAACAAGGAAAGTTGCCTTACCTCTAAACAAAGATGACATACTAAATAAAAGAAAAATGATTAAATACTTTTTTTTTCAATTATATTATTTTTTGATTCTTACCATCTTCCACTGTTTCGTTATCAATTAGAATAATATCTGCAATTAAATATTATAAAAAAATTAGTAAATAAAATAATTAGAAAATAGCGAAAAAAACCCTTTCAGGAGTTAGTTTTAATTTACCTGGTAACGGTGCAGGAGCGGGTCCTTGATTGAGTTCTACTTCTTCAACATCGCCATTAGCTAACAAAACTTGTACATCGCCTGCCTCTAAGTTTTCTAAATGATAATTTATTATTCATTAATAATAATTATAAAATTCAATGATTCAAAATATTGAGTAAAAATAATATTTCTAACCTTCTGGTTCGTCTATAACAGGAGGAAATACTCCAACCCTAGCTGTACGAACAATGTATGTAAATTGTCCATATGACAATTCGTGTTGATAATTGGGAAAACTGTAACAAGAAAAAAATTTTCTATATAGTTTCGGAACTTATAAAAGCCCAAAATTTGCAGAGACATACAGACACACAAATAAATATATAAAGTACTTACTTATCATTGAAGAATCCTCTCAAGTTTTGTGGAGCAATGTGAATCCTTTCCCTTGATAAATTTCTTACATAGTTTATCATATAGGTATGAGAGAATGCTGGAAAATTTCTTTGGTGTGAATGCCCAACTACATAGTTTTCACCGAAAACATTTGATACAGCCGACGCTCCGCAGCCAGCCCTCCTCTCTGTGCATATGTATCTGTTTTCATTCTGCAATTCCTGTATCATACGATATCCTCTAATATAAAATTGAGGACGTCCGCCTCTACCCAGCAATCTCTGAAATGTTGTAAATAAAATTTTAAGATACTTAGTTACTTATTTTTTAAATTAAATTATTTTTTGAAATTAAAATTTTGTTTACTAATAAAAATTTTGAATTTCACAAAAATTTCCTTTTATATTTGCAAAAATTTTCAATTAATTTTTTTAATTATGCTTTGTGTCACCATTAAATTGATATTTTATGAATTTTTTTACATTATCCGATGGTGATGGCCCACACACACACATACACACAAATAAATTTTCATAAGATAAGATAAGATATTAATGCAATTTTGGAAAATTTTGAGAAACAATTTTTTTTTTAAGTTGCAAGTTTAACAATTATTTTCACTTAAAATTAGGGCACAAATTTACATTTTTCTATGAATCGACACGGGAAGAGGGGGGTTTTTTAACGTTTTCTATTCATTTTTAATATTGAAGTTTTAAAAACGGTAGCTGAGAGATTAATATTTACTTAACAATTTTGAACTAGCATAAAATCCTTAACAATAAATAGAAAACTTTCAGATGTGGGAAATCATCTAATTTCAATTTATTTTTACAAAAAAAAATTTTTTATTTTTACTTTTTGTGCTAAGGCGCGTGTATAAGTGAGCGGTCGATCGATCGACTGATGTTATCAAGTAGGGTAATAAAATCGCATTTTTTTACCCGGATAGATTTGTAGCTTCCTGGGGCATCCAGGAAATCAAATCACGACCCAGACTCAAGATACGAGTAAATAATTCATCACCAGATCCCATCTAAAAATTTTTTGTTAACATAAGTTGATTGATCGACCGGTCACTTGTACTCACTATGAACGCGCCCCTATTTATCCATTAAATTACCCAAAATTAAAATTTGTTGATAATTTTACTTTCTTGAATCTCAATTAAAAAAATTAGATTCTCACATTGTTAAATCATTTTGTAATTTTAATAAATAAACTTCAATGTTAGTAAATTTAAAATTTTAATTGTACATGCGCCATTTAATGTACATGTATCATTTCTCAGAAATTGACGAGACATGGAGATGGCATCACAAAAAAACCTCAATATCTACAAAAACGCGTATATACCTACCTGTTGATATGCCATAGAAGCAAATTATGAGTGATAATAAAATAATTTTTGCACCTTCTAATACAGAATTTGACAACCATTACGCATCTACATTTTTTCAATTTTACCAGATTACGAGTTTTCACGCGTTGTGATACAAGACTAATATTCAATGATGAAATGATAAAATAAATTAATTATGCCTAAATTGAATTCTGGTTTTGATGATATTAATATTAATATTTTTACTTTTACGTGTTGCTCTCGAATGTAATTTAATTTAATTTAATATTAATAAATGGCGACGCTACAAACAATATATGGACACACACATATTCACACATATTTATCCCGAATTAAGTGAAACACTTGCAAATATAAATTATATCACAAAAATTTACATAAAAAGTATTGTATTTCTAACTTACTAAAATATTCTCCTGATTAAATGCTGCAAGCATTCTAGCTTCTTCCATTTTTCCTTCTTTTCAAAGTTACAAAAATTTAAGAAAAATCTGCAACCACTTGCTTTGGTAGCGTTTTTGGTTCTGAGCCTTTTTTCTTCCCTTAGAAAGAAGGAAGAGGCGTACTATCTGGCAAATGCGGTTCACATTTCAAGTTCCCATGATGGGTAAAAATTAATCAGCGCGCAATTTAAAATTTAATCAAATTTATGGATATTTAGTCTGTTTGCAAAAAAGTACCTGTTGCTTAAACTTTAAAGATTCATTTTTTTCTGCGATTTCCTTTTTAAATTGAAATGAAATTAATAAAGAAAAAATTTCGATTTTATAATTGAAATTTATAGTTTTAAACAATAAAGTTAAATTATTAAATTTTTGATATTTAATTAAAAATAAATTTATGTTATTCTAAAAAAATGATATTTAACGACATTTTCTATGAGGAATCTAGTAAGTTTGGGCTAATCGGTTTATGATTTCCTGAAATCAAAAGACAATTAAAAATATTTTCCTCTTCTAGAAAATTTTCTTTTTAGTTCCTGTATACCAATGTTGTCTACGATTTTTGATATTCGATAACTTTTTTCTATCAAATAATTATTTGTAATAATTAAGATTTCGCGTCAAATAAACACGAACTTATGAATTAATATTTGATAAAAAAAATCGAAGATGAGAGTGGTGTACAGGAATCTTATAGGTTTGGCTCCTGACACAATCCCTGATGAACAGCAAGAAAAAGCTCGGTTAATAGCTCAAGTTTTAGAACGCAAAATACTTTAGATGGTAAAATTAAATTTCAATAAAAGAAATTAAATATATTTTATAAAAAATTTTGTATTTTAGATTTATCACAAAGAGTAGATGCTGTGAAAATGGAAAATTTAAAACTAAAAAGTGAGAACCAAGTATTAGGTCAATATATAGAGAATTTAATGTCAGCGTTTAGTGTATTTCAGTCTACAAGTCCAAATAAGATTTTAAAAAAAAATAATTTTTAAGTTTTAAGATCAACTATATATTGTCTAAGAATAATTTTCTTAGTCTTCACCTGCATTTTGATCTTTTTACAAATGATCTGACCAAGATTTAATTTTATCAGTGTTTTAGATTTATATTTAATTTAAAATGTTTATTTATACTTGCTCTCTAATATAAAGACTATTCAATTATTTTTTAATCTAATTTATAATGTAACTTTGATTTTTAATATTTTAAAATATTGATTTATAAATAATCGACACAAAATACTTCTTTACTTATTAAATTATTGAGAAAGGTAAAAAACCAAATATTATTTTAAAATATTGTAGTTAAATGATAAAATGCTACGACTTTAAAGAAAAAAAAATAAACACACTGAATTTTATAGGAAAAATCCAATAGAATATCTAATATTCAATATCTCATTTGCAAGGCTTAAGATTTCATTTCTTTTTTTGCAGTTTTTTATTGGTTTTTTTGGTGTCAGAAATTTTAGAAAATATGGGAAAAACTATTAAAAAATGTATTAATTTTAAAAAATTTATGAAGTCAATCTTAAGAGTCCAACCTTTAAAAAAAAAATATAATTTAAATTAACTAAATTTAATTTCATCAAAATTATTTGCAAAGCAAAAATAATTTGAAAAATTTTGTATAGCTCCTTATCTTCACCCTTCTTATTTGCAATAATTGGATGATGTACCTTTAAAACTTAATATTTTAAAATATTAAATTTTAATAATAAACTGAGTGTAAGATAGACTGATATCATGTTAAAACCAATAACTTAAATTTAAAAATGAAATATTTATTTTTAATTTTATTGAGAAATCACAGATTTATATATTATGATATTTTTTTACAATTTGATATTTTTTTTTTATAATTATATAAATTTAGCATCAACTAATTTTTAATATCATTTATACCTAATTTATTATCTTGATACCGATTTTTTAATTTATGAAAAGAATTTATAATTATTTTGAGTATACTTAAAATCATAAAAATGTGACAAATTAATACAGTAACATAATTACTATTACTAGATTACTTAACACAATACAATTATTACATTGTTATAAAAAATAATAAAACATCTAGTAAAGAAAAAATTAAAACTTTATACAGAAATTTACAGATTTGTTTTACTCACTCTATTAATTTTCAAGTTTAATATACATTATTAAGAATACTGGAAATTTGAGATTTTAATCTAATAAAAACTTTTAAAAAATTTAAGCTCAATTAACATACTTTGCAGTAAAAAAAAGCATTAAAAAAGTTATCTTATGTATAAAAAACAATTAAATATATTTTTAGCATTACAATATTCTCAAAGAAGTCTTTGATTTTAATGTCTATTAAATTATATGTACAAATAATCTTTCTGAATTCTTAATTTTATAAAGTCATTCGCTCGATATTGATCCAGATGAAGTAACAAATTAATAAGATCGAAAATATTCTTGTGAAAATATTCCAGCAATATCATTTTAATCTTAAATTAAATACTCGCTCACAACCATATAATACAACACTCAAACACTTTAACAATTTTTAAACAACTATTTTTTTAATCGATTAATATTTTATAGTCTATTTTGACTTAACGAAATATATAAAATATCTTACGCATGATTTGATAAATCATCTGGTATGTGTTCAAAAAAATTAACTGGAAATTGTCCTTTGTTACAATTGTATTCACCATATAACCAACTATCTGATTACCGAGATAAAACTTTGATTCTTGCTCCTTCCTGTTTAAAAAAATAATGATTGCTTATTGTGATCAAAATATTTTTAAATAAGGTTTGTTTACCTCAAAAGATTTATCTTCGCTATATCCTGCCTTAAAAGTGTACAAAGCAGTTACAATATTCTTTGGTAAGTCAGGTAAGTGTACTTTAATATCAACAAAATTTATAGGAAATATTCCTTGACAATCGCCTACTTTTCCTTCAATCCACTCATTGTTTATAGATTTTATTAAATATACCATATCACCCTGACGTTAACTCAAATCACCAGGTTGACTTGCTTGGAAATAATACAGTTCCATCCCATAAGGATGATTATGATTTTACCTTTAACAAATATTTCAGTAAAATTTAATATTAATTGAATAAAATGAATTATTTATAAAAATTAAACTTACAATAAGACCATCTTCTATACTGTTCATATATTCTCGTGGTGGTGGAGGTGGAGGTTGCTGTGGCATTGGGGGAAATAAATCTTCAAAATCATCAGTCCAATAATCACTATTTAAGTAATTGTCTGAATTACTATTTTCTATTATTTTAAGTGGGTTTGTTTGCAATTCTGATTCAACATTGATCTGTGCAGAATAAACATTTATTGTTTTGGTTGACTCCTTATTATTACGTTTTGAGCAAATAATTGTAGGCATTGTAAAAATTTGTTTAGTAGAAGGCACTGTATTATTAACGGTATTAAATGCAAAAAAAACTTGCATCTCCAACTTTTATTTCACTATAGGCGTTATTGAATGTTTTAGATTTTGAATAAGACCAAATGCATCTTGACTGGTAGTAATTTTCCATGGATCATTTTTGCTACTAGATGTTTTTCTTGTTATTAAGTGCTGATAATCCAAAAAAATCATAATCATCTTCAAAGGCACTTTCAGCTTGTGATGTACTACTACTACTTGTAAAAGCAGATGGGTTTGAGTTACCATCGCTGCCAAAACTGTCGATACTAACACAATCACTGCTTGAGCGAGTAGTAAATGTCAGAGAACCAGGAGGATTAAGATCTATTAAACTCACAATTCCATCTTTTGGTTGAGTCGTTTAGATTGTTTCATGATTAAAACTAACGTGATTCGAAGAACTTATACTGTTATTAATCTGACGTGTTTTTGGTATCTTCTTTCCAAATAAATTTTTTTTAAAATTTTTTTAATAAATAGATTTTTCTTGATTTGTTTCAGTACTTTTAATTGTAAATTTTGCTGGAGGTGGTCTTGAAGGTGGGTTCTATTTTTTTAGAATTAAAAATCAAAACATAAGGATCATTACTAAATATAAAATAATACAATTTTAAATTTATTTGTAATTAATTGGATCTAATTGAAAAAAATTGTCATCCACCATTAATTTGTTTAGCCAATAACTTTGTTTGAACCGGAGGTTTCGGAGCATATTCTGCCTATATGGGTAACGCGACGAAATATACACTGAGGTGAGTATATAACCCGGTCGAGAAACGTTTCACGCAAATCGATCGTACTTAATCCTGACTTAACCGTTTTTTTCATTTTGCTTATTTATTTTTTATCAGAAGTTTTTTTTAAATAAACTAAATATATAACTTTAATCGTCACTATTTGTTTTATCTACATTAAAATATAGATTACTTTGGAATAAAATCAATGTTTTCAAAAAAAAATTGCTAAAATGTCTTTATATATATTATATAATATGCATATGCACGTAGATAAAAAATTTAAAGAATATTAGATAGTACGCGCCCTCTGCATTGTAACACAAATATTTTAGATGGAAGGGTCATCAGAAGTTGTACGGAACTCGCAGAAGATGCTATAATAAATAAAATGCTTTTGCATGCTTCAAAAACAAGAGAGTTCTTAATATTAGGTTTTTAATAAAAGAATAGTCAGTATCAGAGTTTTATAAAAATACGTTAATTTAGGCGTTTTTTATAAAATATTTTGTAATAAATATAATTAGGGAAAATTTTGTTAATAATTTTTTCCTTCATAATTAAATATATGTATCGCTGCACACATTGACATCGGACCAAGTCAAAAGTCACGTGACGTTGCCAACTCGCCAATCAAGATAGAGGAAAATTATCCCGCTTTTGCCTCTAAACCAGATCAAACCCGCAAAGAAGTTAGAAGTTATCCTTTGGAAGAGACAGTCTTTATGTTTTTGAGAGCACAACAGGCGTTTGAAATATATTACTGAAATTATAATTGTGAAAAATTTTTGTTTGTGGTGAATTTTTACTTACTCTATCCAGAAACAATTTTATTAAATTAATGCAAGAATATTTGTTACAACCACAGGTGAGATAATAAACTTATGCATTAAAAATATTTAAAGTTTTCTTTCTTAAATTTAAAAATAAAAATGGCGGGCTTACTCGCTAATCTCTGGAAGTCAATAGCTACTAGCTTTAAAAAAATTTTGAATTTAAGAAAAAAATTGTATTTACAAAGTAGCTTTTTTTTACTAACATATTTTGAAAATTCTTTATTCAAGGAAAATTTAGTCGAAGCTGATACAGATATTTAAATTACGAAGGATTTTGGTCTCTTTTTATTAAATATTCAAGGTAAGGTTTATAATATATTTTGACTGATTACTCTCAGATATCTTAATAAAACTTTATTAAACTCTAACTTTTAAAAAAATAGAAAGAGTATATACGAAGTAAAAATAGCGACCGCTTTATCGAGAAACCTTGTTATCCAAAGAATCTCTACTTAAGTATTTAAATATTTTTCGATTAAAATATCGTATTTTTGTTAGGCTAAAGTATAATGACCACCATTTCCTTTACAAATTTACACATTAAATATTAAACAATTAGTCTTTTTTGATATAAAGTTTTTACAAAATATATTTAATAAAAAAATTTTCAAAAAAGTAACTATAAGATTCAAAAAAACAAGTGAATACATTTGTATATGTTAATAGTTTCTTATAAAATAATAAGGTACGAGCGTCGAAAAAAAAATGCAATGGTGTTTTTTGTATATTTTTTGATTTTAAAAATTGTTAGACAAAGAAACAATTAAGTATCAAATTCGAGATATCGAGTAAAAAAAAGTATTTATTAATACTTTCAAAGAGAAAAATGGTATTACATAGAAATTAAAAAAAAAGAAAAAAGTAGCTTTTTTTATGACAAAATCTTCGAAAAAACATTGATATATATACACATACTTACATACACACAAGCGCGGGCGGCGCACGAACTTACATGCACATATATTAAAAATTTATATTTATTAATTAATTATATATATTCGTAAGTATATTTATTAATTACTATTTACGAATGTTTTAATTATTGCAAAAAAAGATCTTTTTCTAAATGCATTGCATGCAAAACATTCGTAAGATCTATAATCTTTGTGTTTGTTCCTTATAATTATGATTACGAAGTCCATTAAATTGCAAAAAATTTAGATTATATAAGTTGCACTCAAATTTTCTTGCTGTAATATGAGCATTAATATGATTTTGTAAATTTTTTTTGTATGTTACATTTTTTGTTATAATAACCAAATTCAAAATGTTTTATACCAGAATGAATTATAATTTCATGACCACGCGTTTATAATAATAAAAATCAAAGTATTTAAATATATAAAATTTTTATTTAAAAAAAGATATACCTATAGGTATAATACATATTGAAAAAATTAATGCAATTTAATTTTTCTTGAATTTCATTAATTATTTTGCTACTACTTACAAATGTATATATTTTTAGAAAATATAACTATCTTAATAAACACTTTATATTTCAAAATAATTGCATTTTTTAATTAAATAATAAGTTACACTTAAAAAAATTTTATTCAATTGAGTAACAAAAAAAAACTCTCTCTCTTAATAAGTAGATGTAGAATACATCATTTTATAGTAAATATATTAATCTATAAATTATTAGTATAAAAAATAATAATGCACAGTGTATATGCAAAGAAAAATAATTAATTACAAAATGTAAGAAAAATATTTCTAAAAGTTTATACGATAACTAATTTAAGATATAATTTATCACGTAAAAATTAATTTACGCTTTGGAAAATACTGAAAATTTTTTTATATAAATATTAATAAGTATTTTCATTATTTATTACCAAATTCTCGACCAAATTAAAATTTTACAAGCAAAAAATTGTCCTATAAGAGACTAAAAATCTGTATAATGGAAGCGTTAGTTTTTAAATTATTAAATAAATTAGTAATTTTTTTTATTTATTATTTTTTAATCATTATTAAGATAAATTGAATAAATAAAAATAAATTTAATTACAAAGAAACTTGATTATTATCACTAACGCTTTCAGAATCAGTATTAGAAATTGTTTTTTTGAAAAAAATACTAGTTCTAGTTGCTGAAGTTTCTGCTTTAAATTTTTTACTGCGTTTTTTTGATTTATCAATACTTGGATTGCTGCTATCAGTATCATCCCTTTTTCATTTGTTTTTGCTTGAATTTTTCTTATCTTTCTTTTTGCTCTCTTTCTTAATGTTTATATCTTTTGATTTATTTTCAATAAGTATCAGATTCAACAGAAATATTTTCTTCGCTTTTGACTTTTTTACCTTTTTTAGTAGGTTTTCCTACTGGTTTTTCTACAAAAAGTAAAGCATTTTTTGATTTCTGAAGATATTCTTGACGTTTTTGAAGCATTTCTTCCTCTTTCTATTTCGTAAGATTTTCAATTTTATTTTTTTCTTCAGTTTGTCATAATTTTAGAGCTTCTCTTTCTTTAATTTGTTTTTGATAACTTTTCTTCTTCATCAAATCCTACAGCTCTAGGCAGAGGTTACAAGCTTGTGATAAAAATCTTGACAACGTCTTGCTTCAGGTTCAGCTATTTGTTCCATTTTATCACCAAGAAGAATTAAATATTCAAAATATTTTTGAGATTATTTTAATTCATTTACGGATTGAGTAACAGGGGTAAACGTAGATTTTATATATTTTATAATCATAGTTGCAAGCTATTGAAGTGTATATGCAATATTATATAATAGTAAAATATCATGTAGTGCAATACATCGAGCTTTTAATACTTTCAATTTTGCTTCTTTTAATTTTCCAGCTTCCAAATATGCTCTTGCTATATATTGTAATACCTCAACAAAATGATATATTTGTAAAATTTTTGCTGAGGATTTTCATAAATTTGGATTGCACTAAAAAATTGTTTTTGATCAACATAAATATGAACAATATTTAACCAAAAATCAGCATAAGTTTCTCGTACAGTAGCAAAAATATCTCTGGCTTCATTAACGTAACTCTTATGTGATAAATCAGAATCAATACTATTTGCAGCCAAAATATTTCCTGCATCAATATTAAGAACTTTTTGGTATATTTCTAAAGCTCTATCCTGATGTCACTTTTCTTTATCTTTTTGATTTTCATGCAAACCATACATTTCCTAGAGCAATTAATGCATATGTATCCTTAGCATTGGTACGTAATATCCTTTCAAATTTTTTTTGCCCGGGAAACCATTCCAATTTATCTAAATCCAAGTTTCTAAGTAATGACCAAGCATCAGGATGCTCATTGTTTACTATTAAAGCATCTTTAAACTAGTCAGCTTTATAAATTTGACCCTTACCTCTAGCCATGCATCCTAAGCATAAGTAGCAATCAACATAATTAGGATGTTCCTAAAAAATGTCTTTCTATAGTTTTTCAGCTTCATTAAATAAATTTTCTTTTAAAATACTTTTTGCTGTATCATATGCATTTAATTATCCTTAGAAATCATTTCCTTCTAAAATTTGGTCTAATTCAATCCATGCTTCTACATCATCTTAAAATTGATCCAATGTTTTACGAAAATAATTTCTTGCTAAGTTTCTTTTTGATTGAGATGATGAATTTGCATAAAGTGAACCCAAAATTTTCACTGTTTTATATTTTTCCAAACGAGTAGCATTTTCAGTATATTCACGATACAGATACATTTCACCTAATCCAACCGTAACCAAAACAAAATTAAGAGGGACAAATTTGGCTGATTGGTAATAATAATGAAAAGATTGATCATAGTCTTCTTGAGAATGAAATCTTGCCAGTTTGTAACAACTTTTTGCTCTTATAGCTTCATTTTCAGTATAATAAAAAGCATGAAAAGCTAAATCATGAACTTTATTGTATTCTTTTTTGAAAAAAAAAAAAGAATTAGCTAAATGGTTCAGAATCATAGGATTTTTTGGATCCATTAAATAAGCTTTAGATAACATAATTACTCCTTCTTTGATACTTTGTGGTTCTTGTTGATAAGTTTCATTATGGGAAGAACTATTAAAGCCCCTACACAGGTTATTTAATTTTTAGAAACAATGCCGAGCAATTATGGTACATTACTTGGTGACTAATTTAAAATAAAATTAAATTGCAAATCTGCTTGATCCATAGAAATTATCTTCAAGAATATGAAAATATGCACAGCTTATCAAATTATTTTCTTCGTACATAATAATTTTATTTGCTTTAGCATATTTATTTCACGATTATATCACTTCCTTTACATAATAAGCAGCTACTATATCCATGTAAAGCATTGAATCTTTATCATAATCTGGATAGTCAAGTTTTGCATTGATCCTCAATGATTCAAAAATTTTAATAAAAGCATCAATTTTAATAATAAGCAAGAGCCAAGAGCGAAACTTATCCAAACACTAAGTATAGGTTGTTCTTGTCTTAAGATCTTAAAAACTTGATCTTCATCAGGAAGTTGATCAAGACTTAATTCAATAATTTCATTAACATCTTGAAGAGGAATTTCTATAATTCCAGACATAATGAAAAGTTTTTTTTGAAAGAATAAGCAAAGTAAAATCTGGTATATAACCTAAAAAATTCAACAAGTTCAGTTTACAAAAACATTCAACAATTAATATTTATTATCAGGTACATACCAATAACCTTCTACTATACCACTACATTTGCTGCTGATAAATGATAGCGATAAAAAGTACATCATTGAAGCTCAAATTTTTTTTACCCATATGAAAAAAAATGTTATGCAAATCAGTACTGGTGGGTAGAAAAATCACAGTGAGCAATTATAGCTGCTTGTCGAATGACACTATTTCACTCTATCTTCTATTAAAATTGAGAAAAGTCAGAAGAATTGAAGAATTGTAGTACCTTATGTAAATAGTCATCAGCTGTTATTCATTTAGAACATGATTTAGAAATTTATATTAGCGTGCTCTTGCGGTGTATCAATGGCGCGCCTTTTTAAATTGTTTTTATATGAAATTATTTTTTATAAATAACAATATAAAAAGTAACTTTTATTTTCAATGTTTATTTATATTTAATGAAATTTTTATTAAAAAAATATTTTTTAATCATTAAATTAATTTTTAAAACTTATGAAATTTAATAAAAATAAAATAAAAGCTATATTACATATAAATACAAAAAAAAAAATACAAAATCTATAAGCACTTGTGCAATGTGTCATGTTAGTCATAAAAGTTTTTTCGTCATTTTCCCAAAACTCCCCTTTTCACATCTATTTTTTTGAAAATACTAGACTATAGCGGGCTCACGGTGTTCGCCCGCATTATAATTTCCCCTTAGCTTTATTTTTCGAAAAACGAAGTGACTACGCTCACCGGAATATCCACGATATCCACGAAGATTATCCACGATATCCAGGATAATCCACGATGATCCACGTTAGAATTTTGATCAACGATATCCACGATAACCAATTTTTCTCACGATAACCACGAAGAATATCCACGATATCCACGATATGCACGGAGAATATCCACGATATCGACGATTATCAACAAATATCCACGATATACATAGCCCAAATATGAACCAGAGAACTCAAATGGGGCTGGGGGGGCCTTCGGCCCCCCGGCCATGCGCCAATAAAAATAATATAACGGGGATATCGTAGATATCGTGGATATTCTTCGTGGTTATCGTGAGAAAAATTTGTTATCTTGGATATCGTTGATCAAAATTCTAACGTGGATCATCGTGGATTATCGTGGATATCGTGGATAATCTTCGTGGATATCGTGGATATCGTTGATAATCTTCGTGGATATCGTGGATATTCCGGTGAGCGTAGTCTCGTAAAAATATCAAAGAAATATAGGTTATAACATATAAAGAAAATAGAAAAATTCAAATTTGTAAACAAACAATTTGATTGGTCTTTATATTGTCCACAAGATGGCGGCCTCCATAAAGCTATCATAAGGAGGTAGATCAAAACTAACGGCATAATTCGAAAAAGCTGCAAAAATGATATTTTACATATTACTCCAGTCAAATAACGAAGGGGGGGGTTGTATAGTTATTTATTATTCTCACCACCAGATTTGCTCTACTATATAGGTTTTTGGTGTAGCTGATCACGATCTCGGGGTCATTTATTTGAGAAATGAGCGCTTCAACCTTGAATCAGAAAAAACTACCCTATAAGGGGTATTTTTTTCACACTTTGAACGTTCAGATATAGTGTACACAGGTTTTTTGGAGTCTCTAATCACGAATTTCGGGGTCTTGTCTGCTACAAAATGGCGCTTCACCCTTAAGTTAGCATAAACTACCTCTAAAAGAAGTATTTTTGATAAGTTTCACGTTTTTGAAATCTGAGCCTCAAAATGTTAAATCATCGACCCCAAAAAAACATAAATGCAGTATTATTTATGAGATTTGATTAAGTATATTATATGTTATGAAATAAAAATTTTTTGTTATGGAAAAAAACAAAAAATGGCCCAAGTAAAGCCCGTAATCAAATCAAATTTTCACTCTTTTATTTATAAATACTATTCTTGAGACATAAGTGCATGAAAGGTGACCTTTAAATTAATTATTATTTACAATTAAAAAAAAAAAAAAAAAAATACATATTGAGTTTCAAATTAACGCCACGAAAAATAACTTGCGATCTTGTTCGTTTAACCCCAGTTTCCCTTTAGTTGTAGGTTTTTGGAACAAAGAGAGTTCTTTAACATATGTTTTGGAATAAATTCATAATTTTCAAAAAGTTGGTAAGCGAAAGTATTACAGAAAATTTATGAAATTTTTGTCAATTGAATTTTCTGTGGCAAAATGTACATTTTTGGAATCACTGATACATATAATTGATGTTAAATATAAAAATATTTATTTTATTTAAATTTTTTATTTTTATTTTATTTAAATATTTATTTTATTTTATCAAGATTTTTAGATAACATAGATAAGAATAAATATTTTACTAAATATTTTTATAATTTTTTAATAAACTAAAAAAAAAAAATTTTATAAAATATATTACGTAATACAATTTTTGGGGTTTTTTACCCTCCCTCTCCCTTTTGTAAGAAAAAACAAGAATGTCATCTAACCCCTCGCCCCCTTTGTAAGATCTTACTCTTTTATAATAATTTTTTTTTTTTTAAATATACAATTTTTTTATTAATTTTCTAAGATTGTTGCTCAATGCTGTCTAAGAAAAGAGTGATGCATGGAAATGTGATTTAGTCTACTTGTACCTTTAGACAATAGAATATTAATTTTATAAATCCTTATTTTGATCCACCCTTTTTATTTTAAAGTAATACCTATTATTAAAATTATTTTTAAATAACTTGTCTTAATATTTTAATTTAAAGATCATTAGAATGCAATTGGTAAGAAAATCAAACCCCCCCTTCCCTTTTTTGCCCTACGTAATAAAATTATCAAATTGAGATGTATATCATTATAAGTATACCAAAATAAGTATATCCGTGTAAAATTTCCCACAGAATTCTAATTTTTTGTCAGATTTTC
This sequence comes from Anagrus nilaparvatae, assembly GCA_022575985.1. Classification (NCBI taxonomy): domain Eukaryota; kingdom Metazoa; phylum Arthropoda; class Insecta; order Hymenoptera; family Mymaridae; genus Anagrus; species Anagrus nilaparvatae. The sequence goes on along the minus strand of JAKSXM010000246.1, from coordinate 3,808,388 downwards.
ATTTGTTCACGTGGCTTAGCGGAAAATCAGCAAAATAAGAAACAAGTCAAAATTGAAAAAACGGACAATTCATGAAAATCGGTATTATGCGTTTAAAACAAAAATTACTATCGGGGAATTTTTTTCAGTGAAATATATGAAATTTTGCAAAATTTTGAGAAAAAAAATTTTTTTTTAGCGGAAAAATTTTCGGATATTTTTACTTAAAGTTGAGCTCAAATTAATCTGAATTTTCCAGCGAATCAACACACGCAAAAAAAAGATTAATAAAATTAAACTCAACGAATTTAGTAAACACAAATAAATAAATATTGGTAAATATAACCAAAAAATAAGTAAATATTACTAAAAAAATTGAGGCTTTTTTTAAAAACAAATTTAATTAGTAAATTTTACTAAAAATTTATAGTGTTTTTTAACCACACTAAACTTAGTAAACAAAATCGGTCCTTTTGGTCATTTCAAAATCGTCATTTTTACGGTACTTTCAAAAATAGTGCGGTTAAGGAGAGCAATTTTACCAAAAAACTGTAAAACAGCATGAAACCCTTCAAAATTTATAGAAAACCCTAATATTCGGGGAATTATCGCGAAAAAATCAAATTTTTTATTTTTGAGACCTTGCGTATCATTCGGTGCTATTTATCCATGCAATTTCCCAAAAACTATACTTTTAAAACTAGTACTTTCTTTTAAAACCTGTTTTTTGGCTTCCTAGGATCTCATAATGTGCTTATAAGCAAATAAATCAAAATGTTTCTTTTATGAGTAACCGAAAAACCAATATTTGTTTGCTAAACGTCTTAAATGGTTAACTTTACAAAAATGCTTTAATTTCTCTAAAATGTCCCCACAGTTTTTTTTATAAAATGAATATTATATTTTGGGTATTTAAATAACGAAAGTATTCTCATTGGCTTTAGGTATGAAAAGTTGATTTTGTTCTATTGAGATTCAACTATCGTTTATTTTTATAGCATTTTTAGACAAATTTTTAAGAGTTACATTAGTTGGTTTTTGGAATTCTTCTAAAACGATTCATCCAAATTACTTTCTACGGAAATGTAACCAATAGATCTGATAGCAAAAAACTAGAACCAAAAAATTTTTAAATCCATCGAGTAGTTTCAGAGATTAAAAAGATACATAGTTTGTTAGAGGCATCAAAATGACATGGGGACAAAATTCCTCAAAAAATCCAATATTTTTATAACTTTCCCATTCATTGATCTGACAAACTTATAAGGCACCATTTCAAAAGTCTAATAAATTCAGGAAAAAAGTTGTATTAACAATAACTAGTATTTAATTAATTTCATATTCAAAGAAAACTCGGGCATTACCCACTGATGGAGAAGTGATTATTGTAACGTGTTTTACAAATACTTCACTTTTTATAAATGGGAGGTTTTCACTGGAACTGTATATTTTTTTATTGTTTACGGCACAACCTAATTATATACTTTTTTTTTCTTTTTTTTTGTATTTTACTGTTTATTAAGGTCAAAAAACCAAAAATTTTCAGTGGTACTGCAACAAATGTAAAAATAAATTCTACGTGCTATTCTTATGGGATTTTTTTATGCGGACGGTGGCGACATGGACGGTGGTGACATTTTGAGTATATTATTGAAACAACTCTGTTTTGAAGCCATCAAATTTTCTCAAACTTTGGCTATCTTATTTTTTCATCAAAACACATAACTGAACAAGATACACTTGGAGAAAACGGTATGGATGGTGGCGACATTTTTTTTTTGTAAAGGCGTTTTAAAAATTTAATAGGTTTAATTTTCATAGTTAAATCTTTCATATTTAAAATTTTAAGTATTCCACGGTTCATATACGAGTGGTTAAGTAAGAAAAAAAATACGACAGTGCTTTCAAGTGCATAAATAAACAGTACGCTCCCATAAAAGGTGGGAAGCTTAAAAAAAACTAAAATCGAGGGACAGACTTATATGTGACGATAAGCTAAGAGTATTGCATGAAAATTTGTTTCGTTGAAAAAAATGAGTTTTTGGGACCTAATTACGTCATATGCATCCTACAGAAAAATTTAACTTCAAATTTTAAGCCGTTTGTTAATACTCAAAGTTTACAATTAAGCAAAAGGACAGCGGACGGTGGCGACAATTTGAACGCATATTCTCCAGAAAATTTTTTTTTAAGTTACCTATATATGCGCAGTAGGTTGTGACTTTAAGAAAATATTATTTATCAACTTATTATAAGAAAAAAAGTGCAAAAGAGCTTTCGTTTCGGATATAAGTGAGGGGGACACTATGTATATCGTTCCTGTGAAAAGCACCCAAATATATTAAAATTATATGATACGTTATGATTATTATTTTGACTTTTCTTTTTCGATAAATTATATTGTAAAATAAATTTATAATTGTAAAAATTTTATATTTTTGCTCTTATTGTATTTAAATTAAAAATGTCTGCACTATAAATTAAAAATTTCTAACTACGTCTGTTTGCTTTGATTGACTTGTAAAAGAATTTTCTATCTTTTTTTCATGCCAAAAATAAACGGAATAATAATAATAATATTAATAACAATAATATTTCATTCTTGTTTATTGATACAAAATCAATTTCCTTTTCAGAATGGAAAAATATAATAGAAGATTTAACATAAAAAAGCACCCTATTTTATTAAACTCCAATACTCGAAGTTTGCAGTTATATTCCCATAGCACAGAATTTTTAAATGTTAAGCTTATGATAGAATTTTCAGCAATAGACAAAAAACAGAGCATAAAGTTCAGTAAAAGTACGTACGATCAAATTATAAAAAAGCAAGACGAATTCACGAAGTCATTAAATGTCACAGGAGCTCAAGTAAGACGAACAGATCAAATTTTGAAGAACGATGAAGTAGAAATAAATTGTATTAAAATACACGGAAAGAGAGGGGTCTCGTTTGTTCAGAATGATATTAACATTAGAATAATGAAACGTACTTTTTTCATGTTGTTGTACAAAGCATACCTAGTGGAAGATCAGTTTGAACGTATTATAAGTCAAATAAGAGATATAGCTGGCAAGTTGCTCATAGAAACTAAGAATTCAACAAATCTTCCAATATTTGCAACAAAAGAAAGAAAATTAAAAAAATTGTTTAAAAAAATTGAAAGTTTGAAAAAATTTACTGCTTAAGAGGGTGCGCCACTTTGTTAAAAAAAAAAATTTATTATTTTATAGCTGGCATCGACGAATTAAAAATATTAGTATTAATTTTCGTTGTTGTCAGATTACTTAAATATTTCACGTGTGATTGGTATTTTATTATATACTGGTGAAAATCAAACTCAGAAGGGGAATGTACAAGTTGGATCTGCTAGATCTTTATCCTACTTGGCAAATCTTTTTATTATATTAAAAAAACATTTTTATAAATAGCTCTCATAGGCCTTCTGGACAGAGAGTAACTCTAGTAACTCACCTTGCAAGTAACTCAACAAGTTTTTGCTTGGTATCTTTTTTTCTTGTAAATGTGCTCGAAACGAGACACATAAAAAAAATGATAGCAAGCAAAAATTTTTTAATTGCTTGGAAGGTGACAGCATTATACGGAGAAGTATCCAAAACTCACATTTTTGTACATCAAGGCTCGCTGTTCCAGATCCAGAAGACTTATGAGATTGACATATGGTTAAACCTAACCTACAATATTAAAAAAACGCTCTGCCAACTGTGGTGTAAATCTGGCAGATCCTTCTCATACCAGCTCATACACTCCCTTTGTCAGCTTGTGACGTAACGTGAGCCGAGTTTGATCCTGACCGTTTAGTTACCACTAAATGGAATATTTTGTAAAGTTAAATAAAGTGTCACTTTGTATGAAAACTTTAAATAAAAATTTTACTATCGCAACGCAAAGCAATATTTTTGTACAATCATAAGCTATCCTTTTAACTAGCTACATTAATTTCCAAGAAAAAAATATCCATTAATAATCCCAGTGATTAAAAATTGTCGAACAACCGTCATTTGTCTATAAATTGACCTCTTTTTCATCACCAAGATCCTATAAATTTAAGGTCTTACGTACGTTAGGATTTTTACCTATCGGCATCTTTGTCTTACACACGTATAAAAGTACGGATTGCAACTTCAAATAAATAAAAAAGTTTTGTCAATAATACTTAATTATTACTATTCAAAGCTTAAAAATGGATTTTATTAACTGAATTTTGGCATTAAATAAATTATTTATTATTTAAACAATATATTATTTAATTATTTATAAAGAAAACAAATAAATAAAAAAATATAATAAATTACTCTACCTCAATAGCAGAATAAACGTTAATTTTTTATACATTGTTTTAAGTAAAACCATAAAAAATGACGGTCGATTGTAAATTTTAAGGTCTCTTTTTATTTATTAGGACATTATTTATCAATTGATAAAAAAAAAGTATCTAAGTTTTGTATTTTAAATGCTTTTTTTTCATTTTTTTAAATTCCCCATAAGAGCCTGTGTTAATTTATTTTTTATTTATTTATTTTCTCAAAAACTATTCGGTCAATTATAAAAAAAAAATACGTGTTAAATTAAATTATATTTACTTTACTTTCTCCAAGTTTTAGCTTTTTTTTTGCATTTTACCCCGGATGTACGTAAGACCTTAAGATTCAATAATTATCAGGATAATTATAGTTTTGTTAAATGTATTTGTTTTGCACGAATCTGCGTCGCCCATTTTCATAAATACATATAAAATAAATGAATTTTTCAAAGAAGATAACATTAAATATTTATTTCATATTTTGTTGAATATATCTATTTGTTCAACAAGGGAAAAAAGTAGGAGTTGGTGCTACGCTCACTCGTTTTATACAACTGAATTTAAAGAAAAACTCCCTACATTTTTTCCCGTGTTCAAAACAGTTATTTATTAAAGGTGAAAAAAAGATCGCACGAAAGTAAGAAAGTAGATCTTTTTTGCAGCGTATATAATGAAAAAGGTTTTTCCTAAATTCTGAGTTTCAATGTAAATATAGTCTTGCACAAAAGTAGGTAATTCGAACAAAAAGTACAAATGGTTCATTGTCAGTAAAATTCAAGTATACACTGAAAAAAAATCCGCTAGTAGCTTGCGGAATTTTTTTATCTCGTGAAACGATTGCAAATGACTTGAAACGTAATGAAAAAATGCAAAAAAATTTTTCCCGCTTACTTTAGTTGCACTTGTTTTGGTATGATTGAGAAATTTAAAAAAAATAAAAAAAAAAAAAATTGTATTTTAATTTTCTTTACGTTTGAAGTCATTTGCAATCGTTAGAGAAAAAAAAATTCCGGTAGCTACAAGCAAAATATTTTCGGTTGTGGTAGGCGGAATTTTTTTTCAGTGTAGTTTTAAACATAATTGTATATGAGAGCGGAAAAGATACTTAGAATTGTCTAAAAGAAAATAGGCAACTCTGATGTTTATATGAGCAGAATTAGAGAAAACAATAAATTTCATAAACTGATTTGCCTAAAAAGTTAATTAGCCCTTTTAAAGGTATCAAAAAGATTTATAACACAAATATGCGCCAGCAATAAAACAAATATCTCGAAAAAACTTTAAAGAAGCTCTATCGCTTCTAAAAAATCCAATGAGCCCTAAAAGTACGTGATTTTTGGACTGAATAAAAGAAAAATCATTAATTGAAAATGTTTTAAAAGAGCACAAGTCCCTAACAAGATTTCATTTTCTTTTTCTCGATGAATGTCGAAAATTCCAAAAAAAAAAAAAAAAAAAAAAAAATAGCACGAGAGCAGAAAACTGAAAAAAAATCATCTGATATGGTGCTTTCAGACGTTAATGAAATTGTAAAATGCAATTACAACGGAGCGAGAATTAAAAATTAAAATCGACCGAAAAATATAAAATTAATTTTATTTAATAAATTTTTTAAATATAATATTACTATATTTAGGGTTGCTGATCATAAATTTTAAGATCCCGTGTACTAATAATCGACACTTCACCCTTAAATTTGCAAAAGTGTGAACTACTTAAAAAAATACTCCTTTTAGAGGTACTTTTTAATAATAATAATAATCCCTCAAATTTTTGTTCAGCAACCCAAAAAAACAATATTAACCGAATCTAAGCCGATCTGCGAAAAGTGCGAAAATAGAAACACTTCTTTTAGGGGCAATTTTGGCTAATTTAGGGGTGAAACACTAATTTTTCATAGAAAAGTCTTTAAATTCTAGATTAGGAACCCAAAAAACTTTTTTTTCTTTTTCGATGTAATATCTCATAAATATATTTCTATGAAACTTATAATATTTAGAAATATCGTTACACTGAATTTTTTAGACCTGATACGTAATTTTTAAACAATTTTTTGCACTATAAAATAAACAAATCACCTTTTTTTTTTTCTTTCTTTTTGGACATACAGTAACAAATTTTTTTAGTTTCAGGAAATTCGTTCTTATTGTATGGATTTGATACCTAATTTTTAGAAAATTTTTTTTAATGATTCCTTTTTTTATGGCATATTAAATAATAATTTTGCTTCGTCAGTGGTTAGAAAACACGTATTTTCGATTCGCTCTGTGGCCAGGAAAGTACGTGCCTTCTGGCCTCTGACAAGAAAAATTTGTTGTACGTTTTGTAAAAGGTTCCGAGCCAGGAATCGAAACGTTAATGAATAAATAAAATATAGTACATTACGAGAAACGTCGAGAAAAACAAAGAATGGCCCAAATCGCACGTAAACTGCGATTTCGGTCATTCTTTATTTACGGACAAGAGTCGTATACGATTTTTTTTCGTTAGTTGCGAAAAAATACGTGCTTTCTGGCCAGTGACAAGAAAAAAATGTTATTAAAATACAGGGTAAAAAAATGATATGTGCGTCCATTAAAAGTGAATTAATTTTATAATATATTAACATGGAACATGTTTATAGGGAGGGGGTACTTCGGAATTGGAAAATTAAGGGGGGGGGGTCAAATTTGTCCCATTTAAGGGGGGGGGGGTCAAATATGTCCCATTTAAGGGGGGTGGTCAAATTTGTCCCATTTAAGGGGGGGGGGTCAAATTTGTCCCATTTAAGGGGGGGGGTCAAATTTGTCCCATTTAAGGGGGGGGGGTCAAATTTGTCCCATTTAAGGGGGGGGTCAAATATGTCCCATTTAAGGGGGGTGGTCAAATTTGTCCCATTTAAGGGGGGGGGGTCAAATTTGTCCCATTTAAGGGGGGGGGTCAAATAGGACTTGGAATAATTTCAATTTTGGGACTTAGAATAATTTGGGTTTAGGGACTTAGAAAATTTTTTTGATTTAGGGACCTAGAATAATACGCATTTAGGAAATCATAATAGTTTGGGTGTAGAATCTTAACATTTAGTAAAGGTGATAATTAAAAATTATAAAAATAGGAAATTGTATTGTTTTTTGTGTTTCTATGCTGTAAGATTACAGATGTAAGTAAACATGTTCCATGCATTTTGGTTGTGTGTACACAAACCGGTTATAAGTTTTTGTAATTATCTGGTGGTTGCTTATGTATTACTTCATTTGGCTCTGAAGCTCAGGAATGACTAATTAAAAATATTATCCTACATTAATAATAATATATTAACATAGTTATACAATCATAATCATGTTTTTTTTTTATTACTGTATACTTACTTTTTTTGTAAATTAAAAAAATTTACTCTGATGACTGTTGCATAAATTAAAAAGTACTCTTTTTAAAATTAATTTTTCTAAAAGTTATTAATCGTATACCCCGTATGTATTGCATCATCATTTTTATTCTGTATTTTAGCTTTTGGTTTAATTAAAACAAAGCAGCTGAACCGTGCTTGCTCCGAGGCGAAGCCGAGGTTGGTAAATTGCGATTAGGGGAATTCTTTGTTTATGATAAAGCAACGCATATTATTTTGTTCCGACAGTGGAAAGTAAGCACGTCTTTGCTGGATGCCTTGCGAACGGGAAATACGTGATTTCTCCACTGCTAACAAGAAAAACATATATATTGTAATCGAAAGAAAGTCAACTTGTTTCATGTTTAATTGAAAATGTTATTATTTTATAATTCTGAAATGTCTATAATACAATACCGTGTATACACGGCTAAGAGAATTATACACATTTTCGATTTTTAGTTTTATCAAAAGGATATTTTTGTTAACCTACGAAACATTCAGGTGAACGAGAGGAGACGATATCGAGATTTTGCTCAATATTGATTCGATCTCGAAATTGTGGATCTTGTCTCGAAATGAAGTCTAAATTTAGAGGATATAAGTATTATCTCTAAAATTTAGAAAATATTTAATGGTATGCCAAAATTTAAAAAATTTATATCGTAAAGTTTCAAATAATTTATTGAGAATTTCAGTTATGGTAATATTTTTCTCATTTTTTCGTGTAAAAAGTCATCATTTAATTCTTGTAACCCTCAATTTTTTGTCAGTAATTTTGTTATAGTTGATTTTCTTTAAAAATAAAAAAAAAGAATAATCAATTTTTAAATTGCTGTCAAATTTATAATTATTATTATTATTATTATTGCCTTTATATAATTGGCGTTTGATACAGGTTTTATGGATCTAAAAAATTTGGTACAAGCTTTAAGTTTTCAAAAACATTTTACTCTTTAAATTTACTTTAGTTGTTTTTGAGATACGGCTCTGCAAATATGATGATAAAAGTAGACATTTTTTGATAAACTAAATTATCCTTATCTTGCAAACAAATAACTGAAAAGAGGAGGTGAACAAAATTATTGAGACCTATTAAATCCATTTTCATCGAGAATTACAATTTTGGCAGCAAATTATATATAGGTAATTTTAAGCCAAAAGTGGCCATTTGTATAATTATACTACAATATCGGTAACAAAATTTATTGAAAATAATTGCGGCTTACGGATACTGAAAGTTTACTTTTACACGAAGAAGATAGGTTGAAATAGGTTACAGAAGTTGATAGGTTAAAAAAGAAGGCTATAGCGATATTTTGAATACAGCCTAAAAACCCTATCTCATAATACGGGGTCTTGTGTTTCTAGGAGAAGAAGGTCCATTGGCATGAACGGATGGTATTTGGTTTGTTTTTTCTTCCTAAACTTATTGATAACCATTTGGTGTGATTTTGTGATTGAACGTCCCTTGTGAGCATTGAAGACTCATATTTTAAAATTTGTATTAAATTTTTTTCAATACAATTTTTTTTATTTTCAAGACAAGATGAATTTTTGAAAATTGAATCTCGTCCCGTTTCTAATATTGACTTTTTCCAGTATCGATATCGTCTCGAATATGAGATGAAGCAAGAAAATTTCTAAGTCTATGAAACAATTTTGAGTGGGTGTGGAATTTCAAATGTTAAGATTTGTGCGATGTAGTACAAAATAAAGAATACAGCCTTCCAAAAAGTAAATTTTTTTAAAAACTAATGTCACATTCAAATGAAATGGAAGATTTACTACACACTATGCCCAGAAATTGTTATCAATGCTCTTTTAATTATATGTTTTCAAGTGATGTATGCCCATATATGGAACTCGATCCCTCTTTTTATAATATTTTTTAATATTCGCAGATTCAAAAGCTACAATTGTCATAATAATAATAATTGTTCTCAATTTTTTTTTACAAGTAAGTAAAACCGTAAAAAAATTATTTTAAAATTTTGATTATTTTCAGATGTATCGTATTAAAAAATTAAAAGGGAAACATCGAAACAGCTTTAAATATTTTTTTAATGGATATGAGTTTCATGCTGACAAAAGATCAAAATTAAAAAATGGCCTTATTATGCGGTGTGCATTACGATCCAAAATGGGATGTCTAGTACAATTTAAATTACAAAAAAATTCGTATGAAACTATTGAGGATGTTGCAAGTTTATTGCAAAAGGTACATATTTGTGGAAACCCTGATCCATTGATACCCCAAAAGCAAGCTTTGGGAGAAGCCCTTAATAAACGTGCTGGAGAATGCCCTGATCGTCTGATAGATATATTTCATGAATTGACAGGGCCAGGTGGAAAGTAAGTTCATAATAATTTAAAAATTCTTTTACCCTCATAATTATGATATAAATGTATAGAGCATTAAAATCAGTAGAGAGAAGCTCCTAGCCTTCTACTAAATCCCAAAAAGTTTTTTTAATTTGTCTTGCTTTGTAAACATATAAAATTTTTCAGAATTACTTGTCCTTCAAGAAATTTTTCCGGATCAATCGCTGCACTATAGATACCCGCAATAATCTTCAGTATTAGTGCTTAGTAAAATAGTAGATGTTAAAATTCCAAAATTATAATTTACAATAAAATAAAAAAAACTTATAACCGGTTTGTATAAACACAACCTAAATGCATGGAACATGTTTACTTCCAGCCGAGGACTAGATATAATACAAATGTTACTCGACATTACAATACAATTTTCTAATTTCATAATTTGTAATTATCACCTTATTAGCTGTTAAGATTCAAAACAAACCCAAACTATTTTAATTCCCTAAACCTAAATTATTCCAAGTCCCTAAATCGATATTATTGTAAGTCCTTAAACCCAGATTTTTCAAAGTCTCCTAATTATTCTAATTCTCATTTGACCCCCCCCCCTTAAATAGGACAAATTTGACCCCTCCCCTTAAATAGGACAAATTCCCCCCCCCCTTAATTTTTTAGTTCTGAAGTACCCTCTCCCTATAAACATGTTCCATGTTAAAATAAAATGAATAAGATTAATTTTAGAAATATTTTTAATTTAAAAATGGGTAATATATTTGTTATTTTTACATCCATTTAAAAAAAGTTTGCGTCTAATTACCAAGAAATTCTGAATAAATTTTTGTAATGAAATAAAATATTTTTGATTGATTATTTTAGCTGTCATCATTCACGATTCATCATTTATCATTTATCATTGACTATTCATTCATTTTTCACTTAAAATACTATGAAATATTAGCGGATCCTGAAAAATTAGTGATTATAATTTAACCCCGTAGCGAGTACAAAATAAATTTTTTACAAAATAAAATCTTGTTTAATAACAATTTATTTACTCAATTATATCTCAATTGATATACAAAATAAATTTTTCTTGAATTTTTAATAAGTTTTTCTTTTTTGCAGATTTTATTCAATAGCAAAAAAAGTCAAATATGCAGACTATAAAAATATGATGAAAAAACACCGTAAAACTTATGTAAGACCGATGCCTCGGAACTTAACAGAATTAGGAATATCTTTAGTGGATTATGGGCCTTTAAAAAATTTTTACCGAGGTCACACGGTAGCAGCAGATGGTTCAGTTAGCCTCTTTTTCATTACAAAACACATGATGAACCACTTAAAAAATCCCAACAATGATATAAATGAAGTTCATGACGATGGAACTTTTGCAGTACGTTAAATTTTTTTTTAATTTTCATATGCCCATTTATTCATGTAGTATCAAAAAAAGCTTATAACTGTTTTGTATAAACACAACCTAAATGCTTGGAACATGTTTACTTCCAGCTGAGGACTAGGTATAATACATAAATGCTAAGCAACAATACAATACAATTTTCTAATTTTATAATTTGTAATTATCACCTTATACTAGCTATTAAGTCCCAAAATCGATATTATTTTAAGTCCATAAACCTGTATTATCCTAAGTCCTTAAGCTTAGATTTTTCAAAGTCTCCTAATTATTCTAAATTTCATTTGACCCCCCCCCCCCTTAAATAGGAAAAATTTGACCCCCTCCTTAATTTTCAAGTTCTGAAGTACCTCCTCCCCTTAAGCATGTTCCCTGTTAAAAATTTTGTTGCCTTTCAAGTGTAAAATTAGGCACAGAATTTTCTGCATTTTATGCCTATGCAGGCAACAAATATTGTAAGCATTAAGGGCAAAAAAGTTAAGACATTAGGGTGAATATCGCTAGTTCCTGGTTTCACTAAGCATTTGTGCTATAAATCTTTTGAGCTCTTGACACTTAGAATTCATGTAATATTGTGAAATAATTTTTTATTATCTATTTCAAAGGTGTTGCCAAGGGATCCAAAATTTTCACAACTATATATTATTCATTTTAGAGAAATGGATACGGTAAATGCAATAATATTTTCATTTTCATACTAAAGAATTTTAAATTAATACAAGCATTGTTATTTTGCAGGCGTTTCCTGCAATAGCAGTTTTAAGTGATAAGAGAACAACCGAAACTTACATCAGTATTTTTGAATTTATACTGCGTTTGTTTCCTCACCTACGCAATAAAATAAAAAAATTTAATGTAGATTTTGAAAAGGCTCAAATAAAAGCTATAAAACATGTATTTCCTGGAGAAGATGTGATAATACAAGGTTGCCTGTTTCATCATAAACAAGTAAATACCTACTCCTTATATTTTATGCATGAGAAAATAATATTAAATATAAAATATTGATAAATTACAATAAAGGCTTATAACGAAATTCTTTTGTATAAAAAATGGTTCCGGGCTGATCGATTTGTTATAATAATTAAGAGTAAAAGATATGCAACCTTCAAGTCGTCACAATAATTTTTTTTTTGCTATTAAATGATTTAGCAAATAAAATAAGTTTAGCTTATTCTTTGAAAAATTTACGTTACTTAAAAATTTTTTTTCATACACTAAAATATATTTTTACAAGTGGAAACCTCTTCTAACGAGCAAATTTCCGCTTCAGATTGTAAAATAATTTTCTTTTTGCAACAAGTAGAAATTATTTTCATTATTTAATTTATTACAATACTTGAATTTATATTAAATAAAACCGTCATATAATTATTTATTTAATCATTTTATTCAGGCAATTATTCAAAAGTGGGAGGAAATTGGCATAAATACTGAGAATCATTTTAATATAAAAAACAATGCTTTAACACTAGCTTATTTGCCACATTGGAGAATGCATGAAGGATTAGCCGTCGTAAAAAATTTAGTATTTGAAGCAGAGTCAGATATTGTAAAATTAAAAAAATTTTACAAGTATTTAGAAAAAACATGGTTCCCACTAAGAAAAATAGTTTCTGTTTATGATCGGCCTTTATCAACAAACAACATCTGTGAACAATTTAACAGAGAGGCACAAAGAGTTATAGGAAAACACACTGGTTTATGGATTATGTTAGGTAAAATTTTTGTTAAAATTATAAGATGTTCTAAAGTAATTAAAATTTTGTAAATCTAAAAAGAATTTTTATACTTTTCCCATACTAAATAAACATTTTTTATTTTCAAAGTATTGTTTCATTTACTTTTAGAAAAAACAAAAAAAATGTTTATATCTTATGATCAAGACCACGAAAGAGCAAAAAATGGTATAATTTTTGGTGCACTAAGAAGACCGTACTTAATTCAATCTAAAGATAAACTTCAAATGATTGAAAAAAAGCTGAAACATAATTTGTAAGTATTTTATTTTTATTATTATAATCCTAGACCGTACAGAAGCCATTACCCAAATTTTGTATTTACATGCCTTTTGCATAATTGCTTACTTTTACGGCCACGGGTTTCTAATCTACCACAATTATATATATGTATGAAATATAAATAAAAACAAACGAATACTATTTTACAGATATTCTCCTAAGGAATTTATGAAAGCAGTAATTGGTTTAGTTTGGGATCGTCAAACACGTAGTGAGTATCTACAAATTCTGATAAAAATTAAACAATGTTTATAGTAATAAATTAAATTTTATTTGATAGTATAATTATAAAAAATTTTTTTTCATCCAAGAATGATTTTAATTGATTTTATTTTAATATTAAAATAGATGTAATACTTGACGATGATTATAGACCAGAAATACATTCAATATCTAGTGAAAATTTAGATAATTATCAAACAGAGCTCAATTATTTGTTGAGAGAAAGACATGGAGTTTCTGAAGAAAGGGCTACAGTTCCTGAAGAAAGGCCTACACTTCCAGAAGCAGAAAATTTGCAAGTAAATATACCCATTCGTAGTTATAACAGAACAAGAGCAATAGAAAGCCGAGAAATAAATTCAGTAAATCATGAAAATTTGAGTGCTACACAAGTAGATATACTTCAATTGCTTCAGGAAATATCCGATAATGATGAAGGTATGGTTATCTATGATCAATATACACACCAAAACGTAAAGATTATTTTTAATAGCATTAATTATTGAATTTTGATTAAGCAGGTTTATCTGTTGATCCTTATTTTCGTAGGAATTACAATTACAACAAATTTTTTTTTTTAAGTTTATTTTTAAAGTATTATTCGAAATGAAAATATTAATTATCCAAGATTATTACAAAAATAAGTCTCATAGTATTATAAAATATATGTAAAAACGTAACTAAAAAAATGAGCTTGTTGGTTATGTTTCGTTGTTTTAATTAAATTTATGAAAATAAAGTCGAAAAAGCATGTTAAACTAATTGAAAGTGTAATCTTTAAGTATTGTTTATCAGATTTATCAAGTTTCGTTGCTCTGTTTCGTCAGCACGTTTTTTTTAAAGCCTAAATCAATTTGCCCATTAGAGCAATGTTAAAATACAAATTTTTTTTTATTCAATAAAAATTCATTAAGTCGGTGACAAAGGTAAAAAAAAATTTAATGTATATGTTACGCCCGAAACCGGTTTATCGAAATTATAAATAAAATTTGATAAGTCAAACAAATTTTTTATCTTATAATTAATCAGTATCATTCAAAAATGTATTTTAAATGTAAAAGAAATTTTTTTGCTTAGAACATTTTCTTATTTTCAATGTATTAATTTATTTAATTTGATGCCCCATTCTGCGGAACCGGCCATTACCTCGTTTCGGGCGTAACATATATACAAATGTTTAAACTTTAAACTTTATTAACTTATTGTTACATTCTCTCATCATTTTTGCAACAAATAAACCTCCTTAAGTTGGCTCACGGTTTTAGGTCCGTATATTTTAGGGTGACATCAGAGGGGGGCATAAATAATTAATTAAATTTTATTATTTATTTTATAGATATGTGAATATTTAGAAGTTATTATTAATAATAATGAATTTTCTTATATAATGAGTGCGGTGTAAACAATATTTTTAAAATACAAAACATTTTATTGAAAGGGGCCCGCGACTAAAATTATGTGTTTATAATTTGATCGGCAACTATTGTACTTTTTTCTTGGAAAAGTTTCCATTTTTGTTAAATAACACGTGTGTACAATTTTATCTAAAAAGATTCGTTATTGAATTAGTACGAAGTAAAACAATATCAACTCCCATAAGAACGCGTGTTAATTTTAGCAATTTTCAGTTAAGTTATTTCTTTCTTAATTAATCGGGAACCTGGGTATTGTTTGGGATCAATGGATTTGTTTGTTAATTATCTTCATCTACAGTAAATTTTAGTTCATATTATTCGTTTTTTATAAACTGCGTGAGCCACCTTAAATATTTAATTTTAAATTTAATCTTATGAGTATGTATTTAATTGGTATATAATATTCATTAATAATAAATTTACAGGTTGCATTTGTTTATTTTTAAGTGAGAATATAGATCTATTTTAAAATTAAATATTTTAAAAGTATTACATCAAAATTTAATAGTTTATGGTATTAAAAAAAATCTTAACATTTTTATGCGTACATTTTATTACATTATTTACAAATCGTATAATAGATTCAAAATAAAGTATATATGTCGCAGGAAAGTAGAGAAATCCGTGATTTGGCTAAATCCCTAGTGATTTGGCCAAATTGTACGTAGTAGACTAATGGAAGTTTCGATCGCCTACTTCCCTCAAATTTTTAGTGAAGTAGACGAAAATTATAGCTGTTGTCTACTACATCGATAGCCTTTAGGGAAGTATAGACGAATCGTCTACTTCACTGATATAAACTCAGTGGAGTAAACTAATTTATTTTATTCTGTGTCTACTTCACGGATGGCTCTTAGGGAAGTAAAAAACAAAGAGAATTTGGTGTTTATGCCTTATAAATTTTATTGTGTAATAAAAAATTATTGCAAAAAAGAGAGTTACAATTTTTAATTAATATAAACATTCCTTTTTAAACGTCATTTACATTTCTTTTTTAAATTGTATTTATTATTAAGACATGAAAGTCCTGTATGACATCGAGAATTGTACGGAATTCCCGACTTAAAACATTTGCAACTATTAGTGCCGCATAATTTTTTGTCTGATTTACAGTTGCATTTGCGGAAGCCTTGTCCACCAGTCATAGATTGTTGAGTAGTAGCTTCACGTAAAGGAATTAAAACATCTTTAGCCACTTCGGAAACTTGAATTAGCTTTGATTTACATTTATGCAAATTGGCTCTCGGAAAATATCCGTTTATGACACCGTTTTTTGTTCCAATTTTGAAGGAGAAGGTGACGAAGTTACTGTGACAGTACCATCAGTTTACCGTGGGCCATTAGATTTTTCCAACATACGAGGCGTCGTATTGGACAAAAAGAATGATTTATATAAAATCGGAACTCGGAAAATTGTAACTCTTTTTTTACAATAATTTTTTATTATACAATAAAATTTATAAGGCATAAACGTCAAATTCTCTTTGTTTTTTACTTCCCTAAGAGCCATCCGTGAAGTAGACAAATAAAATAAATTAGTTTACTCCACTGAGTTTACATCAGTGAAATAGACGATTCGTCTACTTCCCTAAAGGCTATCGGTGTAGTAGACAACAGCTATAATTTTCGTCTACTTCATTAAAAATTTTAGGGAAGTAGGCGATCGAAACTTCCATTAGTCTACTACGTACAATTTGGCCAAATCAGTAGGGATTTGGCCAAATCACGGATTTTTCTACTTCCCTACGACATATATGTTAAGAGCATAAGATAAGTGAAGTGTCACTCATGGCCATTCGGCAAAGTATTTATTAAAAATGCGTAAATGATACTTTATTCAAAAAGGGTAGAAAATTTTTTCTATTGACATATTAAACTTTTTCGCCCGAATTGTAGAGTAGCAATTTGCCAACTATGTTACAAGATGCAGGTTTTGACTTTGTATGCAATTACATACTTTTTACCCTATGAAACTGATTCCAGCACCGAAACTCCAGAACCGAAACGAATTACGCCCGAAACACAAACCATAAAAATAATTTAAAAAAAAATTTTTTTTTAACAATTTACTTTGTAATTTTGTAAACCATTATTCATACAAAACCAATTCGAATCATTTTTGGCCATTAAAAAACATTTATTAGTTATAAACAAATAAAAATATTATTTTGAATTTTACTGATTTGAGGACTTCCATAAAAGGTATAAACTTATTAAGCCCAGCGGCCTATCGGCCAAAAATTTTCTATACAAGTTTACTCTAAACATCATAGGTTAAAAGATTTGGCCACTTTGATCACGTTACTCGGTACTTAAAATGTCATCTTGGCCGTAATGGCGGTTATGAATTTTACTGATTTTGTGTATTCTCATAAATGGGCCTAAACTGTCAAGTTTGGCAGCTCAAGGGCCAAAATATTTCTGTATGGCTTTACTCTATAAATAATAGGTAATAAGATTTGGCCACTTTGATCACGTTACTCGGCAGCTAAAGTGTAATTTTTGCCTGATTGGTGGCTGGAAATTTGCTGATATTGAAAATCCAGCCGCGATTTAGGCCAAAATGACACTTTAGCTGCCGAGTAACGTGATCAAAGTGGCCAAATGTTATTACCTATGTTGTATAGAGTAAAGCCACACAGAAATATTTTGGCCCTTGGGCCGCCAGACTTGACAGTTTAGGCCCTTTCATAAAAATCCTCAAAATCAGTAAAACTCATAACCGCCATTTCGGCTAAAATGACATTTTAAGTACCGAGTAACGTGATTTAAGTGGCAAAATCTTTTAACCTATGATGTATAGAGTAAACCCGTATAGAAAATTTTTGGCCGATGGGCCACTGGGCTTAATAAGTTTATCTCTTTTATGAAAATCCTCAAATCAGTAAAATTCAAAACAATATTCTTATTTGTTTAAAACTAATAAATGTTTTTTAATGGCCAAAAATGATTTGAATTGGTTTTGTATGAATAATGGTTTATAAATTAAAAAGTAAATAGATAAAAAATAAAAAAAAAATAAATTATTTTTATTTTTTGTGTTTCGGGCGTAATTTGTTTTGGTGCTGGAGTTTCGGTGCTGGAATCAGTTTAATTTTACCCTATTATCATGATATGAGTTCTTCAAAAACAAAGGCAATAATTGTTTGAGCTTATATAGGGAAGAAATAATTGTTTAGGCGTTATAAAAAAAATTGACGTTTGTTAACCAATGCAAAAAACTAAGTATATTGACTTTTCTTGAATATGAAAGTATGAGTATAGCGATGACTGCATGCAAAGGCTAAACCTTCATTTCATGGTTTCATGAAAGCATTCATTGTTAACGCACGCATGTTATAAAATCATATCAATAAATATAATAACAAAAAATCGTGATTTTTTAACAGATGGTGATTCATCTGATGAAGAATCAACTGCTGAGTCTACAGAAGGTAAAATAGATTTAAACTTATTTCAAAATGTATGCTAATTTAAAATAAAAAATGAATAATGAGAAATAACGTTCTGTTTACACAGAAGAATCTGAAACTGAGAACGATTCCGGTGATTCAATAACAACAGATAATATAATTATTAATGATGAAAATAATGAAGGTATGAAAAATATTTTTGTTAAAGTATTTACTATTTTAGCCGTTTTATGATTGATTGCACGGTATAGGCTGTCAATTTTTATTTTCTGTAAGTAATAGACTATTGATAATATTAATTTTAAATTGGCCCCTTATTGGTTTAAATGTAAACTTGACTTCGAGAAGTAACCAATAGTTCATAAAAAAAATTGAGTAGGCTCCCAGAAATTAAAATTCGAAAAATGCCATTTTTATCCACCTGATTTAACCATAAAAGATAAAAGTTAAATAAAATTAAATTTTGTTGTTAATTTAAAAATTTAAATTTCATTTCATTCACTCCGTAATTAAATTCTGTGTCGATTAAAAAAAAAAAAAGTAACTAAACAGCTTAAAATTTACTAGGAAAAAAGTTGGATTTTCTAAAATTTCTTGAAAATTGTTAATCAAATCGGGAAATCCAACTCTTTTCCTAGTAAATTTTGAGCTACTTAGTTATTTTTTTTTTAATCGACGCAGAATTTAATTACGGAGTGAATGAAATGAAATTAAAATTTTTACATTAACAACAAAATTAATTATTTAAAAAAAACTAATGTCGGTAACTGTTCTACCTTACTAACCCGTTAAAAATAAAACGCAATAAAGCTTGAATTAAATATTTTGTTTCCAGGTGTATCACAATATAACTTTTCTGGTTTAAACCATATAAGTTCTCGACAAAACTCAAACATTTCAGAAGGTAAATAGCGTAATAAAACTTTTGAACCATATCTATGTGTGCAAAAAAAAAATATTTTTTTGTTTATGAGGTGAAAATTGTGAATCTGCCACCACTTTCCAGGTTGACCTCTCAAAACTTATTCGCGGATTTACTGGGGAGTTGACACATCTAAACTTTCACCAAATTGCAGCTCCGTAGGTCTCATCTGCCCGGGTAATGCCCGATCAAACTTTATCGGTGTTTCTAAATTTTCTTAGTCATTTTATGAAGAAATCTCTGAGAAACATACATATAAGCTTTAAAAATATTTTTGTAGTAAAGGTCCTTAGTAATATTTTCCGCTGAAGCCATTTCTAAGCTTATTATTTTTTTAAATCCCGGGAAACCCCGGAAAAATGGAAAAAACCAATAAAAAAAAAAGCGAAAATTCCGCAATGTTTCATTGCGTAAGATACTTGTTTTTATTATTTAAATTTTCATTGGTATTTCTGTTTTTCCTTGGTTTTATGAAAAATTATTGTCAGGAATGGCTTGAGTGGAAAATTAATGTTACTGTATACCTATACTAGGAAAAAATTTGTAAAGCTTAGGTATATAAGTTTTTCAGATACTTTTAAAAAAATAAATAAATATATATTCAAAAAAAACGAAAAAGTTTAACTTAGACAGATTGTAAAATTTGCTGTAATTTCACATTATTCATTTTTAAATTACCCCCTTTCTTCTCCACCTGTAAACCCACTGATAAGTTTTGAGAGGTCGATTTGGTATACAGTGAAGATTTTACGAATATTGACTGATATGTCAATAGAAAAATAATTTTTATAATTGTATCATTATTTTTTTTTTGTTCACATCCAGTAACAATAATTGCAACGTACAGTATATAATATTTTATGTAGGGTTTGTAGAAGATGAAAGTGAAGCGTTGTATAATTTTCAAAGATCATTTGAAAGACCATCTCTTGCCGATGTAATATTTAATGAAGGTAGATATGATTTTTGTAGACTGTTTTTTTTTTCAAAGTATTTAAAATTTTTTTAAAAATATAAGTAAGCAAAAAAAAATTCACCATCAGAGACTGAAACATCGATTCCTCTGTTGAACCTCCTTGAAATTGAGATAAATTTAAAGTAATTAATTTTTCAAATGAGAGCATAAAAAAAATTAAAAAGCGCATGCCTGATAGTAAATTTTCGAACACCATCAGAATTTACTATTTATTTGAACGTTTGACGGTCCACGTTTAATACGAGGAAAATCCATTTTTTTTTGTTTTTAGCGTCCCAATTTTCAGGTTATCAATATTAAAAAACATTAAGTTAAAAAGAAATCAGTTTGTGTAAACACAACCTAAATGAATGGAACACGTTTACTTGCAGCTGAGGGATAGGTACAATGCAAATGTTACGCAACATTACAATACAAGTCACTATTTTTATAATTTCTAATTATCATCTTTATTATAGATGTTATGATTCTGAAACCAAAATATAAAATGGTTTATTCAAAGTCCCCAAACCTGAATTAAGTCCCTTAATTAAAATTATACCTCTCCCGTCTTAAATGGGACACATTTGACTCCCCATAAATGGGAATGGGGATTTAACCCCCCCCCCCTTAAATGGGACAAATTTACCACATCCCCCCTTATTTTCAGATTCTTGAGGTACCCGTCCCATAAACATGTTTCATGTTAAAATTCCGAAATTATTTACAAGGGTAGATAACGTATTTTTCCCTAAGAAATTCGATGAAACCATTTATTTCTTCAAGTGGATATTTTCAATGCCAGACCTTGTATTTTTAATGGTTTTTTCGAATTTCATTTATTTTGCATAAGTAGTGAATTTGAACATAAAAAGTATGAAAAATGAAATTTTTTTTTGATTATCAAATAGCCAGGGAAAAATTACTTACAAAACATTATTTAACTAAAAGTAAAACTGTTTATTTTTTTAATTGTAAATAATATTTTGAAAAACAACTAAATCTTTGGTGTTGCATATTCACACCTTAGGTAATTTTTGAGGTATTGGACCGTATGAAAAATGAAATTGAGTTTATATGCAAAATTTTGAAAAATCTTTAATTAAAAGTAATTGTTTTATGTTTCATAGGAAAACAAAAAGTTTTAATTTATCTCAAGTAATGTATTCAATTATCAAAGAAAATTTTAATTTTTTAAAGTTTGTATACTCAAATTGGCCACAAATGCAAAATATATGAAATTGTACAAAGCCAGAAAAAATAGATATACAAGATTTTATCGCTTAAAAAGAGATGAAAAAATAAAAAGTTTTTATTTTTTTGAAAAAATTGTGACCTTTCAAAATGAAAAAAGTTTATTTTACTCTAAAATATGGTTAAATATTTAAATGTATGATAAATATTGATTAGGTGAAAAAAATTACTATGGTATGCACTTTTTAATTTTTTTCGTAACACCATTTGAATCCGCTAAAATGATCTAAAGTCGAAGTTATTACCAATTTTAAGGAGGGTGCAAATGTAGGGCCAATCTAGGGGTGCCTTATAATTAGGATTCACACACCTAGACGCGTTGCCAAAATTAGCTTTAACCAGTTAAAGTTTAACCATTTAAAGTTAACTTTATCGTTGGAAATACATTAATAGTAACATGTAAATTGCATTTTAAATAAATATCAAATAATTAACTGTTTTTTATAATAATTTTACAGGTAGAACGGAAAATGAATGTTTAGAGGTTACAGAAATAAATGAAGAAAGGTTTGAAGCAAATGATAATAACGAAGGTAAAAGTTATTTTTAAAAATTGCTTTAATAATTCTGCAAATGTATGTATTACTTTATTACAGATATTATTGAAAGTTCACATGTCGAATCTTCTGTCCCGGATCCAATGCAGAGAAATGAAGAAGACGAAGAAACTGTAGTTACTAATGAAGGTAAATATTATTATATTCACAATGGAAAGCTATTTAAATTACCATATTTTAAATGTTTATTTCAAAATTATTCAGTTCTTATGAACGAAGAATACTCGTCTATATTGCCAGCTGAAGAAAGCGAAATAAATGGCCATAATAACGCAGGTAAAAATTTGTAAAATTTTAATTAACAGTAACTTGTTAAAATATACCTCGACTAAAAAAGTAACGTAAAAAATTGCTTTAATAATTTTGCAAACGTTATGTTTGTGGGTAGATTTAATTGAAGTGAGGGCGACTTGTATGGTCGGGTCTTCAAAACTGCCCCTATTTTTTTCTGAAAGAAAACATGAAAAGGTATATCCTTATGTAAAATTTTCCGCGAAATCTAAATTTTTGGTCAGATTTTCTGATTGGTCACGTGACTTTACGGAAAATTTGAAATTTGTAAAAAATGAGGTTTTGAAAGCTGTTATTTTTTTATCTAGAGCTCCCAAAAAACAATGTCCCACCGAAATTTTTTTTTTTGCAAAAAAATTTAAAATTTAAGGAAAATTTTAAGCCTGTTTAGAAGATTCATTCAAATATAAGTTTTTTACTGCAATAATAAAAAAAATTATGACTCATTTTTCTTACTTTTTTTACAAAAGTCCAAAACACAAAGATGGTTGCCAAAAATCGTGATTTTGCTCTGGGAGTCCAAAAATTGGGCTGGTAACTTACTTTTTGGTATTACTTTCAGAAAAAAACAATTTTGAAGACCCGACCATACAATTCGCCCTAACTTCATTCAAATCTAACCACGTATTACTTTATTACAGATATTATTGAAAATGCACATATTGAATCTTCTGTCCCGGACCCAATGCTGAGAAATGAAGAAAATGAAGAAACTGTAGTTACTAATGAAGGTAAATATTATTATATTCACAATGGAGACCTATTTAAATTACCATATTTTAAATGTTTATTTCAAAATTCTTCAGTTGTTATGAACGAAGAATACTCGTCTGTATTGCCAGCTGAAGAAAGCGAAATAAATGGCCATAATAACGCAGGTAAAAATTTGTAAAATTTTAATTAATAGTAACTTTTGAAAATATACCTCGACTAAAAGAGTATCGTAAATGAAAATAAATGTATGAAAAATTACTGGATTTTAAACATAATTTTTGGAATCTCTTTTTATGAATATAAATTTTTGGATTCTTTTGGAGTCGATTTTTGAATTCTTTTTAAAACTAAATGTAAGCACACCTTTTTGAGGGTGAAATTAATGAAAAAAAAATTAAAAAAATTAACTTTAAAATTAAAATAAATTTAAATTTAAATTTTTTTAAATGCGATATTTATATAGGATGTATTATAATACAGCCTAGTGTATTATCAAATTTTTGATTTTCATAAATTATCTTGATCTTTAAAATTATTGTTTAAAAAACAATTGCGTATTCTTTGTCCTCTAAGTTCTTTAGCTGCATGAGGAATTTGACTCCCAGTTTTTACCCTAATAACTATTTTTATTCTCTTTTAAATAAGGTTCCTTATAAGAATAATTGTGTAATGTTAATGAAACTATTGGTGCAAGATCAAAAAATATTCTAAACTTTGTAGGTACAGGTGTCTTATGATGAACAGGATATGCGAATTTATGTGGTATATCAATATAACAGCATAGCTAAAAATATTCATAAGCGGAAATAAACTCAAATTGAATATCCACTATTTTTCTTTTTATATAGGAAGAATTGTTTTAAAAGATTATTTTTTTTTTGTTAACATTTTTTATTAATTTCCTTATTTATACTAATATTTTTTAACGTAATTTAAATATAATTAGAAAAATTTATATACAAATAGAATATATCTTGCATGTTTATATAATTAACCTTTGCATACGTGTCCGGTATCTTAAAGATTTGCATATCGTTTGTTCATCATAAGACCGCAGGCAAAACTTTTGCAAAAAATTAAAAATCTTTATATTGCATTCAAAAGCATCTTTAATTTTAACTTTTAAGCATATTTAAAAGTAATTCAGATTGTTACAAGAAAATTTAATTTTCAGGCCCTTCTTCAAGTTTAGTACTCGGAGAACCAGCTACAACAACAAGAGGAAAAAAACGTCAAAGCATCAAGGTTGCAGATGAAAATGGAGAACTAGGAAACCGAAGAAAAATAAGAAGAGGAGGACAACACACTGGTAATGTACCTATCATTACTTAGTGCATTTGTAAAATAAATTTTTAATCTTGCTGAATCATTGTTTGGCGTTTATGATGATCTTATGGATGATGACTACGTTAAAGAGGTTTATCTGTTGATTACTACATTTTTGCAGGAATTACGATAACCGACATAAATTATTTTATTTTTAATTTATTTCGAAAGCTATTAATTGAAAACAAACTATAAAAAACCATTAATTATCCAAGAATCTTACCAAAAAAAGTCTCATAGTATCAAAATGTGAAAAAACGTAACTTAGATAATGAGGTTTTTGGTTATGTTACGTGTTTTTGTGTGTTTTTTTATTAAATTTACAAAAATAAAATCGATGACGTATGTAAAACTAATTGGGAATGTAATATTTAAGGTGTCTCCCGGTTTTAGGTCCGTATATTTTAGGGTGACATCAGAGGGGGGCATAAATAATTAATTAAATTTTATTAATTATTTTATGGATATGCGAATATTTAGAAGTTGTTATTAATAATAATGCATTTTCTTATATAATGAGTGCGGTGTAAACAAAATTTTTAAAATACAAAACATTTTATTGAAAGGGGCCCGCGACTAAAATTATGTGTTTATAATTTGATCGGCAACTATTGTACTTTTTTCTTGGAAAAGTTTCCATTTTTGTTAAATAACACGTGTGTACAATTTTATCTAAAAAGATTCGTTATTGAATTAGTACGAAGTAAAACAATATCAACTCCCATAAGAACGCGTGTTAATTTTAGCAATTTTCAGTTAAGTTATTTCTTTCTTAATTAATCGGGAACCTGGGTATTGTTTGGGATCAATGGATTTGTTTGTTAATTATCTTCATTTCCAGTAAATTTTAGTTCATATTATTCGTTATTTATAAACTCCGTGAGCCACCTTAAGCAATTATTTATCAGATTTACTAAGGTTTATCTATATGTGTCATTAGCACCCTACTTTTTATAAAGTCGAAGCAATGATCAAATACCACTTTTATTGTATTCCTAAAAAATTAATTAAGTCGGTGACATAGGTAAAAATAAGTCGATTTTAGCTCAAAAATGTTTAAACTTTAATATTATTCACGTTTTATATACGTCATTATTTTATTTAACAGATTAACCCCCTTAAGTCAGGATAATAGATTTAAAAAGTTGATCTTCTCTATTTCTGTCATATTGTTACATAACTGTACGTGCGCACGACTATACGATAGAATTTTTTAATGAGTAACATTTTCGTTGTAAACTAATCATCCGTGTCTAAAATAAACTAAATAATTATATCCTATGATATTTTATTTATATTTTATAATTTTTTCTTATCAAAAACTGTACAAAAAAATGATAAAATTTTCTATTCTATATGTTGTCCTATAAGAATCATTATAAGATGCTAGATCTTTTAAGTATATATTTTTAAATATTGATTCTTGTTATATAACAGTTTTTATTAAAATCTGTATTCAAACAACAGCGGTAGTCAACATCCTTAAATAATTTTTGTTATAAATTTAGATGAAGTAAATACCAAACAAATGATGACGCAAAGCAAAGTGTCAAGTTCGTATCATTATTATCATGATTTTATTATTATCAGTCTTTTGAAGAATAATGAAATAATTTATACAGATAAATTTGAAAAGATGAAATTTATCGACTCAGTTTTTTTTTGTATAAATTTTTTAAAACTTAAATAGCTTTTGGCTTTTTAAATGTCATGAAACATCAACTTATCTAAAAAAAAAAAATTCAAATCGGGTTAATATATTAGGTATTTATGTAGATAGATATATTAGGTATTTCTTCACATTTAACTAATAGGATAGGAATGTATTATAATAACTATTATGAAACTAACAATATTATAAGATTACAATACAGAATGATTTACTCATTAATACGGAATTAGTGTGTATGACAAATAATGAATTTCGTGTCAAAAAAGTTTTATGTAAAAGAGGCTTAAAAGTTAAAATATTAAACGTTTTATGGATTTATTTTCTTGTAGTTAACTTGTAGGTAATACGCTTTGGAAATTTCCTGTGCAGTGGCTTTTGTAGCACGTGAGATCCCAAAGTGTATTCGCTACAGTTGACTGGAAATACTGTTTTCTTTCTATCTTTCGAGCAGTGCTTTGCTCATTGGTATTAAGCAAGCAGCAAAATATCCTAAACTGCAGTATTATCGAAATTGGTATTTTAATTGTTAATCTCAATGTCAAATAATAAATTGCGGGTAAAAAGTTTAGTGTAAAAGTTGCTTAGAAGTTAAAATATTAAAATTTTTTGTATTTATTTTCCTATTATTAACTTGTAGGTAATACATTTTGGAAATTTCCTGTGCAGTGGCTTTTGTAGCACGTGAGATCCCAAGGTGTATTCGCTACAGTTGACTGGAATTACTGTTTCCTTTCTATCTTTCGAGCAGTGCTTTGCTCATTGGTAATAAGCAAGCAGCAAATTATCCTAAACTGCAGTATTTTCAAAATAGGTCTTTTTAGTGTTAATCACAATATCGAATAATGAATCTCGTGATTCTACACATTTCTACTGATAGATATATATTTATATAGTATAATTTTCCTTTTAAATTAAATATTTTGAGAGTTAATTTCTACGCTGCAAGCTTTTTCAATAATAAACTACTAATCCTTTATTATTGAGCAAAAAAATGCACACGTGAAAGAAAATTGAAAGTTTTTATAGTTAAATGTTTTTATATAATTAGTGTACTGTACTAAAACAGCCGCTGCAGAAAAAATTTTAAAAATTCTTTAATGTAATCTTACGGCATCGTTAGTATAATAATAGTTATCATAAAATATTAAGAATAAATTAAATAGTTATGTAAAAATAGCATTGACGTTTAAAAATTAAAATTTGTGGATACATTTTCTTGTAGTTAACTTGTAGGTAATGCGCTTTGGAAATTTCCTGTGCAGTGGCTTTTGTAGCACGTGAGATCCCAAAGTGTATTCGCTACAGTTGACTGGAAATACTGTTTCCTTTCTATCTTTCGAGCAGTGCTTTGCTCATTGGTAATAAGCAAGCAGCAAATTATCCTAAACTGCAGTATTATCGGAATTGGTATTTTAATTGTTAATCTCAATGTCAAATAATAAATTGCGTGTAAAAAGTTTTATGTAAAAGTTGCTTAGAAGTATAAATATTAAAAATTTTTGGATTTATTTTCCTATTGTTAACTTGTAGGTAATACATTTTGGAAATTTCCTGTGCAGTGGCTTTTGTAGCACGTGAGATCCCAAGGTGTATTCGCTACAGTTGACTGGAATTACTGTTTCCTTTCTATCTTTCGAGCAGTGCTTTGCTCATTGGTACTAAGCAAGCAGCAAATTATCCTAAACTGCAGTATTATCAGAATTGGTATTTTAATTATTAACCTCAATGTCAAATAATAAATTGCGCGTGAAAAGTTTTATGTAAAAGTTGCTTAGAAATTTAAATATTAAAATTTTTGTGGATTTATTTTCCTATAGTTAACTTGTAGGTAATGCGCTTTGGAAATTTCCTGTGCAGTGGCTTTTGTAGCACGTGAGATCCCAAGGTGTATTCGCTATAGTTGACTGGAAATACTGTTTCCTTTCTATCTTTCGAGCAGTGCTTTGCTCATTGGTAATAAGCAAGCAGCAAATTATCCTAAACTGTAGTATATTTAATAACTGATTAGAACTCCAATGAATTGAATAACTTATTAGAGCTGATAAAGAAGTACAAAAAAGGAAAATCGTAAAAATAATTCTTAAAAGCTGCAAAACATATATATATATATATATATGTGTGTGTGTGTGTGTGTGTGTGCGTATACTTGATTTAAGAAACGGGTTTGACATATCCCTCAAACTAAAGATTGCATCAATGCTGTGCTAGCAAAAGTCATTGATTAGATAATGGTAACTTCAATTTAAATTTATGCTTTAGACTCACTTGTGCCTAAATAGTGAATTGAATTTTAAACATTCTTAAGTATAGTGCGAGAAAAATAGATAAATGCTATCTTTAAAAGTTTATTTACCTATTGAATTATCAAATTAGCTTTATGTCCGAAAATTTTCTTAAAATTAAATTTGCATTTTTCTAATTAGCAGTTGTAATTAAATTTTGTGATTCTGGTGTGATAAAAAAAATTGTAATACAGGAAAACACAGGTATACATGGCACTCAGAATACGCAATTTTCTGTTTCGTCAATACGCGATTTTGCTATAAGTTGTCACCTTTTTTTAGTAAAATATTAACTCTTTCCTGAGGAATCTCCCTAAATCGTTCTCTATGTGACTTACATTAGTATGCGTGTATGGAGTAGTACTACAGCTATGTAGTAACGTTTAAAATTATTTTTATTCATTGAATATAAAAATATTAGTTATTTAAAAATGATTTACCAAGTATTTTATTTTAAATAAATTAATATATTAAATAAATAAAGTAAAATAAACTGCGTAAAGCGTGTATCACGTGACTTGTGGTGGGGGCAATTCCTCAGGAAAGAGTTAAAATATATGAAATTAAACACATACTTTAATCATTTAATTATTTAGGTTTGATAAATTATTTGTATATTTTTTTGATTATTATTCAAAACTTTTTTTATGTAAATTATATTTTAATATGGTTCAGAAAAATAAACCTCCGAATTTTTAAGATGTTACTGCTTTGTTTGCATTTCATTTGTAACGGAATTCTTATCGTTGTAATACAATAATTATTTGATGACACTTTCTAAAATGATTAAAATTTTTTTTTATACAATGCACTAAGTCATTTTTATTTTAGAATGCGTAGTTTGTAAAGCTCGAACAGCGACAAGAAGATTCAAGCCTTGTGAACACAAAGTATGCTGCTATGGATGTTCAGTGTATATTTTTCATTCTGATGACCGAATTATTAAAAGGATCTGTCCCTGCTGTAAGAGGACCATAGAGTCTTTTTAGATTTTTAATAATATTAAATTAAATGTATCATAAATGTATTATTAATATGTGTACTTAATGTTTCCACTTCATTGTATAATAAATATTTAAGTCAACTAAATTATGAAAAAAATAATTTTTTTTTAAAGTTGATTTAATAAAATTTGAAATACTTTCGTATTTTAACTGGCAAAATAAATCTTATAAAAGTAGCAAAATGTTACAAAGAGAAACATAAAAATATGAAGCAAGAAGCTGATTGTGAAAAAAATTACTTCCAAAAAGTATTCACTTTTAAAATTTATGGCCTTGAAGAAGTCTTTTCTGGACAGTGCTCACAAAAACATACGACCCTTGGCCAAAAAAAAATAATTCCCAAAATTGTACACGGTGACCTGGAAGCGTTTTATTATGCGATCAAAATGACAAAAAAAAACTGTAGGGTCTTTTCTACACTAAAAAATGACTTCGAATTTTCTAACTGGACCTTCCATCCAGCTACTTTAAGCGTTTGCTGTCAATATTTTCAAAATTTGAATAATGATGATTTGAATTTTTTTATAAGACTGGCTTTTTTTGCGAAGTATCCGGGATTCCTAACGCGCCTGCAGAACTCGAAAATATAAGTAAAAAAAATAAGTTTCTCGTTGGATTTAGACCAAAACATCGATTTTTGAGCCGACGATAGCTCTCGAAAGTTTTTTTTTGGTCTCCTCAAAATTGGGATTTTCTTAAAACTTTCAGTTTTTCTAGTGGATTTAAATACTGTTTTAGATAATGTTCAAATTGATATCCCGTATTATTTTTTCCCCAGGAATCCAATAAAACCATTTATTTTAGCTTTTGACCACGTTTTATAGGATGAAAATCGATTTGCGTTACTCTTTAGGGTCTGAAATTTAAGAGGAACAATTTTAAAAGTTATGTAGTTTTCTGAATAAACTTTTCTGTATAATATTTACAAGAGGGACTTGTCTATTTTTTTCCCAGGAATCCGATGAAACCATTTATTTTAGCTTTTGACCACGTTGTATAGCAGAAAAATCGATTTTGTTTGTTTTTAGGGTCTTCATTTTAAGGAAGTCTATTAAAAAAGGTTTGAAGTTTTTAAAATAAGTATTTCTGAATATTATTTACAAAAGGATCTTGTATACTTTTTCCTCAGTAATTCGATGAAACTATTTATTTTAGCTTTTGAACACGTCTTATATGAGAAAAATCGATTTTTTTTCGTTTTTCAGGGTCCCAATTTTAAGGAAAAAAATCAAAAAAGTTTATTAGTTTACTAAATAAAATTTCCTAAATATTATTTACTAAAGATACTTCTGTATTTTTTCCCCAGGAATCCGATGAAACCATTTATTTTCGCTTTTCATCACCCCTTTTATGAGAAAAATCGAATTTTGTCGTTTTTCAGGGTCATAATTTTAAGTAAATCCATTATAAAAATCAAAACAATATTGAAAATATGAAAATATTAACAGCAAACGCTTAAAGTAGCTGGATAGAAGGTCCGGATATTTTCGCATAAAATATTATAATTTAACTTCAAAAATAGTTGTTATTATTACTGGAATTTTTAATTTGTAATCCAATCTATAAAAAGGAATTTTTTATTCATGTATATAATGCATTATCATCTACTTTAGTATTAAAAATTTACTGTTTAACAAAAGGCTATTAATTATGTTTAAACATTTAAAGTAAACTTTTCCTATACGAAATGAGACATCAAGGCCTAAAGTGGTGTAAATCTTCAAATAATTATTAAAGAAGCTTAAGTTATTACCAAATGCAAAAAAGTTTTTTTTTAGTACAAAAAATTATTACTAGGACCCCCAAAAAATAGTTGAAAGATAACTACGCATGTATTAGCCATTGTAACATACCCTGGGAGTGTCTTCAGTTAGCAAAGGGATGAGTTTTATAAATAAATGAAAGATTGAATATTTTAGGCTGAAATACTCACTCAGAGTAGGTGATTTGGGTTGCTCTTTTCATTTACGGAGCCCGTTTTTCGCTAAAACCTCTACGAAATGAGTTATCAACCCCTAAAGTGGGGTAAATTTTAAAATAATTCTTAAGAAAACTTAAGTTGTTACCATATGTAAAATCTCACGCATAACAAAAATTATTTGAAAACTTACCCCATTTTAGGGTTTAATATCTCATTTCGCAGGGGTTGTCGGTGTTAAGGCGTTAAAAATGTTAAATTGTAATGTTAAATTGTTACTAACCCTAATAGATGAGTTTTTTAGCCTAAAATATGCAATTCTTATTACCAAAAAATACAAGTGTCCAAGAAAGGTCGGTAAGGCGTTAATAGGTTAATAGTAATTCCCAATTTTCTAAACCCCATTTTTTTGATAAATATTCAATGCAATTGCATTTGCATTCGTAATTAATGAAAAAATGACAAATTTTTTAAATGTAATAACTATTGATATAAATAATTAAAAATTTCACCTACCTTCCGTTTCTGCTGAAATTTTCAGAAATAATATTATAATTTAATTGCAAAAAATTTGTTTTTATTAATGGATTATCATACGTTTTTAGTTTGTCGTCCATTTTATTTTTTATAGATGGATGAAATGCATTATCATCTACTTTTGGTATTAAAAATTTACTGTAAAACCAAAGGCTTTATTTAATTTTGTTCAAACATTTGAAGCAAACTTTTCCTATCGGATTTCAAATTTCATCCACTAAGGCTTGTTTTTGAGAAATTCTATTTTTAGCGCAGGAAAATAATTTTAAACCTATATTTAAACCGATATTTTTTCGTATTGCATTTTTTAACGAATTCCAGTTTTACACTAAACGATTTTACACAATCAACGTTATACACAATCATATCTTACACAGTGTAAGAAGTGTTTGTGTTAAATGTTGATTGTGCAAGAAGTTCGTGTGTTAAATCCGAGTTGTGTACAAAGTTGTTGTGTAAAACAATTATTGTGTTAAATATGAATGTGTCGAAAGATACTTGTGTAAATAAAATTGTGTTTAATGTAACCCCAAAAAGATTGTGTATAAAAAATCTGTGCAAAACTTTTCTCGTGTATAATCGCTGCGTGCCAAAAAAAAATTGTGTTTAATAAATTGTGTTCGATGATGTGTGTTAAATATTGACGTGCCAAATTTGTATGTGCGAAAAATCTTGTGTTAAAAAATGTCTGTTTAATTTTCCCTGTGTTAAACTTATCTGTGCATAAAGTAACCTGTGGAAAATAGGATTGTGCGAAAAAATGGGTGTAGAATTTTGATGTGCAAAAAAAAAATTGTGCAAAATAAATATGTCGTCGTATATACTATATTATTGCAGGAGCACGATAGTGCGTACGGGTTTCAAAAATACCCGTAGCACCGTGTACTACTGTAATATACTTTAAAGAGGTTCTATCTAGCCTATAAATATTTTTATTTTTCATTTTTTTATTTTAATTTAATACCAATTACTGTGATTTAATAATTACTAATTTCAAAAATATATTGAAAATAAATTGTTCATAAATTCGTGTCTTAAAATGAATTTATTTATTAAAAAAAAGAGTTTTTAGTTTTTAATGTTCCTACTTTCAAACACTATGTTTTTTCTTTCTCTTATGCTCCATTATTTGTATATCTCCTTCTCTTTCTTTAAGGCACGAGATTTTTACTATCTCTCTATTATTATATATATACCTCTCTCTATATATTTATATAGATATACATATATATATATTTTATAATACTCTCTATATATATATATTTTAATATATATGTTACGCCCGAAACGAGGTAACGGCCAGTTCTGCGGAATCGGACAGTAAACCGGCCGGTTCCACGGAATGGGACATCAAACCGGCCGGTTCCGCGGAACGGGGCATCAAATTAAATAAATTAATATATTGAAAATAAGACAATTATTTAAGAAAAAAAATTTTTGCTTAATTTCTTTTATATTTCAAATACATTTTTGAATGATACTGATTAATTATAAGATAAAAAATTTGTTTGAGTTTTCAAATCTTATTCATAATTTCATTAAGCTGGCTGATGACTGCCCCATTCCGTGGAACCGGCCGTTACCTCGTTTCGGGCGTAACATATATAGTAAAAAAAAGCGGGAATAAACGCGTATAATGTATGTATAGTGTACGATACTGAATAAAGTAAAAAAAATAGCGGGAAAAAAATAAGCGCGGTAATTTAAATATCTATCTTAACTCAAATTCCAATTCTAAATAAAAAAAGTTTATAAAGTAAAGTTTAAAAAAAATAATTTCTAAGAATATTAAAAAATAACTGATATTGGCTAAAAAAACACTTTAAAAAGTAAAAAGAGGGGTTTCAAAAAAATTTATATATGCAACCGAACCTTATAAAACAACTGATATGCTTTATAAGTTTGGTTTCAGATTTTGGTTCCATTTAAGGAAGATAATTATTCTTTTGAATTAAAAAAAAAAATTTCCAGCAGAAAAAGTGAAATTTTATAAAACCCAGTGGTGATTTTCCAGACTAAGTTTTAAAACCACTGGGTTTTATAAAATTTCAATTTTTCTGCTGGAAATTTTTTTTTTTAATTCAAAAGAATAATTATCTTCCTTAAATGGAACCAAAATCTGAAACCAAACTTATAAAGCATATCAGTTGTTTTATAAGGTTCGGTTGCATATATAAATTTTTTTGAAACCCCTCTTTTTACTTTTTAAAGTGTTTTTTTAGCCTAAGTATATTCATGTGGGTCGTGGGTTCGAATCCCACTCGATGACTTTCAGTTTTTATTTTTCAATTAATTTAAAAATTAATTTTCAAGTAAAAACTTTTAAGTTATATTGCGACTTATGGCCCAGGAACTTGTTTCCAGCATAGTATTTAAAAGAAAAATCGAATACTATGAAGAAATATTTTCTTTATATTCGTTATTCTTTAAAAAAATTGATCCAAAAGGTGCCGATTCTGCTGAACAGCAGTTCTGAGTTTTAACTGGGGGGGGGGGGGGTCAAATGAGAGTTAGAATAATATTAACATGAATTAATTTGACTTAGAATAATATTAATTTAATTGTTTAAATGCTTGAAATTAATTAAGTAAAATTAAACTTATAACCGGTTTGTGTAGACACAACCTAATTCCATGGAACATGTTTACTATAGTAAAGTTCTTGATTAAGCAAGTGATATAATACTTATATGGTGGATTCACCAGTGAGTGACCAATGGCACAAGAACTTTACTATAGTAAACATGTTATAACACAAACCGGTTATAAGTTTTTAAATTGCTTTTTGATTTCATCAGGAACCATTTAGCCCAAATTTACTAGATTCCCCATAGAAAATATCGATAGTTACAGAGCTCTGTATGCTTTTAAGCACGATATGTGTTATATACTGAACGCGAAGCGTCCCAAGTCCACATTTTAAAGATTCAATAATAAGTACTGCAAAGTCAAAAACGAGAGCAGTTGCGTTAGAAAAAGAAAGGGTTTTTTTAAAAATTGGCCATTTTTTTCAAATTTTGGTAACTTTGCAACCAATAAATATAAAAAACTTTTTAAGTACTGTTTCAAAAACGCCGAGATCCATATTTTATGAAAATAATGAGGGAATAATTAAGGCCGGTATGAAAAAAGTGACTTATTCCGGGAAATGAAGAAAGGTCTTCAAAATTTCAAGAAAAAAAGACCAAAAACTCAAATGCCCAAGCGTCTCAGGCAAAGCCGTTCGTGGGCTACTGATGCTGCTGCTACAGTCAAATCCTCGGCCATACTTGAAAAAAAACCCGGGTCTGTCAAATTCACCTATGGTGTTCCTGAGGTTTAACATGATCTTTTATACCATGCAGCATCAGCATCTTTTGTTTTAGATAATATACTTCCTCGCTTTTGAGTGGCCATTGCAATAAGTTTGATAATTAAAGCTCGTTAAGTCAATCCTGACTAATATCTTATTATTTGGTGTTCATCCTATTATTTTATCCAATTTTATATCTTAATTATAAAAGTGCACGAACTCAATAGAATTTGCCATATATTATTATCGAATACGTCACATATCATGACGAATTGAATAACTATAGTAATTCTTTGGTGTTTAGTGAAATCTAGAGTGGGGTGATTATTTTTTTTCGGAGTAAGGGCCCTTACAATTATAATTGCTTACAATATTGAAGCATTTTTTTAAATGTTAATTATATTTCTAGAAAACAGGTGTCACTGATTACGACTTTTATTTGATTAAATATTCTGTGTTGTATTTTTCGGAAAAATATCAAATCGTTAACTTTTTTTTAGTAAGAAGGGAAATTATTTTTGGATAATATATCTAAGAGTTAGGGTTAGGCTATTTAAAAAAAGGATATTTTTTATAAGCTGTTTTCTAGGATCGCACCTACAATCAACTATGCGAATCTACAACACCCCTTGGATTGAACCTGAAATTTTGTAGAAAGTCCAAGTCATAAAAACCTAATTAAGCTACTTTTTAAAGAAAGGCATTTTCTCAGTAACCAGTTAATGTTAATCAAGCGATAATAAAATTTATAAATTGAAGAAAATAAATCCGCACCAATTTTATCTTGATTTTCTTTTTTGCGAAAACGTTTATTATAGAAGGATTTATACATTTTTTAAAAATTTATATGAAAATTAAACAATTATTTATAAAAAAAGTTAAAATAGTACTTAAAATTTTTAAGAATTTAGAGGAGTACATAAAATTGTGTTATTTGAAAAAAATTGAAAATAAAATTTCAAAAAACGCTTCTTTTGTGCTTGTATAACAAGATTTTGAAGGGACCCGAAAACAGCCGAAATCTTGTCCGAAGAAGCACGAAGTTGCCTCCTCATGACACTATTCTGTTATAATCTCGTCAGTACAAACGTGGAATTCGTTCAGTCAGTATGTATCTTCAAAATTTTAAAATAAAATAAATAAATTTGAAAGCAATTGCGTTCAAATAATTTGACAGAAAGAAAGGTAAATTTTTAAATAATTATTTTTTTAATCTAATAAATAAAAAAGAGATTTAATTTGTTCTCTTGAATAAAATTTAAAATAATCAAACCTAATAAACACTGTTGCCAAATGGGTCCTCTAGAACTCCTTAAAAACCTTGAAGTTTTAAATTTGGGTAATTCCATGGATAAATAGCACAAAATGGAACGCGAGGTCTCAGAATTAAAAACTTTTATTTTTATTCGAAAAAACTACTTAAAATTAGATGATTCCCCGAATTTGAAGGTTTTCTATAAATTTTGAAGGGTGCTATGCTGTTCTAAAGTTTTTTGGTAAAATTGCTCTCCTCAGCCACCATTTTTGAAAGTTCCGTAAAAAAGCTCCGGAAAACGTTAAAAAATAAAAAAAAAAAAGGTTTTCGATGTAAAATTTTATGAGGAATTCGAATTTTTAGTCAGATTTTCCCCATTCTGTGCCCATTCGCGGGAAAATTCAAATTTCTGCCTCAAATTTTACAACTTTAAGTGTAAATAGCCGAAAGGCTTCCCACTGAAAAAAAAATTTTTTCTTCTGAAATTTTTCCAAAAGTTCATATATATCATAGAAAAAATTTTCCTGAGGGTAATTTTTGATATAAGAGAGTAATGCTGATTTTAGTGAATTTTTCAATTTTCTCATTTTCGACTTGTTAGTTATTTTGCTAATTTCCCGCTTAGTCACGTGACCAAATGAAAATCTGACAAAAAAATTGAATTCTGCAGGAAATTTTACAAGGGTATAGTAATTTTGATAGCCTTAGAATGATACATCTCAATTTGACAAAATAATTAAAATTGATTATAGAAATTTAATAAAAATGAATATTTTTAAAATGGGATTTTCTTGATTTTTTTACATTTTTAGCCTAAAAATCATGAAAAATCTAAAAATAAAAGTACTTCTTTTGGGGAAACAAAAATTAGTTTTACTAATAATGAAAAATAAGTTTTTTTTTAAGTTTAGAGTTTATTTTTCCTCGAAATGTCTATAAATCATTAAAAAAGTACACAAAAATCAATAAAATCACATTTTTCAATTTTCATTTTTTCTATATTTTTAAAATCAATTTTATTTATTTTGTCAAATTGAGATGTATCATTCTAAGGCTACCAAAATTACTATACCCTTGTAAAATTTCCTGCAAAATTCAATTTTTTTGTCAGATTTTCATTTGGTCACGTGACTAAGCGGGAAATTAGCAAAATAACTAACAAGTCGAAATTAAGAAAATTGAAAAATTCACTAAAATCAGCATTACTCTCTTATATCAAAAATTACCCTCAGGAAAATTTTTTCTATGATATATATGAACTTTTGGAAAAATTTCAGAAGAAAAAATTTTTTTTTCAGTGGGAAGCCTTTCGGCTATTTACACTTAAAGTTGTAAAATTTGGGGCAGAAATTTGAATTTTCCCGCGAATGGGCACAGAATGGGGAAAATCTGACTAAAAATTCGAATTCCTCATAAAATTTTACATCGAAAACCTTTTTTTTTTTTTATTTTTTAACGTTTTCCGGAGCTTTTTTACGGAACTTTCAAAAATGGTGGCTGAGGAGAGCAATTTTACCAAAAAACTTTAGAACAGCATAGCACCCTTCAAAATTTATAGAAAACCTTCAAATTCGGGGAATCATCTAATTTTAAGTAGTTTTTTCGAATAAAAATAAAAGTTTTTAATTCTGAGACCTCGCGTTCCATTTTGTGCTATTTATCCATGGAATTACCCATTTCTAAAATATAAATGTATACATGTAAAGCAAGACTAAATTAATGCGTTATTTAAAAAATATTCTAAGATGGCATATAGCATTCACAATTTTGTGCATTATCAAAGTACATACTAAAAATTTTTTTTAGAAATAGATAACAGCTATAAGATTTGCAAAATAAAGTTTAAAATAAATTTAAAACAGGGACAATAAAATACTACAGCTCAAATTAAAAACTATAAATGTTAATTTTAGGTTTAGATTTTATAAAAAAATTATTTTTCAATCTTTATTTGTTTCTGCTAAAGACGAGCGTAATTTATTATTATTCTATTTTCATTTATTTTATTTGTTCTATAATTAGTTTATCAGTTTAATCCGTTTGAAATTTTCTTGCATTGCTTTAAAATTGAAGACAAAAATCTTCAAATAATTTGCTTGAATTAAATTAAAAATTCAAGCGAAATTCAAGTGGAGCAACCTGACCATGTATAAATTACATTCTAAAATCTAAAATCTAAAATGAAATCAAAAATGAAATATAATTAACATCTGCTAAAAATATCATGGGAAAAGTTATATTCAGGTGGAACATTAAAATTTCTACCCTGACAGTAAATTTACAATCATGATAGTTAAGATGTTTAAAATTTCTCTGATACTCATGGAAATTTTAACTTGAATTTTAATCATCACAATTTGATAGCTCGTTATTATTTGCTATAAAAAAAAATTATCTGAGATTCTGGGCCGAGGTGCGTGGCACTGAGGGACAACGATTAGGTATCAATTCCAAATGTTATACTAAATAGGTTTTTCTCGAGAAGTTTTTTGATATAATTAGTGTTTTTAAGCGAAAATAATAATTTTGAAATAATGATTTTAATTATCAAATGTAATATAAAACGACCGGAGGGAGTTAAAGCGCTTTAGCGCGTAGGTTTGCACCCTATTTTTTATATTATTTTAAAATTAAAAGGAATAAAATATTTTAAATTAAACGAGTGTTCAGCTTTGAAAATTCCTATAAAAAAACTTCAAGCATTAATTTAGTTACATTTTTTTTTTTAGGAATTTCCAACAAAAGTTCTACTTAAACCATACAAGTGCAAAAACTGTGGAAAATCTTTTAGCTAATGAGTTAAATAAAAAGGTCGTGAGATGAAACATACTGGTGAAAAACCTTACAAGTGCCAAAGTTGTGGAAAATCTTTTAGTTTTTTAGGTAATTTGAAATGTCATGAAAGAACACATACTGGTGAAAAACCTTTCAAATGCAAGATTTGTGGAAAAGCTTTTAGTGTATCAGGTAAATTGAAAGTACATGAAAGAACGCATACTGGGGAAAAACCTTACAAGTGCAAAAACTGTGGAAAAGCTTTTAGTGAATCAAGTAATTTAAAAAAACATGAAAGAACGCATACTGGAGAGAAATCTTTCAAATGCAAAAAATGTGGAAAAGCTTTTAGCCAATTAGAAAATTTAAACAGACATGCAAGAACGCATACTGGTGAAAAACCTTTCAAGTGCAAAAACTGTGGAAAAGCTTTTGGCCACTTAGCTACTTTAAGAAGTCATCAAAGAATACATTCTGGTGAAAAACCTTTCAAATGCAAAAGTTGTGAAAAATCTTTTAGCGAATCAAGTAGTTTAAAAAGTCATGAAAGAACACATACTGGTGAAAAACCTTTCAAATGCAAGATTTGTGGAAAAGCTTTTAGCGAACTAGGTAACTTAAAAATTCATGAGAGAACACATACCGGTGAAAAACCTTTCAAGTGCAAGATTTGTGGAAAATCTTTTAGCCAATCAAGTCATTTAAAAGCTCATCAAAAAACACATAATGGTGAAAAACCTTTCAAATGCGAAAAATGTGTCAACATTTTTAGTGAGTCAAGTAATTTAAAAAGTCATGAAAGAACATATACTGGGGAGAAAGCTTTCAAGTGCAAAAATTGTGGAAAAGATTTTAATGACTTAAGTAATTTTAAATGTCCTGAAATGACACATACTGGTGAAAAACCTTTCAAGTGTCAAGAATGTGGCAAAGCTTTTAGTTTATCAAGTAATTTAAAAATACATAAAAAAATTCATTTGGAAAGTGAACAATATGGGTGTGTCAAATGTGAAAAAATGTTTATAACCAAGAAAAGTCTAATTCAACATTTTAATTTTCATGAAATAGAAGAAAAGTATAAGGAAAAATTGGAAAATAAAAAATGCTTTGTTTTACTTAAAAAAATTGAAGGGAATTATACGATGAAAAATAAAAGGCTACTTTAGCGCATAAAGTTCATGTTTTTTGTTTAAATTCTTCTTGTTGATTTTGCTTGATTAATAATTAATGAGCGAATTGTTAAAAAAATGAAAAGCATAATTTCTTTATAGTAAGTTGTATTGATGTGTCACTTCTGTAATTCTCTTTTATTATTTTATATATAAAATACGAGATAAAATAATAAAAGTTATCAAATATATCAAAATAAATTAAATTTTTATTCAAATTTAGGTCCAATTCTTAATTTTATTACAAACCCGAACTATCTTATTTTGAAATAATTTCCAAATCTTTGACGTTTCATTCGGAAATTCTTCGTATACTATGCAGTTCTATTTCTGAAGCGTTGCAAAAGGTTTATTTTTTCCGAATGCGAAGATTTATGGGACCGAAAGAGAAATTTTATATTTTTTATGACATTTTTTTTTATTGTTACATTTTGGCAACAATTAAATTTCAAAAAAATTACCAATACTTTGAAATATATTTTTTTATGTTGCTTAAATATCGCTCTGAAAACAATGTGTGGCCTAAAGTGTATAACAACTAAAAGTTTGTATTTGATTCATTCCCTTATTTGAATAACTTGCAAGCTGTACTTTGCTGGTTGGTGTAAAGAGGATAGAATGATATTTCTGCGCACAAGTGCTTCCGGCGAGGCCTTATTTGTTTTTTTTAGGGAGAGAGAAACCCACGAATAATAAAGAATGACCTGCAAAGACTCAAATTCTTTAACAGTGTTAATTTGTATTAGCATAGGATTGTTTCAGTAACCGTGTTTTAACAGAACGTGTTTTGAAAAAACTTAATTAAATCCTGTATAAAAAAGTAACTTATTATTTTTTTGTGAATTTACCACTGTAAATTTAAGGTAAAATCCAGGGTAAAACTGCATTGTTTGAAAAGCAAACTTTTTAATATATTGAAGCAAAATGATCTTTGAAATAATTTATTGCTGCTAATTGCTTAATAAATTTAAATATTATACTTTCTTGACATTAATTTATTGAAAAATGAATGTGATACGATACTTATAGTGGAAAATTTTTAATTGTTAGTTGTAGTTATTACGCTTTGCTGATACTATCCGCCAAAAATGACCCTTTTAAATAAAAAATTTGGCCATTGAATTAATATTTATTGTTAGTTAATCTTTAAATAAATAAATAAATAATAGACCTCACGGAGAAAAATATTTTGTATATTTTACAAGGTTAATTTTAGTAAAACGGGGTTAGTTTTAATTACAAAAAAAATTTGTAAATTTTACAAATATGAAGTCAGAATATTGTAATTCTAACTATAAACATGGTTATATTTACAAAATATTTGAACAGAAAATAACAAAACTTTATAATGTAAACATAACCAGCAATTTTGGTTATTTTTAACAGTTATTTTTCTCCGTGCTAAAACATATTTTTCTAACATTAAGATATAGATAGGATGCAGTCATATTTCTCGTACACGCGCTATGAAAAAGATTATAGGGTGAGTGCACCAATTTTAGTAACCAAAATTTTTCCTGTTAATGGCCACTATCTTCCATAAGAATAACACGGTATTAGGCATTAAATGGGGGCTGGTCATTAATTAGCACAGTCCCTCTACGTATTTATTACTATTTAACCCTAAACATTTTTTTCTTATTTAAAAAGATTTTTACTTACACGCA
This sequence comes from Anagrus nilaparvatae, assembly GCA_022575985.1. Lineage (NCBI taxonomy): Eukaryota > Metazoa > Arthropoda > Insecta > Hymenoptera > Mymaridae > Anagrus > Anagrus nilaparvatae. Next base: position 3,766,315 of record JAKSXM010000246.1, on the reverse strand, counting down.
AAAAACAAAAATTATTTAACATGTTAATATAGAGTACAGTTTATTAATTACAAAGTCTAGAAGAAATGTTAACAGCATTCAGGAGCTCTGTAATTGTTGACATTTTTATGAGGAATCTAGTAAATTTGGGCTAATCGGCTCCTGATTTCTTGAAGTCAATTTAAAATTTTTTTTTTTTAAATAACAATTTACAAGCTCGTGTTTATTCGACGCCATTTGATTGGGCGCGAAATGTTTATTGTTATAAATAATTATTTAATAAAAAAAAATTATCGAATATTAAAAATCGAAGACGACAGCGGTGTTGAGGAACTAAAAAGAAAATTTTCTGTAAGAGGAAAATTTTTATAATGGAACATGTTTATAGGGAGGGGGTCCTCAAGAACTTGAAAATTAAGGGGGGGAGGGTCAAATGAGACTTAGAATTATATTAATTTAAATGTTTTAAATGATTGAAATTAATTAAATAAAATTATGACTTATAACCGGTTTGTGCAGACACAACCTAATTCCATGGAACATGTTTACTATAGTAAAGTTCTTGATAAAGCAAGTGATATTTCATGGTGCAATACTTACAGGGTAGATTCACCAGTGAGTGACCAATGATACAAGAACTTTACTATAGTAAACATGTTACACCACAAACCGGTTATAAATTTTAAATTGCTTTTTGGCTTCATCAAGAACAAATTAGCCCAAATTTACTAGATTCCCCATAGAAAATATCGGTAGTTACAGAGCTCTAAAATGCTGTTAAGCCCGATATTTGTTATACTGAACGCGAAGCGTCCCAAGTCCACATTTTAAAGATTCATTAATAAATATTGCAAAGTCAAAAATGACAACACTTGCGATAGAAAAATATAAGATTTTTTAAAATCTGGCCGATTTTTTCAAATTTTGGTAACTTTGCAACAAATAAATATAAAAAACTTTTTAAGTACTGTTTCAAAAACGCCGAGATCCATATTTTATGAAAATAATGAGGGAATTAAGACAGGTATGAAAAAAGTGACTTATTCCGAGAAATGAAGAAAGGTCTTCAAAATTTCAAGAAAAAAAGACCAAAAACTCAAATGCTCAAGCGTCTCAGGCAAAGCCGATTGTGGGCTACTGATGCTGCTGCTACAATCAAATCCTCGACCATACTTGAAAAAAAACCCGGGTCTGTCAAATTCACCTATGGAGTTCCTGAGGTTTAACATGATCTTTTATACCATGCAGCATCAGCATCTTTTGTTTTAGATAATATACTCCCTCGCTTTTGAGCGGCCATTGTAATAAGTTGGATAATTAAAGCTCGTTATTTCAATCCTGACTAATATCTTGTTATTTGGTGTTCATCCTATTATTTTATCCAATTTTATATCCTAATTATAAAAGTGCACGAACTCAAGAGAATTTGCCATATATTATTATCGAATACGTCACATATCATGACGAATTGAATAACTAATAGTAAGCAATTCTTTGGTGGTTAGTGGAATCTATAGGGTGGGGTGATATATTTTTTTTCGGAGTAAGGGATTCCATAGAAAACTGGTATAGAGTTTGATAAACTGAGAATGCTTTAACGGTATTTTATTGAAATACAGTAGTCTTTTCAGTATAAGCGTAGAATCTGTTCTGCTAGCACGTGTCCTAAAATTTTAAAATTAAAATAGAAGCAAATATAATAATCGAGTGCACAAAATTTTTTTAAAACTAGCTTTCTTATCAGATAAATAGCGAAAAAAAAAAATTAATTAGTTCACGGGGATAAAATTCTTTTAGTATTTCATACAACTTAGAATTAGCCAAATTCCTATGTTTGAAATTTTTATCTTCGTTTTACGAAAACAAATCATTAATTTTTGAAATATAAATAATTCTAGTGTATTAAAAAGGTATTTAATATTTTAATAAATTCTTATTCAATTAATTACACAATAAAATTATCTGTCATATTAGATATGCAGTGAAATCCAAGGGAAACCTGAATAAATATTTTAGAAAATGAGGCTCCCCAACAACTGATAGATAGTATTGTTAAAATTAAACATTTTTCCATGAATTAACGATTTAATTATTACTTGAGTTTACAACCACTTCTAAATATAGTACCAAAAAACACCTCAGCTTTTATATAATTCTGAAAATTTGCTATATATTTTAGCTCAAGAATTTTAGGAATCTCACTCGGTATCTCATTGGGTCAGGTAACGAAAATTTTGTTAATTACTTAATCAGTAAGAAAAAATTGAATAGACTCAAAACTTTTAAATAATTTTAAGAATTAGAAAAAATTATAAAATTCATAACATTATTTTGTTTATTTTTTTAGGAAGTTTCTTCCAATAAACTATTTAGAGATTTGCGCAAACATGAAATTTTTAAATTGAACCACGAAAAGATCCACAGGGTTAAAAATCCATTAGCAACAAATCATTAGATAATTAAATCCAGTTTATTTAAAAAATATAGGCAAAACAGAAAATACGCACAAATGAATAACAAAAGAAAAAAATTGTTTAAAACGTATAAATGCGAAAAATGTGAAAAAGATTTTGCTACGTCTCAAAATTTAAAGGTACACTTCAGGATTCATACAGGAGAAAAACCTTATAAATGTAGAGAATGTGGAAAATCTTTTAGCCAATTAGTTAATCTAAAAATTCATGAAAGAACACATACTGGTGAAAAACTTTTCAAATGCGAACATTGTGAAAAATCTTTTAACCGATTAGGTCATTTAAAAAGACATAAAAGAACACATACTGGGGAAAAACCTTTCAAGTGTCAAGAATGTGGAAAAGCTTTTAGTGAATCAAATAAATTGAAAAGACACGGAATAACACATACTGGGGAAAAACCTTTCAAGTGCAAAAATTGTGGAAAAGCTTTTAGTGACTTAAGTAATTTAAAAAGTCATGAAAGACTACATACTGGTGAAAAGCCTTATAAATGCAACAATTGTGGAAAAGCTTTCAGTTTTTTAGGTAACTTAAGAATGCATGAAAGAACACATACTGGTGAAAAACCTTATAAGTGCAAAAATTGTGGAAAAGCTTTTAGTATTTCAGGTAATTTAAAAAATCATGAAAGAACACATACTGGTGAAAAACCTTACAAGTGCAAAAATTGTGGAAAAGCTTTCAGACAATTAGATCATTTACAAAGTCATGAAAGAACACATACTGGTGAAAAACCTTTCAAGTGTCAAGAATGTGGAAAAGCTTTTAGCCGATTAAATTGTTTAAAAATACATGAAAGAACACATTCTGGGGAAAAACCTTACAAATGTGAAAATTGTGGAAAAGCTTTTGGTAAGTTAAGTAATTTAAAAAGTCATGAAAAAACTCATACCGGTGAAAAACCTTTCAAGTGCAAAAATTGTGGAAAATCTTTTAGCCAATCAAGTAGTTTAAAACGTCATGAAAGAACACATACTAGTGAAAAACCTTACCAGTGCGAAAATTGTGGAAAAGCTTTTAGACAATTAGATCATTTAAAAAGTCATGAAAGAACACATACTGGGGAAAAACCTTTCAAGTGCAAAAATTGTGGAAAAGCATTTAGTGTATTGAGTAGTTTAAAAAATCATCAAAGAACACATACTGGGGAAAAACCTTATAAATGCAAAAATTGTGGAATAGCTTTTTGTCTTTTAGGTAATTTGAGAAGACATAAAAAAATTCATTTGGAAGGTGAACAATATGGATGTGATAAATGTCAAAAAACGTTTATAACAAAGAATAGTCTGATTCGACATCTTAATTTTCAGGAAGAAGAAAAAAAGCACGAGCAAATATTGAAAATCAAAAAATGCTTTGTTTTATTAAAGAAAATTGAAGGGAATTGTATGAGGATGAAAAATAAGTGGCCAATTTAGCAGTGCATAAAGTTCAAGTTTATCTGATGTTTATGTTTTTTAAAAATGCTTGTTTATTTTTTTGATTCTCAATTTGTGTACCCACTCTAATTCAAAACATGAATGGATTTTGCTTGATTATTATATTAATATATGAGTGATTTGCTAAATAAGTGAAAATTATAATTTCTTTATAAAAAATTTTATTGCTATATATGCAACTTCTGTACAACTCTCTTTTTGTATTTTATATAAAATAATAAAATTATCGATTATCAAATATAGCAAAGTAAATAAAAATTTTTTTATAAAAATTTAAGACCAATTTCTCATTTTATTATAAACCCAAACTATTTTTTTTTGGAATATTTTCCAAAGTTCTGATCCTACTTTGATTTTTCATACGAAAATTATTCGTAAATACTACACTGTAAATAAATATAGAATAGAAATTACTTTTAAGATAGTAAAAATATTGGAAATGAGTTTACCTAACTTTAACTGTAATGTTTACTAGATCTAACTAGTGTTCTAGTTTAGAAATTACTATTAATCAGAGTAAAAATTGCTCCAAAGAATAGTATAAATTAGTAAAAATTCTCATAGATTTCACTTCAAATATTTTTACTGACATTTATAAGAGTAATTTCTACTCTTAATTTATTCCCAGTGTATGTAGTTCTATTTCTAAAGCGTTGCAAAAAAGTTTATTCTTTCCGAATGCGAAGATTTACGGGACCGAAAGAGCAACAGTAATCGCATTCGACGTAATAAACTTTTATTTTTTTTATGAAATTATTTTTTATTGTTGTATTTCGGTAGTAATTAAATTTCAAAAAAATACCAATACTTTTAAATTTATATTTTTATCAATTTATTGTATAATCTTACATTTATCATTGATACTTTGGGCTACAAATTGTTGCAAAATTGAAACACTCACCTGAAACAGAAAAGAAAAATAAAAACATTAAAAATTAGAATAATTAAAATTCAATTAAATATTCGCATCCTAAACAAGATTTATTTTATTCTAAATTTGCTACAATAAACCGAAATAATAATTTTGTTTTTAAATGAGAAATTCGGGTGGGGTACTTTACGACGAAAAAAAAGTCAATAATGAAAAGTGTATTGAAATATTTTGCTTTAAACTAATGGTCTTTACAATATGATGGAAATTTTAAAACCTATTCAGTTCAAAGGTTATATAATTTTTTTCAAGAAAAATTTATATTATAATTATGCTTACCAGAATTTTTATTTTGCGAATAAAAATTATTCCCTGAATAAAAATATAACGAATTATCAGAAACCCGAAAATTTTAAATATTTTATACTTAGTGGTCATGGAAATTTTAGGGGAGTGGGGGAGGGGCGAAGACAATAAATTTTTTAATGGTCTTAAAAAAGCCACCTTCAATAGTCCTGGAATTATGGTTTGGGTTAGGCTATTTAAAAAAAGGATATTTTCTAAAAGCCGTTTTTTAGGATCGCACCCAGGATCGCACCTACCCCTGATATCGGGGCACAATCAACTATGAGAATCTACAACACCACTTGGATTGAACCTGAAATTGCGCAGAAAGTTATAAAAAGTTATAAACTTATAAAAACCTAGTTAAGCTACTTTTTAAAGAAAGTGATTTCCTCAAAAGCTAATTAATGTTAATCAAGCGATAATAAAATTTATAAATTGAAGAAAATAATTCCTGACCAATTTTAACTTGATTTTCTTTTTTATAAAAACGTTTATTATAGAAGGGTTTATACATTTTAAAAAAATTTTTTTAAAATCAAACGATTATTTATAAAAAAAAAGTTTTATACTTAAGAATTTGAGGAGTCCATAAAATTATCTTATTTAGAAAAAATTGAAAATAAAATTTCAAAAAACGCTTCTTTTGTGCTTGTAACAAGTTTTTGAAGAGGCCCGAAAACTGCCGAAATCTTGTCCGAAGAAGCACGAAGTTGCCTCCTCATGACACTATTCTGTTATAATCTCGTCAGTACAAACGTGGAATTTGTTCAGTCAGTATGTATCTTCAAAATTTTAAAATAAAATAAATAAATTTGAAAACGATTACGTTCAAATAAGTTCGCAGAAAGAAAGGTAAATTTTTTAACAATTATTTTTTTATTCTAATACAAAAAAAAAACATTTAATTTGTTCACTTGAATAAAATCTAAAATAATCAAACCTAATAAACACTGTTGCCAAATGGGTCCTCTAGAACTCCTTAAAAACCTTGAAGTTTAAAATTTTTAAAATGTACTATAGAATCAAAGAAGATATAAATTTTATTTTATATAAAAGAAAAATTTATACCTGAAATATTGAATAGAAACTTTCATGATATTCAGTCGGTATATATTTTTTGCACAGTCTTGTGTATTATTAAAGTACACACTACTAGAGTTTTTTTTTTGAAATACACTGAAAAAAATTTCGGCTAGCAGAATTTCCGTTCTTCGTAATTTGCGTTTATAAACCGTAAAGAGAAATGAAAATACGAATAACCTTCTTTCCAGGTTTCGAATCATAGAAATAATATGTATCATGTTTTCGTTTCTTTTTACGGTTTGAATCAGATTTAAAAACCCGCAATATAGCTAACTCCGGGTTTAGTTTTTAAAATTTTCGGGTTTACGGCTCTGTGTATATATTTTTGCTATTTTATAAATAATCATTTCTGTTATTTTATTAAATTTGCACTGATATTTAGAATTTTGGATTTATTATTCTAATCAAAAGATTCTTGATTTCCGGAATTCGGCAAACAGCCCTGGATTGACAACGACGGGCGCCAGTCAAAACTCAGAACTGCTGTTTTTCATTATCGATACCTTTTAGATTAATTTTTTTAAAGAATAACGAATGTTAAGAAAAGACCGAATAATTGAATTTTAGAAATAATTAGGTGTATTTTATACTGAAAACTTCTTTCTGTATTTCGAAATTCTGCCGGGTGCTGATTCTGTTAAACAGCAGTTCTGAGTTTTGACTGGCGCCCACAACGACGGTAATGCCCAGTTTAATGGCGGGCGTATAATTTACAAATCAAAAATTCAAAAATCCAAGTAAAGAAATTAAGAATGAAATATAAATAACATCTGCTAAAAATATGGCCGCCATTCAATGGTCATAACTGTCGTTGTCCATCCGGGTCATTTCTCAAAACCTTGAAATCTTGATTTTTCGAAAACAGACTCATAAATGAATTTCGTATAGAAAAATTCATTTCCGAATTCGTAAAATCAGCATACATAAAAATAAAGAATAGGATAAACTCAGAAATTCTTTTTATGAAACCTTATATTTCATGGAAATTTTTTGCTTTTTACAAATAATAACTTCTGATATTTTATCAAATATGCACTGATTTTTAGGAATTTTGATTTATCTGCCTTACAACCCTTCTAGTTTTTATTATTCTGCATTAGAAAGTTTGTATATTTAATTTTCGGGATTCGGAAAACTGCCCCGGATGGACAACGACAATTATGACCAGTGAATGGCGCCCAAAAATATCAATCGTTTTACTGGTAAAAATTATCTTCAGGTGGGAGATTAAAATTTCTACCCTAAAAGTAAATTTACCATCGTAATAGCAAAGAAGATTAGGATGTCTAAAATTTCTCTGATACTCATGGAAATTTTAACTTGAATTTTAATCATCACAATTTGATAGCTCGTTATTATTTGCTATAAGAAAAATTATCTGAGGTTCTGGACAATGATCAGTTATCAATTCCAAATGTGATTATGAATAGGTTTTTCTCGAAAAATTTTTTGATATATTTAGTATTATTAAGAAAAATGGTACATAATAATAATGATTGTCATTATTAAATTTAATATAAAACGATCTGAAGGAGTTAGAGCGCTTTAGAGCACAGGCTTGCCCCCTTGTTTTTATATTATTTTAAAATTAAACGAGTGTTCAGTTTCCAAAAATTCCTACAAAACTTCAAACATTATTATAGTTACATTTTCTTTTTTAGGAATTTTCAACCAAATTTCTACTTAAAACATTCAAGTGCTAAAAAAATCTTTAAGCCAGAACACATACTGGGAAAAAATCTATCTAGTGCGAAAATTGTAAAAAAGCTTTTAGTGTATTAAGTAGTTTAATAAGTCATGAAAGAACTCATACTGGTGAAAAACCTTACAAGTGCAAAAATTGTGGAAAATCTTTTAGCCAATCAGGTACCTTAAAATGTCATCAAAGAACACATACTGGTGAAAAACCTTACAAGTGCAAAAAATGTGGAAAAGCTTTTAGCCGATCAGCTGATTTAAAAGCTCATGTAAGAAAACATATTGGTGAAAAACCTTTCAAATGCAAAAGTTGTGAAAAATCTTTTAGCGAATCAAGTAGTCTAAAAAGACATAGAAGAACACATACTGGTGAAAAACCTTTCAAATGCGAAAAATGTGGAAAAGCTTTTAGTATATTGAGTAATTTAAAAAGTCATCAAAGAACACATACTAGGGAAAAATCTTACAAGTGCAAACATTGTGGAAAAGCTTTCAGCCGATTATCTCATTTAAATATGCACGAAATGACACGTACTGGTAAAAAACCTTACAAGTGCAAAAATTGTGGAAAAGCTTTCAGCCGATTATCTCATTTAAAACGTCATGAAATAACACATACTGGTGAAAAACCTTACAAGTGCGAAAGTTGTGGAAAATCTTTTAGCCGATTAGATCATTTAAGAAGTCATGAAAGAACACATACTGGTGAAAAACCTTTCAAGTGCAAAAATTGTGGAAAATATTTTAGTGATTTAAGTAATTTAAAAACTCATGAAAGAACACATACTGGTGAAAAACCTTTCAAGTGCAAAAATTGTGGAAAATCTTTTACCCATTCAAGTAGTCTAAAAACTCATGCAAGATTACATACTGGGGAAAAACCTTTCAAGTGCAAACATTGCGGAAAAGCTTTTAATGCTTTAAGTGATTTAAAAATTCATGAAAGAACACATACTGGTGAAAAACCTTACAAGTGCAAAAATTGTGGAAAAGCTTTCAGCCGATTATCTCATTTAAAACGTCATGAAATAACACATACTGGTGAAAAACCTTACAAGTGCGAAAGTTGTGGAAAATCTTTTAGTGATTTAAGTAATTTAAAAACTCATGAAAGAACACATACTGGTGAAAAACCTTTCAAGTGCAAAAATTGTGGAAAATCTTTTAGTGATTTAAGTAATTTAAAAACTCATGAAAGAACACATACTGGTGAAAAACCTTTCAAGTGCAAAAATTGTGGAAAATCTTTTACCCATTCAAGTAGTCTAAAAACTCATGCAAGATTACATACTGGGGAAAAACCTTTCAAGTGCAAACATTGCGGAAAAGCTTTTAATGCTTTAAGTGATTTAAAAATTCATGAAAGAACACATACTGGTGAAAAACCTTTCAAATGCGAAAAATGTGGAAAAGCTTTTAGTATATTGAGTAATTTAAAAAGTCATCAAAGAACACATACTACTGGGGAAAAATTTTACAAGTGCAAACATTGTGGAAAAGCTTTCAGCCAATTATCTCATTTAAATATGCACGAAATGACACATACTGGTGAAAAACCTTACAAGTGCAAAAATTGTGGAAAAGCTTTCAGCCAATTATCTCATTTAAAACGTCATGAAATAACACATACTGGTGAAAAACCTTATAAGTGCGAAAGTTGTGGAAAATCTTTTAGCCGATTAGATCATTTAAGAAGTCATGAAAGAACACATACTGGTGAAAAACCTTACAAGTGCGAAAGTTGTGGAAAATCTTTTAGCCAATTATTTAGTTTACAAATACATGAAAGAACACATACTGGTGAAAAACCTTTCAAGTGCAAAAATTGTGGGAAATCTTTTAGCCAATCAGGTACCTTAAAATGTCATCAAAGAACACATACTGGTGAAAAACCTCACAAGTGCAAAAATTGTGGAATAGCTTTCAACCGATTAGAAAATTTAAAAATTCATGAAGAAACCTTACATGTGCAAGGAATGCTGTAAATGTTTTTCAGCTTCCTCGAATCTTATAAAGCACCAACGATCACATAGAGGTGAAAAACCTTTCAAATGCTAAAACTGTGTAAAACTGTGAAAAAGCTTTTGAAAGATAATTTTTCTAACTTTCTTTTTTTATTTTAATTAAATTTAAGCTGATGGGACGTTAAAAAAGTGTCCGTTTACGGTATTGGCTTATATCTGAAAAAATAGTGTTCTGGCAGTACTCTTACATACCTCATCATAAACTTCTTAGCATTAAAATCAAAATTTTATTTTTGTTTTTTTAAATTCTGTACCATAATATTAAATTTTTTTATTAAAAAATGCATTTTTACAAAGATTAAACTTTGAATAACATAACCTAACTTTCTATAATACTGATAACTGCATTTAAAGTTATATAAAAATTTATTTAGATGGTTTATTTGATTAATAATTAATTAAATTTAAGAAAATAAATAATTTTCGATATGAAAATAAGAGAATTAAATAAAATAAATTTTGAATTTTGGCGCTAAGAAGCATAAGAAGACCATGTAAATGTACCCTATATGGGTCCTGACCTGTATTCGATTCATTCCCTGATTTGAATAACTTGCAAGCTGTACTTTGCTGGTTGATGGTGGAAAAAGGATAGAATGATATTTCTGCGCACAAACTTCCGGCTCGCTTCCGGCAAGGTTTTTTTTTAGGGAGAGAGAAACCCACGAAGAATAAAGAATGACCTGCAAAGACTCAAATTCTTTAACAGTGTTAATTTGTATTAGCATAGGATTGTTTCAGTAACTGTATTTTAACACCACGTGTTTTAAGAAAACTCATATTACAATTAAATTCAGTATAATAAGTTAATTTATTTTTTTTACGATCCAGAATAACTCATTGAAATATTAATTTTTGTGAATTTACCACTGTAAATTTGAGGTAATTGCTAATTACAAAATAAATTTGAGTAATACTTTCTTGACATTAATTTATTGAAAAATGAATGTGATGCTATACTTAATAAGTGAAAAATGTTTAATTGTGTAGGATTCAGGTCAACCTGAAGATAATTATTAATTGATTTACTGATTTGATTTTATGATGTATTTTTTAAATTGTAGAATATTTAACTTGTATTGTATTTTTATGATAAGATAGAATCTTTTTAGAAATAATTGTGCGTTAAAGTAAAGATGATTCTGGAGTCATATGTGTTTTTTGTAGTGTCTATATCGTATGATATTTTAATGTATAGTTTGTAGGTCTTAATTGTCGTTAGTTTTATAGAAAGAATGAATGAATATTAAAAAATTCGAGAATAGAACGATCTAGAAAGAACATTAAAATGTATAAAAGCTGCAGTTTTTTGTAGCACTTAAAGTAGTAAAAATGTAGATTTAATATTGCTGTATTAAAAAATATGTTTATTTGTTTTATTTTTTAAATCTAAATAAAAAGTTTTGCAAATTATTTGAAAATACTAAGCCCTATCCTAAAATTATTTAACCTTTAAAAAAAAATAGTAATATATATACCTAAAAATTGTTCAAATAAAAATTTTTGTATTAAAAATATAAGATTCAATTCCAAATTGAAATTTTGATAAGGAGGGGATGTAGAAATTATTAAGTCATGTTTTCCTATAAATTACATGGAATTTATAATTACGCAATATTCTGTGTTTATTTTTTTAAAGATAAAGTCAAGGAATAACAAAGTAGTCCAGACCTAATTTACTCATTTGAATTCAATTTAGTGATTTTTGCAATTATAGAAATAAAATAATTTTTTAGTTTAGCAATTAGAATTTATTTAAATGCTTATATCAATATTTTTATTTAAAATCTCTTTTTTTCAGGGACAAAAAGTAGTTTCAACTTCTCATAGTAATAAAAGCAAAATCTAAAACTGCCCATAAAAATTGAAAAATAACAAAATAAAATAAAATTTTTTATAAAAAAAGAAACATGACATCTAGAAAAGAAAAACAACAGAAAAAAGTTTATGAGTGTGAGGAATGCAATAAAGTTTTTAACACATCCCAAATTCTAGAAATACACTTCAGGATCCATACTGGAGAAAGGCCTTACAAATGTAATGTTTGCGGAAAAGCTTTTAAACAGAATGGTGATTTAACTGGTCACAAGAGAATACATACAGGAGAAAAACCTTTCAATTGCGATGATTGTGGAAAAGCATTTCGTACTACAGGTGATTTAACTATTCATAAAAGAATACACACAGGAGAAAAACCTTTTAAGTGTCAAGAATGTGGAAAAAGTTTTACTCAGTCAAATAGTCTTACAGTTCATACAAGAGTGCATACCGGAGAAAAACCTTACGAATGTAAAGAATGTGGAAAAGCTTTTACTGAATCAGGAAAGCTAAAAGCTCATGTTAGAATTATTCATGAAGAAAGGAAAATTTATAAATGTGAAAAATGTGACAAAAGTTTTAATTATTCTTCATCTTTATCAATTCATAAAATGTTTCACACAGGAGAAAAACCTTACAAATGTAAATTATGTGATCTATCTTTTAATAGATTAGGTGTCTTAAAAAGACACGAAAAATTTCACACAGGAGAAAAACCTTATAAATGTACAGAGTGTGAAAAAACATTTCGTTTCTCAATTGGTCTCTTGTATCATAAAAGAGCTCACACAGGTGAAAGACCATACGAATGTGAAGAATGCGGTAAGACTTTTACCCAACCGGGTCATTTTGCATTGCATAGAAAAATTCATACAGGAGAAAAGCCTTTTAAATGCAAAGAATGTGTAATAAGTTTTAGAACGCCTAACTGTTTAAAGAAACATGAAAGAAAACATACTGGTGAAAAACCTTTCAGTTGTAAAAATTGTGGAAAAACCTTTAGTGACTTAAGTAATTTAAGAATGCATAAAAGAATACATACTGGTGAAAAACCTTATAAATGTAAAGAATGCGGAAATGTATTTATTGATACCGTAAGTCTAAAACAACACATTAGAATACATACCGGTGAAAGACCATACAAATGTGACGTATGCGGGATTGTTTTCAGACTCAGGGCAACTTTGAAAACTCACAAAAAACAACATTTACCAAATAAGAGTACTAATCGTGATGTATGTCAGTGTGATGAGTGTAAAAAAGTGTTTTTGTCAAAAAAATGTCTTATTCGGCATCTTAATATTCATGCAGCAGAAAGAAAATATGAGCAAATTTTGGAAATTAAGAAATGTTTTATTTTGTTAGAGAGGCTTTCAGATCGTCATTAAAAAATAAATTAAAAAATAATTTGATTTTACTTATAAAATTATAATGATTATTATTATTACTGATGTATTAATTACATTAAATTTTATCATCAAAGCAATTGATATTAACACATTTTTGTAATTGTAAAACATAAGAAAATAAATAAATTTTTCAATTTAAAACACAATTATGCATTTTTTTTAAACCTGTTAATTCAACAAATAATCCAATTATTATGAACTAAATTTTTTGTAGTATTTATGCGAATTAAAATGAAATCCCTTTTTTAAATTTCACATCAGTTATTTTTGAAAAAGAAATTTTTCTGTGGAAACCATACTAGACCTATGTGACTAGTTTTAATTCATAAAATTTTTTAAAATTTTTAAAACGTAAAATGGCAAATAAAGAAAATTATTTCTTTATAGAAAGAAAATTATTTCTTTATTTTGGCCGTAATTATTAAATTTTATAATTATTAAATTTTATGTGATTTTAAAAAATTAAAATAAAACATCATAGTTGGGTTTCGGTTGGGTTACTTACTTCTATAAAAATTATATATTATGTAAGTAAAAAATAAAAAATTAAAAAAAAAAATTTTTTTAAATAGAAAAAATGACTTATAAAATTATATTGTTAGAGAATTTCTTGAAAATGAAAGCTAAAGCTTTTGAAACGTCTATTAAAATAAATTATTTCTAAATTTGTTCCATTTTTGATCGTCTTTATTATAATTTACCTAATAATAATAAATAAAATTTTTAAAAATAGTATACTTCAAAAACTTTGTTTATAGTTTAAATATCAAGGTTAAATTCTGATAAGAAACAGGACAAGAATATTGGTGGGGTGATATTTTTTTTCAGAGTAAGGGATTTCTTAGAAAAACTGGTCGTGTTGTAATAAACTGAGAATGCTTTAAAGGTATTTTATTGAAATACAGTAGTCTGTATAAACGTAGAATCTGTTCTGTTAGCACGTCTCCCTCCTAAAATTTTATCTTAAAATTCTCGTAGAAGATATTTAATTAATAAAGCAGCAAAAATAATAATTGAGTGCACAAATTTTTTTTTAAATTATTTTTATAGTCAGATAAATAAAGAAAAAAAAAATGAATTAGTTCACGGTGATAAAATTCTTTTAGTATTTTATACAACTTAGGATTAGCAGAATTTCTACGTTTGAAATTTTTATCTTCGTTTCACGAAAGCAAATCATTAATTTTTGAAATATAAATAATTCTGGTGTATTAAAAAGGTATTTAATATTTTAAAAATATATTAATCCTTCAAATAATTAGGCACTAAATTATCTTAAAAATTAGATATGCAGTGAAATCTAAACAATTATTTTGGAGAATAAGGCTACTGCAATATTGCAACCGTTAGAAGTCCTGCGATTCGAGTCATGTTGCTAAGTGATTAACGAATTAACGATCCAATTGGTGTTCAACTTCTGAATTTACAACCACCTCTAAGTAGTACCAAAAACACCTTAGCCTTTATAATTTTGAAAATTTGCTATATACTTTAGCTGACTAATTTTAGGAATCATATTAATCAGGTAATGAAATTTTTTCATTTTTCTGTAATAATTTGTAACATTACTTTATTAATTTTTTAGGAAGTTTCTTCGATATTTTTAATATAAAAGCTAAATTGGCTATTTAGAGATTTGCGCTAACACGAAATTTTTTATAATCAAGAAAAGATCAGCCAGTCAAAAATCCATTCGCAGCAAATCATTAGATAATTAAATCTAGTTTATTTAAACAAAAATAGACAAAACAGAGAATTCGCATAAATGAATAACAAAAGTAGAAAATTTTCTAAAACATATAAATGCGAAAAATGTGATAAAGATTTTGCTACGTCTCAAAGTTTAAAGCGACACTACAGGAATCATACAGGAGAAAAACCTTATAAATGTCGAGAATGTGGAGAAGCTTTTGGCCAATTAGCTCATTTAAAAATTCATGAAAGAACACATACTGGTGAAAAACCTTACAAGTGCGAAAATTGTGGAAAAGCTTTTAGTCAATTAGGTAGTTTAAAAAGACATGAAAGAACACATACTGGGGAAAAACCTTTCAAATGCGTAAGTTGTGGAAAAGCTTTTAGTTTATTAGGTAATTTAAAAAGTCATGAAAGAACACATACTGGGGAGAAACCTTTCAAGTGCAAAAATTGTGGAAAAGCTTTTAGCCAATTAGATGATTTAAAAAAACATAAAAGAATACATACTGGGGAAAAACCTTTCAAGTGCAAAAATTGTGGAAAAGCTTTTAGCCAATTAGGTAGTTTAAAAACACATGAAAGAACACATACTGGTGAAAAACCTTTAAAGTGTCAAGAATGTGGAAAAGCTTTTAGCCAATTATCTAATTTAAAAAGTCATAAAAGAACACATACTGGGGAGAAACCTTTCAAGTGTCATGAATGTGGAAAAGCTTTTAGCCAATTATTTAATTTAAAAATTCATGTAAGAACGCATACTAGTGAAAAACCTTTCAAATGCAAAAATTGTGGAAAAGCTTTTAGTTTGTTAAGTAGTTTTAAAAGACATAAAAAAATTCATTTAAAAGAGGCGCGTTATGAATGCGATAAGTGCGAAAAAATATTTATAACCAAGAAAAGTCTAATTCAGCATCTAAGTTATCATGAAGCAGAAAAAAATTAAGAGTATACATTGGAAAACAAAAAGTTTTGTATTATTAGGCAGGATTTGAAAAATATTAATGCAAAAAAGGCCAGTTTTTTTAAGTTGTATAGCCTTCTTTTAGTTTTACTAAATTTTAAAAAATCTTTTAGCCAATCCACACCAATCCATTAATTTAAAAATGCATAAAAAAAATTCATTTAAAAGAGAAGCGCTATGCATGTGATAAATGTGAAGAAATATTTGTAACCAATATAATTCTAATTCAACATTTTAATTTTCAAAAATAAGAATTGCTTTATTTTGTTAAATAGGCTTACGGATAGGCTTTAAAAAATAAAATAAAAAATAATCAAGCTTCTTAAGATAACCTAAATATTTTATCCATAATAATAATTATTATAAATACAAAATAAATCATATTTAAAAATTGATAATTACCTAAGATTTGAATTCAGCCACCCCTAAAACCTATGCGACTAACAACACGACTATCTTTTAAAATTATAAATTTCTGAAATATCATTACGCCACTTTGAATCCGTCATTTTGAAAAATTGATAGTTCACCTAAAATTTGAATTCAGTAACCCCGAAAACCTATACAACGACTACTAACACGATTACCTTTAAAAATAGGGCTCCTAAATACATTTTTAAATGCTTTTGACGCCATATTTTTCATTTCCATTCAGATTCCTCATAAAGTCATCTTATATCTTAATCGCATATTATGTTTAATTTTAGCATTAATTTTTTCCAACAATTTGTCCTCAAAATTTTTCGTCCGCCATTTTGAAAATTAGACAATTTTTTCTCGGTGAGAAAATAAAATAAAATAACCTAATTATTGATTTCACTCATAAAATTATAATATTAATTATTATTACTTATGTATTAACTACTTTAAATTTTATCACCAAAGCAACTAATTGAGACATATTTTTAATTGTAAAACATAAGTAAATAAATAAATTTTTCAATTTAAAACACAATTATTCATTTTTTTTAAACCTGGTAATCCAGCAAATAATCCAATTTTGAATTAATTTTTTTAGTATTTATGCGAATTACGATGAACCCCCTTTTTTAAATTTTTACATCAGTTATTTTTCAAAAAGAAATTTGTCTGTGGAAACCATACTAGACCTATGACTAGACCTGGATTTATATGCCCCTTTTATATTGTTTATAAAATCAAATTTGTGTAAAACGAATATAAAAACTGGAATAGCTGTGTTGGAGGAAACAGGATAGAATATTTCTGCGCACAAGTCCTACCTGAGAAGCAATGTTTGTATTTTTCATAGAGGGGGTAAGCAGTAGAAAAAAAAGTATCTGCCTCAAATTTTTTCCTGTTCTGCTGTTTTTTACAGTAGCTTATTAGACTTGTTCCAGTAACTGTGTGTTAAAATTTTAGAAGCATGTGTCTTCTTTAATAGAAATAACTTTTTCTTTTTTTCGAATTAAACTTATTGAAGAGAATTTTCGTAAAATTTTTTTGAAGTTAAAATATTTTTTAGAAAGTAAAATTCAGTTTTTTTATAACGTATTTAATTTAATAGGCACTGAGAAATTTTATTGACAAAAGTAAAAAATTAAATTTATCCAAAAATCAGTATTTTTTACTCTTCAGGTAATTATTATAATTTTTAATCAGTATTATTATTATTTTATTGTCTTACACATAAATTCCTATTGAATTCCGGTTGTGGCATCAACCGATTTTTTTTTTTTCTCTTAAGTGTTAGGAAAAGACATAAAATCTAGAGAAAACTCGAAGCAAAAGTACAACAATTTATTTTTCAGTCCTATACTATTCATTTTTTTCAAATTTTTTTACTTTTCAAGCCATTTGCAAACTTAAAAAAAAAATAGTCGAATCAGAATATTTCTTTATGGTAAAAAACAAAAAGCAGTTCCATAAAATATTTATGTGATTCCCATTTTGATGTTTTTAGCATGTATAGTAGTAAAATATTATAATATAATACGATTGAAATTTTATAAAGGCCAAGTAATCAAACTTCCCCTAGACCTTCCCCTGCACATGCAACCTAGATAGATCCGAGAGTTAATATATTATAATAAAATGCGAATTCACTTATTTTATTTTTTTTTTATATTTATTATATTATTATATTATATTTATTTATTAGAAATTTTTTTTATTTAATATTTACTATTTTTCTGTTTGACAAAGAAAATTAGTTATAAAACTTTGTTATTTTTTTAGGGATTCCAAATAATTTGTGCTTCTCAAAATATTAGCATTTGAAATCTGAAACTGGCCTTAGAAATTAGTGAAAATTTTGAGCATTACAACTTAAAAAAATGTGCAGTTAAATTAAGTCATCTATTCCACAAAAAAATTCAAAAATTAGAAAAAAAACCATTTTAAACTAAAGAAATATTTAGTTTTCTGACTTACAAGAAAGATGGGCTCTGAAAATGAAATTTCTCGAGCAATTGTTTATAAATGTGAAAAATGTGATAAAGATTTTGCTACTTCAGATAGTTTAGATGTACATTTTAGGATTCATACAGGAGAAAAGCCTTATAAATGTCGAGAATGTGGAAAAGCTTTTAGCCAATTAGCTTATTTAAAAAAACATAAAAAAATACACAATGGTAAAAAACAATTTAAATGCGAAAACTGTGAAAAAGCTTTTACTGACTCTAGTAATTTAAAAAAACACGAAAGAATACATACTGGTGAAAAACCTTTCAAATGCGAAAATTGCGGAAAAGCTTTTCGTCACTCAAGTAGTTTAAAATGTCATGAAAGAACACATACTGGTGAAAAACCTTTCAAATGCAAAAGTTGTGGAAAATCTTTTAGCGAATCAATTACTCTAAAAAGACATGAAAGAACACATACTGGTGAAAAACCTTACAAGTGCGAAAAATGTGAAAAAGCTTTTAATGACTTAAGTAATTTAAAAAGTCATGAAAGAGTACATACTGGTGAAAAACCTTTCAAATGCGAAAGTTGTGGAAAAGCTTTTACGCAGTCGAATGATTTAAAAACTCACAAGAGAATACATACAGGAGAAAGGCCTTACAAATGTAATGTATGCAGAAAAGCTTTTCGCCAATTAGATAGTTTAAAAAGTCATCAAAGAACACATACTGGTGAGAAACCTTTCAAATGTGAAAGTTGTGGAAAAGCTTTTAAGCAGTCGGGTGATTTAACTACTCACAAGAGAATACATACAGGAGAAAGGCCTTACAAATGTAATGAATGTGGAAAAGCTTTTTCCCAACCAGGTACTTTGAAAGTTCACGAAAAGACACATACTGGTGAAAAACCTTTCAAGTGTGGTGAATGCGGAAAAGCATTTAGTTCACTAAATAATTTAACTATTCATAAAAGAATACACACGGGAGAAAAACCTTGTAAATGTAATGAATGCGGAAAAACATTTCGTACAGCAGGTGATCTAGTTATTCATAAAAGAATACATACAGGCGAAAGACCTTTCAAATGTCAAGAATGTGGAAAAAGTTTTACTCAGTCCTCAAGTCTTACAGTTCATACAAGAGTGCATACCGGAGAAAAGCCTTATGAATGTATAGAATGTGGAAAATCTTTTACTGGATCAGGAAAACTAAGAGCTCATGTCAGAATTATTCATGAAGGAAAGAAAATTTATAACTGTGAAAAATGTGAGAAAAGTTTTCTTTATTCATCATCTTTAGCTTTTCATAAAATGACTCACACTGGAGAAAAACCTTACAAATGCAAATTATGTGACAAATCTTTTAATGCATTAAATTGTTTAAAAAAACACGAGAGATTGCATACAGGTGAAAAACCTTATAAATGTGGAATATGTGAAAAATCATTTCGACTTTCGAGTATTCTTTTATCTCATAAAAGAACTCATACAGGTGAAAAACCTTACAAATGTAACGTATGTGATAAAAGTTTTAGACAGGCAGGTGATTTTAGTATCCATAAAAGAATACATACAGGAGAAAAACCTTTCATATGTCAAGAATGTGGAAAATGTTTTACTCAATCCTCTCATCTTACAGTTCATAAAAGAACACATACTGGTGAAAAACCTCATAAATGCAAAGAATGCGATAAAGCATTTTCTGAAATTGGCAATCTTAAAAAACACTTTAGAATTCACACTGGTGAAAAACCTTTCAAATGTGAAAAGTGTGGAAAGTCTTTTAGTCACTCAAATAGTTTAAAATGTCATGAAAGAACACATACTGGTGAAAAACCTTTCAAGTGCGAATATTGTGGAATAGCTTTTAAACATTCAAGTTATTTAAACTATCATAAAAAACTTCATTTAAAAGAGACGCATTATAGATGTGATAAGTGTGAAAAAATATTTATATCGAAGAAAAGTCTAATTCAACATCTGAATTTTCACGAATCAGAAGAAAAATATTCGCAAATATTGGAAATTAAAAAATGTTTTGTTTTATTAAAAAAAATTTGAAAAATTAAATTCAGACCTGTATCATTTATATGCTTTTATAGCAATAAACTGTTCTTGTTTTTTAGCATTTCTTAATTGAAATAATAATTTCTTTTAAAGTCTTGGAAAAGTTCTATATTTTTATATTTAAAATTCAATTAATTCTATTTAATTATGAAATTAATTAATTAAAAAAATTTAAACAAATATTTTTTTATTTTATAGAAGTTAATTCAATTAAGCATTGGTGATTTTAATTTTTTGGATTTTAAATCCACAATATTATTCTCTTGATTAATTTGGAATTAAAATAATAGTTTAAATTTTATAATTAAATGTGTAAATTAATAAATAAATTCATTTTAATGCTCAATTTTTTTATTAAATTTATTATTTACCCAACCTCTTTCAAATCATTTTCAACAATTGTTTTATACAAAAATTTTTATCCAGATTTAATGACCGAATCTTAGTTTCGACTGGTTAAAAAGGTTTATGTCGTTATTTATAATTTTAATTACGTTAAAAACAGACAGAATTTCTGGAAAAAATCTGACATGCTAAATTTTTTACAGGAACAATAATAATAATAAAAATAATAATAATAGTAGAAAATTATGATTTAATTTACAGTAAAGAAAATAAAGAACTAATGAAAAATTTGAAATGCAAGTAAAAAAACTTAATGATCTTTTAGCAACTACTTGGGTTTTTAAAATTCTCGCCTTGTAAAAAAATTTGTATTATTCTCAATATCATGTTTTATGATTGATTTTCCCATGTATTTATTAGTTTATTATGATCAAAGTTATTTTTTTTTTTGTTATTTTATTTAATTAAATCATCGAGTAAATCATCATTTTTCGCGAGACTTTTCGGAATTCGTGGTACAATTTCCTTGCTTTCGCATCGTTGATTAGTTGGGTAGAGTTCCAAGAATTCTTTTATCAATGATTGTTATCGAGTTTTGTATATTTGTCTAGACATTTGTAAAATAATAAAAATTTTAATTGTTATTAGTTTTTTTATTTAAAAAGCAATTTTTCTGAAAATAAAACCAGGCCCCGTTTTGTGCTTTTTAAAATCAATTTTTAGCGGGACAATTATTATGGACAGACTGGGTCGTATGAAAACAGGATAGAATCGTATATTTCTGCGCACAAGTTCTTTTCAGAGAGATTTTTTTAGGGAGAGGGTATTACAAGCACGCACACCTGACAAAGAAGGATAAAACCACAATGATCAAACTTAGTGTGTGTAAGCTTAGAATTGTTCGTCAGTTTGTGTTAAAATTTCAGTAGCACATGTTTAAAAAAAAACTACTGGTTAAAATTTTTAATTTTTTGTAAGAAGGTAATTATTAATAAAATGAATTCCATATTTTCAATTAGAAATATTCCTTAAAAATCGCTAATACCATGGAAATATTTTTTAATACAAATTTTGGTTTTTTATAATTCGACAATATTAATATTACTAACAGGCACTGTATTAAAATTTCGTCGCTTGGCTTTCTAATCATAAAATACTAACACCTTGACAGAATTTAAAAAAAAAAATTTTAATGTATCTCAAAACCTGTATTTTTTACTATTCAGGTAATTTAATTACTATGTATAATTTAAAATCAAAATGTCTCAAAAATAATACAACGCTTAGTTAAAAATTTTTAAATAAAAAAGTCTGAATATTTTATTTTCGAGCTATTGTTCTCTGCAGACTAAAAAAAAAAATAAAAAACAGCCCCAACAACAAAAACTTTTGAAACTTCCGTTTTGATTTTTGTTACTATAGCAATAAAATATTCTATATTACAATTTGGAATTTTTCTCATCAATAATTACAGGGTACAGGGATGAAGTCAACTTCTCCCCCTGCTATTACAATCGGCCTATAAAATATGAAGTCATCGTTTTTATTTTTTTTTTTATGCATAGAGTGGGCCGAAAGATATAGTCGAGCCACCGAATAGAACTTTTTAAAATTTTATAAAATGTTAGCTTCAGCCCTCAAATTGTGGCCAATTTGGCAACAAATTGTTAGTAAGAATTAATTTTTGGTAAAAATGGACCCCGGGTTCAGTTTCAGGAGACTAATAAACATAAATACCACCCACTCTTATCCACGCAGGAAGTATGTCCACGAAAGGTCCTATTCGGCGGCTTGACTATTAAGGAAATAGTCCTGACTAAATTTAGTATTATAATATCTATTGTATAATTTAGTTATGCTTGTTAAAGATTTTTACTATTTTTATTTTTAACAAAGAAAATTATTTTTTAAATTTTGTATAATTTTTTCAGGAATTCAAAATAATTTAAGCTACTGAAAATATTGACATTTTATGTAAAACTGGCCATAAAAAATTAGTGAATATCTTCAGAAAATGCAATAACGAAAATTAGCAATTAAAATAAGTGATTTACAGAACTGTAAGAAAGATGAGATCTGACTCAGAATCTGAAAATGAAATATCCCCAAGAAAAGTTTATAAATGTAAAAAATGTGATAAAGTTTTTGCCAAAGCACAACGTCTAGAAGTCCATTTTAGAGTTCATACAGGAGAAAGGCCTTACAAATGCAATGAATGTGAGAAAGCTTATAAGCAAATAGGTGATTTAACTGTTCACAAGAGAATACATACAGGAGAAAAACCTTATAAATGTGGTGAATGCGGAAAAACATTTCGCACTTCAGTTGAGCTGACTTTTCACAATAGAAGGCACACAGGCGAAAGACCTTTCAAATGTCAAGAATGTGGAAAAAGTGTTACTCAGTCCTCAAGTCTTAAAGTTCATATAAGAGTGCATACTGGAGAAAAGCCTTATGAATGTAAAGAATGTGGAAAAGCTTTTACTGAATCAGGAAAGCTAAGAGCTCATGTTAGAATTATTCATGAAGAAAGGAAAATTTATAAATGTGAAAAATGTGACAAAAGTTTTCATTATTCGTCATCTTTAACAATTCATAAAATGATTCACACTGGAGAAAAACCTTATAAATGCAAAATATGTGATCAATCTTTTAATAGATTAGGTGGCTTAAAAAAACATGAAAAATTACACACAGGAGAAAAACCTTATAAATGTGGAGAATGTGAAAAATCTTTTCGACTTTCGGGTAGCCTCTTGTATCATAAAAGAACTCACACAGGTGAAAAACCACATGAATGTGAAGAATGTGGCAAAACTTTTAGACAACACGGTCATTTAACAATCCATAAAAGAACTCATACAGGAGAAAGGCCTTATAAATGTAAAGAATGCGTAAAAAGTTTCAAGACACCAAATTCTTTAAAGTTGCATGAAAGAACACATACCGGCGTAAAACCGTTCAAATGTGAAAAGTGTGGAAAGTCTTTTGGTGATTCAAATACTTTAACTGTTCATAAAAGAACTCACACTGGTGAAAAACCTTATAAATGTAAAGAATGTGGAAGTGTATTTATTGATTCAAAAGGCCTAAGACAACACATTAGAATACATACTGGCGAAAAACCATACAGATGTGAAGTATGCGGGATTGATTTTAGATACAGGCAGCATTTGACAAGTCATAAAAAACGACATTTACCAAATAAGAGTACTAATCGTGATGTATGTCAATGTGATGAGTGTAAAAAAGTGTTTTTGTCAAAAAAATGTCTTATTCGTCATCTTAACATTCATGCAGTTGAAAGAAAATATGAGCAAATTTTGGAAAATAAGAAATGTTTTGTTTTGCTAGATCGGCTTTCAGATCGTCATTAAAAAATGAATTAAAAAATAATTTGATTTTACTTATAAAATTATAATGATTATTATTATAATTATGTATTAATTACATTAAATTTTATCATCAAAGCAATTAATTGAGACATATTTTGAATTGTAAAACATAAGTAAATAAATAAATTTTTCAATTTAAAACACAATTATTCATTTTTTTTAATTAATCCAGCTTACAACCCAATTTATTTTACACATTCAAACTCATTCAATTTTTTAATTTAAATTATATTTTTGGCATAATTTTCTTTATTTTAAATTACATTCTAACAGTTGCAAGAATTTTCTTTATTAATAATTAAATTACAAATAATTTTCAAAACTGAATTTTTCTAGAAATCAAACTAGGATCGATTCATGCCCCATTTTTTACTTTTTATAAAATCAAAATTGTGTAAAATGAATATGAATACAGGAAGCAAAGAGCTTATAACGGGAAGATGTGTTAGTGGAAACAGGATAGAAAGATATTTCTGCGCACAAGTCCTACTTGAGTAGCATTATTTGTATTTTTGTATGGAGGGGGTAACCAGTAAGGAAAAAAAATCTTTTTCTATATACAGTATAGCTTCAGAGTAGCTTTATAGAATTGTTCCAGTAAGTGTGTTCTAATTTTAGCAGCACGCGTGTTTGGAATTGTCTGGATATTGAAAGGTAAATTATGAGGAACTGAATTACTTGTTTTTTATTTAAAATTATAATAAAGAATTTCTAGAAAATTTTCTAAAGTATGGAAATATTAATTTTTATGAAGTTGAATCAGTTTTTTTATAACTTCCCACGTAAAAGGATTAAGCTTAATTTTGGTTAAGCTTAATGAATTAAGCTTACTGAAGTAAGCTTACTGGATTAAGTTTACTGAAGTAAGCTTACGGACTAACCTAAAAAGGCTTAATTTTTAAAATTATGCTTACGGACTAACCTAAAAAGACTTAATTTTTAAAATTAAGCTTTTTTAGGTTAGTCCGTAAGCTTAATTCAGTAAGCCTAATCCAGTAAGCTTACTCCAGTAAGCTTAATTCATTAAGCTTAACCAAAATTAAGCTTAATCCTATTACGTGGGTTAATTCTTATACTCTTCAATTAAATATTTAATTTAGGGGTGTGCGGTCACCCGGAAGTCGGGTCTGGTACCCGAAATTTCGGGTTTTTTGCTTCGAGTTGGGTCGAATTTGGGATATCCAAGAAAGATTTCGATTCGAAACTGCAAATGCAGACCTTTTTAGGGAATTGGACATAATAGACCGAAATTTCGGGTACCTGACCCGATTTTCGGGTAACCCCACACCCCTAATTTAAATATTTTAAAGATCGCTTCAATATTCAACGAAGAATGCAGCATAGTTAAAAATCTCTATGCTCATAATATAATATTTTTTATTGTCATTTATTGTCTTCTGTGACCTCTGAAAAAAAAATCCAATTGAATTACGGTTGTGGCGAACCGATTTTTTTTTCTTTTAAATGTTAGAAAAAGACACAAAACCTAGAGAAAACATGAATCAGAAGTTCAATTTATTTTTTAGTCCCACTATGCCACGATGCTCGAACTTAAATGTGTCAAATTCATTATTTTTCATTTTTTTTACTTTTCAAGCCATTTGCAATCTTAAAAAAAAAAATAGTTGAATCAGAATATTTTCTCAGTGTAAAAAACAAAAAACATTTAGTTTTAAAAAATATTTAGGTGATTCCCATTTTGATGTTTTTAGTATGAATAGTATAGTCAAATATTAGAATATGAAATACGATTGGAGATTTTCTATACTAATAAAGGCCAAGACAAAGGCAGGATGCGGGGATGAAGTCAAACTTCCCCTGCACATGACATAAGTAGATCCGAAAGTCGATCTATAATAAAATACAAATTCAATTATTTTATTTTTTTTTTGTGGAGAGAGAAAGCCAAGAAAATAGCCTTGACTAAATTTAGTACAATTTATATTTGTATTGCATTATTTTATTTATTTATTAGAAATTTAATTTTCATTCTTATATAATTTTTACTATTTTTAAAACTTTATGTTAATTTTTTTAGGGAATCTCAAAATTTTAGCATTTGAAATCTGAAATGGGCCTTAGAAATCAGTAAAAATTTTGAGTTACAATAAAAAAAAATGAGTAGTTAAATTAAGTCAAGAATTAAGTCATTTATTCCGGAAAAAGATTCAAAAATCAGAAGAAAAACATTTTAATCTAAAGAAATATTTCGTTTTCTGACCTGCAAGAAAGATGGGCTCTGAAAATGAAAAATCTCCAGGAAATGTTTATAAATGTGAAAAATGTGATAAAGATTTTGCTACGTCACATAGTTTAAAAGTACATTTAAGGATTCATACAGGAGAAAAGCCTTATAAATGTCGAGATTGTGGAAAAGCTTTTGGCCGATTACATCATTTAAAAATTCATGAAAGAACACATACTGGTGAAAAACCTTTCAAGTGCAAAAATTGTGGAAAAGCTTTTAGTGCCTTAGGTAATTTAATAAGTCATGAAAGATCACATACTGGTGAAAAACCTTACAAGTGCAAAAGTTGCGGAAAAGCTTTTAGCCGATTAGATCATTTAAAAATTCATGAAAGAACACATACTGGTGAAAAACCTTTTAAGTGCAAAAATTGTGGAAAGGCTTTTAGTATTTCAAATAATTTAAAAAACCATGAAAGAACACATACAGGAGAAAGGCCTTACAAATGTAATGCATGTGGAAAATCTTTTAGCCAATTAGAACATTTAAAAAGACATGAAAGAATACACACTGGTGAAAAACCTTTCAAATGCAAAACATGTGGAAAAGCTTTTAAGCAGTCGGATGATTTAACTAGTCACAAGAGAATACATACAGGAGAAAAACCTTTTAAGTGTCAAGAATGTGGAAAAAGTTTTACTAAGTCCTCAAGTCTTACAGGTCATAAAAGAATACATACTGGTGAAAAACCTCATAAATGTAAAGAATGCGATAAAGCATTTTCCAAAATTGGCAATCTTAAAATACACTTTAGAATTCATACTGGTGAAAAACCTTACAAGTGCAAAAATTGTGGAAAAGCTTTTAGTATTTCAAGTAGCTTAAAAATTCATGAACGAACACATACTGGTGAAAAACCTTTCAAAAGTAAAAAGTGTGGCAAAGCTTTTAGTTTATCAAATAATTTAAAAAAACATAAAAAACTTCATTTGAAAAAGGCACGTTATGGATGTGATAAATGTCAAAAAATATTTGTATCGAAGAAAAGTTTAATTCAACACCTGAATTTTCACGAATCAGAAGAAAAATATTCGCAAATATTGGAAAATAAAAAATGTTTTATTTTATTAAAAAAAAATTGAAAAATTAATTTGTGAACTGTATATTCTATAACAATAATCTGTAATTGTTTTTTAGCATTTCTTAATTGAAATAATAATTTTCTTAAAATTCTTGATTAAATTGCTGTATTTTTATATTTAAAATTAAATTCATTCTATTTAATTATGAAATTAATTAATTAAAAAAATGTAAACAAATATTTTTCTATTATTTTATAAAAATTAATTTAATTATACATCGGGGATTTTAATTTTTGGGATTATAAATTCGAGAGTCCGTAAATTCACAATATTCTCTTGATTATTCTTTAATCAAAAAAATAGTTTAAATTATAATTTGTGTAAATTAGTAATAAATAAATTCAATTTAATGCTCAATTTGTTAATAAATATATTATTGACCCAACCTATTTCAAACAATTTTCAATAGTTTTTATACAAAAATTTTCATCCAGATTTAATGACCGAATCTTAGTTTCGACTGGTTAATTAAATTTTTTACAAGAATAATTAAAAATGATGATTTATTTTAAAATAAAGAAAATAAAGTACTAGTGAAAAAATTGAAATGCAAGTAAGAAAAGAAAACTTAATGATCTTTTGGCAACTATTTTGGTTATTAAAATTCTCCCCTTGTAAAAAAATTTGTACTATTCTCAAAATTATGTTTCATGGCTGAATTTTCCATTCATTTATTAGCTTATTATGATCCAAGTTATTTTTTTTTTGTTATTTTATTTAATTAAAACCGTATTAAAACATCATTTTTCGTGAGACTTTTCGTCATTCAGAGTTCCAAGAAGTTTTTTTGAATAATTGTTATTGAGTTTTGTAAATTTGTCTGGTCATTTGTAAAATATAACAAATTTTAATTGTTATTAGTTTTTTTATTTAAAAAGCAATTTTTCTGAAAATAAAACCAGGCCCCGTTTTGTGCTTTTTAAAATCAATTTTTAGCGGGACAATTATTATGGACATACTGGGTCGTATGAAAACAGGATAGAATCGTATATTTCTGCGCACAAGACCTTTTCAGAGAGATTTTTTTAGGGAGGGGGTATTACAAGCACGCACACCTGACAAAGAAGGATAAAACGATGGATAAAACCACAATGATCAAACTTAGTGTGTGTAAGCTTAGAATTGTTCGTCAGTTTGTGTTAAAATTTCAGCAGCACATGTTAAAAAAAAAACTACTGGTTAAAATTTTTAATTTTTTGTAAAAAGGTAATTATTAATATAGTGAATTCCATATTTTCAATTAGAAATATTCCTTAAAAATCGCTAATACCATGGAAATATTTTTTAATACAAATTTTGGTTTTTTATAATTCGACAATATTAATATTACTAACAGGCACTGTATTAAAATTTCGTCGCTTGGCTTTCTAATCATAAAATACTAACACCTTGACAGAATTTTAAAAAAAAATTTTTATGTATCTCAAAACCTGTATTTTTTACTATTTAGGTAATTTAATTACTATTGTATAATTTAAAATCAAAATGTCTCAAAAATAATACAACGCTTAGTTAAAAATTTTTAAATAAAAAAGTCTGAATATTTTATTTTCGAGCTATTGTTCTCTGCAGACTAAAAAAAAAAAATAAAAAACAGCCCCAACAACAAAAACTTTTGAAACTTCCGTTTTGATTTTTGTTACTATAGCAATAAAATATTCTATAATACAATTTGGAATTTTTCTCATCAATAAGTACAGGGTACAGGGATGAAGTCAACTTCTCCCCCTGCTATTACAATCGGCCTATAAAATATGAAGTCATCGTTTTTATTTTTTTTTTATGCATAGAGTGGGCCGAAAGATATAGTCGAGCCACCGAATAGAACTTTTTAAAATTTTATAAAATGTTAGCTTCAGCCCTCAAATTGTGGCCAATTTGGCAACAAATTGTTAGTAAGAATTAATTTTTGGTAAAAATGGACCCCGGGTTCAGTTTCAGGAGACTAATAAACATAAATACCACCCACTCTTATCCACGCAGGAAGTATGTCCACGAAAGGTCCTAATTCGGCGGCTTGACTATTAAGGAAATAGTCCTGACTAAATTTAGTATTATAATATCTATTGTATAATTTAGTTATGCTTGTTAAAGATTTTTACTATTTTTATTTTTAACAAAGAAAATTATTTTTTAAATTTTGTATAATTTTTTCAGGAATTCAAAATAATTTAAGCTACTGAAAATATTGACATTTTATGTAAAACTGGCCATAAAAAATTAGTGAATATCTTCAGAAAATGCAATAACGAAAATTAGCAATTAAAATAAGTGATTTACAGAACTGTAAGAAAGATGAGATCTGACTCAGAATCTGATAATGAAATATTCCCAAGAAAAGTTTATAAATGTAAAAAATGTGATAAAGTTTTTGCCAAAGCACAACGTCTAGAAGTCCATTTTAGAGTTCATACAGGAGAAAGGCCTTACAAATGCAATGAATGTGAGAAAGCTTATAAGCAAATAGGTGATTTAACTGTTCACAAGAGAATACATACGGGAGTAAAACCCTGTAAATGTGATAAATGTGGAAGAACATTTCGTACAGCAGGTGAGCTGACTTTTCACAATAGAAGGCACACAGGCGAAAGACCTTTCAAATGTCAAGAATGTGGAAAAAGTTTTACTCAGTCCTCAAGTCTTAAAGTTCATATAAGAGTGCATACTGGAGAAAAGCCTTATGAATGTAAAGAATGTGGAAAAGCTTTTACTGAATCAGGAAAGCTAAGAGCTCATGTTAGAATTATTCATGAAGAAAGGAAAATTTATAAATGTGAAAAATGTGACAAAAGTTTTCATTATTCGTCATCTTTAACAATTCACAAAATGATTCACACTGGAGAAAAACCTTATAAATGCAAAATATGTGATCAATCTTTTAATAGATTAGGTGGCTTAAAAAAACATGAAAAATTACACACAGGAGAAAAACCTTATAAATGTGGAGAATGTGAAAAATCTTTTCGACTTTCGGGTAGCCTCTTGTATCACAAAAGAACTCACACAGGTGAAAAACCATATGAATGTGAAGAGTGTGGCAAAACTTTTAGACAACACGGTCATTTAACAATCCATAAAAGAACTCATACAGGAGAAAGGCCTTATAAATGTAAAGAATGCGTAAAAAGTTTTCAGACACCTAATTGTTTAAAGTTGCATGATAGAACACATACCGGTGAAAAACCTTTCAAATGTGAAAAGTGTGGAAAGTCTTTTGGTGATTCAAATACTTTAACTGTTCATAAAAGAACTCACACTGGTGAAAAACCTTATAAATGTAAAGAATGTGGAAGTGTATTTATTGATTCAAAAGGCCTAAGAGAACACATTAGAATACATACTGGTGAAAAACCATACAGATGTGAAGTATGTGGGATTGATTTTAGATATAGACAGCATTTGACAAGTCATAAAAAACGACATTTATCAAATAAGAGTACTAATCGTTATGTATGTCAGTGTGATGAGTGCAAAAAAGTGTTTTTGTCAAAAAAAAGTCTTATTCGGCATCTTAATATTCATGCAGCAGAAAGAAAATATGAGCAAATTTTGGAAAATAAGAAATGTTTTGTTTTGTTAGATCGGCTTTCAAATCGTCATTAAAATAAAAATAAAAAATAATTTGATTTTACTTATAAAATTATAATGATTATTATTATAATTATGTATTAATTACATTAAATTTTATCATCAAAGCAATTAATATTAGCACATTTTTGTAATTATAAAACATAAGTAAATAAATAAATTTTTTAATTTAAAACACAATTATGTATTCATTTTTTTTAAGTAATCCAGCCAAAATCCAGCTTACAACCCAATTTATTTTACACATTTAAAGTCATTCAATGTTTTAATTTAAATTAAATTTTTAGAAAAATTTTCTTTATTTCAAATTATATTCTAACAGTTGCAAGAATTTTTGTTATTAATAATTAAATTACAAATAATTTTCAAAACTGAATTTTTCTAGAAATCAAACTAGGCCCGATTTATGCCCCATTTTTCAATTTTTATCTTCTATTAAAAGAATGATATGTATTTTGAGATATTTTAAAACTCATGCTGATTGGCCAATAATTATCAGCTGTTATGCATTTAGAAATTAATAGCAAAGCGCTCTTGCTAGCGCGTTTTTTTTAAAATTCTGTATTTTATTAAAATTTTTATTTAAAAAAATTTTTTTTCTTCATTGTGAAAGGGTGAATAAAATAATATTATTAACATGGTATTTTCTGTTCTAAATAAAAAATTAGTTATTTATGAGGGATCCATTTATGAAATAAGTGCGATATAAAGTTATGTAACATATCAAACGGGAAGGTTTACAGGGCCCGAGTTGCGTAGCACCGAGGGACTGTGATCGCTTAATTAGTAAAATATACATTTCTATCTTAATTTAAAATATACATTCATACATAATTTTATTTAAAAAGTGCGTCATCCGCAGTTATTAAGTTATCTGCAGTGAAAAAAAGTTAACTCAAAAAAATAAATTTTAGTTTGTACTTAAAGACACTTAATGAAGATTATGTATAAATAAAATAGACAATTTGTTTTATTAATTAAATATTTGTTTAAAGTTTAAATTGTTTCTCATTTAAAATTGAATTTGAGGGGGTTGGCGCGCCTTAGCACGCAGGGGTCGTAGCCCCCTAGTAAAATAAAAATTGTGTAAAATAAGAATACAGGAAGCTGCGTAAGTGGAAACAGGATTCGTTCCCTGCGAGATGCGTGGTTTAGAAGGTCACGTGGTGTTCTTAATTTTTTCGGGCATAATTATACGTGTAGCATAGGAAAATTCAGGAAAAACATTAATTATTCAATTTAAAGAAGTTTTTTTCACAATTTAATCATTGAAAAACCTGTTAAACATATTAAGTAAATTGTGGAAGCAGTTAAAGAAAAATATGTATTTAATTATTTGTATATATTAAGCTATTTTTTGTGTTAATAAGGTTATGTGTTTTGTTGTGTATACGTTTAATTTAAAATAATAATTTTTCATACTTGATAGGAAAATTAAAATTTTACTTTTTTTCATTTAAATATAATTTTTTCATTAATTTTTTTCCATTTAAGAGTTCTGAATGGACGCCATTTTATTTTTCATTTCTTTTTCGTTTTTTTATTACATTAGAAATTTTTTTTGCATCTTATCAGAGTTAAGAGATTTTTCTCATCTTTCAGCATAAACACTTTTTTAATTTAATCAAAAATAAGGACATGATTTGGTGAGAAAAATTTATTGCTGAAAAAAGTTTACTCAAAATTTTTCTCACCAAATCATGTCCTTATTTTTGATTAAATTAAAAAAGTGTTTATGCCAAACTTTTCTAAATTGAATAAAGAATGCGGGACAACTCTGATAAGATGCAAAAAAAATTTCTAATCTATAACTCTAAAGGAGAAATATCATCAGAATTTGTTCCTCGATTTATTCGTGTTTTGATTGGTCGCGTCGATTTTATCATGCGCGTGAATTATATTTTTT
Organism: Anagrus nilaparvatae; assembly: GCA_022575985.1. NCBI lineage: Eukaryota > Metazoa > Arthropoda > Insecta > Hymenoptera > Mymaridae > Anagrus > Anagrus nilaparvatae. The sequence goes on along the minus strand of JAKSXM010000246.1, from coordinate 3,733,517 downwards.
ATTGGGTGCTAGCGGTATAGAATACAAGAAGTTCTCTGTCGCACATAAACTCTCGCGCGTTATTTAATTTTTATTATTATTTAATTTTTTAATATAATTATTTATTAATAAAATTTTAAATATTTTTCATAATAATTAAATATAAATAAGAAATATAATATTTTTCTCATTTTATTATACAATCTTCTAAAATTTTCGTCTTCGATTTTATCTTAATCGATTCATTTTTGCTCTGCAGTATCTGCCGCGCGCTGTATAAAAAATTTGTAAAATAATTTTAAATATGAATTTTTTAATTTATTATTATAAACTGTCAAAATAATTATAAATTTTAGTAAAAAATGTTTAAACTATAATACAACATTACATCTGTAGGTGCGACATAATAAAATACATGAAAACTGATTCGAGTATTTCGTCATCCTATTATTAAATTTCGCTGTCCAGGACAAAAGAAAAATTAATGTCGAGGGATGAAAAGGGCTCTGGCCCGAGGTGCGTAGCACCGAGGGACAGTAATGCAATATTTTTTTCTTTAGATAAATTTTGAAAATAAATATAATAATGTTTTATTAAAATCATGGAAAAAGTTCATTATTTGAAATTGATATCTCACTCTAAAATTGTTTTTATTTCGATTAAACATGAAATATGATCTGAGGGGGTTGGCGCGCTTCAGCGCGCAGGGGGCTTGCCCCCTAGTTTAATAAAAAAACGAAAAAGAAATAAAAAATTTGAAATATAAAATGGCGTCCATTCAGTACTCTTAATTTATTTTTTTTTCAATTATTAAATTTTATTTCACTTATTTCTTTGATATTCTCTCTTCTTTGTGTTAGGAAAATTAATTAATTTTATTCCGGAGTTTTTATTAAATTTATTTTTACAATTTACAATACAACAATCTATCACAAATTTTTTAATATTAAAATAATTAATACTTTTTAAAAATTGTGCATGCTATTATAAACAAATATGCCCGAAAAATAATTGTTTAACCTGCACCGAGGGCGCATCAATCGAATCTCAATAGGGGACTTGCATCAAAAATTTTATGCGTATTTTTAAAAAAGTTGATATTTATAGAAACTTTTTATTTTTTTATTTTTTTAAAATTTTGTTTGTTTAATTTTTTATTAATTATTAAAAACTAAACGAAAATTTGAAATTTTATCACGTGACTTTAAAAAACTGTGACGTCACAACACCTCTTGGATTGCTCTGTCTCTTTTCCTCTTATTTATGTTTTAAAAAGTGTTAGTAAATAAACGTAACCTCATTAGCGTAACCTGTACCTAATTACATTAATGTTATTTTGGACTTATTTATAAAAAGATTTTATTCTAAAAAGTTATTAAAATTATTAGCTAATGAATGAAATAATATTAAAAAAACAAAATTTTTCCGAGTAATTGCATTTACAGTAAGGAAATTTCTTACAATAATATTATTCTTACATGTGTGCGTTAGAATCTGTGTATTTGTTAAAGGGTGTTATGACGTCATATCACGTGACCGCGCTTGTGAATTCATTTCGAATTTGCGTTTTTTTTCTCGAGTTTTTAATTAAAATTTATGAAAAAAATATAGTATTTCATTAAAAATTATTTATAAAAATGGAAAGTACGCAACTTAATGAAGATATTGGTGTATAATTTATTTATAAATTTGATTACATGCAAGTCCCCTATTCTCCCCTCTACCTCGACGCAGGGAGCGAATAGAAAGATATATCTGCGCACAAGTCTTGAGAAGCATTGTTTGTATTTTTATAGATGGGGTAACCAGTAATGAATAAAAAAAAATGTCTTTTTCCACGTTTTTTAACAGTAGCTTTCTAGAATTGTTCCAGTAAGTGCGTGTTAAAATTTTAGCAGCAAGTATTTTGAATTTTCTACACATAAAAAGGTATTTATGAGAAACTGAATTTCTTCTTTTTGACTTAAATTTATACAGAATTTCTGGAGTATTCGTTTTTATAAATTAATTATTAATAATTTAAAAATACAACAGTAAATTGAAAAATGTCTATGCTCATAATATAATATTTTTATAGTTATTTTATTCTCTTCTATAACCTCTAAGTACACAGAAAAAAAATTCAAATTGAATTCCAGTTGTGACAACCGGATTTTTTTATTTCTTTTAAATGATAGGATTAGACACAAAATTACACAAATTACACACAAAACCTAGTGAAAACTTGAAGCAGAAGTAAAACAATTTATTTTTCAGTCTGACTATCCCACGATGCTCGAACATAAATGTGTTAAGTTCATTTTTTTCAAATTTTGTTAACTTTTCAAGCAATTCGCAATCTTAAAATAAAAAGAATAGTCGAATTGGAATTTTTCCTCGGTGTAAAAAACAAAAAGCAGTTTTAAAAAATATTAAAGTGATTTCCATGTTTTTGGTATGTATAGTAGTAAAATATTATAATACACCGTCATCCAGAGCGGGACGCATTGTTTGTTAATTGGTTGTCCAATCGCAGTCAAGATTACAAGCATCAACGAATAGCGCTGCGCCCTATAAAAGCAAATTTGTGTCCCGCTCTGGATGTCGGTGTATAATACGATTGGAATTTTTCTACTATAAGGCACATTCTACAATAGCTGCAAATCAGCAAATATGCGGTGCATATATGTACGCACACGATGCGCAGGTAAGGCCGATTTTAAAATTAGGTAGGCCATACACAAATTTGCCTATCCATATGTACTTCCATATTTGTGTTTGTGGCTACTTACACAAATATGCCGTGCATATATGTCGGCAAATTTGTATATGGCCAACCTAATTTATAAATCTGCCTTACCAGCAGGTAAAATCTCTACAATATTGAGTGTGGGAAAATAGCGGGCGCAGTTCCAGTTATCTGAAGGTTCGCCACACACGAATTTGCCTATTTGCCTATCTATATGTACTTCCATATTAGTGTTTGTAGCTATTGTAGAATGCGCCTAAAGGCCAAAATAAAGGCAGGATGCGGGTATAAAGTAAAACTTTCCCTAGACCTTCCCCTGCACATGACATAGGTAGATCCGAGAGTCGATATGTAATAAAATACGAATTCACTTGTTTTATTTTTTTTTGTGGAGGGAGAAACCCAAGAAAATAGTCCTGACTAAACTTAGTACAATTTATATTTGTATTTCATAATTTTCTTTATTTATTATAAATTAAATTTTCACTTTTATTTCATTTTTACTATTTTTATGTTTACAAAGAAAATTAGTTATAAAACTTTATGTTATTTTTTAGGGATTCCAAATGATTTGTGCTTCTCAAAATATTAGCATTTGAAATCTGAAACTGGCTTTAGAAATTAATGAAAATTATTTGATTTACAATTAAAAAAAACGAGCAGTTTAATTAAGTCATCTATTCTGCAAAAAAATTCAAAAATTAGAAAAAAAAAACCATTTTAAACTAAAGAAAAATTTAGTTTTCTGACTTACAAGAAAAATGGTCTCTGAAAATGAAATATCTCGAGAAAATGTTTATAAATGTGAAAAATATGATAAAGATTTTGCTACGTCATATAGTTTAAATGTTCATTTCAAGATTCATACAGGAGAAAAGCCTTATAAATGTCGAGATTGTGGAAAATCTTTTAGCCAATCAGCTCATTTAAAAAGTCACGAAAGATCACATACTGGTGAAAAACCTTTCAAGTGTCAAGAATGTGGAAAAGCTTTTAGCGAATTAAGTAGTTTAAAAAAACATGGAAGAACACATACTGGGGAAAAACCTTTTAAGTGTCAAGAATGTGGAAAAGCTTTTAGCGAATTAAGTAATTTAAAAAAACATGAAAGAACACATACTGGGGAAAAACCTTTCAAATGCAAAAATTGCGGAAAAGTTTTTAGTTTATTAGGTAATTTAAAAAAACATGAAAGAATACATACTGGTGAAAAACCTTTTAAATGCGAATGTTGTGGAACAGCTTTTAGCCGATTAGATAGTTTAAAAATTCACGTAATGACACATAGTGGGGAAAAACCTTTTAAGTGTCAAGAATGTGGAAAATGTTTTACTCAATCCTCAAGTCTTACATCTCATAAAAGATTGCATACTGGTGAAAAACCTCATAAATGTAAAGAATGCGATAAAGCATTTTCCGAAATTGGCATTCTTAAAATCCACATTAGAATTCATACTGGTGAAAAACCTTTCAAGTGCGAATATTGTGGAAAATCTTTTAGCCGATCAGATAGTTTAAAAATTCACGTAATGACACACACTGGTGAAAAACCTTTTAAGTGTCAAGAATGTGGAAAAGCTTTTTCCCAAAAACGTAATTTAAAAATTCACGAAATCACTCATACTGGTAAAAAACCTTTCAAATGCACATTTTGCGGAAATGCTTTTAGTCGATTAAGTAATTTCAAAACACATAAAAAACTTCATTTAAAAGAGGCGCATTATAGATGTGATGAGTGTCAAAAAATATTTATATCGAAGAAAAGCCTAATTCAACATCTGAATGTTCACGAATCAGGAGACAAATATTCGCAAATGTTGGAAAATAAAAAATGTTTTGTTTTATTAAAAAATTTGAAAAATTAAATTGAGACCTATATCTGTTATAGCAATAAGCTGTTCTTGTTTTATAGCAATTCTTAATTGAAATAATGATTTTCATAAAAGACCAGCATTTTTATTATTAAAACTAGTAAATTCATTATAATTCACATAGTAACATTAATTAATTAAAAAAATCCAATCAAATATTTTTTTATTTTATAAAAGTTAATTTAATTAAGCATCGGTGACTTTAATTTTTAGGATTTTAAATCTGCAATATTATTCTTTAATAAAATATTTAAAGTTTTATATTTGAATTTGTAAATTAATAATAAATAAATTTAATCTAATGCTCAATTTGTTAATAAATAATAACCAACCTCTTTCAAATCATTTTCAATAGTTTTTATTCAAAAATTTTTATCCAGATTCAATTACTGGATTTTAATTTCGATAGGTTAAAAAATTAATTAGATCTTTTTATGAAGTTTTTTATAATTTTGAATTATGCCAAAAAAGACAGAATATTTGAAAAAAATCTGGCATGCTAAATTTAAAGTACTTAAGAAAAATTTGAAATGCAAGTAAGAAAAGGTAGACTTCATGAACATGATTTTATGGCAACTTTTTTGGGTTTTAAAGTTCTCCCCTTGAAATAAAAATTGCAATAAAAATTACTATTCTCAATATTATGTTTTATGACTAATTATTGCATTTTTTTATTAGCTTCTTTTGATCAAAGTTATTTTGTTTAAATTTTATTTCATTAAATTTTGTTTAAATAATTTTATTTTTCGGTATTCTGGTACGATTCTGGTATTGCTGATTAGTTGGTACAGTTTCGAGAATATTTTTATTAATGGTAATTATTGAAATTTGTAAATTTATCTTGATATTTATGAAATTCTACAAATTTTAATTGTTATTAAAAATTAGTTTTTTATTTGAAAAGAATTTTTCTAAAAATATAACCAGGCCCCGTTTTGCACTTTTTAAAATGAATTTTTGGAACAATAATGAACATTGGGCCGGCTGGTTCCATCGTATATGTTATAATAAAAGCAGGATAGAATATTTCTGCGCACAAGTCGTTTTCAGAGAGATTTTTTTAGGGAGAGGGTAAAAGCACGCACATCTCACAAAGAAGGATCAAACCAGGATGATCAAACTTAGTATAAACCAGGATGTATAAACTCATCGTGGTATTAATAAACTTAGAATTGTTTGACAGTTGTGTGTTGAAATTTCAGCAGCACATGTTTAAAAAAAAAACTACTGGTTAAAATTTTTAATTTTTTGTAAAAAGGTAATTATTAATAAAGTGAATTCCATATTTTCAATTAGAAATATTCCTTAAAAATCGCTAACACCATGGAAATATTTTTCAATACAAATTTGGGTTTTATTTTATATAATTCGGCAATGTTAATATTATCAATACTAATAGGTATACTGTATTAAAATTTCGTCGCTTGGCTTTCTAATCATAAAATACTAACACCTTGACAGAATTTAAAAAAAAAATTTTAATGTATCTCAAAACCTGTATTTTTTACTATTCAGGTAATTTAATTACTGATTTAAAATCAATTTAATATTTAAGCAATGTCTCAAAAATAATACAACGCTTAGTTAAAAATTTTTAAATAAAAAAGTCTGAATATTTTATTGTCGAGCTATTGTTCTCTGCAGACTAAAAAATAATAAAAAACAGCCCCAACAACAAAGACTTTCGCAACTTCCGTTTTGGTTTTTGTTATAGCAATAAAATATTCTATAATACGATTTGGAATTTTTCTCATCAATAAGGACAGGGTACAGGGATGAAGTCAACTTCCCCCTGCTATTACAATTGGCCTATAAAATATCAAGTCACCGTTTTTTATTTTTTTTTTTAATATAGAGTGAGAAAGGTATAGTCGAGCCGCTGAATAGGACTTAAAATTTTATAAAATGTTAGCTTCAGCCCTTAAATTATGGCCAATTTTGCAATAATTTGTTAATAACAATTAATCTGCTACTTTTTGATAAAAATTGACCCCGGATTCAGTTTCAGGAGACCAATAAACATAAATACCACCCACTCTTATCCACGTAGGAAATATGTCCACGAAAGGTCCTAATTCGGCGGCTTGACTATTAAGCAAATAGTCCTGACGAAATTTAGTATTATAATATCTATTGTATAATTTAGTTACACTTGTTAATGATTCTTACTATTTTTATTTTTAACCAAAAAAATTAATTTTTATATTTTGTATAATTTTTTCAGGAATTCAAAATAGTTCTCGAAATAGTTTGAACTACTAAAAATATTAACATTTTATGCAAGATTTGGCGTCTAAAACTGGCCATAAAAAATTGGTAAAAATCTTCACAAAATACAAAAACAGAAAATTAGCATTTCAAATAAGTGATTCATACCACTGTTTAATTCTACAGAAATATTACGTTGTCTAACTTACAAGAAAGATGGGATCTGACTCGGACTCTGAAAATGAAATATCCCGAAGAAAAGTTTATAAATGTAAAAAATGTGATAAAGCTTTTGCCAAAGCACAACGTCTAGAAGTCCATTTTAGAGTTCATACAGGAGAAAGGCCTTACAAATGTAATGAATGTGGAAAAGCTTTTAAGCAGTCAGGTGATTTAACTGTTCACAAGAGAATACATACAGGAGAAAAACCCTTTAAATGTCAAAAATGTGGAAAAAGTTTTACTCAGTCCTCAAGTCTTACAGTTCATACAAGAGTGCATACCGGAGAAAAGCCTTATGAATGTAAAGAATGTGGAAAAGCTTTTACTGGATCAGGAAAACTAAGAGCTCATGTTAGAATTATTCATGAAGGAAAGAAAATTTATAACTGTGAAAAATGTGACAAAAGTTTTCATTATTCGTCATCTTTAGCTTTTCATAAAATGACTCACACTGGAGAAAAACCTTACAAATGCAAAATATGTGACCAATCTTTTAATAAATTAGATTCTTTAACAAAACACAAAAGATTGCATACAGGGGAAAAACCTTACAAATGTGGAGTATGTGAAAAATCATTTCGACTTTTGAATAATCTTTTATGTCATCAAAGAACTCACACAGGAGAGAAACCTTTCAATTGTGATGATTGTGGAAAAGCATTTCGTACTACATGTTATTTAACTAGTCACAAGAGAATACATACAGGAGAAAAACCTTTTGTATGTCAAGAATGTGGAAAAAGTTTTACTCAGTCTTCTCATCTTAAAATTCATAAAAGTGTACATACCGGAGAAAAGCCTTATGAATGTAAAGATTGTGAAAAATCTTTTCGACTTTCGACTACTCTTTTAGTTCATAAAAGAACTCATACAGGGGAAAAACCTTACAAATGTAACGTATGTGATAAAAGTTTTCGACAATCAAGTGATGTTAAAAACCATAAAAGAATACATACAGGAGAAAAACCTTTCATATGTCAAGCGTGTGGAAAAAGTTTTCGTAGTTCCGCTTTTCTTACAGTTCATAAAAGAACACATACTGGTGAAAAACCTCATAAATGTAAAGAATGCGGTAAAGCATTTCCTGAAATTGGCAGTCTTAAAATACACATTAGAATTCATACTGGTGAGAAACCTTTCAAGTGTGAATATTGTGGAAATGCTTTTAAACAGTTAAATCATTTATTTCGTCATAAAAAACTTCATTTAAAAGAGGCGCATTATGGATGTGATAAGTGTGAAAAAATATTTATATCGAAGAAAAGTCTAATTCAACATCTGAATTTTCACGAAGCAGAAGAAAAATATTCGCAAATATTGGAAAATAAAAAATGTTTTGTTTTATTGAAAAGAATTTAAAAATTAAATGGAGACCTGTATCTTTTGAAGCAATAACCTATCTTTTTATTAACATTTCTTAATAAATAATAATTTTCATAAAAGGGCAGCATTTTTTTTATTAAAAATATATTCATTCTATTTCACATAGTAAAATTAATTAATTAAAAAAATTTAAACATTTTTCTATTATTTTATACAAGTTAATTTAACATTGGTGACAATAATTTTTAGGATTTTAAGTCTACAATATTATTTTTAATCAAATATTTAATATTTATAATTAAATGTGTAAATTAATAATAAATAAATTCAATTTAATTTTCAATTTGTTAATTAATATATTATGGACCCAACCTCTTTCAAATAATTTTCAATAATTTTTTAGGCAAAAAATTTAATCCAGATTTAATTACTTAGTTTCGACAGGTTAATTAAATCTTTTTATCCCCTTTTAATTTGTAAAAAAAATTACTATTCTCAATATCATGTTCATGACTTATTTTTGCATTTTTTTAATTACCTTATCTTTTAATCAATGTTATTTTTTTAAAATTTTATTTCATTAAACCTTGATTAAATCTCTTTATTTTTCGGCATTTCGGTACAATTCTTATATTGTTGATTATTTAGTACAGTTTCGAGAATATTTTTATCACTGATAATTATTGAGTTTTGTAAATTCGTCTTGATATTTATGAAATACTAAAATTTTAATTGTTATTAAAAATTAGTTTTTTATTTGGAAAGAATTTTTCTAAAAATAAAACCAGGCCCCGTTTTGCACATTTTAAAATTAATTTTTAGTGGGACAATAATGAACATTGGGCTGGCTGGTTCATATATTATAATAAAAGCAGGATAGAATATTTCTGCGCACAAGTCGTTTTCAGAGAGATTTTTTTAGGGAGAGGGTAAAAGCACGCACATCTCACAAAGAAGGATCAAACTTAGTATTAGCCACGTATTAGCTAAGAATTGTTCGATAGCTGTGTGTTATAATTTTAGCAGCACGTGTTTAAAAAAAAAACTGCTTGTTAAAATTTTAAATTTTTTGTAAGGTAATAAAAGAATTTCATATTTTCAATTAAAAATGTTATCGAAAAATCGCTAATGCATGGAAATATTAATTTTTTTAAATCGAATTATTTTTCAATACAAATTTCGTTTTTATAATATAGGGTGAATATACCAATTAATGACCCCCCCCCAATTAATGTCCAATACCATGTTATATTTATGGCAGACGAATGGTCAATAATAAGAAAAACTTTGGTCACTAATTGGTACAGTCACCCTATGTTACCGTTAAAGTCCGCTCTTCCGATAAAGTCCATTTATTCAGGCTTAGGATAAACTAACCTACGCTCAATACCACCTTCTTTTTATTTTTCCCCATTTTTCATTTTATATTGTAATTAATTTTAAATTCTTGTTAAAAACTAACTTTAACATGTTCAGTTAAAGTGAACATTAACCAGTTGAATCTAACTTTATCGGGAGAGCGGGCTTTAACGGTAACATATATAATTATCAATACGCGCTGTATTAAAATTTCGTTGTTTGGCTTTCTAAACATACAATACTAATACCTTAAAAATTTTTTTTTTTAATTTAATTTATTTCAAAATCGGTAATTTTTACTGTTCAGATAATTTAATTACTATTAATATTTAAGCATTTTCTCAAAAATAATACAACGCTTATAATTTAAAATCTTTTAATAAAAAATTCTGACTATTCTATTATCAATATATTATTCTCTGCAGACTCTAAAAAAAAAAAAATAAAAAACAGTCCTGACATTAAAAAAATTTTGTAATTTTCATTTTGATTTATTATACTATACTAGCCAAATACCAGTAGAAAAATATTCTATAATACAATTGGAATTTTGCTTTATAAGGACAGGATACAGGGTTGAAGTCAACTTCCTCCCTGCTATTACCAAAATATATATTTTTTGCTATAATTATTATTGACCTATATAAAATATGAATTTTTAGTTTTAACATGGAACATGTTCATAGGTAGGGGTACCCGAAATAGTGCCTCTCAACTGCGGGAGGGGGTCAAATGGACTTAAAATATTATCGATTTTTTTATTTCTAGGGACCCTAGAATATTTCTAGTAATAGTAATAGTAGTATTAGTAAAGAATATATTATTAATACTAGTAATATTTAATATTGATGGAGTGTACGTCACAACGAGGATTGTGAACACACAAACTAGTTGTAATTTTTTTATTTTTTGATATCAAGGGAGAAAGATAGTCCTGACTAAATAATTTAGTATAATATCTATTTTATAATTTAGTTGTACATATTAGAGATTTTTACTAGTTTTATGTTAAACAAATTAATTTTTAAATTTTTTATAATTTTTCTAGGGATTCAAAATAGTTAGAGCTACTCAAAAATATTAACATTAAACATCTAAAACTGGCCATAGAAATTAGTGAAAATCTTCACAAAATACACTAGAAAAAAATTAGCAGTTAATATAAATAATTGAGTCAAACACTGTTTAAGTCTAAAGAAAAACAAGAAAGATGGGATTTGACTCGGGCTCTGAAAATGAAATATCTCGAAGAAAAGTTTATAAATGTGAGAAATGTGATCAAAATTTTTCTACGTCACATAAATTAGATGTACACTTAATGAGGATTCATACAGGAGAAAAACCTTATAAATGTCGAGAATGTGGAAAAGCTTTTTGCCAATTAGATAATTTAAAAAAACATGAAAGAATACACACCAGCGAAAAACCTTTCAAATGTGCTGAATGCGGAAAAGCGTTTCGTACAAGCAGGGATGTGATTTCCCATAATACAGTGCATACAGGAGAAAAACCTTACAAGTGTCAAGAATGTGGACAACGTTTTGCTCATTTGTGTTCTTTTAAAAATCACAAAAGAAGGCATAATGGTGATACAGCCTATAAATGTGAAGTATGTGGAAAAGGTTTTTATTCTTCAAGCCATTTAAAAAGTCACATAATGAAACACACAGGAGAAAAACCGTATAAATGTATTGTATGTAATAAATCTTTTGGCCTATTACATCAATTAAATATTCATGGAAGAACACATAGCGGTGAAAAACCTTTCAATTGCACATTTTGTGGAAAAGCTTTTAGTATGTCAGGTAATTTAAAAATACACGAAAGAACACATACGGGAGAAAAACCATACAAGTGCAAAAATTGTGGAAAAGCTTTTAGCCAATTAGATAACTTAAAAAGTCATGAAAGATTACATACTGGTGAAAAACCTTTCAAATGCAAAAATTGTGAAAAATCTTTTAGCGATCCAAGTAGTTTAAAAAAACATGAAATAATACATACTGGTGAAAAACCTTTCGAGTGTAAAAATTGTGGAAAATCTTTTAACCGATTAGATAGTTTAAAAACTCATGAAAGAACACATACCGGTGAAAAACCTTACAAGTGCAAACATTGTGGAAAAGCATTTAGTATATTAAATAATTTAAAAAGTCATGAAAGAACACATACTGGTGAAAAACCTTTTAAGTGTCAAGAATGCGGAAAAGCTTTTAGTTTATCAGGTAATTTAAAAACTCATGTAAGGATACACACTGGTGAAAAACCTTATAAATGTAAAGAATGCGGAAATGTATTTACTGAATCCGAAAGTCTAAAAAAACACATAAGAATACATACCGGTGAAAAACCATACAAATGTGACGTATGCGGGATTGCTTTTAGACACAGGGTAACTTTGAGAATTCACAAAAAACGACATTTACCAAATAAGAGTCCTAAACTGGATGTATTTCAGTGTGATGAGTGCAAAAAAGTTATTTTTTCAAAAAAAAGTCTTATTCGGCATCTTAATATTCATGCAGCAGAAAGAAAATATGAGCAAATTTTGGAAAATAAGAAATGTTTTATTTTGTTGGAAAGAATGGAATTTAATTATATGTAGAAAATAAGATTATTTAAGAGGATAATTCTTGTCAAAAGTAATTTCCGAAAAATTCTTGGTCCTGTACTTTCTCTTCTAACTTAGAATTGTAAAAAATTTATCCGTTTGTAATTTTACTAGAAACGGCCAAATTTAAGCCCCAAATTCGTTTTGTCTTTGCTAAATAAAACTTTTTTGCATATTTTTCAGGAGTTGCAAAATAACACGATTAAAACAAAACAAAATTAAATTTTTTAATTATTTAATGTGAAATAAAATCGTTTAATTTGATTAAATTAAAAAATTAATCAATTGGAATAATTAAAACAGACATAAATAGACTGAATAATTTAAAAAGTTTGTATATAAAAAGCATAAATAAATAAAAATTCATTAAATAAAATGCACAATTTTCATTGTTAACCTAACCTAAATATTACTTTTTGAATAAATTTATTTTATCTCTCGGAAAGAAAATATTTTCAATTCGAATTAAATTACTGGACCAAATATTTTCGATAAGATCAAAAAGTCCAATTACTCGTGTGGGCGAGCAAAATAAAAAATATTTACTGTTAGTAAATAAACTTATCTGTTTTTTAAAATAAATAATTCATTCGTTTATTATTGTTTAATGTACCGCAAAAAAGATTTGATAATTAGGAGGGAGTTTTTAATTTATTAAATTTAAACAGCTGCAAATGTCGTTCAATCAGCTGACGTACAATGTTTCTCTCTGTTTTTGATATTTTAATATGCGAGCGTAATAAAAACGAGTTATGGAAAATATAATCGTTTTTCTTTTATTATCATATTTTTATGAAAAATTTTTAATGCAAATGTATTAGTGTCATTTATTTTTAGTGCATGGTCATCTATCTAATTTCTTTTTGATTGAAATTTTTTGTTATGCAAAATTAATTGTAACGTGTGCGCTGTCAATCAGTCAGAATGATAAAGCTTTTAAGTGTTTATGAAAAATAATTATTTTTTTGGAAAACAAAATATTAATTAGTCATTTTTTTTGTATAATTTTTTAGAAGTGGGTATTGGTACATTTTAACTAACAATTTTAGGGCGTAAAAAGGTCAATATTTAACCAAGCTCTGAAGCTTGCATGAAAAGTACCTTAAACCTTGTAACAACCAAAGAGTAAATATTGATTAATATTATTAAATTCATTGTATAAGCTTACATTTATCATTGTCATTATGGGGTACAACGTGTTGAAAATTATTGAGCACTCACCTGAAACAGAAAAACAAATTTTTTTAATTAGAATAAGTCAGTATTATTTTTTCCTAAATTTACTATATAATAAAATAAGATAATAATGTTGTTAGTAAATGAGAGATTCCACGCAAACGGGGCTGAAGTTGGATTGAGGGGTTTTGGAAATTAATTCTTAAATTACCAATTTTTTATATTTTTGAATTTCCCGCAAATATGAGCTAATGAAATTCTGATTTAAGATTTGAATTCTTTGAGAATTTGGAATTCAATTAATATTTGTTTTCTACCTTAACTTTGAAACCTTTTCCCAAAGCTCAAAAAATTGGTTCAATTAAGAATTTTTTTCACTTACTAATAGTCATTAGATAAAAAGCAAGTAAAAAATAATTGAAATCTGTCAAGTTCTAAAAATATTCATTTTTAAACACAAAGTAAGAACTTCAAAAACTAAAGACAAAATTTACGTTCTCTTAAAACGACTTTATCTTCACGCCATAATCTTCAAATTTATATTCGCATATAAAATTATAAATAATCTCTTCCTGTTTATCCATTCTAAGAAAACTCTTCAACTCTTCTATTTTCCCTGACTAGACTAATTTTTTTCCACCACACATATTTGGCACCAAACCTCAAAATTTCTAAATATACTACTCTTTAATTAAAAAAGTCAAAATCCTAATAAAAATTATTTAGCCTTATAACACATATTTATCACTTGAATTCGTGTTAGATTAAACTCGTGAATCACTTTTTACAACAAAACAATAAAAGGACGCTTTTTTTTATTAAAATATCAAATTTAAGTATCTTTTTTTACAATTTTTTTATCTATCTTAATTTATTATTCAAGTTCACTAGCTTATTGTAATACTAAACTTTTATTCTAAAAATAACCTTCATTTATACTTTTTTGTTGTTCTTTAAACTTTGTTGATAATGGATAAGATTTTTCATTGAAAGATTAGCAATTTAAATTTTCAGAAAAATTTATCAAAAAATTGAAATCTTGCTATTTATCGTATTTTTTTTAGTAAAAAAATAATTTTCAAGCGTAATTATCTTTTGATTATTATTCATTAATTTCATTTTATACAAAATTTATAAGTGCGCAATTTCATAAAAATGCAAATTTTTATTTAATTATTACGTTCGACTGTTTTTTTTTTACTTGACACAATAATTACTAATTAGATTTTTTTTAAATTTTGCAAATTATCATTAAAAAAAAACAATAAAACACATTTTCTCAGTTGACAATGATAAAAAGTTTCGTATCTCACTGGATTTCCGAGAATTTAAATTTTTATTTATATGAGTGTAATAAATAGTCACGCAAAAATTGTGTTTTAAATATATCGACATTTACATACTTTTGAGAAATTTTTTTTTAGTTTTGATTGACAGATGTATGCTGGATTACTTTCATTTTTTTAGAGCAATATTTTTGACGGATTTGTAAGGCATATTTTTAATAAATTATACAGTTTTTAATTTTATTCTATTATTTTGTTTTTGGATTTTTGGTATTTTGAAAATTTTAGTGCCCTAGGTGACAGGTTTTTCACAGTTATTTTTTTAAAATATGTAATTATTTATCTAACGAGATTATTCGTGTAGTAAAAAATTTTTTAATTTCTTTTTCTCGAAAGTGAAATGCATTCTTGATATTATAAATATGGCTCACATTTTTCAAGAAAATTTATAATTTTGGAAAAATTTGATCAAAATCTTGTAAATCTAAATTTTCTGAACGAATTTTTGTTTTAAATCTGGTAATTTCGCCCTCGTGTCTGGATGTTACTGGAAAAAATCCACTCCTTAATTAATTACCAGAAATACAAATCAAAAACAAAAGTCCAGATTTTAATCACTAATTCTTACAGCTACTGATAGAAAATCACATAATGCAACTACCCACTGTTGAATTTTCTAAATTCAATCCTTATGCTAATTTTTTCTACAACAACACTGTGGGAATATCCTTGACAAATTTAGCAAAAAAATTAATCATACGTTAAAAAACACACTTTTACTATCATCATCAAACCCCAAAAAGACGTAAATCAGAATTTCGCAAAAAAAATAAAGCACCTCAGCGAAAAAACAGGTATGAAAAAACAAACCAGAATCCAATAAAGTTCAATTTATTAAAAATCAAAGGCAAAAAAAGTGATTTCATAAATATTAGGTTACTTAATTTTTACCTTCTTTGTTATTACATTTTCGCTTTAAAAAAAGTTCCTTTTTATAAAAACTATAATTTATATCATCGTTTTCTTATTCTCACTTTTCTTTAACACACACACACATACACGTACACCTGCTAAACTATATAATTTTACAGCTGCAGAATTCATAAAAATTGTAGCTCAGAATATTATCGATACTTATAATAATTTCATACACGCAATTGCAAAAAAAATGATAAGAAATAAAAATAAAATTCTGAAAAACGTAGAATTTAAATTTTAAATTACAACAAGTGTTTTCTCGCTGGCTGTTTTATAATAATTATAATAAAAAGATATATATATGATGCAATATTATAATAATAATCTCGTTATTCGAGTTTTTTAATAATCAACTTTTGCAGTAGCCAGCGAGCCGCAAAAATATATAAAAGGACGAGTATTAAATTTATTCTGCAGAGTAGATGCCTTAAGGGGCACGTGTATGCAATAATTTTAATAAAATTTTTTTTCGCCGGTTAAAAAAATTTTTTTTACCTTATGTATTGAATGTAACCATGTCTGGCATCCTCGATGAGGAAACCTGGGTTCCTCATCTCGATCTTCTGAAAGACCATTTAAGCTACACAACCTTTTTATTTTTTCTATATATATAGTGGATAAAGTACACCTTTAGTGCACGGAAATCATCATCATCATCTTCTCTTCTTCTTTTCTCTGCTTTTTTATTCCTTTTTTTTACTTGTTTCTTTTCTCTTTTACTGTAGTCTATATTTTTTCCCCTCCGAAATTCCAATGGTTGATTCTTTTTACTTTTTTTTTAAAACACAATCACAAAACTTTAAACAAACACTCAAATTTTTACACAATTCACTATCGATATTGACCAATAACAAACTAGACCAAAAAACAAACAAATATTGTATCAAGATTACTCTTGCGGTTTCTTTGCTTTTTTTTGCGTAACTTAAATTTTTAGTTACAAAAATTTTTTTTCAAAACTCACTATTTTTTGAAATCACTCAATGACATTCATTGATGAGAACTGATACAATTTTTAATTAATCTTTGATATTACGTACTCAAAGATAAAAATACCAAAACAAATTTTAGCACTGTAATAAACGAATATAACCACAATTAAGTAACTGTAACTGATAAGCAGAAATCTAAAATTTTGTAAACTTCACTCGGGCTTCACAGTACACTAAATTAATAAGACTGGTTATATAACCGACATATTTATTTAATTAATTTCATTAATAAACAATAATTAAAGAAATTTTATTAAACGAGAAAAAAACACGGAGTTGCGAGTTCGACGTACGCGGAGCAACTGTTTTACTCTATGGAATATTAAAGAGAAGAACTAAAAAGAACCGAGTAGAGCATGCGATTCAAGAGTGAGAGAAATGTAAACTCCCCACTTTATTGCCTGTTTTTTTTTAGCTTAGTTACTTTAAATGTCGTCAGTATATTTTTGCTTGTGGGGTTATTTTATAGTGGAGACGAATAAAAACCGGTATCTTATTAAAAATGTATAAAATTTTTTTTTTTTTTATTTGAAAATTTTTTTTGTAATTATTTTTTTTATACAGAATGATTAATAAATCATTTTTATTTGCGATGTAAAAAAAATTTTTTGCAAATAGAAGTAGCGAAAGAGAAGCCAAAAGATTGTTTTTTTTTTTTGCGAAAATATTGAATACGTATTTAAGAATTTTTGATTCTGGTCCAATTTAGAGTATGATTTCTAATATACGAAAATTTTATTTATATACATTATTTATGAATTTGCCTGTTCACTCATACACTTTTTTACGTATAATTATAAATTTTTAATTTTGTGTTTATTTTGAAAATTTGGTAAATCGTAATTTTAAATGCAGTAACAGGTTATGGGCCCATTGAGGAAATGTTATCCTAACTTAATTTTTATTATTTCTTTGGTAAAGAAAATAACATGAATGCAACAAAATTCTGTGCAGATTATGACTAAAATTCCTGTGATTTCTTGTCACTGGATGAAAATTCCGGACTCGATTTTTGAATTCTTTGGAAAATTTTTACGTAACTCCCCTTTTCCCTCGACTTTTCCAAAACAAATTTTAGATATTTCTGAAAAAAATGTTGCTTGAAAAGGTACTCCTTGAAAGAAATTCTTATTAGAATCTGACCAGATCTCAGAGATTCTGTTGCTTTTATATGTTATTTTTTTGCCAGGGTGATTTCTCTAATTTTCGTTCAAATTAACGTTCAAAACTTGAGGGGATGGGTGCTGCAACCCTTTTGCCGAGCCTTTTGCCCTTAAAATTTACAGCAACAAAAAGAAATTTCCATTGTTAAATAAAAAATTCGACAATTTCTGGTCTTCAAACTAGTTTTTCGATAGTCCATAAAAAAATAACAAAAATCGTCTAAAATGCCTGAAGTCTTTAACATTTAATGTTGCAATAATACGATTTAATAGACGTGTGACCGCGGTGTCATAAATAAAAATTATATATAGTTGATAAAATTCTTATATATTATAACCGATGAAATTTTTGATTGACATAACAAACATGTGTAGTATGTAATAAATGCGTAACTCCAGTTATTATTTATTTTGTCTTTTACTTTCATTTAATTTTTAAGGAAAAAAACTAAATTTATTAATTTTATACTGTCTATATATGGGGCAGAAATAAAATAAAACGAATTTTAAAATGCAGTTTTTTTACAAAGTATTTTAAAATTATAAAATTTTTAAGATACTTTTTGTTTGTTAGTTTGAGCTTTGCTCAGATTTGCACTGTAATTTTACGGGGAGTTTGATATATTTGGAATTATTAAATCACACCAAATGGCTAGGATCAGTTTAACAGATATTTTTCGTTTATGCCAATGGACCTTTTGATACATCGCTACGCTGGCTCGTGCATTGAAGGCCAAAAAAAATATTCTGTCCCTTGTTTTAAAAGTAAATAATCCCTGTAAACCGCATTTTTTTATCAGTGATTCTCTTACCAGTTAACCTAATAGTAATTTTTAGTCCAAAATGACCAATTTTTAAATTTCTGCCAACATAGCAATTTCTAATGAAAAAAGGTTTTATAAGGCTCAAAAATTTTTTAAATCCACACGGTTTCCAAGTTCTTTACTCTCTGCTCAGACTTAAACTGCAAACTAACGAGACCCTTATTAAATTAACGTATATTTTCAACTCTTACATAACACATTACAAAAAAAAGAGCTACTTATTTCAATACGAAGTTCTCTCCTTTTTTCAGTATAATTAAAGTATAACTTCGTTTTTTTTTCTGACTTACAATTAAAATATACAACTTTTTTTTGTATTTTTTACTTCAACAATATAATTTATGTACTTACACTCGTTTAATCTTATACATTTTACAAAAAAAAAAAAAAAAATTATATGTAACAAACCTCGATTTCTAAAGAATATTATTACACAAAGAAATCGTTACAAAAAATTTTTTTTTATTCACATGCAATAAGAAAAAAAAACAATAGAGGCATCTTATATAAAGTAATTTTTTATATAAACCGTGTTTTCAAGGGTATAAAAAGTTTGGAATATTAAAAATAATGTAATCGTTTAAAAAATTATGCAATGTTCGTAACTGAGTGAAGAAAATCTTAAAAGTACCTAATAAAATTTCATAATTGACCTTGAGAAAGAAACTTCACTTTTTTAATAATTTATACACCCTTTTTATTTCTATTATTAGATGAGCATTTATTTATTTATACTTTCAAATATCACGAAACCACGTGTCTTGTAAATACACTCAGATTGTGTAATTTATTTATAGGAGAATTTATGAAAGGGTAAGAAACTGTATTGTAAAATTTAATTTTTTTTAATAAGATCACGTGCGAATTGTTAAGGAATATACCGAAATAATGGATAGATAAATTATTTTTTGTAAAACGACATTAAACACACCCTTCTATTGGTTTATCAAGGACGTTTTTTAATATTCAGAGTTTTGGTATTTATTCATTAAGTTTAGTATAATAAGTACCTAGATCTATATTTGGAATTTTGTGAGAGGGCAAAAATAAATAAAACGTAAAAATTTTGAATATTTTTAGGACGTAATTTTTTTAGATATAAAATTATTTTGGTATTATGAAATATTACACAATATTTCTGTATCTTTTTGTTTGCTTATAAAAAAGTTTTATATTTCTGTAAAATTTCACACTTAATTTTGGTTAACTTTGTTCGTTATGCCGAATTGAGTAAATAAAGAGAAAAAAATTTATCGAATTGTGTAAACAATTGAATTTTTTTCGATTATTATTATTTTTTTTTTTTTGGTAGAATATAATGCATCAATATATTTTAAACCACTGCAGTTCCAAACAAATCCGAAAATATCTTTCAATGACATTATACTTTTGGAAGGTTTATTTTAGTATTCGACTCTTCAAGGCTATTCATGCTAATTTTTTTGCCTTTTTTAAAATTTACTGAATTATTGAAACATGAAAAAATTTGCTTTTTTAAAATTCAGACAAAAAAGCACTAAAAATTTTTAAAAAATCCTTATTTTATCTAGTCAATTTTTTTGGTTCGCTACAAGCGGATTTTTTTATTATAGTGTACAAATAAGGATTTTATAGCAAGTCTGAGGTGGTGCTGGTCATTTGAGTTTGGTTAGGCTGCGCTAATCCCGTGTGCCAAGAGTATAGATTATATTTTACCTAATTAAATATTCATGTTTCCAGTTGCTCCAATAATCACTTTATTTTATTACAAACAAATAATTAAAAATAAACAATAAATTTATTCCCCCTCTTATACATATTTTATTATTTAGAAAATTTGTTTACTAATTTAAAATTTTTTTTTATTTTTGTTCTTACTTTCACTGTTAAACTAAAATTATAAAGTTAAACTTAATTTACTGTTACAATTGTAAGCATTTAAAATGCACAAAATGCTAAATTCAAAGGCTAAAGAATTGAGGATTTATAATAGTTTTAAATTTATAAAAGATCGTCTTTGCAAAGACGGCCAAAAGTGGCGGTGTTCAGTGAAAAATTGTAGGGCCAGTATATTTACAGATAATTATAATAATGTTTTGAAATTTGCTAAGAAGTCAAAACATGCTCAGCCACAAAGTTTACCAAAGAAAGTCTTATCCAATTCCGTGAAACGCAAAGCTGTAGATGAGTAAACCTTCAAAACATTTAAGACAAGAGCTTCTTTCCGTTCCAGAAGAATTAAAATTACAGCTAAATGCAACAGACTTGTTTAGAGCCAGAAAAAATTGTTACAGAGCCAAATGTTCAGTTTGTCCAGCTCTACCTAAAAATGTAGACGAAGTGCACAATGTGCTGAATTCAATGGATATAAGAACGACCAGTAAGAAAGAAAATTATCTTCTTATTAATGACCAGGAACAAAATTTACTTGTATTTGGTACTCTTCCTAATTTAATAAAAGTAGCAAGTAAAAAAAATGTCTTATGGGTGGGGCGTTCTCCTTCTGCTCAAAATACTTTTATTAATTTTTTACAAAACATACAGTAAAAAATGGTGTACATTATGCCATTACTATTTTGCTTGTTATAAGATAAACTTGCATCAACTTATAAATTTTTATTTAAAGCTTAAAACAGTTATGTTATGAGATTTAGATTTTATTAAATCCAGAAGAAATTGTTATAGATTTTGAGCCAGGTTTACATAAAGCTGCTAAGGATACTTGGCTTAATATAAAAATCTAAGGATGCAGATTTCATTTATCTCAATCATCGCACAGAAAAATTCAACATTTAGGTATAGTTTAATTAACTTTTAATAAATTTATATAATTTATTATATCGAAGTTGATTTTTTTTTTTTAAATACTTAATAATGTTTATTTTTATGAATGGGAATTAAAATTAATTTGGATGAAATTCTTTGGTCATTAAATAAAAAGATATTCCTGGACGTTAAATCAACGGGGGTATTTAAGACTACCTTCTAGAACCCCATTAATTTTCTGTCCAGGAGGTTTTAACAATAACACGATATAATTTATTAAAAATTCAAACAACAAGATTATTCTGTAATTACAAATTTAAATACAAGTTTAATGTGAATTTTAATTTTTTTAAGCCTTATTATTTCTAAACACAAAAATCCAGTGACTTGAATAAAATCACGCAATAAAATAATTTCATCAAATTTCAAAAACTTTTTTTTTAAAGGCTGAGCTTTCATTTTATGAATAAATTTACTATTTCTAACGCAGTTTTCTAATTCTTTTGAAATTGTTCAGACAATTTATTTTCGACAAGTATAGTAAAAAATCACCCGTATTTCCCAACCCTGTCCTACAATCATAATAGCAAAAAGTACAAAAGGCTAAGCGCTTTCTTCACTTCTCAAACCGTTTAATTCCACTCGCTTAGGCTAGTTCCACAAACCTCCGTAATCGCATAAACGCAGCCGCAACGCAATGCGCACAACAAACACGCATGTGCACAAACGAAAATCGTGTTGTGCGCATAGCGTTGCGGCTGCGTTTATGCGATTACGGAGGTTTGTGGAACTAGCCTTATCAATTTTATTAACGTATAAGCGTTATCAAATTTTCACTTTATGTCCATATTCTCAAATCAATCTTAGCAAACTTATTTTTAAATTGAGAGTATTTACAATAATTAAACAACATAATTTTATAAAAAATAAAAAATATTAATGACATTAAATCTGGAAAATGCTAATACACAAAAATATTACACTTTTATTATTTTTCTTGTCAGCGGCAAGAAAGCACGTATTTACCGGCCACTGCGCGACCGGAAAAGACGCGTTTTCTCGACACTGACGAAGAAAAATCGTATACGACCCTTGTCCGTAAACAAAGAATGGCCCAAATCGCAGTTTACCAACCTCGGCTTCGCCTCGGAAGGTAATTGCCGTGCAATTTGAGCCACTCTTTACTTTTCTGGACATGGGCTCGTAATATACTATTACAAATCTGGGTCAAAAAAGCCTATTTTCTACCCTAGGGAGACGGTTTTTTTTTTCATAATATGTAATACTATATTAAATCACGGGAAAAAATAGCTAATAAACCCTATTAATCCAATATCTTCGGAAAACTAAAATTGCATAATAAAATAATTTCATCAAACTTCAAAAACCATTTTTTTACAAGTCTGAACTTTAATCTTACGAATCTTTACTTTCCTGTGACTTTTTAGAATTTTTTTCAGTTTAATTATCCAATCTATCTTACACAAGTAGTGAAACCAAAGCAATTCTAAAAATAAAGCAAGCAGGGAAAGAATTATTCCCACTAACATTACAGCAAAAAGAACAATAGGCAAAGCGCTTTCTCCATCATCATCAAAATCATTATTCTTGATTTGGTTATCAATTTTATTAGCGCGTTCGTAATCAGATCGCCACTTTAAATCCAGTCCAACTTCAGATATTCTCAAATGAGTTTTAGCAAACTTACTTCTAAATGGAGAATTCAACGAAAAAGGAATAACATTTAAATATTCGTAAAAAACTAACTCACTTGCTTTATATTTTATTCCATAAAAATGATGTTTACTCCTATTCAAAAAAAGTTCAACATCTTTCTCAAACATAATCACAACATTATTGATATCAACGACTTCTTCAACAGAGTAACGTTTAGCTTGCTCAGCAATACTTAAGGCTTTTCCTGTTAAAACATTTTTTAATAAATGTAAAATACCCTTATGAAAATAAAATAAAACGGTAATATTTTTTTCAAGTATATCTTCGAAATTTTCAACCACAGCTACTTCTTTATTTTCGAATTTTATATTCGTTAAATCGGAAACAATTTCGGAAAGAAAAAAAAAGGAGGCTATAGATAGAGTAAAGAACATCACTTTGGACTTTAAGTTACGACGAAAATTTACATCAACTCCAAATCCAATTAAAAAACTGTACAGCTTAAAAACTGACCATTCTTTGATAGAAAATTTCAAAAAGTAAAAAGACAAAAGAAACAAAATTATTACTCCACTAAAGAAAAGTGAAAATTTTAACAAATCCTTCATGAAGCTTACACTCTCTTCTTGAATTATCGAAACCAGAAATATCAATTTTTCTGCTTTTATATTATAACTATCAACGAAATTAAATGAAACAGTTTTTAAACTAATACCAAGATAATTTTGTATTATATTGTATCTAATTATAGAGTAATCTTCCATAGGAATAAATTGGACAGTTATATTAAGCTTTTCAATGAAATATTCCCAAGATTTTAACATCGGTATCAATGAATTAATATTCTGACGGTAAGAATAATTTAGAGTATAATTCCTATAGTAATCCGGCCAAAGACCTTCCGTCACTGCAGTTCTCATGGTATATCCACCCATTTTATCGAATTTATTTGGAAAATATTTAATTATTGCATTGGTTTGATATTTTGATATCGCAGTTGTGTCGTGAAAAAAATTATGATTAATAATTCTTAAACTTTTCGGAGGTGCGCATTCTAAAATAACAAAATTAATGAAATTTAAATCATTTGTTATTGAAAAAATCTTTTGAATTAAATCAGGTGAGTTTTGATAACGATTAAGTATTACAGCAATTTTAGTTTCCGTCAAGTAAAATAAAGAATTTAATATACCAATTATTAGATTCCTGAATAACCAATCGTTTTTGTCTTCCGATAAGACAATTATATGCAACGGAGAACTAATATTTTTATGATAATCAATAACGCCAGATATCCATTTCAAGGATGGCGGAGGTCGATGAATATCAATTGTAGCAGTTGGAACTTGGCTGATCAGATCCTCGTAAATCAGTTGATAGCTGCAGTGGTTTACCGTGTTGGTTACATTCTTAAAATCAGAATATAATGTCACTCGTTCTGGCTTGAGTTCTTTTAGGATCTGGTTTGTTATGATTTTAATGGGACTTGATTGAATAACTTCCAAAAGTTGTAAAATGCAAGTTAAACGGATTATCCTCATTATTTGAACGATCTGCACAAAAAAGAGAACAATATTTCAAAAATTATACGAATTGCGATTTTTAGATTTCGTTTATCATAAATACCTGAATAAAAATTGTATTTATTTTTATCTACGTTTTAGAGGTCTGAGCTCTCGTTTTAAGATAAAATAACTTGCTAATTTTTAATAACCCATTACTAATTTTCATGTTTAATATTTTTTTTTGCGTTTAATTTTGTATACAAAAAATTGTACGAATTATTTTCATCATATGCTACAAGAAGAATTGAAACGTTTATAAATTAAAGAAATTTATTTTAAATATTTTATTTACAATGGGACCCTACTCACAGTAAAACATTCTAGTAAATTTATCCTGAATGAAAAATTATTTTAATCAACTGATTACATTATTATAAAATATAAATTGTCTAGAGCCTAAATAGCTGCTAAATAAAAACTCGATAAAAACATCAAATACTTTATTGTTTGTGAATGATTTTATAATTGGATAATGAAATGTTGATATTAAATTTACTATCCTGATAGTTTAGGAGAATTTAATTAAAAATCAATAATTAAACTACAATAATTTCTATAAATTAATTTTTAAATTCATGAATCTAAAAGTCTACAAAAGAATTTTCAATGTATTATTATATACTTTAAATATCTATGTTTATTTAATTATATTTTTCTTTAAATTTAATTATTCAATAAAATAAATAATCAAATTATTATAAGTTTTTATATAAATCAAAACTTATTTTAATTTTCAAAATTTATGTATAGCATTATGTATAATTAATTATTTCTTTTCATTTTATCTTAATTATTATATCATATATTATTATTTTATTAATATTTTCAATTGTAATTATATTATAATTTTATACTGTTTTTATATTCTAAGTACTCATACGCATATGTACTCAAATTAATTTTTTTTACTGTAAACTATTGTAAATTGTTGCGCATTGGCCACGCCTGCGCCTAATAAATTTTAATATTAATAATAATAATAAATACACATACAAGAATTTTAACAGTTTTACATTAAAAAAACCAAAGGACTAAAATTATAATTATAAAGATAACTGGGATATTACCAAAACACGTCTCGTTGGAGCAGATTTTTTTTAAAAAAATTTAAAAAAATATTCAATTTTCAAATTGATGTTTAAATAAAAATTTTTAATAAAAATAATAAACTATATGGAACTAAAAAAAGAAATGAGAAGTAAAAATTTTCACATGATACTTGCCTACGGTTGTAGAATAAGATTTTACAAATATTTAGATATTGAAAAATTAAACTTTTCTTTTCCACCATGTATATTCACAATACAAAAGCATTTGCCAGTATTGAATAAATCACTGAAAAACTTCCAAGCACATCTGAAGAAAACTGGTAACTAATACGATTTTTATTTTAAAATATTATACGTGTTCTAATGACAATGGGTAAGTATCATCATTGCTTTAACCACGAACTTCAACAACACAAATTAAACGATGAATATTTACTGTAACAAAAGAAAATTATTCTTTGACTCATGAAAACACGGAATAGTAAAAAAAATGTGGAAAAAAAATATTTATAATCAACAATTGACCTTTTGCATCTTTTCATTTAGTTGTAAAAAACAATAATTTGAAATAAAAAGGGCACGTGTAGCCATGACTTGTATAGTTAGTCATTTTTTACATTAAAAATAAAAATAATGTTTATAGTTAAATGTTAATTTCATTTATTTGTAAAAATTAACAATTTTAAATAAAAATTAAAAAGAGCAATGCAGCATTACAATTTTAGCAGCAATTTAAAAATTGGTCAATTCGGGCCTAAAATAGACAATTGCTAATTAACTATTGCGATGAGAGAATCATTGACAAAAAACTTGCGATTTACAGGAATGGAAAGGTAGTAGTTATACAAAAAAATGAGACCAAAGGTAAGTATTTTTGTCAAAATTTAACATGACAGCGTTATTTTGAAAATTGCCTAAAAATCCTATCATTGTCATAAAATTGAGCCCTGCGTTTCTAGGCTCAGAAGGCGCGTTGGAGTAAAGAAAGGGAATCAGTGATGTTTTTTCACATATTAAAGTCTTCCATAACTATAGATTCTAAGTTTCGACTCAAATGTTTCAAAAATATATGATTATCACTATTCAAACTGTTACGTCCTGAATTTGACGTTTATTTAAATTGAGAGCCGCTCTTAGAATAGACAATCAAGCCTAATCAAAGATCGAATCTAGTCTGTTTTAGATATCCTCAAAAAACAAATCAATTTTCAAATGGTTGACCAAATAAAAATTTTTGATAAAAATAATAAACTACATGGAACTAAAAACTACGAACTGACCTTCTGTTTTCCAAAATAATTAAATTATGTCTTTACTATTTATTTCCAAAATAGAATAATTTTAAATTATCCTATTTTGGAAAAAACTCTTACTTTAAGTGAGATTTCTAATTTAAAATATTTAAAAAATATATATTTACGATCACTAACTTCCCATACCCGTGAAAAGGAAACAAATTAAAAGTTTTAATTATTGCAGCAATTTGAAAATTAGTTTATTTAGGCTTAAAATTCTTAATACGGTGAATAAATTAGTGATAAAAAATTGTCCTTTACGGAGAAATGAGAAGTAAAAATTTTCACATGATACTTGCCTGTTGTAGAAGAAGATTTTACAAATATTTAGATATTGAAAAATTAAACTTTTCTTTTCCACCATGTATATTCACAATACAAAAGCATTTGTCAGTATTTAATAAATCACTGAAAAACTTCCAAGCACATCTGAAGAAAACTGGTAACTAAAGCGATTTTTATTTTAAAATATTATACGCGTTCTAGTGACAACCGTTAAGTATCATCATTGCCTTGACCACGAACTTCAACAACACAAATTAAACGATGAATATTTACTGTAAAAAAGAAAATTATTCTTTGACTCATGAAAACACGGAATAGTAAAAAAAAACGTAGAAAAAAAATATTTATAATTAACAATTCACCTTCTGCAGCTTTTCATTTATTTGTAAAAAACAATAATTTGAAATAAAAAGGGCACGTGTAGCCATGACTTTTATAGTTAGTCATTTTTGACATTAAAAATAAAAATAATGTTTATAGTTAAATGTTAATTTCATTTATTTTTAAAAATTAACAATTTTAAATAAAAAATAAAAAGAGCAATGCAGCATTACAATTTTAGCAGCAATTAAAAAATTGGTCAATTTGGGCCTAAAATGAACAATTGCTTATTAACTATTGCGATGAGAGAATCGTTGATAAAAAACTTGCGATTTACAGGGATGGAAATGTAGTAGTTATACAAAAAAATGAGACCAAACGTAATTATTTTGGTCAAAATTTAACATGACAACGTTATTTGGAAAATTGACTAAAAATCCTATCTTATAACATTGTCTCCTAGGCTCCGAAGGCGCGTTGGAGTCAACAGAGGGAATCTTGTATGTTTTTTCAACAAAATAAAGTCTTCCATAACTATAGATTGTAAGTATCGAATCAAATGTTCCGAAAATATATGATTATCATTATTCAAACTATTGTGTCCTGAATTGGACGTTTATTTAAATGTAGATCCGCTCTTAGAATAGGCAGATGTTAACGAGTACTGATTGATTATCACTTTCGATGGGCCTTTTAACCATTTTGCCCCATACAAACTTTATTTGCCTCCTATTAATTTAATTCATTTTTTTATTAATGAGTATGGCAATAAGCTCCCACCTTCTTATTTATGTATTATCGGTAATAAGTTACGAATAACTAATCAGAACCTAATACGTGAACAAAAAACATTAATAAAAATTATTGAATGAGCTTTTTGTTAGAAATAAAGCTCTAAGTAATTGAGAAATATAACGTCAGGTCAGGCATTAAGTTTTAAGATTTTTTGTTAAAATACACACATGATCAGACGTCACGAAACCAAAAATTTTTGCCAAAAAAAGAGTGTTTTGTGTGTTTTAAGGGTGTTTCAGGCATTTTCGGACTCTGGGGTCCTCATTTTTGAGCTTAGCGACACTGAAAACATATCAAGACGTATAAAAAACGTATTTTAAAAAAATTTTCGTCTTTTACACCAATTTTTGGTATTAACCAGTCACTTCAGGGCTACCTTGGCTATGGTCGACCCCTAAAACGTTCTTATATAAGCTGAAACATGGCATGGAGTCATTTTGTAGCCTAAACTTTAACATACTTCAGGAAGAGCATTTTTGAAGAACTTTTTTTTGTGAATCATCCTAATGTATATAGATTTCTTGTAGTTGAATATGTACATAAGTTATTTTTAATATTTTTTGATCCTTTTAGTGAAAAAAATATATTTTTAATTTATTACAACTATTCCTATAAATTTCGACGGTTTAATACAAAAACTCCTAAAAACATAAAAATATATAACCTCTTCTAAATTTGGGCTCCATTCAATGGTCATAATTGTCGTTGTCCATCCGGGGCAGTTTTCCGAATCCCGAAAATCGTGTATAAAAATTTTTTGTTGCAGAATAATAAAAACTAAAAGGATTGAAAGATGGATACGTAGAAATTCCTAATAATTAGTTTGAAATTTGATAAAATATCAAAAGTTATTATTTTAATTAATAAGTTTAACGTTCGTCATATTTTTTCAAATATTAGTATCAATAATTATCGATCTTTACGGACAAATAATAATCTTATATTTCAAAGATACATAAGGCATTTTCATGCCATTAATTTTATTTAAAATTTTTTACAATTTTAAATAAATTATTAAAAATTTTTTATTGATGTTAAATAATTTTTTAAGTTAAATTAATTAATAACTAGAATAGCCGCGCGCTCTGCGCGCGCAGAATAATTGCTTTTTTTATAATTTCGTTATAAAATAATTTAAATAAAATTTATGGTTATACTGATAAAAAATACTAAATAAATAGTATAAATACCTTTTTTTATCCGTCTTAGAATGACTTCGTTTTATTTGTTAATTAAACACTACGCGTTTCGGAACATTGTTCCATCATCAGGTGTGATAAAAAATTCTTTGTTTATTTATCAAAACTAAAACTCTTGAAATTATTTTTTATATTTAATTTTATATATTATTAATTTTAAGTTTTTAAAGTTTTTATTGGTATCACAACACATTAACATTATTGTTCACTCTTTATTTTGCTTTTATTTTATTTGAGTTTTAAAAAAAAAATATATTTTATATTTAAATTTCTATGTTTACCGGACGAGATCTCGTGTTAAACTGAATAAGAACTTTTATTTTTATTTTTATTTATTTTGTTTATTAAAATATGTTTAGTATTGTGTCGTAGAGTTCATTAGACTTAAAATTTAGTTTATCATTAAGCAGGGATGTATCACTATTTTTGAATGCCTTGTAAATTTCAAATTCTTCTAAAGCGTTCATGTGGTTTCCTTTTTTATTACATATATGTATTGGAGTTAGTAAATCATTAAAGTTTTTTGTTACATATTCGTGTTTAGAGTTAAATAGATGTTTAGCAAAATTTGATCTAATAATTGTGTTTTTCTTGATGTTTTTTGGCGGTAGGTGTTCTTTGTGCCTTTTATAAAAACTCCTGGCAGTTTGTCCTATGTATATAGATCCACATTCGCATGTCATTTTATAGATACCGGATTTTTCTTCATTTTGTAATTTGGTGGGTGGTTGTAGAATTTTTTCAATTTTATTGTTGGTATTAAAACTGACTGTGATTTCATGTTTTTTAAATGCATGAAATAATGTATTAGAAATATGATTTCCAAATATTGCTGATGTGTATTTGATTTCATTATTATTTACTGTGTTATTTATGGAAGTGTTATTGATATTATTTTTTGCTTTTTTACGTATTTGTTTATTAATTAAAGTGTCTATTATTGAACTTCTGTATCCATTATTGACTGCTATGACTTTCAGTGTGTTTTTCTCCTCTTCGTAATCGTTGTTGGACATTGGAATTGTTAGGAGTCTGTGGACAAAACTATTGTATGCTGCCATTTTTTGTGTATGTGGATGATGGGATTCTGCATGGATCGTTGAATCTGTAGTAGTTGATTTTCTATATATTTTAAATGATAATTCTTCATTAACTGTTTTTTGTATTGTTAAATCTAAAAAATTAATTGAGGAGTTTGTTTCTATTTCTAATGTGAACTGTATGGTTTTATTGATTTTATTTAAATATGACTTAAAATTTTCTAATTGTCTATTGGTACCATTATAAATAATAAAAGTATCATCGACGTATCTGGAGTAAAAAATGATATTATTTTTATATGTATTATTATTATTAAATATGTGTGTGTTTTCATAATGGTTCATATATATCTATATACATATACATAGGACAAACTGCCAGGAGTTTTTATAAAAGGCACAAAGAACACCTACCGCCAAAAAACATCAAGAAAAACACAATTATTAGATCAAATTTTGCTAAACATCTATTTAACTCTAAACACGAATATGTAACAAAAAACTTTAATGATTTACTAACTCCAATACATATATGTAATAAAAAAGGAAACCACATGAACGCTTTAGAAGAATTTGAAATTTACAAGGCATTCAAAAATAGTGATACATCCCTGCTTAATGATAAACTAAATTTTAAGTCTAATGAACTCTACGACACAATACTAAACATATTTTAATAAACAAAATAAATAAAAATAAAAATAAAAGTTCTTATTCAGTTTAACACGAGATCTCGTCCGGTAAACATAGAAATTTAAATATAAAATATATTTTTTTTTTAAAACTCAAATAAAATAAAAGCAAAATAAAGAGTGAACAATAATGTTAATGTGTTGTGATACCAATAAAAACTTTAAAAACTTAAAATTAATAATATATAAAATTAAATATAAAAAATAATTTCAAGAGTTTTAGTTTTGATAAATAAACAAAGAATTTTTTATCACACCTGATGATGGAACAATGTTCCGAAACGCGTAGTGTTTAATTAACAAATAAAACGAAGTCATTCTAAGACGGATAAAAAAAGGTATTTATACTATTTATTTAACTGAGGTGACTTGGATACCAAAAAATCATTTATAGTGAATGAACCAAAAAATACTAATATTTTTATTGCTCTCAAATATTTTTACCTTCAAAATGCAATTAACTATCTTACCCCTTTTGCGTTAATTTATTTAAATACCTACACAGAGAAACCCAAATACTCGCTGCGTTGAACGGCCGTCCGCGGCAGCGCTGTTTCTAGTTTTTGACAACAGCGCTCTCGGTTTTGTTACTGCAGTATTCACAAAATTATCCTTCGCTGCAATGAATTTTTAGATTCACCGCAGCGAAGTTTTTTTTTACAAAATCCTTTACAGTAATTAAATAATATTAACAATTCTGTAGCATAATTTTTTTTCCTTTTAACTTTTCATGTTTTAATAAATAAAATAAATAAAATAAAAAAGAACTACTTTTTCAACAAAAAAAATTTGTTATATTATCCATTATTTTTTTTTTCATGTTAATTTTTCATGGTAAATTTTGATTTTAAGCTCGATTTTAAGCCATCCTGATAAAATACACGTTAAAACAATGTTAAAAACTGATGTTAAAATAAAATTTTATAGATACGAACTCCAAAAAAATAATAACTAAAAAAAAACACATCTACAAATAACGAAAAAAACACTACAGCCGCGGCAAAATTATTCTCGGCAGTAGTTGTAAATTACAACAGTAGCGCTCGCGTAGTGTGAAAGCAGCTATCAAAAAAAATTCATCACAGCGGCGTCTAAATTTGTGTTCGCAGCGGAGGCCCGTTCGCCGCAGCGAGTATTTGGGTTTCTCTGTGTACTTAAGAAAATTTAATTTGTGTCGTTTTTTATTCTCGAAGGAAAGTTTTCATTATTTTTTTTGTTCTTTACTTCATTGGAGGAATAGATTATATCTTTTCCCACGTATTTCAATTTTTACCTGAAAGACTTTTTAATTAATCATTAACAGCATCTTGAGAATCTGATTGGCCTTAAAATTTTTGTTCTCCCATAAACTTTTTGTTGGTACACTTTGATTAAATATTCTGTATAATATTTTTCGGAAAAATACTGATTATGGTATAAAAATTAAGGAACAATAAATTTCGTTTCATTTTTCATTATGGGCTTTTATTTTTCGTTAGTAAGTACTCCACCTGGTTTTTGGAGCATATTTGTCTTTTACATGCTGAAAAACAAAAAAAAAAATTTTTATAACTTTTCATTTTTCAAAATTTTCCATTTTCCGGATTTTTTTGTCACCTAACCGAAATTCTGACTCGATTTTTGGATTACTTGGAAAATTTCACCAAAGGACCTCTTTTGAGATAATTATTTTGAATAAATCTGTAACTCTGTGCACAGAAAAGAAAATAAAAATATTAAAAAAATTAAAACTTATTTGCTAATTATTGTTATTTTACTATTTTATGAATTTGTATTATATTTTATTTTCTTTTCTTTGTACAGAACTACAGATTTGTTCAAAATTTCTCTCAAAAGAGTCTTTAAGTAAACTTATGTAAGTATATTTAAGTAAGTATTTCCCGAGGAATTCAAAGATCATGTCAAAATTTCGATTAGGGGACAAGTAAATCCAGAAAATTTTGGAAAATGGAAAGTTATGAAAATTCGTTTTTTTGAGTTTTTAAATATCCCCCAAAAAACTGCTTACAAACAGAAAGTTTATGGGAAAATAAAATTTTTTTGGCCAATTAAAAGAAAAAAAAAACAACCTTTTTGGAGAAATTTGCCTTTGAAAAACCTCTTTAGTTTTTCCAATTTTTCGGATTTCCTTGTAGTTTCCAAAAAACTGATGTCAGAATCGTCTTCAGTGGGAAATTTTACATACCCCTTATTCATAAAAATTGTTTTTAGTTTCATTTAGAGCTTACAAAAATTAAAATCAAAAAATTAGCTCATAGTCTAGAAGACGCCTCACAGTGTATAGTAAAAAAAAAAAAAAAGTGGCCAAAAATCGGCTTCAACGCAATTTCTGATGAAAAAAAACTTTTGCTGGATGGAAAATGACCGTTTTTGTAAATACCAAATGATAGGCTACCGAGATCAAAAAATTTTTTTTTTTAATTTTTTTAGCTGCTGAATGAAAAAAAAAATCTATTTTTTACTATAAAAAGGTAAATATTTATAGTTTTAAAATAAAAAAAAAAAATTTTTTAGGTACAGCTCTGTATTAAAATATGTACATAAATGATAAATAAACCTAAAAAAAGTGTATTAGTACACGGAGAAACATCTGCGCTTGTATCACGAGCACCCGCTTGTGTGTAACGAGCAAAATCGCTTTGGTGCGACAAGCGCGGTACCTTGCGGTTGCAACCCTAGCATTTCTGCGGATGTAAGATCAGCAGAATTGCAGCGAGTTACAAGAGCATAAAAACCCATGTCTCATTATCGAAATGCGCGTGTTACATTGACAGCAATATTAATACTCGATTAATACTATATATTTTAAAAAATTTTTATATATTTTTTATAAAAATCATTTTTAATGGCTAAAATTTTTGGACTGGCTAATTGTTATAAATAAATAAATTCTTAATTAACAAATTGAAATTCAGGTCCCCGCCGTTAAATATTTGAAAAATTTTTTTTTTATTTGACTGATATAACCAATATTAACTTTTTGGCACCATTCTAACATTTCTAAAATGGAACGGCTAATTGTTATAAACAAATAAATTCTTAATTAACAAATTGAAAATTGGGTCACTGCCGCTAAGTTTTTAAAAAATTCTTTTTTTAATTTATTGGGACAATAAATATTAAATATTTGGCGACATGCAAAAAGTTCTAGAATTGAACGGCTAATTGTTATAAATAAATAAATTCTTAATTAACAAATTGAAATTCAGGTCACCGCCGTTAAATATTTGAAAAATTCTTTTTTTATTTAATTGATGTACCAATAACGGCGGTGACTTAAATTTCAATTTGTTAATTAAGACTTTATTTGTTTATAACAATTAGCCGGTCCATTCTAGAACTTTTTGCATGACGCCAAAAAGTTTATATTTAGTGTACTAATAAATTTAAAAAAGAATTTTTCAAAAATTTAACGGCAGTTGCCCGATTTTTAATTTGTTTATCAAGAATTTATTTGTTTATAACAATTAGCTGGTCCATTCTAGAAATTTTTGCACGACGCCAAAAAGTTTATATTTAGTGTACTAATAAATTAAAAAAAGAATTTTTCAGAAATATAACGGCGGTGACCTGAATTTCAATCCGTTAATTAAGATTTTATTTGTTTATAACAATTAGCCGGTATATTCTAGAACTTTAAGAATGGTGCCAAAAAGTTAATATTTGATACATCAATCAAATAAAAAATGAATTTTTCAAAAATTTAACGGCTGGACCCCAAAATGCTATTTGTTAATTAACAAGCTAATTGTTTATAACAATGAGCCGGTCAATTCTAGAATTTTTCGCATGACGCCAAAAAGTTAATATTTATTGTAACAACAAATTAAAAAATTTTTTTTTTTTAATTTAATGGTTCTGACCTGCATTTCAATTTGTTAATTATTAAGTTAGTTGTTTATAACAATTAGCCGGTCCATTCTAGAACTTTTAGAATGGTGCCCAAATGTACATATTTCTAAATTGCACCAACAAATTAAAAAAAGAATTAAAAAAAGAAAGAAAAAAGCAATAGATTCAGATGCTGGTTTAACCACAGAGGTTATTAATTAATAGTAATTATTGGTATTAATTACTTGCTATTATTTAATAGACAATAATAAACTATAATATAAACCCTGCATATAAACATATATTTTTATCTCGACCTTTATATTTTTGCCCGCTTTAAATGCTCGAATGTCGATAAGGTTAAAAGCTTTTTTTAAACGTAAGTATCAACCGCTTCTCATGATATTACAGCACGCCCATTTTGCTCTTGCAACTTACGCTTTCTGCGGATCTTACAACCGCATGAGTTGCGCTCGTTGCATTGTGCCTACTCGAGTATCTTTCATCTGCCAAAGTTTCTCCGTGTATAATTATACATGGTTGTATGCAGTATAAAGATGTGTTAGTCAACATTTGCAATTTAGTCAAAAAATTAAAAATTTGATTTTTCTATTTTTACTTATATTTTAAACTTAAATAAAGTATTTTTTTTATGTTTTTCTATAATTTATATTTTTTATACTTTATTTAAGTTTAAAATATAAGTAAAAATAAAAAAATCAAATTTTTAATTTTTTGACTAAATTGCAAATGTTGACTAACACATCTTTATACTGCATACAACCATGTATAATTATACTAATACACTTTTTTTAGGTTTATTTATCATTTATGTACATATTTTAATACAGAGCTGTACCTAAAAAATTTTTTTTTTTTTATTTTAAAACTATAAATATTTACCTTTTTATGGTAAAAAATAGATTTTTTTTTTCATTCAGCAGCTAAAAAAATTAAAAAAAAAAATTTTTTGTTCTCGGTAGCCTATCATTTGGTATTTACAAAAACGGTCATTTTCCATCCAGCAAAAGTTTTTTTTCATCAGAAATTGCGTTAAAGCCGATTTTTGGCCACTTTTTTTTTTTACTATACTGTGCGCCTGTGTTAAATGTATGCACTTTTTTCCTAAGCCTTGTCCCTTGTGTAAAGCTACTTATACGTGATACTTAAGAGTTCTGCCTGGACGCCATTTTTGCAGCTGTAAGCCAATCCCGTAAACGGACGCTTTCTCACCTACTCATGGCTTCAATTTTAATTAAAATAAAAAATGAAAAGCAGAAAAATAATCTCCGGAAAATTCTGCAGATGGGACAACTTTGCCCGGTCACGGAAAATTTTCCTAAAACATCATAATAAACAAAATTTATAATCCGTGACCGGGCAAAGTTGTCCCATCTGCAGAATTTTCCGGAGATTATTTTTCTGCTTTTCATTTTTTATTTTAATTAAAATTGAAGCCATGAGTAGGTGAGAAAGCGTCCACTTACGGGATTGGCTTACAGCTGCAAAAATGGCTTCCAGGCAGAACTCTTAAGTTTTTGGGTACGCTGATGCTGAATTTTTAGATTCCGATCCCGAAAACGTAGCCCTGATACCGATTTACCGTAATTTTCGGCAAATTTTGAGTGTTTTTTTTGACATACTTCATATAAAAACTTTCTAGATTGACTTTAAAATGGCAGTATATACTACCTGACAATATTACCTGAAATTTTAAAGTCAATATAGAAAGTTTTTATATGAAGTATGTCAAAAAAACACTCAAAATTGGCCGAAAACTATGGTATATCGGTATTAGGGCTACGCTCTCGGGATCGGGACCTGAAAATTTGCAATCAGCGTACTTGGAAACTTAAGAATCACGTATAAGTAGCCTTACACAAGGCTTAGGAAAAAAGTGCATAAATTTAACACAGGCGGCTTCTAGACTATCACATTTTTCTAGAAAATTAAAAAAAATTTATAAATTTAAAAACACCCGAATTTTGAAACATTTCAATCTATAGAAGCTTAAAAATTTGAATGGAATCATATTTTTACGTACTAAGCCCAGTAGAAATGGTTTTATGAAAATCCCAAAGTTTCACCATCCCTTTCATAAAGTTTCACTAAGAATAACCTATATGCAAAAATTCCAGTTTTGACATTCCATCGGGTTGTTTCTATTTTTATTATAAATCGCAATACTATAAGTATAATATATAGAAAGCATTTTTCAACCTATTTGATGGGTTTGAATTGGAGTTAAAATTATTTCAGAGTCAATAATAATCAATTAATATTTTCACAGCGGCGTAGGCAACCTTGAACCATGGCTCTATGTATTTTTAATGGGGCTCCAAAATCTTCCGCAACGAATTTGTTAATTTAATTTCCTTCCTTAATAATATTTTATAATAACAAAATAACCACATTATAATTGCTTCAAGATTTTGACATTATTTATGACATTATAATATCAAAGAAATATATTTCTTTTTATCTCAAAAGTATAAATTTTTTGGTTCTTTAAAAACTACCTATATAATTTTTAAATCTTAATTTTATTTTTTTTCCTTCGCCTATTACCTATAAGCCTAAGATAAGGTCCTTATTATTTTTATAAATAATACAAGTTTTGCTTTTAACCTCTTTTTGGCGGATCAGTTACATTTTTTGTGTATTTTAATTTATAAATAAACTAAATAACATAACCATTAACTTTATTTATTTAAATTTTTCATATAAACGAAATTTTTTAATAATCATTATTAATCTTTAAATTTTTAGAATCAATTTAAATTCTGATAAATGTATATTTGCTTATTAGTATATTTTTATTTTATACAATTGTTATAAGTTAATGATAATGAACCGCAATTTTTATAATTAATTTAAAAATAATCGAATAATCGATTTTTATTCGGCCAATCAGAAGGCGAATAAAAAGTTGAATAGAAGCAACTTCAGATCTCCATCGATCTTTATATAATGGATTTAACTTAAAAAAAAAAAAATTGTAAAAAATTTTAAATAAAATTAATGGCATGAAAATGCCTTATGTATCTTTGAAATATAAGATTATTATTTGTTCGTAAAGATCGATAATTATTGATACTAATATTTGAAAAAATATGACGAACGTTAAACTTATTAATTAATATAAATTTGGCACTAGATCTAAAAAGCTGCCCCTTGAATGAAAAAGAAAATGTTTCTGACTGTCTCTTGTGGTTGTCCGCCCTCGATAGCTCAGTTGGTAGAGCGTCGGTCCGGCTAACCGAAGGTCGTGGGGTCGCATCCCGCTCGAGGCAAGTTGATGGACATTTTATTTTTCATTCAAAAACCTTTTTTTAAGTTAAATTATTAATTAATTTGTAAAAAATTTTAAATAAAATTAATGGCATGAAAATGCCTTATGTATCTTTGAAATATAAGATTATTATTTGTTCGTAAAGATCGATAATTATTGATACTAATATTTGAAAAGTTATTATTTGTAAAAAGCATAAATTTACCATGAAATTCAAGGTTTCATAATATTATTTTCGGAATTTATTCTATTTTGTACATTGATGCATTCTGATTTTACGAATCTGGAATTGAATGTTTCTTTTAAATTCATTTATGGGTCTGCTTTCAAAAAATCTAGATTTTAAAGTACTGACAAATGACCCAGATGGACAACGACAGTTATGACCAGTGAATGGCGCACGTAAATTTCCTGCGGAATTCAAATTTTGGTAGGCCGAGTCTACATAACCGCACCGCACGGCGCAACCCAATTCTATTGATATAGGCTTGCGCTTGGGGCGTCACGTGACTCCTATATCAATAGCATTGGGCTGCGCCGTGCGGTACGGTTATGTAGACTAAGATTTTTAACACATTCGCTGTGTCATGGGAGGCAATGCGCCCATGTTCTATATCTCACAAATTATCATAAATATCTACGGAATTCAATTATATACGAGTTCTAAGGGTAGTTTCGGGTTAATTAATGATACTTTCAAAAAAGTGCAAGCCAGGGTTGGTTTTTAATCTATTTTAAAATATTTTCAAATTTTCACAATATAGAAAATATTACAATAATAAAAAATTACTATTAAATATTAAAATTTTCCTTTCTTCAAATAAATACGTAAATAAGAATAACTTTTGAATATTTTTTTAAAGAATATGTACCTTCCATACTAAAAAATTAAGTAAAAAATCATTGGCGCATTCCGCCCATGCCGCACTAGATTAACGCTGCGTGAATTGTGTGCATATAACTGCATTGAAACCCAAATCCTATTTTATTCCCATTTTGAACAAATATATATTAAACCCTATTTATCCAATATCTTCGGAAAACTAAAATTGCATAATAAAATAATTCCATCAAACTTCAAAAGCCATTTTTTTACAAGTCTGAACTTTAATCTTACGAATCTTCACTTTCCTGTGACTTTTTAGAATGTTTATCAGTTTAATAATCCAATCTATCTTAGACAAGTAGTAAAACCAAAGTAATTCTAAAAATAAAGCAAGCAGGGAAACAATTATTCCTACAAATATTACAGCAAAAAGAACAATAGGTAAAGCGCTCTATCCATCATCATCAAAATCATTATTCTTGATTTGGTTGTCAATTTTATTAGCGCGGTTGTAATTAGATCGCCATTTTAAATCCAGTCAGACTTCATATATTGAGGAACCAGAAATATAAATTTTTCTGTTTTTAAATTATAACTATTAATGAAATGAAACTCAACGTTTCTAAACATAATATTAAGATAAGTTTGTAATTCATTATACGTAATTGCATTCCTGGCATCTTTTAAAGGAATAAATTGGACATTTAGATTAAGCGCTTCAATGAAATATTCCCAAGATTTTAACATCGATATCAATGAATTAATAAAGACTTAGACGGTAAGAATAATTTAGAGTATAATTCCTATACTGATCTAGCCATCCGTCTATTATTACTCCAGTTCTCATGATATATCCACCAATTTTATCGAATTTATTTGGAAAATATTTAATTATTGCATTGGTTTTATATTTTGCTACTACTGTTGTGTCGTCGTCGTAAAAAAAATTGTGAGTATAATAACTCTTAAACTTTTTCCAGGTCTGCATTCTAAAATAACAAAATTTTCCATTTGCCCATGAAAAAATCGTTTGAATTAAATCAGGTGAGTTTTGATAACGATTAAGGATTAGAGCAATTTTAATTTCCGTCAAGTAAAATAAAGATTCTAATATAAATCCAATTGCGTAACTTAATTTCCCAAATAACTGCTTGTTTTTGTCTTCCGATAAGACAATTATATGCAACGGAGAACTATGATTTTTACGATAATCAACAACGCCATGTACCCAATACATGGATGGCAGTGGTCAAATAAGATCAATCGTAACAGTTGCAATTTGGCTCAGCAAATTCTCGTTTATCAATTGATAGCTGCAGTGGTTTATCCTGTTGGTTCCATTCTTGTAATCAGAATATAAGGTCACTCGTTCTGGCTTGAGTTCATTTAGGATTTGGTTTGTTATAATTTTAATGGTACTTGATGAAAAACTTAAAAAAGTTTTAAAATTCAAGTTAAACGTATTATAAAATATTATACGTGTCCTAATGATAGTGAGTATGAATCATCGTTACTTTGACCACGAACTTCAACTACATAAATTAAACGATTAATTTTATTGTAAAAAAAGAAAATTATTCTTTGACTCATCATGAAAACACGGAATAGTAAAAAAATTGTAGAAAAAAAATAATTATAATTAACAATTCACCTTCTGTAGCTTTTCATTTATTTGTAAAAAACAATAATTTGAAATAAAAAGGGCACGTGTAGCCATGACTTTTATAGTTAGTCATTTTTTACATTAAAAATAAAAATAATGTTTATAGTTAAATGTTAATTTCATTTATTTGTAAAAATTAACAATTTTAAATAAAAAATAAAAAGAACAATGCAGCATTACAATTTTAGCAGCAATTTAAAAATTGGTCAATTCGGGCTTAAAATAGACAATTGCTTATTAACTATTGCGATGAGAGAATCGTTGATAAAAAACTTGCGATTTACAGGGATGGAAAGGTAGTAGTTATACAAAAAAATGAGACCAAACGTAAGTATTTTGGTCAAAATTTAACATGACAGCGTTATTTGGAAAATTGCCTAAAAATCCTATCTTATAACATTGTCATAAAATTGAGCCCTGTGTTTCTAGGCTCAGAAGGCGCGTTTGAGTCAACAGAGGGAATCTTGGATGTTTTTTCAACATATTAAAATCTTCCATAATTATAGATTGCAAGCTACGACTCAAATGTTCCGAAAATATATGATTATCACTATTCAAACAGTTACGTCCTGAATTGGACGTTTATTTAAATTTAGATCCGCTCTTAGAATAGGCAATCAAGCTTAATCAAAGATCGAATCTAGTCTGTTTTAGATATCCTCAAATATATTATTCGAGATATCTGGGACCTGATGTCACTACCCTTATGCAACTTATTCAATTGGTTTAAAAGTTAAAAATTATAATAAATATTTAAATAAAAAAAACTTACTCCTTTTTTCTTCTTTTCTAGAAAACAAACAATCGAGTGTTTTTATTAGCACAAAATAAAAGAAAAGAAAAATTAATAATTGAACAAACACCAAAAAAAAGTAAAAGTGCTTCTTTAGCACACAAAAAAAATTAATAAAAACAACAATTCAGATAAATTGGATTTAATAATTAAGAAAAAAAAATAAATTGACAAAAAATAAAAATTAATTGTAAATTGCAAAAAAGGGGAAAAGTTATTGTCAACCCTTAATTATTTATTTTCGGCCAGATGTTAACGAGTACTGATTATCACTTTAGATAGGCCTTTTAACCATTTTGCCCCATAAAAACTTTTTTTGACTCCCATTAATTTAATTCATTTTTTTATTAATGAGTATGACAATAAGCTCCCACCTTCTTATTTATGTATTATCGGTAATAAGTTACGAATAACTAATCAGAGCATAATACGTGAACAAAATTCATTAATAAAAATTATTGAATGAGCTTTCTCTTAAAAATAAAGCTCTATGTAATTGAAAAATATATATAACCTCAGGTCATGCATTAAATTTTAAGATTTTTTGTTAAAATACATGCATGATTAGACGTCACAAAACCAAAAATTTTTGCCAAAAAAGGAGTTTTTTTTGTGTTTTAAGGATGTTTCAGGCATTTTCGGACTCTGTTTTGAGCTTAGTGACACTGAAAACATATCAAAAAGTATAAAAAAAGTATTTTAAAAAAATTTTTGTGTTTTAAACCAATTTTTGGTATTAACCAGTCACTTCAGGGCTATCCTGGGTATGGTCGACCCCTAAAACGTTCTTAAAT
Source organism: Anagrus nilaparvatae (assembly GCA_022575985.1). NCBI lineage: Eukaryota > Metazoa > Arthropoda > Insecta > Hymenoptera > Mymaridae > Anagrus > Anagrus nilaparvatae. The sequence goes on along the minus strand of JAKSXM010000246.1, from coordinate 3,690,935 downwards.
CAGCTGAAAATTGGCATGGAGTCATTTTGTAGCCTAAACTTTATCATACTTCAGGAAGAGCATTTTTGGAGCACTTTTTTTTGTGAAGCACCCTAATGTATATAGATTTCTTGTAGTTGAATATTTACATAAGTTATTTTTAATATTTTTTGATCCTTTTATTGAAAAAAATAATTTTTAATTTATTACAACTATTCCTTTAAATTTCGCTGGTTTAATACAAAAACTCCTAAAAATATAAAAAAGTATAATCTCTTGTAAATTTCCCGCGGAATTCAAATTTTTGGTAAGATTGTTAACACATTTGCTACGTCATGGGCGCAACGCGCCCATGCTTTGCGTGATTTATGTGCGTCATGGACGCAATGCCCCCTGTTCAATATCTCACAAATTATCAAAAATATCTACGGAATTCAATTATATACGAGTTCTAAGGGTAGTTTCGGGTTAATTAATGATACTTTCAAAAAAGTACAAGCCAGGATTGGTTTTCAACCTATTTTAAAAAATTTTCTCATTTTCACAATATGGAAAATATTATAATAATAAAAAATTACTATTAAATATTAAAATTTTCCTTTTTTTAAATAAATACGTAAATAAAAATAACTTTTGAATATTTTTTTTAAGAATATGCACCTTCCATACTAAAAAATTAAGTAAATAATCATGGGCGCATTGCGCATTGCGCCCATGTCGCACCGGATTAACGCTGCGTGAATTGTGTGCATACAACTGCATTGAAACCCAAATCCTATTTTTTTCCCTTGTTGAACAAATAGATATTAAACCCTATTAATCCAATATCTTTGAAAAACTAAAATTGCATGATAAAATAATTTCATCAAACTTCAAAAACCATTTTTTTACAATTTTGAACTTTAATCTTACGAATCTTTACCTTCCTGTGACATTTTAGAATTTTTTTCAGTTTAATTATCCAATCTATCTTACACAAGTAGTGAAACCAAAGCAATTCTAAAAATAATCTAAGCTGGGAAAAAATTATTCCTACAAACATTACAGCAAAAAGAACAATAAGCAAAGCGCTTTCTCCATCATCATCAAAATCATTATTATTGATTTGGTGGTCAATTTTATTAGCGCGGTCGTAATTAGATCGCCATTTTAAATCCAGTCCGACTTCAGATATTGAGGAACCAGAAATATAAATTTTTCTGTTTTTATATTATAACTATTAATGAAATGAAACTCAACACTTCTAAAACGAATACCGTGATAAGTTTGTAATTCATTATTCGTAATTAAATTTATGCCATTTATTATAGGAATAAATTGGACAGTTAGATTAAGCGCTTCAATGAAATATTCCCAAGATTTTAACATCGATATCAATGAATTTATAAAGATTCAGACGGTAAGAATAATTTAGAGTATAATTTACGGCAGCTTGTAGCGGCCTCTCGTTGACACGCATGTAAATCGTGTTTTTTGCTTGCTTGCATGCATTGCAAGCAAAATTTAAAAAAAAATTTTTTAACAAAAAATAGAAAATAACAGCTTAATGTTTATTTTTAATGTAATATTTTTCTTAATTTAACCAATAAATTGGTTAATTTTCAACTAACACTCACGTAACAGTGTTTCGCCATAGTGTATTAGGTTGGCTCGTCAGTAGACTCCTAATACCCCTTATCTAGACACCGTTTAATTATTTAAAAAAACAAAAAATATTAAAATTATAAAATTATTTTTTGAAATTTGTGTTAGTACTTGGTGTATGTTTAATTATCTTGCAATAAATAAATTACGACACAATAATTAACTTTTATATTTAAATAATTATGAATCTTTATTAAAGTGAATACAATATATACAGTGAATCATAATGTCTTTACGTGTGACCGGCCGTACCAAAGTATAAAACAGAAGCGAGCGGAGCTAAAAAACATCGATAAATCGTGGGTCCTTTTAGTCCCTCTCTATAATATTAATTACTAATAACGTGCGTGAAGCGCTGTCTCTTAGTATAAAAATTAAGGTGCATAATAACTGAACAGTGTAATAAACCTAAACGAGGTAAATTTTATACTAAATTATGCAATAAAAACAAAAATTTGATATAAATTAAACCCAAATACCAAAAATGATTATTGGTTATATCAGAGTACTATTTTTAAATGTTGATTATTGATGAATAAATGGTGGACAATTAAAATAAGATTTAGTTTTATAAATTTAATCCTTTTTTTCAGATTAATGACATTTTAGGTGATATAAAATAATAGAATTTCATTGTTTTTAATATAGGGGGCACTATTTTACTATGAAATTCAAGTACTTTAAAAGAAAACTTACAAGAAATAATTATTTTATTTGAGAAAGGGACAATGCAGAATGATTAAACTGCTGAAATAGAAAAAAGGATACTTATTTGTTCATAATGTGCAAGAATCAAATAACATACTGATCATCGAAGAAACTTTATTTTATCAAGAGAAAGTTTATACGATAATTCAAGTCCAAAACTTATTATTTTTATGAACTCGCTTAGTTTTCAAAGGATTTCATAACAGACCAGAAACTAATTCTCTATCAATTGCCTCTCTTACATATCCTGATTGAAGTCGAGTCAAATGCTGAAACTCGAAGCCCAGATTATGGTTGAAATGCCTACCAAACATCATCTTTTACTCTTATCTTATTATGCTCCAGGTTTGAAATATATTGTTGTCTTCAATTTTTATAAAACATTAGTATCTTTTTCTCTTTGTCTCAAATTTTTTGTTTTTAAATATAGTTGCATAAATACAATTTTCTCACCCACTCTCGAGATAACGAATAAAAATAATTGAAAATTTAAATAATTTGATAAACATATGAGGTAAAAGCTTGAAGATTTTGCAGAAGACTCAAATGATGGCTTAGAAAAAGAAAAATAAGTCCACATTTTTCAATCTGCTCCAGTTTAAAACAGTAAAAAAGTGGTTTTTAATGAATTTCTCACCTACCAATATAAAGACATAGCAAAAAAATCTCTAATAAATTAATAAGCAAATGAAATGAAATCTTTAAATTGTTACTAATGCTCTGCATAATAAGATGAGTGTAAAAGATGATGTTTGGTAGGCATTTCAACCGTACTCTGGGCTTCGAGTTTCAGCATTTGACTCGGCTTCAACCATGATATGTAAGAGAGGCAATTGATAGCGAATTAGTTTCTGGTCTGTTATGAAATCCTTTGAAAACTAAGCGAGTTCATAAAAATCATAAGTTTTGGACTTGAATTATCGTATAAACTTTCTCTTGATAAAATAAAGTTTCTTCGATGATCAGTATGTTATTTGATTCTTGCACATTATGAACAAATAAGTATCCTTTTTTCTATTTCAGCAGTTTAATCATTCTGCATTGTCCCTTTCTCAAATAAAATAATTATTTCTTGTAAGTTTTCTTTCCAAGTACTTGAATTTCATAGTAAAATAGTGTCCTCTATATTAAAAACAATGAAATTCTATTATTTTATATCACCTGAAATGTTATTAATCTGAAAAAAAAGGATTAAATTTATAAAACTAAATCTTATTTTAATTTTCCACCATTTATTCATCAATAATCAACATTAAAAAATAGTACTCTGATATAACCAATAATCATTTTTGGTATTTGGGCATATCTCACCAAGTGGTTATATTTCTAATTTTATAAAATAAATTTTATTTTTGAGAGCACATTAATGACATTTGGACAGAAGTTTAATAAAACAATAAGAATTAAGATTTTCTTTGCGTAACTTAATTTTAACCTACGGCGTTTGATAAATGAACTTCTTAAATTAAGAAGGTTATAATTACTAAAGGTTATAATTACTAAATGATGAAATTAGTTCTCAAAAATACTGGAAAATATAGAGGTATATAACAATAAATTTTATTTCTGTCCAAAAACCAATAATAAGAAGATAAATTTTTAATTTTTTTATAAACAAAAAATTAAATGTTCTACTGACTGCGCTATAGGTATAGCTAGGCTAAGCTCCCTGAATCTTTAACTCATTGCTCACATAAAGTCTAAAATATAGTTAACATATTAGTTATTAAAAAATTATTTTAAAAAAATTTTTATTTTTGCAGTTTTATAAAATTTTAATATGTAAGAAAAGTTCCTGTTTGTTTCAAAAAATTACTCAAAGCATTCAAATTATTTGTCTTTAAACTTCCTATTACTAAATAATTGTTTTAAAAATTCTTTATCGTTATACCTAATTTTTTTTTTACTACTGCTAAAATCATGGGTGGATCAAAAGGGGGGTGGTAAAGGTGATTTTCTCCCCTGAGCTCCAAAAAATGCATGTTTTTTATTCATAATTTTGTTTTTTTATACAAATTTCATAAGAAAACATACAAAATTTTGCTTCAGCGCCCCACCCTTTAGGCCCTTTTCTGAATCCACCACTGGTTAAAATATGATCGCATTATCTTATTATAATTTATTAAATCATTTAGTTGTGCCTTCTATGATTTTTGAAACATTTTTTTAGAGTTTTTGATTTTTTTCAAAATGTATATTTCTTGAAATATAGATTTTAATGATCCACTAAGTATGACCTACAACTACAAAATTTTATTTATTTTTTTAAAGCACTAAATTCAAATCAAAAACATCTTTTTTGAACTATAAGAATGAAATATACGTAATTCTTACACGTTTGTTATTTTTAGGTTATTGGTAAACAACGCTTCGAAATTGTACGATTAGTTTATATAAAACTGCAGTTTATACATACAACGCATTGAATTAAGCTATGCCGTTTTTTTTAACTGAAATCTTATAACATTTTACATAAATCACAAAAGATTTTGCGAAGATTTTTTAAAAATTGAACGAGTGCCATTAAAAAATGTGATTTTAGTACCAAAATTACGCATCGACAACAAAGCCTTTTGATGTCGATATCTACTAAATTATTGGAGGCACCTGTTTTTCTCAAATCACTTTCAAACTGTGAAACATTGTACAGAATTTTGAGAATAGTTAGAAGTAAAAATTGTTCACGGCATTCATTTGTGGCTTAAGAAACTTTCTTTGGTCGGATTTATTTGAAAATGTGGTTACCAATATTTCAGCTGGCAGAATTTTTTTCAGAAAAGGAGCACACTGTTTTAATTATGTGAAGAAATTAAATATATTATTAATTTATCAAAATCTATTTATAAAAAGGCAAATAGTTTTACGGCATTCCCTCTGTAATGTTAAGAATTTAAAAAACTTAACAAGGTTACCAACAAAATATTAGGGTTTCGAATCATTCCAAGGCTGTTATTTCATAATAATTAAAGAAATAAGGCAAAAAAATTTCTTGAGGCTTGAGAAGAAATATATTTAAATAAATTTCAATAATTTTTTTTTTTTAACAGAAACCTGGATTTTCATTAAAACCCTCATATATGCAATATAACCACTTGGTGAGATATGCCCATTTGGGTTTAATTAATATCAAATTTTTGTTTTTATTGCATAATTTAGTATAAAATTCACCTTGTTTAGGTTTATTACACTTAAAAATAAACATTAAAAAAAATTTTTTTTTTAAATTTTTTGCATAAAAAAATTAAAGAAACAGCAATATCTTTTTTCTTTTGGGACGTAGTATTTAATTTTTTTCTATGGAAGTACTAATATCTAGAATTATCGTTTTTACTATAGGTAAAATAGATCATTAAGAACATTTTGTTATTGTTAATGAGGAACCATACTGCCAATTACTTGGCAGCGTTTTTTACAATACATACAGTAAAAATTGGTGTACATATATGCCATTACTATTTTGCTTGTTATAAAATAAACTTGCATCAACTTATAAATTTTTATTTTAAGCTTAAAACAATTATGTTATGAGAATCAGATTTTATTCAATCCAGAAGAAATTGTTATAGATTTTGAGCCAGGTTTACATAAAGCTGCTAAGGATACTTGGCTTAATATAAAAATTGTAGGACGCAGATTTCATTTATTTCAATCATGCAAGGCACAGAAAAATTCAACATTTAGGTATAGTTTAATTAACTTTTAATAAATTTATATAATTTAATATCAAAGTTGAATTTTTTTTTTTTTAATTAAAAAAATAAATTATTTTTTTGTTAAAATTTTTAAAATGTTTATTTTTATATATGGGAATTAAAATTAATTTGGATAAAATTCTTTGGTCATTAAATAAAAAGATATTCCTGGACATAGAATCAACGGGGGTATTTAAGACCTTCTAGAACCCCATTAATTTTCTGTCCAGGAGGTTTTAACAATAACACGATATAATTTATTAAAAATTCAAACAACAAGATTATTCTGTAATTACAAATTTAAATACAAGTTTAATGTGAATTTTAATTTTTTTAAGCCTTATTATTTCTAAACACAAAAATCCAGTGACTTGAATAAAATCACGCAATAAAATAATTTCATCAAATTTCAAAAACTTTTTTTTTAAAGGCTGAGCTTTCATTTTATGAATAAATTTACTATTTCTAACGCAGTTTTCTAATTCTTTTGAAATTGTTCAGACAATTTATTTTCGACAAGTATAGTAAGAAATCACCCGTATTTCCCAACCCTGTCCTACAATCATAATAGCAAAAAGTACAAAAGGCAAAGCGCTTTCTTCACTTCTCAAACCGTTTAATTCCACTCGCTTAGGCTATTTCCGCAAACTTCCGTAATCGCATAAACGCAGCCGCAACGCAATGCGCACAACAAACACGCATGTGCACAAACGAAAATCGTGTTGTGCGCATAGCGTTGCGGCTGCGTTTATGCGATTACGGAGGTTTGTGGAACTAGCCTTATCAATTTTATTAACGTATAAGCGTAATCAAATTTTCACTTTATGTCCATATTCTCAAATCAATCTTAGCAAACTTATTTTTAAATTGAGAGTATTTACAATAATTAAACAACATAATTTTATAAAAAATAAAAAATATTAATGACATTAAATCTGTAAAATGCTAATACACAAAAATATTACACTTTTATTATTTTTCTTGTCAGCGGCAAGAAAGCACGTATTTATCGACCACTGCGCGACCGGAAAAGACGCGTTTTCTCGACACTGACGAAGAAAAATCGTATACGACCCTTGTCCATAAACAAAGAATGGCCCAAATCGCAGTTTACCAACCTCGGCTTCGCCTCGGAAGGTAATTTACATGCAATTTGAGCCACTCTTTACTTTTCTGGACATGGGCTCGTAATATACTATTACAAATCTGGGTCAAAAAAGCCTATTTTCTACCCTAGGGAGACGGTTTTTTTTCTCATAATATGTAATACTATATTAAATCACGGGAAAAAATAGCTATTAAACCCTATTAATCCAATATCTTCGGAAAACTAAAATTGCATAATAAAATAATTTCATCAAACTTCAAAAACCATTTTTTTACAAGTCTGAACTTTAATCTTACGAATCTTTACTTTCCTGTGACTTTTTAGAATTTTTTTCAGTTTAATTATCCAATCTATCTTAGACAAGTAGTGAAACCAAAGCAATTCTAAAAATAAAGCAAGCAGGGAAAGAATTATTCCCACTAACATTACAGCAAAAAGAACAATAGGCAAAGCGCTTTCTCCATCATCATCAAAATCATTATTCTTGATTTGGTTGTCAATTTTATTAGCGCGTTCGTAATCAGATCGCCATTTTAAATCCAGTCCGACTTCAGATATTCTCAAATGAGTTTTAGCAAATTTACTTCTAAATGGAGAATTTAATGGAAAACTAATAATTTCAAACACTTCATAAAGAAATAACTCACTTGCTTTATATTTTATTCCATCAAAATGATGTTTACTCCTATTCAAAAAAAGTTCAACATCTTTCTCAAACATAATCAAAATATTATTGGCATCATAAACTTTTTTATAAGAGTAAGGTTTAGCTGCCTCAGCAACCATTAAGGCTTTTCCTGTTAAAGCGTTTTTTACGCCAGGTAAAATATCCTCACGAAAATCAAATAAAACGGTAATATTTTTTTCAAGTATATCTTCGAAATTTTCAACCACAGCTACTTCTTTATTTTCGAATTTTATATTCGTTAAATCGGAAACAATTTCGGAAAGAAAAAAAAAGGAGGCTATAAATAGAGTAAGGAACATCACTTTGGACTTTAAGTTACGACGAAAATTTATATCAACTCCAAATCCAATTAAAAAACTGTACAGCTTAAAAACTGACCATTCTTTGATAGAAAATTTCAAAAAGTAAAAAGACAAAAGAAACAAAATTATTACTCCACTAAAGAAAAGTACAAATTTAAAAAAATCACGAATAAAGCTGACACTTTCTTCGTTAATTATTGGAACCAGAAATATAAATTTTTCTGTTTTTATATTATAACTAGCAATGAGATTAAATGAAACAGTTTCAATAGTAACACTAAGAGAAGTTTGTAATTCATTATTCGCAATTAAATTAAACTTATATTTCAAAGGAATAAATTGGACAGTTACATTAAGCGACTCAATGAAATATTCCCAAGATTTTAACACCGGTATTAATGAAGAAATATTCTGACTGAAAGAATAATTTAGAGTATAATTCCTATAGTAACCTGGCCAAAGATTTTTCTCCACTCCAGTTCTCATGATATATCCACCCACTTTATCGAATTTATTTGGAAAATATTTAATTATTGCATTGGTTTCATATTTTGATATCGCAGTTGTTTCGTGAAAAAAATTATGATTAATAACTCTTAAACTTTTTCGAGGTGCGCATTCTAAAATAACAAAATTAATGAAATTCCTTTTTTTTTGCCCATGAAAAAATCTTTTGAATTAAATCAGGTGAGTTTTGATAACGATTAAGTATTAGAGCAATTTTAGTTTCCGTCAAGTAAAATAAAGATTGTAATATTAACTTTAATGGATATGTTAATTTCTGTAAAAATTCATTCTTTTTATCTTCAGTTAAGACAATTATATGCAACGGAGAACTAATGTTTTTATGATACTCAACAACGCCATACACCTGATTCATAAATGGCGGGGATCGATTAAGATCAATTGTAACAGTTGGAACTTGGCTCAGCAGATTCTCGTAAATCAGTTGATAGCTGCAGTGGTTTATGGTGTTGGTTCCATTATTGAAATCAGAGTATAATGTCACTCGTTCTGGCTTGAGTTCTTTTAGGATCTGGTTTGTTATGATTTTAATGGGACTTGATTGAATAACTTCCAAAAGTTGTAAAATGCAAGTTAAACGTATTATCTTCATTATTTGAACGATCTGCACAAAAAAGAGAACAATATTTCAAAAATTATACCAATTGCGAATTTTTAGATAAAAAAACCAAAGGACTAAAATTATAATTATAAAGATAACTGGGATATTACCAAAACACGTCACGTTGGAGCAGATTTTTTTTACAAAAATTTAAAAAACAAATCAATTTTCAAATTGTTGACCAAATAAAAATTTTTGATAAAAATAACAAACTATCTGGAACTAAAAAACTACGCACTGACCTTCTGTTTTCCAAAATATTTTAATTATGTCTTTTACTATCCATTTCCAAAATAGAATAATTTTAAATTATCCTATTTGGGAAAAAACTCTTACTTTAAGTGAGATAATTTAAAATATTTAAAAAAAATATACTTACGATCACTAACTACCCAGAGAAGTCTTAGAAATACCCGTGAAAAAGAAACAAATTAAAAGTTTTAAATTTTGCAGCAATTTGAAATTTGGTTTATTTAGGCTTAAAATTGTTAATACGGTGAATGAATTAGTGATAAAAAATTGTTCTTTACGGAGATTGAAAAATTGGAGAAATGAGAAGAATAAATTTTCACATGATACTTGCCTGTTGTAGAAGAAAATTTTACAAATATTTAGATATTGAAAAATTAAACTTTTCTTTTCCACCATGTATATTCACACTATACAAGCATTTGCCAGTATTTAATAAATCACTGAAAAACTTCCAAGCACATCTGAAGAAAACTAGTAACTAATACGATTTTTATTTTAAAATATTATACGTGTTCTAATGACAACCGGTAAGTATCATCATTGCCTTGACCACGAACTTCAACAACACAAATTAAACGATGAATATTTACTGTAAAAAAGAAAATTATTCTTTGACTCATGAAAACACGGAATAGTCAAAAAAAATGTAGAAAAAAAATATTTATAATTAACAATTCACCTTCTGCAGCTTTTCATTTATTTGTAAAAAACAATAATTTGAAATAAAAAGGGCACGTGTAGCCATGACTTTTATAGTTAGTCATTTTTTACATTAAAAATAAAAATAATGTTTATAGTTAAATGTTAATTTCATTTATTTGTAAAAATTAACAATCTTAAATAAAAAATAAAAAGAGCAATGCAGCATTACAATTTTAGCAGCAATTTAAAAATTGGTCAATTGGGGCCTAAAATGGACAATTGCTTATTAACTATTGCGATGAGAGAATCGTTGATAAAATACTTGCGATTTACAGGGATGGAAAGGTAGTAGTTATACAAAAAAATGAAACCAAACGTAAGTATTTTGGTCAAAATTTAACATGACAGCGATTTTTGGAAAATCCTATCTTATAACATTGTCATAAAATTGAGACCTGCGTTTCTAGACTCAGAAGGCGTGTTGGAGTAAACAGAGGGTATCTTGGATGTTTTTTAACATATTAAAGTCTTCCATAACTATAGATTGTAAGTTTCGACTCAAATGTTCCGAAAATATATGATTATCATTATTCAAACTATTGTGTCCTGAATTGGACGTTTATTTAAATTTAGATCCGCTCTTAGAATAGGCAATCGATCCTAATCAAAGATCGAATCTAGTCTGTTTTAGATAACCTCAAATATATTATTCAAGATATCTGGTCCCAGAGGACCTAATGTCGCTAACCTTATGCAACTTATTCAATTGGTTTAAAAGTTAAAAATTATAATAAATAATTAAATTAAAAAAACTTACTCCTTTTTTCTTCTTTTCCAGAAAACAAATAATCGAGTGTTTTTATTAGCACAAAATAAAAGAAAAGAAAAATTAATAATCGAACAAACCCAAAAAAAAAGTAAAAGTGCTTCTTTAGCAAACAAAAAAAATTGTTAAATAAATATAAATAAAAAAACAAAAATTCAACTAAAATGGATTTAATAATTAAGAAAAAAAAATTTAATTGACAAAAGATAAAAATTAATTGTAAATTGCAAAAAAGGGAAAAAGTTATTGTCAACCCTTAATTATTCATTTATGGCCAGATGTTAACGAGTACTGATTGATTATCACTTTCGATGGGCCTTTTAACCATTTTGCCCCATAAAAACTTTTTTTGATTCCGATTAATTTAATTCATTTTTTTATTAATGAGTATGACAATAAGCTCCCACCTTCTTATTTATGTATTATCGGTAATAAGTTACGAATAACTAATCAGAACATAATACGTGAACAAAATTCATTAATAAAAGTTATTGAATCAGCTTTTTCTTAAAAATAAAGCTCTATTTTATTGAGAAATATAACGTCAGGTCAGGCATTAAATTTTAAGATTTTTTGTTAAAATACATGCATGATCAGATGTCACAAAACCAAAAATTTTTGCCAAAAAAGGAGTGTTTTGTGTGTTTTAAGGGCGTTTCAGGCATTTTCGGACTCTGGGGTCCTCATTTTTGAGCTTAGCGACACTGAAAACATAGAAGAAGTATAAAAAACGTATTTTAAAAAAATTTTCGTCTTTTGCACGAATTTTTGGTATTAACCAGTCACTTCAGGGCTACCTTGGGTATGGTCGACCCCTAAAACGGTCTTACTCGCGGTCTTATATAAGCTGAAACATGGCATGGAGTCATTTTGTAGCCTAAACTTTAACATACTTCAGGAAGAGCATTTTTGGAGCACTTTTTTTTGTGAATCACCCTAATGTATATAGATTTCTTGTAGTTGAATATGTACATAAGTTATTTTTAATATTTTTTGATCCTTTCAGTGAAAAAAATATATTTTTAATTTATTACAACTATTCCTATAAATTTTGACGGTTTAATACAAAAACACCTAAAAACATAAAAATATATAACCTCTTGTAAATTTGGGCTCCATTCAATGGTTATAATTGTCGTTGTCCATCCGGGGCAGTTTTCCGAATCCCGAAAATCGTTTGTAAACATTTTTTGTTGGAGAATAATAAAAACTAAAAGGATTGAAAGATGGATACGTAGAAATTCCTAATAATTAGTTTGAAATTCGATAAAAAATCAGAAGTTATTATTTGTAAAAAGCATAAATTTACCATCAAATTCAAGGTTTCATAAAATTATTTTCGGAATCTATTCTATTTTGTAAATTGATGCATTCTGACTTTACGAATCTGGAATTGAATTTTTCTTTTAAATTCATTTATGGATCTGCTTTCAAAAAATCTAGATGGACAACGACAGTTATGACCAGTGAATGGCGCCCTTAAATTTCCCGCGGAAATCAAATTTTGGTAGGCTGAGTCTACATAACCGCACCGCACGGCGCAACCCAATGCTCAATATTGCCAATGCTATTGATATAGGCTTGCGCTTGCGGCGTCACGTGACTCCTATATCAATAGGCTGATTCTACCGTAAAATCGCCCCGCAATCCGCAACCGTAGACCGCAAAGCACGAAATTTTTCAGTGTAGCCAACTCATCTTAAATTTATTAAATTTTATAACCAAAAATAATAAAGTAAAAATAATAAGCAAAGGCAAGAAAATAAAATTATAATAATTAAATAAATGATCCATAAAAGTAATTAAATATGAAATATAATTATTAATTTTTTAAATGTTCAGTTATTATTCGGCAGAAAATGGATTTGGTTTGTTATGATTTTAATGGGACTTGATGAATAACTTCCAAAAGTTGTAAAATGCAAGTTTAACGTATTATAAAATATTATACGTGTCCTAATGACAGTGAGTATGAATCATCGTTACTTTGGCCACGAACTTCAACTACATAAATTAAACGATTAATTTTATTGTAAAAAAAAGAAAATTATTCTTTGACTCATCATGAAAACACGGAATAGTAAAAAAAATGTAGAAAAAAAATATTTATAATTAACAATTCACCTTCTGCAGCTTTTCATTTATTTGTAAAAAACAATAATTTGAAATAAAAAGGGCACGTGTAGCCATGACTTTTATAGTTAGTCATTTTTTACATTAAAAATAAAAATAATGTTTATAGTTAAATGTTAATTTCATTTATTTGTAAAAATTAACAATTTTAAATAAAAAATAAAAAGAGCAATGCAGCATTACAATTTTAGCAGCAATTTAAAAATTGGTCAATTGGGGCCTAAAATGGACAATTGCTTATTAACTATTGCGATGAGAGAATCGTTGATAAAAAACTTGCGATTTACAGGGATGGAAAGGTAGTAGTTATACAAAAAAAATTAGACCAAACGTAAGTATTTTGGTCAAAATTTAACATGGCAGCGTTATTTGGAAAATTGCCTAAAAATCTTATAACATTAAATAAATTCTTCTCACTTTTTTGGAACCAAATTTTTGTCTGAAAACGGTAAAATTTTTATTTCTGCAAGTTGTATGCGAAAAGATTGAACGACAATCGCACTCTTTTTTACCATTGCAATAATCTACAAAAAGTTTTTCAGGTCGAAAACTCATTTTTTTTTTAAATAGTCTTTATAATGAACGTCATTTTTTTTTTTATTTCTTAGAAATCTGTTTGAAAATCATAATTTTTCGAAATTATTTGTCAGATTCTGAAAGCGCGTACTCAAAAAATAGTGGTACACCAATTTTTATGTTAATTAGAAAAAAATTTGCCGAGATTCGCGTAGCCAAAGTTGTTATGCAGCAAAAGTGGATTTTAGGCGTTAATGGGTTAAATTGAGCCATATAACAATAGTAATAATAAACGAATAAAATTTTTGAGTTTACGAACATTTATAGCGAGGATTTTGAATCAGAAGAAGCTTCAGAGTCATGTAGTTTAGTATTTAAAAGTTTTAGAATACAGTAGAAGCTGTAGAAAAGTCAATTGATTGATTGATTGATTAATAAGTTTATTTTATAAAAAATTGTACAAAATGGTGATTTACAATGTTAAATACAGGCGTCCCTCCTTATACGCGGATTTCGCTTTACGCGGTTTGATGCTTTTTTCCTGTCCCTACTTTTACGCGGGTTTTCCCTCGATTTACGCGGATTCGTAAGATATCGCGAGAAAATTTTAAAGTCTGCAGCCGATTTAAGATCTCATACATTATTGTCGAAAAATTAAACAAACACGTATAACTGATTTTTTGCAAAAGAAATAGATATACATATGTACTTATGTCAATAAAACAGTGAGATTTCAGAAAATATTTTTGTATTTCATTTGAAAATTTGAAAATTTTTAGTGACTGAGAACGTAACCTTCATTTTCCCATAAGAAGTTGGTCTCCGTATACGCGGTTTCTTTTTTGGAACCGAACCCCCACGTATAAGGAGGGACGTAGAAAAAATTGTGCGAGCACGTTATTTACAATATTAATAAATTTAAAATTAATAATAATAAGAAAAAAAAAATTAATATAATAAAAAATAATTTGTTATAAAATTTTTAATAAAATATAATTTAAAATGAAAACAAACTAGAAAAGAAAAAATTTGAAATACAAGCTATATACAAAAGAAAGATTTGGAAACTTTGGATTTGGGTTTAGCATACAGGTGTTGGGGTGTGTGGGTAGGGGGCAAGTAGAGAAGTGATAGGAAGTAATCGGTGGAGGGATGAGGGAAAGTAGGCTAAGGGCTATGAAATATTAGGGTGAGAAAATTATGTGAGGCGGGTGGAGGAGTTATATTGTAAAAGGTGATGGTAAATATTTTGTTTGAAGGAATCTAAGTCAATTGACTCGAAATAAAACAACAAAACAGTTTTAAGCAAAGTTCAACAAGTTTCACTGAGAAAAAAGTTTGGTCAGGATAACCAAATTTTGGTTACTATCACCAAATATTAGCGTATCTATAACCAAATATTTTGTTGATCAATTTTTAACCAAATTATTTAGTCAAAAATACCAAATATTCAGTAGAAATAACCAAAATAATTTTTTAAGAAATATTAGGTTAAATATATCTTAAATATAATTTAAAATTGTAAAAAAAAAAATACTAAATTATTTCAAATAGCCTAAAATAATTGTAAATACTAAAAAATATTAGTAAAAATTATCAACACACCAAAATGTAAATCTAGATTTTAATTTTAAGTTTATATTATCATTATAGATATTAAAATATTACGAGAAAAATTACAATAACATCACACATTTTTTTGCCAGCCTGGGCGTGAAATTTTTTGTAAAATTTTAGCACGCGTTTGAAGCCCAGTAGGTCAAAAAATAGTGTTAGCACCATGGGCGAAATACTTTAGACACTAGCGTGAACACATATCACTCGTGCTAGTCTAAACTTTTTATGCCCTTGATACTTACTATACTATTAAATAGTAATAGCTATGAAACTATATTTTAATTAGTTAAATTAATCAAACTCATTTAAAATTACAAACGAGAACCCAAAATCATTTTTTTTGTATACTCATGGCACATGCATTTTTTAACGAAGAACAGTTAATTATTTTTAATAATTTTCTGAGTTCTTACAAGAGTATACTTGAAGATGTTTTCAAAATTTGTTAATAATTAATTTTTTAACTAAAAATAAAATTTTATGGTCTTAATCTTGTTTGTTTTTTGAATTTTTTCTATTACATTAACACGGCATAACCTTAAAATTTTAAATTTATAAGCGCACAACAAAAACAATAATTTAGTGATAATTTTTTAATTAAAATTTTAAAAATTTAAAGATTTTATGAAATTTAATAATTTTTTCAAAAAATTAGCCACTTTTATGAAAAAGATTTACTTTTTATTTCTTTTTTATTTTAAGTTTTTTTGATAAAATCTACTGAATATTTAGTAAAATCTACTGAATTTTTTGGTTAATGATAACAAAAATTTTTGTCATCATTACTAAATGCAATTTTACTAAAATTTTGGTTATCCTAACCATACACTTTTTTCTCAGTGTTTTTGGCATACTATTCAAGAAAAAGGCTTCATCACTACAAAAGTCTCACGATAACAGTTTTAAATACTGTTTAAAATATCGCTTCGATAAAGTCCTATCGACCATTTACCTATACGATAATCTACCTTTTGCTCTAATGCTGATTTATTTACAAATAAATTAACAGTAAAGATTAAAATTATTAAATATGAATTTATTTCTGCCTTTAATTTCTCTTTCTTACTATCACTTAAAAATTCATAGATCACTTGATTTATTAACATTAAAAAAGTAATATTTTCAAGCTCTTATCTCCGGTAAATTACCATAATTTAGCAAATAAACATTTTAAATTACAACTAATAGGAAAAATAATTGCAAATATATTTCATAACGGATTATACATTTTACAGTTTTTATCACCATAATCCATAATATTTATAATAGTATGCAGTTACTAATGGATTTTATAAGCTCATTTAACAGATAACCACATAATTTTTAAAAAATATGATCAATCAATCAAAACTGTCTTGTACATAAAAAATAATCAAAATAAAAATCTAACAAGACTTATTTTAGGATTGTAATCAATTTTTGTTTCTTTACATGCATAATGATAATAATAACATGCTAACGACAAAATATGTTTTGTTAATTGAATCGCTATTATAGCGACATATATAATTTATTTCCTGGACAAAACTTTCACTCATTTTTATTCTAATTAGTTTAAATGACTTTGTAATAAATTAAAAGTGTGTGTGGATGGTAAAAGTGAAAAATTACGTGCAGAAAATTAAACAAAGAATCTCATCAAAAAAATTAATACGTAATTTTTCTATACGTGAATTAGATTTTTTGTTATTAGTGAATACCACAAAAAAGTTAGATAAATCTGTGTAATGAAACAAAGACACTTTCTTTTTCGTTTAAAAATAAAAAAAATCAGCGACACGCGCGAGTACACTCCTCGATTATCTTTTTACTTTTTTTTTACTACTATTATTTATAATATGAATAGTACTTTAGTTTGTAACCAATCACGATTTTAACTTTATTTATATTTATTTATTTATTTATACTTTCCCTTTGCTGAATATAATAATAATAACAATTTTTTACTTTAATGTTTTGGTAATAGTGCAGAAAAAAAGTCAATTTATATTTCTTTTTACCAATAAAATTACAATTGAAAAAAAAGTCTGGTTATTGCAAATGTTTGTGATGAACTAATTTCTTTATTTTGTTTAAACTTCTGCAAATGAGTTAAAAACTTTGGAAAATTCAATAAATTTTTTAATCTTAGAAAATTCCAGTGACCAAATTTTTTTCGGTCATCTTTGATTCATTGAATTTTTTAATTTTTAATCATTTAATTTTTATTTATTATTTTTTATATTTTTTTTGTCAGTGGTTATAGAAAGCACGTATTTTCTCGACATCTGACGAAGAAAAATCGTGTTCCCTTCCGTTCACCCGAATATCATTCTTTGAATGCTACTTCTCCGAATTCACAAAATGGACATTTCCCCATTCTCTTTACTCTTGAGTATTCGGCTATTTTTTTACTTTTCTGCCTAGGGATAGCTCAAGTACTTAAATCTCCGTATCTCCTTGTTTTTTTTTTAAATTCTTCAACGGCGGAAAATGTGTCAGGATGATTTTTTCCAAATAATAATCGAAACCTTGTGTGCCAGCTTTCTCTGACGTTCTTTGAAATACTGTGGTTAGTCAGTATGCTGGTAAACTGATTCCACAATGATGGGCAATACCTTGGGGCAACAGCTCGGCGGCGCAGTTCCCATCCATTCCCCTGGCACCTTAATGAACCACTTACATAAGTAAATTCAAAGTAATTCATAAATTCATCCATGCTTTCTTGAGCATTATCTTTTAGACGACAAAAATTTAATGTAACATCACCAACCAGAACAAATACAAGTGCTGCAGTCATGAGAGTGTATTCCTTAACCTCAGTTAGTACAGCACCATTAACTCGTTGAGTAACAGTTCTCGCCTTACATTCCTTACACGTACCCTATTGCAATCCCAATCCTGTTTACTTTTGCACTATCACTGACTATACAGAAAGAAAACCTTTTATTGCGATTCTTCTACTATTTATAATTTTAACTTCAGTGGCCATGCTTTATACAAAAATATTTACAAATTTTATGGTTAAAAATTATATTTTAATAAATTCTTAAAATTTTTTTTATTAATGTAATATCAAAAAGGATTTGAATTTTTTTTTAATTTATTTATTTTTTACTAATGATTACTAATAAATTTTGAATCCAAAATAAATATTAAAATAAAAATATATAAATAAAATAAAGTGAAGTTGACTCTCTGGACTAAATAATAACTTAATAATTTAAAAACAAATTAATTTTGGTGTAACCAATTTTTGTTTTTTTCTTGTTTTTATCTTCGGGGACATGGGTTAATAGAACTCCGGGGAAAAGGTCATAAGAAAAATGTCCTTTCGGGGAATGGTGTTCGGGGGAATGACCGGGAACCTACAAATGTATATGCTAAACAAAATTAATTGTGCGTGCATAAATATCAAATTTAATCCTTACTAATCCTCTAAAAATATTACATAGATTTTTTTTCAGAAATATCTTGAAAAATATTAGTAGTAATTACTGCGATTATTACTGTCAATTTGCCATTATGTAACTCAAAGAGCTATTCTACTATTATAATTTATTGGAAATTTACTGTATTAAAAAAAAAAATTACTTTCAATAAACGATCTCAACATCCAGTTACATTACCTTTGAAATATAAAGACATATTTTTTATTAAAAAAGCATATCTAATCATAATTACTAATAAATTAAAATTCTTAATGAAAAAAAAAACGATGTAAAAAAGTAATGAAACATAAATTATTTTATGATAATTAATATCTCGAAGATGCGCTTACATATTTATAGGAAAAGAAATAAAAATAAATAATTTTATTTACATTTTCAATTTAAAATCCAATGAAAAAAGATACTTTAGTACTTTCTTTTTAAAAAAATATTGCATATGTAAAATTTATTAATTAAAGGCTAAAAATTTATTTAATGGTTCATTTCCTTGTTTTATTATTTGAATGGAATTATTATTTATAAATAAATCAATATAATCGTGTGTGTATGTAAATGAATATTTAATAGCTTCACGACACTCAAACTATTCTAATAGTTGTAGTAATAACTTACACTATCAACAAAAGGAAACTCTTCGTCATATTATATTCTGAATTTAGACTCGAAAGTAACGTTTGATTTTTCTTTGAGTAAATAAATTTACGGGACATAATAATTAGTTTCATCGTGTATTATATTAAAAATTGGTAATTTGTTTAAAGGTACATATTACCAAGTCATTAATGTCAAATTTTAATATTTTATTATCGATGCACTGTCATTATCATTGAAGAAATTTATACATGGCTGTATTATAATAATATGTTTATTTTTATATTAACAAAGCGAAAAGACAATATCAACTGTATTTATTTTATTCATTCTCAATTTCTCTATTTTTAGATACGGTTGTATATGGATGAATACAAGAAAATTTAGTTAGAATTTTATAGAATTTATAGATGATCCATTTGTTTGTTTGTTATTTAGTTGAAGAATAGGTTGAATATCAGCTGGAATTATTAGTCCAGTGGCCGCCCATTGGTGGATTCTAAAGGAAGAGACCTTTAATACTTAAGTTTTTCGGTGTGGTGATTACGAGTTTTTTGGTCCTTTTAACATGGAACATGTTTATAGGGAGGGGGTACTTCGGAATTTGAAAATTAAGGGGGGGGGGGGTCAAATTTGTCCCATTTAAGGGGGGTGGTCAAATTTGTCTCATTTAAGGGGGGGGGGTCAAATTTGTCCCATTTAAGGGGGGGGGGTCAAATATGTCCCATTTAAGGGGGGTGGTCAAATATGTCCCATTTAAGGGGGGTGGTCAAATTTGTCCCATTTAAGGGGGGTGGTCAAATTTGTCCCATTTAAGGGGGGGGGGTCAAATTTGTCCCATTTAAGGGGGGGGGGGGTCAAATTGTCCCATTTAAGGGGGGGGGTCAAATGGGACTTGGAATAATTTCAATTTTGGGACTTAGAATAATTTGGGTTTAGGGACTTAGAAAATTTTTTTGATTTAGGGACCTAGAATAATACGCGTTTAGGAAATCATAATAGTTTGGGTTTAGAATCTTAACATTTAGTAAAGGTGATAATTACAAATTATAAAAATAGGAAATTGTATTTTTCCGATAAATGGTCGAGTTTTTTACTGTAGCCCAATTTAGGTCATTTTTAGCCATTTTTTTAATATTTCAAGTTCCCGGTACACAATAAAGTTATCATAACCACTGGGAATTGTATTTTTTTATGCATAAAATTCGGAAACCTTAGTATTTTTTTCAAAAAATGGTCACTTCTTCTGCTGTAGCCCATTTTAGGACATTTTGGAGCTCTCGTAACAATAAAAAAGTTATTATAAGCAATGTAAATTATGTTTTTTGATACGTAGATTACGAATTTTTCACCTATAGCCCATTTTAGGGCATTTTTGACCAATCTTTTAGTGTTTAGAGCTGTTGTAACAAAATAAAGTTATCCTAACTACTAGTAATTATTGTATTATATTTGTTTATTCTCTATGTTATAGTCCCATACGGGACCATATTTCTTATCAACGTCATTCGTTTTGACTTCTTCTGGAGTCCACTTAAAAAACAAAATTTCAGAATCTGGACCATCCGTCACAAAAACAGTACTTCTTTATCCAAGTACAATAAATAAATTTTGCTTTCTTAAAATTCTCTAGACTCACCCATATACATCAAATAAATATATACGACACACGCATGATTTTAGTAATTGGCTTCAAAGAAAGAAAAAATTAATAATAATAAGATGACATTTTTTTTTCAAATTTATTTTCTAAAATTAAGATGTCATATACTTAAATTCTAAGAAATAAAAATTTCTTGAAGAAAGTTAGTTTTTTATAAAATAAAAATAATAATCAAGATAATAATACTAAATCTGATTAAAAATAAAAGAAACAAACAAATTCGTACGTTGTCATTTTACTTTCACAAATAATTTGCTTTTTTTGTGTTTTGGATTAGGATTCAAAAATAGTTTCATCAAAATTTAGAGATTTTAGAAAACTGAATATTTTTTCCAAATTACTTGGTTTGCTAAAATTTTTGTTTAAAATACTTCGCTTGAATCGTAAGACAAGTTTTTTTTAAATTAGCACAAAAAAAATTAAATAAAATTTATGCTAATGTTTAAAGCATCAAAATATTAAACAAAAAAGTATACACCTAAATTTCTTTGCATTACAAAGTCTAATACTGTCACTAAACGTCCAAAACCCAAACATAGTAATTACATAAACACGTCAAACAAATTATTTCTTTACATTTTACAAGCCAACATAATGTAAATAATAATAACAATAATTTATTCTACGACCATACAGAAAAATTTCATATACGGTAGACAAGCAAATAACAATCCATACCGGTTCCAAAATAAAAGAACAATGGAAAACATGAATTAAAGTCATGAACTTAATAAAAAATTAGTCGCGAAATGTAATTTTCTTTTTTCTTTCTGAAGGTGCGTATATTTTTATTCTTGTTTGGTTAAGCATTGTTAAGATAAAAGATCTTTCTTTTCAACAAGAAAATTATATCAACTTTCTAGATTATTACACACACACACACACGTTTGTTTTGTTATGACTTATTAAGTTAATTTATTTAAGTGATGCATGGAAAATCTTTTTATGTGGTGTTAAAATAATAATTTTTTTTCTGATTAGCAGTAGTTTTGAATTGCATTTTCTAAAAGACTTGAATGTTACGACTTGAATTTTTTCAATACTTTAAGTACCTAACAGCAATTTAAGAAAAAAAATTATCAAATTCTTTAGTCATTTTTTTCTTCTTCAAAAGATTGTAAAATTTTATATAATACAACCACATCGATTATAAAACCTCATTATTTGCGCATTCATCAAAGTACGAAATTACGAATAACTGTTTTATTTCTTTATAACTTCTTATTCTCGGATTATATTATGTACTTGTTGGAGAATTTTTCACTTGACTATTTCTTTCAATTTTTTTGAACGATCTTTTTTGAGAAAAAGGTTTTTTATGTTTTACACGTTTAAGTGATGGTGGTATTGTTAGATTTTTCTTCGATTAACTAACACAGAGTCAGTTGTGTTGAGAAATGTTTTGTAGCTGATGGTCATCTAAGTTTACCAGAATTTACTAATTTTTTAGCATTGAGGATTTTTATTATAATTCGGATTTTAAAAGTCTGTAACCAAAGAAACTAACCACTGCAGAAAATACGTGTCTTACATACGAATTACTTTACTTTTATTACCTTTATTCAAATTCTAAAGAAAAAGTTTTTGCAAAGTTTAAATACTATCCAATAAAAATGTCTCACTTTTCAATTTCCCACGTAAAAAATAAACTTAACTTATATCTAAATTTTATATTCGATCAATTTTATGAAAAGTGAGACATTTTTATTGGATAGTATTTGGGTAGATTTAAATGAAGTGAGTGCGACTTACATGGTCGGGTCTTCAAAACTGCCCCAAAGTGTTTTTTTCTGAAAGTACTACCAAAAATAAGTAACCAGCCCAATTTTTAGCCTCCCAGAGCGAAATCTCGATTTTTGGCAGCCATTTTAGTGTTTTTGACTGTCGTAAAAAAAGTAAGAAAAATGAGTCATAATTTTTTTTATTATTGCTATAAAAAACTCACATTAGCATGAAAAATTTTTTCCCTTTAGGTCCGGATAGGAAATTTCCCTGGCTATCCCATTCCGGTGTCAAAATTTTTTTTTGAGTTGCGCATGCGCGAGGAATCGCTAAGATAGGCTGTTTTTTTTCAAAAGTCGATTTCTCAAATGCCTATTAGTGAAAAATCTTGTAGCCAGGCTTAAAATTTTCGTTAAACCTTATATTTTTTGGCAAAAAAAACATTTCGATGGGACACTGCTTTTTGGGAGCTCTAGATAAAAAAATAGCAGCTTTCAAAACCTCATTTTTTACAAATTTCAAATTTCCCGCCAAGTCACGTGACCAATGAAAAATCTGATCAAAAATTTGGATTCCGCGGGAAATTTTACATAAGGATATATGTTTTCATGTTTTTAAGAGCGTTTATGTTAAAGCAGCGAAATTTTAAATTGAAAGATTAAAATATCTCATTTATTAAGGAATTTTTTTATTTTTTAAATTATTCCAAATTATTCAAAATTATTCAGAAAATTCTTTATTATTTCACTGTTTTTCGCCGCTTTAACATAAACGCTTTTAAAAACATGAAAAGACATATCTTTATGTAAAATTTCCCGCGGAATCCAAATTTTTGGTCAGATTTTTGATTGGTCACGTGACTTGGCGGGAAATTTGAAATTTGTAAAAAATGAGGTTTTGAAAGCTGCTATTTTTTTATCTAGAGCTCCCAAAAAGCAGTGTCCCATCGAAATGTTTTTTTTGCCAAAAAATATAAGGTTTAACGAAAATTTTAAGCCTGGTTACAAGATTTTTCACTAATAGGCGTTTGAGAAATCGACTTTTGAAAAAAAACAGCCTATCTTAGCGATTCCTCGCGCATGCGCAACTCAAAAAAAATTTTTGACACCGGAATGGGATAGCCAGGGAAATTTCCTATCCGGACCTAAAAGGAAAAAATTTTTCATGCTAATGTGAGTTTTTTACAGCAATAATAAAAAAAATTATGACTCATTTTTCTTACTTTTTTTACGACAGTCAAAAACACTAAAATGGCTGCCAAAAATCGAGATTTCGCTCTGGGAGGCTAAAAATTGGGCTGGTTACTTATTTTTGGTAGTACTTTCAGAAAAAAATACTTTAAGGCAGTTTTGAAGACCCGACCATGTAAGTCGCACTCACTTCATTTAAATCTACCCATTTAAACTGTGATCAGATTTTAAAAGCTTTGTCTTTGGATAATAAAAGTAGTGTAATCTGTATGCAAAACAAGTATTTTCTGCAGTGATTCGTTTCTCTGGTGACAGACTTGACACGATAAATTAAACATACACATAGAATAAACTTTAGTAATTTTCATATATTGGCAAGAGAAATCAAGTCAAACATTAAGCACATTAAAAAAAATGTTTTTCTTCAACACAAGTATTCTTATAAGCATTTATTATAAACAGAATCAATAAATACTGTATTTAAAACTCGTACAAGATTAAAATTTTGAATAACATGTGTATCAAGAAAGATAGGATTTAGAAATTAGAAAAGCCTAATATGCATATTCAATTATAGGCACATACACGATTTTACATTATTAAACAATGAAGAAATTTTCTACAAACTTTATTTTATGCATTTGTAATATATTTTAAGGTTTTAAATAACAATTTTTTTTTTCATTATGCCAAAGCTGAGAAAAAATAATTTTTGGTTTAATCGACTTAAGATCTAAATATTTTTATTATGTCATTGAATAATGTGGAATTATTATGTTAATCATTTTTTATTTTTTCTTTAAATAAGCTTTTTTTAATCTTATGTTTATATATGTTACGGGTAGAGTCCGATCTCTGGATAATCCTAGGTCTATCCGGATAAACCTAGGACTATCCAAGCGGAGTTGGATAAAGTCCGATTCTTGATTTTTTTCATCTTTTTTGTTCAACTTTATCCGGCACCGCTTGGATAGTCCTAGGATTATCCAAGAAGCTTGGATAAAGTCCGATTCGTAAAAAATGTGAACAAAAGTAAAAAATTATTTCACCGTATTATTTTTTTATTTTATTTGTCATAATTTTATACTCAAATAATTTTTTGATTTAGTCAAATTAAATAATTCTATAAAGCAACTTTATTTTGAGAAACTCAATTTCAGAAAAATGAACTTCAAACTCTCCAGCCTATGAACGTGACAACGAAAAATATTTGTAAAAACTGTGTTAATAACATTTCATACGAAATTTGTTCAAAAGAATTTAGTATAAGTGATAATAGAAAAAGTGCAAAACGTGCATTAGATAATCAAGATTCAAAAATGATCAAAAGATCAAATTCTAAGTTTCTAAATTGCAAAGTTGCAGATACAGTCAGAGTGGGTATTCCTGATGTAGACAGAGGTCGCGGAGATTTTAGAAACATATTAATGGCAATAATAGAAATCAACGATAACGGATTGTATAAATTAACTAATTATCATGGAACAATAGAAGAAAAATTTTCGCGGAATCAATTTACACCTACGAATGCAAACCACATAGATGAAGAAAACTTTACGCCAACTTGCAATAATGGCATCTAAATTTGGTGGTCAAGGCTTTCAAAGGTGTAACTGCAAATAAGGTTGCAAAACTAATAAATGCAAGTGCAAATCAAATGGACTCAAATGTAACTCAAAATGTCACAGCAGTTTGTCTTGTATAAATAAATAAAAATAAATTTATATATTGTAGCTAAAATATTGTATTTTGTATTTTTTTTATATTTAATTTGACTAAATCAAAAAATTATTTGAGTATAAAATTATGACAAATAAAATAAAAAAATAATACGGTGAAATAATTTTTTTCTTTTGTTCACATTTTTTACGAATCGGACTTTATCCAAGCATCTTGGATAATCCTAGGACTATCCAAGCGGTGCCGGATAAAGTTGAACAAAAAAGATGAAAAAAATCAAGAATCGGACTTTATCCAACTCCGCTTGGATAGTCCTAGGTTTATCCGGATAGACCTAGGACTATCCAGAGATCGGACTCTACCCGTAACATATATATGATAAGGACAGGTCTTTTCTATGCATGGTTTAGTAGAAAAGGGATTTATGGTTTTATTCTTTAGATTATTTCCTGGTTGGGTTTATTATGGTTTAATTATAAAATGTTCTTGTTGCTGATGCATTTGATACAATTGATGTTAAGAATATCTATACTTTTGTTTCATATGTGCTATATAAGGGCTCAGTTTTTTAAGTTTTTTGATCAATTTATTCGATAAAGCTTTATGGACTATGTGGTTAAGCTTTTGGGTTATTGATCTTTATTTTACAATTCAATTATTTCTTTCTAGAAGATTTTCTTTTAGTAAAAATTTTGTTTCAAGGACTTAAAAAGAAATTTTCTGCTTAGCAACCTGAAAGTAAGTATTTTTCGGCCGTTTTCTCGCCACTCGCGCAGAAAAATTTTACACGGCCTTTATCCCAAAATATTAGTTTAAGCTTCGCCTCAGAAGGTAATTTACATGCGATTCAGGCCATCTTTACTTTTCTGGACACGAGCTGTAAATATACTATTTCAAATTTTTGTCGCCGGGCATGAAAGTAAATTTTACGTCAAGTAAATTAAAAAATTAAATCAATATAATTTGCTTGCATTGAAATAGTGTTCTAAATGCACAAAAAAAAAATTAAACTGAAGAAGTGAAAGGTTTTTTAAAATCATTAATCAAAGCATCTACAAAAGTTTACAGTGCAGCATAATAGATAATTAGCTTATAATATTAAGGTTGAGCCGAGGTTGAACCGAGCACTCGTACTACTGATCACGCTACTACCAAAACTTTTGAGCACTTGTTATGTAATTTACTATTTTGCCCTCCCAAGTGTAAAACTTTTGAATAAAATTTGGTATGAAATTTTCAGCATTCTTTATACGGCTACGTAGGTAACCACGGTCGAAAAAATGTGGACACTAGCTAGTGAACTTGCTAGTTCCAAAACTTTTGCACCCTTGATACTTAATATTCTGCTTTGTCTGTCCGTTTATACCACTGGGCCCGAAATTTTCGCCTGGCACACGTATTTGTAATTCTGCCAAAGTCAAAACTTCTGCACCTTTGATACTAAATATACAAATATTTAAAAAAAAAAAAAAATAATTGACTATAAAATTATTTTCAGTAGTATTAAATTTCTTTAAAAATTCAAACAGCAAAAAACAAGATCCGTTGAATGGGTTGTATAACGACTGATAAGAAATTAGTTTCTGATATAAGATAATAAACTGAAATAAGATACATTTTTTTCTATATTATTTAATCCGTTGTTTGAACTTTTTCGAGTCAACCGCTATTTAATTTCCGCAGGACAAAATAAAAAAAAAAATTAGTCTTTAAATAATTTCAAAGCGTATAATAAAAAAGGCTTGGTAGCAACTTCCGGTATGTTTTTCTTTATAATAACATGATATACTAAAATAATTCTAAAAATATAATCTAATAATAATAATAATAATAAATATAAGACCCAAAAAGAAAAGCAAAAAAAAAAAAAATCAAACGGTTTGATAGCGTGATCGATGAGTTAAAAGTTGCATGAAAAAAGAGTCGAAAAATACTGTTATAACCTAACTGTGAAATCATGTCCATTCAACCGCGATAATAGAAGATATATTTATATTTGACTCCTTGAAAAATTTATTTTTTCGTAATAAAATCTCGAGAAAAATAGCTTTTAATCGAAGGATCTTTTCATTTTCACAATAACTTTTGTTTCTTAACCATTTTAAATAATCATGATGATGTTACATAAAGATCATAGAAGGCGTTAACTTATAAATGAACAATTGTTTAAATTGTAGAAAGTGTTTTTTTATATAATAATACAGAAATAGAACTTTTTTTTAAATGTGATTGTTTTTTTAAAAAAAAAATTTTTTGCATTAAAATTATTCATGATTTTATTTGCACGATCTAGTTTAATGTCTTATTAAAATTTAGGTTTTAAATTTAAATATGTTTAGAGGAGATTATATTTTTCTTAAATGATTATTATTCAGCGAAAGTTTTTTTTTTAAAGACTTGTAATGCTACATTAAACATGTTGTTGTTTTATATTAATGTATTTTAAAGAAAACACTTTTTTTTTAAATTTGAAAAACGTGTATTTTATTTATGCTGTATTTTACTTAAATAATTTGAATATTTAAAATAGAACACGTTTTGTTTTACATAATTACAAAATAATGTAATATGTTTTGACAATGTATTTTTATTAGATTTTAAATTTTCTGAAAAGATTTTTATGATTTTGGTGAAAAATCGATAAAATTCATATACTTTATGCAGATTTTCATAGCTTTAATTATTTGAAATTAGACTTTATTTTAAGTCTAAATTTGTCGACAAGAACTAAAAGTAAAACGCGAGTCGTAAGTCTCCGTTCTCAAATTGCTTGACTTTGGTCCACATTTTACTGCATATCGCCCTTCATATTAAATTTTTAATTTCCAAATATTTAATTAATAAATAAGTGAAAATATTTAATTTGCTTTAAGGTCTGCAGTATAGTCAAATTAAGTATGCTGCGGTCACTTTACTTTTTAACCTTATACAAAAATTTCTTAAAGCGTGCAAACTTTCTCGCAATAGAAATGACTTTGAGAGGATATATAAGAACTTTGATTTACGTGTCATTTTTGTCTACATTTTATCACGATAGTTAATGGTTTTTTCCCCACGTGGGGTTTTTCACCAAAATTAGTCATGTCCTACTAACCGTCAAGCACACCTACTAATCAGATTTGTGGTCATGCTCATTCGAGTAATCCGCACTACACCTCCCAGTCAAGTACACGTCGTTTCAATTTGGAGAGGAACAATGCGTTCGTATGTTAAGCATGCTTCGCATGCTTAGCATTCAAACGCTCGCGTCGCGCCCTTCGGTGGTTGTTCCTCACAGAAAGGAGCGAGGAGGGGCTCTTTTCTACCTATAAAAAAAAAAAAAAAAAAATGTCATTTTTGTGTGTCTTTGAAATTTTTAAAAGAATAAAATAACTTAATTACTTGAAAATTTTGCACTAATATACCATTTAAGTTAGTATATTCTAAAGAATGTATTTTCTACGCAAGTATATGCTAATTACGACTTGATTGCGGGGTAGAGTGAAGTAAAGCGCTGGCACCTTCTGGAACCAGGGACCTATGATTCATATTGTGATAATCAGCTGTACCATCCACAATATGTGGTACTACGCATGCGCAAACAAATATTTTTAGAAATGTTAGTACTTTTTGCGATGCAGTTTGCTTATAAAAGTCAATATTTTATTAAAAGTACTTTTTTTGTTTTTCACATGATATGTTATAGATGATATAAATGCAGAATCTAGGCCCAGCTTTATAATGGGAATGTAGTTCATAACTTTTTTTACTACATTGGGACATTTTAAGCTGTGTTCATGATTTTAAATCATAAAATAAAACCTGTAAATATATACTTTTATGGCGTATTTCAAATTGCTTTAGAACACAGAATCTTAATATTATTAGCAGTTACTACAGAAATTAAAATCGCCAAAAATGTACATAAAATAGAACTGCGATTTTAGGGATTTTTAGTCAGTGGTAAGAAAGTATACCTATGTCAATCTATGCCAATTTTTTGAACCTTTGATATTTTATTGAATCATTAAAATAGTTAGATTTATCAGAATAAATTATCCTTATTGACACGTACTTCAATTTTATCCCAATAAATGTAAATTTACTCGTAAATTTAAAAAATAAGACATTATAAAATTTTTATTACCACTCAATTAATAAAATTATTATCTACTTTAAATTTTTTTTCTCAATAAATTGTTATATTGATGCATGATAAAATTTTTTTAATGCAAACAAAATATTTTACAATACAACCAGACATAAATAAAATTAAATTAGACATCATGCATGCATCGAACAAAAAATAAAAAAAAATTGTTTAAAACTCATCAAGCACAATAGAGAGAAAAAAATATATAAATTACAAATAGTTTATTGATGTTACATAGAAGAAAATGAACTTATTACAATTTATTCTTTATCGATCAAATTGATTGTTCTATATTTATTCATTACGTAATTTGTTACATAAGAAATTTTTTTATATAAATGTCGTCGCCGACGTCGTGTTTACAATATTAAATTTTAATAGAATTATTCGATGTCTAAATATTTTGTATTAAAAAGTGAAACTAAAAATCATTTTTTTCGTTACAACATAAAAGTTTATTGTTATTATGATTTTACAAAAGTGTAACAGTCATAAATTTTACTTTAAATAAGTCATGTTAGCGATTATCAAATCATCTGTGGATAATCTGTAATTGAGTCATATCAAATTTCATGTTTAAAAACTTTTCTTTTTACGCTTTTGTAATATGGAATTTTTTTTTCAATGGGTGAATTATGTAACAAATTAATTTAATTAGGAGCGATAGTCCAGAAGCCAATGATACTTCCGTGTGTGTGGAAATTTCATAAGCTGTTGTACAATAAGTAATTTCTCATTTTTGAGGCCGCTGATCTTAAATTTTTCATTATTTTTTTAATTTTTAGAACACTGAAAAAAAATCTAGTTACTGCGTTCGGAATTTTCGGTTGCTGTTACCGAAATTCAGGTTCTGAAAGCCGGATTTTTTTTCTTTTAAATGGTTCCAAATGACATAAAACATAAAAAAATGTTTATGGAGTGATTTTTTGACAGAAAAAATCGCATCAAGCAGCGGTCGAGCAGCGGTGCTTGTTATTTAAATAAATAAAAATTATTTGTATAATTTTCTTTATACTTTAAGCCTGCATTTGCAAAAATTTAGGAGTCAAAAAAGCCTTATTTTTTTCTTTACAACCTTTTTCAGAAAACTATAAAAACCACCTAGACGGGAAATTCGACGTATTTATTCTAATCTAGCAATATACATCGGGCAAGCAAAATTTCTTTGAAATTTCAAAAATTAGGTATCACCCATGCTTTTCATTTTTCGACCCCTCACCCTATCTATTATTAAAAAGTTTACGCCCTTAATGCACTATTTTTTCTCTAAAAAATAAATTTTTTTCATAAATTTACAAGTTTCTTTTTTTTAAATTAAATACCAAGCATAAAAAATCACAGAACCATAATTTTCTTTTTTCTAATTACTACAAAGCACTCTGATATTAACTTGTCATTACAATTACATTTAATTTTTTTAAATTAGTTCCTAATAGAGAGAAAGTTTTTACAAAGCAATAAAAAAAATAGCATAAATTGTTATTAAAAATCAATCAAAGAAAACAATAGGATCAATGATCTAAGCATTTTACACAGCATAAAAAATGACATTTTAAATGATACGGTACAGAAAAAAAAAATTGTAATTACTTTTTTATTAATCTAAATAATCAATTTTTTATTCAAAAGTTAATTATATATTTTTTTTGAATTAAAGATCACTTTCAGTTCAACTCTATTAATCACAAACTTATTATCAAGTGAACCTTTAAATTATATGCATTGTTTGTATGCTGAAAAAATTACTTTTTTTGTGCTCATTTAATTCAAGCTGGAATTCATTTAAGCTCAATCAAACCAGTTCCTTAAAAAACCACAAACCTACGAGTGACCCAAATATCTTAGCCTATCCTTAGATTACACTCGAGTATTATTTAAAATAAACAAAACCATCAATATGATATTAATTTAAACCACAAAGTCGTTTTGTTTTTTAAAAGTATTAAATTTTTTCTTCCTACAAAATACTGGATTATGTTTCTATTATTCTTCTTCAAAGCTAAAAATCTCGTATTTCTCTCTCATTATGTGCTCAAGTTTTTATTTATTTATTTTATGGTTATTTCACCAGCTTAATAAGATTCTCGTAAACGACTGTTTTTTTTAGAAAAAATTTGCAAATTCATATTAATAGATAACACAAGTCATTATTTCCTTTTTTTATTGGCTTTTTTTTAACAAATTTTTTTTAGAAATTTTTATAAATAAAAGTTTTTCATCCTGTTAAATTAACTGTACTTCCTATTATATTTCAAATTTTTCATGTCACCTTTTCTTTTTTTCTTTCTTTTTTTTAAATTACCCGTTACGATAACAAAATTTTTTAGCAGTTTTTTTTTCCTAGCTTAAATAAAAGGTTTTGTAGTAGTAAAAGTTGGTGTTTTTACTTTTTTGTGTATAAAATTTTTTTATTCTAGTTATTCGTTTAATTGCTTTTACTGTTAGGATTGTTTTTTTAAATTTTCATGAATTCATGAGCTTTTAGCGATGTGTCGTTTACAGTACCAAAAATTTTATTAAACCTAATAAACCAAAAAATACGAATGACCAATTACCTCCTAAAATTACTCACAGAGGATGTTGCTAATATAACTTACCTGATCTAATGCTCATAAAAAAAACATATCGCAACTTCTCACGGAAATTAAAAAAACACAACAGACAATTGTATATTAAAAAACTTTCTTTCTTGGACAATGAGTTATTTTTTTTTTTACTACTTTACTTTTTTAATTGTGTAGGTAGACTTTCAAAGAATTATATTTTTAATTTTTATGTAGAAATTGAAACAATGCGAAGAAAAATTATTTTTTTTAGTGTACTGGCGAAAAATTTATTGGGTAATCAAGATTTTAAAAATTTTTTAGTTACTGATATTTTTTGGAAAAAGATTCTGTTTTGCTTGAAATTTTATTATCCGAGTTTAATTTCATGGCTTGTTTACGCATTTAAACAAGTTTCTAGTTATGTCTTTTAAGATTTTCTCTGAAAGCTTCTATTTTTATAGTACTTAGAAAGTTTAAAGCTTTTTTAAAAATGTCTGTAAGTAAAGAGAAATAGAACACGAACCTACCTTTTAATGCAAGAACGAGCAGCCTCGTCATCGTCTGCCGGTCCTCCAGCACCAGAATCCTAAAAAAACAAAAAATTATTCATTTAAATAAATTATTCAAAATTTTATTTCCTGTCCAAAATCGTTAAATAATTTAAAATAGTAAGGTCGAAAAATCATAAAATAATTTAATTCAGCCTTGTCATTGGAATAAATATTTTTATTATTACAATAATTTTATAATGAAAAAAAAATATGTAATTTTAGTTGTTATTGAATTTAATAAATTTAATATAAAATGAAGCAAATTAGTTTTTATGATAATTTTTATGTTTCCAAGGATTTTTTTAAATTAGAGTCTTGTTGTTATAAATATTGTAATTAAACATTTTTATAAACTGTGTTTATGATTTATAGTCGAGGATTTATTTTTATTTTACGGGCATGTAATAAGGAATTCTAAGATATTAAGTGTTGGCTAATTAAATTTTATATGGGCTTTCCAGCTTTTAGTGCAAAATTGAATGCTATTTTTCATGTTTATTATTATGAATCGTTTTGGTAATTTCAGAGCTTTTGAACTTACAGGAAATTTCTTGAGATCAATTATTAGTAATTTTCAAGGGTTAGCCCTTGAAATCAATTACTAACTCATAAACGCATGGAAAAAAATTTTTCAAGATTTTCATATTTATTAGGGCGTGCACTTACCGAAAATACTTTTTTTGAAAACTTTTTTACGGATCAGATCGAATTTCGGCGGCTAAACTTAAAATTTGTAAAAAAATACAAATTTGCATATTTAAAATCTACTATTATTTAAATTCTCTTAGACAATTTAAAACGGAAAAGTAATTAATAATTTTAAATTTACATGATTTTTTTTCATTTAAAGCCCCTGGTAGCTAGTTCAGATCCAGCCGCTATATGGACGCTTCGATAGCTTTTTTTAAAAACTATTCGACTAATTCTCTCACTAGGTGACGCACTGGTATTTTTTCACATCCATTTGACACCGGTCCATTTGACGCATTGACATTTACGCTGTATTTAGTGGGATTTGTGTTCAGTTTAGCACGTGCTCTTACAACTTTATCTTAATTTTGAACAAAATTCATATTTAAAAACATCGAAAAAAGATATTAAAACACAAAAAGGTAAATTTGTTTAAAATTATTTTTTAATCAAATAAATAAAAAAGAAAAATTAATTTCTTCGTGGTAACAAAATTTAAATTAAAAAAAAATAAACTTGTTTAAAGATTTACTTCAGCTCGAGCTTCAGCTCTCATATGATCGTTAGATTCAACATTATAAAATTTAAAGTTATTCAAATTTATTTATTTAAAAGTACTACTTTGACACCATTTTGGCGTATTTAATAAAAATAAACTATAACTCTTAAATTAACTCTTTTTCCTGAGGAATCTCCCTAAATCGTTTTCTGTGTGACTTGCATTAGTATGCGTGTATGGAGTAGTACTACAGCTATGTAGTAACGTTTAAAATTATTTTTATTCATTAAAAATATTAAAAATATTAGTTATTTACAAATGATTTATCAAGTATTTTAGTTTAAATAAATTAATATATTAAATAAATAAAGTAAAATAAACTGCGTAAAGCGTGTATCACGTGACTTGTGGTGGGGGTAATTCCTCAGGAAAGAGTTAAACGAATCAGAGCACTGTAGTCTTTCTCACTATCCCAGCAGCTTAATTTTAATTTAAAATAAATAAAGAAAATTAGAAAAATGATCTATCGAAAATTCTGAAGATGCGATAACTTTTCCTTTTCCTATATTAAATAAAAGAAAATTCTGAATCAAAAAATCGTCTGCTCTTTCATTACGCGCAGAGCAGACGATTTTTTAATACAAATTTTTCTAAAACCTATTTATTATACTGTTTTAGAAAATTTTC
The DNA here is from genome assembly GCA_022575985.1 of Anagrus nilaparvatae. Lineage (NCBI taxonomy): Eukaryota > Metazoa > Arthropoda > Insecta > Hymenoptera > Mymaridae > Anagrus > Anagrus nilaparvatae. The sequence continues at coordinate 3,656,320 of JAKSXM010000246.1, read as the reverse complement.
CGAAAAAGGAAGAGTTTTCTCATTTTCAGAATTTTGGATAGATTATTTATCTAATTTTCATTTTTTATTTTAATTAAAATTAAGCTGATGTGACGGTGAGAAAGCGTCCGTTTACGGGATTAGCTTACAGCTGAAAAAATGGCGTTAATGCAGTACTCTTAAAAACCACTGTTGCCAAATGGGTCTTCTGTAACTCCTTAGGCAAAGCTAAAACATATAGGGCGTAGTTTACTCATTGGTTAGTCTACAGGCGCTTTTTTTGAATTACAATTACAATTATTTAAAAAACCAAAATTAACGTATAAATTAATTGTATTTATTAATTAATTAATTGTATTTATGCCTTAAACGAAGCTACAAAAAAAATGGTCACACCACTTTATATAATTTTAGCATTATGCAGAAAATATTTGATTTTCGTATTTTCACTATAACTTTAGTTCTGTTGTTAAAAAAAAAACTTTTAAGTACTATAAAATAGGCTAAAAATTTCTCAGCAATTCAAATATACAATTATTTTTTTTTTTATTTATTCTTAGTATTTAAATCAAAGGTAAAAAATGAAATCTCTGACATATTCTATGTTTAAGCATGGAAGATGTCGGGGTCTTCGTTTAAGCCATCGAGCTCAACAAAAATTATACTTCTTAATAATTTTTTTTTATAATTTTGTTTAGTACACAAACAAATATATTTTTTATATTAATTAATAAGTTTAACGTTTTAACAAAATGCCTTATGTATCTTTGAAATATAAGATTATTATTTGTTCGTACAGATCGTTTAATTATTGATACTAATATTTGAAAAAATATATTTTTTTTCAAAAAATTATTATTTTTGAAGCTTAATTTTTATTTAAAACAAAAATTATATAATTCTTTATTTTAAGATTTATAGAAATCGCGCAGGTTTTGAACCAATTTTTTCGAGAGTTCTAATGCTGTACGCCTCCTCATAGAAGTTTTATCATGAAAAAAGAGATGAAAAAAAATATTATTTGATTTTTCAGCTGACTTTAAGGTCTTTCGATGATTGTTAAAAAATAAAAAAAATGTTTTTTATCGCATTTTAAATTATCGACGCTACATACATTATAAATAAAAAATACGCATCAAATATTTTAAAGTCAGCTAAAAAAGCAACCAAATAAAAAAAAAATTTTTAATTTTTTTTTCGTGATAAATAAAATTGAAATCTCGATCAAAATACATATTAGAGTTGAAAACAAATTCTAGATTGGGCCAAAAACCAAAATTTTATTTATTTTTTTAGGAACTTTGTATAAAGTTAGTATACTTTTGAAATACATCATTTTGCAATCATGCTATTTTGAAAGCTCAAGAAAAGATTTACAGGGAAAAAGAACTATTTACAACAAACCTAATTTGGATTATCTAAGCAATCAGAAAAGAGAAATTTTACAAATGAATAAAGAAAGCAGAAAATTTTGTAAACCTCATAAATGCGAAGAATGTAATAAAGCTCTCAGTTCAGCAACAAATCTAGAAAGACATCTTAGGGTTCATACAGGTGAAAAACCTTTCAAATGTCAAGAATGTGGAAAAAGTTTTAGTACCTCTGATTACCTTACTATTCATATAAGATGGCATAATGGTGATAAGCCTTATAAATGTAAAATATGTGAGAGAGCTTTTGCTAGCTCAAGTGATTTAACTAGACACAACAGAATGCACACTGGAGAAAAACCTTATAAATGTGTTTTATGCAACAAAGCTTTTACAGATTCAAGTGGACTAAAATTTCACAAAAAAATACATACAGGGGAAAAACCTTACAAGTGCAAAAATTGTGGAAAATCTTTTACCCAATCAAGTTCTTTAAATATTCATCAAAGAACACATACTGGTGAAAAACCTTTTAAGTGCGAAAATTGTGGAAAATCTTTTAGCCAATCAGGTGATTTAAAAGCTCATGAAAGAACACATACTGGTGAAAAACCTTTCAAGTGTCAAGAATGTGGAAAAGCTTTTAGATTCTCAAATAATTTAAAAAACCACGTAAGAACACATACTGGTGAAAAACCTTACAAATGCGAAAATTGCAGAAAAGCTTTTGTCAACTTAGCTAATTTAAAAATTCATGAAAGAACGTACACTGGTGAAAAACCTTTTAAATGCAAAAGTTGTGGAAAATCTTTTAGTCGATCAGGTGATTTAAAAGCTCATGAAAGAACACATACTGGTGAAAAACCTTTCAAGTGTCAAGAATGTGGAAAAGCTTTTAGATCCTCAAATAATTTAAAAAACCACGTAAGAACACATACTGGTGAAAAACCTTACAAGTGCGAAAATTGTAGAAAACTTTTTAGTGCCTTAGGTAATTTAAAAAGACATGAAAGAATACATACTGGTGAAAAACCTTTCAAATGTAAAAAGTGTGGAAAGTCTTTTAGTGCCTTAAGTGACTTAAAATTTCATGGAAGAACACATACTGGTGAAAAACCTTTCAAATGCGAAAATTGTGGTAAAGCTTTTAGTTTATCAAGTAACTTAAAAAGACATAAAAAAATTCATTTAAGAGATTAATTTTATGTATGTAATGAGTGCAAAAAAATTTTTATAACTAAGAATAGTCTAATTCAGCATCTAAGTTTTCATGAAGCAGAAAAAAATGATGAGCAAATCTTGGAAAGTTAAAAATGTTTGGTTTTATTAAGCGCAGAATTTGAAAAATATTAATGAATGAAATGACATGTTTCGGTATAATGAGAAATTTTTTGAAAAAGAAAAGAAAACATTTTTTTAATTTTCTTTACGTTTTAAGTCATTTAAAAATTTTTTTTCAGTGTATATTTGGCTTGATTATGAAACCAGTAAATAAGAATTTTTATAACAAATTGTAAAACCAAATTGTAAAGCACCAATAAATCCATTTCTATTTAAATTAATGTACGATTTTCAATTTTATTTCTTTTTTAATATTTATTTAGATTTTACTAAAATTTCTGGGATTTAATATTTTTAAATCCATTTTTTTCGGAATTTTTTATGCATGCGTTAATTTATAGCTTTACGGAATTTAATATCTGATTTTAAAAAGTAAAAATAACAAAAACTTATTTTAGCAAATAAATTTCAAGAACATACTGATATTGCATTGATTTTAATAATTAGGCTTATGAATTAGTTGAACAAGAACTTTTAAGTTAGTATTTTTTTGGTTAAAAATTTACTTATTTTGGTGTATTTTTCAGAAATTTAAATTATAAAGTAATACGAAATTTTGCAATTTATTACTAAACAAAGGATATTATAAATCTAATTTAAATTTAGCACTAAAAAATTTACTTGAAGTTGAAGCCATCTTGACATAAAATTATACAAGGTGATAAAAAAAGACGAACAGTATTCTGACGGTCACTCCATTGTTAATATCTACGAATTCTCTAATCGTCATTTCGAACCACCTCGTATTTAATATTTTTCAAAGGGAGGGGTTCTAAAGACAGAGAAAATAATAAAAATCTGTTCAGTGTGATCGAAGAATTCTCCTCGTGTGTTAGAATTTTATTTTAATTTCAGGATTAAAAATTCTAATAAGCCGATATTAATTTGGAAGCAAGTGAAATAATTGGACACTATAAAAGGTAAATTTTTAATAATAATTTTTTTTTTAAATAAAGAAAAGAAAAAATGAATCACTTCACGTCCTGCTTCACGTGGATAAAATTTAAAATAATTTAAAATAACCAAAACATTGTTGCCACTTAATTTCTTCAATTCTTTAAATTTTTGAAGCATTGAAGTTTAAAATTTTCTTTAGGCAGAACAATAAAAATAAGAAAACTGAAAGTAGACCTCATGCAGGCTTCCATGCTAGACCTGAAAAATTTTTTAACGCTAATTTTTTGTTCGTGTAAGAACTATTGTTTATATTGAAACATAAGCTTAGTTATTCTCCTTACTCTGTCCTGAAGTTAAATTCTCAAAATAATCAAATTTTAAAATGGATATTATTTATGCAAAAAGGTATTCAAAAAAATTAATCTTTTAATTAAATACGTATGCAAAAAAATAAAAATTATCTAAGATACTATTAAACACAGGGTATCAGATGTCTCTGAATTCTATATAAACATTATTCGCAATGTCGACAGGGAGCATCGGCAGCTGCAGCATTTATAGCCCATTAACGGGGACACAGAACAAAAAAAATTTTATAAATCAATTTTTTTATTTTTTGACAAATTTTATTGATTTAATTTTTAGAAAAGTCTCATTCCCTCCCCAATAAAAAAAATACGTTAAACTAGTATAAAAAATTTTTTAAAATAATTATCAACCCTTCGAGAATTTTTGGATATAAAAGGATTATACTCAATTAAAAATTTTTTTTCTGTAATTTTTTATAAATTAATATTGTTTTAAGATTATTATAAGACAGTGTGTTAAAAATTAAATAATTGTTTATTTTATTCTATTTTTAAAAAAATATATTTGTAGTTTCGAAAAAATATTAATTTTTTTAATTTTGCCTCTTCTTAAATTTCCTATACCTTAAAATTAAAAAAAAATAAATAAATAAAACTATCGATTTTTTAATACTTAAAGAATGGTAAAGTGCTTTGCAAAGTACTTTTTTCCCTCGTTTTTTCCCTATAATTTAAAAAAAGGGATTGAACAATAACAAAAATTGTATTTAATTTAAAAATTACCAGATAAAATATTTAACATTAAACGAGCATTCTGATTCTGATAATTACTGTAAAACTTCTAACCGAGCCTCTAACATTATTTTTTACTTTTTTAGGAACTTCCTTCCATGGAACTTCTTTCCATGACAAGTTTCACCGAGAAAAACAAATTATTCATTATCAACTATTAGATTACGTAATCAAAAAAGAGTAAAAATACAGAAATTTTGAAAAATGGATAAAGAAAGCAGAAATTCTTTAACTTATAAATGCGAAGAATGTGAAAAGGATTTTGCCACGTTACAACGTTTAGAAGTACATTTAAGGACTCATACAGGAGAAAAACCTTATAAATGTGATGAATGTGATAAATCTTATAGACAGTCGGGTCATCTTGCGTACCATAAAATAATACATACAGGAGAAAAACCTTTCAAATGCCAAGAATGTGGACAAAGTTTTTCTCAATCTAGTTCTCTTACAGTTCATAAAAGAAGGCATAATGGTGAAAGGCCTTACGAGTGTAAGGAATGCGCAAAAACTTTTAAGGTAACAAGTGATTTAGCAAAACATAAAAGAATACACACAGGAGAAAAACCTTATAAATGTGATATTTGTGTAAAAGCTTTCAGGCGGTCAAGTCATCTTGAACAACATAAAAGAATTCATACAGGAGAAAAGCCGTATAAATGTAAAGAATGTGCACAAAGTTTTAGAACAACTAGTTGTTTAAAATCGCATGAAAGACAACATACCGGCGAAAAACCTTTTAAATGTGAAAATCAAAATTGTAAAAAATCTTTTACAAATTCAAATTCTTTAACTACTCATAAAAGAAAGCACACTGGTGAAAAACCTTACAAATGTAATAAATGTAATAAATCTTTTACAAGTTCAAGTGGTTTAGAAATGCACAAAAGAACACACACAGGTGAAAAACCTTTCAAATGTCAAGAATGTGGAAAAAGATTCGCTCTGTCCAGTTATCTTACGATTCACACAAGATGGCATAACGAAGAAAGGCCGTATGAATGCAAAGTTTGCGGAAATTCATTCATTTCATCAAAAACTCTGAGTACCCATAAAAAAATACATGCAAAAGAAAAAGCTTTTGATTTTAATGTAAAGGAAAGGCCTTTTAAGTGCAAATGTGGAAAAAGTTTTCATGAATTAATTCATCTAACTAATCATGAAAGAAAGCATACAGGGGAAAAGCCATACAAATGCGATTTATGTAAAAAACGTTTTTTGGTCAAGCAAAGTCTTAAAATACACATAATGAATAATCATACTGGTGAAAAACCTTACAAATGCAAGGAATGTGATAAAAGTTTTTCCCTTTTTTTAACTCTTAAAAACCACAATCGATCACATACAGGTGAAAAACCTTTTAAATGTGAAACTTGTGGAAAAGCTTTTAGTTTTTTAGGTAATTTAAAAAATCATGAAAGAACACATACTGGTGAAAAACCTTATGAGTGCAAAAATTGTGGAAAAGCTTTTAGTGCCTTAGGTAGTTTAATGAGTCATGAAATAATACATACTGGGGAAAAACCTTTTAAGTGCCAAAATTGTGGAAAATCTTTTAGCCAATCAAGTCATTTAAAAGCTCATCAAAGTACGCATACTGGTGAAAAATCTTTCAAGTGTGAAAGTTGTGAAAAAGCTTTCAGACAATTAGGTCATTTAAAAAATCATAAAAGAACACATACTGGTGAAAAACCTTACAAGTGCAAAAATTGCGGAAAAGCTTTTAGTTTATTAGGTAATTTAAAGAGTCATGAAAGAACACATACTGGTGAAAAACCTTACAAGTGCAAAAATTGTGGCAAAGCTTTTAGTGAGTTAAGTAATTTAAAAGTGCATAAAAAAATTCATTTAAAAGAGAAGCGTTATGCATGTGATGAGTGTCAAAAAATATTCATAACCAAGAAAAGTCTAATTCAACATTTTAATTTTCACGAAGTAGAAAAAAATTATGAGCAAATATTGGAAAGAAAAAAATGTTTTGTTTTATTAAAAAGAATTTCAAAATATTAATTAAAAAAGTTCAGGTTTAGCACAATAAGTTGATATATTTTTTGATGATTATTTTGCTTTTTAAATAATAGTTTCCTCTGAATTTCAAAACTTTGAAAAATTTGTTACATCATTTTAAAAAAATTAATTAATCTTGCTAGATTATGAAGTTAATTAATTAGAATTGTATAAAAATTGTAATAAATAAATAAATTTTTGTTTTAATAAAAATACAGATTTCAATTTTACTGATTTTAAATATTATTAGTAGTCAGTAAATTAACCTGAATATTAACGCTAATCTTTTGTATTTTCATTTTTTTTTTGTCTTTTAAATGTTAATTGAGATTTAATTACTGGAAAATATTTTCATAAACTCAATAATTTTTTATTCATTTGGCATAAAATTTTTTTGGTAGAACCTACTTTTTAGTTTGTGCATAAAAAATAAATTTTTCGCTATTATTCTTAAATGTGCGTACCAAATGGGCTGCAAATTTAATCAGTTCGTCTTTGTCTCCTTTAAGATCATCTGTAAAATTTTGAAGTAAATCGAAAATATCATTAAAGAGTTATCGTGTTAATTAACAAACCCGCTACTCTGTCGCGGGTATAGACTGAGCTCGCTCAGAGCTTCGCTCAGTCTAATTATAATTAAACATTTTTATAAACTGTGTTTATGATTTATATTCGAGGATTTATTTTTATTTCATGGGCATGTAATAAGGAATTCTAAAATACGGTATTAAGTGTTGGCCAATTAAATTTTATATGGGCTTTCCAGCTTAATACCTGATAAACACATGGAAAAAAGTTTTTTCAGATTTTAATATTTATTAAGGGCATGCATTTACCCGAAAATACTTTTTTTAAACTTTTTTGGCTTTTTTAAGAATGAAATCTGATTTCGGCGGCTAAACTTGGAATTTGTAAAAAAACACAGATTTGCAGATAAATTACCCTAATTTACTCTATACTGAACCCGGAATACCCTGTAATTTCGAGGTGGTTATCCGCAAGTTCGGAAAACAGCACACCTCTAATATTTATTAAGCTCACATTACCATACACTCCCAAGTAAAAAAGAGAATATATTTTCAATATATTTTTTTTGAAATATATTGTAAATATATTGTAAATATATTGTAAATATATTCTCAATATATTATCAATATATTGTTTATATTTTATACAACCTAAAAATTATGTTTTTTTAGTTATTAGGTTAAAGAAAACATAAACAATATATTGATAATATATTGAGAGTATATTGAGAATATATTTACAATATATTTACAATATATTTCAAAAACAATATATTGAAAATATATTCTCTTTTTTACTTGGGCTGAGAAAAATATGCAGTTAATTTAATAAAATCCGTCAATGAAATTCTATTGGACCAATAAAAATATTCAATTGATTGTATTTTAATAAGTTAATAACAGATTTTATTAAATTAATAGTATATTTTTTTCTGTGTACACTGCAAAAACAGCACCATTAATAAACGCCATAACTTAGAAGCAATATTTTTGCAAGTAATTTATATGAAATGATATTCCAAATAATTTGTTTTACATTTTTATAATTTTTAGTTTTAGTTTATTGAAAATTAGATTGGAACGTCCAGATAACTTAAATTTCAGTTGAGTTTAAAAACGACCTTGCTGGACAAGTTATAAGAAAAATTCAAAAGACTTTGATTTTCACTCTTGTCAATATTTCATTCTCAATCTGAGAACCTCTTCAGGACCTTTTTTTTTAGAAATAATTTTATTATTTTACAAAATATTACATTGAAATGTTTGAATTACATATATATTTTTTAAACATACCATTTAAAAAAACTTAACTTGACATTAAAATATTCTTGTGTTTAGTAAAATATTGATAGTTTTCGTTAATTACTTTGGTTATTTGCAATTACTGTTTGCATTGAGTACCCATCCTATAATTTAATTTATTAAGGTATAATTTAATTTATTAAGGTATAAACTTTTACCCAGGAAGGTTTTCATTGTAATATTTCCTGAAAAATCCGAAAATCAAGTCAGATTTTTTATTTTCTATCAGGAAAAGCGAGACAATTGGAAAATTCAGAAAATGAACAATTTTTAAAATCATTTTTTTGAGCCTAAAATTGATTTTTAAGTACTTTAAAGGCAAATGTGTCAAAAAAGGAGTTTACCAGCATGAAAAGTATGGGAAAACACATGTAAAAAAAAAAAAAAAGTGACGCTTTTTGAGAAATTTGTATTTTAAAGTTTCCTTAGTTTTTCTGATTTTCCGGCTTTTCCTGAGGTTTTTCCGTAAAAATATGGTCAGGTTCGGATTGGGCGGGAATTTTTACTATCTACCTTTATATTTTTTAGGCTTATTTAGGGCGTCCAGAAAATAAAAAGCAATCGGGTGGCTGAGAATTCAAAAAAAATCAAAATTGGAAAAACAGCTGCTAAATCGCAACCAAGCCACCTAGAGCCTTAAAAATTGGCCAGTAACCATATTTTTACATACACAGTGCAATTGGTATTTTTTAAATTCAAGACATCGACCTCAGACTTGGGTAAAAATAGCTAAAAACTACCGATATATAAAATCTACACTCACAAAATTGTATTGGTAAAAATTACCCTTTTGATTAGTAAAATAATTTGAAGTTGTCAAAATGGCGTTTTATGTTATTTTTTACCAACATGTATTTTATAAACTACCCGTAAAGGAAAAAAAAATTACCCTTAATTTTAGTAGAATTTATTTTACATATTTTTTCTCGCAAGTGACAAAATTTGATTTCAGATACTATATAAGGAATGAAAATTGTATAAATTATAAAATATAAATTATAAAAAAAAATTAAAAAAAAAAATAAATTAAAAAAAAAAAAAAAAAAAAAAAAAAATAATTAAAAAAAATTAAAATAAAAAAAAAAATTTTATACACATGTGAGAGAGTGAGAGTATAATAATATTTTGTAGAAAATCTTACTCAAGAAAAATTACCCTTAATTATAGTAAAATGTACTATTTTCAATTCTTCGGATAACTTTACTAAAATTAATAGTAAAATCTTCCAGTTGCAAATGTACATTTTCCTCTACATTTTTTCTCAGTGTACTATTATTTAAATTCTCTTATAGACAATTTAAAACGAAAAAGTAGTTAAAAATTTTAAAATCACATGATTTTTTTTCATTTACAGCCCCGAGTATAGCTAGTTCAGATCCAGCCGCTATATGGACGCTTCGATAGCTTTTTTTAAAAACTATTCGACTAATTCTCTCACTAGGTGACGCACTGGTATTTTTTCACATCCTAACTGTATATACTCACTCATGAAGACTCTTCATGTACTCACTCTTCGACGCATTGCATTCCATGCATTGCATTTACGCTAAGCTGTATTTAGTGGGATTTGTGTACAGTTTAGCACGTGCTCTTACAAGTTTATCTTAATTTTGAACAAAATTCATATTTGAAAACATCGAAAAAAGATATTAAAACACAAAAATTAATTTCACAAAAAGTTAAACATTTCTTAAAATTATTTTTTATTCAAATAAATAAAAAAGAAAAATTAATTTCTTCGTGGTAACAAAATTTAAAATTAAAAAAAGATAAACGTTTTTTAAGGATTTTTAGTTACATCTCTCATATACACTGTCAAAAGTAACTTCCTTAGATTAACAAAAAAAATAATTTTTTTCGAAAAATTAGTAAATTTTCAAATAAATTTGTTAATATTTGATAAAAATCGCAAATTTACTAATTTTTCGAAAAAAATTATTTTTTTTGTTAATCTAAGGAAGTAACTTTTTACAGTGTAGATTCAACATTATAAAATTTAAAGTTATTCAAATTTATTTATTTAAAAGTATTGCATGGACACCATTTTGGCGTGTTTAAACTAATCAGAGCACTGTAGTTTTTCTTATCACTGTCCAGCAGCTTAATTTTAATTAAAACAAAAAAAGAAAATTAGAAAAATCAATCATCTATCGAAAATTCTGAAGATAACTCTTTCTTTTCCGAAAAAAAAACAGTATAATAAATAAAAGAAAATTCTGAATCAAAAAATCTTCTGCTCTGCCATTGCGTGACGAGCAGACGATTTTTTAATACAAAATTTTCTATTATTAATTATACTGTTTTAGGAAATTTTACGAAAAAGAATTATCGCATCTTCAGAATTTTCGATAGATCATTTTTCTAATTTACTTTTTTTATTTTAATTAAAATTAAGCTGATGTGACAGTGAGAAAGCGTCCGTTTACGGGATTAGCTTACAGCTGAAAAAATGGCGTTCATGCAGTACTCTTAAAAACTACTGTTGCCAAATGGGTTTTCTGTAACTCCCTAGGCAAAACTAAAACAGAGGGCGTAGTTTACTCACTGGCTACACGCGCTTTTTTTGAATTACAATTGTTTAAAAAAGCAAAATAAACGTATAAATTAATTTTTTTTTCAAATGAATGTATGTATTTATGCCTTAAGCGAAGCTACAAAAAAAAGTGTGATACAGAAAACATTTGTTTTTCGTATTTTTACTATAACTTGAGTTCTATTATTAAAAAGGTAAAAATTGAAATCTCAGACATCTCCTATGTTTAAGCATGGAAGATGTCGGAGTCTTCGCTTAATCCATTAAGGTCAACAAAAAATATACTACTAAATAATTTTTTTTATAACTTTGTTTTGTACACAAATAAATATATTTTTTTCAAAAAATTATTATTTTTGAAGTTTAATTTTTATTTAAAACAAAAATTATATAATTCTTTATTTTAAGATTTATCGAAATCACACCAGTTTAGAACCAATATTTTTGAACGCCCTACTGCAGTACGCCTCCTCATTGAGTTTTTAACGCGAAAAAAATATATTATTTGGTTTTTCAGCTAACTTTAAGGTCTTTCGATGGTTGAAGGAATAAAAAGAATTTTTTTGTCGCATTCTAAATTATCGACGCTACATACATAAATAAAAAAATACGCATCAAATATTTTAAAGTCAGCTAAAAGACCAATCAAATAATAACCAAAAAAAATTTTTAATTTTTAATTTTTTTTCGTGATAAAAATTTAACTGAAATCTCGATCAAAATACATGTTAGAGCTGAAAATAAATTCCAGATTGGGCCAAAAAGCTTTATTTTATTTATTTTTTTAGGAACTTTTTATAAAGTTTGTTACTTTTGAAATACATCATTTTGCAATCCTGCTATTTTGAAAGCTCAAGAAAAGATTTACAGGGAAAAAGAACTATTTACAACTTATTTGGATTATCTAAGCAATCAAAAAAGAGAAATTTTACAAATGAATAAAGAAAGCAGAAAATTTTGTAAACCTCATAAATGCGAAGAATGTAATAAAGCTCTCAGTTCAGCAACAAATCTAGAAAGACATCTTAGGGTTCATACAGGTGAAAAACCTTTCAAATGTCAAGAATGTGGAAATAGTTTTAATACCTCTGATTACCTTACTATTCATATAAGAAGGCATAATGGTGATAAGCCTCATAAATGTAAACTATGTGAGAAAGCTTTTGCTAGCTCAAGTGATTTAACACGACACAACAGAATGCACACAGGAGAAAAACCATTTAAGTGTAAAAAATGTGAAAAATCTTTCAGGACTGCAACTAATTTAGAAAAGCATGAAAGGATCCATAATGGGGAAAAACCTTACAAGTGCAAAAATTGTGGAAAAGCTTTTAGCCATTTAGATGATTTAAAAAAACATGAAAGAACACATACTGGTGAAAAACCTTTTAAGTGTCAAGAATGTGGAAAAGCTTTTAGTATTTCAAGTAATTTAAAAAACCATGTAAGAACACATACTGGTGAAAAACCTTACAAGTGCGAAAATTGTGGAAAAGCTTTTAGTTTTTTAGGTAATTTAAAAAGTCACGAAAGAACACATACTGGTGAAAAACCTTTCAAATGTAAAAAGTGTGGAAAGTCTTTTAGTGTCTTAAGGGATTTAAAAAGACATGGAAGAACACATACTGGTGAAAAACCTTTCAAGTGCAAAAGTTGTGGAAAATCTTTTAGCCAATCAAGTAGTCTAAAAAGTCATGATAGAACACATACTGGTGAAAAACCTTACAAGTGCAAAAACTGTGGAAAATCTTGTAACCAATTACATCATTTAAAAAGTCATGAAAGAACACATACTGGTGAAAAACCTTTCAAGTGCAAAAGTTGTGGAAAATCTTTTAGCCAATCAAGTAGTCTAAAAATTCATGAAAGAACACATACTGGTGAAAAACCTTTCAAGTGCAAAAGTTGTGGAAAATCTTTTAGCCAATCAAGTAGTCTAAAAAGTCATGATAGAACACATACTGGTAAAAACCTTTCAAATGTAAAAAGTGTGGAAAGTCTTTTAGTGTCTTAAGGGATTTAGAAAGACATGGAAGAACAAATATTGGTTAAAAAACCTTACAAGTGCGAAAATGGTGGCGAAGCTTTTAGTTTATCAAGTAATTTAAAAAGACATAAAAAAATTCATTTAAGAGAGAAGCTTTATGCATGTAATGAGTGTGAAAAAATATTTATAACCAAGAAAAGTCTAATTCAGCATTTAAGTTATCATGAAGCAGAAAAAAATTATCAGCAAATATTAGAAAGTCAAAAATGTTTGGTTTTATTGAACAGAATTTGAAAAATATTAATGAATGAAAGGCCAGCTTTAGCGCAATAAGATAATGCTTATGTTTTCTGATGATGATTTAGCTTTTTAAATTGTAGCCTTTTTTTATTTTATCTAAACTTTGAATTACGCTTTGAATAAAACGTACACTGAAAAAAAAATGCTCGAAAAACTGCGTTTGCCGTGAGCGGATTTTCCGCTTGCGGTAATCGGAATTTATTTTCAGTGTATATTTTGCTTTTTTATGAAATTAGTTAATCAGAATTTTTATAACAAATTTTAAAAACAAATTGTAAAGCACAAATAAATCCATTTTAATTTAAATTATAATGTATACGATTTTCAATTTTTTTTATTAACCCAGCCTGCTTTTATTATTTTAAAATAATTTCTTTTGGCTTTTAATATTTATTTAGATTTTACTAAAATTTCCTGCACACCAAACCTAAAAGAACTTTTTGTTACGCAGAACAGATTTAATGTTTATTTAATTCTTTAGAGAGGAATTAACCTCAAAATAATTCCTCTCTAAAGAATTCAATAAACATTAAATCTTTTCTGCGTAACAAAACATTCTTTTAGGTTTGGTGTGTGGATTTAAGATTAAATCCATTTTTTTTCGAAAATATTTTATGCATGCGGCAAAAATTTTTTTGTTTAAGTATTTTATTTCCTCAGATAAGTTTATTTATATTATTTATAAATTTAGCGTTTAAAAATTTACTTGAAGTTGAAGCAATCTTGGCTTAGGATTATAGGTGATACAAAAAAAACAAGCAGCATTTTGACATTAATAATATTCATGTGACGGTCATGATTCCTACTTGTCATTTCGAATCACCTCGTATTTAATAATTTTTAAAGGGAGGGGTTTCAAAGACAGAGTAAATAATAAAAATCTGTTCAGTGTGATCTTAGAATTCTCTTCGTTTGTTAGAATTTTATTTTAATCTCCTCTTTAAAAATTCTTATAACCTGATATTAATTTGGAAACAAGTGAAATAATTGGACACCAAGTTGGACACTAAAAAAGGTAAATTTTTAATAATAATTTTTTTTTTAAATAAAGAAAAGAAAAAATGAATCACTTCACGTGGGTAAAATTTAAAATAATTTAAAACAACCAAAACATTGTTGCCACATGGAGTTATTCAAATGCTTTGAAGCATTGAAGTTAAAAAATTTCTTTAGGCAGGGAACAATAAAAATAAGGGAACTGAAAGTAGACCTCACGCAGGCTTTCATGCTAGACCTGAAAAATTCTTTAACGCTAATTTTTTGTTCGTGTAAAAACTATTGTTTATATTGAAACATAAGCTTAGTTACTCTCGTTACTCTGTCCAAAAGTTAAATTCTCAAAATAATCAAATTTTAAAATGAATATTATTTTGTAAAAAGGTATTGAAAAAAATTAATCTTTCAATTAAATTCTGATTAATAAGTGACGTGCAAAAAAATAAAAATTATCTAAGATACTATTAAACACAGGGTATCAGATGTCTCTGAATTAAATATAAATTTTATTCGCAATGTCAGCAGGGACATCGGCAAATGCAGCATCAAAGCCCATAATAAACAGGACACAAAGTAAAAAAATTTTTATAATTTTTTTTAATTTTTAACAAGCTTTATTGATTTAATTTTTAAAAAATGAGCCTTATGCTCTCTGCGATAAGAAAAACACGTTGAACTGAAATTCAAAAAATATTTTAGATTTCCAAATTTCCGAAAATTCTCGGAGGGAAAAAAATTCTAAATTTCTTTAACATGTTGTTTTATTGTGGAGGACATGAGACTAATTTTCTAAATATAAATCAATAAATTTTGTTAAAAATCAAAAAAACTGATTTAAAAATTTTTTTGGTTCTGTTTTCCCTTAAAAAATGCGTTATTATACCCGCCGGAACAGATGTAAGACTGGGGGTTTGCATACCTTTGGTTTTCGGGATCGCTGATCCTTGAAAATATGTTAATCACTCCTAAAAATAAATGAAAAAATTACCCCATTTTGGGGATTTTGTAGACTACAATAGAATGCTCATAAATGTTAATAATTTTCATACTACTGACAAAACATTTTGTAATTAACCAATTAAATATATTTTTATTTATTTAGGGATCAACCAGGTGGTGAAAACTACCTTTAAATTGGCATTATGTGAAAAAATCTGAAAACAAATTTTTTTGCGAGTTTTTTATTTGCTAAATACGAGGCTAAATATTATATACAAAAGTTCAAGCTAAACAAAAAAAATTTTTTAACCCTTCCAAGGATTAAAACACCCTTTGCCACCCTTAAAATTCCTTAATTCTTTGGCCTTTAATAAAAATGTTTTATTTTATGTTTTTGGGGTCACTAATTCCGAAAATTAGGGTCCCCAAGCTTCAAAATCATGAAAACACTCCCAACAATAGAAAAACGAGAAAAACTACCCTTTATAGGAATTTTTTGCACTCATCTCAATTACAAGTAACAATTTTTTTAAATAAATTTTTTTAATTTATTTTACATATCTTTGATGAATATTTTACGTACCCAGGGTTTAACTAGGAGGTGAAAAGAATGATACTCAATTAAAATTATTATAATTGTGTTCAAAATAAAATAATTGTTTATTTTTAATAGAATATATGTATAGGTTTAAACAATTATTAATTTTTTTAATTTTGCCGCTTCTCAAATTTCCAATTTACTATACATACCTCAAAATTAAGTTGTTAAAAAGTTTTGAAATATTGTCGTATATTAGAAATTTTACAAAAATTTTACTTTGTCATGTAACGAGTCATGTAATAAAAACGAAATACGAATTATAATGAAAAGTGCAATTTCAAAGTATACTTTTTTCCCCACAATTTGAAAAACGATTGAACAAATTCAAAAATTTTATTTAATTTAAAAATTACAACAGATAAAATATTTAGCATTAAACGAACATTCTAATTATGATAATTACTGTAAAACTTCTAACATTATTTTTTACTTTCTTAGGAAGTTGCATAACAAGTTTCATCGAGAAAAACAAATTATTCATTATCAGCTATTAGATTACGTACTCAAAGAAGAGTAAGAAAACAAAAACTTTGCAAAATGGATAACGAAAGCAGAAAATCTTTAACTTATAAATGCGAAGAATGTGATAAGGATTTTGCCACGTTACAACGTTTAGAAGTACATTTAAGGACTCATACAGGAGAAAAACCTTATAAATGTGATGAATGTGAAAAAGCTTTCAGGGAGTCAAGTAATATTACAAAACATAAAATAATACATACAGGAGAAAAACCTTTCAAATGCCAAGAATGTGGACAAAGTTTTTCTCAATCTAGTTCTCTTACAGTTCATAAAAGAAGGCATAATGATGAAAGGCCTTACGAGTGTAAGGAATGCGTAAAAACTTTTAAGGCAACAAGTGATTTAGCAAGACATAAAAGAATACACACAGGAGAAAAACCTTATGATTGTGATATTTGTGAAAAGGCTTTCAGGCGGTCAAGTCATCTTGAACAACATAAAAGAATTCATACAGGAGAAAAACCATATAAATGTAAAGAATGTGCAAAAAGTTTTAGAACAACTAGTTGTTTAAAATCGCATAAAAGACAACATACCGGCGAAAAACCATTCAAATGTGAAAAGTGTGAAAAATCTTTTACACAATCAACTGCTTTAACTACCCATAAAAGAACGCACACTGGTGAAAAACCTTACAAATGTGATAAATGTAATAAATCTTTTACAAGTTCAAGTGGTTTAGAAATGCACAAAAGAACACACACATGTGAAAAACCTTTCAAATGTCAAGAATGTGGAAAAAGTTTCGCTTTTTCCAATTATCTTACGATTCATACAAGATGGCATAATGAAGAAAGGCCGCATGAATGCAAAATTTGCGGAAAGTCATTCTTTTCATCAAGTACTCTGAGTAACCATAAAAAAATACATGCAAAAGAAAAAGCTTTTGATCGTAATGTAAAGGAAAGGCCTTTTAAGTGCAAATGTGGAAAAAGTTTTCATGAATTAATTGATCTAACTAATCATGAAAGAAAGCATACGGGGGAAAAGCCATACATATGCGAATTATGTAAAAAATGTTTTTTGGTCAAGCCAAGTCTTAAAATACACATAATGAATAATCATACTGGTGAAAAACCTTACAAATGCAAGGAATGCGGTAAAAGTTTTTCCCTTTTTTTAACTCTTAAAAACCACAGTCGATCACATACAGGTGAAAAACCTTTTAAATGTGAAAGTTGTGGAAAAGCTTTCAGTTTTTTAGGTAATTTAAAAAATCATGAAAGAACACATACTGGTGAAAAACCTTACGAGTGTAAAAATTGTGGAAAAGCTTTTAGTGCCTTAGGTAGTTTAATGAGTCATGAAATAATACATACTGGAGAAAAACCTTTTAAGTGCAAAAGTTGTGGAAAATCTTTTAGCCAATCAAGTTATTTAAAAGCTCATCAAAATACGCATACTGGTGAAAAACCTTTCAAGTGTGAAAGTTGTGAAAAAGCTTTCAGACAATTAGGACATTTAAAAAATCATAAATGTTATTTTTAGGCATTAAAAATAAATATCCGTGACAAAGCGCAGTCTTTGCTTGGCGCTTTACCGCGGGCCTCTAGCCTTTCTATGCCTTTTTGACAGCCTTGCCACGGGCTTGCCGCGCGCAGTCTTGCTTTGCGAGGCTTATTCTAAACTTTGACTTTTGCTCCTTTGCCACGTCGAGTACTTATATTTTTTCGTTTAAGGAACGTGGCCCTCAAAAGGGCCGATTGGTAAAATCCTCCCTTGCCACGTCTCATAATTGTTGCGCGCGCTCCAATCAGTGAAAGAGCTCGAAGTCAGCGAAGGCCTATAAGTATAACCGCGAATCTGGCCAATGCAGCATTTGCTGTCCTGACTTCAGCCTTCACGCACGCGGCTACCTTGACACCTTCGCTATGCTGTGGATGAGATTGTTTGCTGGTTTGATTGTTGCTGATGTGCTTGGTGCACTTGGAGGAGTCCATGTCTTTCGGACGTTAAATCCTCATTGAAGCAGCTCGTAAGCTGTAATTGTTTGAATCGCTTATACTGGTGAAAAACCTTACAAGTGCAAAAATTGCGGAAAAGCTTTTAGTTTATTAGGTAATTTAAAGAGTCATGAAAGAACACATACTGGTGAGAAGCTTTTTAAGTGTCAAATATGTGGCAAAGCTTTTAGTGAGTTAAGTAATTTAAAAGTGCATAAAAAAATTCATTTAAAAGTGAAACGTTATGCATGTGATGAATGTGAAAAAATATTCATAACCAAGAAAAGTCTAATTCAACATTTTAATTTTCACGAAATAGAAAAAAATTATGAGCAAATATTGGAAAGAAAAAAATGTTTTGTTTTATTAAAAAGAATTTGAAAAATATTAATTAAAAAAGTTCAGGTTTAGCACAATAAGTTAATATATTTTTTGATAATTATTTCGCTTTTTAAATAGTAGCTTTCTTTTAATTTCAAAACTTTGAAAAATTTGTTACATAATTTAAAAAAAAAAATAATTAACTCATTAACGACAGGGCGGAGAGTTTTGGAAGTGAGCAAAAATAAATATATTCCCTTATAGATAATTGGCTAAAAAGTTCGTTCTTTAGTAAAATTTCACGCTCTTTCAGAATCTGACATTAGTTTTGACCTATAACCTTTAAATATACCCTGGGGGTGAAAGGGGTGGATCAGGCATTATTAGGAAATGTTTAGAAAAATCAATGAAAAAAGTATCTAATTTTATTGAAAAATGTTTGAAAATAATATTTTTTATGTAAATTTATGTAAATTTTGTATACATTGAGGTCGCATTTATTTTGGCCCTATTTACAACCCTTAAATGGTGGGTAAGGGTGGTAATAATATAGTAAAAATACGGGTTTGGTTGTATTATCACTGGCGTATTGTACTATTAATGTCAGAATCTGAAAGAGCGTTAAATTTTACTATGAGGATGAACTTTTTAGCCAATTATCTATAAGATAAGGGAATATATTTATTTTTCTCACTTCTAAAACTCTGGTGAAAAACCTTTCAAATGTAAAAAGTGTGGAAAGTCTTTTAGTGTCTTAAGTGATTTAAAAAAACATGGAAGAACACATACACGTAAAAAAAATATAAGACAAACTAAACGTATTACGTTACTGAAATATGATTAGTATTGTAAGTTTGTTGAATGGAAAGATTAAACGTTGAATTGTCAAATAAAAACATTAAACCAACAAATACTTTGTTGATTCAAGCAAAATTAAAATTGTTAAGTTAACCACTTAAATCTTTGTTGAATCAACATAGTGTTAGATAAACCAACAACCTACAACATTAATATGATTAATTTTAATAGTTAGGTCAATGCTTTTTCTTTTATATTAAAATATTTATTCATTCTTTCTCTTTCTATCCTATTATGCTCTTCTCTTTCAGTAGCGCGCTTTTGTTTATATTATTATTCAATAAAGAAATGGAATTTCCTAAAAATTTTTAATGATAGTTTTAAGTATGATTTTTAAATATAAATTTCACTGCAGGTATGCATAATTTACTTTTGCTTATATTATTATTCATTATTATTATTATAATAAAGAAATGGGATTTCCTAAAAATTATTTATGATAGTTTTAACTTGTATTTCGCTGGGTATTATAATTTACTCTGCATATAATTTCTAAAATTATTATCTGTAACATATAGTACTTAAAATTTTTTTATTAAATACAACTGTCCTGTTAGCAGAATGGATAATCACGCAGTCTCGGAAGCCGCGGTACTCGAGTTCGATCCCAGTAGCAGTCAAAATTTTTCTTCGGTTTTTTTTAACAGATTTTAAATTAATAAATATTAAATAAATATAAAAAAATAATTATAAAAAAAAAAATAATTAATTTAAAAAAAAAAAAAAAATAAAAAAAAAAATAAAAAAATAATTTTTTTTAAATAAAATTTTCACTCTGTTTGAATCAACTAAGTAACTATGACAATTCAACAAATACTTTGTTGGCATATTTCAACAAAGTTATTTGTCAATACAACTTAGAATTTTTTTCCGTGTACTGGTTAGAAAACCTTACAAATGCGAAAATCGTGGCGAAGCTTTTAGTTTATCAAATAACTTAAAAATATTTATTTAAGAGAGAAACTTTATGCATGTGATAAGTGTAAAAAAATTTTTATAACCAAGAAAAGTCTAATTCAGCATCTAAGTTTTTATGAAGCAGAAAAAATT
This sequence comes from Anagrus nilaparvatae, assembly GCA_022575985.1. Taxonomy (NCBI): domain Eukaryota; kingdom Metazoa; phylum Arthropoda; class Insecta; order Hymenoptera; family Mymaridae; genus Anagrus; species Anagrus nilaparvatae. Next base: position 3,635,747 of record JAKSXM010000246.1, on the reverse strand, counting down.
TATGAGCAAATCTTGGAAAGTTGAAAATGTTTGGTTTTATCAAACAGAGTTTGAAAAATGTTAATGAATACAAGGCCATTTTTAGCACAATAAGATAATGATTATGTTTTCTGATGATGATTTAGCTTTTTAAATTGCAGCAATTTTTTTATTTTATCTAAACTTTGAATTACACTTTGAATAAAATGTACACTAAAAAAAAATCAGTTTGTAGCTAGCAGACTTTTGTATCTCGACAAACTATTGCAAATGACTTAAAAAGTAAAAAAATTTTTTTTTAATGTTTCGGTATTATCAGAAACTATTTGATAAATGAAAAGAAAAAATGTTTTTTTTTTTTTAATTTTCTTTACGTTCAAGTAATTTACAAATTTTTTTTCAGTGTATATTTTGCTTGTTTATGAAATCAGTAAATAAGAATTGCTATAAAAAATTGTAAAAACAAATTTTAAAGCACCAATAAATCCATTTTTATTTAAATTAATGTACGATTTTCAATTTTTTTCTTTTTTAATATTTATTTAAATTTGACTAAAATTTCCGGGATTTAATATTTTTAAATCCATTTTTTTCGGAAATTTTTTATGCATGCGTATATTTATAGATTTACAGAATTTAATATCAGATTTCTAAAAGTAAAAATACAAAAAGTTATTTTAGCAAATTAAATTTCAAGAAAATAAATTTGCATTGATTTTAATACTTAGGCTAATAAATTAGTTGAACAAGAACTTTTAAATTAGAATTTTTTAGGTTAAAAATTTACTTATTTTGGTGTATTTTTCAGAAATTGAAATTATAAAGTAATACGGAAGTTTGCAATTTCGTAATAGCCAAAGGATACTATAAATCTAATTTAAATTTAACGCTTAAAAATGTACCTGAAGTTTAAGCCACCTTGACATAAAATTATACAAGGTGATAAAAAAAGACAAACAGTATTCTGACGGTCACTCCATTGTTAATATCTACGAATTCTCTAATCGTCATTTCGAACCACCTCGTATTTAATATTTTTCAAAGGGAGGGGTTCTAAGGACAGGATGCTAAAGACAGAGTAAATAATAAAAATCTGTTTAGTGTGATCGAAGAATTCTCCTCGTGTGTTATAATTTTATTTTAATTTCAGGATTAAAAATTCTTATAAGCTGATATTAATTTGGAAGCAAGTGAAATAATTGGACACTAAAAAAGGTAAATTTTATAATTTTTTTTTTAAATAAAGAAAAAAAATGAATTACTTCACGTAAATAAAAATTAAAATAATATAAAATAACCAAAACATTGTTGCCACATGGAGTTCTTCAAATGTTTGAAACATTGAAGTTTAAAAATTTCTTTAGGCAGAGAACTGAAACTAGACCTCATGCAGGCCTATACATGCTAGACCTGAAAAATTCTTTAACGATGATTTTTTGTTCGTGTAAGAACTATTGTTGATATTGAAACATAAGCTTATAATCGATTTTTAAAATGGATAATCTTTCAATTAAATACGTGCAAAAAAATAAAAATTATCTAAGATACTAATATATACAGGATATCAGATGCCTCTGAATTCTATATAAATATTATTTGTAAAGTCGGCAAGTTGCTTCAGCATTTATACCCCATTAAACAGGACACAGAGCAAAAAAAAAAAATTTTATTATAATTCGATTTTTAAAAAAATTTATTGATTTAATTTTCAAAAAATGAGCCTCATACCCTCCGCAATAAGAAAAACACGTTGTACTAGTCTGAAAAAAAAATTTTAAATATTATCGACCCTTCGAAAAATATTCTAGATTTCCGAGTTTCCAAATATTCTCGAAGGGATGATAATATTTAAAAATTTTTATAGACTAGTATAACGTGTTTTTTTATTACGAAAGGCATGAAACTCATTTTTTTAAATCAATAAATTTTGTTGAAAATCAAAAAGACTGATTTTAAAATTTTTTTGGTTCCGTGTTCCATTAAAAAATGCGTCATACCGAATTTCGCTGATCCCGAAAAGGTCCGGGACCTTGAAAATATGGGAATCAACTTTAAAAATAAATGAAAAAACTACCTCTTTTTGGGCTTATTTAAGACTACAAAATAATGCTCATAAATGTTATTTCTGACAAAAGATTTTGTAATTAACCAACTAAGTAAAGTTGAATTGACATAATGTAAAAAAATCTGAAAACAAAAAAGAAAACAAGAAAAATACTCAATTAAAAAATTTTTTTCTGTAATTTTCTATAAAAGTATTATTGTTATATTATAATTGTTATAAAATGAAATAATTGTTTATTTTTAATAGAATATATTTGTAGGTTCAAATTCAAACAATCATTAATTTTTGGTTCCTCAATAAAGAGAACCATTGTGATGGGTCAAATTTTGATTTTTTGGCATATAAACACGTTCTGGGACTTCAGGAAAAAAACCGGTTTTAAAAAAAGTCTCTGGGTGTGTGTGTGTTCGATGTATGTATGTATATATGTTGGACTGTTTAACCGGAGATATTTCACTACCATTATGAAATTTAAAAAGTAAAAATAATATTTTATTGACCAGAGACCTAATTTTTTGTTCAAAAATTTTTTCACTAAAAAAGCTCGAGTCTTTTTTTTTTATTTGGATGTAATACCTCATTTATTTACATGAAAGTGCTTATATTTGAACCCGATCAAAACAGTAGGTGGCTTGCCACCTTTATGTCACGCGGCCCGTTGACTTCCCACCTTCGGGCCACCACCGAGCCATGTCACAAAAGAGGGCGCGCCACCATTCTGTTTTGATCGGGAAAGTATGATTTTTACTCGATATCTCGAATTTGATAATTAATTTTTTGACAATTTTTTTTCCAAAATCTTCGTCACAAAAAAATACAAAAAACATCAATTTTTTTTTTCTTTTTGGACGTAGTACCTAATTTATTAAAATTTTTTTCTCAAAATTAAAAAAACAAAAAATTTAAAAAAAATTTTTTTTATGCGTAATACCTCATTTAATTCCATGAAAGTACAAATATCTGAAAATATTGTAACCGGTGTTATTTCACAACTATTATGGAATTAAGATAGAAATGTATGTATGATTGCATGGTTGTAATCGGTGATATCAGTGGCATATTGATGTATTAAGCTCATTGTTTGAGGAACCTTAGTGCCAGCTAGTTGGCAGCGTATTTTCCAATTTACTATACATACCTTAAAATTAAGTTGTTAAAAAGTTTTAAAATATTGTCGTATATTAGAAATTTTACTTTGTCGAGTAATAACAACGAAATACGAAATAAAATGAAAAGTGCAATTTTAAAGTATACTTTTTTCCCCATAATTTGAAAAATGATTGAACAAATTCAAAAATTTTATTTAATTTAAAAATTACAACAGATAAAATATTTGGGTCAATATTTGTGAAGTGTATACAGTTTGGATTTTCGAGTCTCTGAATGTACTCCAAAGTATATTTGGTCGAAAGTATATATAAAAAAAATAATTTTCCCCAATTTTTAGCTTTTTAGATCCAATCCTCTATTTTTTACCGCGATTTTTGTTTTTTTCAATTTTTTGAAATTTTTAATTTTTGAGAAATTCATGTTCATTAATTTTTCTCGCAAACGCGCACTTTACAGTAAAATTTTTTTTCCTTATAGTACCCCATAGGAAATTTCCCGTAGAATTCGATTCTGGGGTCCAATTTTTTTTTTTGAACTGCGCATGCGCGAGAAAATCAACTTTCTTGCTTTGCTTTTTCTAGCTTATATGCGTCAGCTGCAGACAGCTCAATTTTCATCCTGTTGGTCTCAAATTGTGTGTTTTTTCATATACTTTCAGCATATGAAATCATTTTTGTGGGTAAATTTATTTTAAAAGCACCAAAATTGAAAAATAGCGATTTTTAAAATATCATTTTTCACAAATTTTAATTTTCCCGCCAAGTCACGTGACCAAATGAAAATCTGAATAAAAATTCGGATTCAGCGAAAAATTTTACATAAGGATACCAATTTCCGTCTTATTTCATTAAATAGTTTCTAAGATATCCCATTTTAAAGATTAAGATTAAAATTGACTTTTTTTAAAAAACCCTAAAAATGGGACTCTGACTTTAATTATCATATCTGCTAAACAAATAATTATAAAAAGACGAGTAAAATTTTTTTGAAAACTAAGGGCTTGTAAAAAATTTTTGAGGCCTATAGAACTCGTTTCTTTTAAAAATTAGAATTTTGGCAGCAATTTCAAAATTGGTCATTTTTGGGTAAGAATAGGCATTTGGTTTATTGACTATCGCCATGAGAGAATTAACAACAAATAAATGTGGTGTACGGTAAATAAATGTTAATACGTATGCCGAAAAAATGAGACCAATTGGAAGTATTTTGGTTAGCTGGCGAGGTTGCAGCTTTGTATTAAAGATTATGAAAAAAATCCTATTTTATAACATTGTCGTATTTTGTAGCTATTCTATCTTATTTTCAATTTTCCGAATTTTCTAGTCACCTAATGAAAATTTTGACGAAGTTTTCGGATTCCTCGAGAAAATTTTACAAAAGACCCCCTTTTTGGAAAAGTTTTGGATATTTCCGTAACGCTATAGAAATAAAAGAAATAGCAAAATACTAAATAACTACAAAATACGACAATGTTATAAAATAGGATTTTTTTCATAATCTTTAATACAAAGCTTGGTATCATTTTTTCGGTATACGTATCAACATTTATTTACCGTACACCACATTTATTTGTTGTTAATTCTCTCATGGCGATAGTCAATAAACCAAATCCCTATTCTTACCCAAAAATGACCAATTTTGAAATTGCTGCCAAAATTCTAATTTTTAAAAGAAACGAGTTCTATAGGCCTCAAAAATTTTTTACAAGCCTTTAGTTTCCAAAAAAATTTTACTCGTCTTTTTATAATTATTTGTTTAGCAGATATGATAATTAAAGTCAGAGTCCCATTTTTAGGGTTTTTTAAAAAAAGTCAATTTTAATCTTAATCTTTAAAATGGGATATCTTAGAAATTATTTAATGAAATAAGACGAAAATTGGTATCCTTATGTAAAATTTTTCGCTGAATCCGAATTTTTATTCAGATTTTCATTTGGTCACGTGACTTGGCGTGAAAATTAAAATTTGTAAAAAATGATATTTTAAAAATCGCTATTTTTCAATTTTAGTGCTTTTAAAATAAATTTACCCACAAAAATGATTTCATATGCTGAAAGTATATGAAAAAACACACAATTTGAGAATAACAGGATGAATATTGAGCTGTCTGCAGCTGAGGCATATAAGCTAGAAAAAGCAAAGCAAAAAAGTTGATTTTCTCGCGCATGCGCAGTTCAAAAAAAAATTTAGACCCCAGAATCGAATTCTACGGGAAATTTCCTATGGGGTACTATAAGGAAAAAAAATTTTACTGTAAAGTGCGCGTTTGCGAGAAAAATTAATGAACATAAATTTCTCAAAAATTAAAAATTTCAAAAAATTGAAAAAAACAAAAATCGCTGTAAAAAATAGAGGATTGGATCTAAAAAGCTAAAAATTGGGGTAAATTATTTTTTTTATATATACTTTCGACCAAACATACTTTGGAGTACATTTCGAGACCCGACCATGCAAAGTCATATACAGTTCACAAATATTGACCCATTTAACATTAAACGAGCATTCTAATTATGATAATTACTGTCAAACTTGTAACATTTTTTTTCACTTTTTTAGGAAGTTGCATAACAAGTTTCATCGAGAAAAGCAAATTATTCATTATCAACTATTAGGTTACGTAATCAAAAAATAGTAAAAAACAGAAAATTTGCATAAATGGATAACGAAAGTAAAAAATCCTTTAAAACTAAATGCGATGAATGGGATAAGGATTTTGCCACGTTACAACGTTAAGAAGTATATTTAAGGACTCATACAGGAGAAAAATCTTATAAGTGTGATATTTGTGAAAAAGCTTTCAGGCGATCAAATGTGGAAAAAGTTTTCGTGAATCAATTGATCTAATTTATCATGAAAGAAAGCATACGGGGGGAAAACCATAAAATGCGAATTATGTGAAAAATGTTTTTTGGTCAAGCAAAGTCTTAAAATACACATAATGAATAATCATACTGGTGAAAAACTTTACAAATGCAAGGAATGCAAGGAATTAAAAACCACAATCGGTCACATATAGGTGAAAAACCTTTCAAGTGCAAAAATTGTGCAAAATTTTTTAGCCAATCAAGTCATTTAAAAGCTCATCAAAAATCGCATACTGGTGAAAAACCTTTCAAGTGCGAAAATTGTGGAAAAGCTTTTAGCCAATGAAGTAATTTAAAAAGTCATGAAATGACACATACTGGGGAAAAACCTTTCAAATGCGAAAGTTGTGGAAAAGCTTTTAGTTTCTTAAGTAATTTTAAAAGCCATGAAAGAACACATACTGGTGAAAAACCTTTCAAGTGCAAAGAATGTGGAAAAGCTTTTATCGATTCCAGTAAATTGAAAAGACATGGAAGAACGCATAATGGTGAAAAACTATTCAAGTGTAAAAATTGTGAAAAAGCTTTCAGAGAATTAGATCACTTAAAAAGTCATGAAAGAACACATACTGGGGAAAAACCTTTTAAGTGTCAAGAATGTGGAAAAGCTTTTAGTTTTTTAGGTAAATTGAAAAGACATGGAAGAACACATACTAGTGAAAAACCTTTCAAGTGTAAAAATTGTGAAAAAGCTTTCAGAGAATTAGATCATTTAAAAAGTCATGAAAGAACACATACTGGGGAAAAACCTTTCAAGTGCAAAAGTTGTGGAAAAGCTTTTAGTTTATTAGGTAATTTAAAATGTCATGAAAGAACACATACTGGGGAAAAACCTTTCAAATGCGAAAGTTGTGGAAAAGCTTTTAGTTTCTTAAGTAATTTTAAAAGCCATGAAAGAACACATACTGGTGAAAAACCTTTCAAGTGCAAAAATTGTGGAAAATCTTTTAGTCGATTAGGTGATTTAAAAGCTCATGAAAGAACACACACTGGTGAGAAACCTTACAAGTGTAAAAACTGTGGAAAAGCTTTTAGTCAATTATCCAATTTAAAAATTCACGAAATGACCCATACTGGTGAAAAACCTTACAAGTGCAATAATTGTGGAAAATCTTTTCGCCGATCAAGTGAATTAAAAGCTCATGAAAGAACACACGCTGGTGAAAAACCTTACAAGTGTAAAAACTGTGGAAAAGCTTTTAGTCAATTATCCTATTTAAAAATTCACGAAATGACCCATACTGGTGAAAAACCTTACAAGTGCAATAATTGTGGAAAATCTTTTCGCCAATCAAGTGAATTAAAAGTTCATCAAAGAATACATACTGGTGAAAAACCTTTCAAATGCGAAAATTGTGGAAAAGCTTTTAGTGAATCAAGTAGTTTGAAAAGACATGAAAGAACACACGCTGGAGAAAAATCTTTCAAATGCAAAAATTGTAGAAAAGCTTTCAACCGATTAGATTATTTAAAAATTCATGAAAGAACACATACTGGGGAAAAACCTTTCAAATGCGAAAATTGTGGAAAATCTTTTAGCCAATTAGGTTCTTTAAAAAGACATGAAATTACACATAGTGGGGAGAAACCTTACAAGTGCAAAAATTGCGGAAAAGCTTTTACTCGCTTAGATAAATTAAAGAGTCATGAAAGAACACATACTAGTGAGAAACTTTTTAAGTGTCAAGTATGCGGCAAAACTTTTAATGTTTTAATGAATTTAGAAAAGCACAAAATAATTCATTTTAAAGAGAAGCATTATGCATGTGATGAGTGTGAAAAAATATTCATAACGAAGAAAAATCTAATTCAGCATTTTAAATTTCACGAAATAGAAAGAAATTATGAGCAAATATTGGAAAGAAAAAAATGTTTTGTTTTATTAAACAGAATTTGAAAAATATTAATTAAAAAAGTTAAGGTTTAGAGCAATAAGTTAATATAATTTCTGATGATCATTTCGCATTTTAGATATAGTACCTTCTTTGAATTTTGAAACTTTGAAAAATTTGTTACATTATTTTAAAAAAAATTAATGAACCCTATTTGATTACAAAATTAATTAATTACAATTGTATAAAAATTGTACTAAATAAATAAATTTTTGTTTTCATAAAATTACAGATTTTAATTTTACTGTTTTTAATATTTTATAAAATAGAAACCATAAGTAGCCTTCAAGGTCTCTTTGTAACTTAATTATATTTAATTTATTTTCTATTAATTAATATTTTATGTGATTTTTTTTAAAAAAGCAATTAAATATTTTTTATCGAACTTCTGAGTATTTAGACCTGGTGAAGAAGATTTTTGATATTTTTAGTGTTTCCTGTCATTAATTGATATAAAATAATTTTTTATGTTTATTACTTTATTACTCCACATAGACTTAAATTTACAGAAACTCAAAAGTCGCCTAGTGTAGCCGGAAGAATCATAAAAAAAAAATGAAATAATAAACCCGTCCCAATAGCGAATATTACACCATGATGATAACGAATAATAGATGGCAGGTTTTTCGTTAATGGCACAAAAAAATTAATTCTCTACAGGTTTATTTTTATCGATTTTACGTTCTTTTAAACCTATGTGGAGAGAGGGCTTTAGAAGGATAAGTTTTTTTTTACAATAGTATTAGAAAAAATTTTTTCGAAACTAAGAATTTAAAATTATTTTTTACTATAAATATTAGTTTTTTAAAACCTAAATCAACAGTAAACATAGAGATTGTAACAATATAGTGATTATATATTAAGTTAAATGCGATTTTTTTGAAATTTTGATAATCCGGAAACTCCCATGTCCCGACGATTCCAGATAATTGGAATTGTGTTAACTACAAATTTTTCAAAAATTTTGTTAATCTTAAATATGCATCAGTTTAAAGCTTAAAAAGTATTTGAGTTCTAATCCCTTTTTAATAACATGAAAGGTAGGCGCGAAAATGTCTAAGGCTGATTCCAGACGGAGCGCTTAGGCTGCTTCCACACGGAGCGCTTTAAACACAAAGTTTTCTCAAACCTGTGTTTAAAATACATTGCGTAGTATATACAGAGTATTCAGAAATTCGTGCGCATGGAGCTAAGCTGTTCCAAAAATCGTGCGCACGGCGCGACAAAGTTACCCTAAACCAAGTTTAGTTTTGTGTAACAAGGAAGCAATTAACACATATTAGCCTCAAATGACAAGTCTTATAACTCCAATTTGCCAAAAAGAAAATATAACAATAAATTTAAGCAAGAAAGTCTAGTATTTTTAGTTTTCTTTTTGGCAAATTGGAGTTATAAGACTTGTCATTTGAGGCTAATATGTGTTAATTGCTTCCTTGTTACACAAAACTAAACTTGGTTTAGGGTAACTTTGTCGCGCCGTACGCACGATTTTTGGAACACCTTAGCTCCGTGCGCACGAATTTCTGAATACTCTGTATATACTACGCAATGTATTTTAAACACAGGTTTGAGATAACTTTGTGTTTAAAGCGCTCCGTGTGGAAGCAGGCTTAAGGATGATCTTGACACCTGCAAGTTTTCAGTTATTTAGGCTCAAAGATTATTTTTATGCTTGTTTTTATGAGTTAAACAAATTTTAATGATGGTTTTTCCATGGAGGTGTAATTCAAATATAATTTTAGACCTCGAAATCGAATCCCCACAATGGATTCCGACAAGGATATTTTATATTATAAAACAAGAAGCAAATATAAGAAAATTTTGAACTAAATTAGAGAAAAAGAGCCGAAAATAAAGAAAGACTGTCTTGAAAACTGAATATTGACGGAAAGGCTAATTTTAGTTACTTTAAATTTTTTGTATAAATCTATATTTAGTTATTTATATACAAACTCAACTTCGCCTCGGATTGCAATTTACGTGCGATCAGGGCCATTTTTTATTTTTGAGGCCTCGGATAAAAATATACTATTTGCAGTTAAGTATTTTGTTCATTAATTTTAAAATTGAATCTTTTTTCTCAATTCTGAAGTTAAAATACCGTTGCATAGAGGATTGCTAATGGTGGTCAAAATATTAGAATTTATACGTTAGTAAATTCTCTGGGCTAAAAAAATTAATTTTAATTTAAAAATTTATATATTTTTGCATATTTTTTAGAAATTATTTTAGCAAAATTTCCGATAAATTTTAGCAAAAATGACGTTCAAAACGTTAAAGTTGTATGAGAGATGTTAGAAATCTTATTTAAATTTAGCGCTTAAAATTAAAAGATTGACTGAAACACAGCAGACTATTAGAAACACGAAAGGAATCTTGGTGGGGTGATATTTTTTTTCAGAGTACGGGATTTCTTAGAAAAACTGGTATGTGTTTGATAAACTAGGAATGCTTTAACGGTATTTTATTGAAATACAAAAGTCTTTTCAGTATAAGCGTAGAATCTGTTCTATTAGCACGTGTCCTAAAAGTTTATCTTAAAATTTTTCTAAAAGATATTTAATAAAAAAGCAAATATAATAATTAAGTGCAAAATATTTATCAAATATTATTTTTGTAATTAGATAAATAAAAAAAATAAAAATTCATTAGATAACGAGGATAAAATTCTTTGAGTATTTATAATTAGAATTAGCCGAATTACTATGTCTTAAAATTTTATTTTGGTTCATAATTTTTAAAATAGAAATTAAATTCTAAATTATTAAAAAGGTATTTAACATTTTAATAAATATTTTACTTATTCAGTTAATTACACCCTAAAATTATCTTAAATATTAGATATGCAGTGAAATCTGAATATTTTGGAAAAATAAGCTTCCCAACGATTGATGTTTAAGCTTGTGTTTAAGTATACCATATTGCAACCATTAGAAGTCCTGATGCTAAACGAATAAAGAATTAACAAATTAATAAAATTAGCTCTGAAAAATTGCTATTATTTTAGCTCACAGATTTAAGGAATCTTATTAGTCAGGTAATGAAAGTTTTGCTTATTCCTTTTTTGTGTAAGAAAAAATTGGACAGATTCAAAAATTTTAAATAATTTTAAAGTTACAAAAAAGCGAGCAAAAAAGTTTATTTATTTAACGTTATCTGATTATTCCTCTTTTAATTTCGCGAGAAAATTCATAACATTATTTTGTTTATTTTTTTAGGAAGTTCCTTCATATTTGTATAAATAAAAAAGCAAAATACGCTATTTAGAGATTTGCGCAAACATGAAATTTTTAAGAATCAAGAAAAGATCAGCAGAGTCTAAAATCCATTTGCAGCAAACCATAATTGAAACTAGCATATTAAAAAAAAAAAAATAAACAAATAAGAAAACCAGCACAAATGAATAGGAAAAGCAGAAAATTTTCTAAAGCGTATAAATGCGAAAAATGTGATAAAGATTTCACTACGTCACACAGTTTAGAGATGCACTTCAGGATTCATACAGGCGAAAAACCTTATAAATGTCGAGAATGTGGAAAATCTTTTAACCGATTAGATCATTTAAAAATTCATGAAAGAACACATACTGGTGAAAAGCCTTTTAAGTGTCAAGAATGTGGAAAAGCTTTTAGTCAATCAATCAGCTTAAAAACTCATCAAAGAACACATACTGGGGAAAAACCTTTCAAGTGTCAAGAATGTGGACAAAATTTTAGCGAATCAAGAAAATTGAAAAGACATGTAATAACACATACCGGTGAAAAACCTTACAAGTGTAAAAATTGTGGAAAATCTTTTAGTGTATTAGGTAGTTTAAAAAGGCATGAAAGAACGCATACTGGGGAAAAACCTTTCAAATGCGAAAGTTGTGGAAATGCTTTCAGCCGATTAGATCATTTAAAAAGTCATAAAAGAACTCATACTGGAGAAAAACCTTTTAAGTGTCAAGTATGTGGAAAAGCTTTTAGTGATTTAAGTAATTTAATAGTTCATAAAAGAACGCATACTGGTGAAAAACCTTTCAAGTGCAAAAATTGTGGAAAAGCTTTTAGTCACTCAAGTGATTTAAAAGCTCATGGAAGAACACATACTGGTGAAAAACCTTTTAAGTGTCAAGAATGTGGAAAAGCTTTTAGTATTTTAGGTAATTTAAAAACTCATGAAATGACACATACTGGGGAAAAACCTTTCAAATGCAAAAATTGCGGAAAAGCTTTTAGCCAAGTAGATCAATTAAAAAATCATCAAAGAACACATACTGGGGAAAAACCTTATAAGTGCGGTAATTGTGGAAAAGCTTTTAGCCAACTAAATCATTTAAAAAGTCATGAAAAAATACATACTGGTGAAAAACCTTTTAAGTGTAAAAATTGTGGAAAAGATTTTAGGTTTTTAGGTAATTTTCAAAGGCATGAAAGAACACATACTGGTGACAAACCGTTTAAGTGCGAAGAATGTGGAAAAGCATTTAGCGAATTAGGTGATTTAAAAAAACATGAAAGAATTCATACTGGGAAAAACCATTCAAGTGCAATAGTTGTGGAAAGTCTTTTAGTCAATCAAGTAGTCTAAAAAGTCATGAAAGAACACATACTGGTGAAAAACCTTAAAAGTGTGAAAATTGTGGAAAAGCTTTTATTGGAGTAACTGATTTAAAAAGGCATCAAAGAGAACATACTGAGGATAAACTTTTCAAGAGTAAAATTCGTGGAAAAGATTTTACTTATACGCATCAATTTAGCGGGCATACAAAAATTCATTTAACAAGTAAAAAATATTCGTGTGACAAGTGTTAAAAAAAGTTTACAGCAAAGAATAGTCTGATTCAACATCTTGACTACCACGAAAAGGAAAAAAAGCCCAAAAAAAGTATAAGCTAATATTGGGAAATGAAAAATGCTTTGTTTTATTAAAAAAAATTGAAGGAACTATATATGATGAAAAATAAGAGATTACTTTAGCGCATAAAGTTCATGTTTTTATTATTATTATTATTACACGCTATTATTTAACTTGACTTGTCTGTAACTTCGAAAAATATAAATTGATTTTTCAAACACTTCTGGTCAAGTTTTTTGTTTTTTGATTGTAGATTCTTTTTAGTCTTCAATGACAATCAATAATAATAACAACAAAAAAATTGTTTATAACAATTTTTATGTTTTCAATTATCCGGCATTCAATGAACCGGAAAATTTGATAATCCGGCACTTTTTTGGATCAAGCTAATATGTATTTTTTTTAAATTTGCTTTTTATTTTTGTATGTATAGAAAAAAAAATTTTTTATAAATATATATTTCCGCGATATTTCCGTTCCGTAAATAGAATAAAATAAAATGACATATAAAATAGAAACCATAGGTAGTCTTCAAGGTCTCTTTTTAACTTAATTATATTTAATATGTAGTGTTAATTAATATTTTATGAGATTTTTTTTTAAACATGTGTCATAGTTGCTTGAATCTCTATACTTTTTAAAAAAGCAGTGAAATATTTTTTATTGAACTTCTGAGTATACAAATGAGAGAAATTAGACCTGTTGAAGAAGATTTTGGATAATTTTAGTGTTTCTTGTTATTAATTGATATAAGAAAAATTTTTATGTTTATTACCCTATCAAAATAACAGCTTCGATCATACCTACGTTTTTTGACCTCTTAAGCCCTCTCTCCACATAGACTTAAATTTACTAAAACTCAAAAGTCGCCTAGTGTAGCCGGAAGAATCATGAAAGAAAAGAGAAATAATGAACCCGTCCCAATAGCGAATATTACACCATCTCTTATGCTAACGAATAATAGATGGCAGGTTTTTCGTTAATGCCACACAAAAATTGATTTTTTACAGGTTTATTTTTATCGGTTTTACGTTATTTTAGTGGAGAGAGTAGAGGGCTTTAGAAGGATAAGTTTTTTTTTACAATAGTAATAGAAAAAATTTTTACTCGCCTGCGGCTCGTGTGTGCACCTCGTCATTGCACATCTCGTGCCACTATCTCCAACCTGCTTTGAAATAGCTTATTTTCTCCCCTTGTATAACAATCTACTATTTCGAAACTTAGAATTTAAAATTATTTTTTAGTATAAATTATTAGTTTTTTAAAACCTAAATCAACAGTTAACATAGAGTTTGTAACAATATAGTGATTATATATTAAGTTTAATGCGAGTTTTTTGAACATTTGATAATCCGGCATATTTGATTATCCGGCAACTCCCATGTCCCGACGATACCGGATAGTTGGAACTCTGCTAACTACAAATTTTTCAAAAATTTCGTTAATCTTAAATATGCATCAGTTTAAAGCTTAAAAAGTATTTGAGTTCTAATCCCTTTTTAATAACATGAAAGGTAGGCGCGAAAATGTCTACACTGAAAAAAAATTCCGGTTGCGGCAACCGGAATTCCAGCTTTGAAAAATGGATTTTTTTTTACGTAAAAGACACAATATAAAACAATTCTATCCATAAAAATAGATGTTTCAAGAAAAATAATTTAAATTTTGTATACCTACTTTTTAAAAGTTGTTTAAATTTATATTGTTTATTACACATTATTTATTTAAACTATATATATATAAACTATATAAACTATTTATATAAACTATTGGACTAAAAAATTTTTTAAATTATAATAGTATATTGACACTATTATTATTATTATTATTATAGCATTTATTTTGTCTGAGCAAAAATATAGTTTTTACTCTTGTTTTTACATAGTCAATTATAATTAATTTAATATTTAAATAAAAATAAAATAAAATCTTTTAATAAATTAAAATTAGTCAAATTATTACGCACACGCTTCTGAGAGTTGTCATTGTAATAATCTTTCATTCTATCGATCATAATTAAACATTTTCCACTAGTTTTTACTACTTTGAATCCATTTTTTACATTTTTTACATCAAAAATATTATCAATCGTATAAATTAGCTTTTAAGGATGCCAAAATAACTATTTTTCATTACACGCTGCAAAAAAAGTCTACTTTCTTACTTTCGGGCGATCTTTTTTTCGCTCTTAATGAAAAACTATGTGTTGAACACGGGAAAAAATGTAGGAAATTTTACTTTCAATGCTGTCTGCACTCGTTCGCTACGCTCACTCGTTCATACAACTGCATTGAAAGCCAAATCCTACTTTTTTTCCCTTGTTAAACAAATAGATATTTTTCCTGACTAATTTAAATTTATTATATTTAAGTCTTGAACCTCACTTGAACCAAAGTAAAATATATTATTTCAACATTAAAAATTGATTCAGACCTTTAGTTATTATCTTTAGTTAATTTAAACTGACGTATTTTTTCTGAAACTCCCGAATTTTCCTATTAAATAAAAAAAAGGATTTAAGAGTTATTATGAGTATCTTTTTCTGAACCATAAAGTTTCTTAAAATATTTGATTTTCTCAAAATTTGTTTTTGTCTCAGAAAAAATTGCTTAAAAATACTCAAAAGTTCAGTATTATTTAATAGGTCTTTTAGGGGAAATAGGAAATAGGTTAGTTTAACTTATTTCTGGGCTATCACAAGGTTTTAAACAATTTTTTGTGAAAAACGACAAAATTCGATTTTTCTCATGTAAGACGTGGTCGAATTTCTGGGAAAAAAATATACAAGATCCTCTTGTAAGTAATATTCAGAAAAACATATCTTGAAAACTAATAACCTTTTATAATGGAATCCCTTAAAATTGGGACCCCAAAACACGACAAAAATTGATTTTTCTCATACAAGAGGTGGTCAAAAGCGAAAATAAATGGTTTCATCGGATTTCTGGGGAAAAAATACATAAGTCCCTTTAGTAAATAATATTCAGAAAAATTTATTTTGTAAACTAATAAAATTTTGTGATTGGTTTCCTTAAAATTGAGACCCTAAAACACGACAAAAATCTATTTTTCTCATATAAGACATGTTCAAAAGCTAAAATAAATAGTTTCATCGGATTTCTGGGGAAAAAATATACAAGGCCCTCTTGTAAATATTATACAGAAAAGTTTATTCAGAAAACTACACAACTTTTAAAATTGTTCCCCTTGAATTTTAGACCATAAAAAGTAACGAAAATCGATTTTTATCCTATAAAATGTGGTCAAAAGCTAAAATAAATGGTTTTATCGGATTCCTGGAGAAAAAATACTAAAGTATCTCAATTGGAACATAATTTTAAACGTAATTTTAATCCATTGGAAAAACTGAAAGTTTTAAGAAAATCCCAATTTTAAGGAGACCAAAAAAAACTTTCGAGAGCTATCGTGGGCTCAAAAATTGATGTTTTGATCTAAATCCAACGAGAAAAGTATCATTTTTTTTACTTATATTTTCGAGTTTTGCAGGCTCGTTAGGAATCCCGGATACTTCGAAAAAAAAAACCAGTCTTATAAAAAAATTCAAATCATCATTATTCAAATTATGAAAATATTGACAGAAAACGCTTAAAGTAGCTGGATAGAAGGTCCGGATAGAAAATTCGTAGACATTTTTTGGTGTAGAAAAGACCCCAACATACAGTTTTTTTTGTCATTTTGATTGCATAATAAAACGCTTCCAGGTCACCGTATTAGAAGACCCTGGTATAAATTAAATTACAAAATTTCTGAGGATTAAGTAGGATATTTATCTATACAATATTTGCTAACAATCAGATTTAAATAAAAATATTCAAATATTAGTTTAAAGAAATAATGCGTAATAAATATTATTAACATTAATAATTAATTAATAACTTTTAAAAAGTATAAAAAATTTAATTTATTCTTCTTAAAACATCTTTTTTTACAGATAGAATTGTTTTATATTAAGTCTTTGACGTAAAAAAAAATTTATTTTTAAAGCTGGAATTCCGGTTGCCGCAACCGGAATTTTTTTTCAGTGTAAGGCTGATTCCAGACGGAGCGCTTAACTTCGAAATTATCTCAAACCTGTGATTAAAAATACTTAACTAAAGATTTAACGGTAACTGTAAGTTGAAAGCACTCCGTCTGGAACCAGCCTAATACAATAAATGTTGGTTATCTGCTGGTTGATGGAAACTCGATATAACGATATTTGGTTTAACGTCATACTAAAGTCAAATTTGTCGGTAAAATTTTTAAAAATGCACTTTTACTTTTCTACACTTTAGAAAATAAAAAAAAAATATTTCAGGCTTTTTATTTCAAGCTTTAAAGTATAATTTTTGCAAGGAAATGAATCAATATGAAGTTGTAAATGTTATTAGTAACGGAATAACTATATTTTATAAATTTAAAACTCAGTCGGTAATCCTATGTTAAATACATAGGGGTTAAGGACCTGGTTAAGGATGATCTTGACACCTGCAAGTTTTCAGATATTTAGGCTCAAAGATTATTTTTATGCTTGTTTTTATGAGTTAAAAAAATTTTCATGATGGTTTTTCTACGGAGGTGTAACTCAAATATAATTTTAGACCTCGAAATCGAATCCCCACAATGAATTCCGACAAGGATATTTTATATTATAAAACAAGAAGCAAATATAAGAAAATTTTGAACTAAATTAGAGAAAAAGAGCCGAAAATAAAGAAAGACTGTCTAGAAAACTGAATATTGACGGAAAGGCTAATTTTAGTTACTCTAAATTTTTTGTATAAATCTATATTTAGTTATTTATAAACAAACTCAACTTCACCTCGGATTGCAATTTACGTGCGATCAGGGCCGTTCTTTATTTTTGCGAACTAGTTTAAAAATATACTATTTTCAGTTAAGTATTTTGTTCATTAATTTTAAAATTGAATCTTTTTTCTCAATTCTGAAGTTAAAATACCGTTGCATAGAGGATTGCTAATGGTGGTCAAAATATTAGAATTTATACGTTAGTAAATTCTCTGGGCTAAAAAAATTAATTTTAATTTAAAAATTTATATATTTTTGCATATTTTTTAGAAATTATTTTAGCAAAATTTCCGATAAATTTTAGCAAAAATGACGTTCAAAACGTTAAAGTTGTATGAGAGATGCTCGGAGAGATGTTAGAAATCTTATTTAAATTTAGCGCTTAAAATTAAAAGATTGGCCGTTTTTCAAAACGATTCTCTGATAAAGAATTAAGTTGGTACTATAGGGGGGAGGTATTATTTTTCATATTTTTAAACGAATTGGAGTATTCGATCAAACTAGGTGTCGCGTCATACGTAATTTTTTTTTAACAAATTGCAATAGAACGATTGCGTATGACGCGACACCTAGTTTGATCGAATACTCAAATTCGTTTAAAAATATGAAAAATAAAACCTCCCCCCTATAGTACCAACTTAATTCTTTATCAGAGAATCGTTTTGAAAAACGGCCATTGACTGAAACACAGCAGACTAAGACTATATTCATAAACGAAAAATTAAAAAAAATTTTTTATCATCAAGTTGGTGGTAATGATGGTAAAATTTAAATAGTGTTCATAAATGGTCACGTGGTTTGAAAACAGATATACTAAAAAATATGTATGCATCTTTCCCATCTTTTCCTACATTTAATTCTATATTTTTAGGCATTGTAAATTATTAATAATTAAACAATTTAATTATATCTTTATTAATAATTTAAAGTTCTAAATTTGATCGTTCAAATAATATTTTTATTCATGCTTTTAACTATATGCAATGAATGATGATTTGTATGGTTATCACTTAACCTAAATATTCCCGTTAGCCAAAAAAAATAACTTATTTTAAATGAAAACTGTAAGATTATAATAAAATTTTCTAATGATAGATAAAGGTGAATTGGGTTTCGGGTTGACCATAATATATTTTGGGATAAGAAACAATATTCATTTCTTTATATATATTTATGAAGCATATAATATCAATACATGCTTCTGCTTTGGCATATTTTTTTATTATATTTTTTTTAGCACGTGACCATTTATGAACACTATTTAAATTTTACCATCATTACCACCAACTTGATGATAAAAAATTTTTTTTAATTTTTCGTTTAAAAAGAAACACGAAAGGAATCTTGGTGGGGTAATATTTTTTGTAAGGGATATGGGATTTCTTAGAAAAACTGGTATGTGTTTGATAAACTGGCAATGCTTTAACGGTATTTTGAAATACAAAAGTCTTTTCAGTATAAGCGTAGAATCTGTTGTATTAGCACGTGTCCTAAAATTTTATCTTAAAATTCTTTTAAAAGATATTTAATTAAAAAGCAAATATAATAGTTAAGTGCAAAATATTTATCAAATATTATTTTGGTAATTAGATAAATAAAAAAAATAAAAATTCATTAGATAATGAGGATAAAATTCTTTGAGTATTTATAATTAGAATTAGCCGAATTACTATGTCTTAAAATTTTATTTTGGTTCATAATTTTTAAAATAGAAATTAAATTCTAAAATATTAAAAAGGTATTTAGCATTTGAAAAAATATTAATCTTTTAATTAATTACACACGAAAACTATGTTACATATTAGATATGCAGTGAAATCTGAATATTTTGAAAAAAGAAGCTTTCCAACGATTGATGTTTAAGCTTGTGTTTAAGTTCCATATTGCAACCGTTAGAAGTCCTGATGCTAAGCGATTAAAGAATTAACAAATTATGAAAAATCGCTATTATTTTAACTCACAGATTCAAGGAATCTTATTAGTCAGGTAATCAAAGTTTTGCTTATTACCTTTTTGTGTAAGAAAAAATTGGACAGATTCAAAAATTTTAAATAATTTTAAAGTTACAAAAAAGTTTATTTATTTTACGTTATCTGATTATTCCTCTTTTAATTTCGCGAGAAAATTCGTAACATTATTTTGTTTATTTTTTAGGAAGTTCCTTCGATATTTGTATAAATAAAAAAGCAAAATACGCTATTTAGAGATTTGCGCAAACATGAAATCAAGAAAAGATCAACAGAGTCAAAAATCCATTTGCTGCGAATCATTAGATAATTAAAACTAGTATATTTAAAAAAAAAATAAACAAATAAGATAACTCGCACAAATGAATAACAAAAGCAGAAAATTTTCTAAAACGTACAAATGCGAAAAATGTTATAAAGATTTTGCTACGTCAAAAAGATTAGAGCTACATTTAAGGATTCATACCGATGAATATAATAAAGCATTTGTAGATACTAGAGGATTTTCATCTCATAAAAGAATTCATGCAGCAGGAGAGAAACCTTTTAGGTGCCAAAATTGTGGAAAAGTTTTTAGTTTATTAGGTAATTTAAAAAGACATGAAAGAACACATACTGGTGAAAAACCTTACAAGTGCAAAAGTTGTGGAAAATCTTTTAGCCAATCAATTCATTTAAAAATTCATGAAAGAACACATACCGGTGAAAAACCTTTTAAATGCAGAATTTGTGAAAAATCTTTTAGCGATCAAAGTAGTTTAAAAAAACATGAAAGAACACATGCTGGTGAAAAACCTTTTAAATGCCAAATTTGTGGAAAAGCTTTTAGTATCTCAAGTAGCTTAAAAATTCATCAAAGAACACATACTGGTGAAAAACCTTTCAAGTGTCAAGAATGTGGACAAAATTTTAGCGAATCAAGAAAATTGAAAAGACATGTAATAACACATACCGGTGAAAAACCTTACAAGTGTAAAAATTGTGGAAAATCTTTTAGTGAATTAGGTACTTTAAAAATGCATGATAAAACGCATACTGGGGAAAAACCTTTCAAATGCGAAAGTTGTGGAAAAGCTTTCAGCCGATTAGATCATTTAAAAAGTCATAAAAGAACACATACCGGGGAGAAACCTTCCAAATGCGACAATTGTGACAAAGCTTTTAGTTGCTTAAGTAATTTAATAGTTCATAAAAGAACGCATACTGGGGAAAAACCTTTCAAGTGCAAAAATTGTGGAAAAGCTTTTAGTCACTCAAGTGATTTAAAAGCTCATGAAAGAACACATACTGGTGAAAAACCTTTTAAGTGTCAAGATTGTGGAAAAGCTTTTAGTTTTTTAGGTAAATTGAAAAGACATGAAAAAACACATACTGGTGAAAAACCTTTCAAGTGTCAAGAATGTGGAAAAGCTTTTAGCGATTCTAGTAGCTTAAAAAGTCATGAAAGAACACATACTGGTGAAAAACCTTACAAATGCCAAAATTGTGGAAAATCTTTTAGCGTTTTAACTAATTTAAAAAAACATGAAAGAACACATACTGGTGAAAAACCTTTTAAGTGCAAAAGTTGTGGAAAATCTTTTAACAAATTAAGTAATTTAGAAAGTCATCAAAGAACACATACTGGTGAAAAACCTTTCAAATGTGAAAAGTGTGGAAAGTCTTTTAATTACTCAAGTAATTTAAAAGTTCACGAAAGAACACATACTGGTGAAAAACCTTTCAAGTGCAAAAATTGTGGAAAATCTTTTAGCCAATTAAGTTATTTAAAAAGTCATCAAAGAACACATACTGGTGAAAAACCTTTCAAATGTGAAAAGTGTGGAAAGTCTTTTAATTACTCAAGTAATTTAAAAGTTCACGAAAGAACACATACTGGTGAAAAACCTTTCAAGTGCAAAAATTGTGGAAAATCTTTTAGACAATCAAGTTATTTAAAAGCTCATCAAAGAACACATACTGGAGAAAAACCTTTCAAGTGCAGGAGTTGCGGAAAAGCTTTTAATGTCTCAAGTAATTTAAAAGTTCACGAAAGAACACATACTGGTGAAAAACCTTTCAAATGTGAAAAGTGTGGAAAAGCTTTTATTGGAGTAACTGATTTAAAAAGGCATCAAAGAACACATACTGAGGAAAAACCGAGGGAAAAACTTTTTAAAAGTAAAATTTGTGGAAAAGTTTTTACTTATTCCCATCATTTTAGCGGGCATACAAAAATTCTTTTAAAAAGTAAAAAATTTTCGTGTGACAAGTGTCAAAAAAAGTTTACAGCAAAGAAAAGTCTGATTCAACATCTTTACTACCACGAAAAGGAAAAAAAGTATAAGCAAATATTGGGAAACAAAAAATGCTTTGTTTTATTAAAAAAATTGAAGGAATCTATTTATGATGAAAAATAAGAGATTACTTTAGCGCATAAAGTTCGTGTTTTTATTATTATTATTATTATTATTATTATTAATTAAAAAAATTATTTTTTAATTTTTAGTACATTTAAATAAAAGCGTTTTTTAAAAAGATTTTTTTTATTTATTTATTTTTTTAATTCTTTTCGCTCCTTTTATTTTTTTATTCTCAATTTATGCATGTATTTACTCATTCAAAAAATCAATGGATTTTGCTTAATTATTATATTAATTAATGAGATGCTATTACAAATTGTGAAGCGCAAAAATAATTAAATTTTTATTTAAATTAACGATTTTTAATTTTTTTATTAATTAACTTAATCTATTTTTTTTTTGTTTAACATTTAAGGGGGGAAGGCTATGAAATCCTGTATGAAATGCTATGTTTTTTCAGATATGGTTTTTTTTTATGAAGGAGTTGAAATAAATGAATAAAATTTTAGGAGAATATTTTTTATTTATTAAAATTGAAAATTCTAAATTTTGGAGAAAAAAATTTTCCAAGATGGCGGAGTTACAGCTGTTAAAAGTCGGCGTGTCTTAAAATCTGCGCGACATCTGGAGCACCCAATATAAGTACGAAAAAAAAGAAAAAAAAATGATATTAAAATACGTGTATTTTCTAGATGAACCTAAAAAAAAAAATAATTTTGAAAAAGTGGGAACGTTTTTTGAAAAATTGACCATTTTTTCGGACTTTAAAATAGGACAAAAAGTGCCTGGAACTTAAAATATTTTACAACACGTGGGTTCATCTAAGCCAAAATAAGTATATAAAGTTGCAAAAAAAATTTCAGGCAGATCGGATTAGCCGTTTTTGAGTAATGCGTCACACCAATTCAAAAAATTAGAAAAAGCGCGTCGCGGGACGCCCTATAGAAGTGAAAACTGAAAGACTGAAAATTTTTGTGGTCCAACAAGGTCAAAAAAAATTTTTTATTATAAATTTTATAATTGGACGTAACAAATATTAAAACTATTTTATTATTAAACGTGTTTTTATGCGCAGCATTTCAATTAAAACAAACCACATTTATTTTGTCTTTATCTATGTTTATAGAGAAAACGAAGATATAATAGCGCTTTCTCTTTTCATAACGAACATCAAACGTAACATCTGCCGTTGCCTATTTCATAAAATCACTCCTAGTATATTAAAAATTTTTTTCGACAACGATGCTATGGAAGTTTTCACTTCAAAAATTAGTTTTGAACAGTATGACTCGCGACTACTCTCGTGAAGTAGCTATAACATCAAAAGTAGTGAAGATAAATATTTAAAAATTTTTTTCATACTTTTGAGATCTTATACTAACTTTTTAAAAAACAAAATTTTTTTTTGATTTTGGATTTCATTTTCATAGCCTTCCCTCCTTAATTTAGTTTTAATTGTGTTATTGGAACAAACGGCTACAATTCAATGGTCAAACCTAAAAACCTGGATTTCTGAGAAACAGATTCATAAATAAATTTCGTAGCATGACCATGCAAGCATTTCATGTAAATTTTTCTCATTTTATAAAGAATTAATTCTCATATTTTATCAAGTCTGACTGGTACTTAAGAATTTTAATGTTCCTGTTTTTCAACCTTTCAAGTTTTTATTATTCTACATCGAAAAATTCTTATGATTGATTTTCGGGGTTCTGAAAACATTTGTCTTTTTTTTTAAATAGAGCATCTGATAAAAAATGTATTTACGTGTATATACAAATAAAAAAGATAAAAAAGTATGTTCATTTTTTTTTTTACTACAAATGCATTTTATACATTCATCACCCTAACTGGTAATCCGATTTAATGTAATAGAGGGTTACAGTTCTTTATTTTTTATTTAAATTTTTAATTATTTATTTAAAGTCTTAAATATTAATATATTTTAATTAAATTACTTCTCCCCAGTTACTTTAAGGCCCCCTTTTCAAAAATTAAAATTCGTAATGCACTTTTTTTTTCTTTCATTTTCTTGCTTAAAAACATTTGAAGAATGTATAAAAAAATTTTCAAGCAAAACAAAATATATGTTTTTGAGATATTTTGATTTTTATGGGACGGAATCATATGAAAACATAAGCATTTAAAAACTTTAAACGCGTTTATCTCAAAACTACTTTTTTAAATCGGTTCCAGTTCTAACTCAAAAACTTTTTCAGCTATTGACCTAAATCTTTGTGCGTTTTAATTGTAATTGTAGTGTCAAGTGCTGGAACTAGAAGATCGAGAAAAGGTGGATTAGAAAATTTTTTATTGACCATATTAGGTGTTTTTTTGTACTTAAAAATCTACATTTTTCGTTTTTTGCCCACCAAATGGTCAATTTTTGGAATTTTTGGAAACTTTTAGTTCCAGCACTTGAGAAGTCTACAGGGAATAAAATGCTCTTTTATTTTTTTTTTTCATGGACCACAATAGGCGCTAGGTGTGGAACCGATTTTAACTTTTTTTTTTCAGCCTCTACTTTGACGCCCTCTATAAAATGTTAAAAATATGGAAAATTAAAATAGTATTTTTTTTTGTATTCTTTAATACTTTTGTAACAATTTAAAAAAAAATTTGATGTTCTTGTATAATAAAATAACTAAAAAAAAACACGTTTAAAATTCATTAAAATTACACAAAAAAATGAAAAGGGGGCCTTAATAAATTTAAATTTTTACATAATTAATGAAAATTGCCCATATACATAAATTAAAATAAACTCAAAAAACAATACATTTGTCTTCATTGACATTATTTATTCCAACATTAAAATACACTTCAATCAAAACTAACCCTATATCTATTCTACAAGAACAACCCTTTCAATGTAATTAGATTTTCTCAACCCCTATTCTTTTCTCTAAATTAAAAATTCAAAATTAAAGATTGAAAGTATTATTTGATAAAAATGCATATAGAAATATATAAATACAACAGGCCTTTGTTGTTGGTTGATTATGTTATGTGTGAATTATATATAGAAATTGCATTTTATGCATGGGGAATAAAGAAGCCTTAAGCTATTCACGAATGAAATAGATTAGCGAGGTTGTGAGAATAATAATTGCAGTTTCAGTACTTTAGATTGTCATTAAGTGTATATGTGAGATGATAATATTTATAATTATATTTTATCTGAGCCAGTAGCTAAATATTTTAATAATTTTTATTCTATAATAATAAATTATGTAGGTGTGTGTGAGTGTGTGTGTGGTCTATTTTTTATCTTAATTTAAAAACACTATTGACCAATTTTTAAATGGCATACTTTCAAAATGACAGTTTTCGACTAAGATAAGCTTGAAAGGTCTAGAAAATTTGCACCAGCTTCAAATTTAAAAAAAAAATTTTGAGCCTCTCTTTTTCTTAAGTCATATTTTTCAGATATATATTTGCATATTCATAGAGTACTGAGTACAGTACATTAGATTTGTAAAGATAGTGTTCAAAATTAATTTTTAGGATTAACGTCAGGCACATAATATAGTTGCACAAGTAAGAGCTCCATGAAGATTTAATATTTTTTAGAGAAAATAGAAAAATGAAGCAATTTTTTGTGAATAACATTTAGAAAGATTTTAGTGCAAGTAGAAATAAAAGCAAAACTACGCCTGGATTTTTAAAATTAAAAAATCAAAAATAATGTATCTTTTAATAATTGTAAAAGCTTCGATAAAACCTCGGATAAAACTAATAACAGAGCCAAAAATTGATGTAAGTATTCGTTTTTTTTTAAACAACCAAAGGTAAAAATTTGACTCAAGGCAAATTTCAGTTAAAATTCAGTTTTTTAAGAGGCGACGTTAGGGTTTACATTTGCAAACTTTGACTGAATTACCATTTTAGTATCCTAACTATTCATTTAAATTCTTCACGAATTCCTGGAATAATTTGATTTGATTTGGAAAATAAAGTAAAAATTGTTTATATTTTATTTAGAAAATAAACAGTAAAAATATTAAAATACAATGGTTAGGACTTTTTTAAAAACATTTTCTTCAATAATTTCATTTTTTTCATTTATTTTTAAAAATTGTGATTTTACAAAATTTCTTAAATTTGATTCAACCTGTAATCCACCAACGATACACTTATTTATTTATTGCTTTGCCTAAAGTAACCTATAGCATTTTTTAACCTATAGCATATATTTAATTAATATATTGATTTCTTATTAATAATTTTTCCCCACCGAAATTCTACAAATAATAAAAAACATTGTAAATATTATCAAAACTAAAATAATTAATTAATTTTTAAATATCAGTAGATCAATTGGTTTAACTTATTTATTTTTCTGTTTGATAGCTGATTATCGAATCAATGCCAATGCGCATGCGTCATTACCGTGGATTTTTTTTTTCAGAGTTTAAATGAAAATAATAGTTTATTTATTTAAATAATTAACTAATTATTATTATTATAAACCGATTAGGGGGGATGAACGCGCAAACGACGCGGAATCGATTGGTGATTTTTTTTTTTAAGTTAATAGTTTTTACAGAATCGATTTAAAGTTTTTGAGGGATGAAAACTATCCCCCACAAGTTTTTTTTGATTTACTAATTAATTAGGGGACGCGCAAAACTTTTTACCCTACCAAATTAAAGGGCTAATTACGCGCATTCGATTAGTCACAAAATTCGCAAATTTCGGGCCAACTACCACTTTCCGCCCATCAGTTGCACGTTTAAACAAAGGCATCAGAGGTATGGTATAATAAGTAGTCTGGGATACCGAACATATACGAAAGTCGAGACGAAAGTGCTCGACCGCGGAGAAAGAGCATTGTGAGAAAGAGATGAAAAAGAGTGTCAATAATTTCTTCAGTATATAAACGTGCAATTTATTCAGTCAGTATTTGTCTTAAAATTTTATCTCAATTTTGATGACACCGAGAAAAATAAAAAAGATAAATTTGGAAGCGAATACAATACTTAAGTTCACAGAAAGAAAGGTAAATTTTTTAATAATTATTTTTTTAATCAAATAAATTTATTTTTTGAGGTTAATAAAATTTAAAATAATCAAATCTAATAACCATTGTTGCCAAATGGATCTTCTATAAAACTCCTTATTAAAAACCTTGAAGTTTTCAATTTCTAAAATATATAATATGTACCTATACGTTTAAAGAATGTTTATAAAAATTTCTTTATTTTTACTGGGTCTCGTTCGGGGTAAGATCAAGGGAAGATGTAGCATTAGCGGAGTGAAAGAGACATATATTTTTTTCGGACCTCTTTCT
The DNA here is from genome assembly GCA_022575985.1 of Anagrus nilaparvatae. NCBI lineage: Eukaryota > Metazoa > Arthropoda > Insecta > Hymenoptera > Mymaridae > Anagrus > Anagrus nilaparvatae. Next base: position 3,608,588 of record JAKSXM010000246.1, on the reverse strand, counting down.
TTCTCTCGCGAGTTTTGTATAAGAAATTCCAAAATGTTGTTGTTTATATTTCTGGGAGCTTTAAAATTTTGTCTATGAATTTTCATAAATAATAAAATATATATTTACTAAAAATTATCAAAATCGGTTCAGTTAATTTTTCACGAATACTATCTTAATGAAAAAAAAAATAATAATAATAATAATTATACTGTCAAATCAAGCGTAAGTAATTTTTTTTTTTTCATACCATACAAATTTTAAAAATTAATGAATTACTGATTGGTCGCTGATTTTTACATGCGCATGGTATAACTTTTTTTTTATTGGTTGCCGTCAAGCTCTTTGGTCATATAAAATTTAATTTGCAATATATTATATAATGAAATAGAAATTAAAAACTAAAAATGTTAATTTTGTAATACGGAGGGCTATCCCAAGAGGTTCATTAATCAAGGGTGAGGGAAATGGGACTTAAAATAATTGAATCAGGGACATGCAAATTTTAGTTTCAAGGATTAATATGGTTTTAGTAAGTACCTCGGTAAGTACTTATAGTACTATAGGCCTGGAGCATGGTTTTGTATGCGACTTTTTTTTGAAAGCATGTCCATGGAATTTTCCGACGGTAATTTTCAGGGTAATTTTAGTTTTTGGGGTCGCTGATTCCAAATCCGAAATCCGTTTTGACCTAACGTGGTCCAATTTTGCGTGATTGCCCATTTTAGGCCATTTTTAACATTTTTTTGCCATTTTTTGTTAAAATTTTTAATATATTACCATTTTTCTCACACTACACTAATGTTTTTTGGGTCTTTATACTCATTATCATATCTACTCATACAAAAAAAAAATGGTAGCCCGTAATAGGATTCTTAGGCTATTTTAGCTATTTTTATGAAATAATACCAATTTTTATCTACAGCTTCTGGTTTTTGAGTATTTTTAAATAATTTTTATTTAGATTTAGGATTTTAGTTTAGTTTGGGCTTTATATTTTTGTAATAGGTTGTTAGTAAACATGGTCCATACTTTTTTTGTTATGCTTATAAGCTTTGTACCATACTTTCAAGAGCTATTGATTAGTCTGGATAGTAAGTAGATATCTATATTATGAATTACCTTTATTCTGGGTAAACTGGCGGCCCACTTTACAAAAAAAAGATTCAAGGAAAAATACAATTAGCGAAAAGGAGGAAATCGTTAATTATATTATAATATATTTAACATTTTCCCCGAGATTTTTCCCCAATTAAAATAAAAGTTAACACTGTTAAATTGGAGGTAATTAACCGCTTAGTGATATTTCTTGGTGTAATACTTATAATAGGGTAGATTCACCAGTGAATGGCCAATGAATCAAGAACTTTACTATAGTAAATATGTTCCATGCATTTAGGTTGTGATTACAGTTATAAGTTTTTTTTTTATATAACTTTAAAATTAAAACAAATAAAATATTTTAAATTAATCGCATGTTACATTTACAAAAACTTCTGCAAAATTTCAGGAATCATTTTAATTTTTTTTTTTTTAGGAATTTGCAACAAAGTTTGAACTTTGGGGAAAAAGATTTAATTTGTCAGATAATCTTACTCTACATATAAAAAGACATAATGATTATAAGGCTTATGAATGTAAAGTAATTGGAAAAGATTTTGTTGGCTAAAACGAATTAACAAATCACAAATGAATGCACTCAGAAGAAAAATCTTTCAAATCAAAATTTGGGAAAAAGCTTTTAGTGACTTAAGTAATTTCAAAAGTCATTAAAGAGTGCATACTGGAGAAAAACCTTACAAGTTCAAAAATTGTGGAAAAGCTTTTAGCCAATTATCTCATTTAAAAATTCACGAAATGACACATACTGAGGAAAAATCTTTTAAATGTAAAGAATGTGGCAAATCTTTTAGCGTATCAAGTAGCTTAAAAACTCATGAAAGAACACATACTGGGGAAAAACCTTACAAGTGCAAAAATTGTGGCAAAGCTTTTAGTGAGTTAAGTAATTTTAAAAGACATGAAAGAACACATACTGGTGAAAAACCATTTAAGTGTAAAGAATGTGGAAAAGCATTTGGCCTATCACAACATTTTAAAAGACATGAAAGAACACATACTGGAGAAAAACCTTTCAAATGTAAGATTTGTGAAAAAGCTTTTAGCGAATCAAGTAGTTTAAAAAAACATGAAAGAACGCATACTGGGGAAAAACCTTTTAAATGCGAAAATTGTGGAAAAACTTTTAGCCAATTAGGTCATTTAAAAAAACACGAAATGACACATACTGGGGAAAAACCATTTAAGTGTAAAAAATGTGGAAAAGCATTTGGCCTATCACATCTTTTAAAAAGTCATCAAAGAACACATACAGGGGAGAAACCTTTCAAGTGCAAAAATTGTGGTAAATCTTTTAGTCGAATATTTACTTTAAAAATTCATCAAAGAACACATACCGGTGAAAAACCATACAAGTGCGAAAGTTGTGGAAAAGATTTTAGCCAATTAGATCATTTAAAAAGTCATGAAAAAACACATACTGGAGAAAAACCTTTCAAGTGCAAAAGTTGTGGAAAATCTTTTAGCGAATCAAGTAGTCTAAAAAGTCATGGAAGAACACATACTGGTGAAAAACCTTTCATATGCGAAAGTTGTGGAAAAGCTTTCAGCCGATTAGATTATTTAAAAACTCATGAAAGAACACATACTGGGGAAAAACCTTTTAAATGCGAAAATTGTGGAAAAACTTTTAGCCAATTAGGTCATTTAAAAAAACACGAAATGACACATACTGGGGAAAAACCATTTAAGTGTAAAGAATGTGGAAAAGCATTTGGCCTATCACATCTTTTAAAAAGTCATCAAAGAACACATACTGGGGAGAAACCTTTCAAGTGCAAAAATTGTGGTAAACCTTTTAGTCGAATATTTACTTTAAAAATTCATCAAAGAACACATACTGGTGAAAAACCTTACAAATGCAAAAGTTGCGGAAAAGCTTTTAGGGTCTTATATAATTTAAAATATCATGAAAGAACTCATACTGGAGAAAAACCTTTCAAGTGCAAAAGTTGTGGAAAATCTTTTAGCGAATCAAGTAGTCTAAAAAGTCATGAAAGAACACATACTGGTGAAAAACCTTTCAAGTGCGAAAATTGTGGAAAAGCTTTTAGCCAATTAGGTAGTTTAAAAAGACATGAAAGAACACATACTGGGGAAAAACCTTTTAAGTGTCAAGTATGTGGAAACGATTTTAGTATTTTAAGTAATTTAAAAGTGCATAAAAAAATTCATTTAAAAGAGAAGCGTTATGCATGTGAAGTGTGTGAAAAAATATTTATAACCAAGAAAAATCTAATTCAGCATCTAAGTTCTCATGAAGCAGAAAAAAATTATGAGCAAATATTGGAAAGTTAAATGTTTTGTATTGTTAAACAGAATTTGAAAAATATTAATGAGAAAAAAGGCCAGCTATAATATCGAGGTCAATATTTTTTCTGATGATTTTGCTTTTTAAATTGCAGCTTTTTTATTGTATTTCTGAACTTTGAAAAATTTGTTGCATTATTTAAAAAAAATCAATTAATCTTGCTAGATTATGAAGTTAATTAATTAGAATTGATTAAACATTGTAATAAATAAAAAAATTTTCACTCAAATAAAAATACAGATTTGAATATTATTGTTTTCAATATTATTATTAGCTAGTAAATAAACCTGAGTATTAACGCTAAACTTTTGTATTTTCAATAGTATACTATTATATATTCAATAGTATAATATATTAGTAAATATTAATTTAGACTTAATTACAGGACAAAATTTTCACAAACCCAACAATTTTTGTTTCCATCGAAAATTTTTCGTACAGTTAGCAGATATACCAGTTAGGTACCAATTACCAGTCTAAGATACTGAATCACTAACTACGCGAATATTCTATATAATATAGGTTTGGTAAATTCAATTTTTGAATGATGCTTTGATGCTTTTAGCATATCTAGTAGTTTAAAAAGTCATGAAAGAACACATACTGGTGAAAAACCTTACTATTGTAAAAATTGTGAAAAAGCTTAATGTTAATAAATGTTAATGATAAAAAGGCCAGCTGAGTTATAAAATCGAGGTCAATATTTTTTCTGACGATAATTTTGCTTTTTAAATTGCAGGTTTTTTTATTGTACATCTGAACTTTGAAAAATTTCTTGCATTATTTAAAAAAAATTAATTAATCTTGATAGATTATGAAGTATGTTAATTAGAATTGTATAAACATTGTAATTAAATAAATTTTCGTTCAAATAAAAATACAGACTTCAATTGTATTGTTTTCATTATTATTATTACCCAGTAAATAAACCAGTGTATTAACCTAACAAATTATTTTTTCATTTTTTTCTTTCAAATATTAATTTAGATTTAATTACTGGACAAGATTTTGTAAAGATTCCGTATACTCAATAATTTTTGTTTCCATCGAAAATTTTTCGTACATTTGGCAATTGTACCAGTCACGTACCAATCTATGATACTGAATCACTAACTATGCGAATACTCTATATAGGTTAAGTAAAACTTGCTGGAAAATTCCAAAAATTAAATATCTCTTGTAAATTATAACTAAAATCGAGTCTAAAATAAATTTCCCAAACAATTTTTAAAAGTTTAAAATATTCTTATTATTGGCGAATTTTTCGACCTAGAGAGCTAATTAAATAAATCTATGATTTATTAAACTCGACATGATACGTGGATGCCATAAAAACATTTCAAGAAAAAAATCGCTCCTGGTGGATTCGAAGCCACCAGGAGGGATTTTTTTCTTGAAATTTTTTTCTGCCTTTTTTAGGCTATAAATATTATTTCTAACAATTCTAAGTTTTTAAAAAATTAATTTCGATGAAATTAAAATTATTAATAAATTATTTGATTATATAAAATTTGAAAAAATTTAAAACTGCTTGATACGTTAAAAATAAAAAAAAGTGATTGCAGATGGCATCCACGTATCATGTCGAGTTTAATAAATCATAGATTTATTTAATTAGCTCTCTAGGTCGAAAAATTTGCCAATAATAATATTCTTAAAGATTATGAGCAATAGAGTCATTAAAAAACATTTAAAATATTCTTTATAATTTTAGTATGCAACGAGGTATGCAACTAATAAAATAAATGTCGAACCAATTTATAATTAATTTTCTAACATAAATGATATTTTAATAAAATAAAATCTTTAGACAAAAGTTTCTATCTTATCAACTGATAATTTTAAGTTATATACTTGGTAGTTTTCGATCAGTAAGTTGATTGCACTAATTGGTTACCTTATTACCAATGTTTAAAAATAGCAACTTTAAGTATATAAATAATTTTTATTTTTTTTTTGTTTTCTCAAATTAGGTGTTAGATTAACTAAAAAATCTCTATTATATTGTAAAAATGTCATTAATTTGAAAGTAAAACAAAAAATTCTTATTTCACAAATTAGTGACCACAATTCTTAATCAATGACTTAAGAATCTCCAAATAGTGATCACTATTTTATTCATAAATATAAAATCCTTTATATTTTGTTGAAAAATTGAAAATTAGTCCAAAAATTATATAAGTCAAATTAAAAAGTAAGTATTAATTATTAAAACAGTATATTTAAAAAAAAAATGAACAAAATTTTAATAAAGAAAGTAGTAATATAACCGACGAATTTTCGGTAGATCTCTTTAGATCTCCGGAGATCTCTGGAGATTAAAATAGATCTAAATAGATCTTCAGAGATCTGTGGAATGAAAAAAAAAATTATGAAAATGTATAAATATCATTTAAAATCATTAAATGTAGGTATTAAAGGATAATTTGATTTTAACATGCAACATGTTCATTGGATGGGGTATTTGAAAAAGTTTGGCTCGGCAAAGGGGGGGGGGGTGAAAAAGTGACGCTTTGAAGGGGGGGGGGTGAAATGGACTTAGAATAAACTCGAATATTTGTAAAGAAATTGCAAATAAATTAAAACTTCATATTGAATATGATTGTGTAAAATGTAAGGTATTGTTGGATTTCGAGTTGGATTTTTATTTATTTAAGAAAAAATTTGTCGCAGGTGTAGCCGATGCGCAGTGTATTACAGTTGTTTACAATATAATATAATTTAATTTGAGTACATGTACGTATGAGTACTTAAGATATAGTAAATAGTATAAGTATAATATGATTACAATTCAAAATATTAATAAAATAATAATATGATATCATAACATTAAAAGAAAAAAATTAATGCTATAATCAATTTTGAAAATTAAAACAAGTGCGTTGATTTACACATCGAAAATTCACTTGTAAACTTATAGATACATGAAATGAAAAATTAATTTATAGAAATTGAGTTTTAATTAAATTTTTCTATACATAAATTTTGAAATAAAAATAAAAATAAGTGTTGATTTGCACATCAAAAATTCACCATAATGTAGAATATTTTTCATAATTTGATTATTTTGTTTTGAATTGAATATTTAAATTTAAAGAAAAATATTAAGTAATTAAACTAGATTTAAAAAGTATATCGCTCATTTTCATTTTTTTTGCAAAAATAGTGTCACGTGGTTGCATATACCGATTGAAGTAAGAATTTACAAATTTTTTTGCCTTAAAATTTTTATTTCAAAAAAATATTGACCATACACCATAAAAATTAACAAAATTTCAAGTTGAAAGAAAAATTTGTGGCTATAATGTGACAAAAAAGCCTTTACCGTTCCTATCAAGAACTTGGTGTTTTAAGCAAAACAAGTGTATGGATTTGAATTTCACTTAATTTTAGATGTACCAACAGCTATTTAACCTTAAATTAATGTTTTAGATGCTGTTTTTAGTTTAAAATATGACCAAAAATTTCTTATTTTTTCACAAAAGCATAAAAATAATTTTTTATACCTCAAGAAATATGCGGTTTAAAGCACAATAATAAAAAATTTTTAATTTTACTAAGTTTTTAAGACAATAACAAGTTGATCCATTGATAAAAAAAATATTTACTTAATGTTTTCAAAAAATTACAGCACTAAAACAAGATTTTTATATTATTTTCTTTAAATCTATTTTTGCAAAAAAAATGAAAATGAGCCATATGCATGCCCAGCAGCGCGTTTAAACAAAGGCATCAGAGGTTTGGTATACATGAGAAATAATAGTATCTTCAGTATAAGGGAGCGTTCAATAATTGCGTAACGCTCATTTTTGGGAATTAGAGGTACAACGCCCCCTTTGTAACATTCCGTAACGTTTACAATTTAATATGACTGTGTAATTTGCGAATAGATACACAATTTGTAATACAAATATTGTTTAAATATTTTTCTGTAATTTTATTATCTGTTGAATTAGTAAAATACAAGAACTGTGTTTAACAAAGTACGATAGATTATCTAATGACTCAATAAAGAAATCAATCTAACCAGGCCGAAATCTATGAGAAACAAAAATTTTATGGGTTGTTTTAATACCTTTCTCCTTTTTATTATCTTTTCGTAATTGAAAATCTTTCGTACAGGAAGATGTTTTAATTTTTTTATTCCAGTTTTAAAAGTAAAATTATAAAAATGTTATGTAACATTTCATCTCAGTCAACGTGCTTCCACATAACGGCCAATAACATTTTTGATAAGAGGTTTCCCCCTGGTTCAGCGTTACACAATTATTGAACGCTCCCTATTAACGTGTAATTTGTTCAGTCAGTATTTGTCTTAAAATTTTATCTTAATTTTGATAACACAAAAAAAAATAAAAAAAATAATTTTGAAAGTGATTACGTTCAAATAAGTTCACAGAAACAGAGGTAAATTTTTTAATAATTATTTTTTTAATCAAATAAATTCATTTTTTGATTTTAATAAAATTTAAAATAATCAAATATAATAACCATTATTGCAAAATGAATCTTCTATAGAACACATTAAAAACCTTGAAGTTTTAAATTTCTAAAATATAATACAAATACATATAAAGTTTGTTTGTAAAAACTTCTTTATTTTTTCTGGGTAAAACAAGTGCTGTTTAAAGACGTGCATTATCTGTGTGAGAGATATATTTTTTTCGGACCTCTTTCTTCCTCTCGAGATTTTTATATAAGAAATCCCAAAATGTTTTCGTTTATATTTTCCCTGGTGCAAATAGTTACGTTAAACTTAACGTTAAATTCTACGTTGATTTGCCATTGAGTTAACGTAAACTTAACCTTATTAATGTTAAATTTAAGGTAAACGTTTAAAAAAAATGAAAAACTCAATCAAACCTAATCTAATCTTATCAAATGTACATTTAAAGTCATTAAAAAAATAAAACATGAGATATTTACTTCCTATTATAATATATTTAACATTTTCCCCCAATTAAAATAACTAAGGAGAGTTTTCTTAAAAAATTAACAATGGGGTAAGACCGTAAAATTTTTGAAATAAAATATTTATTATTAAACAAGGGACAGTTGAGATTTTTGTAGTGAAACTAATAAGGGGCCAAACGTCACGTGTTGAATATAGTGAATCGTAACAGTTTTTTTGCGCCATTGGTTCTAAGAAACCAGAGATCATGAACATCACGCTACCGGCCAAAAGTACCATCCAAAATTTTTGACGTAATACGTAAGGAAAAAAAAAGTATATCTTTACCGAGTCTTTACAAAAGTTATTAAATAATAAAAATTAAAGTAACAAAACAAAAAAAAATTAAGGTAACAATAAATAAATAATTAAAAAGAATACATATTTGGCCAATAACTGTTATAAACAATTGACTAGTTAATTAACAAATAGAAATTTGGGTCACCGCCGTTAAATTTTTGAAAAATTCTTTTTTTATCTGGAAGGTAAAAGAAATAATAACATTTTGGCACTATGCTCAAAGTTCTAGAATTGACCGGCTAATTGTTATAAACAATTACCTTAATTAACAAATAGAATTTCGGGTCAACGCCGTTAAATTTTTGAAAAATTCAATATTTATTTTATTATTATATTTTTTAGTAACAATTTGGCACCATTCTCAAAGTTCTAGAATGGACCGGCTAATTGTTATAAACAATTACCTTAATTAACAAATAGAAATTCGGGTCACCGCCGTTAAATTTTTGAAAAATTCTTTTTTTATTTTATTATCATATTTTTTAGTAATAATTAGGCACCATTCTCGAAGTTCTAGAATTGACCGGCTAATTGTTATAAACAATTACGTTAATTAACAAATAGAATTTGGGTCACCGCCGTTAAATTTTTGAAAAATTCATATTTTATCTGGTAGGTACAATAAATATAAACCTTTTGGCACGATGCTCAGATTTCTAAAATTGACCGGCTATTTGTTATAAACAATTACCTTAATTAACAAATAGAATTTCGGGTCAACGCCGTTAAATTTTTGAAAAATTCTTTTTTTATTTTATTATTATATTTTTTAGTAACAATTTGGCACCATTCTCAAAGTTCTAGAATGGACCGGCTAATTGTTATAAACAATTACCTTAATTAACAAATAGAAATTCGGGTCAACGCCGTTAAATTTTTCAAAAATTCTTTTTTTATCTGATAGATACAATAAATATTAATCTTTTGGCACCATGCTCAAAGTTCTAGAATTGACCGACTAATTGTTATAAATAATTAACTTAATTAACAAATAGAAATTTGGGTCACCGCCGTTAAATTTTTGAAAAATTCTTTTTTTATCTGGTAGGTAAAATAAATAATAACATTTTGGCACCATTCTCAAAGTTCTAGAATGGACCGACTAATTGTTATAAACAATTACCTTAATTAACAAATAGAAATTCGGGTCAACGCCGTTAAATTTTTGAAAAATTCTTTTTTTATCTGGTAGGTAAAATAAATAATAACATTTTGGCACCATTCTCAAAGTTCTAGAATGGACCGACTAATTGTTATAAACAGTTACCTTAATTAACAAATAGAAATTCGGGTCAACGCCGTTAAATTTTTCAAAAATTCTTTTTTTATCTGATAGATACAATAAATATTAATCTTTTGGCACCATGCTCAAAGTTCTAGAATTGACCGACTAATTGTTATAAACAATTAACTTAATTAACAAATAGAAATTTGGGTCACCGCCGTTAAATTTTTGAAAAATTCTTTTTTTATTTTATTCTTATATTATGTATTAACATTTTGTCACCCTTCTCAAAATTCTAGAATGGACCGGCTAAATGATATAAATAAATTTCTATTTGTTAATTAAGTTAATTGTTTATAAGAATTAGCCGCTCCATTCTAGAACTTTGAGAATGGTGCCAAATTGATACTAAAAAATAAAATAATAAAATAAAAATAGAATTTTTAAAAAATTTAACGGCGTTGACCCGAATTTCTATTTGTTAATTAAGGTAATTGTTTATAACAATTAGCCGGTCCATTCTAGAACTTTGAGAATAGTGCCAAATTGATACTAAAAAATAAAATAATAAAATAAAAATAGAATTTTTAAAAAATTTAACGGCGTTGACCCGAATTTCTATTTGTTAATTAAGGTAATTGTTTATAACAAATAGCCGGTCCATTCTAGAACTTTGAGAATGGTGCCAAATTGATACTAAAAAATAAAATAATAAAATAAAAATAGAATTTTTAAAAAATTTAACGGCGTTGACCCGAATTTCTATTTGTTAATTAAGGTAATTGTTTATAACAATTAGCCGGTCCATTCTAGAACTTTGAGAATGGTGCCAAATTGTTACTAAAAAATATAATAATAAAATAAATATTGAATTTTTCAAAAATTTAACGGCGTTGACCCGAAATTCTATTTGTTAATTAAGGTAATTGTTTATAACAATTAGCCGGTCAATTCTAGAACTTTGAGCATAGTGCCAAAATGTTATTATTTATTTTACCTTCCAGATAAAAAAAGAATTTTTCAAAAATTTAACGGCGGTGACCCAAATTTCTATTTGTTAATTAACAAGTCAATTGTTTATAACATTTATTGGCCAAATATGTATTCTTTTTAATTATTTATTTATTGTTATCTTAATTTTTGTTAGTTTTGTTACTTTAATTTTTATTATTTATTAACTTTTGTAAAGACTCGGTAAAGATATACTTTTTTTTCCTTACGTATTACGTCAAAAATTTTGGATGGTACTTTTGGACGGTAGCGTGATGTTCATCCAGAGATCCAACAGGAGATCCAAGGTGGTAGAAGGTGGGCTTATTTGAAAGCTAAAAACTCGTAGAATTTTGTGGTTAAAAATATTTTCTAAATTGCTTAGGTACTCGAAATACTTTTTTTTACAAAATATTCTCGCCATTTTGTATGATTGTGTTGACAATCAATTATTTTTGTTTTGTAGCCAAAAATAGTTTTAGCAATATTAATCTATTTGTAAATACAAATTTTAGAAAAATATTACAATCATGCAATTGCACCAATTTTTAACTTTCAAATAAGCCCACCCACTACTACCTTGGATCTCTGGTTCGTTAGAACCAATGGGGCGAAAAAATCGCCATGACTCTCTATGTTCAACACATGACCTTTGGGCTAAAGAAATTTTACCTGATATCAATAATTAATTTCTTTATGAACCTAAATTTTAAACTATTAGTATTACTAATAGTATTAGATCGTTATTAGATATAACTTATCGCTTTTCAGTTTCACCGTCAATGTTAACCTACAATCTTTTTTTTTTATTTTTTTGATTTTAACAACTTTGAAAATTTCCGGGTATAAATTTTGAGTAAAAATAATAATTAACTTTCGAGTAATATAAGCTTTTCAAAAACGGGACGTTTTTTGTGCTCTGGGATTAATAAAGTTAAATAGATTTCAATGACCGAAATAACGGAAAAAAACATTAATGAATAAATGAAACTCATTATTAATTTTGTATGGCTGATATAATCCCTGCGCGAAACCAGTGATTCTAGTAATAATGAAACAATAATAACAATTTTAATTATCAAATTCAACATAAAATCACCTAAGGGGTTCAGAGTGCTTTAGCGGGGGGGGGGGGGGGGGGGTCAAATGAGACATAGAATTATATGATCACTTACACTCGCACTTAGAATAATATTAATTTAGTTGTTTTAAATGCTTGAAATTAATTAAATAAAATTAAACATGTAACCGGTTTGTGTACAACCTAAATCAATGAAACATGTTTAGAATAGTAAAGTTCTTTAAAAAATTCAATTAAAAATTGTTTAAACAATTCCCTGTATAATTTTATTGAAATTGAGCTTTAACCCATTTACGCCCAAGCGGACGTAAACGGAAAGTCAAAAAAAACATAGGTTCCCGTATAGATAGAGGCTTTTAAATTACATGTCTAAAATAAAATTTCATGCTCTTATCGAATCTGAAGTCAGATTTTACTTACAACCCTTTCAAATGCATCAAAAATAGGGGTAATGGGGGTGAAAAAGAGGCTAAAATAAAAATGACGGAATAATCAATATAAAAATAAAAAAATGATACCAAAAAACATTTAAAATTACTTATTTGTGCAAAAAACATACATTTTTAGGTTTATGGGATATTTAATTGGATTTCAACCCTTATATTGCAACTAGAGGTAGTTTTTCCCAAAAACTTCAAATATTGTTTTTTTAGTTCAAAATCGGTTCTAATAGGTAAATTTGACTCCTAATTCCATTTTTTGAATTTGTTTTGAGCTAAAATTTTTTTGTGAGCGTAAAAATAGGGGTAATCAGGGCAAAACAGAACCAATAGAATTTATTATTTTTATATAGGAAACTAAATTTTAGAATTTTACGTTCACAGAAGCGTTTTAGCTCAAAACAAATTCAAAAAATGGAATTAGGAGACAAATTTACCTACTAGAACCGATTTGGAATTAAAAAAGCAATATTTGAAGTTTTTGGAAAAAACTACCCTTAGTTACAATATAAGGGTTGAAATCCAATTAAATATCCCATAAACCTGAAAAATGTAAGTTTTTTGCACAAATAAGTAATTTTAAATGTTTTTTGGTATCATTTTTATATTTTTATGTTGATTTTTCCGTAATTTTTATTTTAGCCCCTTTTTCACCCCAATTACCCCTATTTTTGGGGCATTTGGAAGGGTTGTAAGTAAAATCTGACTTCAGATTCGGTAAGAGCATGAAATTTTACTATAGACATGTAATTTAAAAGCCTCTATCTATACGGGAACCTATTTTTTTATTTGACTTTCCGTTTACGTCCGCTTGGACGTAAATGGGTTAAATGCGAATTCAGGGTATAAAAAAATGCATGTAACTTAGTGTTGCACTCAGTTTTGGTCCAAAAAAGTAATTAATAACATATTTACAAATTGTTTAGACAATTACGAGGGCAATTAAAAATCGTTTAAATAATGAATCTAAAGTATATTAAAAATGTATAGACTGTAAGTTAAAGTTTATCGGAAAGTTTTGCTTAACTCACAAATTTTTGAAGCTTACTAAAACATTTACAACTCGATTTTGCCTAATTTTGCTATAATTTGTTAATAACAATTAATCTGCCACTTTTAGGTCACAATAGACACCGGATTCAGATTTATCAGGTCAAAAATTACATACAAAACCTATTTTTATCCACGGATCTAAAAAAAATAAAAGTGCTTTACGAAATACATTGGTGGCGGTTCGACTTAAGTAATTTAAAAAGTCGACAGAAAGGCATAAAAGAATTCATACTAGAGAAAAACCTTACAAGTGAGAAAATTTTATTAAAAAAGCTATTACCAAATTATTTCATTTAAATATTCACGAAATGACTCATACTGGGGAAAAACCTTTTAAGTGTAAAGAATGTGGAAAAGCTTTTAGCCAATTAAGTAATTTAAAAAATCATGTAAGAACACATACAGGGGAAAAACCTTTCAAGTGCAAAAATTGTAGAAAAGCTTTTAGTTTATTAGGTAATTTAAAGAATCATGAAAGAACACATACTGGGGAAAAACCTTTTAAATGTCAAGAATGTGGAAAAGCTTTTATTGAATCAAGTCATTTGAAAAGACATGGAAGAACACATACTGGTGAAAAACCTTATAAGTGCAAAAATTGTGGAAAAGCTTTTAGTATCTCAAGTAGCTTAATAATTCATGAAAGAACACATACTGGTGAAAAACCTTTCAAATGTAAAAGTTGTGGAAAAGCTTTTAGTATCTCAAGTAGCTTAATAATTCATGAAAGAGCACATACTGGTGAAAGACCTTTCAAGTGCTTAAATTGCGGAAAAGCTTTTACCCAATTAGGTAGTTTAAAAAATCATGAAAGAACACATACTGGTGAAAAACCTTTTAAATGCAAAAATTGTGGAAAAGCTTTTAGCCAATTAGGTCATTTAAAAAAACACGAAATGACACATACTGGGGAAAAACCTTTTACATGTGAAAGTTGTGAAAAAGTTTTTAGTCTTTTAGGTAATTTAAAAATTCACGAAAGAATACATACTGGTGAAAAACCTTACAAGTGCAATAATTGTGAAAAAGCTTTTATCAAATCAAGTGATGTAAAAGCTCATCAAAGAATACATACTAGTGAAAAACCTTTCAAGTGTCAAGAATGTGGAAAAGCTTTTAACCGTTTAGATAGTTTAAAAATTCATCAAAGAACACATACTGGGGAAAAACCTTTCAAGTGTAAAAATTGTGGAAAATCTTTTAGCCAATTAGATAGTTTAAAAATTCATCAAAGAACACATACTGGTGAAAAACCTTATAAGTGCAAAAATTGTGGAAAAGCTTTTAGTGTCTTAAATAGTTTAAAAATTCATGAAAGAACACATACTGGTGAAAAACCTTTCAAGTGCAAAAACTGTGGAAAAGCTTTTAGTATCTTAAGTAGTTTAAAAATTCATGAAAGAACACATACTGGTGAAAAACCTTTCAAATGCGAAAGTTGTGGAAAAGCTTTTAGTATCTTAAGTAGTTTAAAAATTCATGAAAGAACACATACTGGTGAAAAACCTTATAAGTGCAAAAATTGTGGAAAAGCTTTTAGTATCTTAAGTAGTTTAAAAATTCATGAAAGAACACATACTGGTGAAAAACCTTTCAAGTGCAAAAACTGTGGAAAAGCTTTTAGTGAGTTAAGTAATTTAAAAGTGCATACAAAAATTCATTTAGAAGAGTAGCGTTATGCATGTGATGAGTGTGAAAAAATATTTATAACCAAGGAAAATCTTATTCAGCATTTTAATTTTCACGAAATAGAAAGAAATTATGAGCAAATATTGGAAAGTAAAAAATGTTTTGTATTGTTAATAAGAATTTAAAAAATGTTAATTATAAAAAGGCCAGCTGAGTTCAATATTTTTTCTGATGATGATTTTGCTTTTTAAATTGCAGGTTTTTTTATTGTGTTTCTGAACTTTGAAAAATTTCTTGCATTATTTAAAAAAAATTAATTTTCTTTTTAGTGGGTCGAAAACACTTTTTTCGACCCGCAACGAGATCTAAAAAAATGCGTTTTCTCCCCACTGAGAAAGAAAAATTTCGTTTTGTCCATGGGAACAAAAAAAGAATAACCCAGATCGCAGTTTACCGTTAGTTAACCTGCGATCTGGGCCATTCTTTTTTTTTTTGCTCCCTTGGTTAAAAATGTACTATAATCTTGCTAAATTATGAAGTTCATTAATTATAATTGTATAAACATTGTAATAAATAAATAAATTTTTGTTTTAATAAAATACAGATTTAAATTTTACTGTTTTCAATATTTTTATCAACCAGTAAATAAACCTGAGAATTAAGCTAACCTATTATATTTTCATTTTTTTCATTCAAATATTAATTTAGATTACTGGAAAAGATTTTCAGAGTGTATTTAGGTAGAGAGATTTTCGATGCGTTCAAGACGCGGTTTTTTTAAATTTAAATTTCAGTAATGAATCTTTTTTGCATAAGAATATAATAAAATTTTAAAATTGCACATCAGGAAGTTTAACATATTTTATTAACTTAATTATTTAGTTATCTTATTAATCTTATTTATTAAAAATTAATTTTAATCGATGTTTTAATTTTCAATTTAAATTTTCAATTCAAATTTTATTCAAAAATTCAAATTTTTCTCAATAATTTTACAATGTGGTAGCTCTTGCTGATTGGTTCCGCTATTTTCCGCCTTTCCCGCATTTTTTCAAATTTTAATTTTATATTTTGGCATAATTAGAAAAACATTATTTTAAAGCAGTAATTCAATAAAAATTAATTTTTTTTGTTTTGGCGTCACTCTCTCTAGACGCACTATGTCAGGTAGCACTTTTGAACTGTATCGACCAAAGTTCGGGCGACGTGCGGCTAAACACTTTACCGAGGTGTGGCAGACGTATAGCAATGGTCCTTTGGTACACGTCTCCGAGACGTATGGCACATATTTCGGTCCACGTGAGCAGAAATTTCTTTTTTTCTTAATAAAAAAAAAAAATTTTTACTTGGTTCAAATTTAATTAATCCTAATTATGTTATATACGAGACGAGATACGAGATATATACCCCCTCGTTAATACGCTCTCTTTTATTATCCATTCTTAAAATAATGTATCAACTACCTAATTAATTTGAAAAAAATATTTATAATTTATAGAAGTTTTTAAATAAATTTTATGGTCCGCCATGTTGGAAAAACCAAAAAATTTTCCAGCACCAAACAAATTTTTGCATTAAATTTTTTTTTCTCGCAAATTAAGTAATAGCTTAATTAAAAAATCGCTATTATATTGTAAAAATGTCATTAATTTGAAAGTAAAACAAAAAATTGTCATTTCACTAATTAGTGACCACAATTCTCAATCAATGACTTAAAGTGATCACTATTTTATTCATAATTATAAAAACCTTGATATTTTGTTGAAAAATATTTAAAATTAGTCCAAAAATTAAATAAAGTCAAATTAAAAAGTAAGTATTAATTATTAAAACTGTATATTTAAAAAAAAATTGAACAAAATTTTTAATAACTAGGAACCAAAAAGTATGAATTTTTTTCACTTCTTTTTAATTTACTTATGTTGCTATTGGATAAGAAATTAAAAATTCTTATAAAATTTCAGGTAAAATTTAGAATTCTACGAAATATAGTTATCAAACAGTTTTCAATTAAATGACCGACATTTAAGACCCAGAATTTTACTTGCTATTAAAACTTGTGCCAAGAACTCTTCTTAAGTATCTTGTGAAGAATTTTCATGCAATTCTTTTGTAAAAAATTTTCTAAGGGCTATAAAAATTTAAAATAAACTTTGTAGTTTTTGCAGAGTTAAAAATAGTTCAAAAAAGTGCAAAAATAAGTCAAAAAATGATATAAAAAATTAGCATAAATAAGGAAAAACTTTTTAAAGCATTTTATATTTATAAAATCAGTTATTACGACACTTTTAACTTGATGTAGCCATATAAAATATGAGGATAAAACCACCAAAATACATACACACTTTGATCTACACGTTGTACATTACACTAAATAAGAGGAAAAGAGTCTAAAATAGAGATATAAATAGATAAATAAAAGAAAAAAGAAATTTCGTAGTATATAAATTTAAAATGACGCGTGTGCTTTTATCGCGTGACTTTTAGTGATGGGAAATGTTCGTGCAATGTTTAAAAGAAGAAAAAAACTTTTAAGCAGATACTACTGTCTATATTTTTATTTTCAAGAGGCACTTGAATTATGCAGATCAAGTATTTTTTGCCATAAGTTAATTTTTGTATAATTGGAACAGTAGTTTGTTACGTGTGCATATCAAAATTTTTAAATCAAATTAGCTTCTTCAAATGTTATTTTAATTTTTTTCAATTATCTTTTATGAAACACATACTCGACGCATACCAAAACAGCTAATTGTGTTGTAAAATACAAATTGAAGATTTTCAACTTTATTACGGTTATAAAATCTCTCGTAAAATCTTTGACTTTTCTTGAAATTATTTTTTGTTCAGGTATTACTAACCAGCCTGATTCTTAAGAACGATACTGAAGAGATTAGAGAATCAGAAGTGAACGACTTGTCTCATAAACATGCTACCTTTATACTCGTTGAAAAAAATTTATGGAATTTCCGGATATTTGAGGTAATTTTCTTTTGATTTTCTCTAAAGTTTCCTTAATTACTTGAAATGAAGAGGCAGGAAAATATATTCTGTACGAGTTTTAGGTCATTTTGAAGTATTTTACCGAGAATTTTAAATATCCTAAAATCAGCTTAAAACGAAGACTTCTGGTCATAATATGATCACAATTGATAGCTGTTTCAATTAGACCTTTGAGAGAATTCACGATCCATGAAATTGTAGAAAAGAACTTTAACGTTGGTTCTTCTTCTACATTTTCTTCATCGTCGTTATCTTGTCGCTTACTCAAAATTTGGTGAATTTTATTCGCTGTTAAACCAGTCGTTGGCCGTGTAATTTCGTTAATATCTAATTCGCTCATGTTATCAAAGCCCTCATTTTCAATTTCCCTAGCTATGTATAGCAGATTTTTCACACATTCTTCAAAAGTGGGCTCATTTATGTAATGAATTACGGCTACGGGGAGTAATTTTGACAGGGAATGATTCAATGTTGAGCTTTTCACTTCACTCTCCAACTATACCAATGTAGTCCAAAATACTAAAATTTATCCAAAACGTTTTTACTTTAAAAAAAGATGATAGGTTTTGGCACCCATGATTTGCAGCTTTCAACATTTCATTCTACTAAATTAATTTAATTTTACCAAAAAAAAGTAAAAAATATAATTTCAAAACCGCATATTTGCGAATCAATTATCGCGCAAATCCTGGCGTAAACCGAATTTTAGAATTAATTTAAAAACCGTGTATTTGCGAATCCGTGTATCCGGAGAACCGCGTATACCGGGGTTTTACTGTATCGAAAAAATACTTTTTTTCCTGACGAAACAATCAAATTAACAAACTCATTGATATAATTAGTACACATTTATTTAACCTAACGGGTCGCCCATAAATTACATAAGACAATATTTGGCAGTTTTAAACCCTCCTTTTACCCTTCTTTCCGCTTCATAGTAAGATAAATGTCAAATTTCTCTTAGACCTTTTTATACGCGGCAAAACCCTTTTATAAAACAATCTGAACCCTCTTAATCACAGTTTACCTTGCGCAATTTATGTACGACCCTCGTACGACCCCTAAAGTTCATTGCCAATAATTCTTAAAACTTTACCCATTCAATAAATAATTAAATAACTCAAAACCAAAAATCCTCAAAAAATGGTGCCAAAATGATCATTCACCTTTCCGTCATACGTTTGTCGTTTAAAAAAAAGAAGAAAATTAAAAATATCAGAAGCTTTAAATTGCCAAGACAGTGATATAAATTTACCAGAAGTGCAGATACATGTGTTTTTGTTACGTTAGATGTGCCATTTAAGAATAATACAACTACATTATTATTATTGTATTATTGTGCATTATATACCGCAGAGTTCAACGATATCTTATTATTTGACGTAACACGCCTACTGGCGTAATAATAATGTTCACTGATAGCATCTTTATGCGTTTTTTTTAAATCCTAAAAGAGACGCGTCGTGAGAGAAAGTTAGTCGTTTTTTTTTTTTACAAAAAAAGATAATACTTTATGTAGGTGTGTGTTTGCATGCATGTATGTGTGTGTAAATATAGAACGCAAATAAAAAATTTTGTTGTATAAGGCAACGTTCCAGTTTGATGAAAATTTTTTTTACTTAAATTGGTACCTTTATGCCTACCCAAGTGCCTACCACAATGTGAAAAAAATTGTGTTTAAAATTTACTCAGTTAACTTAATTTTTTTTTACTTTGTTTGCTTATAAAGACAAATAAAAATTTATGTGTAATTATACGTGCACTTGAATAATTTCTCAATACGATTGTTTGAAAATTTGTGTTAATTATTGCACGGTTTTAAAATATTTTAATTTTTTAATTATTTTTTATAATATTCGTTAATGCCTTAACCTGAAGTTAAAACCACAAAATCTCATTTGCAAATTTGAAGAGTATAAAATTATTAAATTTTTTTTTGAATATTTAAATACTTTTGTGTGCAGAGAACAATGGATAACGGTTTTAAAAACTTGAGAATATTTTTATTTTAAAATTATTGTTTCATAGAATGACAATCAAAGAGAGAGAGAGAGGAGAAGTCATATTAAAGCAAACAATTAACTTTTAAATTTTATGTGTGTCTAATAAAATAATTTTTAATATAATAGGAGTAATAATAATATGTTAGTATGTTTTTTAATTTGAATTTTAAATTTAACTTTTATTAGATAGAATTTTATAATATTTGATGCTGGATGTGTTAGTAAGGGCGTTTGGGTTGGAAAGAGAATGCTAAAGTCTTAGATTTTTTATTTGAAGCATTTTCCATCAGCTCTTTAAAGCAAAATTTTTAGCCTTGATAATGAAGACTGTAGGTCTTCGAAACCTGGTCAATTTATTTCCTAAATGAAGATAATTGTTAGCTCAAGAATCGAGTATTTTTATTAAATTTAAAACTTAGTTTTTACAAATATACTAGAAAAATTTTGGCTACTTAAAGCGGAATTTTCGCTTGCGGAATCAGAATTTTTCCCATAGTCTCAACCGCCGATTTTTACAATAATAACAATAAATGATGGCTTTAATGTTGCCTCTGAATGGAATGAAAAATTTCTAAAACTTTTGCATTAGTTTGGAATCTGATTGAAATGTTCCGTTTTCAAAAATTTGATCAAAAACCATTCAGCAAACCAAAAATTTTACACTTAATTCCTGTTAAAAATAACTCTTGATGCAAAAATTTTTGAATGACACCACGTGCACTGACATAATGTCTAAAAAAGTCTAAAATATACCTACAAAAAAGCAAGTAAATTTATTTTAAATTAGAGTAATTTGCAACCGGAAGCCGAAAACATTAAATTAAAACAAATTTTTTCTAAAATACTTATTGGCTCTCTGTTCTATTTTTAAAGACTAAATGCAATACAATAATTAGATCAGATTCCAATATCAATTTAATTACTGCTATAAATCAAGCCGAGTTAAACTAAAAAAAATTTGTATATTTTAAGGCAGTCATATTAGTAAACTCGACTTAATGGTAGTAAATGAATTATTCTGTTTAATTTTAAATGATTGATTATAAATAAAAAGATTATTTTTAGCAATAGTCGGTCAATGGCATATTATCAAATTTTATGCACGTTATTATGACTTAAATTGATGCGCAAGAACCAAAAATTCAAAAATTGTTTAAAATTTTCTAAATAATTCTCAACTAGACTTACTATTTGTTCAATAACCTGATTGCATAATTTTTTCACCCTATAATCTTTATTGAATCTTGATATAGAAGACCATGGTGATGGTGGTTCAACTTGATTGGTCGTTGAAAAAAATAATTGCACTATTGAACTTTTTTCTTTAATTAAAATCATTTTATAAATAAAAAAACCTCAATTTTTAATTATCGTTTTAAGTACTTTAAATAATTTGTTTTTCAAACAATATAACGATAATGAATCATGATTTAATTATGAATAATTAATTTATAAACAAATTTTCAAAATAAAATCATAATTAAACACAAAAGATAAAATTAAATTTTTCATTGTTTTTAGTATTTAAATTTTGTATTTTATACTTATTTTATTGCACGTAACAGTCACACACACACACACAAATTAAAACAAGATATAAATTAAATTTTTGATAATAATAATAACAGTGAAAAATAAAAATGAAAATATTATTAATTTCACCACCACAAACGAAAATAAAAACCGTAGCGTCTGAACGCAACCAGTGAACTAAATTTTTCATTTTAAAATGTACAGTAGTACACATATGCAGATCAGACGAAAAACTACGTCAGCTGTTTTTAAATTAAAACGAATATAGAAACTGACTCTGTGAATATTCAAATGCGAAAAGAAAGATATACAACTGGTAGCAAGATAAAGAAATAGAGAAGTTATTAGAATTTTTTGGTCGGTGGGCAGATTTTTTAATAAACTTATGTTAATTTCAAAACTTTTCAGTTAGGCTGGAGATTTTATTGTTAGTGATAAATACTAATTGAAATAAAATTAAACAATTATAGCAAAGCTATATTGCACTATGAATAATTTAAAAACCCAATTTTAACCTGGCATTCATTAGGTCCTTTGACAGTGAGCGAATCAAAGTATTCATTAAAGGATCAAAACCAGGATCGCAACTGAAATCGAATATAATCTTAACTTTAATCGACTTGAATAAGCTGTCTTACCCAGGGTCTTACCCCTGCTTACACCCAAATAATTCATTTAAATCAATACCAGCCTAATTTAGGTTCACTGTACTAATCTTAATTGCACAAAATAAAATTTGATTATGGGAAAAGAAAAAGGTTTTTTTGGTTCAAATGATTGCAAATTAATTAAAACGCAAAAAAAACTTTTTTTGCTTGTTCCAAATAAATCCGCCTGCCGCTAGCGGGATTTCACTTGCCTTGTTCTTAAAATTATTTGCAGTTAAGGTTGTTTTACTAAAAAAATGTTGCTGTCCATTTAATCTTCGATTGAATCCTAAATGAAAAATCCATTTTAAAGAATAAAATAATTCAAGAGCTGTGCTAGCAGCCCTAAACGAACATTTGAAATTTTTTTCAGGAGGGTAATAAGGAAATAAAATTATGAAAATCTTTTTTTGCAAGAAGACTTACAAAATTTTCTTACTAATTTTATTATCTACAATCATGTAGTAATTACAAAAATATCTCGAAAAATATATTCAGTTCAAAAACAATAAGCAATCTTAAAAAGGAAACAATCGCTGTACGGCTTGCTCACCCTTTTCAACGAGTTTATTTTGTACCTTAAAATCTAGCTTAAATTCATCAGGGAAACAGGATTTTGCGCTAATGAAAAATAGATCCCACTTGTAAATTTTTTTAGTGAAGTTAATACGTAAAATATAGCATATAGTTATTTAATCAAATCCATTAAGGTTTAGGGAGCGAAGATTACTTTTTGACAGATCCAAATTGAATTTTTTCAGTTTATCGAGGTATACCCACCACTCTTTTTAAACGCATCCTTCCGTTCGACTCCCTTCTTTTAGTTAGAATTTGAATTTCTTTTTTTCCTGCAATATTTACTTCAGCGTATATTTTTTCTCGGTACAATTTTTAATCTTAATGTCGCTAATAACATTTTCTTTTTTAAGAGATACTCTAACGTTCCAAAGAAGAAACAAGTATGCTTATGGTAAGATACCAACATGACATATATTTAAGTGAGTCTCTAAAAACTCAAGAATTTTACATAAATAAATTAAATTTTATAAATAAAAGCAAGTAAAGAAAAATTTTGTTAAGAATGCTTATCAAAACTATGACACACTGCTGCTCGAGTTTTCCCGCGCGTCTTACACTCAAAAACGATCGATAAAATTTCCCCCTTGGCGTGTATAGTACTACATCTTTCACATTTTTTAAAAGGGGAGTTTAAAACCACTTGCAGATTTTATATCAAGTTGTTTTATTCATACATGCATTATAAGGCCTAGATATAAACTGCAAAATTATTATAAAAGCTTTCATCTAAAAAAAATGACCTCGACCTATATTTTAGCTGAAAAAAATGATTTTTAGGTTAGGTACGTATTGCGATTATTTTAACACCATTTATTGTATAAGAAACATAATATTATTATGTATACTTTATGCGCACACACAGACATACATGCAAACAGCTGATTCAGTTTTTTGCAATGATTCAGCAACACGATCGAACAATAGAAACTTTAAATTGATATTATTTTTTTGTAGTTTTGTATATTTTAAAAATTGCATACTAACATTTTCACGTTTGAATATTTTTAAAATTTAAATTTTTATTCGAAATATTAAATAGAGAGGGTTCATTGACCCTAAAAATATTTTGGCTTGGATGTTGATAATAAACAAAAAATGAAATAAAAATTTTATGTTTTAAATCATTTAAAATTAACGTCAAAAATGATAATTGAAATAAAAATTTGCACTTTTTTCTTAGAATTCATAATTTTAGCTTTCTCGCGAACTCTCCTTTAATATATATCTCGTGTCGAATTTACATTAAGTTTTATCGAGAGGGAAAAACGTCAAGTGCGTCTGACCAAATAAGGAATCTCGCGTGCAATTTTATAATATAAAAATTTTTTTAAAAAAACTTTGTTAATACTTTTGCTCTCTTTCTCTCGCATTGTAACTTTTTATGCATCACGTTGCAAAAATACAAATGCATTAAAAATTATTATAAAACAAAGAAATAATATTTTCATCGGTTCAAGTTTATGAGTAAGATTTTAAAATGTACAGCAAAGGTCAAGTAACAGAAGTTGAAATTGAATTTTAAAAAATTTAGTGTTTGAAGTTAGGCTGGATACTTTTAAATATTTTTTTATTTGTTGAATGAAAATGCATTTCTCATTGATAATAAAACCACAATTAAACACGACAAAGATGATAATTAAAATACTATCTCCCCAGCATACTGACACTGTATCACGACTCCAGAATGATGACAAAGAGTGTAGACAAAAGACTGATTAAGGACGAAAGGAAATAATTTTAGCCTGTAAAATTCATTGCCAAAATTTAAACTTACTGAGCTTTGGGGCGAGCTGGAGACACTTGGAGATCGTTGGACGGTAACGAGTGCCATGACTCGTTTTGGTTATTGTTGTTGTTATTGTTTTTGTCGTCGTTGTCGTTGTCGTCGTATAGTTACAGTAAACATGAAATTGTTTTTACACTATTAAAAACACTTTGTTTATTTATTCATCACTTATAACACAAAATTTAAATCACTAGATTATTAATTATAATAATTTAAACACTTATTTTAGAAATTTTTTATTACAACACCGGATAATCACTTATTTTTTCTCACGCACCTTAAAATTATATCCATACGCTACGAGCAGCCATCTTTTGCAAACATAATTATACGCAAGCGCGCTATCTTTAGTGCAATTTTATTATTCTTTTTATTGCATACAAAAATGCAGTTCAGTGCAGTCTGTTGTCTAAATGAATAACTTGTAAATTTGATTTACCTGACTAAGGATTCAAACTTTTTCTTGTACGGTAACTCCAAAAAAAAAACAAAAAATTAGTGAAACTAATTAAATTTATTTTATATTTTTATTTTTAATATGAAAATTTAGAAAATTTTAAACTAAAATTACTATTTTATGTTAAAAATACTTGAATAATTTTGTAATAAAGGAGTATATTTATGAATTAAAATTAAAAAATGTAAAGAATTATGATATCAAAATAAAACTATGAATAAAAAAGTAAACAAAACCTATACAATCAAAAATAAATAGAATTCTTTCATTTTTCTACTTATATTAGCAACTGGCATTGCAGAAATTAATTTAAAAATTTTAGTAAAATTTTTTTATTTTTTGTATAAATAATTAATTAAATATTTTATTAATTTATAATACAATTTGTAAGATTGTAAAAATTTATAAATTTTTTAAATAAATTTAAAAAAAAAACTTAATGTGATTTCTGATTTACCGACTGCAATCTTGGTAAAGTCATTTTTCAATCATATGGTAAACAACAAAGTGCACACTGTAGCAAAAGGACACCTTGCATGCAAAAAAAAACAAATAAATGATAACATACGTTTGAATTACTCGTGATGATTCCATTAAATTAAATAAATACAAGTCATTGTTTTTTATTTGATGTAAAATTTTTATTGTTATTTATTTTTAAGTTTTACTGAGTTTATTGTTAAAAATATTAATTAAATATTTATTTTTTGTGTATGAAATTATGTGAAAAAATTTTATTAATTTGTTAGATCTGATGAATGTATTTAATTTTTCTTCTGTAAGAAGATTGTCAACAGTTCAGTTTTATAAAAAGAGGTGATTCTTAAATAATTTTATTTTTACATCTTAAACAAATAATATTCAATAAATAAATAAAACTAACTATATTCGTATAGCATTATTTTTGTAAAATTGTTCCAAGTGGTACTTATTGAATGTAGGTTTTTTTATGATTATACATTTCCAGTACCACAATTCTATAAGTAAAGCTAACATGCCAAGTCCTATTCCTATTCCTAATACAACAAAACCACCTTGAAGTTTTGGTAAGTCGATCAGAGTATCTTCATTCATACCTTCTTGGCTAACTTCCAATAATTTTGTTTTTTCTTTTACTTCACGTAACCATTTTTCAACAAATCCACCCTCTACCATACGCTTTATCTTAATAATTGTAACATAAAATTAGTGAATAAAAATATTTTTAAGAAAAAAATGAAATAAGATTCTTACAATTTGATCTACATGTTCTTTGAGTGGTGAATTTTTATCCATTCCAATTGATATGGGTGCATTTACAATACATTCTTTCATAACGTGCAAATTATGATCTGATTGTTCTTGTTCATCTTCATCTGTTGAGTTTTTTTGCCTTTCAGCTTCAATTAATTGACGCTTTACTCTTTCTCTTTGTAAAACAAAAATATTTTCATAATAAAAAAATGTTCCATTTGATACACTTGCAATAGCATCTTCTTGATTAACAATTACATTAAATTTTTCTCCTAATTTTTTAGATTCAGAGTCCTCTGACTCTAAAAAAAATTCTTTATTTTCTTGACCCCAGCCGCCAACTGGAATGGAACTTGATACTAACTGAGAAAGTGTGTCTATAGTAACTCTTAATTTAAAATTTTTTAATAAATTATTAAGTAGAATTAAAGTTAGAAAATTAAAGTAAATCACACCTTTCGATTGCATTTGCTAAACTTGATGTAATACTCGCTCTATAAAAAGCAGCTATTAAAATTGAAAACGTCCACCACCATCCAATAAAAACTCTTATGGACCAAGCATTTGGTAAAACTGGTAAGGAAACTTGAAAAAGCATACTGAGAGTATATAAGAGACTATTTTGAATTCCAGTAAAAAGATACAATCCGTACGTGTTAAACTGAAATATTTCTTGAATTTCACTATCCTCAGAAACTTTTTCCATAATTGATAACTGAGAAGATTCAGAAGATTCTTTAATTACTGGATTTGCAATATATTTTGAAAAAATATTTGCAAATATAAAAAATAATATCCCAGCAATAAGAGTTGTTAATATCAGGGTAACCCAAGTAAACAAACTTGACAAATTATTATTTGATTAAAATTTTTTCTTTATTTGAAGTTCTAATTTTTTAAAAAAGTTACTTACGTGAAAGGTAAAATTAAAAGTTTCCAAGAATTTTCAGTCAATGATTCCAATGTTAAAAATGTTAAACATTCAGTGTTATATGGCCATGATAAATCTAGAAGTTGCAGATGTTTTAAGGTGTAATACAAATCAGCAATATAAAATGCAGCTTTTTTTTGTTCAACTTCTCCAAAAATACCTGTAGTATTTTCACTTTTTATATCACCCCATCTTTCAGTTTCAACATTTTCAGGTAAATAGAATTGTGGCCTAAAATTCAATTCCTTAGCAATAATGAGCAGCATCTAAAAAATTAAAAATTCAACTAAATAAAACGAATTTATTAATTTATTTCAAATATTTACTTCAAATTCTACACCCAGAAAAATTTGCTTTTTAGCTAGAGCTTCTTCATCAAAATATTCATGAGCTTCTTCCGTTACTGCAGGTATATGCTCAAATACAGCTACCCTAAATAATAAAAAAAAAAAAATATAGCATTTTTTGAAAATTCCTAAATACAAAATAAAAATTGATACCTACTTTAATTTTTTATTTTTAAGATTCTTCGTCTTTGATTTAAAATGATTTGTACCATATCTAAATCTATCAGAAAACCAAGAATCTATGTAATTTGTTACAACCAAACCTTTTGTTCGAGCTGGATATGGAACAATGTAAATATCGTACCATTCACGTTTTCTTAATTTTCGATTTGCTTTTCGTTTGTATTCAACATTGTATTTTAAAAATATTGCGTTCACTATACGATTCCATAAATAATACATTTCTGGATCAAATATTCTATAATCGTACATTAAGATGAATTTTCCTTGGGCGTTAATTAAACGGTCGCTAAAATTGTGAAAAAACATTTTATTTAATTCTTTTAATTTAGAAAAAAAAAGAAGGGATTCAACAATTTACTGTTCGATATTTTTAAGCATTTCTGCAACTTGCAATCCATTTGTTAGTAAAATTACATAAACGTCACAACCAAATGATTTGCTTTCGTTGAAAACCTTACCAACTCTTTTTCTTGGTGGTGAAAATTCTTCATTTTCATGAACCAGAATCTAAAATAAATTAGTAGTCGCTACAAATTTTTCTATATTCAAAAAAAAATCTTAAACAAAAAAATTTCCGGGTACCACAACCAAAATTCTTATCAGTAGCAAATGTCATCAGGACAATAATATTCTGTAATCGTGACAATTATATGCATATCATTGGGGCAATCATATACAAAAAATTCTCTTGGTGATATTCTGTCATCATGGCAATTATATTTAATTTTAATGTTTTTTTTCTTCAAAATATTTATTTTTTTGGGTGTATGGGACTTAGACCTAGTATTTTTAATTGCATATTTTACGATTTTACCTGACTTATGAGTTTTATTAAATTTATTATTTTTTATCATTGTTATTTTTGTCAAGTATTTTTTTCACGCTATCGTTATCAATGATCTACACCGTTAATCTCATCTAATCTCATATATATCAAAAATACCGAGCTCTCACCAATCGTTATTATTATTACGTATTATACTGGTATTATATTCTTGGTACTTATGTTTTTGGTGGAACTTATTTTGACAATTGCGAGAGAAAAAGGCATATTACCTAGCGGAAGAAATTGAAACAATACATCGCGAAAATTCAAATTCAATAAAAGTTTTGAAAGAAGTAAATTTTTAAATTTGAATTTGGCGTGGTACATGGTTTTAATTATCTACCGGTATTTTTCAGATTTATGCGATTAGATAAGATTAGTTTATAGTTCAATGATTGATAATAATAGCGTGCGAGTGAAAAAAAATTAACGAAAATTCTAAAAGTAAAAAATATAAAAAAATTAAAATCTTTAGTAAAAGTAAAATGTATAATTAAAGAACTGTGCATCTCATATACCAAAAAACTTAATTTAATTTTTGTCATTAGATCGTATTTACAGAAGGATTAATATATATGATTGTCCCAACGATATAATTTTCTCAGTGTATGTGCAATTTAGGCCATTCTTTATTAATATTTACTCTTATAATAATAAAAAATCCTTACCCTGTACATTGGTACATAATTTTTAGTTCTTATTTGAAAAATATCAACTTTTCGTCGATAAAATGTATCAAATATTGTAACGATACATTTGCTATATTCTGTTATTTCATCAATAAGTAATTCCACAAGCGTTTTTAATTGTTTGTGAGATGGTTCAATTTCAATGCCATTAATTAAATCGCTAAAAAAAAAAACAACAACAAAATATTTTAATATAAAAAAATGTTATCTTAAAAAATAATAAAATCACGCATTCAAATAATTCCATTAATGATGAATTTAATGATAAGATAAATATTAGTCGTAGTCATTAAATATTAGTATTGCAGTTAACAAATAAAAACTCGCGAAAAAGAAAGTGAGTATTGGCGAAAAAAATTTTCTTAATCTTACCTTTGACATTTGTTAATTAAAATATTCAAAATTATTAAAATTATTATTTTGGAAATCATCTTTTTTTAAACAATTTTTCATTCAATTTTTTTAGAAAATTTTCATCACTTTAATTTGTTAAGGTAGAATAACTAATAGAAGAAACTCGATAGACTACTTTGTTGAAAGCTTTTTTTTTATTATCTAGGGCTGTTCTGCATTTTTTACGATTTTATTATGCATTGAACTTAAAATGTCAATTTACCTATTTTACTTTGTTTTTTTCATTTCTTCATCTTATCAATCAAAGATATCAGTGGGGGAGTGTTGGGCGAGTTAGTTATTTTAGATTGAAATCTGTGTTAAAAAGGCTAAAAATTACATTTTAAATTAGGCTTCGAAAAGTTTGAAAGACACATATATTAAATTAAGGACAATAGCGGTGGTAGGTCAAAATCGGAACGAATACAAATGATAAAAACATTAATTTAATGTAATTTTAAATATTTTTTTCAAAATCAAGTTCATGAACTTGTAGTTTTTAAAAATAAACACAAGAAAATAAAATTTTAACATTTAAAACAATAAAATGAATAACAATTAGGCATTGAAAATATTTACATTAAAAAAAAATAATTTCGTTAAAATAAGATTTAAATAAAATTTACTTACTTTAACAATGAATCGAAAACATTATCAAAAAAGTAATTTCGTAAAATAATTTTTTTAGATTTTTTATGAAAAACTTGACGATGACGAGATCTTATTCCCATGGTTTTCCAAGTGGACCATTAGATTTTTATAGAAATAAAGCAAGCTTTGATTGGAAATCACTGAAATTGCATTTATTTGGACAAGATTTTATAAATTTTCAGGTACAAAAAATTATGCATAATTATAACTGCCAAAATATTGTGGCATTTTGCAGTTGAAATTTTTTCTTTGAAATAGTTTTCAGGGATAGACTATTTCAAAGACGACTTTCAAAATTTTAGCTGCAAAGTTACCCTTTATGTACAAAATTTTTAAAGGAACTACTAAAGCTTTAAAATTAAAATATTATCAAAATTTCATATAATTTAAAATTCATAGGATAAACTATGGGATTATTTGGAGAAAAACCCAAAATTTCAAAGACCAACAAGGCAATTAACATTAGATGAAACTAGACGAAGATGTCACGAACAAGTTTTAGAATTAATCCACAGTAATTTTTTCGTAAGATAAAAAAATTAAAATTTTTTTCAGCAAAACTAAATTTTTAATTTACGTTTTTTACTCTAGCCAACTGAAAACAAAACATGGTTCAATTCACTTTTTATGTACGATTCCTCGTTACCAATTAAACTTGGTCTGATGTATGGAATGGTGCCCAGTGTTTTAGTGGCTTTGGGAACTGAACAACATTATGAATATGTTGAAAAAATATTTGAGCACAAAGTAAGTTAATTATTTACCTTGATTTACAATAAAGAATAAAGTTGTAAACTTTCTGAAAATTATAATCTATAATGAAAAACGGTTATGAAATTCAAATTTGAAAATTGGATTTTTTTAATTATTTAAAAATTACTTAAATTTTCTGTGAGTTAATTAAGCACATAATTATAATTAACTTTCTTGAGAGTAGTGATATTAAAAAATCAGTAAAAATTTTATGCGAATTTAAAAATGTTTTAGTTTTTTAAACATTTTCGAAGTCATTTTAGTTTCTAGTAATTTCGTAGTAGTTTATAATACTTAGTTTATAACTTCTTAATTAGTCGAAATAAATTATATTAAAGTTTTAAGTAAAAGCTAATTAAAACAAGGATATAACTCAGGTTTAACGTGAGGTACTTTGATTTCCAGTACGTCGCTTGCTTTGCATTGACCGAAATATCACATGGTACCAATGCTAGAGGAATGCGAACGCAGGCTAAATATGATCCAAAAACTGAAAGTTTTATACTTCATTCTCCAGATTTTGAAGCATCTAAATGTTGGGTTGGCAATCTAGGTTTGTCTTTAACATAAAGCTAAAAAATTTATAATATGAATTTGTTTTGATATTCATTTGTTGTATAGGAAAAACCGCAACCCATGCTATTATTTATGCTCAACTTTACACACCGGACAATGTCAACCATGGCCTCCATCCTTTCATTGTTCAAGTCAGAAATCCAGAAACAATGCTGCCACCAAATGGTGTTTTAGTAGGGGATTTAGGAGATAAAATTGGCCTGAATGGAGTTGATAACGGTTTTGTACAATTTAATAATTATCCTATCCCAAGAACCTCGTTGTTAAATAGAACAGCAGACGTTACACCAAGTGGAGAATATGTGTCAGCTATAAAAGATAAAAGCAAAAGATTTGGTATAGATTAATTATAGTTGATAATTTTACTGTAACATTTAAATTTTATTTACAATATTTATATTAATTATTTTTCAATAGGCGCATCTTTAGGAGCTTTATCAGATGGTAGAGTACATATTAATAATATTTGCAGCATCTATGCAACCCTAGCTATTACAATTGCAGTTAGATATTGCTGTGTAAGAAAACAGTTCGGCCCGTCACCTGATGAGGAATGGCCTGTTATGGAATATCAAGCACAGGTATTTAATTTGGAAAATTTCAATCAAAGAATTTTCCGGGGTTTCCTTAAAAAGTATGTTTTAATTTTAGCAAGGAAGATTGATTCCTCATTTAGCATCAACTTATGCTATAATATTTTTTTCGCGTAAGTTTTCTAATTTGAATGCCAAATTTCATGAAGATGTTTTAAGTGGTGAAGGCGGTGATTTACTTGCTGCACTGGGAATGGAAATACATGCGTTGTCATCTGCAACAAAACCTCTTTGTGGATGGAGTGTAAGAGATGCCATTCAAGATTGCAGAGAGTCTTGCGGCGGCCATGGCTATTTAAAAGGTAAATTTATTAATTATAAAAAATGTCCGCTTGTGGCCAGCGGAATTTTTTTCCTGCTCAAACAATTGTAGTTCTTTTCTTTAACATATTTTTATCAAAAGTGTCAAGATTAGGAGATTTAAGGGCCGATCATGATGCAAATTGTACATATGAAGGAGAAAATAATGTACTGGTGCAACAAGCTAGTAACTGGCTAATAAATCAATGGGCACTTGTTTTAAAGGGTGAAAATATTAATTCTCCTCTTCAATCAATAAGTTTTTTTAAAAATGCTGACCAAATATTAAAAAACCATTTTAATCATCGAACAATGCATGACACAATCATACCAAATAGTAAAGTATCTTGCAAAAATTTTTTAAGCAACAAAATTTTTTTGATGCTGAATTGAGGCTGTTTTAATTTACGTAATAATTATTTTTAGATTTATTAGAAATGCTTAAATGGCTGACGTGCTATTATACCAAAAAGACATATGAAAAAGTTCAAGACCTTAAAAAAAATGGATTTAGTGATTTTGAAACAAGGAATGACTCACAATTATTTAATGCCCGCACTTTAGCTTTAGTTTACGGGGAGGTAAGAAACATCGATATTTTTTTCATTTTTAAAAACTAATTGCTGTTAGTTATTATTTTATTATAATTTAGCATGCAGTTGTACAATTCTTTCTTGAAAGCATTATTCAAAAAGAACTGGATGACAATGAACAACTTGTACTGTTAAAGTTATGTTCCTTATACGCAGCTTCGTGCATAGAAAGAAGATTAGGCGATTTTTATGCTGGTGGATATGCGCCACCTAATTCTAAAATGGAACAGTTCATTCGCGATGGCATAATTTCTTTATGTAAAGACATTTCGACTGATGCTGCGAGTCTAGTGGACGTCATAGCACCGAGTGACTTTATTTTAAACTCACCCTTAGGAATGTCGGATGGACAAGTAAGTTAATAACAAATAAAAAATTTGATTATAAATTTATAATTATTTTGATTTCGTTTAGGTGTATAAACATTTAGAAAATGTACTCAAAAGTCCTAGTAATTTAGAAAGAGTTTCCTGGTGGCAAGAAATCATCAAGTCGAAATTGTGATATTTTAATGCCGATTCTTTAAAACAATTGTGATTAATTTCATTCTACAGTTATTATTTTATTAATTTTGTTTTTTAATTTATTTATTTGTATAAACTTGTTGTAGAAAGAAAATAAGCCAAAAAATTAATCAATATTTAAAAAGAATATTATAAAAAAAACCAGCCGGCTAAAAAGAGCGTTTCTAAAACTGCTTGTAAACTTAAAAAAGATAATTTTAATAAATAAATCTTTAGGGTCTATTTTTAATAAACTGCGCAAATGCGTGAAAAGATTTTATAAACAAGTTAAATATTTTTAAAAGATTCAACAATGAAATGAATATTTTATTAATTAATAGTTTAATCATTCTAAAAAAAGTGTTATTAAATTTATTTTAAAAAAATAAAGACTGCACAAAAGCATAGAAAATGGACTTTTGATCAAATTGGCTAAATTTTTGATTTGTAGATTTAAGAAAAATCTTCAAAAAAAAAGGAAGAAAATACTTAACGAACAAGTTACGCTTATTATAACTGTCCGTCTTAGAATGGCGCCTCGACTCGTAACTCAAAATGTTAGTTACGAATTTTCTTCAAGTTTTTAAAGTCTCAAGTCTCCGAGTGTTACGGATTTTGAAAAGCTTAAAACTCCATAATTGCTTTAAAATTGAAAATCATTTTCATTATTTTCTGGTAATTTTAATATGATTATTTATATTTTTGAACTTATCTAATCTTATTTAAAAATGGTACAATTATGATGCCTCTCAAATTGTTTTCAAAAGACTCAAATATATCAAAAAACTTTAAGACATCGCATGAATTAATAATTTTTGTTTTTGTAGGTTATAGCCTATCAAGACTTTTGTTCCGAATATAGCCAATTTGTTCAAAAGTCAATTTCTTATTCTTTTGAATGTTAATAAATATCTTTAATATTTTTACTATATTTATTACACGGTTAGGGTATAGATTATAAAATTTTGTATACATTAAAATATATTTTTTGTAAGAATAAAATGAAAAATAAATATACTACTTTTTAACTTTTTGACCATTATTTAATGAGTTTAAAAATACTTTTTAGAAATACTTAATCTTTTAAGTTCCTACTTTGCAATTGTTTTTCCTACTCAAAAAATTTCGAAAACTGCAAATATCAACCCAGACAAGATTGTTCGTTTAATTTAATTTAATATTCTTGAGGTAAAATTTGGGAAATGGTCTCTACTTGCCAAGTACTTTTAAAATTGACCCACATAGGTTGACGGGAAAATTTATGTATCGAAACTGTAAACTTTCGCCATATTTCAACATGCTCGATCTCAAACTGCCGATCAAACTAAAACTTCCTGGAGACATTCAATTTTTTTAGTTACAACGTCAGTGAAGAGTTTTAAAATAATTTTAACTTTTCGATAATTTGTTTATTTTATTATTTCTACAAAAAAAGAAAAAAAAATTATTTTTTACCCACACTACTTTTTTTTTTTGTAGCCAATGGAAAACAGGCTAATTTTTTAGAAAAAATTTAAAAATATACATACCAAAGCTACTTTTTTTAAAATATTTTGTTATAATCATTGCTGGTTTTGTTCACGTTTTCTATAGTTTTTTTTTCTAAAAATTGACTATATAGAAATCGAGAAAACCGAAAAAGTTTGATCTCTCCCTGAAAAATAGCCAAAAAAGAACAGTTCACTTAGCAACAAGTATAATTTTCTCGTATTTTAGCTGTCACTTAATTTAAAAGTTAAGTATAAATACCTATATTATAAAAATTTTTATTGCTGTTAATAAGATTTCCGTTTTTTTTTTGGGTTCTTTTTTAAATTGAAAAATTATTTTATTTATAAGTTTCAAAAAATAGCGATTTTTTAAGAAAAAATTGAATAAACACGTGTTAATTTTTTGTACTTTTTTTATGGATTAAAGTATTAAATGTTTCATTAAATGTTGAACATTATCCATGTTATTCACTCTCCAAAGGGGAGTGAGAAAGTGAAAATGTGTTAAAACTACCTCTAAATGTTGAAAAACTTTTTGATTTGCAACTGAAAAAATAGCAATATTGCTACTTTTTCCCGAAAAAGGTGGGGGGGGGGGGCGTGGAAGATTTTTTGTAACATAAATGTTGCTAGTTTTGCATTTCCTCTGGATTTGGTGAATAAGGTGGATAATGGTCACCATTTAATAAAACATTTAAAAATACTTGAATCCATAAAAAAAAGTACACAGAATATGCTAGCTCGAGCATACAATTGCATGCAAAGACAAAATCAAAGTTTTGTCCCTTGTTTAGAAAATAGCTATTTCAATTTTAATGTAAAAAGTAGAAGATGATCTTTATAAAATAAGCACGTTAGTATAGATAAGGTATTGACAGCAAATTTAAGTTGCTTATGATTGAGAGATACAAAGATTGTAATTATTTAAAAGTTGTGAAAAATAGTTTCCAAATTCTTTCATTAAAAAAATTTATTAAATACATATAAAAATTTTATATTTATTAATTTATTGGTTGATAAGATAAAAATTATATTGATTGCCACGAAAATTTCATATATTTATGAAAATATTTAATTTTAATATTAATATAAACAGTTATTAAATAAAATCTAACAACAGTAAGTAACATTAAAAATTTTAGTGTCCATTCGATTTCCTAAAATTGTTACTTGATTTTGTGAACATTTTTATTTAAATAAAGTTTTTCAACAAAATGTAAGGTAACCCAGTTATTTTTTTGTATTTGGACGTAAAACCTAATTTTTTGAAAAGGAAGTAATAATTTTAGAAAATTTGTTATTACTTGATTTTCTGGGTCTAATACTAATATCAAATATTGAAAAAAATGCCATTATTTTTTTATTTTTGGATGTAATATAACTAATTGTTTTCCACTTATGTAGTTCTAATTCAAGGAAATATTTTCTTATTCTTTAAAGAACTTCAGTGCCAATATGGTTTGGCAGCGTTTTTCAACAATTTGCCCTTTTTTCCAAACAGTCTTAAGTTTTGAATTTATAAATTAGCACCGAGAAGTACTCTTATCAGCAGATATTTTTATAATCTTTTATAGAAATGTTAAAAATAAAACAATGCAATCAAGTAGAGATCAATTATAATTAATGATAATTTTAATAAATCAAAATTATAATCGATTAAAAAATAATAAGGAAAATAACATTTTAAAAAGTCATTGAAATAAAAACTAGTTCTTCAGTGTTTATTACCTATGCAAGTTATTAAACGAAATAAAAAAATTTATCGGATTTGAATAAAATTAATTTTTAAAACTTTTAATACAAAAATAAAAATTATTTAAATACTTTGAAATTTTTATAGATTATTCATAAAAGATTTGATTATGGCTGGAACTTATTCTAATGATTTTCCTAAGGGGCCATTAGATTTTTATAGGAAGAAAGCTACCTTCGATTGGAAATCACTCAAACTACATTTATTCGGAAATGAATACATCAATTTTCAGGTAAAAAAATTAAAAGCAAATTGAACAATTTTAATAAATACTTAATTAAGTTTCTCTTAAATATACTAAAATTTTTATAGAATAAATTATGGGATTATTTTGAAAATAACCCAAAATTTAAAAGACCAACAAAACAATTACCATTAGATGAAGTTAGAAGAAGATGTCATGAGCAAGTATTAGAATTAATGAATAGTGAATTATTTGTAAGGAATAAAAATTATGTAATACTAAATAATTTTTCTGATCTATGGCCAGAAAGCGCGTATATCTTCTGGCCGCCTTGAGGCCGAAAAAAAATTTATAACCGGTTTATGTAAACACAACCTAAATACATGGAACATGTTTACTTCCAGCTGAGGGCTAAGTATAATGCTTAAATGCTACGGAACATTACAAATCAACTTGCTATTTTTATAATTTGTAATTATCACCTTACTAGATCTTACGATTCTAAACCTAAACTATTTTGATTTCCTAAACGCGTATTATTCTAGTTCCCTAAATCAAAATTATTCTAAGTCCCTAATCCGAATTATTTCAAGTCCTTCAATCAAAATATATCCAAGTCCCTAAACCCGAATTATTCTAAGTCCCTAAACTTATATTATTTTAAGTCCCTAACCCCAGATTTTTCAAAGTCCCTAAATTGAAATTATTCTAAGTCTCATTTGGCCCCCCACCCCCTTAATTTTCAAATTCTGAGGTACCCCCTCCTTAAAACATGTTTCATGTTAATATTGAGTCAATTTTCAATACCCATCTTAGGTTTCTCACTGATCTGCGGATTCTGAAGTAAAATATTCAAAATTCAAAACAGAGGACTTAAAATTGTGGATTCCTAAGTTTCTAACCTCAAAATCGGTAATTTTTTACATTATTATTATCTAAAAATAAGAAAATAAAAAAATAATTTTCTACATATAAGTTATTATAGTTACAAGTTTTCTATAAATAAATCAAAATCTGAATTCGAAAACGTGATCAACGAAACTGAAAACCGTAAATTCAACATTAAAATGCTCAAAAAAACTTGAATGTGCCTTAACAATATTCATTGTATTATATACATTATATAAAAAGTATGTAAAATTAATAAAAATATTAATTTATTTATTTAGAAAAAAATTTGTCGCAGGCGTGGCCGATGCGCAATGTGTTACAGTTGTTTACAATTATGAGTACTTAAAATATAATAATAGTATAATTATAATATAATTACAATTCAAAATAATATGCTATAATAACATTAAAAGAAAAAATTTAAGATATATACTTTATGCTATACATATATTTTCAAAATTAAAATAAGTGTTGGTTTACACACCAAAAATTCACTTGTAAACTTACAGAGACATAAGGCCGTATTTGAAAACAATTGACTAAAAATTACTAAAAAATATTTATGTTGGTACTAAAGGGGGGCGGAATAATTTTTCGTCTTCACAAACGATTTTGGGCTTCTGAACCACTGCGTTAGACTTGGTTTGACGCGACCCCTAGTTTGATCAGAAGCCCAAAATCGTTTGTGAAGACGAAAAATTATTCCGCCCCCCTTTATTACCAACATAAATATTTTTTAGTAATTTTTAGACAATCGTTTTCAAATACGGCCATAATTTAAAATATTTATCATAATTTGGTTATTTGTTTTTAATTGAATAATTAAATTTAAAGAAAAATATAAAGTAAAGAAACTAGATTTAAAATGTATATAGTAATAAATTGAAAATTTAAATGTAAAGTTAAGGATAATATACTTGAATTAAAATATTAATGATATACACTGAAAATTCGCTTGTAAACTTATAGATACAAAAATTGAAATATTGTTTTATAGAAATTATCTAAATTTAATTATTGGTTTTTAATTAAATTTTTAGTAAGTACAATTTTTTAGGAAAATTTATAATTAATGAACGTAAAAAAATATACTCCTGGCTATATATATATTCAAATAAAATAAATTATTAAAAAATTATTCATTAGTTTTAGTGCTTTATATAGAGAATATTGCATAGATTACAGAAAATGTCCAAAATAAGGAAGTTAAATTTTAAAAAATTGCGAACTTATATATTGGGTTCTTATATATTTTTATAGTTGGGATCGCTTCATTATGAATTAAATATTAAAGAAAAAAAAGGAGGCGCCCCTTGTTTCCTTGGGTACCCTCCTGAATTTAGCCAAAAAAAAGGTTTTTTGTAATTTATGGGTTTGCTGTTGGTTTTAGCAAAAAAATAGTTGTTTTCAAAATTTTTTTCGGGAAAATTTTCATTAAAAATGAAGCTTTTGAAAAAAAAAAATAATGGAAAATAACGGTTGGCTAGAAATAATTTCAAATAAAATTTGAAGGTACCTCCGAGATTCCAATGAATTTTGGTAGTAGGCTCCGACTTTTTTGTGTTTTAAAACAAAAAAAAGTAATAAAATCCGCTCGATGCTTTTTTTTGTTGCCCAAAATAGTGATATCTCCGTAAATAGACCAAGGTCCATGTAAGAATCACGGACCAAATTTTTTGTTCAAAATTTTTTTTTGAATTGGTTATTTTAGATCTTGGATTGACGTTGGTTGTTATTGAGGTTATTGAGGTTATTGTTATTGGTTATTGAGGTTTTTTATTTTTGGAGCCTTAAAAAGTATATCAAAACCGATGCACTTTTTACACACACATAATATTCGCGTATATTTTCTGTGTATATTTAGCTTCAGTATTGTATTAATAAAATTATTTATTCGTCCTCACTTTACAATTTACTTTAATAATTTTTCAATAAATAATTAATGCTGGTGAACGATACTAAAATTTTAATTGTGTATTTGATTATTTTCAATTTATTAAACTACCTTGTTTTATTAGAATATATGGGTAACTCTACTTAAAATGTACCTCTTTCTTTATTATTAGTAACATTTATTGTTGATACATATATTTTTATCAGAAGCCTCCTGATTCCCGTTATACTCCAGTCAAATCGCGGTTTAGGGTGTATTTTCACTGGCCAACATGAGATTTGCTCTACTATATGTTTTCTGGGTCGCCGATCACGAAAATTGGGGTCTTTTCCGGGAGATATTTTCGGAACACCCTTAAATTTATAAAAACTACCCCCTAAAAGGGTTTTTTTTTATATATTAGCAAACAGAGTTTCTAGATTTAGCCAAGAATTGGTTTAAGAAGGTTTTTTGGATCGCAGATCAAGAATTTGAGGTAATATTTTATGAATAATTAATATTTCACCCTTAAATTAGCAAAAATTACCCCTAAAAAGGGGCGTTTTTGCTATTTTCATACTTTGGCGATCATATTAGGTCCATAAGGATTTTTTTTGGACCGCTAATCAAGAATTCGGGGAATTTTTTATGAATAATTAACTTGTCAAACTTACCAAATTAGAAAAAACAACCCCTAAAAGAAGTGTATGCTACAAATACACCCCTTTTAGGGGTTGTTTTTGCTAATTTAAGGGTGAAGTTTAAATTATTCATGAAAAATTCCCCAAAATTCTTGATCAGCGTCCCAAAAAACCCTTAAGGACCTAATTTGGTCGCTCAAAATGCAAAAATTGCAAATGTACCCCTATTAGGGGTTGTTTTTTCTAATTTAAGGGTGAAATATTAATTATTTATAAAAAATTACCTGAAATTCTTTATCAGCGTTAGTATGCAGCCTTTCTTCCTTTTTGAACTATGATACGGTTTTCAACGCATTGTAAGATGAGTAGGAAACTTTCAATACCTAAAAAAGTAAATTTTTAAATAAAATTTTTATATTTTAAATAACAATTTATAAAAATTTTTTAAAACAAAATAATGGTGGACAGTCATATTAACCATGTGTACTTACTTTAACTGAAGATTGATTGGTGTATTCGATTAATGGCCCGCATTTTATTATGATAGGCTTAGATGCTCTCGTCATCATAATTAGTATAGTTTTTCGAGATTTAATAGTTAGCGATAGCCAATTCATAAAGTATAAATCCATTGAGATTTCTTCGCTCTGAGAAAAAGGAGTGAAAACTGATTGTTTTTTATGTTTATGAATTTTTATGAATATAACAACTGTCTTCTGAGCAGTAGTATTTTATGCAACTTTATATGGTTGAAATAAATTAATAATTACATAAATATTACAGGCGATCGAGAATGGGCATAACGCGATAGTTTTATTATACAATAAGTGAAAGATATCGATAATTTTTTTATTTTCCATCGTTATTTTAGGAAGATAGTAATTGCGATAATTATTTAACGAAAAATTTTTTGATAAACAATAGATTTTTATCGCTTATTTGTAAATTTTCGATAAACAATAGTTTTTATCACCTATCGAAAAAATTTTTGATAAGCGATAGATTTTTATCGTTATCGAAAAATTCCCGAATAGAATCTGAAGTATGGCCGATCCGGGCCAGATCTGGGCCAGATCAAGCCGTATCTGGGCCGGATCAGCCCATACTTCCGCTTCTATTCGGGTTTTTGATAAGACGCTTTCTCACCGTCCCATTAGTTTAATTATAATTAAAATAAATAAGAAAATTAGAAAAATGATCTATGAAAAATTCTACAGATGCGATAACTCTCCCTTTTCACGAAAAATTTTCTTACAACAGTATAACAAATAAAAGAAAATTCTGTATCAAAAAATCGTCTGCTCCGCGCGCAATCAAAGTTTCTCAACCACGGGGACTCGAACCCACGATCAAAGGATAGGTACTCATTTATTTGATCGAATAATCGTCTGTAATATTTATGTAATTATAAATTAACGTCGAT
This sequence comes from Anagrus nilaparvatae, assembly GCA_022575985.1. Classification (NCBI taxonomy): domain Eukaryota; kingdom Metazoa; phylum Arthropoda; class Insecta; order Hymenoptera; family Mymaridae; genus Anagrus; species Anagrus nilaparvatae. Next base: position 3,566,676 of record JAKSXM010000246.1, on the reverse strand, counting down.
CGTAATAGTATATTACGAGCCCGTATCCAGAAAAGTAAAGAATGTTGTCCCAAATCGCACGTAATTACCATCCGAGGCGAAGCCGAGGTTGGTAATTTACGTGCGATTTGGGACATTCTTTATTTATGGACAAGGGTCGTATACGATTTCTCTTCGTCAAAAAATTTTAATTTTTATAGTTAAGATCGGGTGATTGATTTTTAACCAACATATTCATTAAATATTTTACCTTTTCCATTACTTCGTTAGCAGGTATGCAAAAGACAAGTAATTCGTAGATCAAGGCTAAGAAAAATAAAATTGAAAAAGTTGTCTCCATTAAATTTAATTTTTGTGTTGACAATTGAAAAACATTTAAAGCAATTATTACTGCACTTGACACAAATTGCAAACCTAAAATTTCCTTGAAAGTCTCATTAACGCTTTCAGCAAACCTAAAGAAATACAAGCTACTTAAAAACAAACTTTCATAAACAAGTTAAATGTAATCGATTAAATAATAATGTTCATTCTTACTCGAAAATTTTTTGATGATGCTGAATTATTTTAGCAAAAAACTTTTTCTCAGCATTTAGTTTGCTTTCTCTTGGGTGTTTCATCAAATATGAATTAACTGCATCTGGCAATTCTTTGATTCTGATGGATAATAATTTTAATTGTTGAAATATTCGTAAAATGAAACCAAAAAGTAGAAGACAAAATCCAGATACGCAAAGAGAATCTATTTGCTGCATCGCGACTCCATAAGAATAAAAGAACCAATAATTGGTTTTGGTGATTTCACAATTATAGTAAATGTTTATTGGTAATTCAAATTCATTAGATGAAAATAATGGTGCTAAACTTAAATTATGAGAAATGAAAATCACAGATATTATAGTAAAAAGTAGGAAATATCTGCAAAAAAAATTCTTGTAAAATTCATTTAATAAACAAAATGGAGATATATAAAAAAAAAATATTACCTTATTAATTTTTCTATATTCCTTTCTTTTTTTCTTTCATAATCGTTCAAAGGTTTAAATTCATCGAATGCAAAATAATTTGTCAACTGAATTATTTTTTCTCTTTTATAAATTACGAATAAGAATTTAAAAAATAACAAAAGAATTATTGGCATCATATGCACTGTTTGATAATATTTTTCTGATTTCTTATTAATTATTACCATTTTAACTATCGTGTATATTACAAAACTTATGTACGCAAACTGCAATATACCGATAAGAAATTGATAGATTCTATACATAATTTTTTGTTTTACAGTCTTAAAATTTCTCGGCATCCACATCCCAGCTACTGATAATAATGTAAACACATCTTTTAAAACTAACATTTTGTAAAAAATGTATTACTTATTCGCTAGCTACATAAGCTTATAATATTCCAACAGTATACATTTATATTCTTTACACTTTCAAGACTGACGTCTTCAATTTACTTAGGTATTTTCAGTGTTAGAACTTTATAGAGACTGCTATTATCGACATTGATTTTTTGTTGAAAAGTTTTTATTTGTTTTATAACCGGTAACTTATAACCGGTTTGTGTAAACACAACCTAAATGCATGGAACATGTTTACTTCCAAATGAGGACTAGATATAATACAAATGTTACTCAACATTACAATACAATTTTCTATTGTTGTAATTTGGAATTATCACCTTACTAGTTTTTAAGATTCTAAACCCAAACTATTTCGATTCCCTAAACCTGAATTATTATAAGTCCCTGAACCTGAATTATTCCAAGTCCCTAAATCGATATTATTCTAAGTCCATAAACCTGTATTATCCTAAGTCCTTAAGCCCAGATTTTTCAAAGTCTTTTAAAAGTATTTTATTTATTTATATATACTTACCTAAGGGACCCCCCCCTTAAAAGGACAAATTTGACCCCCCCCCCTTAAAAAGGACAAATTTGAACCCCCCCTTAAAAAGGACAATTTTGACCCCCCCCTTAAATAGGACAAATTTGACCTATCTATATCCAAGTATTTCTGCACTAAAGTTCTTTAGAGACTTCTGCACCAATGGTCCCTAGGTACTTCTGCACCAAAGGTCTTTAGGGACTTCTGCACCCTAGGTACTTCTGCACCATAGGTCCCTAGGTACTTCTACACCAATGCTTCCTAAGTACTTCTGCACCAAAGGTCTTTAGGTACTTCTGCACCAAAGGTCGTTAGAGACTTCTGCACCCTAGGTACTTCTGCACCATAGGTCCCTAGGTACTTCTACACCAATGCTTCCTAAGTACTTCTGCACCAAAGGTCTTTAGGGACTTTTGCACCTAAGGTTTCTAGTTATTTCTGTACCAAAGGTCTTTAGGGACTTCTGCACCATAGGTCCCTAGGTACTTCTGCACCAAAGGTCTTTAGAGACTTCTGCACCCTAGGTACTTCTGCACCAAAGGTCTTTAGGGATTTCTGCACCATAGGTCCCTAGGTACTTCTACACCAAAGGTCTTTAGGGACTTCTGCACCAATGCTCCCTAAGTACTTCTGCACCAAAGGTCTTTAGAGACTTTTGCACCATAGGTCTCTAGGTACTTCTGTACCAAAGGTCTTTAGGGGCTTCTGCACCATAGGTCCCTAGGTACTTCTGCACCAATGCTCCCTAAGTACTTCTGCACCAAAGGTCCCTAAATCGAAAATATTCTAAGTCCCATTTGACCCCCCCCCCCCTTAAAAAGGACAAATTTGACCCCCCCCCCTTAAAAAGGACAAATTTGACCCCCCTCCTTAAAAAGGACAAATTTGACCCCCCCCCCCCTTAATTTTCCAGTTCTGAAGTACCCCCTCCCTATAAACATGTTCCATGTTAATATGTGTTTTCTTGCCACTGACGCAGAAAAATTTTATATGGGTCTTTTCCAAAAATAAATAATTCCCTAAATCGCAGTTTACCATCATTTTTTGGGTTTGCCTCGAAAAGTAATTTACATGCGATTTTGGCCTTTCATTATTTTTCTGGACAAGAGCCGTAAATATGTCACAATTTTTTAATTTTAATTTACTTATTTTACTTTAGCCAACTGAAAACAAAACTTGGTTTAATTTACTGCTAATGTACGATTCCTCTTTGCCAATTAAATTCGCTCTAATGTATGAAATGGTACCTAGGACTTTAATGGCTCTTGGAACAGAGCAGCATTTGGAACACTTAGAAAATATATTTCAACATAAAGTGAGCATATTATGAATAATATTTCAAAGTAAAAAATAAAGCAAAATATTAATTTTAAGCAGCATATTTTTCAACTAATGAGTATTGAAAATTTCGACTTCACTAAAAGTCATACATTTTAAGTCATTTTTGCTTATTTTTTGATATACATTATAATTTGTCATTTAATTTAGTATGTATCATGCTTTGCATTAACGGAAATATCACATGGTACTAATGTAAAAGGAATGCGAACGAAAGCCACATATGATCCAAAGACTCAAAATTTTGAACTTCATTCTCCAAATTTTGAAGCAGCTAAATGTTGGGCTGGAAACTTAGGTTCGTATTAAAAAAAATTAATTTTTGACTATATACTTAACATGATGATCTATCTACAGGAAAAACCGCGACCCATGCTATTATTTTTGCCCAATTATATACACAAGATAATGTTAATCACGGTCTTCATCCATTTTTTGTTCCAATAAGAGATCCAAAAACATTGCTGCCACTGAAAGGGGTGTTAGTAGGTGATTTAGGTGAAAAAATTGGCCTGAATGGAGTTGACAACGGTTTTGTACAATTTAATAATTATTCTATCCCAAAAAACTCATTGTTAAATAAAACAGCCGACGTTACACTAAATGGAGAATATGTGTCAGCTATAAAAGATAAAAGCAAAAGATTTGGTATAGATTAATTATAGTTGCTAATTTTATTGTAACATTTAATTTTATTTATAATTATTTATATTAATTATTTTTCCACAGGTGCATCTCTAGGAATTTTATCAGATGGTCGAGTAAATATTACTTTGTTCTGCAGTATTTATGTAACTTTAGCCATCACAATTGCAGTTAGATATTGTTGTGTAAGAAAACAGTTTGGCCCGTCACCTCATGAAGAGTGGCCTGTTATGGAATATCAAGCACAGGTTTACATTTTAATACATTATTATTGCATTTACTCAAAATGATTAGTTGCCAAGTAAACCATAAAAAGATATTTATTCATAACCATCTTAGAATTTTATTTGGAGTACTCGATTACCTAATTGTTGGATCGCCTAGTAAATTTCACAGATTTTAAAAATTATTTTAAATTTTGGAATTTCTTTGCAACTAACATAAGAAAAAACCACCTCCAAGAATTTTTCTGAATTTTATTGTGAAAACCGTGCCTGTTAGCATGTTTATTTTCTTGTGTTATTTAAACGCTGATTTTGGATATTTTTGTACAAAATTTATGAAAATTTCAGAGTTAGTCAAAAATATATCCTTCGTGATTTTTTCCCTTTTTCATCCTAGTTTATGATTCTTTCACATAGAAAGACCAAAAACCATAAACAAAATTTTTTTGAACTATAGAAGGTCGGGAAGTCAAAATAATGATTTTTTCTTTGGGAAAATTAAACAATTTAAAAAAAATTTTTCATTTTACAATGAAATTTAAGTAAGTAGAAGTTGTTGCTACGCTTGCGGTTGTGACCCCAATTTACAACGTTTGTAGAATCACCCTATTGGTATAGGAGTCATGTGACGCCGCAAGCGCAAGTTTATATCAATAGTATTGGGCTGCGCCGTGAGGTGCAGAAAGGAGAGCGCTAGCGCAGTTGTGGCGCAATGCGCAGAAGAAGATTTTGTGTACGTCGAGTAGCGCAGGAGCCAAAATCTACTTGACCGCACCGCACGGCGCAGCCTAATGCTATTGAGTTAGACTTTCGCTTGCGGCATCACGTGACTATACCTATAGGCTGGTTCTCTAAACTCCGTAAAAGTGAGTCGCAACCGCAAGCGCAATTGCGGCGCAATGCGCAGAAACCAATTTTGTCTTCTACAACTCGAAAGACACAAAATCTTCTTCTGCGCATTGCGGCGCAATGGCGCTTGCGGTTGCGCCCCCTTTTGCGGATTCTGTAGATGGGGCCATAGCGTTGGACTGCGCCATGTGGTTATGTATACCAGGCCTAAGGTTCCATCTACAGAAGCCGTAAAAGGGGGTCGCAACCGCAAGCCTGAGCGCAACGCAATGCGCAGAAACCAATTTTGGCTCCTGCGCAACTCCAAATACACAAAATCTTCTTCTGCGCATTGCGTTGCGCTCATGCCTTCGGTGCGCCTTGGATTTACGGTTTTTGTAGATGGGGCCTAAGACCTAGTCTACATAACCGTACCGCACGGCGCAGCCCAATGCTATTGAAGCCCCATCTACAGAAGTCGTTTCTGCGCAGCGTTGCGGCTGCATTTGCGGTTGCGAGTCACTTTTACGGAGTTTGGAGAACTAGCCTAAGGCTGATTCTACAAAACCGTAAAATCGCCCCGCAATCCGCAACCGTAGACCGCAACGCAAGAAATTTTTCAGTGTAGCCAACTCATCTTAAATTTATTAAATTTTATAACCAAAAATAATAAAGTCAATATAATAAGCAAAGGCAAGAAAATAAAATTATAATAATTAAATAAATGATCCATAAAAGTAATTAAATATTAAATATAATTATTAATTTTTTAAATGCTCAGTTATTATTGGGCAGAAAATGGAAAAATATCATAAAATTATATATATTTCTTAATTCTCATACAATCTCATTATTTTTTTCTGTTTTTAAAAAAGTATATTCCGTTTTATAAAATTTGTGTTATGTGGAGATTTGGATTTGATTTATGACATAACGATTAAAATTCATCTTCATACTTTTGAAATTTAAATAATCAAGTCTCCAGAATTCATTTGTTGTATAAAAGTAACTACCTTCAACCAAATGAATAAACTCCAAATGGAGTTATAAAAACTTTTTTCTGACTAATTACTATCTGGGAAGTTAATTAACTACACAGATAGTAATTAACTGGACAAGAATTTTTACACTGCAGTGAGTTTAATGAATTATGTTGTGAGAGTTCCATGTAGCTGCAATGTTCTAATTTTTTGTTTGTCTTTACTTGACATTGATTGCACTACTAATCAAACGACTGAATTATATAATGTTGTTTACAAAAAAAATGTTTTTAATTTTATCTAATAGATAAAAAATTAAATAACTCCTTTCTTTCCGATGAACCTGTGAGGTCAATTGGAAGATTTTTTATAACGCCAGGTAAAATTTAGGCTCTATGGCTCCGAACATCTTAGACCAATGATCCTAATTTTTCTGATCATTATGCTCTATCCATACAAAGAATAATATTATTTTTGCATAAAAATAGTTATTATGGTATCTGCATGTATAGTTTGGAGGAACCAAAAGTTTTTACCAACCATGTGAAATCAAATTTCAGATTAGCCGCAGTATGGAACGAAGGTTTTTCAAAACTTCTTGATTTTTTCTCTTTTCCTCTCATTGCCTTTCCTTATTTTAAATAGCCTTAGAATATCTCTATCTTTTTTCTTTTTGAAATATATTAATTTAGATTGATTAAGGAAATTAATTTTAGCATTATAAAGGAAAGAAAATAAGATTTTTCCATGAGATGAAACATTAAACGAATGTTCTCTTTTCGATATGGTCTTCTGATGTCCATTAGACCTTGTTTAAGAATTATTTTTTAAATAGCACTAAGTAAAATATATGCTCTATATATCTTTAAAAATCTTTTTAGATCGCAATTATTAACTTCATTTTTATCATGATCAAGACAATCTAAATTAATATATTTCAACAAAAAAAAGATAGACATATTCTAAGGCTATTTAAAATAAGAAAAGGCAATTAGAGGAAGAGAGAAAAAATCAAGAAGTTTTGAAAAACCTTTGTTCCATGCTGCGGCTAATCTGAAAATTGATTTCACATGCAGTTGGTAAGGACTTTTGGTTCCTCCAAAATATACATGCAGATTTTTAGATTTCCAATTTTTTCGACCATTACCATACTATTACCATTACCATAATAACTATTTTTATGCAAAAATAATATTTTTCTTTGTATGGGTAGAGCAATGATCAGAAAAATTGGAACTAGTAATTCTTCTAAGATGTGTGGAGCCATAGAGCCTGAATTTTACCTAGCATTATAAAAAATCTTCCAATTGACCTCACAGGTCCATCGGAAAGAAAGGAGTTATTTAATTTTTTATCTATTAGATAAAATTAAAAACATTTTTTTTAGTTTATATATTATATATATTATATAATTCAGTCGTTTGATGTGTAGTGCAATCAATTATGGCAAGCAAAGGCAAACAAAAAATTAGAACATTGCAGCTACATGGAACTCTCACAACATAATTCATTAAACTCACTGCAGTGTAAAAATTCTTGTGCATTAATTACTATCTTTGTAGTTAATTAACTTCCCAGATAGTAATTAGTCAGAAAAAAATTTTTTAAACTCCATTTGGAGTTTATTCATTTTGTTGAAGGTAGTTACTTTTATACAACAAATGAATTCTGGAGACTTGATTATTTAAATTTCAAAAGTATGAAGATGAATTTTAATCGTTATGTCATAAATCAAATCCAAATCTCCACATAACACAAATTTTATAAAACGGAATATACTTTTTTAAAAACAGAAAAAAATAATGAGATTGTATGAGAATTAAGAAATATATAATTTTATGATATTTTTCCATTTTCTGCCCAATAATAACTGAGCATTTAAAAAATTAATAATTATATTTAATATTTAATTACTTTTATGGATCATTTATTTAATTATTATAATTTTATTTTCTTGCCTTTGCTTATTATTTTGACTTTATTATTTTTGGTTATAAAATTTAATAAATTTAAGATGAGTTGGCTACACTGAAAAATTTCTTGCGTTGCGGTCTACGGTTGCGGATTGCGGGGCGATTTTACGGTTTTGTAGAATCAGCCTAAGGCTAGTTCTATGGCCGAGTCTACATAACCGCACCGCACGGCGCAGCCCAATGCTATTGGTATAGGAGTCACGTGACGCCGCAAGCGCAAGCCTATATCAATAGCATTGGGCTGCGCCGTGCGGTACGGTTATGTAGACTCGGCCTATAAACCTCCATAAACGTAAAACCGCAGCCGCAACGCAATGCGCACAAACCAAAATCGTGTTGTTCGCATGCGTGTTGTGTTGTACGTATTGCGTTTCGGCCGCAGTTTGCGTTTACGGAGGTTTGTAGAACCAGCCGAATAATTAAAGTATTTTTTACATCAGCAAGGAAGATTGGTTCCTCATATAGCATCAACATATGCGTTGATCATTTTCGCTCATAAGTTTTCCAGCATTACCTTAAAATTTCATGAAGATATTTTAAGTGGTGAAGATGGAGATTTACTTGCTGCAGTGGGAATGGAAATACATGCTTTATCATCTGCAACAAAACCTCTATGCGCTTGGACTGTTCGGGATGCTATACAAGATTGCAGAGAATCTTGCGGGGGGCATGGTTATTTAAAAGGTGAATTTAATATACTTAAATATTGTTTTATACAAAAAAATATTAGCCATATTTTAAAAAGAATTAATTTTTTACTAAAGTGTCCAGATTGGGAGATTTACGAGCTGATAACGATGCAAATTGTACATATGAAGGAGAAAATAATGTATTGGTGCAACAAGCTAGTAACTGGCTAATAAATCAATGGGCACTTGTTTTAAAGGGTGAAAATATTAATTCTCCTCTTCAATCAATAAGTTTTTTTAAAAATGCTGATAAAATATTTAAACAAAAATTTAACTATCAAAGTATCCAGGATATAATTTTGCCAGAAAGTAATTTATTTTTTAATTTTTTAACATTTGAAGACAATTTAGTCATAATAATTTTCAACTTTAAAGATTTATGTTCTGAACATTTTTAGATTTATTAGAACTACTTAAATGGCTGACATGCTACTATACCAGGAACACCTTTAGAAAGATTCAAGAACTAAAACAGAAAGGATTTGACGATTTTGAAACAAGAAATGATTCTCAATTATTTTACGCCCGTACTTTAGCTTTAATTTACGGAGAGGTAAGATATTTCAATATTTTTTGTACCTGCAAAAACTAATTTTAATATTAGAAATTAATTTAGCACGCAATCGCGCAATCATTTCTTGATAACATAAAAAATTCAGGGTATGAAGAAGATGAACAACTTGTATTGTCAAAACTATGTTCTTTATATGCAGCTTCGTGCATAGAAAGAAGATTAGGAGATTTTTATGCTGGTGGATATGCACCACCTAATTGTAAAATGGACCAATTAATACGTGATGGGATAATTTTCTTATGCAAAGACCTCTCATCTCAAGCTGCTAGTTTAGTTGATGTCATAGCACCGAGTGACTTTGTTTTAAACTCACCCTTAGGGATGTCGGATGGACAAGTAAGTTAATGACAAATAAAAAATTTGATTATAAATTTATAACTATTTTAATTTCGTTTAGGTGTATAAACATTTAGAAAATGTACTCAAAAGTCCTACTAATTTAGAAAGAGTTTCCTGGTGGCAAGAAATCATCAAGTCGAAATTGTGATATTTTTTTATCGAATTCTTAAATAAATTTTCAAACTCCATTATTTTATGTGGGACTTGTTTAAAATGTGTTTAATACAATAAAAAGTAGAAATTTAAAGTTAATTTATATTGAAAAAGTTTAAGAATGAATTTATTTATCATTTAATAAATCGATTTGTTTTTTTGAAATTCCCTTGTGATTGGAATAAAATAAAAAATACCCTGCCAACTAGCTGGCACTGAGGTTCCTCAAACAATGGGCTGTAATCTTAATTTACAACAAATATTATTGATTACAACCAGGCAATTATACATACATTTTTCGTTTTTAGTAGCTGGTAAAGTAGATTATTAAGATCATTTTTTATTAAAGTGAAAATTCTAGCGTCCATGGATTGGTCGCGCCGGCGTTAATGGATTTTAAATCATTTTTGCATAATTAAAAAGAGACAAATATAAAAAAAGCTAATTTTATTTTTTTTAATAAAATTTTATTTTATTAGAATATATAATTATCCCTTAATAATTAAAATATTGGGTAACATGATTTTTTTGTTTTGTCAAAGAAATGGTTGGTAACGATGCGAAAATTACAAATATTCGCTCAATTATTATAAAAAGATAGGAGCTTCTGAGTGTACTACTTGCATTTGACCAATCTTCCGCAACAATGATAATAATAATAATAATAATATTTTGTAATCAAAAAAATAACCACATTACACTGGAACCTCGATTATCCGGACCTCAATCATACGGATTCTGGATCAACCGGATTGGCATTTTAGTCAAAAAAAAAAAAAAATTCTTATTGTTTTTCTTCAATTTATGTAAAAGTTATTTTTAACAATAAGGAGCATTGCTAAAATTATACCCTCGCTAGCGGCCTTTTTTAAAAAAAGTTATTAATATACAATAATAAATTTTTTTATAAATTTTACTAAACTATCACTTTATTAGTGGATATAAATCTATCATAAAATTATTCCATTCATTTTTTTATTTTATATACAAGTAAAGAATTTCGCCTAAACATTTTATTGATTGTTTGTTTTTAATATTTTTTTTTTAGTCGTAATTTCTTTTAAATTTACAATAAAATGACCTAATGTTTTACGATGTATCGTTATGTATAACATATTTACATATTTTAATTCTGAGAAACATATTCTTCTTTTTTTTTGTATCGGTTCTCATTACTAGTAAACACAATTAACATTTATAGTAAATCGTATAAAAATTTTATTTTTTTTTATTTTATTTATGATTTATTTGGAAAATGATCTTTTTTAATTTTTATTAAAAAAAATTTAATTTACATATAAATTTTTTTTTCAACCTTTACGTTTTTTTGCAGGATATAGTTTTAAATCTTACGTGTTTTGGTTTTATTGTCAGTTGTAATTAATTTGAGATCAATATACAAATCAATTGTTTTTAAAAAGTAGTAGTATTTACATTATATTTCTGCCAAATTTTTTCAAATAAAGTTTTTTTTAGATCCATGTTAAAACGAAAAAAAATTTGTATCCCTAATAATAAACTTTTAATCACCCTAACCATTTTTTTTATTTTATGGGCAAATTTTATTATTTTTCCGTATTAACCGGATTTTCAGACATCCGGATCGGGGTTAGTCTCACCTAGTCCGGATAATCGAGGTTCCAGTGTAATTGCTTCAAGATTTTAACATTATTTATATTATTTCTATTAATCACAAAATAATAAATTATTTATTTAATATTTAATTCTATAAATTGTTTGATTCTTTAAAAAATGCCAATATAACTTTTAAATCTTAATTTTAAAATGCAAACATAACCATTTAATATTTTTAGGCTGTTTATTATTGTTTATAATTTCATTAAGCTGCATAAATAAATAAACATAGCAACGAGCAAAATAATCCAAGGAAGTCAAAAAGAGGAAAGATTTCCATCACTCTTTCTTGAAAATTGTGATCGGATACAAAAAATTACTATAAACTAAATTTCTAAAACTTGTACTCTCATTAAAATAAATTAGATATGTCCAAAACGAAAAATAAATTTGATGTTTTATGTATTTTTTTGTAACGAAGATTTTGGAGAAAAAAATTTTCAAAAAATTAATTATCAGATTCAAGATATCGAGTAAAAACCATACTTTCAAGTATAAGTACTTTCATGGAAATGATTGAGGTATTACATCCAAATTAAAAAAAAAAAGAAAGTATTTTGAGATTTTTTTAATAAAAAAATTTTTGGAAAAAAAAGTTAGGTATTTGTTCGCTAATTGTTTTGGAATATCACTGGTTACAATATTTAAAAATATTAGTACTTTCATAGAATTAAAAGAGGTATTACACAAAAAAAATATTGCAATTTTTTTTATTTTTCTTTTTTTTAATTTAGAGAATAAAAATTTTGAAAAAATTAAGTATCAATTCCAAAAAATTACTGTAAACGAGGTTCTTAAAACTAGTACTTCCATGGAAATAAATTAGGTACTACGTCCAAAAAGAAAAAAAAGTTTCGTATTTTTTGTATTTTTTGTGAAAAAAATTTTAGGAAAAAAATTTTCAAAAAATTAAGTATCAGATTGGAGATATCAAGTAAAAACCATACTTTCAAGTATAAGTACTTTCATGGAAATAAATGAGGTATTACATCCAAAATAAAAAAAAAGAGGGGGGGGTTTGAGATTTTTTGATAAAAAAATGTTTGGAAAAAAAATTAGGTCTTAATTCGATAATGGTTTTGAAATATCACTTGTTACAATATTTTCAGATAATTGTACTTTCATAGAATTAAATGAGGTATTACACCAAAAAAAAAAAAAAATATTGCAGTTTTTTTTATTTTTCTTTTTTTTTAATTTTGACAAAAAAAATTTTGAAAAAATTAAGTATCAGATCCAAAAAATAACAATAAACAAGGTTCTTAAAACTGGTACTTCCATGGAAATAAATTAGGTACTACGTCCAAAAAGAAAAAAAAAATTAGTATTTTTTGTATTTTTTTGTGAAAAAAATTTTAGAAAAAAAATTTTCTGAAAATTAAGTATCCGATTCGAGATATCATGTAAAAACCATACTTTCAAATATAGGTACTTTCGTGGAAATAAATGAGGTATTACATCCAAATAAAAAAAAAAAAAAAGTACCTCGAGATTTTTTGGTGAAAAAATTTTTGAAAAAAAAATTAGGTCTTAATTCCATAATGTTTGTGAAATATCACCAATTACATACGTACGTACACACACACACACACACACACATACAGACTTTTTTTAAAAACAGGTTTTTTAGCTTCCTGGGGTCCCAAAACGTGCTTATATGCCAAAAAATAGAAAATCAAATTTTGACCTAACACAATGGTTCCTCTTTGAGGAACCAAAATATTGAGTTTTAAGATCATGAGAAAGATGGGATTATTATTTTAGCACAATTTCTTCAAAAAATCTTGTTTGGTTTTTGCAATAATTTTTTTTCTATAATAAATTTACTTGCTATAAACAGCTTAAGTACTTAAAAAATACCTGATTTTTATAAAGTCTAAAAAATTCTTCAGTTTCTTAGTAGATCATATTTATTATTTATAATCAGGGATCGCAGAACTCGTAAGTTGCCATTACTCATTAATATAACAGAAATTGTAACACGTAATGAAGAAAGTTTTCAATAGTTTAATATTACCCACGTTACTTTTTTTAATATTGGACTTTTACCATTACGAAATTAGTAATAGAATTTATCTATTACAAATTACAAAAATTTGTGTTTAATTACAGAAAATGTCGAATTTTTTAACCTTTTTGATAAAATTTGAACGTTAAAAAAATCAATCATGCGCTATAGTGTAACATTTTTGTAATTTTGTAATAGAAAATTGCCATTACAATTTCTTTTTAAAATGAGTAATGATAAAAGTCCATTACTCGTTACAAAAAGTAATGGCTAATGACAAAATATCATTACTCATTACAAAAGTAATGAAGCAATTAAATACAAAAAAATATTGAAAAACTTTTTATTATTCAATAAATTTTATTTATTTTTTGTTTGTTTTTTTTTTAATTCCCCTTCTAATTTTTTTTTATGAGAGTATGAAATGTAAATAACAAGGAAAAGATGATTTTTAGTTTTTTTATTTTAATTCATACGGTTTTTTTTGTATTATTATGCTTTTTTGGATAAAATAGACCATTAAAAATACTTTTTTATTGCTTGGGGAACCATATTGCCAATAATTTGGCAGCTTTCTTTGTTATTCGCCAATAGAAAGGGCAACCCAAGGATTCTCGTTCCTTAACTAATTATTTTCCAAGGTTTTTGTTATTGTTCAATGTTACGAAATTGCGTTTTTGACATCTATTTTTATAAATACTAAACAGAATTATTATAAATATAGTTTTAACTTCGAGGGTACTTATATACTTTTAATGCGCATTGAAATTCTTATAATAGCACAATGGCGGAAAACCTATAATGGTTATCTTGGAAAACTTATAACTTATTAAAATTATTACCAGCTAAATATGTTTGTTTGTCATTAATCGGAATTGGTATAATTATTTTTTTATTTACCAATATTTGTACAGTAATAACTCGTTTAAACGATAGATATTACACTTCAGCGCTGATTTATTTTCTACCTTTTTGAAAAAAATATAGAGTTTGAGTTTTGCATTCTGTTATCATTCAACTGAATGGAAAGTTAAAATCTGTATAGCAAGGAAAAAAAATATGGTTGCGGCAAGTGGATTTCACTGCAGATCGAGCGTGTATAGTTTATAAGTCGTATTTTTAATACAGAGGTTTCCTACAATTGGCCATTGGACAGATGCCTCTGAAAACTACGATGCGCAGTAGAAAATTTTACATTTCAAAAAATTTACTACGAATTGACGCAGTTGTTTGATGCGGCTAAATAGTCAATTATAGAAAGTCTCAAAGTTACAGGGATTATGCGCGGTTTCCAAAAATTTTCTATAGAGAAATTCACACAGCTAGATCTAGTGCATATAAAATTTACGTTCATATTTTCCTACGGTTGAAACTATAAACGTCAAAAAAGGAAGTCTCGCAACGCAATGCGGAGAGAAGAAAAATCGTGTTCTGGGCATTGCTTTCCGAATGCACTTACGGCCTTTTTAGAATCAGCTATAGAAAAGTTATGATTATCGCGCATAAGATACGCGTCCCTTATCATATAAAAATACTTCTACATTAGGGACTTTCTACAATTGAGCGATTGACGCCTGCGATTGAACGTTACGTTGCGCAGAAGACAATTCCTCATATCAAAAAACTTACTGCGCAACGTAGCGTTCAATCGTTCAATTGTAGAATGTCTCTAAATTAGGTGAGCTGTTGTGCAATCTGGAACCTTGGAACAAAAATGCGCGTATACAGTTACGGAAAAGTTGTGTATTATGTGTTCTATGTAATAAATTTACGCATTCTGTATTGAAAATAGATGTATAATTACATAATACGAAGCTTGATAAGCGTTCAAAATCCACTAATAAGTTTGGCTCTATTTGCCTTTTACGCCCTAGGTGTGGAATAAAAAAGGCAGAGGGGCGCGTACGTCAGTTATTTTGAAAAATAGAGATCTTACTGTATAAGAATTTATCGGTATTATTAAATAAATGGCGCAGTAATTCCTGTTAATATATTAAATTAATTTTTGTTACGTCTGAATATTATAAATTAATAAATTATGAAATACGACCTTTAACGTAAGAAATTCTAGATAATAATTATATGGTATTATTCTATAGCCGAAAATAGTTATAAAATAAAATTTTTTCAAAACTTTTATTCAGTTAAAAAAGTTACTTTAAAGAAAAAAGTTAAATTCTGATAAAAAATATGCAAAATGGATTTAATTAATAGTCATTATAAAATAAATAAATATTGTTTAAGTTATTGTGGTTTATGGCCTTATTCAAATAAAATATTAGCAATTTTTTTTAGAATATTATGGTTTTTTTTAATATTACTGTTGCTTGTACCTATGGTAATAATAAAAATATATTAAAATTTCTTAATTAATACAAAAGAAAAAAAAAACAATCATTTTTATTAAAATTTATAGTACATCAAGGCATTTGTAACATCACATGATATTAACATAATATTAGAAAATTGTCCAACAATATTTTTCATGCTTGCATGTATTGCAATTCATATAAATGGAATGTTACGACAAGATAAGGTTGGTAATTAAAACTATTATTTATAAATTTACTTTTGCTAAATTTGCGAGTATATCTAGATTAGTATAGCTATTTGATGGGAAAAAATATCGCAATTTATATTTTGCCCCGTGGTTTAACATGTAGTTTCTTATCATAGCCGATAAAAACAAAAGTCTGCCGAATAGATAACCAGTCATATTTAATGTGATGAATATAACATTTATAGAATTTTTCAGCATTATTTTTTTATTATCTACCTAACTTCGGCCCTGGAAACGAAAAAAAACTCAAAACTTGTTTGTGTTTTCATACAACCAACGATCATGGAACATGTTCACATAACTGTTTTAACGTGTACTCCCTAATTATTATAAGCCCTAGAACCGAAATTATAATTAATCCCAAAATATAAATTATCCTAAGCCCATAAACCTAAATTATTCTAAGTTTTTATTCTTATCTGATTCCCACTAATTAAGTCCCTGAATCGAAAATATTCTAAGCTCATTTGACCCCTCCCCTAAAAATTTTTTTTTCACCTTCCCCTATCCAGCTGGACCTTTTCAGATACCCCTTCCTAACGAACATGTTCCATGTTAAAAATGAAGACACATGAGATTTTACCCATGTTTTCAGGTAAATTGAACCTTCAGAAAACCGAAATAAAATCATGAACAAGAAATTGGCGGTAAGTGATAGAAAGATTTTTCATATTTTATGTCAAAAGCCGCATTCATTTCTGAGCTACCAAAGATTTTCAAAATAATTTTTTTAATTTGAAAAAATAGATGAAAATTTTGGAGTACCAGGAAAAAACACTCCTGAATACCAAAATTAGCCGAGTTGTCGTCAAATTAAAATTTTGTCGAAATTCGTTAAAATAACAATTGAAATTCTATAATTAAAAGAGTATTTGAACTTTAAAAATGCATAACTCGCTTGAATATCAACGTAAAATAATAATTTTTTTTGAATAGTTATTTCCTGAATATTTATTTTTTTAAACCTAAGTTCAGTTTTTACGTCAAAAACGGTCTCAAATAAATTTTGCTATGCTTAAAGTATTCACAGGTTTTTAAGGTGAAAAATGAATTTCCATAAATAAAAATAATTTTTTTCTTATAGATTTTTTGGGTTTTATTATAAATAATAAAATCGATCTATTATATGAACTAAGATTTTATTATTCAATAATGAACTTAGCCTCCCTTTTCAAGATCTAAAAAATTACAAATATTTTTTACAACAAAATTTTTTTACATTTTAATTATCTTTATTGTAATAATGATTCTTTTAAAAATACACTTACAAATTAACAATTAAAATTCTTCTAAAATATAGCACAAAAATTGTGCATTTTATATTATTATTTGCAAAAATAACAATTTTGAATTAAAACACTGATTTTTTATTCAGTAAAACGAATACACGAAGTTCTTATCCCTAGTGATAATGAAGTACTAAAGATTGTTTTAAAAAAATAAATTTAAAATAATATACAAACGTAGTAATAACACATATAAAATCAAGACGTAGAAAAAGTTTCTTTTTTTGTATATGGGTCCATCTATTAATTTTCATACAAAAATGTGCGCTAATATAAGAGGGTTTTTGAATATAATAAATGTTACTCCCATCGGGCTCAGATTTTCAAGAGTGGTTTGGGATCATAAAAACTCAGCCAGCCGAAATTTCAGCCATTTCGCACGACTTTTTGCCAAGATACAGGCTCTTAAAGGTCCTGAAATAGCTGTTTTTAACCAATTTTCAAAAATTTACTGTGCTTCAAGGATTAATCTAAAAAACATTCGGCTGGTCTCATTTTTTTCTTTGAACTCTCAACTTTTACCAAAAAAAATTTCAAAAAGTTGCAACTAGTTGATTTTTATTGGCATTGATTAACGTAAGATTCATTTTATGGAAAAAGCTAATTTTTGAATTTAAATTGTGACTCAGTATCATTAGCTTAAGACTTACAAGTATACTCGTTAAAAACGTCTAGCAAAGACTTTTTAAATGAGACCTTTACGAGCAGAAACCAATACCGTCGCCCAAATTTTCATGGAATTTATTTTAATATCAAAAGAAACTTTCCTGAAATTTTCAGCCCTTAAAGTGCTCAGAGAAAATTTTTGCAGACGATTAATGTGGTTAAAAAAACGATATTTTTGGAAACAGGAAACATTCAATTGCTTATATCTCCGGTCCCTAATGACCTTTTTAGCTTTTAAGGTCTCATTTGAAAAGTCTTTGCTAGACGTTCTTAACGAGTCTAATTGGAAGTCTTAGACTAATGATGCTGAGTCACAATTTAAATTCAAAAATCAGCTTTTTCGAAAAAACGAATCTTACGTTAATCATTGTCAATAAAAATCAACCAAGAAATCAATTGGTTGAAACTTTTTGAAATTTTTTTTGGTAATCCTTGAAGCACAGTAAATTTTTGAAAATTGGCTAAAAACAGCTATTTCTGGACCTTTAAGAGCCAGTATCTCGACAACCCGTCGTGCGAAATGGCTGAAATTTTGGCTGGCTGAGTTTTTTACGATTCCAAACCAACCCTGAAAATTTGAGCTTGATCGGAGTCGCATTTATTATATTCAAAACCCCTCTTATATAATAAATAGAATATAAATTTTTTTTAATTTTAATTTGAAGATAACTCAGCTAATTATTATAAAAAAATAAAAAGTTTATTTTTCTTCTGGAGTGTTTTTCCCTGTCTATCCGAAATTTTCATCTACTTTCATAAATTTTATTTAGTAAAAAATTTATTTTGAAAAGTTTGGGTAGCTCAGAAATGAAAAACGCGGTTACTGACAAAAAAGTGGAAAACTTATAACCAATTTCTTGTTAACGATTATTTTTGGTTTGTAAAATTTCAAACTACCTGAAAACACAGTTAAGTACCAGTAATAAAAAAATAATTTGTCATATTCATATTTAGTATATATAGGACTGGAGCATGGTTTTGTAAAATTTTTTTTTTAATTTTTGAACTCATTTTGAGGTTCAAAACTTCGAAAAACGTCATTTTTGGCTTTTTTGACGGTCTAAAAATTGAGATATCTCAGGATAGAGGAAAAACTCCTTTTTTTCGCGCTCAAGGGAACTTTGTCTAAGACTGCTTTTCAAAATTCCGTCGGAAAAAATGGCAACTTTTACGGTGCGTCACTCGCAATTGACGATTATGTAATGACGATCGTGTTTTATTTTTAGCTTATTTTATCATACCATTTAATATTTTATTTTAAATCTAAAATTAGCTTTTTTATGGTCTTTTTTATGTTTTTCTCATAATTTTTTCATAAAAAAACGATATTTCACCTACACTCTACCAAAGGACTTCATTTATTTCATGAAATCTCTTTTGATTTTCACATTATAATATCTATTTTCCTTATTGATAATAATGAAAATACTAACACTTTTATTATAAATAATTATTTTGAAGAAAGTTATTTATTCTTAAAATATGTATTAAAGTAGTTCATAAATAACGATAAATTTAATTAATCAACATATTGAAATATATAATTATTTGAACGTAAAACCTCATTTTTAACTACTATATGGAAAATCTGCAGAATGAATGCGCTTATAGGATGATCAACTTTTTAGAACAAAATTGAACGCATACCTTCCTGTTACATTTCTTTGGGTTTCTTAGACCATAGAAAAAGACGAACAAGTGAGAAATAGAAAATATTTTGCTTGCCCTATATTTTTTTTTTTAGTTGGAAAACTCAAAATCACGTTTTTTCGATGTTTAAGAAAAAACGGATTTCTGAATTATATTTTTATAAATTAAAATTATTCTAAATGATGGATTTATGTTTTTTCACTTATTTTGCATTCACAATTTACTAAAAAGAGTATACTCCATATACATGACCAAAAATCACAAATTTTCAGTTTTCAACTTCTTGAAGCAGCTCAAAAGATAAATATTGGCGTTTTTAAAAATTCATACTCTTGGGATTTTCCTAGCAGATTCAAATGATTTTATCAAGTTTTCATCGAATTCATGAGAAAAAAATATATGAGTAAAAATTGCAAATATTATTCAGAAAATTTTTTCTTAAAAAATGCGAAACTTTAAACATTGGCTCCCTGAAAATTGGGACCCTAAAAACTAAAAAAATGAATTTTTCTCCTATAAAGCGTTGTCAAATGTTAAAATAAATACTGAATTCGGATTGTACGGGAAAAATTAAAAAGAAATACGTTTTTAGTCTAGTTTTTAACATCATTTGAATCTGTTAGAAAAATCCCAAGTTGATGAATTATTAAAAAACCCAATATCTAACATTTAAACTGCTCCAAGACGTTGAAAATTGAAAATTTGTATTCTTTGGTCTTAAATATACTCTTTTTAGTAAATTGTTAATGTAAGAAAAGTGAAAAAACATAAATCCATCATTTAAAAAATAATTTTAATTTATAAGAAAAAAATTCCAAAACTGGTTTTTTTAAATATTGTAAAAACGTGATTCTGAGGCTGTCAACTCAAAAAAAACTATACGGCGAGCAAAACTTTTGCTATTCCTAGCTTGTTTATCACTTTCTATGGTCTAAGATACCCAAAGAAACGTATCAGTAAGGTGTGCCTTCAGTTTTTTTTTTTATCCTATTGATTATTGCGAAAATTAAAAGTGATTTCATGAAATAAATGAAGTCTTTTGGTAGAGTATAGGTGAAATATTGTTTTTTTATGAAAAAATTATGAGAAAAACATAAAAAAGACCATAAAAAAGCTAATTTTAGATTTAAAATAAAATATTAAATGGTATGATAAAATAAGCTAAAAATAAAACACGATCGTCATTACATAATCGTCAATTGCGAGTGACGCACCGTAAAAGTTGCCATTTTTTCCGACAGAATTTTGAAAAGCAGTCTTAGACAAAGTTCCTGAGCGTGAAAAAAATGAGTTTTTCCTCTATTCTGAGATATCTCAATTTTTAGACCGTCAAAAAAGCCAAAAATGACGTTTTTCGAAGTTTTGAACCTCAAAATGAGTTCAAAAATAAAAAAAAAATTTTTTTTTGGTGTATTTTTTGAAAACAAAAATTTTGATACCAACCGCGCCCCAATCGGATGATTCGGACCGGAGATATTAATTTTTAGTGAAAAACACACTTCAACCCCCCAGGGGTAACGCAGGGGGGTGGGGGGGGGGGGGTGCCGACCCTCGGAATCTTATTTTTTATCATATATCATCAAATTGAGCCAAAAAAATGCGAAAAATATGCTGGGGCCGGAAACCATACCTTATTCCGCAGTTGTCTTTACTTATGTAAATTAACATTGGAAAATTTCTATTTTCTAGTTGAAATATATATTTGAAAAAATTCAAAACGATTGGAAGAAAATAACAGACAACGATGAAAAAAATATTATGATTAAATCAGTGGAAATTGGAAAAATAATTAATTTAATATATTTTTGTAATAAAATTTTTAATAATACATTGTTTATTGTTAATAATAAACACAATTTAAATGAAACTAAAGACAATTTTTCATTTTTATTATCATGAGGTCTGAATCTTCCTTTGTAACACAGAATAATTAGAAAAAAATTTTTTTATTTCAAAATTTCTTAAAGTAGTTCGTTTGATTACACATTTCTTTTTTTAAATGCCAAGTGTGACTTGTAGGGTCTGCAGTCTCATCTTTATAGCAAATAGGAAGTTACCTCCTTTTTTAAAATTATTAAAACGAGACAAAATTTATTCATTTATAATTTTTCAATAATTTAAGTGTTCATATGTAACAGCAGAAAACAGTGGTTACATGACGAGAAACACTGTTTTCTGCAGAGTTTGAATTGAAAAAAATTTTTTTGCCCTGCCGGGCGTAAAACTCGCGCGTAAAGAATTTTTTGCACTCGTTCTACGCCTAGATAGGCAAAAAATAGTGTAAGCACCATAGGCGAAATGCTTTAGACACGAGCATGAACACATATCACTCGTTCCCGGCTTCGCCGAGCACTCGTACTAGTGCTCACGCTAGTGCCAAAACTTTTACGCCCTTGATACTTAATATACTATTATTTTCTATCTTTATTTTTTATCACCAAAAAATGTATAGAAATTTTTTCAATAATTCTGTGTTACAAGGAGAGGCTCAGAAACATAGATAATAAAAATTTTCTTTAGTTTCATTTATATCGTGTTTATTATTTGTTATACTATAAAATTTAGTACTTGAATAAAAAAACATTGTTTTATTTATTTAAGCTATGATTCATGGTGGTTTTGCTTCATTCTGCGTAATACCATTGTCAAAGATTATACTTGAATTTATAAATCCCTTACCTGAACCAAGAACAAAAATTCAAATTTTTTATGTTGAATTTTTTGTTAACGAAGAAAAATATTTTTATTTAATTCTGGCATCAACTATCCTTTCTTCGATGAACAATGTAATGTCATTTATATCTTTTGATTCTTGTGTTGCATCATCGGTACAACATGTACAAGCTATTCATCAAGTTTTAAGGTATAAAAATAAAATTGTTTGAAATAGTTACATATAGGTACACATATTATTTTATTTTAATTTTTTATAAAAAATAACAAAAATACTTTAAATTTTTCAATTTAATTTTTTTTTGCTGTCAAAATAAAAATGAAATTTCTTTAGATTTTATGGATTACTGACCACGAATTTCGGGGTCCTGCCTACTGAGAATTAGAGCTTCACCCTTAAATTAGCAAAAACTACCTATAAAAAGGATTTTTGGTGTATTTCAGTAATTTTTAGTAAACGGGACCCTGAAATTCGTAATCAGCGACCCAAAAAATCCATGTGGACCAAATCTGGATCCTGATAGCGCGAAAAAATCCCGAAAATTCGTGATCACCGACCAAAAGAACCCATATGGACCAAATCTAGACACTCAAAATGAAAATACATAAAAAATACCCCTTTTTAGGGGGTGGCTTTTGCAAATTTAAGGATGTTCCGCCCATTTCTCCTGAAAAAGACCCTAAAATTCGTGTTTAGTGACCCAAAAAATCTATAGTACCATAGCTCTTGACGACCAGTAGCGAAATACCCCCCACCCCCCGAAATTTTACTGGAGTATACGTACTTTTACAAATTTGTAAGACCCATGAAATGAAAGGCAATGAATAATAGCTATTTTTTAAAAAAGGGTCAAAATATTGGTTTTGACTTTGCATGCAGTGGTATTACAGACAACGTGCAAAAACTGAATCCCATATTTTGTCCCGTGATTTAAAACATAGTTTTGCATATAATGGGCAAAAAAGCTGTCTCCCTAGGGTCGAAAGTAGTCTTTTTTCCCTCCTGGGTGTAAAATTTGTGCATAATTGATATTTTTTACACTCGTTGTATGCCTAAGCAAAAAATGTAATGCATAAAATATTGTAAACACCATGGGCGAAAAACTTTAAGACCTGGTCTACATAACCCACTGCACGGCGCAGCCCAAAGCTAAATTTACACAAATTTTTAAATTTCAAGCACAAAAACTTAAGTGCACTGCAAAATTTCTTGTCCGTATTTTTACTATCAGGATAGTAATTTTACAAAAATTTTCGCAATGAATGTTTGAGCTGCTATAAATTAAATATTTTCAGCGTTCGCTTAAGGAATATTTTAAGTTCGAAGCCTAAAAATGAGGAAGAATTTGAAGATCAGTATAAAAAATTAGTCGCTTGCATAAAAGAACATGATGAGATTTTATAGTAAAGATTTAAAATTTTTAATATTAATAATTTTACAAATTTTTATTTCAACAAGTTAAATAATAATAATTTTATAGTTTCGTCCGCCAAGTAAATATTTTTGCAAATGTACCATTTGGAGCCGTATTATCTGGTTCAGGATCGCTATTACCAACATGTCTTATACTTGTAAAAAGATAATTTATAAATAAAAAAATGTAATAGCAGAATAAATTTATTTTTATTTTTTATAGATTCTTCTGAGGCCTTTTGAGCCAGCAATAGTAAATTCCATCATTTACAGTTTTGGTGCTGTTTTACATGTTTTTTTTTTTAGTATCCATAGTAAGATGCTTGCAGATTGTACCAAAGCATTAAGAGATTTAATGTAATTATCTTTTAATTTTTATAAATCATCAAAAATATAATAATTTTTTTTAAATACTTTTTCAGCTATGATTCAACGTGGTACAATGCATCAATAAAAACAAGGAAAGCTTTAATTTTCATTATGTTGAGAACTCAAGGTTATGCTGGCTTCAAAGTAGCATATATACAACTTGATTTAAAACTTTTTACAAATGTAAATTATTATTTTTAATAAATTAAATTTCTGAAGGGGGTGGTTCACTTAAAGCTCATTGTCAGTAAGAGGGTACAAAGTATATATGTATAAGTGAGAAAATCCACTGAGTATATATGTATAAGTGAGAAAATCCACTGAAAGATTGCGGTTATGATGATCAACTTTTTGAAAAAAAAAAAAATTAAAGAAACACGTTGCTGATACGTTTCCTCAGACCATATAAAGAGGGAAATAAGGGAGGAACAGAACAAATTTTACTCGCCCTATAGTTTTTTTTTAGTTGGAAGGCTCAGAATCACGTTTTTTCGATATTTAAAAAAACCAAATAATAAACATTTAAAAATACCCTAAAAAGCGAAAAAAATAGATTTTTCTCCTCTAAAGCGTTGTCAAAAGTTAAAATAAATAGTGAATTCGGTTTTTACGGGAATAGATACTAGGGAATAAGTCTTTTAGTCCAGATTTTAACATCATTTGCACCTAATAGAAAGATCCCAAGTCTATAAATTTTTTTAAAAACCCAATATTTAACATTTGACCTGCTCTAAGACGAAAAGAAAATGAAAAATTTCTATTTTTTGATCTTAAGTAAGCGAAAAAAATATAAATACATCATTTAGAATAATTTTAATTAAAAAAAAAAAAGAATTCAGAAATTAATTTTTTTCATATATCGAAAAAACGTGATTCTGAGCCTTCCAATTTAAAAAAACTATTGAGCGAGCAAAATTTTTTCTGTTCTTCAATTTATATAGTAAAGAATACGTAGAAACGTATGAGTAAGGTGTACCTTTGGTATTTTTTTTCAAAACGTTGGTCATTCTTTCTGTGAATTTTCTCAAGTATATTTTTTTGGTTTTTTGTCCTCCTAGTGCCCCTTTTAAAGTACCACTAACGACAAAAAATGTACTCTATATATTTTTTTTATTTTCATTCAGAAAAAGAAAATATAGGTTTGGGAACTAGCCGATATTACCAAGGTATCACCAACTGGTGTTACAGATAACCGCGTACAATATTTTTAATGTAAATTGAAACATAAATATCCCATCTATTTTTCTATTGGCAAACTTTTAAATGCACTTAGCTAAATAGGTGTATATTATCAAAGAATATACGTAGTTTATAGTATATTCTTTCATATTATTTATTGAGCTTTAAATGGACCTAACTCTTCAATACTTCAACAGCTATAAAAAAATTTTCTGTCGAATCGTATAGTTTATTAATTATAATATTTAAATAATTTTAGATAATGAAATCATCATACTCCTTTTATACAGTCTTTAAAAATATTTTGGAGTCATAAAGTTTGAAATGTTAATTTTAGTAAGTAGAAAAAGTATATATATTATATAAATAACTTTTTTTCAAAGCATTAATAATATAGTAATTTATATTATAAATTGTATGTGGGTAGAACCAGCTGGCGCATCACTTGTAGAATGACCTTCGCCAATTGCCCTGGATATTTTTATATGTTTTTGTGAATATTAAATATGATTACTCTCAACTTCTTAGCCTTCTGGGTGCAAAAGTGTCCAAATTGGGCCAAGAATTGGGCCTATTTGAGTTTTTTGGAAACATTTATAATTTAAATGTTGCAATATTTTCTGTTCAAAAAATTTTTTTCAATTAAACTGATTTTTTTTTTGAAGCAATGAATAGCCAAGGAAAAATTACCCCAGAATTATCTAAAACTTTTCTTTTTCCGATGAATAGATATACCTTATATACCGATTTACGTATTTTTTCAAGTTTTTAAACATTTTTTTCACAAAATTTTAAAATAGCAAAAATAGCAAATTTTTAATTTTACGATATTTTGGCCATATTTCTACCAAAAAAAGATGATTTTTTTTTTATCAAGGTATTGACTAAATTTAAATGAAATTTTCAAAAATCATTATTTATTCTCATAACTTTTTTCTATGTTAATATATCCACCCAAAAGTTTCACCAACTTAAAATATATACTTTCAAGATTCTCTTGTTCAAGTTCAAGATTTTGTTACTAATAGACTTTTTAGAAACTCAAATTAGCGCTTGAGTGGTCAAATTCTT
Organism: Anagrus nilaparvatae; assembly: GCA_022575985.1. Classification (NCBI taxonomy): domain Eukaryota; kingdom Metazoa; phylum Arthropoda; class Insecta; order Hymenoptera; family Mymaridae; genus Anagrus; species Anagrus nilaparvatae. The sequence continues at coordinate 3,540,551 of JAKSXM010000246.1, read as the reverse complement.
CATTTTCCGGCGTTCTGGCGCATTGTAGACTAATATTGACAAAAAAATCGGATTCATTGAGATATTTTACAAAAGGATAACTTTAAAAACTACATTTTTGTACATCTACACGGCCAGGCTGCTTTGCTTGAATATTCAAGCATTTGCTTGAATTGCTTGAAATTTCAAGCAATTCAAGCAAATTGCTTTAATTTTCAAGCAGTTTGCTTGAATTTTCAAGCAAATGCTTGAATATTCAAGCAAAAAGTATAGCTGCTTGAAAATTCAAGCAAACTGCTTGAAAATTCAAGCAAATGCTTGAAAATTCAAGCAATCAATTAAAACAGATAAAAAAGACTGTAGGAAAGCTTAAATTTTGTTCCCCTCTCTTTTTTTTAAGAGTTATTTGTTTTTATTAAATTTTATAATTTAGTGATAAATTTAAAAAAAAAAATTAATATTATTTATTATGTGTCTAGCAAGGGGAGTTCAATACATTTGGAACACCAAATTTTATTACGTTGAAAAAACATGTCGACCACCCTTCGTTCATTCCAATGGGTCTTCTGGGCCTAGAAACGCAGGGCACAATGTTACGAAATAGGGTTTTTTGGTAATTTTCAAAGAAACGCTAAAACCTCACAAGTTAACCAAAACTCTTCTAGTTGGTCTCATTTTTTGGGTGTAAAGTCAACTTTCAAACGCCGTAAACCGCAATTTTTATCACTAATTTTCTCATCAATGAAGCCAATTAACCAAATGGCCATTTTTCGCTAAAAATGACCAATTTTTAAATTGGTCCCAAATTCGTAATTTCTGACAAAAAGGGTTTTATATGTCTCGAAAAATTTCTACAAGCTTCTAGTTTTCAAAAATTCTTTACTCGTCTCATTTCCTTGAGTCGTTTTTAAGAATTAAAAAAATGAGACCAATTAGAGTTTCGGTTAACTTGCGAAGTTTTAGCGTTTCATTAAAAATTACCAAAAAACCCTATTTTGTAACATTGAGCCCTGCACTTCTAGGCCTAGGAGGCCCATTGGAATGAACGAAGGGTGGTCGACATGTTTTTTCAACATAATAAACTCATCCATAACCATTTGGTGTAATTTGGTGTTCCAAATGTATTGAACTCCCCTTGCTAGACACATAATAAATAATATTAATTTTGTTTTTTTTAAATTTATCACTAAATTATAAAATTTAATAAAAACAAATAACTCTTAAAAAAAAGGGAGGGGAACAAAATTTAAGCTTTCCTACAGTCTTTTTTATCTGTTTTAATTGATTCCTTGAATATTCAAGCAATTTGCTTGAATTTTCAAGCATTTGCTTGAATTTTCAAGCATTTGCTTGAATTTTCAAGCAGTTTTCTTGAATTTTCAAGCAGCTATACTTTTTGCTTGAATATTCAAGCAAAGCAGCCTGGCCGTGTAGTCGGTTTTATAAATTCATTACCAAAAAGTGGCTAAGAAAACTGAAAAAATCCCAAAAAATTTAAATAACCCTAATTTGGTCACTTTTGCAACTACTGGGCTAGAATGTTAGGAGGAATCATATTTCTCATACTCAAAAACAAATACAAATTTTGGGGATGATTGGCGAGGGTCATTTTGCAAGAGGTGTATCTTTCAGCTGGCTCTGCCCAATTATTTATTTTTTTCCAGAAAACATGAGGATCGAATGACTTTGTAAGGTCTGTTAGTCAAAATTAAATAAATTTTAAACTTCTACAATTTCTAAAAATGTAATATAAAATTTAAATTATATTCTATCATTGTTTTAATGTTACTTTAAATTAAATTCAGTTAAAATAGAAAAAGAAAGTGTTATTTATTCATCAATTTTCCAGAATATTTATTGCAGATCAGATTTCTAGATATTCAATAGCACAAATCTTTTAGTCGATTACGATACAAAATTTTTAGTTATTTGGGTTAGAAAATTCGAAATTTGACTTGGGCTCTTATGAAATACACAGTTGTAGCCAGTTGTAGCACTGAAAAAAAGATATTTATTTGTCTCAAATAGAAAATCTATATTTAAGTCAAATAAAAATTTATTCATGACAAGCATATAGTCAAATTATTTTTAAGAGGGAAATTTTTGGAGGCCCATTTTCCCCCCTAAGGAAAAATTTTAGAAAAAAAAGTCACCGGCATTTTAACTTCTATACCCACCCAGATATAAATAAATAATTTAATATATAAATTGAGAAAAATTTATTCATAATATATATAAATATATAAAAATTATTATAAAAATTTTTAATTTTACGATATTTTGACGATATTTCCCAAAAAAGATGATTTTTTATTTAATCAAGGTATTTTTTCCCGAGGAATCCAAATTTTTCATTATTTTTACAAAATTTTTATTTGGACAGTTTTTATTGGCTAAAATCAAATGAAATTTTGAAAATTCATTAATTATTCTCATAACTTTATGCTATGTTAATATATCCAGCCAATAGTTTCACTAACTTAAAATATATACTTTCTCTGGTTCAAGTTAGAAGATTTAGATGACTAGTAGACTTTTTAGAAAATCAAACTAGCGCTTGAGTGATCAAATTCTTCATTTTCGGCGTCCTGGCACATTATAGACTAATATTAACAAAAAAAATCGGATTCAGTGAGAAATTTTACAAAACGATAACTTTAGAAACTATTTTTTTGTACATCTAGTCGGTTTTATAAATTCACTACCAAAAAGTGGCTAAGAAAACTTTAAGAATCCCAAAAAATTCAAATAGCCCTAATTTAGGCATTTTTACACCTACAGGGCTAAAAAGTTAGGAGAAATCATATTTCTCATACACAAAAACATATACAAATTTTGGGGGTGGTTGGCGAAGGTCATTTCGCAAAGAAATACCTTTCAGCTGGTTCTGCCCAATTATATATATTTTTTTTTGTAATGTTACTTTAAATTAAATTCAGTTAGTTTAATTCAGTTCAAAATAGAAAAAGAAAGTGTTATTTATTCATCAATTTTCCAGAATGTTTATTGCAGAACAGATTTCTATAGATATTCAATGACACAAATCTTTTAGTCGAAAGATCCAAAATTTTTATTTATTTGGGTTAAAAAATTCATAAATTTAACTTGGGCTTATATGAAATACACAGATGTATCTCTGTTTCTGTAGTTGAAGTATTAAACCGCAGCTAGTCTCAAATAGAAAATCTTTTCATGACAAACATAGTCTGCTTTTTAGCAAAATATAAAATCTGCTAGATAAAAATTTTTTAATAAAAAAAAAAATACCATTTTGGTCTACAAAATGGAAAAACAAATGGGAAAATCAAATAAAACCGCATGCATATTTTTTGGAAAATGAAGATGTTGGAAAGAATAAAGAAAAAAAGCGTTTTCGCTTACTAGAGGATTTTTTATTATTCATCAATAGAAACCAGCCAAAAATTATTTAACTGGTAAATCCAAATAGCAATACAACCTCTGAATGGATCTTAAATTATTATTTTACTTTAAGGGAACATCGAGGGTTTTTGTTCTTTAACAAATAATTATTACCCAAGCTTTCAGTTATTGTTCAATGATACAAAATTACGTTTTTGACATCTATTTCTATGAGTAGGGAACAAAATCATTATAAATATAGTTTTATTCGAGGGTACTTATATACTTTTAATGCGCATTGAATTTCTTATAATAACACAATGGTGGGAAACCTATAAGGGATATGTTGGAAAACTTATAACTTATTAAAATTATTAAACAGCTAAATATGCTTATTTGTCATTGATCGGCATTGATACATTTATTTTTTTATTTATTAATATTTTTATAGTCAGAACTCGAATATAGGATAGTTATTTTTGCTTTGCTTTCTTTTTTCATACAACTGCATGGAAAATTAAAGTCAGTACCAGAGAAAAAAGCTGGTCGCGGCTTTTTTTCTTTGAATAGAACACTTAATTTTACTCATCAAAATGAAAAGGAATATATAATTTTTAGTTTTTTTATTTTCGATCTAAATTTTTTTTTTTGAGCTGTGCATGCGCGAAAAATAAATAAAATACGTTTTTTTTCAAAAGTGGATTCTACAAAAGCATATGAATGAAAAATCCTCGAGTAGCACTTAAATTACTTCTGATGTCTCAAATCTTTGAAAAAAGGTTATTGCGTTTGAAAGCTCTAGATCCAGAAATACCAGCTTTTGAAACTTCATTTTTTACAAATTTCAAATTTCCCGCTGATTCACGTGAACAATTAAAAATCTGACCTGTATTTGTATATTGCAGTTCATTGTTCAAAAATTGTTTACTTGTAATCAAAAATGTGTTTTTATTGTTGCTTAAAAAGGAAAGGAATTGTATCTAAGGGTCAATATCTTGTCCAGTCCTAAAAGCTATTTATATATTCTTTATTTCTTTTACAGATTTTCAAATATAAATTGTCTATGAATGTTTACTTCTTACTCTTATGAACAGAAAGTTTATTGCAGGGTTGGTGTGCTTGAATTTCTAATGTTCAAGAAATCGCTTGAATATTCAGCAGCTTAACAGTGTTTAACGGCTAGCTAACGCTGCACTGGTACACTGAGAAAAACGTTTCTTTGATTCAATGGTATATATCATTAATTTGATAAACTGATTTCATTGAAATGTAGCAATGAAATATTTCATTAATTTAATGACATATATTATTAAAATTATTTTAATGAAATATAACTTTAGTTTAATGACTTATTATTTTTTTTTTAAAGAAAATAAAATATTAAGTTTTTTAACCATGTGAGTCAGTTATTTTTTTACTTAATTTAAACGCTGTTTTTATCGACTGAAGTTACGATGACCGCATATGTGTATTATTTAGTTTTTAATTTGTATCCCCCGTGTATTCGCCTATTATTGTTTCGCTATTTATATATTATTCGCACGCGCGCTTCGTATATCATGTAATAAAATTTTGATCCTTATATAGTAAAGGAAAGTCAATTTTATGACTTGCGAGAGTGATATTCTTAGAGCGACATCTGCTTATAACAATTATATCAAAATTTTAAAGTAAATAATTAAATTTAAATAATTGAATATCATTTTTTTAATTAGTTTTAATATTTTACAAATTTTGTTTAAAAAAAGAAATTAGTAAAAAAGTATAGGTGAATATAAAATTTGTGAAAAAAAAATATATAATTAAATAAAAAAATTACAAACAGTTAATTTTTTTTAATAATTAATTTATTTATTTTTTTATGTATCAAAGATTAAATTAAATGGAAAGAAAATCATATCAACATTCTAAATCTATGAATGACAAGATGCATATAATAAAAACAAAAAAATTCTTTTTTTTATTAATTAAATTCTTTACAAAAATTATAAAAAGCAACTACGTAATTTCTCTCAATACAATAAGGCAGTATCCAGAATTGGACTTTCTCAAAACTATTTTTTTTTTTAGTCAATGTTTAAAATTATATCTGAAATATTTAAATTCTCTATCACTACTAGGAAAAAAAAATTAACAGTTGCATCTTTCCCAGTTAGCGGTAGCAAAGAACTGGTTTTAATATACTATCTGAGATAGTGAAAAACTGAACTAACAAAAATTAGAAAACCATTCTTGGTTCCTATTCTTCTACTCAATGATTATAACTAATTCTGATAATTTCAATATTCTATCTCTTTTGGTAGAAAAAATATTCATATCATTATGTATATAGCATTCAAGTTAACGATGCCGAAGGACTATATAGTCTTTACAGACACTATCTGAGATAGTGAAAAACTAAACTAATAAAAACCAGAAAACCATTCTTGGTTCTTCTTCTTCTACTCAATGATTGGAACTGCTTCTGATAATTTCAATATTCTATCTCTTTTGGGAGAAAAAATATTCATCATTTTATATAGCATTTAAGTTGATATAAAATTATGAATATTTTTTCCAGCCATCAAGTTGATATTAAATTATGGATATTTTTTCTCCCAAAAGAGATAGAATATTTAAATTATCAAAAGTAGTTCTAATTATTGAGTAGAAGAAAAGGAACCAAGAATGGTTTTCTGATTCTTATTAGTTTAATTTTTTAGTATCCAATAGTTTATTAAAAAACTAGTCCTTTGGTATCGTAAACTTGAATGCTATATAAAATTATGGATATTTTTTCTCTCAAAAGAGATAGAATATTTAAATTATCAAAAGTAGTTCTAATTATTGAGTAGAAGAAAAGGAACCAAGAATGGTTTTCTGATTCTTATTAGTTTAATTTTTTAGTATCCAATAGTTTCTTAAAAAACTAGTCCTTCGGTATCGTAAACTTAAATGCTATATAAAATTATGGAGATTTTTTCTCCCAAAAGAGATAGAATATTGAAATTATCAAAAGTAGTTCTAATCATTGAGTAGAAGAAAAGGAACCAAGAATGGTTTTCTATATTTTATTAGTTTATTTTTTCACTGTCTCAGATAGTGTCTATAAAAACAGTTCTTTGCTACCGCTAACTGGGAAAGATGCAACTGTGAATTTTTTTTCCTAGCAGTAATAGAGAATTAAAATATTTCAGATATATCTAAGGATTGACTAAAAAAGAAAAAAAAGAAAAATAGTTCATAGTTTTTTACAATTTAAGATCAAGTCTTATAAAACCAGTCCTTTGGTATCGTTAACTTGCTATATGAAATGATGAATATTTTTTCTCCCAAAAGAGATTCAGAAACAGCAGCGTTTCCACCATTATATATTAACATTTTTTTTTTTTTAATTAAAACTTCATTTTCTTTAATTATTGGCATACTCAAAACAGCATAAACTCTGTTATTAAAGTATACCGTGGCGCTGTCTCTCCCAGTGAATTCTGAGTTGCGCAGTACAGTCTAAAATTACTGAATTTAAAATATTATTAATTTAATGAAATATTTCATTGATTCAATAACTATACTATTAATTTAATAGAATATTTCATTGCTATATTTCAATGAAATCAAACCTATTAAACTAATGGAATATTTGTCTCAGTGTATAAGATACATCTTTGGATTAAAATGGAATGAATACCTCACTCCCCTTAGAAAACGAAATGAATACATCACTCCTCTTAGAAAATGGCTAAGGAATGACTCTCGTCGTGATTATTTTGCCATGCTTATAATGTATAGTGTAGTACGCATGAAAGAGCCACCTTTTATTCTTCCTCTTTTTAAACCTTATCAAAATAATAAACCAAAAAAATTATAAACGGTTTGTGTAAATACAACCTAAATGCATGGAACATGTTTACTTCTAACTAAGGACTACCTATTATAATGCATAAATGTTACGCAACTTTACAACATCATACAATTTTTTAATTTTATAATTTGTAATTATGACCTTACTATCTGATTCTATACCAAAACTATTTTGATTCCCTAAACCTGTATTATTCTAAGTCCCTAAGCCCAGGTTTTTCAAAGTCCCTAAATTGAAATTATTCTAAGTCTCATTATTCTAAGAAATCTCATTTGACCCCCCCCCCCTTGATTTTCAACTTCTGAAGTACCCCCTCCCTATAAACATGTTCCGTGTTATAAAACGTGGTCCTTATTGCCAAGACTTAAGATAGACTTCCACTTCGGGGAAAATCGTTTGGTCAAAATTTTTTTATTCTTTTTTTTAATAGTAAAACTATCAAAGAATATATAAAAAAAAATTTTATAAAGATCCAAACATTCTTTATACTATTTTAATCCTCTTTTCTAAAGCGACCCGCATTGCGTCCCATATAAAAAAAAATGTTTTAACGCGTTTTTCTCGAAACTACATTTTTGTACCTGGTGCGACTTCTTACAAAAAATCAGTTGGTCCGATTATCTCCAAATTTTGGCCACATACTTTACATATGTGTAGTTGTCGCGTGAAGTAAAATTTTGCAAAAATTTTTATTTTTTCATATTTTTTTTGCACAAAATCGAGAGAAAAAAATTATTTTTTTTACTTTTTTTTCTTCAAATTTTCATAACTTTTTTTTTTGGCCAAACTTAAAAATTTTAGTTCACGCGATAACTATACTCATATTAATTATAATTATATTTTTTTTCGTACGTGCTGCCAAACTTTAGTTATCAATCGAACCATCAGCTTATTCCGATGAAAACACGTCAACTTCAAGCTAAAGTTTTATACATAAAAAAAAAATTAATAAAAAAAAAATTATTTTTAAATACTCTTTTTGTGTATTTATTCACCCCAAAAAAAATTTTTCCATTGTCTCTTTCCGTTTTCCTTTAAAATAATTTTTAATTTTCACTCAAATACCCAGCGCGCGAAGTGAAAGTCTACCTTAAAAATATTAACAGTAAGCACTGACTCTGGCTTCCAGGTTAAAATATGCTAAACTGTGGAATGCAATCCCACCTTGTATTCAATGCTTACCTTCGTACTCCAAATTCAAAAAAAGTATCAAAATACACTGCTCTAAATTAGAAAACATTCACAATTTACAATAAACAGTAATAATCACTATATAACCAATTAAATTGACATAATTTAATTTATATACACTATTTAGAATAATTATAAATATTATCAAAATTATATGTACTACGTTTACTTTAAATAAATTTATTTACAATTGTTGACTCCAGAGTTTATTCTAAGGATTTTTTACAACTGCCCAAAATCCCAAATTTACGTAATTTTACCTTATATAGACCCCCTTCCTTATTATACATATGAGTATTCGAAATTTTTTTATAAAATTTTGCAATATTTAGCCCCTAGTAAATTTTCAATATTTATACAATAAAACTGCTAAAAATATTTTAATACATTATTAGGATTATTAGTATATAAAATTTTGAATCTACAGGAATATTTAAATAAATTGAAAAAAATTACATTTATATTTTTAAATTGGGAATTCCAATCTTATTACAATAAGAAAAATAAAAATAATTTCCGTTAAAGATCCACATCAAAATAATGTTTAAAAAGTCATTTTAATCTTGAACTCAATAAAATTAACAAGTTTGAAAAAAAAGATTTGAAGAAAAAAAAAAGAAGATTAAAAATTATGCTATTATATTTAAGGTAACAATACTTGTAACAATACTAGTGTCGATTCTTTGCTACTAGAAAATCCTGATTTTTAAAATACATATATTATTTGTAAAGGATTATATTATAAAATCTTATTAAATCATAATTTTGTTTTGTTTTTTCTTGCTATAGTTATAACTATTCAAAGATTATAAGAGTTAGAAAATAAAAGTAAACAAATATTGTTAATTTTGCTCAAATAAAAAAAAATAATAAAATCACAACTGCCCAATTTCAAATTTAGAATTGCTCATTTCAACCTTACAACTGCCCAATTCTGCCACAACTATATATATTACTAGGGGGCTCCGCCCCCTGCGCGCTACGCGCGCCTACCCCCGCAGAGTGATTGAAGTATTGCGATAGTATATTTTTATAATCACTTGTAAGGCGTACCACAGTGTAGTAAAAAAAAAAGTGGCCAAAAATCGGCTTCAAAAATCGGTATTAAAATATGCACATAAATGATAAATAAACCTAAAAAAAGTGTATTAGTATAATTTTAGATGGTTGTATGTAGTATAAAGAGGTGTTAGTCAACATTTGCAATTTAGTCAAAAAATGAAAAATTTGATTTTTCTATTTTTACTTATATTTTAAACTTAAACAAAGTATAAAAAATATAGATTATATAAAAACATAAAAAAAACAACTTTATAATAATTGGTTAAATTTAGAAAAAACCGCATTGGCCCAAAAGGACCACATTGGCCCAATAGGTTCACTTTGGCCCAAAAGGACCATTTTGGCCCAAAAGGACCACATTGGCCCAAAAGGACCACTTTGGCCCAATAGGTTCACTTTGGCCCAAAAGGACCATTTTGGCCCAAAAGGTCCATTTTGGCCCAAAAGGACCAGATTGGCCCAAAAGGCCCATTTTGGCCCAAAAGGACCAGATTGGCCCAAAAGGTCCATTTTGGCCCAAAAGGACCACATTGGCCCAAAAGGTCCATTTTGGCCCAAAAGGACCACATCGGCACAAAAGGTCCATTTTGGCACAAAAGGTCCAATTTGGCCCAAAAGGTCCATTTTGTCACAAAAGGTCCAATTTGGCCCAAAAGGTCCATTTTGTCACAAAAGGTCCATTTTGGCACAAAAGGTCCATTGGCACAAAAGGTCCATTTTGGCACAAAAGGTCCATTGGCACAAAAGGTCCAATTTGGCCCAAAAGGTCCATTGGCAAAAAAGGTCCATTTTGGCACAAAAGGTCCATTGGCACAAAGGGCTCATGCGACATGGTTCATTTTGGCACAAAAGGTCCATTTTGGCTCAAAAGGTCCATTGTCACAAAAGGTCCATTTTGGCTCAAAAGGTCCATTGGCACAAAAGGTCCATTGGCACAAAAGGTCCATTTTGGCACAAAAGGTCCATTGGCACAAAAGGTCCATTGGCACAAAGGGCTCATGCGACAGCGGCGGCAGCGGCGGCGGCGGTTATAACTTTATAATATATAGAGATATTTACTAATATTTTATATTTTTATTTTTTACTAAAATTGTATTTAAAACTAATTGATCATACATATATACTTATATGTATTGTATAACAAGAGTGTACTCTGTTTTATATAAATAAATAAATTGAATAAATAATAATAATAGTGTTGCTTTTCATTGGTTTTGCTATATTTTCGAGTCACCTAAGTTAAACAAGAAAGTTAAAAAATCATAACTTTTATAATTTTATGAAAAAAGTACTTTTATTTTACCAATAGTTTTAAAAATAGTAGAGGCCAAACCTTAGGTGTACAAATTACAATGTAATTTAATTTTTTCATTTTAAAAGCAAAATAAGAAATATCAGGAATATATACCTATTTTTATGCATATTTTTTCAAACAACTCTAATACCTTACAACAAGTAACTAGTAAGAAACTTAAAAAATAAAGCTTAAGAATAAAAAATAATCCAAGAAAAACATATTTTTATAATATTTTTAATTAATTAAATCAAAACAATTTTATTTTAATTTGTAATAATTTTATAATTACATAATTTAAAATTTAAATTTATAAATTTTTTTTATAAATGTAAAAAAAAAATTATTTTTTCTTTGAAACAAGTTTTTTAATATCAAAAGTAATAAAATATACGTTAATTTTCTATTTATTTAATTAACTAACAACGATTGTATATTGGATTACACGTGTGATACTATGCAGAATCAATTCGAAACTTATCAAAGAATTATTTTTCTATAAGGTTTACATTTTTTAATTTAAAAAGAAGAGAATTATCTAGAGAATATCATTAATATAAACAAGCTTACATCTAATAAGCGATATAATGTTTAATGAACATGTATCTTACTCCCATGGTTTTCCAAATGGGCCACTAGATTTTTATAGAAGTAAAGCAACATTTGATTGGAAATCATTAAAATTACATTTATTTGGACAAGATTACATTAATTTTCAGGTAAGAAACTATATTAAATTATTCATTTAAATAGAAATTAGCTGAAAATTAGTACTTTAAAAAAACATTTTTTTTTGTTCAGTTAAAACATTTTGCATATTTAAATAAATTAAATAAATGTTATTTGAGATAATTCTTAGTGAAGTTTTACTAAAAGGAAAAGAATTTAAAAAAACTAATTTGACTGGGCTTAGTATGAAAAAATATAATAACATGAAAATTATTAAGGTTCTATATAGGTTCAAAGGTTTTAAAATTTTTAAACTGTTTTTCAATTATTAAGTATTTTCAAAATTCTGAGCTAATTTTTGATTTTAGTTTTTTTATACGCTCTAAATGAAGCTAAAAAATAATTTTTAGCATGGAGGTATGTGAAACAAAAATTTTTCACGTTAATATGAGTTTTTTAAAGAATAAATAAAAAAAAATGAACTCTTCGTTTTTAAAAATTACCAAAAATTGAAAAGAGCCGCCAAAAATCAGAAATTGAGAATTGAACTTCAGTTAAAATATGACATGGAGGCTCGTTTTTAGTATAGTACTTTCGAGGAAAATATACTTTTGAAGTGATTTGAAGATTCGTTTAGTTGAATTTCGTTTAAAATAATTAGCCATATAAAGTTTTAATAATAATGACACCAAAAATTATTAACAAATGTCATATATTTAGCATTAAATTTTATTACAAATCAATTTTTTTAGAAAAAATTAAGTGATTTTATTGAAAAAAATCCAAAATTTAAAAGACCATCAGGACAATTAACAACAGATGAAATTAAAAGAAGATGCCATGAACAAGTATTGGAAATAGTAAAAAGTGAATTTTTTGTAAGAGAATGAAAAATTAATTTTAAAACTTTCATTGATAAAAATTAAATTTTATATGTACATAATTTTATTTACTTGTTTTTTAGCCAGCTGAAAATGAAATTTGGATTAATTTTTTATCAATGTAGGATTCTTCATTAAAAGTCAAATTAGCGTTATTGTACAGAATGGTACCGAGTGTTTTAATGAGTCTAGGAACAGAAAAACATTACGATTACCTACATAAAATTTTTCAGCTTAAAGTACGTATCTCATTTAAAATATCAATCGGATTTTACTTGCATTTTTGATTACTTTAAGCAATTGTTTATGTAAAAAAAACAATATTTTATTTTCTTATTTTTATTGCTATTCAATTCTGAGATTCATATTTTCATTGAAAATAAGTATACCGGTAATGCAAATTACACTAATTAATTATTCAAAATAGAGTATACACACTAAACCTAAAAGAATATTTTGTTACGCAGAAAAGAATTAATGTTTATTTAATTCTTTAGAGAGGAATTATTTTGAGGTTAATTTTTTTTAAAACAATTATTTTCAATTTAATTCTTTTTGAACATAATTAAGGACTGAAGCATCCGCATAGCGTTAAAAAAAAAGGGATCAAAGTAAAGTTCAGCGATAATGCCTACTAACAACCTTTTGACAAAGAGATTTTAGAATTCTCATGTTTTGTATTGACAAGGAATAAATACATTTAACATTGAAATTATATTTAATCGGTGTAATCCTTATCCAACAAACAGCATTTACTATTGTATATTAAAAACAAAATTTAAATCGATCCCAAAAATAAAACGTTTTTAAAAGCAAGCTACTGCTGGTCGGACGTCAAATATATGGATTTTAGACTTTAGCCTACTGGCCTTTGTCAAAAATTCGATCTGGAATATTTTTTATTTTCCTGGCCATGGTTCATAATAAAATATAAATATTTTAAAGAAATCAGATTTTTATTTCCAAAAAAAAAAGAAAAAAATTAAACGGAAATTTTTTATTTATTTGATACAGATTATAGCTTTTTTATTTATCAAAGTTGAATGTAAATAATAAAGTAATAAATTATGCATTGACTTATCTATAGTATGTTGCATGCTTTGCATTGACGGAAATATCACATGGTACCAATGCCAAAGGAATTCGAACAACGGCTACTTATGACGCAAAAACTCAAAGTTTTATCCTCCACTCTCCGGATTTTCAAGCAGCTAAATGTTGGGTTGGAAGTCTAGGTTCGTGTTTAAAATAAAAACTTACAACCAAAGAACATGGAACATGCTTAAATGTATATTTTGAACCTCGAAGCCTTTATCAAAATTATTCTAAGTCCCTAAACCAGAATTATTCTAAGTCCTCAAACTCAAAGTCAAAATTATTCTAAGTACATTTGACCCCCCCCCCAAATGATATGTTTGAAATGCCTATAAACATGTTCCATGTTAATATTTCAAAATTTATAACGCAGAATTATTTTTGTATTTATTTATTGTACAGGAAAAACGGCAACCCATGCTATTGTTTATGCCCAGCTCTACACACCAGATAATATTAATCATGGTATCCATCCATTTATTGTACAAGTAAGAAACCCAGAAACAATGCTGCCACCAAATGGTGTTTTAGTAGGGGATTTAGGAGATAAAATTGGCCTGAATGGAGTTGATAACGGTTTTGTACAATTTAATAATTATTCTATTTCAAGAACTTCATTGTTAAATAGAACAGCAGACGTTACACCAAGTGGAGAATATGTGACAGCTATAAAAGATAAAAGCAAAAGATTCGGTTATATACATTATCTTAGCTAATGATTTCATTTTTATGTCTCATGGTTATTTGTAAAATTAAATAATCTTTATTTAACAGGTGCATCTTTAGGAGCTTTATCAACTGGTAGGGTAAATATTACTATGTTTTCTAGTATGAATGCAATTGTAGCTATTACTATTGCGGTGAGGTACTGTTGTGTAAGAAAGCAATTTGGACCTACACTTGATGAAGAATGGCCTGTTTTAGAATATCAAGCACAGGTTAGTTAATATATAATAAAATAATTACACATGCAAGCAATTACTTGAAAAATTTTTTCCTTCGGTGTAAAACTCGTGCCTAAATCTTGATACAGAATTTTCTGCATTCGTCCTACGTCGAGGTAGGAAAACTCATCTTGAGAAATATTAGTATTCATAGGTATATTTAAAATATGTTTTTAATCTATTTCTATTCCCAATTATTTTCTTTCATTGTCATTCTGACTACTTGCGATCCAATACGTAATAATAATTTTTCCATTAAATGTTCAATTATTTTTTCATATTATTTAAATTTTTTGTCAAAAAATCAAAAAATCATAATCTGAGAAATGGACAGTTACGTATAAAGATTACAATAGTGAAAAGTAAAATAATAAAATAATATTAATAAATGAATTTAATTTTAGCAAGGGAGATTATTACCTCATTTAGCAACAACGTATGCAATACTTATATTTTCTAATAAGTTTGCAACAATAACCAGCAAATTTCAAGATGATATAAATAATGGAAAAAACAACGATTTACTTGCTGCGATGGGAATGGAAATACATGCCTTGTCATCTGCAACAAAACCTCTCTGTGGATGGGCAGTTCGGGATATAATTCAAGACTGCAGAGAATCTTGTGGTGGCCATGGCTATTTAAAAGGTGAACAAAATGATTTATCAATTTTGTTATTAAGTATAGACGACTAGCATTTGTTTCAATAAAATTAAATTTGTCCAAAAGTGTCAAGGTTAGGAGATTTGCGAAATGACCACGACGCGAATTGCACATACGAAGGAGAAAATAATGTACTTGTTCAACAAGCTAGTAACTGGCTATTAAATCAGTGGGACCTTCTTTTAAATGGAAAAGTTATTTTTTCCCCTCTTCAATCTACAAGTTTCCTCAAAAATTCTTTTAGAATATTAGAGAAACATTTTAATCATAAAACAATGCATGACACAATTATACCAGATAGTAAAGTATTTTATTAAAATCTTCAAAGCATTTTTAATTTTTTTAATGAATTTGGCTATTTTACTTTATAATTAATAATTATTTTTAGACTTATTAAAATCACTTAAATGGCTAATGTGCTATTACATGAAAAAAACTTATCACAAAGTTGAAGATCTTAAAAACAAGGGATTAAGTAATTTTGAAAGAAGAAACGATTCTCAGTTATTTTATGCCCGAACTTTAGCTTTAGTTTATGGGGAGGTAAGAAATAAAAAATTCTTTTTATATAAAAAATAATTTTACCAAGTTTTCATAAAAATTTAGCACGCCATCGCGCAATCTTTCCTTGATAACATAAACACTGCAGGGTACAATGACAACGAAAAACTTGTATTGCTAAAATTGTGCTCCTTATATTCAGCTTCGTGCATAGAAAGAAGATTAGGAGATTTTTATGCTGGTGGATATGCACCACCTAATTGTAAAATGGACCAATTTATACGCAATGGTATAATTTTCTTATGCAAAGACCTGTCATCTCAAGCTGCTAGTTTAGTTGATGTCATAGCGCCAAGTGACTTTATTTTAAACTCACCCTTAGGGATGTCGGATGGACAAGTAAGTCCATAAAAATAAAAAATTTGATTATAAATTTATAATTATTTTGATTTCGTTTAGGTGTATAAACACTTGGAGAAAATCCTGAAAAATCCTAAAAATTTAGAAAGAGTTACTTGGTGGCAGGAAATCATCAAATCAAAAATGTGATTCTTTTATGTTATTGAATTTATATTGTGCTATATTTTTTATAATTTCATTGTAATTTGTCCATAATTTTGATAAATAAAAAAAAAAAATAGATTTTTTGCGTCGATTTGATTTTAAATTCTTTTTTTACATAATTTCTTTACATTATTCGTGCTGTAAACAAATACTATAAAAAAAAAATCTTAGCTTACTTTTATTATAACTGGAATTACAATTTATATCGCCTTCTTTATCATTTTTAAATATTATTATTTATTCTAGTCAAATAATTTTTATTCTAAAAAAAAAAAAAGTTTTATTTAATAAATAAAACTTTTATAAGTGTAATAAATAATTAATTTTTAAAAACTTTGTGTAAAAATCTACCATATGTATTGATCTCTGGGCTGTTTATCTGAAATAAATAAATAAATAATAATAAATGTTTGATTTTCTTAGTGCAAATGATTCATTTCACTTTTAAAAAGCCTGATTTTGATATCTTTTAGTATCGTTAGTATACCAAACCTTTCTCTATTAGTAGAGAAAATCATTACAGACCCTTACAGTTTTCCAGCAACACCTAAAAGTGATCTCAATTTTTGTAAAATTCGCCTCAATACTCAATCTTAACCAAAAACTATATATATATTTAAACTTTTTGGACAAAGCTCCATTGGGGTTGATTTGCCCCTTCTTGGGAGTAGAAAAAAATTTTTTTTAAAGCGATTGGAATCGAATAATTTTTGCATTATAAATCAAAAAGATAATGAATTTTTTAATTAAATGCACCCCTTTCAAGTCATATCCCTTAAAACTTTGATTATTCAAGTATTTCATTCGAGAAAATCAAAGAGCTGTAACTTGAAAGTATAGAATTTAATTAAAAATTTCATATTCACCTTTTCATTTTAGAATGCAAAAATTAATTTATTCCAATCGATTTTTAAACAATTTTTTTGCCCCGTTAAGAAAGCGGCAAATCAACGGGGCTTCACCCTAAAAGTTTAAATGTATATAATTTTTGGCTAAGGTAGTACTAAAGCGAATTTCACAAAGATTGAGGTCACTTTTAGGTGTTGGTGGGAAACTGTTAATTACCACATTTTGATGTAATGATTTCCTCTATATGGTCATATGTCAGTTAATTTCTGTCTCAATAGTTTTATAATCTGAATATGGTAATTAACTAATAAAAATTTTTTTCAATTTATAAACTTTCCAGTTTTAAAAGAAACGGTTTTTTATCAGTGACAGCTAGAGATCAGATAAAAGAGGTTTAAAGTATAATCTTGATACTATTACTAACAAGACCGTTTTTTGATTACTAATGAGAAACAGGAAATAATTATTATGCATTTAATAATGAAAATAAGAGAAGAATTATCATAAAAATTTTATTAATACTAATACATGCACATAAATCCAGTTATTAAAAGCTTTAAAGAGATTTTCTAGCAGTTTACTTACACCAATAAGAGAAACAATATAATTATATATATTATATAATATATTATATTTATTACATACTAAGGGGGAAATCCCCAGCGCGCTGAAGCACGCCAAACCCCTCAAAATCATATTTCATGTTTAATCACACTAAAACTTGCTCCATTCATTAATAATAATAGTTATACAGTAATAAAGATTGCAAATAATGAACTTTTCCCAATTTTTTCAAATTTTAAAAAAACCGGTACTATTTTTTTTCTCAAAATCAATCTCAAGAAAACAGTATTTAATATTACATCTGAATGCAATCTGTTCCGGGTTTTAAAAATATTATTTTTTTATTTTTCTTAGACAAGTGAACAAGTAATATTTTAATTTGATAAGAAAATTATAATTTTATAAATATATATATTGTCGGAATTTATTGATTTTTTAATAATTTTGTTGGATACGAGCTAGTCTCTGCACTTCCAGATGTGGGATATGGCCTCATGGATGTTGGATACGAGCTAGTCCCTGTGTTTACAGATGTGGTACCTGACGTCGTGGGTGTTGGATACGAGCTAGTCTCTGTATTTCCAGATGTGGGATATGGCCTCATGGATGTTGGATAGGAGCTGGTCCCTGTGTTTACAGATGTGGTACCTGACGTCGTGGGTGGTGGATACGAGCTAGTCTCTGTGTTTACAGATGTGGGATATGGCCTCTTGGATGTTGGATAGGAGCTGGTCCCTGTGTTTACAGATGTGGTACCTGACGTCGTGGGTGGTGGATACGAGCTAGTCTCTGTGTTTACAGATGTGGTACCTGACGTCGTGGGTGTTGGATACGAGCTAGTCTCTGTATTTCCAGATGTTGGATATGGCCTCATGGATGTTGGATACGAGATAGTCCCTGTGTTTACAGATGTGGTACCTGACGTCGTGGGTGTTGGATACGAGCTAGTTTCTGTATTTCCAGATGTGGGATATGGCCTCATGGATGTTGGATAGGAGCTGGTCCCTGTGTTTACAGATGTGGTACCTGACGTCGTGGCTGTTGGATACGAGCTAGTCTCTGCACTTCCAGATGTGGGATATGGCCTCATGGATGTTGGATAGGAGCTGGTCCCTGTGTTTACAGATGTGGTACCTGACGTCATGGGTGTTGGATACGAGCTAGTCTCTGTATTTCCAGATGTGGGATAGGGCCTCATGGATGTTGGATACGAGCTAGTCCCTGCGTTTACAGATGTGGTACCTGACGTCGTAGGTGTTGGATACGAGCTAGTCTCTGTGTTTGCAGATGTGGTACCTGACGTCGTGGGTGTTGGATACGAGCTAGTCCCTGTGTTTACAGATGTGGTACCTGACGTCGTGGGTGTTGGATACGAGCTAGTCTCTGTATTTCCAGATGTTGGATATGGCCTCATGGATGTTGGATACGAGCTAGTCCCTGTGTTTACAGATGTGGTACCTGACGTCGTGGGTGTTGGATACGAGCTAGTCTCTGTATTTCCAGATGTGGGATATGGCCTCATGGATGTTGGATAGGAGCTGGTCCCTGTGTTTACAGATGTGGTACCTGACGTCGTGGGTGTTGGATACGAGCTAGTCTCTGTGTTTACAGATGTGGGATATGGCCTCTTGGATGTTGGATAGGAGCTGGTCCCTGTGTTTACAGATGTGGTACCTGACGTCGTGGGTTGTGGATACGAGCTAGTCTCTGTATTTCCAGATGTGGGATATGGCCTCTTGGATGTTGGATAGGAGCTGGTCCCTGTGTTTACAGATGTGGTACCTGACGTCGTGGGTGTTGGATACGAGCTAGTCTCTGTGTTTACAGATGTGGTACCTGACGTCGTGGGTGTTGGATACGAGCTAGTCTCTGTATTTCCAGATTTTGGATATGGCCTCATGGATGTTGGATACGAGATAGTCCCTGTGTTTACAGATGTGGTACCTGACGTCGTGGGTGTTGGATACGAGCTAGTCTCTGTGTTTGCAGATGTGGTACCTGACGTCGTGGGTGTTGGATACGAGCTAGTCCCTGTGTTTACAGATGTGGTACCTGACGTCGTGGGTGTTGGATACGAGCTAGTCTCTGTATTTCCAGATGTTGGATATGGCCTCATGGATGTTGGATACGAGCTAGTCCCTGTGTTTACAGATGTGGTACCTGACGTCGTGGGTGTTGGATACGAGCTAGTCTCTGTATTTCCAGATGTGGGATATGGCCTCATGGATGTTGGATAGGAGCTGGTCCCTGTGTTTACAGATGTGGTACCTGACGTCGTGGGTGTTGGATACGAGCTAGTCTCTGTATTTCCAGATGTGGGATATGGCCTCATGGATGTTGGATAGGAGCTGGTCCCTGTGTTTACAGATGTGGTACCTGACGTCGTGGGTGTTGGATACGAGCTAGTCTCTGCACTTCCAGATGTGGGATATGGCCTCATGGATGTTGGATAGGAGCTGGTCCCTATGTTTACAGATGTGGTACCTGACGTCGTGGGTGTTGGATACGAGCTAGTCTCTGTATTTCCAGATGTGGGATAGGGCCTCATGGATGTTGGATACGAGCTAGTCCCTGCGTTTACAGATGTGGTACCTGACGTCGTAGGTGTTGGATACGAGCTAGTCTCTGTGTTTGCAGATGTGGTACCTGACGTCGTGGGTGTTGGATACGAGCTAGTCTCTGTGTTTGCAGATGTGGTACCTGACGTCGTGGGTGTTGGATACGAGCTAGTCTCTGTGTTTACAGATGTGGGATATGGCCTCTTGGATGTTGGATAGGAGCTGGTCCCTGTGTTTACAGATGTGGTACCTGACGTCGTGGGTTGTGGATACGAGCTAGTCTCTGTATTTCCAGATGTGGGATATGGCCTCTTGGATGTTGGATAGGAGCTGGTCCCTGTGTTTACAGATGTGGTACCTGACGTCGTGGGTGTTGGATACGAGCTAGTCTCTGTGTTTACAGATGTGGTACCTGACGTCGTGGGTGTTGGATACGAGCTAGTCTCTGTATTTCCAGATGTTGGATATGGCCTCATGGATGTTGGATACGAGATAGTCCCTGTGTTTACAGATGTGGTACCTGACGTCGTGGGTGTTGGATACGAGCTAGTCTCTGTGTTTGCAGATGTGGTACCTGACGTCGTGGGTGTTGGATACGAGCTAGTCCCTGTGTTTACAGATGTGGTACCTGACGTCGTGGGTGTTGGATACGAGCTAGTCTCTGTATTTCCAGATGTTGGATATGGCCTCATGGATGTTGGATACGAGCTAGTCCCTGTGTTTACAGATGTGGTACCTGACGTCGTGGGTGTTGGATACGAGCTAGTCTCTGTATTTCCAGATGTGGGATTTGGCCTCATCGATGTTGGATAGGAGCTGGTCCCTGTGTTTACAGATGTGGTACCTGACGTCGTGGTTGTTGGATACGAGCTAGTCTCTGTATTTCCAGATGTGGGATATGGCCTCATGGATGTTGGATAGGAGCTGGTCCCTGTGTTTACAGATGTGGTACCTGACGTCGTGGGTGTTGGATACGAGCTAGTCTCTGCACTTCCAGATGTGGGATATGGCCTCATGGATGTTGGATAGGAGCTGGTCCCTATGTTTACAGATGTGGTACCTGACGTCGTGGGTGTTGGATACGAGCTAGTCTCTGTATTTCCAGATGTGGGATAGGGCCTCATGGATGTTGGATACGAGCTAGTCCCTGCGTTTACAGATGTGGTACCTGACGTCGTAGGTGTTGGATACGAGCTAGTCTCTGTGTTTGCAGATGTGGTACCTGACGTCGTGGGTGTTGGATACGAGCTAGTCCCTGTGTTTACAGATGTGGTACCTGACGTCGTGGGTGTTGGATACGAGCTAGTCTCTGTATTTCCAGATGTTGGATATGGCCTCATGGATGTTGGATACGAGCTAGTCCCTGTGTTTACAGATGTGGTACCTGACGTCGTGGGTGTTGGATACGAGCTAGTCTCTGTATTTCCAGATGTGGGATATGGCCTCATGGATGTTGGATAGGAGCTGGTCCCTGTGTTTACAGATGTGATACCTGACGTCGTGGGTGTTGGATACGAGCTAGTCTCTGTATTTCCAGATGTGGGATATGGCCTCATGGATGTTGGATACGAGCTAGTCCCTGTGTTTACAGATGTGGGATCTGACGTCGTGGGTGTTGGATACGAGCTAGTCAGTGTACTTTCAGATGTGGGATATGGCCTCATGGATGTTGGATAGGAGCTGGTCCCTGTGTTTGCAGATGTGAGACCTGACGTCGTGGGTGTTGGATACGAGCTAGTCCCTGTGTTTACAGATGTGGGATCTGACGTCGTGGGTGTTGGATACGAGCTAGTCGGTGTACTTCCAGATGTGGGACCTGGCATCGATGATATTGATTTGTGATCATTTTTTACGGTTTTATGATTCTTAACATCTTCTTTTTGCTGCTTTAAGTTTGTCAAATCAGGATGCTCATTATGGGATATAAAACGGCTTTTATTATTATCGATGATTATATCTTTTAGTTTTCTGGAAGAAGTAATTTTTTCCAGAAAGCTGTATTCCTGATTTGGTCTGAAATTTGTTCCTGTAGCTACTATTTTACTTGGTTTTATATTTGAACGTATGGAAAACAAATGGCTGCTTGGTATTGTTGTCGATATTAATACAAAACAAAGTATGTAATTATTTTGGTTGTACAACATGATTTAGCCTGCAAACAATTTTTTTAATAATTTATTGTTATTATTCTTGTTTTTATGAAAGAATGAAACATAAGATTTGTAATTTTGAATGCTTGAATTAAATTTGTTAAAGTTTTATTACTGAAAAATTTGGTATTTGAAAATTAAACATTTTTTTAGTACATTTTATTTCGTAAAACTTTGCATTCAGCAATGAAAACTTAGCACAAGACGTATAGATTTTTAGATATGGTATAGAATATTAATGATATCTTGGCGTTTAAATATAAATGTCTAATTTGTTTGTGGAACAGTAAATATTCTTTACCGACTATAAGAATTTTATTTATAAAAATAAAAAATTTAAATATTATTCATATAGGTAACCCATATTCCCCCTCCTATCTAAATGAATTTTAAAACTCTAACACATTTGCTCATAAATTAAAACTCCAACATTAACACTTGCACACTTTTATTTGAATATAAAAACTTAAGTTATAATAAGCTCTATGTAATCAGCGCCCAGAAAATAAAAAATTCTTGAATTTAGAAAAAGTAATTATATCATCGTTTGTCCGTTTTTAATACCTAATAGCCTTATATCTTATATTTTTGGCAAAATAAAAATTTTGATGGGACACTGCTTTTTGGGAGCTCTGGATAAAAAAATTGCATCTTTAAAAAGATCTTTTTTACAAATTTCAGATTTCTAAAAGTCACGTGACCAATCAAAAATCTGACCAAAAATTTGGATTCCGCGGGAAATTTTACATAAGGATATATCTTTTAATGTTTTCAAGACCTAAACAGCGAAATGATAAAGAATTTTCTGATTAATTTAGTCCTTATTGCAATTAAAATAATCTTTCAAAATAAATTTTCGCTGCTTTAACATAAGCGCTCTTAAAAACATGAAAAGATGTATCCTTATGTAAAATTTCCCGCAGAATCTAACTATTTGGTCAGATTTTTGATTGGTCACGTGACTTGGCGGGAAATTTGAAAATTGTAAAAAAAGTACTTTTGAAAGCTGCTATTTTTTATCTAGAGCTCCCAAAAAGCAGTTTCCCATCGAAATTTTTTTTTCGTCAAAAAATATAAGGTATAAGGAAAATTTTAAGCCTGGTTAGAAGATTTTTCACTAATAGGCATTTGACAAATCGACTTTTGAAACAAAACAGCTTATCTTAGCGATTCCTCGCGCATGCGCTACTCAAAAAAAAATTTTTGACCCCGGAATCGGGTAGCCAGGGATATTTCCTATCCGGATTAAAAAAGAAAAAATTTTTCATGCTAATGTAAGTTTTTACAGCAATAATAAAAAAAATTATGACTTATTTTTCTTACTTTTTTTTTACAAAAAAACCGAAACACAAAAATGGCTGCCAAAAATCGAGATTTTGCTCTGGGAGGCTAAAAATTGGGCTGGTGACTTATTTTTGGTAGTACTTTCAGAAAAAAAAACTTTGGGGCAGTTTTGAAGACCCGACCATACAAGTCGTGTACGCTTCATTTAAATCTACCCTTATAGAATTTTGTTTATTTTCATTTGTGCTTACAGGGTAAGCGACATACGCAAGGAATCAAGTGAATACTTTTCTTCTAGCATTCATATCTCGCCAGCAGACAAACCAATTATATTTCTGAGATACTCAAAAATTTTGTCTTTTCGAATATTTTTTTGGAAAAATTTTTGTTTTGTTTTTTGCTCTATTAAAAAACTAGATCAAAAATCTGATTTTAAAAGTTTCATTTTTTACAAATTTCAAATTTCCCAGCAAGTCACATGTCCATTTAAAAATCTGACAAAAAATTCAGATTTCTCGGGAAATTTTACAGAATGTTACACCTTCTTATGTTTTCAAAAGCTTTTATGTTAAAGCAGCGAAATTCGAAAGAATTTTCCGATTAATTTTGATTAATTTAGCATAATTTGAAAAATAAAAAAAATCCTCAAAAAAATAAGACATTTTAATCCCTCAGTTTAAAATTTCGCTGTTTTAACATAAAAGCTCTTCAAAACATAAAAGATATATATATATATACCCTTATCTGAAATTTCCCGCAGAATCCAAAATTTTGGTCAGATTTTTAATTTATCATGTGACTTGTCGGGAAATTTTGTAAAAAAAATGAAACTTTTGAAATCAGATTTTTTGATCTAGTTTTTTAAGTAAGCAAAAAAACAAAACAAAAAAATTTACCAACAGAGTAACAAGAAAAAATTTTTGAGTACGTCAGAAATATAATTAATTTCTCTGCAGGGGAGATATGAATGCTAAAATATAAAACGTATTCACTTGATTCCTTGATGGGCATGCGCAACTTAAAAAAGAGTTTTGATGATGGCCTTGAATATCCAGGGAAATTTCCTAACCAGACCTATGAGGAAAAATTTGTTTACAATAAAGTAAGCGTTTGGAAAGGTTTATAATAATTTTTGCGCTTTTAAAACATAAAAAAATCAGGAATACATAAAAAACTCAAATGGCTATAAAAAATCAAGGACAAGACCTAGGAAGCTGAAAATTGGGCTGATAACTTTTCCATATTACTTTAAGGGAAAAATATTTTGGAACCGATTTGAATACCCGAGAATTAGTTTCACATACACTTAAGGAATATCTACCCATATGCTATATTATGAAAATAAAAAAAAACAGAATCATTGGTTTCTGAAAATTTTTGAATTTGAAAAAAGCACTCAATCGGTTGCGTACTAACTTTATGGTACATTCTTAACCGACTCGTAGAAATATTTATTTTACCAAATGCGAAGGTTTACACGTCCGAGGCACGTAGCGTACTTTATATATCTTTAATATTTTTTTTTACGCAAAGGGCAATAATGACGACCTCTCAAAATTGCAATATAGTCATTATTACCCGCAAGTATGTAAATAAATATTTCAATACCTTAATTTTTGATACTTTTATTTTAATTAATTAATTTTCTTCACTTTTTTTAAATGAACTAAAAAGAATTAATAAATTTTATTATTTTTATACAATTTATCGCTAAAGTATTTATCTATATTATTGATAAAAATTGATAATCAGAAAAAAATAATCAAATAAAAATTCTATCGTGTTATAAATAAATAATAGATTTTTAATAAGAGATTTGAATTCCAAAATATTAGTTTTATTTTTTATTTACAGTGAATTTTATATCGTATACTTCTTTTATCCAGTACATCTAATAAGACTCTCTCTACACTGAAAACAAAATCCGCTTGCTTATGGGTAAAACAGGAATCCAACTATGCTATGCACAAAAAATTAAAGTGTAGCTGGTAAAAAGTTATAACTCCAAGTGCTAGTGTAGCTTGGATAAATCCAGCGACACTAGCACCAGAACATATTTTTTCCCAGTTACACTACGTGAGTTATTTACCAAAATTTTATCTACAAGTGAAGAGAGAGTCTAAACCACTTTTTTTAATGTTATTAGTGTTAATAATGTAATCAGACCTCCCTTTGCCTGCAAATTATTAAAACGGCGATGAACACTTTTGGAAGATTTGGAAGACAAGATGAGTCCAGGGAATTTGAAAAACCAAATGAAAATATATATTTAGAGGCATCAATCTACTATTTTGAAAAGTCGTCAGACCTACCCTCTGTTCATTCCAATGAGATTTCTGTGCTTAGGAACACATATCTACCTGTCCAAAGATAGGATATTTTAGTTTTAAAAAAAAATATTGCTGTAGGCTTGTTTCTTCATTCGTTCTTATAATCTAAAAACTTTTAACTATCTAATTTATTTGCTCAAAAGGTCCACTTTCAAATCCCGTATTTTTTGTCATTAATTCTCAATTATTGCCAACAAACCAAACTTTCATTTTTAACAAAAGATACCTAATTTTTAAAATTAAAATTTGATAAAAATTTGTTTTTATTACTCATCTCTATTATTAGGATAGTTTCTATCGCTCTGCAAAGATCTTATGTTTTTTTTCTCCAATACTTTAACTTATAATATTTAATCTATAGAATAGATAAAATCTTGTATCGGGCTATATTTAATTGTAATAAGAAATACCTTTTAAGCCAAATATTTTTTATTAATATTTTATCTAAATAGATATGACAGATATTATTTTCAAAATATATATAGCACTTTATCGATCAAATCATAATTTTTTTTAAACACGTTTAATATATTTCTTGTACACTGTATGTAAACACGCGTGTAATAAAATTTATTCACTGCAATAAGTTCATTAAGTTTTAATTAT
This sequence comes from Anagrus nilaparvatae, assembly GCA_022575985.1. Classification (NCBI taxonomy): domain Eukaryota; kingdom Metazoa; phylum Arthropoda; class Insecta; order Hymenoptera; family Mymaridae; genus Anagrus; species Anagrus nilaparvatae. The sequence continues at coordinate 3,514,166 of JAKSXM010000246.1, read as the reverse complement.
AATCGTTATATATCTTTCATTAAATCAATACAATTATTTAAATGGACACAAAATTAGTCGGATACGTTAGACTTTTATTTATTGAAAGAAAAATTTTTTTTTAGTCCTTTAGATGTATCATGATTCCAAATAAATAAGATTCAAAAATATTGGCCCTTGAATTTACTCATAAAATAATGATGTAATTAAAATAATTTTCTCTCTCAAGGAATAAAATGTACAATAAAAATGAGCATAATTTTAAAAATACAAGAAGAATATAATACATTTAACGAATCAAATGGTACCAAATAATTAGATGATCTCTTTTAATTTTTTTTTTTTATAAATATTTATAAAATATTTTGGTAGTTCCAGTACTTTTCGTACAGATTAGGCCACACTCATGTCACCGATTGAGCTCAAATTTTAAGGGGGTCATGAAAAAGTCACTCAGCCAAAATTTTAGCCCTTTAGCACTTCGTGTGACCGAATAGATTTTATATTGGTATGCATTTAAAATACGTTTTTTTGGAATTTCTAAGGTCTTACGTACGTCAGGAATTTTACCTATCGGCATCTTTGTCTTACACACGTATAAAAGTAAGGATTGCAACTTCAAATAAATAAAAAAGTTTTTTCAATATTACTTAATTATTACTATTCAAAGCTTAAAAATGAATTTTATTAACTTAATTTTGGCATTAAATAAATTATTTATTATTTAAACAATATTATTTAATTATTTACAAATAAATAAAAAAATATAAAAAATATAATAAATGACTCTACCTCAATAGCAGAATAAACGTTCATTTTTTAACATTTTTTTAAGTAAAACCATAAAAAATGACAGTTGATTGTAAATTTTAAGGTCTCTTTTTATTTATTAGGACATTATTTATCAACTCATAAAAAAAAATATCTAAGTTTTGTATTTTAAATGCTTTTTTTTCATTTTTTTAAATTCCCCATAAGAGCCTGTGTTAATTTTTTGTTTGTTTATTTATTTACTCAAAAACTGTGCGGTCAATTATAAAAAAAAAAAATACGTGTAAAATTAAATTATATTTACTTCACTCTCTCCAAGTTTTAGCTTTTTTTTTGCATTTTGATTCGGACGTACGTAAGACCTTAAGCAGGGCAGAAGTTCCAGTTTTTTTCCGAGTGTTTTTATCATGTACAAAGCATCTTTAATGAGTAGAAACAATCCGTTCTGGAACTTGTCACCATTTTGGTTTGGATAAATTTTCATATTTAGGACAGGTGGATAGCTTAAATCAGGCTATTTTTGGACCTTTGAATCGCCATATTTTCGTCTCATGAAGTGCTAAAAAGGGCTAAAATTTGGTTGAATGACTTTTACATGACCCGCAACTATACCTTAAAATTTGAGCTCAATCGGTGATATGATTGTGCCCTAATCTGTTCGAAAAGTACTATGGAACTATCCATTTATTTTATATGTTTTGCTAGATTGCAAAAAAGAAATTTTTTTTTCTGATTATTTTTACAATTTCACACTTTCTACCATGAATCTACCATGAATCTACCAAGCATACAGATGACACATTTCATTTACCACCTTCTATATATTAAAAGATAGAGTTTCATAAATTATCCTTCTGCTACTTTTCAATCGAGAAACAAAACAATTTTTTAAAGATTTCATTCAACAGGCACCTCCTTAGGAACTTTATCAGCTGGTAGGGTTCACATTACTATGTTTTCTGGTCTGAATGCTACCTCAGCTATTACCATTGCAATAAGATATTTCTGTGCTATAAAACAATTTGGGCAATCGGTTGACAAGGAATTGCCTGTTTTGGAATACCAAGCTCAAGTTAGCCCTTTAATTACACTATTATCATGCAGTTTAGCATAGTAAAAGGTCAAATTCGATGTAAAAAATTAATAGTCAATCAGTAAGTAAACATCGTGTAAAGAAAAATATAATCATCTTTAAAACATAATTTTTCAGCAAAAAATGATATTGTTATAAGAATTTAATCGGGAGAATAAATAAAAAATATAAAAAATATATTATATTGTTAAAAAAGTTTGTTTTTATTTTAGCAAGGGATATCATTAAATAATTTCAATAAGTAATACCGCCAATCTTATGAAGTCTTCTGAACTGAAGTGTTAGATTATTACCAGTTAAAATTTTCTGGTTATAGGTAAAATTGCTTAAAATTAACCTTAAAATTAAACTAAAATTTTGAAAATTTTATTTTTAAGTGATTGGCGTTTATTAAAATCTGACATCGTAGTCGTTGATTTTGAGCTGGTCTCTGTGCTTGCAGATGTGGGAGTTGACGTTGTAGATGTTGGCTTTGAGCTAGTCTCTGTGCTTGCAGATGTGGGAGTTGATGTCGTAGGCGGTGGCTTTGAGCTAGTTTCTGTGCTTGTAGTTGTGGGAGCTGACGTCGTAGATGGGCCTGGTGATGGGTCTGCTTTTCTACTTTTGATGAGTAAGTAACCGCTGACTATTATAACAATCACTGTTAGTATTGTTGCGATGAGATACAAAGTATATTTCTGTTTTAATTCCATTATGCTACCTAAAAAAATTAGTTATTTATATTCTTTAACTTAGTTTATTTAGTGTATTAAATTATTATTTTGTTAAATTACACGATATTATGACTATTTAGAAAACGATTTGAATAAATTATACCAATTAATTGGTTCTTTAAAGAGGAACTTTTAGACATTTATGTCTCATAACTTTTTGCGTCAAAAAATAAATAATTCACCACGATTTTTTTCTGTTTAGACGCTATACCTATTTTTTTATATGGAAGTACTAGTTTTGGGAAATTGGTAATTACTCGATTTCTCAGATCTAATACCTAAATTCGTAAAAACTTATTTCTCAAAAAAATTCAGGGGATTTTATACACGACACATTAATACCAAAAATATAAAAATTCTGCACAAGGTTTATAGTCCGTCTCAGCATATACGGCATATACATAATAAATCATACAAACTAGGTATAAAATGTGTCAAATTCAGCACATAATGTAGACAGTACCCAAATATAACAACCTACAAATTAAATGCTAAACAAAGAAAATCTTTTTAAATTACTCAAAATATACTCGAAAATTATGTATTTCCGCCTCAAATGTAGGCATCCCACATTTTAACAGCAGAACTTACGACTTAGGCTCGTTCAAGGTGGAGTGTAGTAGACTAGATCTCTAAAAACAAAAAGTCTGATTCCGAAATTGTTTTATAAATTTATACATTTGTTTTATAAATTTTATACATTTTTGTATAGCATATATGCTACATATATCCTGAAATCTTCTGCACGCAAGCATTATAATTTCAGTATTAAGGATTATCCCAGACGCAGGCCTCACGAAGCCATAAAAATATGCGAAAATTCCATTACGTAACGGGAACTAATGTTTTAGTTTATTTAACACCAATATGAATTATATTGCCCTTTGTTGAGAAAAACATATTAAAACTTATACCAAATGTAACTACAGACAACAATTATTTAGTAGAGCGAGTATGTACACTATAAAAAATAACTCCTGTGATTTTACGATAAAATTAGTAAATTTTCGAAAAAATTAGCGATTTTTCGACAACAATCGTAAATTTACTAATCTTTGTAAATTTGCGATAAATGTTGTAAATTAATGATTTATTTTTTCGTAAATTTTCGACAAAATCGTAAATTTACAACTAAGTCGTAATTTTCCGATTATCGTCGAAAAATTTCGAATTTTAATCGAAAATTTGTAACAAACAGTTGTGAAATTACAATAAGACATATTTTTGCGCCTAAAAACGCATAGTAATCCTAATATCCACATTACCCTTTTTTTACATAATTAAAAACATTTTTTATTCTTAAAATATTAATAATTATATATGCATTTCTACGAGAAAATACGCTTTATGAGCACAAATGAAAAAAAAAAAATTACTAGGCCGCGACTACCACCATGATTTTCTGGTAGTTGGGACCCTATAGAATGCCAGAAAAAACGTGAACAAGAAATCGGCGATGGATGACAAAAAGATTTTGACACATTTACGTCAAAAACCGTGTTTTTCGTATCTGAGCTACCCTAAATTTTCAAAACAACTTTTTAGGTAAATAAAATTTAAAAAAAAATAGATAAAAAAATCTGATTGCCAGGGAAAAACCACTTCAGAAGAAAAAAAGACTTTTCTTTTTTCGATGAAATTTAGCCAAGTATTTAGAAGAATTTAGTGCTTAAGGGGGGAAGGCTATGAAAATGAAATACAAAATTAAAAAATTTTTTTTTATTTAAAAAGTTAGTATAACACCTCAAAAGTATGTAAATAAATTTTTAGGTATTTATCTTAACTACTTTGGATGCTGTAGCCACTTTACTTAGAGTAGTCGCGGTTCGATTATTTCACTATTTTCGTTCGAAACCAATTTCTTGAATGAAATTATTATCAGTAAAAACACTTTTTCAATACGTAATACTTTCAAAAGTAGCAGAGCAGTTAGCTATTGTGAAGGTTTACTGTATATGATCCCGGTATGAAAAATCGGCAAAAAACTTTTTCTTCAAATTTTTAGTCTTCATAACTAATTTTTCTCGAAACTACTTCTTTCGAATTGGCGTGACAAATTACTCAAAAACGGGTAATCCGATCTGCCTGAAATTTTTTTTGGAACATTATATACCTATTCCGCTCTAGATGAACCTACGTGTTGTAAAATATCTTAAGTTTAAGGCACCTTTTGGTCTATTTTAAAGTCCGGAAAAATGGTCAATTTTTCAAAAAACGTTCCCATTTTTGAAAAATCATTTAACTTTTTTTTTTAGGTTCATCTAGAAAATACACGTGTTTTAACAACATTTTTTTTTTTTTATTTTTTTTTTAAGACTTATATTGGATGCTCCAGATGTCACGCCAATTTCAAAACACGCCGACATTGAACTGCTGTAACTCCGCCATATTGGAAAATTTTTTTCCCAAAATTTAGAATTTTCAAATTTAATATTTAAAAAATATAGATATATAGAAATATAGATATATATAAAAAATATAGGCTTTGAAATTCTTACATAGCTCAACGTTCGTAGTATAAGAGCAAAAATCACGAAATTTGAGGCGATGCGATGGGACCGTCCACTATTTCGTCCACCGACTACTGCATGCTCCTCTACTTGATTTCCTTATCAATTATATATGATTATCAACATTTTAAGAATAAAAAATGCTTTTATTTATTTAAAAAAAGGGTAATGTGGACATTACTATGCGTTTTTAGGCGCAAAAATATGTCTTGTAAACTGTTTGTCCGTTTGTCGCAATTTTTCGACGAAAATTGGAAATTTGGTAAGTTTACTATATTTTTATCGTAAAATCACAGGAGTTCTTTTTTACAAAGTTACCCAAAAATTTTATTATTTTTTTCTGTTTGGATGTTATACTTAATTTTTTCATATGGAAGTAATATAGTTTTCGAAAATTGATTATTACTCGATTTCTTGGATCTGAAATCTAAATTTGTGAAAAACTTTGTCCGAAAATTTTTTGCACGAAAAATTAATAAATAAATGACTTTTTTTTTTTTTCTTTTCCGATGTAATGCTTAATTTTCTATTTGAAAGGACTAATTTTAGAAATATCGTTTTTAATTTAGTTAAAAAAACTACTAAATAAATTAAATTCATTTTCAAAGAATTAATTGTTATTCTTTGAGATACCGATTTCCGATCCCATTCCCATCCTATAAGCAACGTTTCTAATTTTGCATTACAGATGAAACTCCGAATTTGTGGAAGGTACAGTAAATAAAAATACTGAGAATGCGTAAATTGCAAATATGAAAGTACGGAAATTACGAGGAATAGAAGATTCTTTACAGAAATGTTCAAAATTTTTCAAAAAAGATTCCGAAAAAAATTTCCCGAGGAATCCAAAAATTGCGTCCGAATTTTGATTAGATTACAGGAAAACCCGGAAAATGGTAAATTTCGAAAAATGGAAATTGTGCTATGAAAATGTGCTTCTAGATCCAATTCTCTCTTTCTCACAGTGGTAATTTTTTTCATTTTTTGATCACTTTTAGCTTTCAGACATGATTTTTTAAAAACTTTTTTATGTATAAAACGCGTACCTTTGTGTAAAAATTTGTTTTTGTCCTAGGAGGAAAAAAAAATGCGAGGAAAAATATTGATAATTAAAAAATTAAGTCTCGTGACCAAATTAAAATTCTGATAACTCGGGAAATTTGACATAGATATATCAATGTCTTTTTGACACATTGTATTCAAAAAACAAAATTTGAAAGACTATTTATACCCTAGTAACAAATAAAAATGTAAATTATTGTATCTATGGCAGAAAATAAAATAGAATCTCTCGATTTAAAATTTCTGGGTATCGAAACTTCCGAAATTTAAAATTTTTATAACCATTGACCAAGTTATATTCCTAAGAACTTTCTAAACCAGATTCAAAAAATTAATCAAATTAATCTTATTTAGAAAGGACTTTAGAATTTTAAAAAAAATTTTGAAAATTTATTGACTACAAACGGTGTTTTATTGCATGACTTTTTTTAAATTTTTAAACTACTAAATTATAAGACATTATTTAGCATCGATTGACTATAAAAAATGTCAATTTCAAACAATAATATAAATTATTTCTCAAGATTATTTATTCTTGACCAATCCTGTTACTTTTAAAAATATCGATTTATTCGGCAAAAAATATAGAAAACATAGAAAATTTTATATTCAAAGATTTTTATGATCAGAAACTTTGTATAAAAATGTTGCTTAATTTTATAGTATCTCAAAAATTAAAGAACTTTCCAGTGCTAATATCTACGGCTGCAGTCAATAAATTTTCAAAATTTTTTTTAATTCTATAGAATATATAACTTAGTTAACGGCTGATTTCCAGAAATTTTAATTCGAAAAACGATATTTTTATTTACCTGATTCAATCTTTTTAAAACTCAAAACAATCAAAATTCAATTTCAAAAATTTATTCCTATTAAAACGTTCCCACCCATTTCCCCGAATACCACTCCCCGGACTTTCCCGAATTACTTTTTCCCAGAATAGATTTTTTCCCGAATCCTATGCCCCCGAAAAAAAAATTTCTTATTTATAAAATCATTTTTTGGTTTCATTTTGTCTTACGTATCATTTTCATACTATAATATATTACAAAATTGAAAGCGGATAAGGATAATTTAAAGTCTAAAAAATAAAAATTAAAAAAAAAAACACTTTTTTATGCTAATTCTTAAATTACAAAACAAATATTTCATTACCTTAACTTTTTAATATTATTTTACTACTCGCTTTGTTTAAATAAACTAAAAAGAATTTATAAATTTCATTATTTTTATACAATACACAATACATCAATTATAATAAAAAGATTATATTCAATTATCGACGTTATTAGTAAAATATGATCAATCTAAAGATTATGATCTTTAATTTATTGCAACAAAAAAATTTTAATACAAATTTTCTGCTACTGTTATTAGAAACAATTTTAAATGAAAAAAATCAAATTCAAATTTTGGTCGATAGAAAATTAATTTAATTTTACTTTAGAAAAAACTAATTATATTTCATAGACTTTTTATATTAGAAATATGCAATAAAAAGTTTTGTAATCTTATTTTATTAAAATTTAGACCACTAATCTCCCTCTAACATTTTTGAATCACAATGACAGAAAGCAGTAATCAAAATAAAAAAGCTTATAAATACTGAATTTGTAATAAAGTTTTATTGGCGGTATACTTTTTTATGACAATATTTTATTCAGAGTTATTGTGATTTTAAACTATGATATTAAATTTAGCTGCTATAATAAATATAAGTAAAAAAAAACAAAAATCGATCGCTTAAAACTATTAGCAAAAATTTATAACTGGTTTGTGTAACTACACAACCAACGAGCATGGAACATGTTCACTCATAATAAATCCAAAAACCGAAATTACAATAAATTCCGAAATATAAATTATCCTAAGTCCAGAAACCTAAAGTATTCTAAGTTCTTGTTCTTATCAGGGCCTAATCAGGCCCTGACTTCCACTTCAAATTATTCTCAGTCCCTAAATCAAAAATATTCTAAGTCCATTTCACCCGCCTCCCTAAGAACGTCAATTTTTCACCCCGCTGCCGAACCAAACTTTTTTAAATACCCCATCCAATGAACATGATCCATATTAAAAGTATATCTAATAGATCGAGTATTAGCTATTGAAAAAAAAACTATAAAAGCAACTCAGGTTAATTTAGCGACATTTACCAATCAATAGAATAGAAAATATAATGAACAGATTTTTTCTTTGAAAGTTCGCTTATATTAATAAAATATGTTTAAGCTAAATTAGCTAATAGAACATTACATCTGCAGATGCGACATATTTAACATATGAAAATTCTTTCGAGTATTTCATCATCCTATTATAAAATTTCGCCATCCGGGACAAAAGAAAAACTTATTTTGAAGGATGAAACGGGTTCTGGATACAATAATCAGTATTAGCACTCAGATGCAATATTAAATATTTTTTTATTGAGATAAATTTTGAAAATAAAAATAATGGTTCATGAAAATTATGGAAAAGTTTATTATTTGCAATCTACATCTTAATTTATAGCTGTTTTTATTTATAAATTAAGCCACAATTTTATAGTGATCAAACATGAAATATTATCTTAGGGAGTTGGCGCGCTGCAACACGCAGGGGCTTCCTCCCTAGTAAGATATAGGTAAACCGTATAATATAATTTTCATTCTTTAAAATTTCATGGTTACGCAAAAGTAATAAAGAATTTTCAGGTCCGTCGATTATAAAAATAAATATGAATAAAAGGTATCAATTAACATAACTATGGTCTTTTGATAATAAAAAAAGTAATTTAATTTCAATCAATAAAGATCCTATCAAAGATATACATATATATAGAATATAATACCATGTACAGCATATCGATAAAACAAAATTTATAATTTCTTTCTTTTATGAAAAATATAATTCAAAATAGATGTATTAATTCTTTTACATTTATAAATATTATACAAATTAAGCTTACTTTATAAATAGTTCGTTAATGAGTAATTCATAATTTAAAAAATAAAATAATAAATTTGGCTCTTTCGAAAAGGTATTTTTTCAACTCAGTTAAATTATTTTCTTTTTTAATAACATGTGAAGGAGCGCTAATATTTTAATATTGTTCAATTAGCCTATCATCCGATCGTAAAAATTTTGGAACGTGAGTAATCAGATATTTGTAGGTTCTAAAATAAGTATTTTCTTAATAATTTCTTTAGCTATGTGAACATTTTTGCAATCTGAGTGCAAGGTAATTTGAGCTATCGAAATTTCTATGTCAATAAACGACTTAATTAATTCCAAAAATCCCATAAACAAACAAAACGTTCGATCTTAATTTTATTATTTTATTTAAAAAATTGTGTAGGACTGTGTTTTTCGTTATATTATTTAAAAGAAATTTTAAATATTATAAAGAAAAATTGAACAGTCCCGATACTCTACGTAGGTTTTCCTTGCAGTTTTCCCTATGTAATGGACATAATATCAAAAGAATATTCTTTGATAATGTGTTCATGTGAATACGAGTATTGATTAAATTTTATGAAAGTCGTGACTGCAAGCATGCAAATACAATTAATTAATTAAATTTAATTAATTGTAAAAATTATAATAAATATAAAAAAGTCTACATTAAAAATGTTAAAAGGGTTCGTCCCGTTAATTCGTTAAGAAAAAAAATTGATATTTTTAAATAACTTTGAGTCTTCTTATTCAAAACTAAATTATAGTATTCTAAAATATTTTTATGTTTAAAAAAAATTAGGTATTGAATTATTTTAATATTACTTATTATACAATATGTCTTTTAAGAAATTACTATTTTTTGAAAGTTTTATAATAATATTTATAATGTTTTATTAGAATATACAAACCATAGAGGTAGGCATGCACGGCATTTTGGGCACGGAAAACTAACAGCCGTATATACGACTGAGCAGTATAATGATCCGTGCCCAGTCTGTCAATACTTTGTTTTTATAAGTATACGGATCCGTTGGTAGTATGTTCAAGTTTAAATGCATATTGCCCACGGACCCGTCATCAGTATGAAAATACCAAAATCTCATATGCATACGGGACCGTATGCATATGAGACGTAGGTATTTTCATAATGCTGACGGATCCGTTAACATTATGAAAATACCCTATAGTGCTATACCCATACGGGTCCGTTGTTAATATGAAAATACCTAGGTCTCATACGTATACTGGCCCGTGGGCATTATGAAAATACCCTCTCCTATACGCATAAGGGTCCGTGGGCATTATGAAATTACCAAGGTCCTACATGCATACGGGCCCGTATGAGAAAAATATGGGGCCGTATATTCTTATGCCGTACAAATAATTGATTTTGTATTGATTTTTGTCGTACGGTTTTTCATACGGCATAAATAAATACGGGAGCCGTAGGTAATATGCCATATTAATGGACTATTTTATACGGCTCCCGTATTGGATTTTGCCGTATAGATTTTCATACGGAAAAATCAATACGGTGGCCGTATAAAATGGTCCATTAATACGGCATATTTTGTACGCTTCCCGTATTGATTTTTTCCGTATGGATTTTCATACGGCTGAGGTATATACGGGATCCGTTTGAAATTTGTCGTATTAATTGGCGAATTTATACGGCTGCCGTATGCAGTTTGCCGTATATACGGCTGATTACATCTAGTAACCGTTAACCGTATGCCGTATATACGGATAACAGCGTGTCACAGTATCCCAGCTCTGATACAAACAATCAAAGAATGGTAAAAATCTCACAGGGCAATCCGAGAATGAGAAACTTGTGATTTTGGTTATTAATTTTTGATGGTAGAATTGTATCTGATTTTTTTTCGTCAGGAGCATGAATTTACCATCTGCACATCAGCCGAGGTATCCGCGTTTTCTGGCGACTGAACAGAAAAATTAAAAAAATGGCGCAAATAAATCAACTTTAAAATTATATCGTGTTGAGAAAGAAAAAGACAACATATTAAAAAATTCTATTTCCATATAATTTTTTAGAAAAATTGTAGGTAAATATCTAAGTTAAATTTTTTAGTTATATTTGAATTCTGAAAATGCAACTTTTAATAAATAAATTTCCAATTCGGAAAATTCAGATTTTGATGATCGCGTACATTCAAATGTATATTGCCGTTTGCGCTATTTCTGTCGGGCTGCGTAATAGTTAAGAAATTGGCAAATCTTATTGCTAATATATAAATTACAAGAACATAATTAAACAAATTACTTATAACTTAAATGCGTGTACAAATAATAATATGGGTGTTTTTGACAGAAACTGTATATTTTTCTACTTGTTTTTCTATCACTTACGTTTTATCGTGTTAGATGAAATTTTTATTTTTTGGCATATAAGCACCTTTTTAGATCCCAGGAAGCTAAAGAACCGGTTTTTAAAAGAATTCTGTATGTGTGTGTGGGTGTGTATGTATGTATGTGTGAGTACGTATGTTTGTATGTACGTTTGACTGTAACCGGAGATATTTCTCACAACTATTATCTGGTCAATAAAATATTATTTTTACTTTTATTATGGTATTAAGATCTAATTTTGTTTCAAACATTTTTTTATCAAAAAATCTTTTTATTTTATTTAATATTTTGAATGTAGTACCTAATTTTTTTCCATGAAAGTACTAATATCTAGAAGTATGGTTTTTACTCGATATCTCGAATCTGATAATTAATTTTTTGACAATAATATTTATAATCGACCTTTTTACGAGTACATAGTATTAAATGAATTTACAAATTCATCGCCCACGCTTTTTATATGCGGATGCTTATCGTCATCTCTTTTTTTATTAAGGCATACAAAGCGGCGACATTAGATGAATTTTTAAACTTATTTAAAAATTTGAATTTTACGCGGATTTTAAATGTCGGTACAGAAGGTACCTAGCGTTTCGATCAACACTAACACATAGATCTCATCAGTGTAGCTGTGTGTGTTAGTGTATGTGCCACAGACGCTGATGTAAACACGTCCTTATTTTTCTTATATAGTTAACAAATGGCGATTTTAGCACTTGTGAGGACGACTCACATTGCTTTAGCCATCTGTTCTGTATATAAGAAATGATGTTATATATATATATTTATTGAAATGCGAGTTGAATGTTATAACTCAGAGCGTTATTAGGTCCAAGCTCTATATATGAAAATTAATAATTTTTATTACTCGTTTGTAATTCTTAAACAATAATATTTATAATCGACCTTTTTACGAGTACATAGTATTAAATGAATTTACAAATTCATCGCCCACGCTTTTTATATGCGGATGCTTATCGTCATCTCTTTTTTTATTAAGGCATACAAAGCGGCGACATTAGATGAATTTTTAAACTTATTTAAAAATTTGAATTTTACGCGGATTTTAAATGTCGGTACAGAAGGTACCTAGCGTTTCGATCAACACTAACACATAGATCTCATCAGTGTAGCTGTGTGTGTTAGTGTATGTGCCACAGACGCTGATGTAAACACGTCCTTATTTTTCTTATATAGTTAACAAATGGCGATTTTAGCACTTGTGAGGACGACTCACATTGCTTTAGCCATCTGTTCTGTATATAAGAAATGATGTTATATATATATATTTATTGAAATGCGAGTTGAATGTTATAACTCAGAGCGTTATTAGGTCCAAGCTCTATACAGAAGTACATATACAGAACAGATGGCTAAAGCAATGTGAGTCGTCCTCACAAGTGCTAAAATCGCCATTTGTTAACTATATAAGAAAAATAAGGACGTGTTTACATCAGCGTCTGTGGCACATACACTAACACACACAGCTACACTGATGAGATCTATGTGTTAGTGTTGATCGAAACGCTAGGTACCTTCTGTACCGACATTTAAAATCCGCGTAAAATTCAAATTTTTAAATAAGTTTAAAAATTCATCTAATGTCGCCGCTTTGTATGCCTTAATAAAAAAAGAGATGACGATAAGCATCCGCATATAAAAAGCGTGGGCGATGAATTTGTAAATTCATTTAATACTATGTACTCGTAAAAAGGTCGATTATAAATATTATTGTTTAAGAATTACAAACGAGTAATAAAAATTATTAATTTTCATATATAGAGCTTGGACCTAATAACGCTCTGAGTTATAACATTCAACTCGCATTTCAATAAATATATATATATAACATCATTTCTTATATACAGAACAGATGGCTAAAGCAATGTGAGTCGTCCTCACAAGTGCTAAAATCGCCATTTGTTAACTATATAAGAAAAATAAGGACGTGTTTACATCAGCGTCTGTGGCACATACACTAACACACACAGCTACACTGATGAGATCTATGTGTTAGTGTTGATCGAAACGCTAGGTACCTTCTGTACCGACATTTAAAATCCGCGTAAAATTCAAATTTTTAAATAAGTTTAAAAATTCATCTAATGTCGCCGCTTTGTATGCCTTAATAAAAAAAGAGATGACGATAAGCATCCGCATATAAAAAGCGTGGGCGATGAATTTGTAAATTCATTTAATACTATGTACTCGTAAAAAGGTCGATTATAAATATTATTGTTTAAGAATTACAAACGAGTAATAAAAATTATTAATTTTCATATATAGAGCTTGGACCTAATAACGCTCTGAGTTATAACATTCAACTCGCATTTCAATAAATATATATATATAACATCATTTCTTATATACAGAACAGATGGCTAAAGCAATGTGAGTCGTCCTCACAAGTGCTAAAATCGCCATTTGTTAACTATATAAGAAAAATAAGGACGTGTTTACATCAGCGTCTGTGGCACATACACTAACACACACAGCTACACTGATGAGATCTATGTGTTAGTGTTGATCGAAACGCTAGGTACCTTCTGTACCGACATTTAAAATCCGCGTAAAATTCAAATTTTTAAATAAGTTTAAAAATTCATCTAATGTCGCCGCTTTGTATGCCTTAATAAAAAAAGAGATGACGATAAGCATCCGCATATAAAAAGCGTGGGCGATGAATTTGTAAATTCATTTAATACTATGTACTCGTAAAAAGGTCGATTATAAATATTATTGTTTAAGAATTACAAACGAGTAATAAAAATTATTAATTTTCATATATAGAGCTTGGACCTAATAACGCTCTGAGTTATAACATTCAACTCGCATTTCAATAAATATATATATATAACATCATTTCTTATATACAGAACAGATGGCTAAAGCAATGTGAGTCGTCCTCACAAGTGCTAAAATCGCCATTTGTTAACTATATAAGAAAAATAAGGACGTGTTTACATCAGCGTCTGTGGCACATACACTAACACACACAGCTACACTGATGAGATCTATGTGTTAGTGTTGATCGAAACGCTAGGTACCTTCTGTACCGACATTTAAAATCCGCGTAAAATTCAAATTTTTAAATAAGTTTAAAAATTCATCTAATGTCGCCGCTTTGTATGCCTTAATAAAAAAAGAGATGACGATAAGCATCCGCATATAAAAAGCGTGGGCGATGAATTTGTAAATTCATTTAATACTATGTACTCGTAAAAAGGTCGATTATAAATATTATTGTTTAAGAATTACAAACGAGTAATAAAAATTATTAATTTTCATATATAGAGCTTGGACCTAATAACGCTCTGAGTTATAACATTCAACTCGCATTTCAATAAATATATATATATAACATCATTTCTTATATACAGAACAGATGGCTAAAGCAATGTGAGTCGTCCTCACAAGTGCTAAAATCGCCATTTGTTAACTATATAAGAAAAATAAGGACGTGTTTACATCAGCGTCTGTGGCACATACACTAACACACACAGCTACACTGATGAGATCTATGTGTTAGTGTTGATCGAAACGCTAGGTACCTTCTGTACCGACATTTAAAATCCGCGTAAAATTCAAATTTTTAAATAAGTTTAAAAATTCATCTAATGTCGCCGCTTTGTATGCCTTAATAAAAAAAGAGATGACGATAAGCATCCGCATATAAAAAGCGTGGGCGATGAATTTGTAAATTCATTTAATACTATGTACTCGTAAAAAGGTCGATTATAAATATTATTGTTTAAGAATTACAAACGAGTAATAAAAATTATTAATTTTCATATATAGAGCTTGGACCTAATAACGCTCTGAGTTATAACATTCAACTCGCATTTCAATAAATATATATATATAACATCATTTCTTATATACAGAACAGATGGCTAAAGCAATGTGAGTCGTCCTCACAAGTGCTAAAATCGCCATTTGTTAACTATATAAGAAAAATAAGGACGTGTTTACATCAGCGTCTGTGGCACATACACTAACACACACAGCTACACTGATGAGATCTATGTGTTAGTGTTGATCGAAACGCTAGGTACCTTCTGTACCGACATTTAAAATCCGCGTAAAATTCAAATTTTTAAATAAGTTTAAAAATTCATCTAATGTCGCCGCTTTGTATGCCTTAATAAAAAAAGAGATGACGATAAGCATCCGCATATAAAAAGCGTGGGCGATGAATTTGTAAATTCATTTAATACTATGTACTCGTAAAAAGGTCGATTATAAATATTATTGTTTAAGAATTACAAACGAGTAATAAAAATTATTAATTTTCATATATAGAGCTTGGACCTAATAACGCTCTGAGTTATAACATTCAACTCGCATTTCAATAAATATATATATATAACATCATTTCTTATATACAGAACAGATGGCTAAAGCAATGTGAGTCGTCCTCACAAGTGCTAAAATCGCCATTTGTTAACTATATAAGAAAAATAAGGACGTGTTTACATCAGCGTCTGTGGCACATACACTAACACACACAGCTACACTGATGAGATCTATGTGTTAGTGTTGATCGAAACGCTAGGTACCTTCTGTACCGACATTTAAAATCCGCGTAAAATTCAAATTTTTAAATAAGTTTAAAAATTCATCTAATGTCGCCGCTTTGTATGCCTTAATAAAAAAAGAGATGACGATAAGCATCCGCATATAAAAAGCGTGGGCGATGAATTTGTAAATTCATTTAATACTATGTACTCGTAAAAAGGTCGATTATAAATATTATTGTTTAAGAATTACAAACGAGTAATAAAAATTATTAATTTTCATATATAGAGCTTGGACCTAATAACGCTCTGAGTTATAACATTCAACTCGCATTTCAATAAATATATATATATAACATCATTTCTTATATACAGAACAGATGGCTAAAGCAATGTGAGTCGTCCTCACAAGTGCTAAAATCGCCATTTGTTAACTATATAAGAAAAATAAGGACGTGTTTACATCAGCGTCTGTGGCACATACACTAACACACACAGCTACACTGATGAGATCTATGTGTTAGTGTTGATCGAAACGCTAGGTACCTTCTGTACCGACATTTAAAATCCGCGTAAAATTCAAATTTTTAAATAAGTTTAAAAATTCATCTAATGTCGCCGCTTTGTATGCCTTAATAAAAAAAGAGATGACGATAAGCATCCGCATATAAAAAGCGTGGGCGATGAATTTGTAAATTCATTTAATACTATGTACTCGTAAAAAGGTCGATTATAAATATTATTGTTTAAGAATTACAAACGAGTAATAAAAATTATTAATTTTCATATATAGAGCTTGGACCTAATAACGCTCTGAGTTATAACATTCAACTCGCATTTCAATAAATATATATATATAACATCATTTCTTATATACAGAACAGATGGCTAAAGCAATGTGAGTCGTCCTCACAAGTGCTAAAATCGCCATTTGTTAACTATATAAGAAAAATAAGGACGTGTTTACATCAGCGTCTGTGGCACATACACTAACACACACAGCTACACTGATGAGATCTATGTGTTAGTGTTGATCGAAACGCTAGGTACCTTCTGTACCGACATTTAAAATCCGCGTAAAATTCAAATTTTTAAATAAGTTTAAAAATTCATCTAATGTTGCCGCTTTGTATGCCTTAATAAAAAAAGAGATGACGATAAGCATCCGCATATAAAAAGCGTGGGCGATGAATTTGTAAATTCATTTAATACTATGTACTCGTAAAAAGGTCGATTATAAATATTATTGTTTAAGAATTACAAACGAGTAATAAAAATTATTAATTTTCATATATAGAGCTTGGACCTAATAACGCTCTGAGTTATAACATTCAACTCGCATTTCAATAAATATATATATATAACATCATTTCTTATATACAGAACAGATGGCTAAAGCAATGTGAGTCGTCCTCACAAGTGCTAAAATCGCCATTTGTTAACTATATAAGAAAAATAAGGACGTGTTTACATCAGCGTCTGTGGCACATACACTAACACACACAGCTACACTGATGAGATCTATGTGTTAGTGTTGATCGAAACGCTAGGTACCTTCTGTACCGACATTTAAAATCCGCGTAAAATTCAAATTTTTAAATAAGTTTAAAAATTCATCTAATGTCGCCGCTTTGTATGCCTTAATAAAAAAAGAGATGACGATAAGCATCCGCATATAAAAAGCGTGGGCGATGAATTTGTAAATTCATTTAATACTATGTACTCGTAAAAAGGTCGATTATAAATATTATTGTTTAAGAATTACAAACGAGTAATAAAAATTATTAATTTTCATATATAGAGCTTGGACCTAATAACGCTCTGAGTTATAACATTCAACTCGCATTTCAATAAATATATATATATAACATCATTTCTTATATACAGAACAGATGGCTAAAGCAATGTGAGTCGTCCTCACAAGTGCTAAAATCGCCATTTGTTAACTATATAAGAAAAATAAGGACGTGTTTACATCAGCGTCTGTGGCACATACACTAACACACACAGCTACACTGATGAGATCTATGTGTTAGTGTTGATCGAAACGCTAGGTACCTTCTGTACCGACATTTAAAATCCGCGTAAAATTCAAATTTTTAAATAAGTTTAAAAATTCATCTAATGTCGCCGCTTTGTATGCCTTAATAAAAAAAGAGATGACGATAAGCATCCGCATATAAAAAGCGTGGGCGATGAATTTGTAAATTCATTTAATACTATGTACTCGTAAAAAGGTCGATTATAAATATTATTGTTTAAGAATTACAAACGAGTAATAAAAATTATTAATTTTCATATATAGAGCTTGGACCTAATAACGCTCTGAGTTATAACATTCAACTCGCATTTCAATAAATATATATATATAACATCATTTCTTATATACAGAACAGATGGCTAAAGCAATGTGAGTCGTCCTCACAAGTGCTAAAATCGCCATTTGTTAACTATATAAGAAAAATAAGGACGTGTTTACATCAGCGTCTGTGGCACATACACTAACACACACAGCTACACTGATGAGATCTATGTGTTAGTGTTGATCGAAACGCTAGGTACCTTCTGTACCGACATTTAAAATCCGCGTAAAATTCAAATTTTTAAATAAGTTTAAAAATTCATCTAATGTCGCCGCTTTGTATGCCTTAATAAAAAAAGAGATGACGATAAGCATCCGCATATAAAAAGCGTGGGCGATGAATTTGTAAATTCATTTAATACTATGTACTCGTAAAAAGGTCGATTATAAATATTATTGTTTAAGAATTACAAACGAGTAATAAAAATTATTAATTTTCATATATAGAGCTTGGACCTAATAACGCTCTGAGTTATAACATTCAACTCGCATTTCAATAAATATATATATATAACATCATTTCTTATATACAGAACAGATGGCTAAAGCAATGTGAGTCGTCCTCACAAGTGCTAAAATCGCCATTTGTTAACTATATAAGAAAAATAAGGACGTGTTTACATCAGCGTCTGTGGCACATACACTAACACACACAGCTACACTGATGAGATCTATGTGTTAGTGTTGATCGAAACGCTAGGTACCTTCTGTACCGACATTTAAAATCCGCGTAAAATTCAAATTTTTAAATAAGTTTAAAAATTCATCTAATGTCGCCGCTTTGTATGCCTTAATAAAAAAAGAGATGACGATAAGCATCCGCATATAAAAAGCGTGGGCGATGAATTTGTAAATTCATTTAATACTATGTACTCGTAAAAAGGTCGATTATAAATATTATTGTTTAAGAATTACAAACGAGTAATAAAAATTATTAATTTTCATATATAGAGCTTGGACCTAATAACGCTCTGAGTTATAACATTCAACTCGCATTTCAATAAATATATATATATAACATCATTTCTTATATACAGAACAGATGGCTAAAGCAATGTGAGTCGTCCTCACAAGTGCTAAAATCGCCATTTGTTAACTATATAAGAAAAATAAGGACGTGTTTACATCAGCGTCTGTGGCACATACACTAACACACACAGCTACACTGATGAGATCTATGTGTTAGTGTTGATCGAAACGCTAGGTACCTTCTGTACCGACATTTAAAATCCGCGTAAAATTCAAATTTTTAAATAAGTTTAAAAATTCATCTAATGTTGCCGCTTTGTATGCCTTAATAAAAAAAGAGATGACGATAAGCATCCGCATATAAAAAGCGTGGGCGATGAATTTGTAAATTCATTTAATACTATGTACTCGTAAAAAGGTCGATTATAAATATTATTGTTTAAGAATTACAAACGAGTAATAAAAATTATTAATTTTCATATATAGAGCTTGGACCTAATAACGCTCTGAGTTATAACATTCAACTCGCATTTCAATAAATATATATATATAACATCATTTCTTATATACAGAACAGATGGCTAAAGCAATGTGAGTCGTCCTCACAAGTGCTAAAATCGCCATTTGTTAACTATATAAGAAAAATAAGGACGTGTTTACATCAGCGTCTGTGGCACATACACTAACACACACAGCTACACTGATGAGATCTATGTGTTAGTGTTGATCGAAACGCTAGGTACCTTCTGTACCGACATTTAAAATCCGCGTAAAATTCAAATTTTTAAATAAGTTTAAAAATTCATCTAATGTCGCCGCTTTGTATGCCTTAATAAAAAAAGAGATGACGATAAGCATCCGCATATAAAAAGCGTGGGCGATGAATTTGTAAATTCATTTAATACTATGTACTCGTAAAAAGGTCGATTATAAATATTATTGTTTAAGAATTACAAACGAGTAATAAAAATTATTAATTTTCATAATTTTTTGACAATTTTTTTTTTAATTTTCTTCGCCAAATAATGTAAAAACCCCCAATTTTTTTTTTAGACATATATTACCTAATTTTTTTGTATGAAAGTATTAATTTTAGAAACATCGTTTTTACTCGATTTCTTGAATCTGATACTTAATTTTTTGAAAATTTTATTCTTAAAATTTTTTGCATTAAAAAGTAAAAAAACCGTAATTTTTTTTTTTTTGATGTAATACCTAATTTTTTTCCATGAAATTACTAATATCTAGAATTATCGTTTTCACTCGATATTTTGAATCTGATAATTAATTAATTGATAATGATAATTATCAAGAAACCATTATCTAGTTTGTTCAATTATCCAATAGACACATAGATTAGTAATAACATTTAACCACAGGTGTAACTTAATACCAATAATGTAGGTATACCATCAGGAAAACTACGCTAGCTACACCAAAAACTGTCTAATATACATAATTATCATAAAAGAAGGTTATGTACTGGCGTAGAAAAATCTTCCAATTTCCGGAGATCTCTTTTGATCGCTTGCGATTGCTGGAGATTTAAATAGATCCAAAGTGATCTTCACAGATCTAAGATAAATAAAAAAAAGAGAAAAATTTAGAAAAAATATTTAGAATCATTACCTCTCCTCTGGACAATGGGGCATAGGCTAAGCAATTTCTGCTTCATAAAATAAACAAATCACCAAAAAATTTTTTCTTTTTGGAGGTAATACCTCATTTTTTTCCACGGGAGTCCTAGTTTCAGAAAATTCGTTATTACTGGATTTTACTGGGATTTTAAGGATTTGATACCTAAATTAATAAAAATTTTTTTCCAAAATTTTTTGCATTATAAATTAAAAAAAACAAAATTATTTTTTTTATTTTGGAAGCTACCTAATTTTTTGCCATGGGAGTTCTAGTTTTAAGAAATTCATTATTTCTCAGTATCTCATATTTTTTGTATTTAAATTTTTTGTACAAAAATAAAAAAACTCCGCATTATTTTTTTTTTTTTTAAATATAATGTCTAATTTTTTGCAGTTCAAGTTTTAATACATATGGTGTCACTTTATTTCTGAGACATGATACATAAAATGGTAAACATTTTCAACTTATAAGAATATTTGTTTTTTATATGAGTTTTTTTATTTATTTACCAGAGCTTAATATTCAAACAAAATTCTCGAAGAACGTACTGGCTAAAATAAGAACTTATACTTACCTCTAAGTTTAATTTTAAGCAAAATAATCCATTTTTGGTTCGTCAATGAGGAAATTGTGATAGGTCAAATTTCGATTTTTGATTTTTTGGCATATAAGCAAGTTTTGAGACCCCAGGAAGCTAAAAAACCGGTTTTTAAAAAAAGTCTGTATGTGTGTGTGTGTGTGTATGTGTGTATGTGAGTATGTATGTAATCGGTGATATTTCACAAACATTATGAAGTTAAGACCTAATTTTTTTTTTCCAAAAATTTTTTTATCAAAAATTCTCAAAATACTTTTTTTTTTTTTATTTGGATGTAATACCTCATTTATTTCCATGAAAGTACTTATATTTGAAAGTATGGTTTTTACTCTATATCTCGAATCTGATACTTAATTTTTTGAAAATTTTTTTCACGAAAAAATACAAAAAACACCAATTTTTTTTTTCTTTTTGGACGTAGTACCTAATTTATTTCTATGAAAGTACTAGTTTTAGAAATTTCGTTTATACTAAATTTTTAAATCTGATACCGAATTTTTTCAAAAATTTTTTCTCAAAATTAAAACAACAAAAAAATTAAAAAACCTGCAATATTTTTTTTTTTGGGGTGTAATACCTCATTTAATTACATGAAAACACTAATATCTAAAAATATTGTAACGGGTGATACTTCACAACCATTATCGAATTAAGACCTAATTTTTTTTTTCCAAAAATTTTGTTATCAAAAAATCTCAAAATACTTTTTTTTTTTTTTATTTGGATGTAATACCTCATTTATTTCCATGAAAGTACTTATATTTGAAAGTATGGTTTTTACTCTATATCTCGAATCTGATACTTAATTTTTTGAAAATTTTTTTCCCAAAATTTTTTTCACGAAAAAATACAAAAAACACCAATTTTTTTTTTCTTTTTGGACGTAGTACCTAATTTATTTCTATGAAAGTACTAGTTTTAGAAAGTTCGTTTATAGTAATTTTTTGGATCTAATACCGATTTTCTTTCAAAATTTTTTTCTCAAAATTAAAAAAACAAATAAATTAAAAAAACTGCAATATTTTTTTTTTTGGGGTGTAATACCTCATTTAATTCCATTAAAGTACTAATATCTGAAAATATTGTAACCGGTGATATTTCACAACCATTATGGAATTCAGACCTAATTTTTTTTTTCAATAATTTTTTCATCAAAAAATCTCAAACCATTTTTTTTTTTTTTTAATTTGGATGTAATACGTCATTTATTTCCATGAAAGTATTTATATTTGAAAGTATGATTTTTATTCGATATCTCGAATCTGATAATTAATTTTTTTAAATTTTTTTCCCAAAATCTTCGTCACAAAAAAGTACAAAAAACACCAAATTTTATTTTCTTATTGGACGTAGTACCTATTTTATTTCTATGAGAGTACTAGTTTTAGAAAGTTTGTTTATAGTAAGTTTTTGGATATGATACCGAATTTTTTCAAAGTTTTTTTCTCAAAATTAAGAAAACTGCAATATTTTTTTTTTTTTTAGTGTCATACCTGAAAATATTGTAACCGGTGATATTTCACAACTATTATGGAATTAAGAGAGAAATGTATATATGATTGCATGGTTTTAATCGGTGATATCAGTGGCATATTAATATATTAAGCTCATTGTTTGAGGAACCTTAGTGCCAGCTAGTTGGCAGGGTATTTTAATTTAAATAAAGTTAAAAATAAGGTAAAACAATCAATATTGATTTTTAATTTTCTATTAATTGACCAGTACTGCGTAAAAGGGTTTAAATAATTAACTTATTTTTGGTTGACAAAATTATAATTTTATTTATTATCCAAGTTATACGTTTCGCCTGATTCAAATTCAGGATTTTTCAATAACTATAAATCATAATTTTGGTAACAAAAATAAGCTGATATTTAAACTATTTTACCCAGTACTGGTAAATTAATAGAAAATCAAAAATCAATATTAATATAACTATGGGTGATGAAACACTTAATATCAATTATAAAACAATCAAATTTATCTTTTTACGACTTTGCTTAATGATTATCTAAATATTCTTCCGAAATAAAAAAGAGATCGTATAATATCAAAAAACTTGAGAATAAAAACATAAAAAAATATTTAAAATCTGATGAATTAGCACGAATAAAAGCTTTTTGCAAAACTTATAACTCTTTAATAACTTTTTACCGGTACAAAATAAATAATACATTACACAAATTTATACCGAGTGCAAAATAGAGAAAAAAATTCAAAACAAACAGTTGAAACACACAGTCGAAAAAGAATATAAAAATCAATTGGATTTCAAATTTTTTTCAATCGTATGTTTTTTTTTGCATAAAGATTCTTATTTTTTTATTTGCAATCCCATATAAACTACAGTAGAATATAAAAGACTATTAATAAATGTAAATGTAAATACTAGTCTCTTTATTTGTAAATTACAAAATTCTGATACAGAATAACATAGTATAATACTAGTAGGTATAACAGTAATAACATATAAAATAGAAAAAATAAGATACAAAATTAGCAGTATCATAGCAACAATAAGTAACGTATAAAATGAATATTTGAAAAACTATGCTAAGATAGAATTATCAAAAAATTACCTACCAATTCATTTGCAAATGATAAAGAATAATGAATTGTTGGTAACATTAATACATTTCAGTCCTGATAAAATATTAATAAAAGACCGAATCTTTATATGTATGACTAGAACGTTTTAAGTACTTAAATAAGCCTGTTTTAAAGGAGTTAATTGAAGGAAGGAATCGTATTGATGAAGGGAGAGAGTTTCAACTTTTTATTCCTTGTACTTGGAATGAGGAGACACTATGCCACTTTTCAAGTTCAGTTGTAGCCAACTCGCGTGTTATTAGCTCACCTCTAGCTGTCTCTTTAAGAATTTACTTTATAAAAATGTGAGTCAAATATTCTGGCTGACCTAAACGAAGAATTTTATATATAATGATAGAAGTAAAATATAACCTACGATTGTTAGTAGTTAACCACCCTAATTTGTCTCTCTAAGGAGTAATACGTGTGTCCATGCCGACTCCATAATTATATAGAACAGAGCAATAATCTAAAAAGGGATTTACTAATGCTTGTATAAGCTTAATTCGTAGATCTTCGTTTGTGCGTTGCCTAATGAATCGAAGAGTGTAAACTACTCTATTAACACTTTTTTCTTACAAGTGAAATGTGTAATTCCCAAGTTAACTTATTGTCTAGAATTACTCCAAAACTTTTAAGTTCACTAGTGAAAGGTACAGTGACTCCCTCACTTACAACCACACCAGGTAGATAATTTTAAATATTATCCAATTCACATTTTTTTTAATTTATTTACTCGAGTATTTTTTCACACTTTAATTTATTCAAACGAAATTGCCGAACAACGTACTGGCTAAAGTAAGAACTTACACTTACCTCTAAGTTTAATAAAATTTAAGCACAATAATGCTTTTTTTTAATTTAAATAAATTTAAAAATAAATTATAATTATTTGTTTATAAAAATTGTTGACTTATTTAAAATATGTTTATTAATATATGGGTCAATATTTGTGAAGTGTATACAGTTTGGATTTTCGAGTCTCAGAATGTACTCCAAAGTATGTTTGGTCGAAAGTATATATAAAAAAAATAATTTTCCCCAATTTTCAGGTTTTTAGATCCAATCCTCTATTTTTTACAGCGATTTTTGTTTTTTTCAATTTTTTGAAATTTTTAATTTTTGAAAAATTTATGTTCATTAATTTTTCTCGCAAACGCGCACTTTACAATAAAATTTTTTTTCTTTATAGCACCCCATAGGAAATTTCCCGTAGAATTCGATTCTGGGGTCCAAATTTTTTTTGAACTGCGCATGCGCGAGAAAATCAACTTTCTTGCTTTGCCTTTTCTAGCTTATATGCCTCAGCTGCAGACAGCTCAATTTTCATCCTGTTGGTCTCAAATTGTAGGATTTTTCATATACTTTCAGCATATGAAATCATTTTTTTGGGTAAATTTATTTTAAAAGCACTAAAATTGAAAAATAGCGATTTTTAAAAAATCATTTTTCACAAATTTTGAATTTTCCGCCAAGTTACGTGACCAAATGAAAATCTGACTGAAAATTCGGATTAAGCGGAAAATTTTACATAAGGATACCAATTTTCGTCTTATTTCATTAAATAGTTTCTAAGATATCCCATTTTAAAGATAAAGATTAAAATTGACTTTTTTTAAATAACCCTAAAAATGGGACTCTGACTTTAATTATCATATCTGCTAAACAAATAATTATAAAAGACGAGTAAAAATTTTTTGGAAACTAAGGGCTTGTGAAAAATTTTTGAGGCCTATAGAACTCGTTTCTTTTAAAAATTAGAATTTTGGCAGCAATTTCAAAATTGGTCATTTTGGGGTAAGAATAGGCATTTGGTTTATTGACTATCGGCATGAGAGATTTAGCGACAAATAATTGCAGTATACGGTAACTGAATGGTGACACTTATACCGAAAAAATGAGACCAATTGGAAGTATTTTGGTTAGCTGGCGAGGTTGCAGCTTTGTATTAAAGATTATGAAAAAAATCCTATTTTATAACATTGTGGTATTTTGTAGTTATTTAGTATTTTGCTATTTCTTTTATTTCTATAGCGTTACGGAAACATCCAAAACTTTTCCAAAAAGGGGGTCTTTTGTAAAATTTCTCGAGGAATCCGAAAATTTCGTCAAAATTTTCATTAGATAACTAGAAAATTCGGAAAATTGAAAATAAGATAGAATAGCTACAAAATACAACAATGTTATAAAATAGGATTTTTTTCATAATCTTTAATACAACGCTGCAACCTCGCCAGCTAACCAAAATACTTCCAATTGGTCTCATTTTTTCGGTATAAGTGTCACCATTCAGTTACCGTATACTGCAATTATTTGTCGCTAAATCTCTCATGCCGATAGTCAATAAACCAAATGCCTATTCTTACCCCAAAATGACTAATTTTGAAATTGCTGCCAAAATTCTAATTTTTAAAAGAAACGAGTTCTATAGGCCTCAAAAATTTTTCACAAGCCCTTAGTTTCCAAAAAATTTTTACTTGTCTTTTTATAATTATTTGTTTAGCAGATATGATAATTAAAGTCAGAGTCCCATTTTTAGGGTTATTTAAAAAAAGTCAATTGTAATCTTTATCTTTAAAATGGGATATCTTAGAAACTATTTAATGAAATAAGACGAAAATTGGTATCCTTATGTAAAATTTTCCGCTTAATCCGAATTTTCAGTCAGATTTTCATTTGGTCACGTGACTTGGCGGAAAATTTAAAATTTGTGAAAAATGATTTTTTAAAAATCGCTATTTTTCAATTTTAGTGCTTTTAAAATAAATTTACCCAAAAAAATGATTTCATATGCTGAAAGTATATGAAAAAACCTACAATTTGAGACCAATAGGATGAAAATTGAGCTGTCTGCAGCCGAGGCATATAAGCTAGAAAAGGCAAAGCAAGAAAGTTGATTTTCTCGCGCATACGCAGTTCAAAAAAAAATTTGGACCCCAGAATCGAATTCTACGGGAAATTTCCTATGGGGTACTATAAGGAAAAAAAATTTTACTGTAAAGTGCGCGTTTGCGAGAAAAATTAATGAACATAAATTTCTCAAAAATTAAAAATTTCAAAAAATTGAAAAAAACAAAAATCGCTGTAAAAAATAGAGAATTGGATCTAAAAACCTAAAAATTGGGGAAAATTATTTTTTTTATATATACTTTCGACCAAACATACTTTGGAGTACATTTCGAGACCCACCCATGCAAAGTCATATACAGTTCACAAATATTGACCCATATTGTAATGATGCGTTAGAAAACAACAAAGATATTTGGCGAGAACTAAGACATCTAGGGCTACTTCCTAAGCCAAAATCAGATCTTCATGGCTTTTCCCCTGATGAAATAAACAAGTTTTTCTCAAATGTATCTTATTCGTCATCTGAAAATCTCAATGATAGTGAAGATTTGATAAACAACGCACCAAGTGAAGGCTTTCAATTCACTCAAGTCTCACTTAATGATGTTATTTTAGCGGTAGCCCATTTTTCATCGCAGGCGACGGGTGATGACGGTATACCACAAAAAGTAATAGCAAAATCTCTGCCTACTATTGGACCCTATCTAGTAAAATTCTTCAATGAATCTCTATCTACTGGCATTTTTCCTTTACTCTGGAAGAAATCATTACTTGTGGCAATAAAAAAGACCCCTATACCTTCTTCATGCTCTGACTTTAGACCAGTTGCACTGCTTTGTTTTCTATACAAAGTCTTGGAAAAACTAGTGCATGACCAGATAACTTCATATTTTAAAAATAATAATTTACTTGACCCATTACAGACTGGATTTAAACGATATAGTAGCACAGAAACAGCACTACTTAAACTAACTGATGACATACAACAAGGAATGAATAAAAAACAGATTACATTATTAATGCAATTTGACTTCAGCAAGGCGTTCGATACGATTTCACCATCAAAATTGTTGCCTAAATTAATAGAGTTGGGGTTCTCCAAGATGTCACTGTTGTGGATCAGTTCCTACTTACAGAGTAGAAGTCTACAAGTTATATCAAAATCATCTTGCTCTGATCCACTTAATGTTAATCTTGGGGTACCTCAGGGGTCAGTACTTGGACCCTTGCTGTTCTGTCTGTACATTAATGATGTTAAATTACATCTACCTAATAGCGTACATCACATACTTTATGCTGACGACTTACAGGTCTACTGTCAGGTATCACCAGATAAGATATCTGAAGCCATTGATTTATTATCGAAAACTGTTCGTAATGTCTCTGATTGGGCAAAAGACATATGCCTGCGGCTCAATCAGGGAAAGACGAAAGCAATTTACTTTGGCACGAGTACCTTTGTAAATCGTCTTAATAGATTAAATTTACCAGGAATTGACTTGGGTAATGGTATCATCACTCCTTTTGTGGAAGAGGTTACAAGTCTGGGTGTGATACTTGACAGTAGACTCAACTGGGACAGTCATATTACGAACATTGAAAAAAAAGTTAATCGTGTACTTTACACTCTTCGATTTATTCGATACTGCACTACGGAGACATTACGTACGCGACTAGTACAGGCACTAATAATTACACACCTCGATTACTGTTTGATTGATGTTTGATCAATAATGTTTGATTTGACGTCGTTTGCGCTGGATACGTGCTAGGCAGATAGGTGCTAGGCATCGTACTTCCAGATGTGGGATCTGACGCAGTCGGCACTGGATATGTGCTAGACTCTGTACTTCCTGATGTAGGATTTGATGTCGTGGGTGCTGGATACGTGCTAGACTCTGTACTTCCTGATGTTGGATTTGACGTCGTTTGCGTTGGATACGTGCTAGGCAGATAGGTGCTAGGCATCATACTTTCAGATGTGGGAAGTGACGTAGTTGGCGCAGGATATGTGCTAGACTCTGTACTTCCTGATGTAGGATTTGATGTCGTGGGTGCTGGATACGTGCTAGACTCTGTACTTCCTGATGTTGGATTAGACGTCGTGGGTGCTGGATACGTGCTAGGCAGATAGGTGCTAGGCATCGTACTTCCAGATGTTGGATCTGACGCAGTCGGCGCTGGATACGTGCTAGGCAGATAGGTGCTAGGCATCGTACTTCCAGATGTTTGATCTGACGCAGTTGGCGCTGGATATGTGCTAGTTGTATACGTGCTAGACTCTGTACTTCCTGATGTTGGATTTGACGTCGTCGGTGCTGGATACGTGCTAGGCAGATAGGTGCTAGGCATCGTACTTCCAGATGTGTTATCTGACGCAGTCGGCGCTGGATACATGCTAGACTCTGTACTTCCTGATGTGGGATTTGACGTCGTGGGCGCTGGATATGTGCTAGGCAGATAGGTGCTAGGCATCGTACTTCCAGATGTGGGATCTGACGCAGTCGGCGCTGGATATGTTCTAGACCCTGTACTTCCTGATGTAGGATTTGATGTCGTGGGTGCTGGATACGTGCTAGACTCTGTACTTCCTGATGTTGGATTAGACGTCGTGGGTGCTGGATACGTGCTAGGCAGATAGGCGCTAGGCATCGTACTTCCAAATGTGGGATCTGACGCAGTCGGCCCTGGATATGTGCTAGACTCTGTACTTCCTGATGTTGGATTTGACGTCGTATGCGCTGGATACGTGCTAGGCAGATAAGTGCTAGGCATCGTACTTCCAGATGTGGGAAATGACGCAGTCGGCGCTGGATATGTGCTAGGCTCTGTACTTCCTGATGTAGGATTGGATGTCGTGGGTGCTGGATACGTGCTTGACTCTGTACTTCCTGATGTTGGATTAGACGTCGTGGGTGCTGGATACGTGCTAGGCAGATAGGTGCTAGGCATCGTACTTCCAGATATGGGATCTGACGCAGTCGGCGCTGAATATGTGCTAGACTCTATACTTCCTGATGTTGGATTTGACGTCGTTTGCGCTGGATACGTGCTAGGCAGATAGGTGCTAGGCATCGTACTTTCAGATGTGGGAAGTGACGCAGTTGGTGCAGGATATGTGCTAGTTGGATACGTGCTAGACTCTTTACTTCCAGATAAGGGGTCTGATGTCTTGGACGTTTGCCAAGAGCTGGTATCTGGGCTTGCAAATGTAGGATCTGCCGTCCTATGACTTTGCCATAATATGACCTCTGTACTTGCTAATGTGGGATCTGTTATCGCGGCCATTGGCTTTGAACTATTCTCCGATGTCGCATTATTTGTTTTATCTTGTAAGGGATCTGTTAGCTTTTCCGATGAAGCTGCAGCTAGTTTTTCCGTTGTTTGATTATTTGGTTGTTTTGATGTGGGATCTCCTGTATTTTCCGATGAAGATTCAGCTAATTTCTCCGTCGTAGTTTTGCTTGGTTTTTCTGATGCGGGATCTCCTTGATTTTACGATGAAAATTTAGCTGGTTTCTTTATTATTGGCTTGCTTGGTTTTTCGGATGCGGGGTATCCTTGATTTTCCGATGAAGATTCAGCTGGTTTCTCCGTTGTTGATTTGATTGATTTTTCTGGCATTGGTGGAATTATTCACTTCGTTGCTGGTACAATATTATGGATGGCTGCAGTTGAATCACCTAAGTGATTTATAATGGGTAACGATTTATGGTCATACATTTCCATGAAAGTACTTATATTTGAAAATATGGTTGTTTGGAGATGGATGGGTGATAAATGGTTATAATTAATATAATTTGCACTCAATTTGATATATAACATAACTTTATTTGAGAGTTATTGCTCTCTTGCGATGCGACGGAGCACTGAGGCTCGGAGCGGTTATACATATAGAATAAAAGGGGGGAGCTTACCAACATATACACATTATATAATACATATATACACAACATTTCCACCCACCACAATTTTACTTATAAAATTGTTAATAAAGTTTTAGTGAAATAAAAAATAATTGTGGTAAATGAAAAATAAAAATTTGACTTTAAAATTTATACGGAATCCCCAATGGCTACAAAAAATATGATTTAAAATTTTAAATAGTTGATTACAATGTCTAACAGCGTAAAAAATCTTAAAAATATAATATAATACAATTGATAAAACATTATTCAACTTAAATGCTAATCTGACTGATTCTGAGTTTAATTAACTTTACTAGACTGGCATGAAATCCATAGACCTCAATGGTTTGTAAGACCAATGAAGCCTCAGACCACACTACACAGTCATTTATGACACTTATCATTTTTAAATTTTGAGCTATGTACTACAGATAAGTATCATTAGAGTTTTAAGAAATTTGTTGAGGTTAGTTCTGCAAGTAGAACTCTACGCATCCCCCTTTCCTCGCAAATTGAAAAGGAAGATGTCATTTTTTTTGCGATAGTATAAATACGTGTAAATAGCAAATTTTTTACACTTTGGTTTAAGTATAAGCTTAGAGTAAACTAACAAAGTAGTGGCAATGTAGCAAAAATTATTTTGTATAAGACAAAAAATACAGTAATTTTTACCACCCACCTTGCTAAATTTACACTTACAAAGATATATCACAATCAGCAAATCAATTAAAAATGTACATTTTTTAGATATTATAAAAAATTTGAGGTTAAACATTTTCAATTTTTAAGATTGTTTAGCGTTATGATATTTACATAAAATTGTTTTAAGTAAGAGAATTTAAAAAAAAATAAAACCATAAATGGAAAAATAAAAAAATTTAAAAATTATAATATGATAGCCAATTAAATTTAAATGAATAATTTTATGATTTTTAAGATTTATAAATATTTTATTAATATTTTTATTTTTATTTTATTAATATTTTTAAGATTTTATCATTCTACAGTACAACATTTGACAAAACGCGTACAAATACAATAAATAATGAATTGATGCGAATTTAATATAGGCTGATTGCCTAATTTCAAGTTTTACTATCCTGACTAGACCAGCAGGATATCTGTAGATTCAAGATTTAATCATTATTTTGATAATAATTCTATCACTGACATCACTACTGCACCAGCAATAATGAATTCAAAACATAAATTATAATTGAAAATTAGAATCAAATAACTGTAGTTTATGTTTTTGAGTTTAATAAGCAGTTAAATAATAACTTAATGAGAATCTTGCTGATTTAATTTTTCTTTTATTATGTCTACAATGAGAGCATAATACTGATTTATGCAATTTTTACAAACAAGAAATAATATGAGTTTATATGATAACTTAACAAATTTATATCATTTCTACAAGTAGAGATGATATACAATTTTGCATATACAGAAAATATATTTAAAGTGAGTTGATATCTTAAATCAGCAAAGATTTTGAACAAATTTTACACATTTAATAGTTTAACAAAGCAGGTGCCATATTAACAAAATAATTAATTAGTAGTAATCACAATTGCCACCCACCATGCCAAATCTAATCTAATGAATTAATAAGACTGAGAATAATCTTATTTACATATATTAGTTGAAAATAATACATACTTAAATGAATTTTAAAAATATAATAATAATACACATATACATCCTCTTCCCCCGCAAAAAATATAAGCAAGTTAACATACAAAACTTTAAACCACCTCAACCACCTCAACCAACTTCTTTTTACTATCTGACGATATTATTATTTTTTTTTTTTAACAAAAAACCGTAACCAAGTAACATAGCAACAATAAACAATAAATTTCAAATTTCAAATCCAAACATTTTCTTCTACACTGTAATAAAATTCAGACTAATTATTCAAAAAAATCTTTCATTTAAATATTCTAAGTAGTTAAATAAAATTCAATTTTTTTTAATCAAATCCAGTTCGGAACATTCTTCCCCTTGAAAAGGATCACATATCCTTTTCAACTACAAATCAAATAATATGCTTTTGATTATTTTATATTTCTTTAGGATAAAATTGGTTCTATAATTTTAATCACGTATTCATATCATTAATTTAGTACTTTAATTTTCAGTAATAGTCTTTGTTCTAACTAATGATTTTCAAAAAGATCTAACAATTTATTAAATGCTCTAAAGAGTGTAGTAATAAATATCAAATAAAATCAGATAACTTTACTAATTAACGAAATCTTAAAATAAGTGTTTTTTAAGTATGACAAACATTGTTGACTAACGTTAGGCAATAACAAATTAACTATCTTTAATTTTCAACAAGTCTTTGTTATATTTACAAACCCATATTGTTTTTTTTTATTCTACACATTTCCTGTAGCCAACAGCCCACAAAGGACCTCGTACTACGACCTTTGTGTCAGGGTTCTTCCTTTTACTGACCAATGTCATTGGAAGAAAATCTTCGAACATACATAAACATTTTTTATGTACTTCGATGGCTTTCAAGACAGATATTCATAATTAATATCCTCAAGTAGAAATGTGCATATATTAATTTTAAATAAACAAATCAATAATTACAAGAAAACTTTCAATTAATATACAAACAATTTCAGAAATAGAATCAAAACAAAAGCAAACTTTTCTAAAATCTTTGTACAAGAACAAACTTCCAGCTAACCTACAAAAGGATGCATCCATATCTACAATTTCTATAAGTCGAAAATAAATCCATAATAATTGTACAAACACAAATGTCAGCTATCATCAAATTAAGAATCGAATTCAGTTTTACAACTGTCTATTTATAAAAAATTTTATCAACTTTTAATAAGTTTAAAAAGAAATCTACATGTAGAGCAACCATCTTACTATTCAAAAATAAAATTTTTAATCAAAGGCAAGCTCTCAAAAATCTACAAACAAATCTAAATTGACAGATACTAAAATGTAAATTTTTTAAATCACGTTATTTTCTAAACTTTTATCTTTTTAAACATGGTAACTAGACACCTAATTAAATTATTGCTGCTATTAATTTGATTAACAAAAGCGAAGCAAGAATTTCTAACTATCATTATTGTTGTGGTGAATTCACAAAGTTATTTAACCTAAAATTTTACAAAAGTATTATCAAAGATATTAAATGAATTATCAAAGATATTAAATGAATTTAGTAATCATTAAATATGTTTTGAACTTCTGAAGTTGATATTGACAATTGTTGACGTGAAATCGTTCAAAAAATTTGGCATGCAATAACTTTATTTTAGTATTCATATAAATTGAGCTAGGCTGACTTAAATCACTTTCAATGAATTGATAATCTTAAATTGAACGATGTTGGTTAATCATGATGACGTACTTCCCCGAGTACCCAGTATGAATGACATGCTTCTTCACAAGTCAATTTTCATAACCTATTTGTAATACCAGATGTTTAAAAGCCGTATTTTATACAGTGAAGGTAACCTTGAAAACTGTCCTATTAATAAATAAAATTTAAAAAAAAAGATAAATTTTATTGCGCTGCGTTAACCAATAAATTCAATCAAATAAAAATATATTTAAAAAATGATTCATAATTATCATGTTATGTAGAGCAGCTGTTGATTTCAAGAAAAATTTTCCATGATTTTAACAAGATCTTGGTGGAACCTCCAAAATGTTTGATCAGTTTTTACCTTATTCAAAGTAAAAACATTGATCGGTAGAGAATGATGGTAAAAGAAAATTAACAGAAAATGATTTTAATTCAAAACAAACAAAAATATATTTATTGTAACAATTCAAATTTAACAAACAATTATTTTTTTATTTTTTAAATATATTAAATTAAAATTGAAGTAAATCTTTAAAAAATTTAATGAACTAACAAACTTATTTTTGATTTTAAGAAAAAAAAAATTTTAAGGTTATAAAAATAAAAATTTATAAATACCAAATGATACAAGACCTTATTTTATTTTATAACAAACTTTATTTTTTTTTTTATTTTTTTTTTTTTTATTTTTTTTTTTTTTTCTTCAAATTCGATGATCTTAAAATAAAATAAATTTTTGAAATTTTATTTACGTCCTTTTTATAATAGATAATAATTTCCTTTCACCACAATCACAATAATAATCAGAATAAATTATTCAATTGATAGATATTAATAATTATTAAAAACTTTTATTTTAAATTAAATGAAATCTTTCAATAATTTTTTTTTAATTTATTCAAATCAAAAATATTTCTCTTTTTAAACCACCTCAACCACCTCAACCAACTTCTTTTTACTATCTGACGATATTATTATTTTTTTTTTTTAACAAAAAACCGTAACCAAGTAACATAGCAACAATAAACAATAAATTTCAAATTTCAAATCCAAACATTTTCTTCCACACTGTAATAAAATTCAGACTAATTATTCAAAAAAATCTTTCATTTAAATATTCTAAGTAGTTAAATAAAATTCAATTTAAAACCTAAAAAAATAATATAAATAATTGAATGCCCTTTTTTGGATTCAATTATTATGTATATATGTATATAGTTTGTAAAATAGTAATTTTTAGATATTTTAGAATAAGATAATTAATTCATAAGTATTATAATTAAAAACCCCTTTCTTATCTATAAAATATATAATAATCATTAAGTACAAATTAAAAGTATTTAATAAAATAATTAAGATAATCAAAAATAGACATAACGGTCAAAGTATATTTTATTAATAAAAAAGGGTTATTTATTAAATTAAGTTGTAAATAGAAATTAGCAATAAGTAAAAAAAGGATTAATGTATTAAATATAAATTATAAAAATAATAAATAATAATTAAAAGTAATTAAAAAACTAAAAAGAAGAATTTCGCGCCAAACGCGAAAATCCTTCCAGAAACTTCTAGAACAAATATTTATGTAAAAATCTCAAACATGTGTGAGTGATTCGCAAAAAGGTATATAAGAAAGAGCACACCGACATCACGCAACACTTGTTTGGGATTTCTCTCAGAGCGAGCTTATATATCTAAGCGTACCTCTTTGTATTAAAGCGCACTCAATAAATTTATAGCATTGATCTAATAAATTAATCTATTTATTTATGCAAGAAATCC
This sequence comes from Anagrus nilaparvatae, assembly GCA_022575985.1. Taxonomy (NCBI): domain Eukaryota; kingdom Metazoa; phylum Arthropoda; class Insecta; order Hymenoptera; family Mymaridae; genus Anagrus; species Anagrus nilaparvatae. The sequence goes on along the minus strand of JAKSXM010000246.1, from coordinate 3,478,172 downwards.
TAAAACATTCATCAGCTTCGTTAGGTGCAGAAGTGCACCGACCTTATTCTAGAGGTGCAACCTCGCTACATTTTTAAGACTCTGCCGTTCAAGGGCTTGCACCCCTTGTTCCAAAGAGGAATTTAGGCGGTTAGGTCAGTGTCGTTATTAGGAAATTTAAATTATTGTGACCCCTCCTTTCGAGGGATTACAAAACACAAAATTTAATATTTTTTCACTTTGTTGATCAAAGTCTTGGCAATAAATTTGACTAAAATCAAATTCACAAATAGATGTTGGCTTTAAAATGGTCTCTGTGCTTGCAGATGTGGGAGCTGACGTCATAGATGTTGGCTTTAAGGTGGTCTCTGTGCTTGCAGACGTGGGAGCTGACGTCGTAGATGTTGGCTTTAAGGTGGTCTCTGTGCTTGCAGATGTAGGGGCTGACGTTGTAGATGTTGGCATTGAACTAGTCTCTGTGCTTGCAGGTGTGGGAGCTGACGTTGTAGATGTTGGGTTTGAGCTAGTCTCTGTGCTTGCAGGTGTGGGAGCTGACGTCGTGGGCGTTGGCTTTGAGCTAGTCTCTGTGCTTGTAGATGTGGGAGCTGACGTCGTAGAAGGGCCTGGTGATGGGTCTGCTTTTCTACTTTTGATTAATAAGTAACCGCTGACTATTATAACAATCACTGTTAGGATGGTTGCGTTAAGATACATAATATATTCCTGTTTTAATTCCATTATGCTACCTAAAAAAGTTAGTTATTTTTATTCTTTAATTTAGTTTATTTAGTGTATTAAATTTTTATTTTGTTAAATTACGCGATATTATGACTATTTAGAAAACGATTCGAATAAATTATACCGATTAATTGGTTCTTCAAAGAGGATTTTTTAGACATTTTATCTCACAAATTTTTGCGTCAAACAATAAATAAATTCAACACGATTTTTTCTGTTTAGACGTTGTATCTAATTTTTTAATATGGAAGTACAGGAAACCCTCGTTATTCGCGGGGGATACGTTCCTGAAAAGTACTGCGGATAACAAAACCGCGGATAGTAAGACCTTACCCTTATGGGAAAATAGGGGTTACGTTCGTAGAAATTCAAATGATATTAAAATTAATTTTTTCTTCTAATAAAAATGATTTTTTGCCCAAAAGTACGTAAATTTATTTCAAAAAATACAAAATTTCAATAAAAGTAAGTTCAGGATCAAATTTGAAGATCGGCAAATCCCTTGCAATTACGGCAATTTTTTCATCATTATCAATCAAATTCAAAATTTTGAGTTTATCCGCGATATTCATTACGCTCCTTGCGCGAGATGGTGTTTTCTTAGATGATTGGGGTGTTTTCCTTGATTGTGCAGCCATTACAATTACGAAATAAAATTTTATTTTATAAACTTCAAAATAAAAAAATGAAAAAAAAATTAATATAGGTTAGGAAAAAATTATAAATATTCTCGAAAATCTGAACATTGTCACATTGAAACAAAATACTTCTTGACGTTTTTTTTAGTGCACAAAAAAAACTTCGGATAACAAGAATTTTCCCGCGGAAAACAAGGGATTGGATATTTTAGTCCTACCGCGGATACGGTGAACCGCGGATAATAAAACCGCGGATGACGAGGGTTTCCTGTACTAGTTTTAGGAAATTGGTTATTACTCGATTTCTCAGATCTAACTCTTAAATTTGTGTAAACTTTTGTCTCAAAAAAATTCAGGGGATTTTATACTCGACACATTAATACCAAAAATATACAAACTCGGCATAAGGTGTATAGGTAGTCCGTCTCGGCACATACGGCTTAATCGGGTTATAATATTACTTATCAGATATAAATAATAAATCATACCAACTAGGTATAAAATGTGTCAAATTCAGCACATAAATGTAGATACTTAAATAAAACAATCTACAAATTAAATGCTAAACTAAGAAATTCTTTTTGAATTACTCGAAATATACTCGAAAATTTTGTATTTATTGTCTATAGTAAAAATTTCCCGAGGAATCCAAAAATCGAGTCCGAATTTTGATTAGATTACAGGAAAACCTGGAAAATGGAAAATTTTGAAAAATGGAAGGTTTTTAAAATGTGTTCTCAGATCCGATTCTTTCTTTTTTACAGAGGTTTTAATTTTATTCGTTTTTTAATAATTTCTAGCTTTTAGACATGATTTTTTTGTGTAATAATTTTTTTTCCTTCTAGGAATTCATAGGTCAAAAATTTTGTTTTTGAACTGCGTCTGCGCAAGAAAATCAATTTTCTTCCTGCTGGTCTCAAGTTACTTGTTTGTTCATGTTTTTTCAATAACAGGAATCCGATTTTTGTGTTCTTTAATTTCGATAAATAATGGCAATTAAAAAATTATTTTTTACAAATTTCAAATTTTCTGCCAAGTCACGTGACCAAATTAAAATCTGACCGGAAATTTGGATTCCTCGGAAAATTTCACATAGATATACCAATGTCTTTTTAACTCGTTGTGTGCAAAATAACAAAATTTGAAACACTATCCTAGTAACAAATAAATATTTAAAATATTTAAAATATTTAAATGTTTTAGGTCCACAAAATAAATTTGTTAATTATTATATGTATGGCAGAAAGCCCTTTTCTTTTAATATTGAACCAGGTAAACAAAAATACCATTTTTCGATTTAAAATAGGGGACTTGCATCAAAAATTTTATATGTATTTTTAAAAAATTTGATATTTATAGAAACTTAAATTTTGTTTGTTTAATTTTTTATTAATTATTAAAAAGTAAACAAAAATTTGAAATTTTATCATGTGACTTAAAAAAACTGTTACGTCACAACACCTCTTGGATTGCTCTGTCTCTTTTTCTCTTATTTATGTTTTGAAAAGTGTTAGTAAATAAACGTAACCTGTACCTAATTACATTAATTTTATTTTGGACTTGTTTATAAAAAAATTTTAATCTAAAATGTTATTAAAATTATTAGCTAATGAATGAAATAATATTAAAAACACAAAATTTTTCCGAGTAAGTGCATAATGCATTTACAGTAAGGAAATTACTTACAATAATATTATTCTTACATGTGTGCGTTAGAAACTGTGTATTTCTTAAAGGGTGTTATGACGTCATATCACGTGACCGCGCTTGTGAATTCATTTCGAATTTGCGTTTTTTTTTTTCGAGTTTTTAATTAAAATTTATGAAAAAAATATATTACTTTATTAAAAATTAATTATAAAAATGGAAAGTACTCAACTTAATGAAGATATTAGTGTATAATTTAATTATAAATTTGATTACATGCAAGTCCCCTATTTCTGGATATCGAATAAACATCCGGAATTTTTAATTTTTATAATAACCATTGGTCAAGTTCGGCTTTAAAATTTAAAAAAATATTTTGAAATCTTATTGACTACAGACGGTGATATTAAGGCATGAAATTTTTTTAATTTTTAGCTACTAAATTAATCAAGACATTATTGAGCATTGGTTTACTAAAAAAAAATTCTGAAAATAATATAAAAAATTTTTCAAGTTTTTTGATTCCTGACCAATTCTATATTTTTAAAAATATCGATTTATTCGGCAAAAAATTTAGAAAATAAAAAAAAAATTTAGTGAATCGGTGCTAAATAATATATTAAATATTATATTCAAAGATTTTTATAATCAGAAACTTTGCAAAAAAAATTTTGATTAATTTTATAGTACCTCAAAAATGAAAGAAATTTCAAGCACTAATATCTCCGACTGCAGTCAATAAATTTTCAAAATTTTTTTTTCAATTCTAAGGGATATATACATATAACTTAATTAACGGCTATAAAAATCAAAAATTCCGGAAGTATTTATTTCCAGAAATTTTAATTCGAAAAATGCTGTTTTTATTTACCTGATTCAATCTTTTAAAAACTCAAAACAATCAAAATTCAATTTCAAAAATGTATTCCTATTACAAAAATTGAATGTGCCTAAGGATGATTTGAAGTTTAAAAATTTACAAATTGTTATGCTAATTCTTAAATTATAAAACAAATATTTCATTACCTTAATTTTTTTTACGTTTTTAATATTATTTTACTCCTCACTTTATTCAAATAAACTAAAAAGAGTTTATAAATTTCATTATTTTTATAGAATACATCAATTATAATAAAAAGATTATATTCAATTATCGACGTTGTTAGTAAAATATGATCAATCTAAAGATTATCATCTTTAATTTATTATTTTATATGCTACTGTTATATGCAGATTTGGGCAAATATGACAGAAATAAATTTTTTTTCCATATCCATATTCCATATTTTTTCACATATGGAATCCATATTATGGCAATTTTTTTTCCATATAAATATGGAATCCATATTATGGCACTCATATTAATATGGAGAAAAAAAATGATCATATTTGGATTTCATATTAATATGATATGGAATCCATATTAATATGATATGGATATGAAAAAAATATGGAACCCATATGGGGGTCATTTAGGGCCCATATTAATATGGCAAGCACGAATTTCATATTGATTTTATATATAAATGTTATACACTGAAAAAAAATTCCGCTTGCCGCAAGCGGCATTCCGTTTGCCGCTAGCGGATTTCCGCTTGCCGCTAGCGGAATTCCATTTGACACAAGCGGATTTTTTTTTTGTTTAAACCATTGCAAATGGCTTGAAAGGTAAAAATAAACCTTAAAAAAATTATTTTTTTGAACTCAAAATTTTTAATTCTAGTAGAATTCGAACTCCCTATTTATTTTAATATTTTAATATGCTTTGCAGGAGAAAAATTCATTTTTTAAGTTTTTTAGGGTACCAGTTATGAGGGGACCAATTTTAAAAAGTTTTGCAGTCTTCAAGAAAAAATTTTCTGAATAATATTTGCAAGATTTACTTATATATTTTTTCCTCGAGATTTCGTTGAAAGCACTATAGTTTTTTTATCTGGGGTTTTCCTTTGCCATAAAATCTTTAGTTTCTATTTTTACTGGCTTTGTCCAATCTTATATATTTGCATTAGTACCCCATTTGAGCCTAAAGAGTTTGAAATATTTAAAATTATCTTTAATAAATAAATAGATAGGAAAAAACTGCTTAAAAAAATGCGAAATCGTTTCGTCTGAAGATGAAAATTCACTGACTTATCAAATTTTTAAGTTATTGTGCTTCAAGTAACGTGTAATTGAGATTGTAGGAGAATTATTGCAAAATCTTTAATTAACGATAACTCGTTTATTAAAAAACAAAAAGTTTTAGCATTTTTTCGAGTGGTTTTTCCCTGACTATTTATTTATTAAAGATAATTTTAAATATTTCAAACCCTTTAAGCTCAAATGGGCTACCAATGCAAAATATATAAGATTGGACAAAACCAGTAAAAATAGAAACAAAAGATTTTATGGCTAAGGAAAACAACAGATAAAAAAACTAGTGGTTTCATCGAATTTCCGAGGAAAAAATATATAAGTAACTCTTCCAAATATTATTCAGAAAATTTTTCCTTGAAGACTGCGAAACTTTTAAAAATTGGTACCCTCATAATTGGTACCTTAAAAAACTAAAGAAATGAATTTTTCTCCTGTAAAGCGTAGTAAAATGTTAAAATAAATAGTGAGTTTGAATTGTACGGGAAAAATTACTTGGGAATATACCTTTTAGTCCAGTTTATAACATCATTTGAATCTGCTAGAAAAATCTCAAGTCCATGAATTTTTCAAAAACCCAAATATTTAACATTTGAACTGCTCTAAGACGTTAAAATAAATTAAAAGAAAAATTATTTTCAACAAAGATATTACTTCAAAATATATAAAATTAAAGTAAATAATAAAAAATCTGTAAAAAAATTAGTAATAAACAAAATCATTAAAAACGAGACTCGAACGAGACTGATTTGGTTATTTTAAAAATGATCCAAAATTGGTTAATTTAGGTTTGGAGTTGTTTTCAGCTGTTTTCGGTAATTTCTAAAGCTAGTAATTAATGAAATATAATTTATTAAACTTTTTATTATTACCTTTCAATAATAATTCCACTTAAAAAAGTTCTAAAAGCTAAATTTTAAAAAGATTTTTTTAACTTTTGAGCTTTAAAATTCAGTTTTATGAAGTTTTGAGTTCAAAAAAATAATTTTTTTAAGGTTTATTTTTACGTTTCAAGCCATTTGCAATGGTTTAAACAAAAAAAAAATCCGCTTGTGTCAAATGGAATTCCGCTAGCGGCAAGCGGAAATCCGCTAGCGGCAAACGGAATTCCGCTTGCGGCAAGCGGAATTTTTTTTCAGTGTATAACATTCATATATAAAATCAATATGAAATTCGTGCTTGCCATATTAATATGGGCCCTAAATGACCCCCATATGGGTTCCATATTTTTTTCATATCCATATCATATTAATATGGATTCCATATCATATTAATATGAAATCCAAATATGATCATTTTTTTTCTCCATATTAATATGAGTGCCATAATATGGATTCCATATTTATATGGAAAAAAATTGCCATAATATGGATTCCATATATGAAAAAATATGGAATATGGATATGAAAAAAAAATCCATTTCTGTCATATTTGCCCAACTCTGGTTATATGCTACTATAATTTTGAACGATAAAAATCAAATTCAGCTCAAATTATGGTCGATAGAAAATGAATTTAATCCTACTTTATAAAAAATTAATTATATTTCATAAAATTTTTATATTATAAATATGCAATAAAAAGTTTTGTAATTTTATTTTATTAAAATTTAGACCACTAATCCTCCCTCTAAATTTATTTTAAACTCTCCTTTTAAATTTTTCAATCACAATGATAGAAAGTAGTAATCAAAATATAAAAGCTTATAAATACTGAATTTATAAGAAAGCTATCTTCTATCTCTAAAAAACTCACGAGACATAATTTTTCATCTAAATTATTCATGTTTTGATTGGTCGCGCTGATTTTGTCATTTTGTCATACGTGTGATGCATATTTTTTATTGGGCCCCAGCGGTGTAAAATACAAGAAGTTCTTTGCTCTCGAATACGCTCGCGCCTTGATTAAACACGCGTTATTAATTTTTATTATCTTTATAAATACTTAATTATTAATAAAATGTTGTATTTATAATTATAATTAAATATATTAAACAATACAAAAATTTTCTCATTTTATTATACAATCTTTTAAAAATTTCGTCATCGATTTTATCTAAGTATCCTCTGCAATGTCAGCAGCCCGCTGTATAAAATTTGTAAGACAATTTTAGATATTAATTTTTTAATTTATTATTATAAACTGTAAAAAAATAATATTTAATATTTTAATAAATTATGTTTAAAATAATAGAACATATTGCTTCTGCAGATGCGTGATATAACAAATGAAAATTCATTCAAGTATTTCATCATCCTATTATAAAATTTCACCGTCCAGGACAAAAGAAAAACTTATTTTGATGGATGAAAATGGTTCTGGCCCCAGGTGCGTAGCACCGGGATACAATAATCAATTTTTGCACTCAGATGCGATATTAAATTTTTTTTTTTTGAGATAAATTTTGAAAATACAAATAATAATGTTTCATTAAATTTATGGAAAAAGTTTATTATTTGCAATCTACATATTAATGTATAACTGTATTTATTTATAAATTAAGCGACAATTTTACTGTCATTAAACATAAAATATGATCTGAGGGAGTACGCTGCAGCGCGCAGGTAGCTTGCCCGCTAGTAAAATATAAACCGTAATATAATTTTCATTCTTGAAAATTTCATGGTTAGACAAAAGTAATAAAGAATTTTCAGAAAAATAAATATGAATAAAAGATATCAATAAACATAATACATATGGTCTTTTGATAATAAAAAAAATAATTTAATTTCAATCAATTAAGATCATATCAAAGATATACATATATATAGAATACAATGTACAGCATGTCGATAAAACAAAATTGATAATGTCTTTCTTTTATGCAAAACATAATTCAAAGTCGATGTATTAATTCTTTTATATTTATAAATATTATTAATATTAAGCTTATTTTATAAATATTTCGTTAATGAGTAATTCATAATTAAAAAATAAAATAAAATAATTAATTTAGCTCTTTCGAAAAGGTTTTTTTTTCAACTCTATTCAACTATTTTCTTTTTAATAACATGTAAGGGAGCGCTAAAATTTTTATATTTTCCAATTAGCCTACCATCCGATCGTAAAAATTTTGGAACGTGAGTAATCAGATATTTGTAGGTTCTAAAGTACGTATTTTCTCAATATTTTCTTTATTTAGATGAACATTTTTGCAAACAGAGTGCAAGATAATTTGAGTTGGCGAAGTAAACGACTCAAGGAGGCTCTTTAGTGTACTTGCTAGTCATTGGAGAAATTATTAAAAATGTTTATTAATATTGTAAATTTATGTAAAATATGAGTATGAAAAATAATTTTTTAATTTTATTAACTATTTAATGTTAATAAAATAAAAAATATTCTCTTCATTTACGAATTAGCGATGACAAAAAGTTTACGTTGTATACAAACAACTCAAAGCGCGCTCAATGTAAAAATTTAATTTATTATTCGGAGAGTAGATATTAGAATTTATATTTACCGTATTATAAAGCATTATATAACTTTTATTATTTATCAAATAAATATAATAGGCAGGCAGCCCATAAGAGTCAGGGTAACTTACTTGAAACCACTCGGACGGCTTCAAATGTTCTATTTGCCACCGAGATAATGAATTTCTAGACTATTGGCCAAGGCTCCATTGTCCGAACGGAAAACCTGCTGGTTTCGGAAAGTCCCCTGGGTGACCCCCTTGCAACCAGGCTAAACTTTAACACTTTATTCTAAAAAGCTTTGCGATAATATACCCAAGCAAGCGATGGCTCAGTGGTAAAGACTTTGGGCTTCCAAGTGGAAGACCGAGGTTCGATCTCAGGCAGATACCTCTGATTTTTTTTTCTGAGAAAATTAAATTATGTGTTTATATCGCTTGCGAGTGATTAGGATGCCACGTTAAAAGGTGATCCTGTCGAAGGAGAGGCGAAATCCTGAGACTATAGTTTAACACGCATTACACGCAAACTAAAACTCACACACGTCACAAACACTTTACACTGACATTACACTGGTGGACGGATTAAAAGACGATGTTCTCTATTATATTCACCACGATTCTTTCCACCCATATCACCTGCGACACCGAGGGTAACTAGTGTTTAACCAAGCTAGGAATTAACCCCATAACGGAATATGTTGCATATACATCCATATAGCTACCAATAGTTCATGGCGTGGACCTCTCTATACGGGTCTCAAAGGGTTCATGTATGCTTTCAGCGTGAACCTGGGTGTGAACCGGGACTACTTGAGGGTAGTGAATGTGAAAAAAGAAACACCAATCCAAAAACAGCTTCCTGCCTATATGGGACCAAGCAGTCGTAGGATACCGGTGGGCTAGGTGCTGTTTGAGGAATGGTGGAGAGAGATTTGCTTGCAGAGGCGCGCTGGGGGCTTTTAAGTTAAGTCGGGTGCGCTGAAGTTTACCTTCTATCTCTCAAAAAGGCATAAAAAAAATTTACAACCGCTTTGTGTAACTACACAACCAACGAGCATGGAACATGTTCACTTATACAACTGATAATAAAGTATCTATTGTGTTCATAATATCAATATTTATATCCAAATGTTTATATTTAAATTTTTATTATAGAAATCATGCTGCTTAAACATCAAAATGAACAAAATTAATTAATTTTTCAAATTATTACTGTTTTTTAAATAATATGAATTTATTTTTTATTAATTTTTACAGTAAATTCTTTAAAAATTTTGCACCAATGGTCCCTAGGTACTTCTGCACTAAAGGTCTTTAGACTTCTGTACCATAGGTCCCTAGGTACTTCTGCACCAAATGTCCCCCCCTGCCGAGCCGAACTTTTTCAAATACCCCATCCAATGAACATGTTCCATGTTTAAAAAAAAAACATAATGTTTACAAATAACCACGCGCGCCTGTATACTATCATGGCTGCTTTCTCTCTAAAACCTTGTTTACTAATTTTTGGAGTTTAAGGTAGCCCTAACGGTTCTAAAAAATCCAATAATACTAGCTAAGATACACCAGTATTAAAGAAAATTTAAAAAGGAATCCAACGAGCCCAAAAATTTTATAGTTTTTCGATAAAATAAAGGAAAAATATTTAATTGAAAATTTTTTGATATAACACGCGTTCTTTATGGGATTTTATTTTGTTTTTTAAAGTTCTCTATAAATATCGAATCTTATAAAAAAAAATTGCACTAGCATATAGCTGAAAAAAATTACAATATTTTTTAATCAATGAAAAATTTGAGTTTCCGACAAAATAAAAGAATAAAATAAAATATAAATTATAAAATGCAGAGTATATTTTTTTTATCCATTATACATAACAAAATCTCACGTATGCGTTTGTAATTTGACAATCATGCTTTATTGAGATAAGCGCGATATTTAAATTAATAAAAGAAATAATATATATTATGTATGTGTATAAAATACATCTGAAGAGTTCGATCTTGTAACAGACTTGTCAAGTTTCTTACGCATTCTCGTATATAAAGAAGGTGATATAAGAAAGGGCGACATAATTTTTTTTTAATTTTATTTAAACGATTAGTAATTCAAAAAAAATGCATAATTCGCACAAACTTAATGTAAAAAGGTATTCAGTTATAAAATTAATAAAATTTTCAAAGTTTTTTTAACAAGCCCCTCAAAAGGCCCTCTACAAATTCGTCACGCCGTGTTTGGGCCCCCTTAATTACTCAAAATAACACACGGCTACCTACTATGGGAGGGTGAGCAATAAATAGCAACTTCCGGAATTTCTCTCATAAGAGCAGTGTTAAAATGTTGTGACTTTTTTCGCTAAAATTTCAAAATTTTGCACAGCTATCGAACATATGTTCTATACCATTCGAATCGGGGGATTTCACTTTATTCAGCCACATATCTCACTATTCATAATTTTTTTTAAAGAGCCTCCTTAATTTATTCCAAAAGTGCCAAAAGCAAACCAAACGTTCGATCTTCATTTCATTATTTTATTTACAAAATATAAAACATATTAAGAAAATTATTATTTAATTATTTTTTATACCTGCAAAAATTAATTGAAAGTTTACTAGAAATTAATAATTTATCAATTTTTTCTTAAGGAACAGAGTTTCTATGTTAATACTTTTACCAAATGATGATGATGGCCCTGATGGCATTGGACCAATGCGTTCACTTGCTCGAGATATGGTATGTACATTGATATCATCGAATTTATCAAATCTTAATGAAGAAGAGATTATTTTACAAATACTAAGATTTAATAATGAAAATAAATTAGATTTGAGTCCATCTTTGGAGGAAATAGGAATCAAATATTTATTTATCTAATGGTCAGATATTTCAAAAGGATTAGAAAGGATTCAAAAGATTTTCCCGATAATAAAATTCAAGTTAGCAGTGTTATACTGAAGTAGTCTATTATTCTTTGGTTATAGATAATGCTAAAATTGAAATCCATGAAGAAGAAACTATTGCTGCTGCCGTGCGTAACAGGTAATTTTTTTATAATTAAAATTAAAATTTCGATTTATTAAAATTAAAATTTATGCTCTCCTTTCAGTTATATTAATTGCTCCATTAATGGTAATTTCCAAACCAGTATTCAGAGTAGATAGACTGTTCATAGTCCGAATTGTTGATCGAGAAACAAATGCAATTTTATTTGATGGCAGAGTTTCATTTAATAAATTATCCTTAGTAATTTTTTTCTTAATCTTAAAATTTAAGATTTTTCTATACATACCTAAAATATTTATATTTATAATAAAGTATAGTAAAATATAAATAAATTTATAGTAAAATATTTATATTTATATATAAAGTATAATTGATATTTTTAAATAACTTTTATCTTAAACTATTCTTAAATTAGAAATATGATTTTAACGTTCGTTATTTTTTATGATAATTAATTGATGGTAAATGGTCTATTCACGAACGAAGGATGTTAGCTGAAAAATATTCATTTTATTATATTTCTAAACGTGGTATATATACATTTAAATACTCACATAGTAAATATCAGCATTTTTATAGAAAATTATTTTAAAAAATTTTTTTTTAAAATTAATTTTCCAAGAATTTTTTTGATCCGAAAATTGTAGGGTCAAGGATGGGGTGGTGGACATCGATGCGGTTTTGAACACCCAGCGTTATTTTAAACTAAGATAGAAATAAGTTAAAACATATATTAAATTTAAAAAAACATTCTTTAAACGGTTACTTTCTTCTCTATCTAGTTTGTTTGGAAATTATTAATTATTTATAATAGTAAAACCTTGAATCAAAATAGACTACTTGATAACAAAAATACTAAGGATACGAGATACATAAAATCACTATTTTGTTTACATTTTTTTAGCAATATCAATTTTTTTGCATTTATTTGATTAAGTAATCATCAAACTTTAAATTTATAACAAAAAAAAATTATTTTCTTTTTTGTTTATGCGTTTAATTAAGATGTCTAAGAACCCATCTTGAATATACTTAAAAATGTGGTTTTCGACATGTATTTTATTCGAATGTCCAAAACAGCATACACGGATTTTAGTTTTGGACATTTGATTATTTTTTTAAAGATAAAGGTAAAATTTCTATTCTTAACAGTGTCTATTTGTTAAATGTTGTTAAATCCAAAAGCAAAAATTAAAAAGTATTACATAAAATCTAATTTAGAAAAATTAAAAATTTATTGCCGGTCTATTCCAATTGGTAATGCAGTGATGTCGGTTAATGAGAATAACTCTCACTACTCCAACTAGGTTTCTTTATCTCTTGTTCTCTTTTTTTGTTTATTTACAAATAATTATAATAAATAAAAAATTTTAATTAAAATATTTTCTTATTCACACCTATACTCGACAAGTCGTTTGTAACATGAACTTTTACAATTGATTAAAAATTGGTAATTTCAAAATTTTTATTTAAATAGTCATATTCTTATCTAAGAATTAATTAAAAATTAATTAAATGCCATTGTATATCCACATTTTATAATTTTTCTGATTATTATTTAAAAAAAATGTATTATGTAGTTAGTTTTAAGAATGGTGTCCAAAACCCCATAAATTTCATGTCCAAAACCCTGTACTTAGTATCCAAAACCCTGGTATTTTAGGTTTTCTCTGTAAGACCTCTATTTAAAATTAAAATATTGATCGTATCTGGCAAATAACCGTTTATTCCTCAAGAATTATGTTCATTATTACTATTTAAAGAGTTATTACATTAAAAAATACTATATTTTTTATTTTTATTCCTTAGTAAAGTCACGAATTTCCTTAAAGTGTTCAAAACCCCATCCTTGACCCTATAATGATGTTATAAACGCAAATTAATTGCAAAAAAGTGACTTTAATAAATATTTCTCGAGTTAAAAAATATGGCAGAGCACCTTAAAATCATACCCTCGCAAAATATCTCATATGATATCTAATATGAAAATTTCAACTGAGATATCACATGAGAAATCATATGAGATATCATATGAGAAAATAAAAAAATACATAAGTTTAAATCATAATTTAATGACCGTATCAGTAGCTTTTAGGCGTTTTGAGGCAATTTGGAATAATAAAGAGAAAAGCTAACAGTAATTAATATGTTCGATACGATCAAAAATTATGATTTAAGCTGGAAAATTGTGTTACATTCGTGATTTTTTTTCTTTAGTTTGATACTAACAGGCATATATTCGACGGTCCCTAGGAATAACATCGTTATTCGCCGAGAGTAGCAAAGACGCCGACATTTCAATGTATAAAGTATCCGAGATGTGGGAGTCTTCGTTACTCTCGGCGAATAACGATGTTATTCCTAGGGACCGTCGAATTATATTGTTATAGAAATAGATTCACGGTGAACAAAAGGAAACTCTGGTTACTTTTGAGGTAAAAATTAAATGTCAATAATCCTTGCCTACAGACAGAAACTTGTAATTTTTTATTAATAAAAATGTATATCTGGAAGAAGATTTGTTTTTTAAATTAAAATATCTACTTTTTTATATTTGTTTATTCTTAAAATTCGCTTACGATTTAATTTTTGACTCGTAAAGGTGGGCAAATTAAATCTCTAACAAAAATAAACACGTAGTACTACTCCCTGACTCAGAGAGTTAACTCCCCTGGGACAGGGAGTTAACTCCCTGTAATTTCTGTCATCTTCTGGAATACCTTAGGGATTAAAATGAACCGTCCAAGGGAAAGCTGATATCCTTATTTTTAATTTTTCATCCAAAACAATTTTCTGATTTTCCAATATGGCGGACCAAAAACATGAAAAAAGGAACTTTCTACATTACCTGGGGGTTTTCAAGGTTGAGAAAAACGTTTCCATTAATGAAAATTTTTATTCTTTTGCCCCAGCATATTTTCCGATTTTCCAAGATAGTTGAATAAAAAACATGTTAGAATAAACTTTTTACATTGCCTGAGGGTTTTCAAGGTTGAGAAAAACGTTTTCATTGATGAAAATTTTAATTTTTTTGCCGCAGCATCTTTTCCGATTTCTTAGTAAATTTGAACCCTCATTGTAGACTTTCGGTTGGTTTTCGACCAACCATACATATTCCAATGGATTTATTAATTACATATCAAAGAAAAATTGAGAGTTCTAATAAAAATAAAACCTGAGAGTTCAAATTTACTAAGAAAATATATGGATATCACACAAAAACGATCGAAATCCTTGGGCCGCAGAAGATATTTGATTTAATTTATTTAAAACAGCCCAAAAAGTTCAATTAATTCCTACAAAATATAAAAAAAATAATGGGCGATAACTTCAATAATCAAGTATTTTATTTATACTTAATGATTTTTTCATACTATAAATAAAAAGTTACATTATTAAAGAAAGCAGACCTTAAACATCTATACAAACTGTAACATTTGAAATAATAAATAAGAGCATATGTAGATACAGGTTTAATTAAATTTTTATTTGATTATATCATTACAAAATATAATATTTAAAATTTTCAATTTCAATTATTATATTAATTACAAGCATATCTCTAAAATAATAAACAGGTAATTTATGCTGAAGGCAAACGTTCACGAGCCTGACAGACTGTATACAGGTAGTATTGAATTTAATAAACTTCTTTTTAATACAATATTTTACACAAAAAGGGCAGAAAAATATTATTTTTCAGGTTAAATATTTTATTTTCTGCACTAGATAGTGTGAATAGATTTATGATAATGCAAGTAAAGATATTTCGGAAAGTCTTCTTATACAATTATAAAATTTTCTTATATATATATAAGAAAAAATTTATAGATGTTAATAAAATCTATTTTGACATTAGAGCATTTTTAAATAAACTGTTGTTCCACATTTAGTTTAAGTTAAAACCATGTTAAAATTTAATATCATAAAAATTAATATAAACTTTACGTTAAGATTTTTAATTTATTATTTAATATATTAATCCTAAAATATTATATTAATTGGTGATATTTCCCGACGAATTTTCGATAGCACTTTTGATCTCTTTAGATCTAAAGAGATCTCTAGAGATCTGCGGAGATCTAAAGAGATCTCGCCAATTTTTCGATCTATTTAGATATCTTTAGATCTCCGGAGATCTAAATAGATCTATCGAAAATTCATCGGGTTGTTATAATTAGAAAACACTTGAGCATGAAAATCCATACTTAGTTGAACAATGCGGTTAATTAAAAATATATACTAAGAAATGTACAAATAAAGCATTTCAACAGAAAGTTTCAAGATCAGATTTAAGTGGTTCAAAGAAGTTTCATTCAAGACTTGTCAAGAGATTGGAATAGCTATTTTTCAATCAATGTTTTCCGATTAAAATTAATTCATAGGAATAATATTATAAAATTATAGCAGTTAATGTATAAAAACTATGAAAACTCTAAGTACTGATAAAAAATACTTTCCTAGACATGAACGGTAAAAATAAAACACTAACAACTCTAAAACAATTTTTACAAATGAAAACAAAATAAAACGCATTACTAGCAATTACTTTTTAAACCCATAAAAAAAAGTAATTTAGTAACTTCACCGCTGCTTGTCAAAAAGTTCATGGAAAAAGTTAACAATTGCTTCAGGTTAGATTATTTTGTTTTTTATTTTTTATAGTAAACATCGGTAATATATTGGAAACACTTGGAGGGAAGCGTTATGATCTTAGCACTTGCCGCGAAAACTTTTGAAAAAGGTCCCAGTAGGATGAAAGTGTGGTAGAAGTCATAGTCGATTTTTTTGAGGTGGTGTTCACGGTTAATAGGTCTACTCCAGTCGTCGTTGTTTCCGAAGTCGTAGTTGTTGGCTTTGGGCTAGTCACTGTGTCTGCAGGTGTGGCTTCCGAAGTGGTAGTTGTTGGCTTCGGGCTAGTCACTGTGTCTGCAGGTGTGGCTTCCGAAGTCGTAGTTGTTGGCTTTGGGCTAGTCACTGTGTCTGCAGGTGTGGCTTCCGAAGTGGTAGTTGTTGGCTTTGGGCTAGTCACTGTGTCTGCAGGTGTGGCTTCCGAAGTCGTAGTTGTTGGCTTTGGGCTAGTCACTGTGTCTGCAGGTGTGGCTTCCGAAGTCGTAGTTGTTGGCTTTGGGCTAGTCACTGTGTCTGCAGGTGTGGCTTCCGAAGTCGTAGTTGTTGGCTTTGGGCTAGTCACTGTGTCTGCAGGTGTGGCTTCCGAAGTCGTAGTTGTTGGCTTTGGACTAGTCACTGTGTCTGCAGGTGTGGCTTCCGAAGTCGTAGTTGTTGGCTTTGGGCTAGTCACTGTGTCTGCAGGTGTGGCTTCCGAAGTCGTAGTTATTGGCTTTGGGCTAGTCACTGTGTCTGCAGGTGTGGCTTCCGAAGTCGTAGTTGTTGGCTTTGGGCTAGTCACTGTGTCTGCAGGTGTGGCTTCCGAAGTGGTAGTTGTTGGCTTTGGGCTAGTCACTGTGTCTGCAGGTGTGGCTTCCGAAGTGGTAGTTGTTGGCTTTGGGCTAGTCACTGTGTCTGCAGGTGTAGCTTCCGAAGTCGTAGTTGTTGGCTTTGGGCTAGTCACTGTGTCTGCAGGTGTGGCTTCCGAAGTCGTAGTTGTTGGCTTTGGGCTAGTCACTGTGTCTGCAGGTGTGGCTTCCGAAGTCGTAGTTGTTGGCTTTGGGCTAGTCACTGTGTCTGCAGGTGTGGCTTCCGAAGTCGTAGTTGTTGGCTTTGGGCTAGTCACTGTGTCTGCAGGTGTGGCTTCCGAAGTGGTAGTTGTTGGCTTTGGGCTAGTCACTGTGCTTGCAGATGTGGGAGCTGACGTCGTAGATGTTGGCTTTAAGGTGGTCTCTGTGCTTGCAGATGTAGGGGCTGACGTCGTAGATGTTGGCTTTAAGGTGGTCTCTGTGCTTGCAGATGTGGGAGCTGACGTCGTAGATGTTGGCTTTAAGGTGGTCTCTGTGCTTGCAGATGTGGGAGCTGACGTCGTAGATGTTGGCTTTAAGGTGGTCTCTGTGCTTGCGGATGTAGGGGCTGACGTCGTAGATGTTGGCTTTAAGGTGGTCTCTGTGCTTGCAGATGTGGGAGCTGACGTCGTAGATGTTGGTTTTAAGGTGGTCTCTGTGCTTGCAGATGTAGGGGCTGACGTCGTAGATGTTGGCTTTAAGGTGGTCTCTGTGCTTGCAGATGTGGGAGCCGACGTCGTAGATGTTGGATTTAAGGTGGTCTCTGTACTTGCAGATGTGGGAGCTGACGTTGTAGATGTTGGGTTTGAACCAGTCTCTGTGCTTGCAGGTGTGGGAGCTGACGTCGTGGGCGTTGGCTTTGAGCTAGTCTCTGTGCTTGTGGATGTGGGAGCTGACGTCGTAGATGAATCTGATGATGGATCTGCTTTTCTACTTTTGATGTATAAGGAACTGCTCACTATTATAACAATCACTGTTAATAGAATTGCGATGAAATACATTATATATTTCTGTTTGAATACCATTATGCTACCTAAAAAAGTTAGTTATTATTATTCTTTAATTGAGTTTATTTAGTGTCTTGAATTTTTATTTTGGTACATTACACGATTTTATGGCTATTTAGAAAATGATTGAAATAAATTATGCCAATTAATTGGTTCTTCAAGGAGAAACCTTTGTTATAGTTAAAATAAGGATATAATTATCTTTTCATGTTTTTAAGAGCGTTTATGTTAAGACAGCAAAATTTTAAATTGAAATATTAAAATATCTCATTTTTTTAAGGAATTTTTTTATTTTTTATACTATACTAGGGGGCAAGTCCCCTGCGTGCTGAAGCGCGGTAACCCCCTCAGATCATATTGCATGTTTAATTACAGTAAAACTGTGGCTTAATTCGTAAATAAAAACCATTATTATTTTTATTTTCAAAATTTACCTCAATAAAAAAATATTTAATATCGCAAATACTAATTACTGTCCCTCAAAATAATTTTTATTTTTCTCCTGGACTATCAAAATTTTACAATAGGATGACGAAATACTCGAATGAGTTTATGTCGCATCTACAGATGTAGTGTTTTATTATAGTTTAAACATATTTTAATTATTTTTACAATTTATATCTCAAATACTGCAAAGCTTAAATGAATCGATTAATTAGATAAAATCGATGACGAAATTTTGAGTAGAATGTACAATAAAAGTTATTTTGTTGATAATTTTATTTTTTTTGAATATGTTATAATTATAAATAAACAATATTTAATAATAAATTATAGTATTTTAAAAACTAATAAAAATTAAATAACGCGTGAGCGTATGTGACTGCAGAACTTCTGATATAAATCACGCACATGACAAATCAGCGCGACCAATCAAAACACGAATAATTTGATGAGAAAAGTCATCAGAAAGCGGACCATGAGTTTTAGGTAGTAAGACTAAATTAATCAAAATTAATCAGTAAATTCTTTATTATTTCGCTGTTTTAACATAAAATCTCTTATAAAAATATAAAAAGATATATCCTTATGTAAAATATCCTGCGGAATCCAAATTTTTAGTCAGATTTTTAATTGGAAATTCGAAATTTGTAAAAAATGAACTTTTGAAATCTGCTATTTTTTGATCTAGAGCTCTCAAAAATCAATGACCCATCAAAATTTTTTTTTCGCCAAAAAATATAAAGTTCAAGGAAAAATTTAAGCCTGGTTAGAAGATTTTTCGCTAATAGGCATTTGAGAAATCGACTTTTGAAAAAAAACATCCTATCTTAGCGATTTCTCGCGCATGCGCTGCTCTAAAAAAAATTTTTAATTTTTTGACCCTGGAATCGGATAGCAAGGAAAATTTCCTATCCGGATCTAACAGGAAAAAATTTTTCATGTTAATGAGAGTTTTTAACAGAAAAAATAAAAAAAATTACTTATCTCTCATTTTTCTTACTTTTTTTTATAAAAGTCCAAAACACAAAAATGGCTGTCAAAAATCAAGATTTCGCTCTGGGAGGCTAAAAAATGGGCTGGTGACTTATTTTTGGTAGTACTTTCAGAAAAAAAACACTTTTGAGCAGTTTTGAAGACTACATTTAAATCTACTCTTATGTGGGTTAATATTTCTCAAATGCATATGAGTTGCATGTATATGGATCGCCGGATCCGTTCAAAAATATTTTTAGTATTTTTAGTTTAAAGTATATCTAAAAAAAAATTTGTTCCAATTTTTTAGCATTCTAGATCTGATTCTCTCTTTTTTACAGTGGTTTTAATTTTTTTGTTTTTTGATCATTTCTAACTTTCAAACATCATTTTTTTTCATCTTTTTTATCTATGTTTCTTATCTGAAACGCATATGTTTCTGTAAAAAAATTTTTTCGTCCTAGGAGCTCATAGGAAATTTTCCGTAGAATCCGATTCTGGGGTCAAAAATATTGTTTTTGAACTGCGCGTGCGCAAGAAAATCAACTTTTGCGCTTTGACTCTTGTAGCTTTAATATATTAGCAGCAGATTGCTCAATTTTCTCTCTGCTGATCTCAAAATATTTGTTTGTTCATGTTTTTTCAATATCTGGATTCCGTATTTTGGGTTCTTTAAAATCGAAAAATAATGATAATTAAAAAATTATTCTTCACAAATTTCGAATTTGCTGACAAGTCACGTGACCAAATTAAAATCTGACCAAAAATTCGGATATCTCGGAAAATTTTATATAGATATAACAATTTAAATGTCTTTTTAAAGCTTTGTGTGGAAATAACAAAATTTCAAAAACTATGCTAGTAATAAATAAAAATTTTAAATATTTTAATGTTTTAGGTCTACAAAATAAAAATATAAATTATTATATCCTATGGCAGAAGATCCTTTTCTTTTGGGTTTGAACCAGGTGGATATAAATAGGTATTGACGTAATTCAACGAAGTCACTAGACGGATATATAAAAGGTAATAATAATATATAGGATAAAAATAGGATTTTTCGATTTAAAATTTCTGGGAATCGAAACTTCTGGAATGTTTCATTCTTATAACCATTGATAAAGTTGTATACTCCTTAAGATCATTCTATTTGACTAGTTGAAAAAAATGGATCAAATTAATGTTACGTAGAAACGGTTTCAGAATTAAAAAAAATTTTTTTGGAAATTTATTTATTATGGACGCGCATGAAATTTTTTTAATTTATGAGATACTAAATGAATCAAGACATTATTTAGCATCGTTTACTAAAAAAAATTTCAATTTCTAACAATAATATAAAATTTTAAAATATTTATTTTTGTTAATCACTTGAATTTTATTTAATATTATGTATATAATTATTTTGCATTATACTTATAATACCTGAATTTACAAAATTTTTAAATCTTTTGCAACTAAACAATATCTATTTATCTATCTATCTGAATAATGTCTTAAATATCATATTCAAAGATTTTTAAAATCAGAAACTTTGTAAAAAGTCTTGATTAATTTAGAATCTCAAAAATTAAAGAAATTTCCAGCACTAACATCACCGCCTGTAGTCAATAAATTTTCAATGTTATTTTTTTAAATTCTAAAGGGCACATAACTTGATCAACGGCTATAAAAATAAAAGATTACCTGATTCAACCTTTTCAAAATATCAAAATTCTTTTTCAAAAATTTATTCCTATTACAAAAATTGAAATTGCATAAGGATGATTTAAAGTTTACAAATTTACAAATTAAAAAACACCTTGTTATGCCAATTCTTAAATTATATAACAAATATTTAATCACCTTAATTTTTAAACGTTTTTTTAAAATATTATTTTACTTCTCACTTTTTTCAAATAAACTAAAAAGAATTTATAAATTTCATTATTTTTATACAATATATCAATTATAAAAGAAAGATTATATTCAGTTATCGACTTTATTGATAAAATATGATCAATCTAAAACGATAATCTTAAATTTATTTCAAACAAAAAATGTTAATAAAAATTTTCTTCTACTGTTATTAGAAATAATTTTGAACGATAAAAATCAAATTTAGCTCAAATTTTGGTCGATAGAAAATTAATTAAATCTTACTTTAGAAAAAAATAATTATATTTCATAAACTTTTTATATTAGAAATATGCAATAAAAAGTTTTGTAATTTTATTTTATTAAAATTTAGACCACTAATCTCCCTCTAACATTTTTAAATCACAATGACAGAAAGTATAGTAATGAAAATATAAAAGCTTGTAAGTACTAAATTTGTAACAAAGTATTATTACTTTTTTATGACAATATTTTATTCCGAGTTATTGTGATTTTAAATTACGATAGTAGATATTAAGTGTAGCTGCTATAAAAAATTTAATAACAAAAAAAACAATCACTTATTATAGCTATTAACAAAAAGTATATCTATTAGATCGAGTATTAGATATTGAAATAAAAACTATAAAAGCACTCAGGTTTATTTAGCGACATTTAACAATTAATAAAAAGAATAAAAATGAATAAATAGTTTTTTTTTCACTGGCAAAATTGGAAAGTAGTAAAAACCAGAACTTTACATTTTCGAATTATTTACTTTTAATTTAAGAATTATTTGAAATAAGGTTCTATAAAATACTTTGTTCTTTATGTTATAAATATAATTTTCATTCTTTAAAATAAGTCATAAAGAATTTTCAGGTCGTGTTAAATATTTTTTATTGATTTCATATAATATTTTTTATATCTTGAATTATAAAAATAAACCTGACCGAGTACAAGAAATCAATAAAAATACTTGGTTTGCTGATAATAAAAAAATTATTTAATTTTTATCACTTAAGATCCTATCAAAGATACACATTTATATTATAGAATATAAGAATACAATGTGTAACATGTGGATAAAACAAAATTGATAATTTCTTTCTCTTTTGCAAAACATAATTCAAAATCAATCTATTAATTCTTTTATATTTATAAATATTATAAAAATTAAGCTTATTTTACAAATATTTCGTTAATGAGTAATTCATAATTAAAATAAAATAAAGTACTGACGGGCCTCACACTATTTAGCCAGAGGCGAAATATCCAAAAAAAATTTAGCTCAATATATCGAATAAATTATTAAGATTTAAAATAGTTTAGCTCTTTCGAAAAGGTTTTTTTTTCAACTCGTCAGTTAAATTTTTTTCTTTTTTACTTTTAACAATAACATGTAAAGGAGCACTAATATTTTTATAGTTTGGAGGTAGGCTATACCGTCCCACCATAATAATTTTGGGTAATTTAGATCAATAGAGTTCGAAAAAACGTAAGTGATCAGATATTTGTAGGTTCCAAAGTAAGCATGCTTCCAAAGTACGTATTTTCTCGATATTTTCTTCTTTTTATAGGTCAATATTTTTGCTAAAGTAATTTTTTTTTAATTTTTTTTTTTTTAAATGATAAAACATTCCAATTTTCAAAATCGTTTCATATTCTTGAAAACCATACATTTTTAATTTATTATTTATTGAACATTCATATTTTCTTGCATGTTGGCGACAAGCAATCATTATTTTACTAAGCAAAGTTCCAAAGCCATCATTTGATCAGTGACCATCAGTCGGGATATCGTAAGCAGCTTAGTACTCAGACAATTGTAAAATTGCTGAATTGCATATATTTTTATAATGACACGTAATATTTTCGAAAAATTGTCCAAATTTTTTAATTCTTGAAAGTAATGATTGAAAATAACGATTGATTTAAAATAATGATTGTTTAATCAATTTTAGATAAAAAAAAAACAAAGTAATACACATTAATGTGTATTATCCAAAGACACTACTACTGGACAAAAAGAATTTGATACAATCTTTTCATTATTTTTTTTTTTTATAACACAAAGTAATTTTTATATCATAAATTTATACTTTTATATTAATAAATTGTAAAAATTAAGTAATTATTATTATTTTATATAAATACCTGCTTGATGATTCACCTATTAATATAAATTTATCATTTTAAGTACTGTCCGCGGACAATGATAATTTATTTTTTTAATACAAATTAATTTTTCAGATTATTTCAATTTAGGTAATAGATACTCACACAAGATTAGTAATTATTTTATAATAAAAAAACAGAACAATCCAGTTCTGAGATCATCAATCTAAAGTAAAAAGCCAGATCCTTGGACAACGAAAAATTTAACAAAGTTTATCAGACAAATAATTTTCGATACCCTTTATAGGGTGAAAAAATCGACTTCTTGTGGACACGATATCTGAAAAACGATAAATCTGATTGTCTTCATTTTTTAAACCAAAGCTTTTTTCATACTGTTGAGAAGCTGATTAAATTTTCAGCCCAAATGGATTATATTTAGGCATATTCATTATTATTGTTAAACCTAATTCAGTGAAAATATAACAATTCCATTGCATTAATTTTACTCGTGACTCCATTATCATTGAATATGTTATTATTTTATGCAGAGGCCAATCTCATTGCCTGGCTTTTAATAGGGCGATACTGAATATAGGTATATTATCAATGATATTTAAAACTTTTTAACACATATGAAAAAAGTACGTCGGATCCTACGTAGAATTCGAAATGAGATCCAACGTGGGAATTTCACCGATATTTCCCATGTCAGAAAATTTTGTTTTCCAACGTTTTTTTTTTTAGTTTTTAAATAAAGAAAAAAAATTTTGGTTTTCATTAATACTTTTCACTTTTTCAAAGATTTCCCAACGTCGGAAACTTTTTCCAACTACTGATTTTTTTTTTACATTTTTAAATTATAGAAGATTTTTTCATCATCAACATTTAAAAATTTTGTGTAAATATTGTTTCAATTCATCTTTTAATATTTTTTAAATAAGAAAATTAATTAACAAAGAACATTTTTCCAATTTTTTACCGATTTATCAATGTCGGAAAACTTTTTTTAAGTCAATTTTTTTTCAAAATCAGCAATTTTAAATACTTTTTAAATGAGGAATTTGCTTAGCAACCAAAAAGATTTTTCATTTTTCCATTCATTTTCCAAGGTTGAAAACTTGTAATATTGGTAAAAGCAATTGACTTTAGAAAAAATTTGGAAAGGCGTTATAAAATTGGTGAACTGGAAAAATTGTTCTTTCTTGATTACCTAGTTTTCTCATTTAATCAATATTAAAAGACGCCGATTTTGAAAAAAAAAAAATCTGACCTTAGTTAACTCGATTAGAACAATAAACTTTTTTTAAAACTTGGGCAAGCGAAGTTTTCATGTTAAACTTTAAAGCCAAAAAAATAAAGCAAACGTTCGCTCTTCATTTTATTTATTTTCAAAACCTATTGAGAAAATAATTATTTTGTTATTTTACTTTTTATATACCTGTAGAAAACTAATGAACCAATAAATTCACTTGCTCGTAAAATAGTTTTTATACTGATATCATTGATTTTGTCAAATTTTAGAGAAGAAGAAGTTATTTTGCAAATTAAAAATAAATTAGATTTACGTCCATATTTGGGGGAAATAGGAAATTAATATTTACTTAACCAATGGTCAGATCATTCAAAAGGTTTTCAAGTTAACAGTGTCTTCTATTAAAATCGAGAAATGTCAGAAGAATTTTGAGGCACTTAATTCCGATTGGTCAATCGTCAGCTGTTATTCATTTAGAAATTAATACTAGCGCGCTCTGGCGGTGTAAAAATTAAACCTTATACTGTTCTGTTATTTTTAATGGCGCGCATTTAAAAATTTTTTTAAATTAAATTATTTATATATTATAAATAACAATATAAAAAGTAACTTTTATGTTAAATGTTTATTTATATTTAATTAAATGTTTTATATATAAAAATGTTATCATTAAATTAATTTTTAAAACTTATGTTTAATAAAAATAAAATAAAAGTTATAGTATAGTTACTCGTCACCACCAGATTTGGTATACAATAAATTTTTGTGTCGCTGATCACGAATTTCGGGGTAATTTATTTAAGAAATGAGCGCTTCGCCCTTAAATCAGCAAAACCTACCTGAATAAGGGATATTTTTGATAAATTTCACGTTTTGGCTAAATAAAAAATTAGTTATTTTATGAGGGATCCATTTATGAAATAAGTGATGTAAAGTTATAATACATCAAATGGGAAGGTGTACAGGTCCCGAGGTGCGTAGCACCGAGGGACTGTGATCGCATAATTTATTGGTAAAATATACAGTTATATCAAGGGTTAATTCATACATAATTTTATTTTAAAATTGCGTTAAAGTAACCCCCCAATGAGTAAAAGTAACTTAAAAAAATAAATTTTTTTTTTATTTTCCTTTTATAGAAATAACTTTTTTGTATTCGTCAATTATAGCCATTTTTTAACATTCGAATATTTAGCTTATACTCAAAAATGAAGATTATGTATAAATAAAATAGACAATTTGTTTTATTAATTAAATATTTGTTTGAAGTTTAAATTGTTTCTCATTTAAAATTGAATTTGAGGGGGTTGGCGCGCTTTAGCGCGCAGGGGGCTTGCCCCCTAGTTATGTAAAATACTAAAATTGAAGTCAACGAAATCTTTGAACCACTACGTTTTTTTTTTTGTGAAGTAATGTATTTTAGTGAAATATAATTCTGAAAAAATAAAATTTTCCACACCCCTTCCATAGTAGTAAAAGATATCTTTCAGAAGCAACTCAAGAGACTCATTTTTCAATTTTCAGTAAATTTTAAATCTTAAAATTACCTAGTATGTGAAAGGCTCGTCCTTGTCCAGTATGAGATAATTAATTTAGTGGTGTTGTATGGGATAAATTAAATAAAGCGCAAAAAAACCTTTAAAAACAAAAAACACAATATGTATTGAAGTAAAATACTTAGTTATGTACTTATTATATGGAAAGTAAGAAATTTTATTTCTTAATATATATATTTATTCTTAAAAAAACACGTTTTTTGCCCCCCCCCCCTCCTCGGAGAGCCAAAGGGGAGAAAAATTTTTGAAAAGTGGAAATCCAAGTTTTTAGGTCAAACTGACACCATGGGCATTCCACCCTTTTGATTTCACCTATCATTTCCCAGAATACCCTTTAAAAAAAATGGCAAAAAAAAAGTCAAACTTGTGTTTAGAAAGAAAAACAGAACATATTCAAATTCTATATAATTTTTTAGAAATTTTTAGTAAATCCTTTTAATAAATAAATTTTTTAGTTATCAATACTATTATACAAATATTTGTTCATATAAAGCTTTAATTTTGGGATGGTCACGCTTGAATTGATAGGAAAAACTAGATGATCTATACGTTTCGATATGTTCGCGCCATTTTTCTCGGGCTGTCGTATTCACGAATCGCGCGATTCGCAATTCGCATTTGCTTGAGACTTTTGGAGTTTTTTCAATTCTGTCTGTATAGTTAAAATATAAATTACAAGAAAATATTTAAATAAATTACTTGTAACTTATATAAGTTTACAAATAAAAATATACAATACTTTGATATAGATCAAAGTAATATCTGTTTTTAATAAGAAAACTAATTTATTTGTTCTCCTTATTTTTCAATTTTAGGTAAGGTTATGTTCGTTTTTTATAAAAAAAAAAAAATAAATATTCACGCAAAAACTGTAAATTATTTTATTCAATTTTCAGGCTATAACAAACTTATCTTGACTAATCTAATTTTACACGTATTAAAATGGCAACGTTTGTTAGAATTCTTACACCTGCTGATGTCAATGACAATCATGCCAAGGCACTAAATCTTTATTCTCAAGGTAAATTAAATGAAGCAAAAGAAATCTTATTAAACATTTACCAAAGAGGTGAAAGATTAATAAACCAAAGAACAGTGGCAGACACTTTATTTCATATTGCAGATGCATATTTGTTGAATTTAAATGATCATAAAAAAGCTTATGAAATTTATCATCCTATTTTGAAAGATGAAAATGTATTAGAAGCAACCGATGAATATTTGATATCAGTTTGGCATGATTATGCTCTCTCATCTGTGATTTGTGGTAATAAAAAGAAGGCAGCTGAGATTTTAAAAGAAGTCGTTAAAAAAAGAACTGCTTTGTTTGGACCAGAGAATGAAAATACAGTAATAGCAAAAATCAGTTTAGCGAGTACACTTAGAGTCAATGAAAACTATCTGGAAGCTCTTGAATTTTACAATGATCTTTATAATATAAGTCTAAAACAATTAGGAAAAAATGATATAAAAACCATTGATTTAAGAAACAGTGTAGCAGAAATGTATTATGATTCAGGAAACAATCATGAAGCAATAAGATTTTTCGAACCAGTTATAGAGAAATTTAAAAAATTACCTGAGTACAAGAATTCTAAAACTTTATATCAAGCTCAACTTAAATTTGCATCAGCTTATAGTCGCATTAATGACTGGAAGATGTCCATGGAAATTAATCGAGAAATATATAGCAAACAATTAATAACTAAAGGACCGTATCTTCATGAAATGTTAGAAGCTCTGTTTGGATTAGTAAACTTGCTAATAAAGTACAATATATATGATCATGCTATTGAGCTTTATAAGGACATTTTTGAAGGATATAAGATAATCTATGGACCAAAGCATCAAAAAACTTTGGAAATAGAAAAGAAAAAAAATTTAATAAAAAATAAAACTATTCATTTTTTAGCAAAAGAAGGTAACGTAACAATGCTTCAATTCCCAGTTCGTATGGACCCTAATTTAGTTAATAAGCAAGATGAATTTAAAAATACACCTCTACATTATGCAGTTGAAAATAATCAGGGCAACGCAATTAAATATTTGTTAGAATCTGGTGCTATTTATAATATTATAAATAATGAAAATAAAAATCCGCTTCAACTTGCCAATAGTCCCACAATAAAAGATTTGTTAAATTCTATTGAAAAGCTATTTAAATCTGTACAAGATGATGATTATGAACAAGTTACTAAACTTATAAAAAATAAAACTATTATTAATTCTAAAGATGCTCATGGAAATAGTCCACTACATTGGGCTGTAAATAATAAAAACAAAAATATAACAATTTTATTATTGAAGAATGGTGCTGACATTTTTCAAAAAACAAGTAAAGGGAATACAGCTTTACATATAGCTTCATCGAAAGGATTCAAAGAAATTGTTGAAATTTTGCTAAAACAAGTTGCTAAAAATAAGATTAATAGTTTTCTTAATGCCAGAACAGCAGGAGGTAATTCAGCACTTCATGCATCTTCGAAACAAGGATTTTTTGATATTGTCAAAATTCTTCTTGAAAATGGTGCTTATTATAATTTGGAAAATAGAGAAGGAGAAACAGCACTTGATGTATCAAAAAATGAAAATATAACAGAACTATTAAAATTAGTAGAAAAATGTTTTGATAATGTGAAAACCTGCAATTTGGATATAACAAATCAATTAAAAAATATTAAGCCCGAGCAATTAGAAATCTTAAAAAAAGCTTGCAATATTTATGGAAAGTCATTAATTCAAGAAGCCATGGCTTGCAAAAGTAAAAATATTGTAAATGAACTAAGAAAAATGTTTTAAATGTTTAAATTTGAAAATTAAGTTTTTTTAATTTTTGAAGCAAATTTAATAATATGAAATAAGAGTTAAATATACCTATATAATAAATGAAAAATATGTATACATGTATACCTAATAAAATATTAATACTTTTTTTTGTAAATTAAAAAAAAAAAGTATAGGCATGCACAATCAAAAATATTATAATTATTTTGTATCAGTAACTTTATAATTTATTTAATAAAATATATGTATGGTTTTTAATTGCTATCTTTTTATTTTATATCCTTTTTAATAATTTAGATCACATGATATAAAAATACCATAATAGGTATTATATAATAGAATTTTTTGTATTAAATGAAAAGTTAAACTGAAGGATTTTCTTTGTAAATTAAAAATATTTTCTTATTACACAAATAAAAATATTTATAAATTAGCACTTTGTTCCGAGCTGTAGTTGTAGTCTTTACAAATTTAAAAAATAGACCAAAGCGCTCATTGGTTCTGAAGCCAATATGGCGGATCTATGGCCGGACAATCCTATTGGTTAAACGCACGGTAATGCAAATGCGATTCCCGCCATCGTTTGACCGCAGCTGCAATATAACGTATAATAAGGTTATATTATAATGTGAACTAACTTTGGATATGTGAGTGCAAATTTGTCCATGCAAGTACACAAAGCACAAGAAAGTATATTTTTATTAATTGACGATAGATAATCCATCCATTTTATAACTCAAAGAATAAGTTTTTTTGAGTACTAGTTTTAGTATAAATCTTTATTTGACTAAAAAAAGGAGAACAAAAGTTGTCAAAAAGGAGAAAACTTCTGGTAAGTTACATATAGATATATATAAGCATCTGCAATTACTATTTAAAAATAATTTATTTATTATTATTTATTTAAAAATTGTATTTAATACAGGCAATTTAAATTTTCTTGACAATTTTACAAAATCATAACTATGGAGCCTTATTTGAATACTTTGATTGTGCATGAAGCTATGAATGAGCAGCATATAAAGGGAATAGGCCTTATTAATCAAGGTAAATTTATAGAAGCAACAAAAGTTTTATTACCTATTTATGACAAAGGTAAAAAGTTATCAGATCAAAGATCACTTGTAGATTCTTTATTTCATATTGGTTCAACGCTGCAAACAAAATTTAATGATTATAAGGAATCGTTTGTAATTTATAATACAATATTAAGTAAAGAAAAAGTGACAGAAGCACTTGATGACTTTTTGATAAATGCCTGGCATAATTATGCATTATCAAATATGATATTTGGTGATAAAAAATACTCAGCTGTTATATTGAAAGAAGTTGTAAAAAAAAGAACTGCACTGTTTGGCGCTGATCATGAACATACAATAGTTCCCAAATATTCACTTGCTGCTTGTTTGCAAGCTAATGAAGAACTTCATGAGTCTTTTAAATATTTTAATGAGATATATAATTTGAGATTAAAAAATTTAGGAAAATATGACAAAGAAACATTAAGAATGAGAAATCATGTTGCTGAGGTATATTATCAATTAGGAAAAAATCACGAAGCAATTAGAATGTATGAGCCTGTTATAGAAAAATATAAAAAAAATTATTTTGATGAAGATGCATTATATACAGCACAGTTGAATTTAGCCTCAGCTTACAGTCGCATTAATGATTGGAAGACATCTTTTGAAATTTATCGAGAAATTAATAAGAAACAAATGAAATCATTATCAAGTAATCGCAATGAAACATTAGAAATTTTATCCTCATTGGGAAAAGTACTTATAAATTATCGTCAATATGATCATGCTGTTAATATGTATAAGGAAGTTTTAGAAGGATATAAAACAATGTTTGGTTCCAAGCATCAAAAAACATTAGAAATTGAAAAAAAAATTAATTCATTAAGAAATAAAACAGTACATTTTTTTGCCAAAACAGGTAATGTAATACTTATGGATTTCCCTGTTCGTTTAGATGCTGATGTTGTTAATTTTCAAGATGATAATAAAAATACTCCTCTTCATTATGCTGTTGAAAATGGCCACATGGATGCAATTTCATTTTTATTGAAATCTGGTGCAATTTTTAATGTTAAAAATAAAGAAAATAAAGATCCTCTTCAACTTGCTAAAGATATTTCCATAAAAAATTTATTTATATCTGCTGCTAAATTATTTAAAAGCATACAAAATGAAGATTATGATCAAGTTGCAGAATTAGTCAAGATAAATTCAATTATAAATTGTAAAGATTTAAATGGTTACACACCACTTCACTGGTCTGTAAACAATAATAACAAAAAAATTACAATTTTATTGTTAAAAAATGGAGCTGATTGCTTTCAGAAAACTAGTAAGGGTAATACTGCTTTACATATTGCATCTTCGAAAGGTTTTGAAGAAATCGTTGATATTCTATTGAAACATGTTCATAAAAATAAGCTTAGTAATTTTGTTAATGCTAGAACAGTAGGTGGCAATTCAGCCCTTCATGCTTCCTGTAAAAAGGGATCCTTGGCAATTGTTGAAATTCTTTTAAAAAATGGAGCTTACTTTGATTTAGAAAATAAAGAAGGAGAAATACCTATCGAAATATCAAAAAATGAGAATATTATAAAATTATTGAAATTCATA
Source organism: Anagrus nilaparvatae (assembly GCA_022575985.1). Taxonomy (NCBI): domain Eukaryota; kingdom Metazoa; phylum Arthropoda; class Insecta; order Hymenoptera; family Mymaridae; genus Anagrus; species Anagrus nilaparvatae. Next base: position 3,446,531 of record JAKSXM010000246.1, on the reverse strand, counting down.
GAAAATTGTTTTAAAAATGTGAAAAATGACGAGATTGAAATTATAAATAAATTAAAAGCTGCAACATCTAATCAATTAGATATTTTAAAAAAAGTTTGTAATTTTAATGGTAAAACATTATTGCAAGAAGCTGAAGTTTGTAAAAATAAAACAATTACGAAAGCATTGAAAAAAATTTTGTAAGTTTATCTTTTAAAGTTAAAAAAAAAAATTAATTTAAGTTTTGTTTTATTCTTATCTTTGTTAATAATAATAAAAATAATAATGTCTTACTTTTTATCTTATATTTCTAAATGTATTTTGTTCGTTAGGATTATAAGGTTTTGATTTTAAAATTTTAATGTTTGACTATAAAAATTTTTCTAAAAAAATGTATTTTTCTACTAAAAATTATTACATTGTATGAAAATATAGTATTCGTACTATTAGTGTGTAAAAATTGATGCTAAAATTGAATAAAAGCATTTCCCGCAGTAGAATTTATCTATGTTTTTAAATTATTATCTCGGTTAAATGAAAAATTAAATGAAAAATCATATAGCTTTCACTTGCAGACTTTTTTTTTCATTTTGAAATCAGTTTTAAGCAGTTTGGTAATAAAATATATTGATTTACAAAACTAATAATTATTTTTAAAGATTATACATATAACGTCAAAATCTTTTGCTTTCCTTAACTTTCCCTAGCAAAAATTTTAAAATAACTTTTATTTGTCCAAAAACCTTTTATAAATTTTGATGTATTATTTACTTTTATAATTTTTTTCCTAACAATTTTCCTCAAAAACAAGATAATTTTTAAATTTAAAAAATATATATCTAAAAATTAAACAATTGTAATAAACTGCGCCAGAACGCTGAATTTCATTGTTTTAATGTTTTGCTATTTTAAGTTAATTTTTTTTACTAATATAAATTTTGTTTACTTTTTTTTATTTATAAGATCAAAAAAAAATCAGTGTTATATTTATTAAAAATATAACACAGTATAAAACAAAGTGCAGGTGTATTTTATAATTTAAATAATATAATAAACCGGATATATTATCTATATCCTAAAGAAATCGTTTTTTAAAAAAAGGAAAAAAAAGTACACAACAAGCCTTACCTATAGTTAAGGTTTTTTTTTAAAAAACGATTTCTTTAGGGTATGTGAAAATCGCCTTCGGCCTTCTTTTAAAATTGAATAATTAATGAAAGGGTGCAAATTTCTATCAGGAATTTGCCTTTATTAGTCTTAAAAAACACCCTTTTATAGTGAAAATCTCAATTGAGACTCCTTTTTCTTTTATTCCACCATCTTGGAAAAACAAAAAATTATTTGAGTATGAAAATGTGTTTCTATCGGGAATTTGTCTTTTGTGTTCTTAAAAACACCCGTCTCACCTGGAAAGCTTCCTTACCTTTTTTTTTAGACCCCCATTTTGGAAAAACAGAGAATAATTTCAGTGTGAAAATTAAAAATTTTTTTTAAAATGCTTTATTATTGGGCTCTCAAGAACCCCCTTATAATTTTAAAAACATAGTTTTATTAACTTTTCTAATCTGCCATCTTGGAAAATCGTTAAAAAATTTCCGCTTTCGCACAAGATGAAATTTTCAACAAAAAAATAGTATTTCCTGACCTTAAAAACCCCTGCAGTTATACAGAACGTGTATTTTTTATTTATGTTTATACTTAATTTATAATGTGGAAAGCTTTTTTGAAAGTCCATTGTCTTTTAACCCGTCTTGGAAAAAAGGAAAATTATTTGAACATAAAAAATAGAATTTTTTTCGGAAAAACATTATTATTGGGCTAAAGGAACCGCTTGAAAAATTAAAAAGTTTTTTTTCTGAATGTTTCCAATCCGCCATCTTGGAAAAGAGAAAAAAATTTCCAGTTTCATAAAATAAAAATTATAACCGAAAAAATCGCTTACCTTGACCTTAAAAACCCTAAGTTATAACAGAGCGCCAATTTAGTTCTCCATCTTGAAAAATTTACAATTTATTGAAGGGTAAAATTTTGAAAATTTCTACCGGAAATTTGCCTTTTTTTATTTTAAAAATGCCCCTTTATTGTGGAAATCTTTTTTACCATTGATTTTAGTCAGTCATCTTAGAAAACGGAAAATTAAATCTACCATTTTGGAAATCAAAAAAAAATTCCGTTTTCTCAAGATGAAAATTTTAACAAAAATATTTAAATATCTAAAAGTTCATATTTATCTACGTTCCAATAAATAGGTTCTTTAATTTTAATTTATTTAATTTAATTTAATTTTTTTTAAAACTGCAACAAAAGCATTTCTAATTTCTAAGTTGTACAAATTCTAATTGCCGACTAATTTTTTACTTGTAATAAATGTTTGTATTGAATGTATCGAGTATTAAAATCTGAAAAAATTTTTGTAACACCATTTAAAATTAAAAATTTATTTTTCAAGTTAAATTTTTTACAAAAAAATTCATAATATATCAACCCTTTAATTCAGAAAAATTTCAGGAAAGCACCTAGTTTATTAAAATATGATAATTTTTCTAAATAAAAACAATTTTTTATGAACTTTAATAACGTTTATTATCTAATTGTTCGAGTCTGTCTTTTAATTCTTCCAAAAAAGCCATATTTTTATTTAATGTCATTTCTTTCGATTGTTTTGATTTCTTAAATACGAAACACATTATTACTAATAAAATAATAAATGCAACGTTAGAAATTAATAAAGAGCATAATAATATATTTAAAATATTTGCGTTTATATAGTCCATTAAACTTGGTTTTTGTTCTTGAATGATTGGATCATCAAGTGTTGTAATTTGATTTTTCTTAATTTTTGTGACAACAAATTTTTCATTTTCGGATAGATTTTTTTTATCTTTTTGTTTCCCTAAATCATCCTCAAGAAAATATCTTCGATTGATGATAGAACCCAGCATACCAAAAATTCTCAATTTATCAATATATTCCTTATTAGTTTCGAAATGAAAACCACCGTTCGTATCTTGCCCTAATTTCTTTGTTTCTTTACTTTTTGAGTCAGTTAGAGTATTTTTCTTATCTGCATTTCGTAATTGACCGTTCAAGTCGATAACAGAAGTATTGACATCTTCATTACAGTGTAAATTTTTATATAAAATATTTATTTTTATTTAAAAATTAATAATTAATATTTCATAACTTACCCAAATTTGGATCTTCGTTTAATACTGTAAAAGAATAGCTGACTGAAATTATCGTTATTATAATTCCAACATGAGCTGGCAGATTTTTCAGAAAACAGAACATTATAAATTCTGAAAAAAAATTATTTATTGTTTTATAATATTAATTTTCACCATATTTAATAAGCATTTCATTAAATTATTCGTAAAAAAAATTGAACTGAAGAAGCAAAAATTGCAAAAAAATATGCGTTTTTCCATAGGAATAAAAAATTATCACCCAACTTAAATAAAATTTTAAAAAATTGGTACAATTTCCCATTTTTTTCTCTCTCGCTCTCAAGCGTTTAACGATCTATGGAGTGGGGTGAATTCAACGTAGGAGGGTTAAGTAATTATAAACTTTAAATTAAGTATATACCTACTTTAATCATAAAAGTTAAAATTATATTTTTAAACGAACTTTTTATTCTTTGATTTCGTTCAATAAACTAAAAATATTAAATTTACTTTTCTGATATATTTTATCATTTAAAATACACACTTGAATCAATTTTAAATAATTGATAAAATATCGCTAAAAAAAACTGATTTAATTTAATTTGAAATACTTTTAATGGATAGTGGGTACCATCCTATATATTACTTCGGGATTATTTTTAAGGACGCTCTATCCGCCACTGGGTGTAGTCGTCTAGCACTTTTTGAAACTGGGATATTTTAACCATAATTATGTTTATTTATAATTATTTAAAAAAAAAAAAAATCAATCCCAAAAAGGTTTGGAGAAAAATTTTCCAGGATACCTCCCCCTAAAATCAAATGCTCTTCAATATGAGGCAAATAGAATTTTGATCAAAAGTTCTCAGATCTGAAAATTCTGGCATTTTTATGACCCAAAATTTAAAAAAAATAAACATTTCGTATTTGTTTAAACAAATAAACATTTTTAATTATTTATTTCTGGTACTAAATACCAAAAAGTGTAGACTTTTTCATTAAAAAATTATAAATAAATGATTAAAATATCTCAGTTTCAAAATATGCTACACAACGTCATCCAGTGGCGGAAAGAGCGTCCTTAATATAGAAACATCAAATTTTATTTCCCTGATGTATTTTTAGCTATAATTTATAAAATGAGCTAAAAAATTAAAATAAGTTTTGAATTAAATTTATTTAATTTTGGGTAATTTCTTTAGAATAAACACTGTAAAACGTTATTGATTTTACTGAAAACTATATATGCATCCATAAATAAGTAGGTATGACTAAGAAAATGAATACATTTTGATTGAAATTTCCAAAATATTAAACTCATGTTGCAACTCCTTGTGGGATTTTCAGTTGGTTGAGGGTTGAAAATTAATAATCTGTCTAACTTAATAATTAAAATTACATGAGTTGCAGTGGAGTTGTAAAGAGTTGTACGGAGTTGCAGAGGAGTTGCAAAGAGTATTTATCAATTTTTAAAAAACTTGTTTTTTTTTTTTTATGTAAAAAATTTTGAAGTATCAAATCCAAAAGATCCGGTAATAACGAATTTCCTAAAAATAGGGCTCCCACGGAAAAAAATTAGGTGTTACGTTCAAAAAGACAAAAATTTTAGATGGTTCGTTTATTTTATAAGGCAAAAAATTGTAAAAAATTTTTTTAAATTTGGTACCAGATCCAAGATATCAAGTAAGAATAATGCTTCTAAAATTAGTACTTCAAAATAAAAAAATTTGTTACTACGTCCAGCTCTATTTCGTTCCCCTCCCCCTAAAATAGCTTTTTTTCATCGGGAAATCATCCCAAACGACTAAATTAGTAAAAAAAGAAAGTTTTTTGATAGGAAAAACACATTTAAATTAATTGAAATTTTTATTTTATTTTTTTGACCTTTTTTTTTTTTTTTTATACATAATATAATTTTGATAATTTTGGATATATTCGTGAAAATGTTATTTACATATTTTAAATAACGCATATATTTTAAATTGTGATATAAACTTTTGAAACGAGAATTGCCTGCTTCAAAAATATAAACTGCCCCCAAATACTGTACTCGCACCTACCCATAGAGTACGTTAAATTTTGGGGGTCGAGGGGGCGAAGCCCCTCGTGGGGGTATGGGGGCGAAGCCCCCAATAAAGAAATAATTAGTAATAACCTATCCCCAAATGCTGTACTCGCACCTACCCCTAGAATAAGCTAAACTTTGGGGGATGAGGGGGCGGAGCCCCCCATGGGGGTATGGGGGCGAAGCCCCCACTAAAGATAACACTAATCATAAGATCACACGTAAAAATACCCTGCCAACTAGCTGGCACTAAGGTTCCTCAAACAATGAGAGAAAACTTTTCCAATTTTGAGAAATAAATTTTGGAAAAATTCGGTATCAAATCCAAAAAATTACTATAAATGAACTGTCTAAAACTAGTACTCTCATAGAAATAAATTAGGTGCTACATCCAAAGAGAAAAAAAAATTTGGTGTTTTTTGTATTTTTTTGTGAAAAAAAATTTAGGAAAAATATTTTTTTAAAATTAAGTATCAGATTCGAGATATCGAGTAAAAACTATACTTTCATATATAAGTACTTTCGTAGAAATAAATGAGGTATTACATCCAAATTAATAAAAAAAAAAAAGTACCTAGAGCTTTTTTGGTAAAAAAATTTTTGAAAAAAAAATTACGTCTTAATTTCATAACGGTTGTGAAATATCACCGGTCGCAATATTTTCAGATATTAGTACTTTCATGGAATTAAATGAGGTATTACACCCCAAAAAAAAAAAATATTGCAGGTTTTTTAATTTTTTTGTTTTTTTAATTTTGAGAAAAAATTTTTTAAAAAATTCGGTATCAGATCCAAAAAATGACTATAAACAAACTTTCTAAAACTAGTACTTTCATAGAAATAAATTAGGTACTACGTCCAAAAAGAAAAAAAATTTAGGAAAAAAATTTTCAAAAAATTAAGTATCAATTTCGAGATATAGAGTAAAAACCATACTTTCAAATATAAGTACTTTCGTGGAAATAAATGAGGTATTAAAAAAGTACCTCGAGCTTTTTTGATAAAAAAATTTTTGAAAAAAAAATTAGGTCCTAACTCCATAATGTTTGTGAAATATCACCAATTACATACATACACACACACACACACACACACACACACACACACACACACACACACACACACACACACACACACACACATACATACTTTTTTTAAAAACCGGTTTTTTAGTTTCCTGGGGTCTCAAAACGTGTTTATATGCCAAAAAATCAAAAATCGAAATTTGACCTATCACAATAGTTCCTCTTTGAGGAACCAAAAATGATAAAAAATATCTACAAATACTTGCAAATTCAAAAATTTTTTTACAAAAATAATTTTTTTACATTTTTTTTTTTTTTTTTAAATTTTTTTTCTGCATTTTTCCTACCCAAAACTTATTGCTAACATCATTTTAAGTGTTTTTTAGCAATTTCAAGCAATAATTTTAGCGATTTGGTGGGGGGGGGGGGGACGAAAAAGATCCCTACGTCCAAAAAGCAAAATATTCTCGTGTTTTTTTTTTATTTTTTAATGCAAAAAATTTGGAGATAAAAATTTTCAAAAAAGTAGGGATCTGATTTCCAAAATTGAGTAAAAATTGTATTTCTAAAACTAGCACTTCAGAAGTACTACTTCCATAGAAAATAATTGGATACAATGTCTGCAAAGAAAAAAAAACAAGGAAAAAAACATTCCTCTATACGAGGAACCAAAAATGAATAAATTAACACGAAACGCATTTTAGTATATTTGCGTAAAAATAACTAATTTTTTAATTTTATATTTTTTCATTCAGAGATTTAATTTCTACAATTGGTCGTAAAACCGTCAAAATTTAGATTTGTATACGTGATTTGAAAAAAAATCTGATTACATTATAAAACAACAAACAGGCATTTACAAAATTGATTCATTTTAATATTTTGGAAATTATAATCAATAGTATATTACGAGCCCGTGTCCAGAAAAGTAGAGAATGGCCCAAATTGCACGTAAATTGATTGTAAACTGCGATTTATGTCATTCTTTATTCATGGGTAAAGATTGTATACGACTTTTTTTCATCAATAGCGAGACACAAAAAAATTTTATACGACCCTTGTCCATAAATAAAGAATGCCCCAAATCGCAGTTTACCATCCTCGGCTTTGCCTCGGAAGGTAGTTTACGTGCGATTTGGGCCATTTCTGGACTCGAGCCGTAAATACACTATTTTTATTCAGGACGCTCTATACGCCACTGGATGACGTCGTGAGGCATATTTTGAAACTGAGATATTTTAACCATTTATTTATAATTTTTTAGTGAAAAAGTCTACACTTTTTGGTATTTAAAAATTCAACCAAAAATTGTCAAATTCAACCAATTGGTTGAATATTCATCCCAAGCAGTTCTACCGTGTAAATTATTTCTTTACAGACTACCTTTACTTCTAAATTCGATTCCTTTTCTCAAAAGAATATTTTACTGTCAGCAAGCCCGTCCTGGCCCTAGGGCATCAATTAATGTACTTCAAGAGATACTTTTCACTCCAGTAATTTCCATTTTGATAGTAAATATTCTTTTATTCGATTTTAAAAGGGAATCTAATCTCATGGGGTTTCAGACCTGTGAGGTTTAGTTTTAGACAGAGGATCATCTTTTGTTACGCGGTTAACTAAACTAATATAAAGAATAATCTGTGTTTGGGCCACATTCTTCTAATGTGTGCGCTACGTGAAGGGGCGCCCGCCCTTCCCGATTTGGAGGCCAGAGACGGTGGTCCCGGAAATGCTACGGATTCCCGAAAACTGGAACAAAGTAGCAGAGTACGTGAGGGCCACCTTGTTGAAGAAGAAAGAGGAGGGCTTTCTATCGTAGAGAGCTCTTCCTGTCCCTAGGCAGGGGGGAAGGCAGCGGCCAGCTGCCTAGGCTGCGCGTCCCAAACTGAAGTTATACCTGAAAAGGGAGTTCCGGTTTGGGACAAACAAGCGCGGGGGGTTTAAAGTGTGTTTATCCAGTAAGAATCTGGGGCGTAGCCGGCGACCGCGTTCGCCGGTGGTCTCCCAGTTGTATACTTTGTACAACTGAGCGGTCATGGAAATTTGCGGGCCTTTAAGGCCCGCAAACACTCCATGGCTGATGTAAGATTCACATATTTCCCTTGAAAAAAAAAAATCTGTGTTTGGGCACTAATGTGATTTCACAAGGTAGTGTAGTAAGTAGTCAGTAAACATAAACAAGTTCTGTGTAAGTTATTTATGTATACAAGCCAATCCGTTATAACTTTTTAATTTTAATGTTAAATATTTATACAAAAAAATATGAATCTTTTTTCATAATAATATAAGGAATTCAGATTTTAAGAATTAATTTATGCAAGATCTAAATATCATTTTTCACACAAAAGTATTCAATTACCAGCATTTGTATATTCTTGACCCCTTCAAAAATATTTTCTTTTGTTTTTCTTTTTTCACTGGCTTCATTATTGTATATAATTCTCTTGCCGAATCGGCTCCGCTTTATTCGCAATCTAATTGGTTAACTTAATAAGTGCAGAATTACGAATTTTTTAAAAGAATAAAAGTTGAAATTCGTTCAATTATTGATATAATGATATAACCCTTCTTCAAAAAAAGTCTATATTTGAAAATATAATCAAACTCTACATAATTTTTATAATTTGTATTAATGGTAACATTTTTAATTGACTATTTAATTATGAATTAATAAATATTTAATGAAAAAATTACATACGACACAAAGTATGCGAGCATAAAATTTTTGAATTGGTTCATATTTTGGAAACATACTCACCCAGGCATCAGAAATAATATTATCATGACATCAAAATTTTTAGCAAAATATACGTCGAACAATTGAAATGCTTGCAAATAAATCTTTTTTTGGAACTCAAAATACGCAAATCAAACAAATATGTTAACAAAAAAATCTCGTTGAAACAAATATAATTTTACTATTTTATAGAAATGTTATTTAATATTTTTTTTTTTAATTTTAAAAAATTTAATAAGTAATGAGAAAGTTTCTAGATCCACCAGAACGGGCAAGTGTTATAGCTTTTGATATAATACAAATTTAATCTGCATAAGAATTTTAAAAGTTTTAAGACAATATTTTAAAATTCAAAGTATGTAATATTTATGAATTCACCTAATAGAAATAAATTATTCAAATGTTTTTTAAACATTTTATCTTAAAAAAATTTATTTTTTATTTCTAATCGGTGAGAGAATCGAATAAATTGGTTAGTATAGAATAGATAAACTAATAGACAATAACAGAATCTGCTTTAATTAGGAATAATTTTTGCCATCGTAGTATCAAGTTTTTTAAAAATTTTTTATTAATTTCAGTAAATGTTGAAAAAAAACAGGGTTTTTTAAAATAAGGCCTTTTCTACAACAACAGATAATTATTATTATCACATTATCTTTTATGATAATCATGTCTGCTAGAAATTTTTTATTGTAACTGGCGTAATTAAATAATTTGAAAATTTTATGAAAATGTTTTGAAAATTTTATTTATTATTATTAGATAAATAATAATAAAGACGATGCCTAAACGGTTTAAAAAACTATTTTATTTTCAAACAAAGCTGCATTGAATACCATAATTATTTTTTTATTTAATTTTTCACAAAAGCTTATCTTTTTTTAAAATTATTATATAAAACGCGCAATTTTAAGCAAATTGATTATTTTTGTTTATTCCTTAATTAATTATTTTTTCTTAAAATTATAAAAAATTAATTTTGATAAATTTTTATAAATATATAAAAAAAATTAAAATTTTAAAAAATATTTACAAAGAGATTCTATCTGCCGATATTATTTTAATACTTCAAATTTTTACACTTTATTTAAAGTAAAAAAATTTCAAGGTTTGCTCAAAAAGTATTTGATAATTTAATTACATAATATCTAAAAATTATTATTATGTGATAACAAAAAAATTTCCAATATTACATCTGATTTTTATAATAGATAATCTTAAAATTTATTGTTTTTTATTAATTTTAAAAATTTTATCTGTAGGAGTCATTCAAGGAGATCTTCAGTCGAAATTGTTGAATTTTTGTTATATTAAAAATTAATAAAAAAAGTAACAATTTTTTTTGAATAAAATAAATTTATTTAAATTTTATGAAAGTGGCTGACATATAATGTTTCAAGAATGACAGTGATAAATATTAAATTTTTGAACACTTTTTATACAGCATAAATTTTGATTTTTTGATCAATGAAACATGAATCTGACTTTTTTTTTTATCAGTGGATAGAATGCCCTATTAGGAAGTACATATCAATTTGACAATCTCTGCCAAATAGTCACAAAAGTTGCGTATTTTCTTGCTGCTAACGAAAAAAAAAAAAAAAATTCAATCAGAGGCCGTAAAAATTTTTTTATATTGTAATTCATTCGCCAGAGTAAAAAATTTTTTTGAAACTTAAAGCATGTGTAACATATTTCAGATGCAATCTATTCTTTAAAGCATTATATGCCTGAGATAATTAATTAATAATCTCACTGCGATAGTCATTAATAAACTAAAGATTATATACCTGCGTGCTCAAAAGTACTTGGATATGCTCCAATATCTCAATCCCCAATAGCGTCATGCCAGTCGAACACTATAATACTGTGCTTAAAAGTAGTAGTAGTAGTAATAGTTTATTGTCTTGCTTAACATATTAATACATTGTTTTACATATGCTTAAAAGTATAAATTGGTTTTATTGCAACGAGTGCATAGCCCTATAATATAGTTTCTTATAGCTCTATATTAGATATCCAATAACATTAAGCCTTGCTGCTCTGGGCTTAATTCATTGAAAAAAGCGGATAAAGGGTCGGATTAAAAATATTTTTTTGAAATAACTATCTTATCAATAATTTACTTTGATTTTGTGTAGTTTCGATTAACTCATTAACGCCGACGCGGAGAGTTTTGGAAATGGTAAAAAAGCAACAACTTCGATTGGTATTGCCCGTTTTAATCTTTTTAGCCCAGTTTTTTGAGCACATACAAGAGCTATAGGTCAAAACCAATGATGGGTTTTAATGAAAAGTTTTTTAAACATGTACCTGCAACGGAAATTGTTATTTTTTACCATTTCCAAAACTCTCCGCGTCGGCGTTAATGAGTTAATCAATTTCATTTGCAAACTTTAATTTTTAATTGGGTAGTTTTAGCTATTTTAAGGGTGAATTATTGATTAACTATGAAAAAGAAGTCGAAATTCATGATTAGCGACTCAAAAAACCTATACGGGCATGCTAACTATAAATATCGATTTAGGGACTTGGAATAATTCAGGTTCGGGGACTTAGAGTAATATCGATTAAGGGACTTAGAATATTTCAAGTTCAGGGAATCAAAATAGTTTGGGTTTAGAATCTTAACAACTAGTAAGGTGATAATTAGAAATTACAACAATAGAAAATTGTATTGTAATGTTGAGTAACATTTGTATTATATCTAGTCCTCATTTGGAAGTAAACATGTTCCATGCATTTAGGTTGTGTTTAAACCGGTTATAAGTTTTTTTTGTATAACTACAACCTTTCCATCCCTGTTAATCGCAAGTTTTTTATCAACGATTCTCCAATCGCAACAGTTAATAAGCAATGGTCCATTTTAGGCCCGAATTGACCAATTTTTAAATTGCTGCTAAAATTGTAATGCTGTATTGCTCTTTTTATTTTTTTCATAAAATTGTTAATTTTTACAAATAAATGAAATTGACATTTGACTATAAACATTATTTTTATTTTTAATGTAAAAAATGACTAACTATAAAAGTCATGGCTACAAGTGCCCTTTTTATTTCAAATTATTGTTTTTTACAACTAAATGAAAAGATGCAAAAGGTCAATTGTTAATTATAAATATTTTTTTTCCACATTTTTTTTACTATTCCGTGTTTTCATGAGTCAAAGAATAATTTTCATTTTTTACAATAAACTAGACCCAACTGCGCTTCGCGCAGAGAACGACTTATTTAAATTATGTATTGATTCTTCTATAACAATTCTTCTTTAACGAATTGAATTGTATCATTCATTAAAGATGAAAAACCTCTAAGTAAGAAGACCTTATTGATTTGGTAAACCGCAACAAAAAAGTATTTTATATGCGAGAAAAAAATAAAATAATAGTCTCCTGGTTGGTATATAAGAATCTAAAGTCAGATTTTTTATTTAGCCTTTAAGGAAGTCATTACAGCGCAGCGACAGGGACAATAATAAAAATTCAGAGTTTTCACAAAACGTTTTTTTTATCATTCTGGCCAACTGACCTGGATTACTAACTTACCAAAAGACTAAATCAAAAATCTGACTTCATATTCTTAAAAAAAGCAACTCTTTTTACTTAGTGGACCATTATTTTATTTTAAATTTTTCGCGTAGTAAATACTTTTTATTTAACATCGTGCGTAAAGTTGAACTTTAGTTACAAATGGGTAAATTTGACCGCTTTTTTTAAATAAAACTATTTTTGAAATTCGTTATATAAATGTATATTTCATCGAATACTCAGTGCTACGCACCTCGGGCCTGTGAACCTTCGCATTCGGTGTAATACAACTTTATATCACTTGTTTCGAAAAACACTATTCTTGTGGTTTACCAAATCAATACACGTATAAATAAAGCTTTCGGACTTAAGATAGTAAAATAATAATCTGTAGTATTTTATTTAATTTGATATGTATTATAAACATATCAAAATTTAAATATAAAGAAAGAATAACATAATTAAATTAAAGAATTATTAGCTATACTGAAAAAAGTCAGGTTAACTGAGAAAGTTCTTAAATTGAACTTTTTTGGCCATCAATTCTCTGCCCTCAGTTTCAAGCTTCGCCAAATACCCCTCCCCATAGACATCTTCTACGTTAATAAAATTTTTCCTCTTTTATCAAATATATTTTTTTAATTTCATTATTTATTAAAAATATTGTTATTTTTTTTAATTATAATTTAATTATTAATTTCATGAATTTTTTTTACTCTTACTCTTGTAAAAATTTTGTTATTATTTGCGAACATAAAAAATTTACCCACAATAAGGTAAGTTTTTCCTTATAATTTAAGAGAATTCGGTTTATTTTTCATTAATGGAACAGTTAAAGTTATAATTAAAAGCTCCAAAAACCTATATAATGCGCTAAATCTCGTTATAGTTTGTGAATATTTTGCATTTCTTAATGAGGGGGTGAAATAATCTAATATGAAATAATCTAATGAAATAATATAATGAAATAATCTATGAAATAATCTAATCTCTATCCCTATTTATTTTAACATGTATTAACGTGTCTTGTGAATCTCAAACCCACCTACTCTTTTTCTTTTAATTGCATTACCCAAATTATTTATTCTAATAATAATTCCATTACCCAAAACGTCTCATATTTATACAGATCGTAACTTTTTTAATCTTTAATAAGGGTAACATTGTCTATGTATATAAACTTTATTAGGTCACATTCAAGGATCTAAAAAGGACAATTTTAAAAATATAGTCCATTTTTAGCCCCGCTTTTATAACCGATAACGGGTCCAGACCCAAAAAAATTATTGGATGTTGTGTGTATACATGAAACCCTTATAATATCGAGGGAAAATTATACAGCAGTCTTGAGATGACTCAAACTCTTCTAGAACGAAATAAAAATTAAAATATAAGGTATTAAAACCATTTTATTCTGATTTACGGTAACAGTAATATTTTATCTGGTAGGAATAGATTTTCCAAGTAAATTATTATTATTTTGATAATATTTCTCATATGTTTTTTGTAATCCAAACATTTTTGAAAATAAAAAGTGCCACTGTTGAAGAATCTAAGTCATTCCTAGGACGCTGTATAATTTTCTTAGCATTTTATGGGTTTTAATGTTAATAATTCATGTATACACCCTGTATCCAATTGCTTTTTTGGATCTAAACTCGTTATATAATCCATCTAGTTATTGTAGTACATTTTATTTCAAGTAAGTACCAAAATATATTTACCGAAAGAAATATCACAAAAATGAATAACTTTTAACAACTTTTTTCTCGGCAAATCGTTTTGTCTTATTCTCTAGATTTTACCCTTATAAAAAATCATTATTTCTTCAAATTTTATCTTCCTAGATCCCATTCTAGACTTTTGGCAGCTATTTCCATTTTTGGCCAGTTTAGATTAATAATGTTCTCTTTTTTTCCCCGCAAAAACGTATGTATTTTTTCGTAGACATAAATATTTTATTTTTTCATGTTATATCGGGTTCATAAATTAATCCTATGAGGTAAAATTTCATATGCCGAGTATTATAAATTTTTCTTACTACTTCCTAAACTATCTTTACTGCATCGTGGACGAATTTTTACCTATATTGAATAATTAATTGATCAGGCATAACAAATTTTATATGCCGATAAAAAATTTCATTTTTTAATCTTTTGATTTACATTAGATAATTCATTTCTTTAATACTAAAATTAAGTATTTTCTAACCAATCCAAGATAAATTAAACATATGAGCCCATGTATTGACATGTAAATTTTATAAGGAACTAAAATTTTGAAACCCAAATGTAGATTCAATTAACCTTTATTAAAAATTATGCAGATTCGTCGAAAGTATTCTCAATCCCAAATTCTAAATTATTTTCTATCCGTAGCCCTGGATTATTCGAAAACCATAAAACGAAATTATTTTAATTCCTAAATTAAAATAAGAAATAATAAATTAAAATTTCTAAATCAAGTCCTTTAATTCGAATTATTTTAAGTTTCTATATTAAAATCATTTTAAGTCCCAAAACTAAAATTATTCTAAGTCTCCAAATCAAAGTTTAGAAAGTCCCATTTCACATCCCGGACACTCTTAATTCTTGGAGCTACTGAGTTACCCCCCCCCCCCCCTATAAACATGTTCCATGTTAATATTCAAGCAATATTCAAGCCTAATTTTTTCTTGCATTTTTTGGATAATAAGTTTTTTCACGATTCTGTAAATTTTTACTAAGTTGTACAACAAAATAAAAATCTGACTTTGGATTAACAACCGCGTAAATTTGAAATTTTTCAAAAAATTATTTGTTAATTTCTTTTTTATAAGTTAAACAGACTAAAGAATTCCTATATATGTTTCTTATTTATTTATTGGAATATAATTTTTTTTTTAAAGACGAAAAAATTATTTTTTCTGGACAATGACCAGAAAGCACGAATTTCTTGGTCACTGCGAAGACGTGTTTTTCGCCTCTGCCGCAGAAAAATTATATACGACCCTTGGCCATAAAAAAAGAATGGCTCAAATCGCACGTAAATTACCTTCCGAGGCGAAGCCGAGGGTGGTAAACTGCGATTTGGGACTTTATTTTTCTAGCCATGGGTCGTAATATACTATTATTTACTATTATAATTATTATTATTATTATCATAATCATCAAGTTCAACTTCTCTTATGCATTTAAAAAAATATTTAAAAATTTAAAAACATAATTTACGCAACAAAGATTTGAGGTTTGAAATATATGCAAAAAAAATGATACATTAACCAATAATTTAAATTTTAAAATAATCCATGCTTTCTGTTAATTTTTTAAATGAATTAAATAAATATATAATTTTTAATTATCAATAACCATTTATAAGTTAAATAATTAGCTACTGGTTTATTATATAACTTGTAAGGTACCTAAAATAAAATAACCTAACTTTTTGAGTTGTGTTAATGTTATTGTTTTTAAAGTTTACATGTATGTTATGTATGTATTGTTTACATTATTTCGAGAACCAATCAGAATGACTCTTTTAGCGATAACAATGTACATAGTTACCGTATCGATGACTAACTCATTTTTAGGAAAGGATTCGAGAACCAATCAGAATGACTCTTTTAGCGATAACAATGTACATAGTTACCGTATCGATGACTAACTCATTTTTAGGAAAGGATATTCATCGTTTAATTTGTGTTGTTGAAGTTCATGGTCAAAGCAACGATGATACTTACCTACTGTCATTAGGACACGTATAATATTTTAAAATAAAAATCGTATTAGTTACTAGTTTTCTTCAGATGTGCTTGGAAGTTTTTCAGTGATTTATTAAATACTGGCAAATGCTTGTATTGTGTGAATATACATGGTGCAAAAGAAAAGTTTAATTTTTCAATATTTAAATATTTGTAAAATTTTCTTCTACAACAGGCAAGTATCATGTGAAAATTTTTACTTCTTATTTATCCAATTTTTCAATCTCCATAAAGGACAATTTTTTATCACTAATTTATTCACCGTATTAACAATTTTAAGCCTAAATAAACCAATTTTCAAATTGCTGCAAAAATTAAAACTTTTAAATTGTTTCTTTTTCACGGGTCATTTCTAAGACTTCTCAGGGAAGTTAGTGATCGAAAATATATTTTTTTTAATATTTTAAATTAGAAATCTTACTTAAAGTAATTATACAAGAAACGAGGTAAAATCTTGAAGCAGTAATTTGGCCCTACACTCAAAAAAAAAATTCAACCTAGCGCCGAAAATTTTTTCGACGCAGGGTTGAAAAAATTCTTATCTACGTAATGTTGAAGTAGCTCATAACGTGAGGCTCGTACAATAACTACGCCGCGTCGTATTTTCAGTTTCCACCTATACATGGCGCGTTTTTAACGCAGCGTGTAAACTATTCCGGCTGGACGTCGTCGACTCTTTCGACGAGGCGTCGCAAGGCACGACTTCGACGCCGCTCGTTTCTACCGGCAACGTGTTGTATACTATAGTTCTACGCAGTCAGTGAATAAAATTACTGTAAATAAAAAATTACAATTGCACGTGTTGCTCTTGTTGCTATGTTTTTTGTTGCTGCATAAACTATTTTTTATATTAAAAAAAAAAAAATACATAGCAAAATTTTGTGTTTTTTACAACAAAAAAAAATTCCCAAAAAAATCCATTATTTTAGTCTCCCAAATTTTATTCCGACCTTACACTCAAAACCTTATTGTGTCAATTAGCATCAGAATTTAAACATAAAAATTAAATCATTATTTATTTAATCCGTAGTATAAATTAATTAAATAATAAAATTTAATCATTACTCCAGGCAACATACCGTTGGGGGGGAGGTTTATAGGTTTTTTGGGTCGCTGAAAAAGAAAATTGGGGTCCTTTCGTAAAGAAATTGGGGCTTCACCCTTAAATTTCCTAAAACTACCCCCAGAAAGGGGTTTTTTTTTACATATTCGCACTTTCAGCGCTCAGATTTGCACCATATGGACTTTTTGGGTTGCTAATAAAGAATTTTGACTTCTTTTTCATAAATAATTCCAATTTAACCGCTAAATTGGCTAATTCTACCCCCCAAAAGGGGGTGTTTTTGCTATTTTCGCACTTTGAGCATCCAGGATATGCCCATAATATATAGGCTTTTTGAGTCGCTAATCAAGAATTTCGACTCCTTTTTCATAAATATTCAATATTTCACCCTTAAAATAGCTCAAACTACCCCCAAAAGGGGCGTTTTTAATATTTTCGCACTTTGAGCATCCAGGACATGACTGTATAGGTTTTTTGGATAAATAACAAGAATTTCGACTCTTTTTTCATAAATATTCAATATTTCACCCTTAAAATAGCTTAAACTACCCCAACAGGGGTGTTTTTAATATTTTCGCACTTTGAGCATCCAGGACATGTCTGTATAGGTTTTTTTGATAAATAACAAGAATTTCGACTCTTTTTTCATAAATACTCAATATTTCACCCATAAAATAGCTAAAACTACCCCGATAAGGGATGTTTTAAATATTTTCGCACTTTCAACATCCAGGATATGCCCGAATAGGTTTTTTGGGTCGCTAATCAAGAATTTCGACTTTTTCATAAATATTCAATATTTCACCCTTAAAATAGCCAAGACTACCCATAAAAGGTGCGTTTTTGATATTTTCGCACTTTAAGCATCCCGGATATGTCCGTATAGGTTTTTTGGGTCACAAATCAAGAATTTCGACTCCTTTTTCCTCATGCCTTACACTAGCGTAACCTAAGGAAGTAGGCAATATAAAAAAACGACACGTCAAGCCTTACACTAGTGTAACCTAAGGAAGTAGGCTAAAATAAAAAAACGACACGTCAAGCCTTACACTAACATAACTTAAGGAAGTAGGCTATATTAAAAAAACAACACGTCAAGCCTTACACTAACATAACGTAAGAAAGCGGTCTATAATAAAAAAACGACACGTCAAGCCTTACACTTGTGTAACCTAAGGAAGTAGGCAAGGGATCTGTTCAACACAAAATTATTCGACACATCAATAATTGTACACAAAAAAGTTTTGCAGAATCGTTCTACACCGAAAATCTTTGTGCCGAAAAGATCAACACAAATTTTTTCTAATAAAAATATTCAACACACTGTGTTAAGTGATATTTATTTATGCCAGTATACGAAAGAAATAAGTTATTTAATATTTAAAATGGTGTGTTGAATACTTTGATTAAAAAAAATTTGTGTTGATTTTTTCGGCACAACGATTTTCGGTGTAGAACGATTTCGCAAAACTTTTTTGTGTAGAATCATTGATGTGTCGAATAATTTTGTGTTGATCAGATCCCTTGCCAGGAAGTAGGCTAGAATAAAAAAACGACATGTCAAGCCATACACTAGCGTAACCTAAGGAAGTAGACTATAATAAAAAACGACACGTCAAGCCTTACACTAGCATGACCTACGGAAATAGGCTATAATAAAATAATGACACGTCAAGCCTTACACTAACATAACCTAAGAAAGCGGTCTATAATAAAAAAACGACACGTCAAGTCTTACACTAGTGTAACCTAAGGAAGTAGGCTACAATAAAAAAACGATACGTCAAGCCTTACACTAGCGTAACCTAATAAAGCTGTAAATAATAAAAAAAGGACACGTCAAGCCTTACACTAACATAACTTAAGGAATTAGGCTATATTAAAAAAACGACACATCAAGCCTTACACTAACATAACCTAAGGAAGTGGCCTATAATAAGAAAACGACACGTCAAGCCTTACACTAATATAACCTAAGATAGCGGTTTATAATAAAAAAATGACATTTCAAGCCATACACTAGCGTAACCTTAGGAAGTAGACTATAATAAATAACGACACATCAAGCCTTACACTAGCGTAACCTAGGCTATATTAAAAAAACGACATGTCAAGTCTTACACTAACATAACCTAAGGAAGTGGCCTATAATAAGAAAACGACACGTCATGCCTTACACTAGCGTAACCTAAGGTTGTAACCTAACCTGTATAAAAAAACAACACGTCAAGCCTTACACTAGTGTAACCTACGCGATACCAAAAAAACGACTCATCAAGCCTTACACTAGCGTAACCTAAAAAAGTAGTCTATAATAATTAAACGACACGTCAAGCCTTACACTAGCGTAAGCTAAGGAAGCGGTCATTAATAAAAAACGACACGTCAAGCCTTACACTAGTGTAACCTAGGTGATACCAAAAAAACGACACGTCAAGCCTTACACTAGCGTAACCTAAGGAAGTAGGCTATAATAAAAAACGACACGTCAAGCCTTACACTAGCGTAACCTAGGCTATATTAAAAAAACGACATGTCAAGCCTTACACTAACATAACCTAAGAAAGCGGTCTATAATAAAAAAACGACACGTCAAGCCTTACACTAGCGTAACCTCAAGAAGTAGGCTATAATAAAAAAAACGACACGTCAAGCCTTACACTAGGGTAACCTAAGGAAGTAGGCTGTATTAGGAAACGACACGTCAAGCCTTACACTTGTGTAACCTAGGCGATACCAAAAAAACTACACGTCAAGCCATATACTATCGTAACCTAAGGAAGTAGGCTGTACTAAAAAAACGACACGTCAAGCCTTACACTAGCGTAACCTAAGGAAGTAGGCTATAATAAAAAAACGACACGTCAAGCCTTACACTAGGGTAACCTAGGCTATATTAAAGAAAACGATACGTCAAGCTTTACACTAAGATAACATAAGGTAGCGGTCTATAATAAAAAAACGCTACCAATTAATTGGAACTATGGTTCCTCATTAACAATAACAAAATGTTTATAATGGTCTACTTTACCTAGTAAAAACCATAATTCTAGATTCTAGATAAAACGATAATTCTAGATATTCGTTCTTTCATACATAGAAATTAAGTACTAAGTCCTAAAAAAAAAAAATAATTTTTTTTCTAATTTTTTTATATGAAAAATTTAAAAAAATATTTTTTAAAAAATTAAGTATATCAGATTGGAGATATCGAGTAAAAACGATAATTCTAGATATTAGTACTTTCACTACGTCCAAAAAGAAAAAAAAATTATGGTGTATTTTTAATTTTTTTATGTTAAAAAAAAAATTTTGAATAATTACGTATCAGATGGAGGAATCCTTTACGAACGACAATTCTAGATATTCGTATACTTTTATAGAAAGAAATTAATTACTGAATCATTAAAAAAAAAATGTGGTTTATTTTTAATTTTTTTATGTAACAAATATTGAGAAAAAAAATTTCGAAAAATTACGTATCAGATGGAGAAATTTTTTAAAAATGATAATTCTGGATATTAGTACTTTCATAGAAATAAACTAAGTACTACGTCCAAAAAGAAAAAAAATTATTGTGTTTTTTAATTTTTTTATACAAAAAAATAAAAAAAAAAAATTTCGAAAAATTATGCATCAGATGGAGAAATCCTTTAAAAACGATAATTTTAGATATTTGTACTTTCATAGAAATAAATTAGTTACTACGTCCTAAAAGAAAAAAAATTATTGTGTTTTTTTAATTTTTTTATACAAAAAATTTTAAAAATTTCGAAAATTTACGTATCAGATGGCGAAATCCTTTACAAATGATAATTCCAGATATTATTACTTTCACAGAAATAAATTGAGTATTACGTTCAAATAGAAAAAAAAATTATGGTGTTTTTTTAATTTTTTTATGTAAAAAATGATTAAAAAAAAAATTTCGAAAAATTACGTATCAGATGGAGAAATCCTTTAAAAACGATAATTCTAGATTCGTACTTTCGTAGAAACAAATTAAGTACTACGTCCTAAAAAAAAAAATTGGCATTTTTTATATTTTTTGGCGGCAAAAATTTGGAGAAAAAAATTTTCATGAAATTACGTATCCAATCCAAAAATTGACTATGAATTATATTTCTAAAACTAGTACTCTCATAGAAAACAATTAGGTACTACGTCCAAATAGAAAAAAATGTAATGTTTGTATTTTTTGGTAACAAAAATTTTAAGAAAAAAATTTTTTTTTAAATTAATTATAAGATTCAAGACATCGAGTAAAAAGCATATTTTCAAATATAAGTATTTTCATGGAAATGAATGAGGTATTACATCCAAATTAAAAAAAAAATGGACCTCCAGCTTTTTTAGTGAAAAAAATTTTGAAAAAAAAATTAGGTCTTAATATAATGTTGGTTGTGAAATATAACCGGTTACAGACGTTTTTTAAAAACCGATTTTTTAGCTTCCTGAGGTCTCAAAACGTGTTTATATGTCAAGAAATCAAAATTTTACCTAACACAAAGGTTCCTCTATGAGGAACCAAAACGACACGTCAAGCATTACACTAACATAAACTGATGAATTAGGTTATAATAATAAAACGAAACGTCAAGCCTTACAATAGCGTTACCTAAGGAAATAGTCTAGATTAAAAAAACGACACCGCAAGCCTTACACTAGCAGTATTTGGTCTAACATTATATCTTAGGGTTTTTGAGGCTGCTGCCTTCAAATATGAACTTCAAAAAAACATAAAATTTTATCGAGGAGTCGAAAATTGGGGTGAAAAGGGGTGAAAAGTCATTTATAAAAATTCTTTATTTTCTTTTTAAAAGTTTTTATTCTTACTGGAAAATCTATATCGGGGGTTCTCAAGATTGCTGATTTCAAATATGAACTCAAAAAAATGATGAAACTTCATCTAGGGGTGGAAAATAAGGGTAAAAGTGGTGAATAATCAATGTTCATAAAAGGCTTGTGGTTTAGTTTTTACTAATTTCGTAGCCAGCATATCCAAAAACTCCTAGATATTTTATCAATATTCTTATTCGTGTTACGCCAAAAATTGAACTCATATTTGGCTAATTTTTCAAAAATGGGCGAATTTTGAGGCCGCCATTTTGAATTTGTGCCGTTTTTTAAAATAGCCTACTTCCTTATGTTACGCTAGTGTAAGGCTTAACGTCTCGTTTTTTTATTATAGACCGCTTCCTTAGGTTACGCTAGTGTAAGGCTTGACGTGTCGTTTTTTTATTATAGATGGCTTCCTTAGGTTACGCAAGTGTAAGGCTTGACGTGTCGTTTTTTTGGTATCGCCTAGGTTACACTAGTATAAGGCTTGACGTGTCGTTTTTTTAATACAGCCTACTTCCTTAGGTTACGCTAGTGTAAGGCTTGACGTGTCGTTTTTTTTATTATAGACGGCTTTCTTAGGTTAAGCTACTGTAAGGCTTGACGTTTCGTTTTAATACAGCCTACTTCCTTAGGTTACGCTAGTGTAAGGCATGACGTGTCGTTTTTTTATTATAGATGGATTCCTTAGGTTACACTAGTGTAAGGCTTGACATGTCGTTTTTTTAATATAATTTAGGTTACGCTAGTGTAAGGCTTGACGTGTCGTTTTTTAATATAACCTAGGTTACGCTAGTGTAAGGCTTGACGTGTCGTTTTTTAAAACAGGCTACTTCCTTAGGTTACGCTAGTGTAAGGCTTGACGTGTCGTTTTTTAAAACAGGCTACTTCCTTAGGTTACGCTAGTGTAAGGCTTAACGCGTCGTTTTTTTGGTATCGCCTAGGTTACACTAGTGTAAGGCTTGACGTGTCGTTTTTTTATTATAGATGGATTCCTTAGGTTACACTAGTGTAAGGCTTGACATGTCGTTTTTTTAATATAACCTAGGTTACGCTAGTGTAAGGCTTGACGTGTCGTTTTTTAATATAGCCTACTTCCTTAGGTTACGCTAGTGTAAGGCTTGACGTGTTGTTTTTTAATACAGCCTACTTCCTTAGGTTACCCTAGTGTAAGGCTTGACGTGTTGTTTTTTTATACAGCCTACTCCTTTAGGTTAAGCTAGTGTAAGGCTTGACTTGTCGTTTTTGGGTATCGCCTAGGTTACACTAGTTTGACGTGTCTTTTTTTTAATACAGCCTACTTCTTTAGGTTACGTTTGTGTAAGGCTTGACGTGTCGTTTTTTTATTATAGACGGTTTCCTTAGGTTAAGCTAGTGTAAGGCTTGACGTGTCGTTTTTTTAGTATCGCCTAGGTAACACTAGTGTAAGGCTTGACGTTTCGTTTTAATACAGCCTACTTTCTTAGGTTACGCTAGTGTAAGGCTTGACGTGTCGTTTTTTTATTATAGACCGCTTCCTTAAGTTACGCTAGTGTAAGGCTTGACGTGTCGTTTTTTTATTATAGACGGCTTCCTTAGGTTACGCTAGTGTAAGGCATGACGTGTCGTTTTTTTGGTATCGCCTAGGTTACACTAGTGTAAGGCTTGACGTGTCGTTTTTTTATTATAGACGGATTCCTTAGGTTACGCTAGTGTAAGGCATGACGTGTCGTTTTTTTGGTATCGCCTAGGTTACACTAGTGTAAGGCTTGACGTGTCGTTTTTTTATTATAGACGGATTCCTTAGGTTACGCTAGTGTAAGGCATGACGTTTCGTTTTTTTGGTATCGCCTAGGTTACACTAGTGTAAGGCTTGACGTGTCGTTTTTTAATACAGCCTACTTCCTTAGGTTACACTAGTGTATGGCTTGACGTGTCATTTTTTTCCGTGCCTGGTGTAATAATTAAATTTTATTATTTAACTAATTTAATATATAACGTATTGAATATATCAATTTACACACTACTTTTGATTAAACCTTCACTTTAATGTTGATTAGTTGTTAATTTTTATGCTTTACACATTACATTTGTGTAACTTATTAAGTCCCGACTTTGTTTAAATATTTGAATTTAATTAGAATAGCGATTAAATTCTTATTTAAATTGACCCTTTATATGGTTTTGAGTGATAATTTTTTTTGGCTAAATTTTTTTTATGTACTTATATAAAGGTTATTATACTTCAGCCCCACAAATAACTTTTTTGGCCATTAAATGATCCTGGGAGGCTGTTTATACAACAAAACCTTCAATTTTTATAAATTTTTATAATCGAGGAAAAGGGCCAATTTTCATATCGCAAAATAATTATGGTTTTTGGATCTGAGGCAAATTTGGGTAGGGTTTTTTTAAAGTCATATATATGAAGCTCAAAACCCTAGATTATTACCCCTTAATATCAATTAGGGTAGGAGATATGAATTTTCGATCGAAAATTTAAAAAATGCCTGTTTATGGTTGTTGCAAAATTTTTTGCGCAAAACTGAGTGGACATTTTAGCCAAAAAACTTTTTTTTCGTGATTATGAAATGTTTGTCTAAAACATTTTTAAAAAAATTTTATCAAAAAATTATTTTTTAAGGAGTTAAAAAATGTAAAACGATTGGGACGATATCGACCTACGGGACACAGCACAGTGGACACACGGAGGGTTAATTGTTTAACAATTTTTGAAAATGAAAAATCAATATTGCAATTTTAGGATCATAAAAAAAATTCTGAATAAAGCAAATTTTTGAACATTCATTCATTTATTTTGCAAATCTATTTACTCTCGTTGAAAATTGTATGTAACACTGCGTGGTTTTTTTTCATTTTCAATAAATAAAATAAAATTATATCGCATCTATATATTATTTATAAATAAAAATAATAATCTTATATAATTATATATATCATTAAATATATATATATATACATATATAGCTTTCTAAATTAATTTTTTTATTTAAATTAAATAATTATTAAAATTTATTATCTACGAGTTTAATAATTCAAAAAGATTAATAGATTTTTAAATAACTCAAATCAATAATATGAGCGCTCGTAGAATGGAAACTCACGTGCAGTTAAAACGTGTATCGTGGCGGCGTCGATCAATTCTTTTCAAGCGCGACGTCGGAACATTAGTCGACGCCGGCTGTATACAATAGGATCCTACGCCACGTCGAAGTTGAATACTATACGCGTCGACGTATACTTCCTACCTCACGTATGAACAGGAGGATTTCGACGCTATGTTGAATTTTTTTTTTCAGTGTAGTAGCAGATACTTGAAGTAACTTGAATTTTGTTAAGAAAGGTGCCCAGTACCCGAGTAAACAACTTTCGATGGTTGGAAAAAGGGTTGGGGGCGGGGGGGGGGGGGGGGGTGGAACTTAGTGGGGGGGTGGTTGAAAAAAAAATAACCTAAACAATCGATAAATTACCATATTTTAAGATAAAAACATTGATTGCAATTTTTCATAAAAATGCACCCCTTCCGAGTTATAGCGCAATGAAAAGTGTGATTTTTGCCAAAAAAAATTTTTTTTTTTCAGTTTTTTTAATTTTATTTGAAATCTGATAGAATTACAAAAAAAATTATATATTACTAATTTGAAGTATTTTCGTTGACAAAGACAGCAGTATTTTTTTTTTGCTTTTTATATTAAAGGAGATATGACAAGGCAAAGATGGTTGTTTAACGAAAAATGAAGAAACCGGATCGTTCTGGCGTAAATATCTGGAAAAATATTACTTTTACAAAAAAAACGATAAATATCGTTTTGCAAAAAGACAAAATTGGGAAAATTTTGAGACCAACCAGAACCGTTTAAAATAAGCAGAAAAAAAGTTATGGACAAAATAATTTTTTTTTCAAAATTTTTCATGCCAATTTCTTAGCGCCATCTGGGCTAAAGTGCTTGAAAAAAAAATCCTTTGATGAAAAGTCAGAACACTTGTTCCTAAATATGTCCAGCCATTTTTGGCCCTATCGGGTCATTATTGTTTATGTTTTGGCCTGATAAAGTTGGGTAAAATCGTGTATTTTTTAAGGCATTTTCAGTTTTTGGCCAACAGCGTGAACATTTTTTATTTTGAACAGCCAAAATTTTTAGCATTTATTCGAAGTTACTTGTATTTCAATCTTTTGTCATAATGTTTCATCTGTAAGCAGTTTTGCCTATTTTATGTTTATGACGGTAAATGCTCTTTTTTTCGGGCGAAATTAAAAAAAAATGGCCGATCCAATTGAAATGTTGCATATCACATGAAATTTTGGCGATAACCTTAGCTTTAAAATGGTTCATTGTACATCTCGTTATCATTAGCCAAAAAAAAGTTATGGCCAAAAATCGTTTTTTTTTCAGCAATTACATAAAATTTTTATAGTTAATCCATTGATTCTCTCTATTTTTAAGTGTTATGAAAATTTTTCGTACAGTACCGTATGTTTATATGATAAGTCAATTAAACGCTGCTGTCAAATTTCAAATTTCGACTTTTGACAGCAGTCAAATAGCCGTTAAACCAAAAGTAAGTTAAAAAAAAGGTACGAAAATCAATGATTTGTGTATTTATTGTATGAATTTTAAATTTTATGGAAAATAAAAACGTAAACAATAATTACCCGATAGGGCCAAAAATGGACATATTTAGGAACAAGACTTTTCGTCAGAAAACCACAAGAAACTCATTCGACTCATGGAATTTCAGTATATTATTTTTCTAGACTAAAAAATCGCTATTTTTTATGCTTACATTGTAAGATTTAAAAACAAATTTTAATTACAACTTTTTTCAATTTTTTTTACATTTTGGGGTAGTTTTCACGACCAGGGTTGCAAATTCTTAATTTTCCGGTTCTAAATCGAAAAGTGGCAACAACAAAATTTAATAACGTTTTTTTCATTTCTTAAAATTTAGGGGTAGTTTTAACCCCCCCCCCCCTGGGGAGGGGTTGAATTAATTTCATAATAGTAAATATACGGTAAAATATTTTCAAAAAATTCCAAATACAAAAAAAATAATATGAGGTCATGTTTTTTGTATTTTTTCTTATTCTGGGGGTAGTTTTAACCCCCCCTATTATAAAACCTTATATCTCAATTTCCGGGCATAAGGGATCGTTCAATAATTACGTAACGCTTATTTTTTGGATTTTGAGTTACAGCGTCCCCTTATGTAACGCTAAAATAGCATTTTGCCTATTTTTACATAATGAGCAATAACGTTTTCGGTCTAACGCTCCCCCCCAGTTCAGCGTTACGCAATTATTGAACGGTCCCTAATAAAAAGAAAAAAATCTTTATTAATTTTTCTGAAAAAATGACATTTATTTGATAATTTTAGCTTAATTTCCAAAATATTGAAAACCAAACCCTAAAAAAGGGTAGTTTTTACTGTTTACAGGGTGTTTGAAATATTTCTGACATTAAAATCGTAATCAGTGACCCGAAAAACCCCCTGATACCTATTTTCACCAACATTCATTTAATATTGCCCGAGATATTAAATATTTATTTATTTTTGGCCAAAAAAAACAGTTTGGCCAATTTTTACCACGTTTTGGACCAACTCCAACCAACCAAACTTGTTTACTCGGATACTTTACACCTTACTTGACAAATTTCAAAAAATTTCAAGTTGATCTGACTAGGGCCAAATTACTGCTTCATTTTACAAAAAAATTTACATCCTTTCCTGTATTATAAGAGTTTTTTCCAAAATAGGATAATTTAAAATTATTCTATTTTGGAAATGGATAGTAAAAAACATAATTAAAATATTTTGGAAAACAGAAGGTCAGTGCGTAGTTTTTAGTTCCATGTAGTTTATTATTTTTATCAAAAATTTTTATTTGGTCAACAATTTGAAAATTGATTTGTTTTTTAAATTTTTGTAAAAAAATCTGCTCCAACGAGACGTGTTTTGGTAATATCCCAGTTATCTTTATAATTATAATTTTAGTCCTTTGGGTTTTTTAATGAAAAACTGTTAAAATTCTTTTCCGTGTATTTACTCTGAGGATAGTAAATTTAATATCAACATTTCATTCGAGATTTCATTATCCAATTATAAAATCATTCACAAACAATAAAGTAATTGATGTTTTTATCGAGTTTTTATTTAGCAGCTATTTAGGCTCTAGACAATTTATATTTTATAACAATGTAATCAGTTGATTAAAATAATTTTTCATTCAGGATAAATTTACTATCCTGACAGTAAATACCTGGACAAGAATGTTTTATTGTGAGTAGAGTCCCATTGTAAATAAAATATTTAAAATTAATTTTTTTTTCCTCAAAGAGGAACCATTGTGTTAGGTCAAAATTTAATTTTCTATTTTTTGGCATATAAGCACGTTTTGGGACCCCAGGAAGCTAAAAAACCGGTTTTTAAAAAAAGTCTGTATGTGTGTGTGTGTGTGTGTGTGCGCGCGCGTGTGTGTGTGTGTGTGTGTGTGTGTGTGTGTGTGTGTGTGTACGTATGTATGTAATCGGTGATATTTTACAAACATTATGGAATTAATAAAATTTATTAGAAGTTATTGATCTGAATTGGAGCATAACTTTATGATTTTATAAAAAATCAATTATGTTTTTTACCACATATTGATATGCGAACGTGGATCTACGTTTCTTTTACAAACATATCATTTGGCTAACAAAAAATTATATTTTAAATAAAATCTCAAAAAAATTTTTTGATAAAATAAAAAAATAAAAAAATAAAAAATAAAAGACTAATAAATAAACAAATTAATAATAATTTAAAACAATATTCTATTTCGACCTATTAAATATGGCTGGTCTCGTCAGCGTGTGTCCATATTTAATTTCCACGTATAGAATAGTTGTCTAACTTACTTGTTCAACAGTTGTTAAGGGAGGTTTCGTTTTGAAATGCCTAAATTTCAAGGAATCTTTGGTGATTTTAAAAAAAAAATCTACTGGATGTAATGACATAATTTTTTTTTTATTATTTTTGTACATCATTAAACATTAAATTTTTATGATTATTTTTTTTTTGGCCTTGAATAAGTACTTCAAAGATGGCGCCAAAGTGATGAAGTCAAAAAATTAAAAAAAAGTTGTCCGCACGATTACAAAAAAACTACTCGCTCGATTTGAATTTTCTTTTTTTTGTTTTGTTTAGTATTTATGTAAGATGGCATTTACCTACGGAGAAAGAAAAATCTTGAATAATAAAAAAGTTACACGTAAAAAACGAAACTAATCGAAAACAGACCTCATTTTTTGGCATTCTCCCCCCTAAAAAAATTTTTATTAATATTCCGATCAACTTCTCCGTAAGTAAATGCCATCTTAGATAAATATTAAAAAAAATAAAAAAAATAAAATTCAAATCGAGCGAGTAGTTTTTTTGTAATCGTGCGGACAACTTTTTTTTAACTTCGTCACTTGGGCGCCATCTTTGAAATACTTATTCAAGGCCAAAAAAAAAATAATCATAAAAATTTAATGTTTAATAATGTACAAAAATAATACAAAAAAAATTATTTCATTACATCCAGTAGATTTTTTTAAAAAAAATCCCAAAAGTTTCCTTGAAATCTAAGCATTTCAAAACGAAACCTCCCTTAAGGAGTTACGAGGGTAAATAGAAATGATGACAGAACTGAATGAAACAGGAAAATTATTAAAGCTAAACATTTTTAAAATTGAATTAAACTTGATTTTATATACCTTACCACATTAATTTTTTTTTAATTGAAAAATAAAAGTCGGCAGCTTAACATTGCTCTTATGGGAAGTCTTATTTGGAGCTTGTAAAAAGTATGATGGTGATGACACAGGGAGATGAAACTAATTAAATATGATAAATAAATTGTTAAAGATTATATTTCCAATTTATTTTATCTAGGTTACCACATTCAATCATTAATTATTCGGTAAAAACCAAGTTTTAGCAAGTACCATAACCTAAAATAATAATGATTTTTCATAATTTATAAAATTAAAATAATTTTTTTGCCATTTCTTTGTAATAATATTACATAATAAACACATTTTTTAATATTTTTTAGACTAATTTTATTTTAAACTGCAAATTATGAAAAAAAAAATAGCGTCGGTAATATGGATATTGACTCAAATTTTCTATTTACCCTCGTAAGTCCTTAAGAGACTGAACAAACATAGAGAAGGAGTACACATCCCCTTCCCTTATTCATGATTTCATACATCATGAAGACGCTATGCATTTCTTTCTAGAAGAAATGTCCGACATTTTAAAAAATGCTTCGACAACATAGCCTTAATAATATTTTAATGATTGGTTTTCGATCTACAATCAATTTTAGAAATTTTTATGAATTTATCGCTCACATGAATAATAAAATTTATTAGAAGTTATTGATCTGAATTGGAGCATAACTTTATGATTTTATAAAAAATCAATTATGTTTTTTACCACATATGGATATGCGAACGTGGATCTACGTTTCTTTTACAAACATATCATTTGGCTAACAAAAAATTATATTTTAAATAAAATCTCAAAAAAATTTTTTGATAAAATAAAAAAATAAAAAAATAAAAAATAAAAGACTAATAAATAAACAAATTAATAATAATTTAAAACAATATTCTATTTCGACCTATTAAATATGGCTGGTCTCGTCAGCGTGTGTCCATATTTTTTTTTCAAAAATTTTTTCACCAAAAAAGCTCAAGGTACTTTTTTTTTTTTTTTTATTTGGATGTAATACCTCATTTATTTCCATGAAAGTACTTATATTTGAAAGTATGGTTTTTACATGATATCTCGAATCGGATACTTAATTTTCTGAAAATTTTTTTTGTAAAATTTTTTTCACAAAAAAATACAAAAAATACAAATTTTTTTTTTCTTTTTGGACGTAGTACCTAATTTATTTCCATGGAAGTACTAGTTTTAAGAACTTTGTTTATTGTTATTTTTTGGATCTGATACTTAATTTTTTCAAAATTTTTTTTGTCAAAATTAAAAAAATAGAAAAATAAAAAAAAATGCAATATTTTTTTTTCTTTTGGGTGTAATACCTCATTTAATTCTATGAAAGTACTAATAAATGAAAATATTGTAAATAGTGATATTTCAAAACCATTATCGAATTAAGACCTAATTTTTTTTTCAAACATTTTTTTATCAAAAAATCTCAAACCCCCCCTTTTTTTTTTTAATTTGGATGTAATACCTCATTTATTTCCATGAAAGTACTTATATTTGAAAGTATAGTTTTCAAATGATATCTCGAATCGGATACTTAATTTTCTGAAAATTTTTTTTCTAAAATTTTTTTCACAAAAAAATACAAAAAATACCAGTTTTTTTTTTCTTTTTGGACTTAGTACCTAATTTATTTCCATGGAAGTACTAGTTTTAAGAACCTTGTTTAATGTAATTTTTTGGATCTGATACTTAATTTTTTCAAAATTTTTTTTGTCAAAATTAAAAAAAAAGAAAAATAAAAAAAACTGCAATATTTTTTTTTTTTTTTGGTGTAATACCTCATTTAATTCCATGAAAGTACTAATATCTGAAAATATTGTAACTAGTGATATTTCAAAACCATTATCGAATTAAGACCTAATTTTTTTTCCAACAATTTTTTAATCAAAAAATCTCACCCCCCCTTTTTTTTTTATTTTGGATGTAATACCTCATTTATTTCCATGAAAGTACTAAAGTATGGTTTTTACTTGATATCTCCAATCTGATACTTAATTTTTTGAAAATTTTTTTCCTAAAATTTTTTTCACAAAAAAATACATAAAACACCAAATTTATTTTTCGTTTTGGACATATCTAATTTATTTTAATGAGAGTACAAGTTTTAGAATTTTAGTTTATAGTAATTTTTTGTATCCGATCACAATTTTTTTTTTTATTTTGATATAAATTATAACACACAAGAAAGAGTGATGGAAATCTTGCCTCTTTTTGACTTCCTTGGATTATTTTGCCCGTTGCTATGTTTATTTATGTATGCAGCTTAATGAAATTATAAACAATAATAAACAGCCTAAAAATATTAAATGGTTATGTTTGCATTTTAAAATTAAGATTTAAAAGTTACATTGGCATTTTTTAAAGAATCAAACAATTTATAGAATTAAATAATTTATTATTTTGTGATTAATAGAAATAATATAAATAATGTTAAAATCTTGAAGCAATTAATGTGGTTATTTTTTTTATTACAAAATATTATTATTATTATTATTATTATTATCATTGTTGCGGAAGATTGGTCAAATGCAAGAAGTACACTGAGAAAATAAATTATAAGAAATTATTATAAATTCTGGTAAAAGCTCCTATCTTTTTATAATAATTGAGCGAATATTTGTAATTTTCGCATCGTTACCAACCATTTCTTTGACAAAACAAAAAAAATCATGTTACCCAATATTTTAATTATTAAGGGATAATTATATATTCTAATAAAATAAAATTTTATAAAAAAAAATAAAATTAGCTTTTTTTATATTTGTCTCTTTTTAATTATGCAAAAATGATTTAAAATCCATTAACGCCGGCGCGACCAATCCATGGACGCTAGAATTTTCACTTTAATAACAAAATGATCTTAATAATCTACTTTACTAGCTACTAAAAACGAAAAATGTATGTATAATTGCATGGTTGTAATCAATAATATTTGTTGTAAATTAAGATTACAGCCCATTGTTTGAGGAACCTCAGTGCCAGCTAGTTGGCAGGGGTTTTATTAACGTTTCAATTCTTCTTGTAGCATGTGATGAAAATAATTCGTACATTTTTTTATATACAAAATTAAACGCAGAAAAAATATTAAACATGAAAATTAGTAATGGGTTATAAAAAATTAGCAAGTTATCTTAAAACAAGAGCTCAGACCTCTAAAACGTAGATAAAAATAAATACCATTTTTGTTTTCACGTATTTATGATAAACAACGATCGAACAACGAAATCTAAACATTCGCATATGAACTCTCGGATGTAAGAACAGGTTATAAGGTTTTTATTGATTAAATATTTAAAAAAAAAAAATTCGCGAATTTCAATAATTTTTTTTTTGATATCGATACAAATATTTATTTTGGTCATGATAGCGATGTCAAAAATATAAAAAAAAATTTTCCCTTATTGTTATTAACAAATTAATAATTATTTTTCCAATTTTTAAATGCGCCGAATTTAAAAAAATTTCTCGCTCTACCTCAACTAATCTCAATCAGTTTTTATCTTTTTAAAAAAATTTTTTCGCTATAATTTTTTGCAAACATTATTTTAACACATAGGCGTAAAAAAATTAATTTAAAAGAGTTTTGCACTGAAAATCTTTTTGGTGTTTTGACCAATTGCGTTCAGTCATCATATCTAATAAATTTTTCAGAGCTCTCACAGCTTAATTTCGGGCTGTATAGCCCCAAAATCGTTGCCCCTCGCAACTATTTATTAGGGGTTTAGATAAGTAAAATAGGTTGGAGTCAAGAGGCACAAATATTAGTGTTACAAAATCCTGAGATTTTAAAGTATTAAAATTTATTTCTTAAATCTATTTTAAATTAAAATTCAATTAAACTCCTTGTTTTTTCAATTTATAAAATTTTTAATTATTTAAAAATTGTTTAATTTAATAAATTATAATATTATTAACCTATTTTGTGTAATTATTGGTTATAAGGTTAACTTTTATTTGAAATGGAAATTTTTCATGAAATACCAGTTGTTTTAATAGGTGCGTTAAATTATTTATTTCAAATAACACATATTTTTACTTAATTTAATAAATGTAACGTATTATTATTTCAATTTAAAGATTATGCTTATATTAATATTTTTTTCACATAAATTATTCTTTTCGTATAGACGAAGTCAGCTATTTTGAAAATAATGATTTGTTCCACGTGCTAGATAATAATCCTGTTGAAGGTTTTTATTAATAAATTATAAATATACAATAATTATTGATTTGTCAATCCTGACTGAATTGGTCTTAAATGAAGAACTTTTGAGGAGCGTTAACTTAAAGTAAAAACCTTATAACATAATTTAAAACATAAAAGATTATTCAAATAAATTTACTTATTTTTATTTTTTTTTTACAAAGAATAAGCATGCATCGATTTAAAGAACTTGTCGAAAAAGCTATCCAAATTTTTCCAATTGTAAAGAAAAAAGAATTATTTACTCCGGTTGAAATAGATAGTTTAAAAGGTCCATCAGGCATTTTCTACAGTACATATATGAAAAGATTAAAAAGCAAACAAGAGAAAGAGAACTTTAATAATTAATTTTATAGTCTAGGCGCCAGCCATACTAATCACGCCCAAAAATTAAGAAATTAAATTTCTTTTTCCGAGGATAAAAATAGATGGTACTTATGTTTTTTGACCCGCTGAACATGAATCCAGGGTCCGTTTTGCGAATTTCGTGGTCAATTTTTTGTTATTAACAAATTATTGCAAAATTGGCCAATAAGTTGTTAATTACAAAAAATTGACCGAGAAATTCGCAAAACGGACCCTGGATTCGTGTTTAGCGGGTCGAAAAACATAAATACCACCTGTTTTTATTCTCGGAAAAAGATATTTAATTTTTGGGCGTGATTAGTATAGCTGGCGCCTGTATTATTAGGCTCTAATTTACTTTTTTAAATTTAAAATCATCAGTAAATATAAATTTTAATATAAACATAAATTAATAAAACATTTAGTATCAAAATTTTAAATTGTGCAAATTTAATATGCAATTATATAATATAAAAAATAAATAATGATATAGTAAAATTTTTGTTGTTAAACTTTTTATTTAAGAATAAATTATGTAGGCTACAGATACTTTTTATTACTAAGATTAGGTTTATTACTTTGATTAATCATTGGATTTTTAACAAAACAGTCAAGTTTTCCTCGCTAATCCACCCAAGTCTTATGAAAATAAATTTTTCAGCTGAAACCATTCAGAAAGATATAAGGAAAAAAGCGCAGCAAAAAATTTTTTGTTATTCAAATGTGGTAAAAACACTCCCAACCCCCCCATTTACCCAAAAAGTTCAAAATAAAAATTTTGGCATTTTTGAAACTATATAGTAGGTTCTAAGCCTTCTAAATTCAAATCTAACATCGAAAATTAAGTTATAGGGGTGTAGCATATCCTTATTTAACCATTTTAACCCTTAAAATTTAATTTTTCTTAAAAAGAAAACAATTTTTTTTATTTTTGTGGGATATAGTAGGTATTTTGGGCTGCTAAAAATTTTCAGGATTATTTACATTTTAAAGCTCAGTTATTATAACCCCAATATTTTGTTATTGTGAGCAACCAAAAAAATAATAATTATGCGAACCTAAATTCAGGATGTAAAATTATTAATTTGGGGCTGAGGCCCCCAAAATCATTGTGCTATCTCAGCCTGGGGTTTAAGTGCCGTGATCAACGGTCCAAGTGCGCAGAACCACAAAAAGAATTTCAGTGTGGGGATAAAATATGAATGGGGTCTTTTCCGTAGTTTGAGGGCGCTACTGAGACATGCTCCGTTTCAGTGGGAATTCAAAATTTTTCAAAATTAAATCACTATTATTTATTAAAAAATATTAATTTTTTATCAAAAAAGTATTTGATTTTAATAAAATAATATTAAAATAATCATATTACATATTCAAAAGTATAATTTTGTTGATTAATTAATATTATATCATGTAAATAATAATGCTCATATACTCTTGTGTGAGTGAGAGAGAAATCGTTGCGTACGCAGGTCAGCTGATTTTTTATATGCTCACTCTCTCACTCGTATAGGAGTATATTAACATTATTATTTACATAATGTTAAATTAATTAATCAACAAAATTAAACTTTTGAATATGTAATATGATTATTTTGATATTATTTTATTATAATCAAATACTTTTTTGATAAAAAATTAATATTTTTTAATAAATAATAGTCATTTAATTTTTAAAGATTTTAAATTCCCACTGAAACGGAGCATGTCTCAGTAGCGCCCTCAAACTACGGAAAAGACCCCATTAGGCAAAATTTTTTTCACGATGATTTTCACTATAACCAAAATTTTAACTTCAAACCAGAAAAGTATCGAAGGAATTTTTAGTAGGAAAAAACTTGAAGCGAGGGAAAAATCGAGAAACACTTCAAGATTATTTATACACAAAAATTTTTTTATTTGGAACAATAATAATCAATAAACAATTAAATTAAACAAAGAGCGTGTTATTAAACGCGCGCGAGAAAGAAATACATAAAGTAGAGCATGGCAGAAAGATACTAAGGTTTGTTCAACTCAAGAAAAAATTTGAAAAAATTTAAAAATTTACGGCGCACGACTAGAGTGTTGCCTAGCTATAGTATCATGAATTTGAGGGACCCATACGAGTTAAGGTGAACTTTTATACCAACGATTTTATTTAAAAAGGCAAAGTAAAGAAGTTTATAAAATTATTATTCTGCGTACTTTTTTATACTTTTTTCTGTTCAGAGGTTAAAATTAATAATTAGAAAAAAAGTATACCTAATTTATAGCTATAATATATACTTAAAAGATACAATAGATAAATCAGTAAGACATTTCCAGACGGTTACGTGACAGGGGGGTTCTCATGAAAAAAAAACATGCTTTTAGATGGGGACTAAGTCCAATTAATTATGTCGTAAATTATATTCAACGGGATCAAAAGTGTGAATTTGGCCATTTTTCACCCCAAATACCCCAAAATTTACATGAAGCTATAAAAGACTTTATTTTAAAATTAAATTAAATAAATAGGTTTTATAGGTCGCAGATTTCAAAAATAATGTAAAAAATTACATCCAACATGTTCTGAAGGGTGAAATTGGACATTTTTCACCCTTGCCAACCCTTAGACCAACATTTTTCAAAAGAACTTATTTTTTTATTTTCAAAGGATCTAGGTTTTGGTCTTGTAGGTTTTTTTAGGCGCTTATCTCAAAAATGATGTTACAAATTACATACGGAAGGTTCTAAAGGGCCAATTTGGCCATTTTTCACCCGTTTCACCCTTTGGACATCCATATATCCAAAATGACTTAGTTTTTAATTTTCAAAGAGTCTAATAGATATTTGTGGGCGCTGATCACATTAATTATGTCGTAAATTATATTCAACAGCTTTAAAAGTGTGAATTTGGTCATTTTTTACCCCAAATACCCAAAAATTTACATAAACCCATAAAAGATATTATTTTTAAATTAAATTAAACACTATAAAAAATAATAAAATTTTAAGAAGTTAATATTAACTTCGTACCCATTAAGTCCCCGAAAGTGAATAATCCCTTGATTCAAGTTAACGGGGTTAAATCAATGCATACCAACCTTGAATCAGCTGACGTATATTTGTTAAAATAGCTGTCTTTTAGACTCAGGTCAACTTAATATTAGCCTGAATCCGGTAACTATATATTTGACTTAAGTGTTAGTTATAACTCCCTGAAATTTCTATCATCTCCTCGAATACCTTCGGGATGAAAATGGACCGTACGAGTGAAAACTGATATCCTGGAGGAAAAATTTTTAATTTTTCATCCAAAACAATTTTCCAATTTTCCAAGATGGCGGACCAAAAAACATGAATATAGAAACTTTCTACATTATCTGAGGGTTTTCGGGGTCGAAAAAAACGTTTCTATTAATGAAAATTTTAATTTTTTTGTCCCAGCATATTTTCCAATTTTCCAATATGGCGGACCAAAAAACATTTCAGAATAAGCTTTTTACATTGCAAGGGAGTTTTCGAGGTCGAGAAAAACCTTTTTATGAATGAAAATTGGAATTTTTTTGCCCCAGCATATTTTCCAATTTTCCAATATGGCGGACCAAAAAACATTTCAGAATAAGCTTTTTACATTGCAAGGGGGTTTTCGAGGTCGAGAAAAACCTTTTTATGAATGAAAATTGGAATTTTTTTGCCCCAGCATATTTTCCAATTTTCCAATATGGCGGACCAAAAAACATTTCAGAATAAGCTTTTTACATTGCCAGGGGATTTTCGAGGTCGAGAAAAACGTTTTTATGAATGAAAATTGACATTTTTTTGCCCCAGCATATTTTCCAATTTTCCAATATGGCGGACCAAAAAACATTTTAGAATAAGCTTTTTACATTGCAAAGGGGTTTAGAGGTCGAGAAAATCGTTTTTATGAAGTTTTTATTTACATGTTTTTTGGTCCGCCATCTTGGAAAATTGGAAAATTTGCTGGGGCAAAAAAATTAAAATTTTCATTCATAAAAACGTTTTTCTCGACCCCGAAAACCCTTAGGTAATGTAGAAAGTTTTTATTTTCATGTTTTTTGGTCCGCCATATTGGAAAATTGGAAAATTGTTTTGGATGAAAAATTAAAAATTTCGCCTCCAGGATATCAGTTTTCCCTCATACGGTCCATTTTCATCCCGAAGGTATTCGAGGAGATGACAGAAATTTCAGGGAGTTATAGCTCCCTAAATCAGGGAGTATAATATAAATATTATTATATTTACGGGCTTGTACTATATTTTTTTTATGTCTAAGATAAGCTTGAATTTATTTCAATGTTATATTTGGATATAACAAATTCGAATTAGCTTAAATTAGCCCAATTACATTTTTTGTATCAAGCTAATATTTTGCTGAAAGAAGCTTGCTTTCAATTGAATTACGGGATCTCCCGTCAAGTCAGTGTTTAAGTTGATTCAAGTAAATTTTCGCTTCGCCGTATTTACCTTCGCGCTTAGGTTGCGTCAACTTCGCCTAGCTTGGCAATACTCTATATTTTTCATAGTGAATATTTAGGTTTTTTAGGTCGCAGATTTAAAAAATAATGTAAAAAATTACATTCAACAGGTTCGGAAGGGTGAAATTGGCCATTTTTAACCCTTTCCAACCCTTGGACAAACATTTTTCCAAAATGACTTACTTTTTAATTTTCAAAGGGTCTAATAGGTTTTTATGGGCGCTGGTCTCAAAGATGATGTTACAAATTACTTACGGAAGGTTTTAAATGGCGAATTTGGCCATTTTTCCAACACGTCAGGCCTTACATTACGTAACCTAAGGAAGTAGGCTAAAATAAAAAAACGACACTTCAAGCCTTACCCTAGCGTAACCTAAGGAAGTAGGCTATAATAAAAAAACGAAACTTCAAGCCTTACACTAGCGAAACCTAAGGAAGTAGGCTATAATAAAAAAACGACACGTCAAGCCTTACACTAGCGTAACCTAAGGAAGTAGGCTATAATAAAAAAACGACACGTCAAGCCTTACACTAGCGTAACCTAAGGAAGTAGGCTATAATGAAAAACGACACGTCAAGCCTTACACTTGCGAAACCTAAGAAAGTAGGCTATAATAAAAAAACGACACGTCAAGCCTTACACTAGCGTAACCTAAGAAAGTAGGCTATAATAAAAAACGACACATCAAACCTTACACTAGCGTAACCTTAGGAAGTAGGCTATAATAAAAAAACGACACATCAAATCTTACACTAGCGTAACCTTAGGAAGTAGGCTATAATAAATAAATGACACGTCAAGCCTTACACTAGCGTAACCTAAAAAAATAAACTATAATAAAATAACGACACGTTAAGCCTTACACTAAAATAATCTAAGAATGTGGTCTATAATAAAAAAAACAACACGTTAAGCCTTACACTAGCGTAACCTAATGAAGTAAGCTATAATAAAAAACGACACGTCAAGCCTTACACTTGCGAAACCTAAGAAAGTAGGCTATAATAAAAAAACGACACGTCAAGCCTTACACTAGCGTAACCTAAGAAAGTATGCTATAATAAAAAACGAAACTTCAAGTCCTACACTAGCGTAACCTAAGAAAGTAGGCTATAATAAAAAACGACACATCAAACCTTACACTAGCGTAACCTTAGGAAGTAGGCTATAATAAAAAAACGACACATCAAATCTTACACTAGCGTAACCTTAGGAAGTAGGCTATAATAAATAAATGACACGTCAAGCCTTACACTAGCGTAACCTAAAAAAATAAACTATAATAAAATAACGACACGTTAAGCCTTACACTAAGATAATCTAAGAATGTGGTCTATAATAAAAAAAAACAACACGTTAAGCCTTACACTAGCGTAACCTAATGAAGTAAGCTATAATAAAAAACGACACGTCAAGCCTTACACTTGCGAAACCTAAGAAAGTAGGCTATAATAAAAAAACGACACGTCAAGCCTTACACTAGCGTAACCTAAGAAAGTAGGCTATAATATAAAACGAAACTTCAAGTCCTACACTAGCGTAACCTAAGAAAGTAGGCTATAATAAAAAACGACACATCAAACCTTACACTAGCGTAACCTTAGGAAGTAGGCTATAATAAATAAAT
This sequence comes from Anagrus nilaparvatae, assembly GCA_022575985.1. Taxonomy (NCBI): domain Eukaryota; kingdom Metazoa; phylum Arthropoda; class Insecta; order Hymenoptera; family Mymaridae; genus Anagrus; species Anagrus nilaparvatae. Next base: position 3,405,987 of record JAKSXM010000246.1, on the reverse strand, counting down.
GACACGTCAAGCCTTACACTAGCGTAACCTAAAAAAATAAACTATAATAAAATAACGACACGTTAAGCCTTACACTAAGATAATCTAAGAATGTGGTCTATAATAAAAAAAACAACACGTTAAGCCTTACACTAGCGTAACCTAAGGAAGTAGGTTATAATAAAAAACGACACTTCAAGCCTTACACTAACATAATCTAAGAAAGTGGTCTATAATAATAAAAACAACACGTTAAGTCTTACACTAACATAAACTAAGGAAGTAGACTATAATAAAAAACGATACGTCAAGCTTTACACTAGCGTAGCCTAAGCAAGTAGTCAATAAGAAAATCAGGACACAGCCTTAAAATAACATAACATCTGTAAGGTTTTACGTGTCGATTTTTATTGTAGTTCATATCCTTAGGTTATGTTAGTGTAAAGCTGGACCCGACGTTTTTTATTATAGCATACTTCCTTAGGTTACGCTAGTGTAAGACTTGACGTGTCATTTTCTTCTTATAGCCTACTTCCTTAGATTACGCTAGTGTAAGGCTTGACGTGTCGTATTTTTATTATAGCTTACTTCTTTAGGTTTCGCTAGTGTAAGGCTTAGCATGACGTTTTTTAATTATTGCCTACTTCCTTAGGATATGCTAGTGCAAGGCTTGACGTGACGTTTTTTTATTATAGCCTACTTCCTTAGGTTACGCTAGTGTAAGGCTTGACGTATCGTTTTTTGATTATAGCCTACTTCCTTAGGTTTCAACAGTGAAATGCTTGAAGTGTCATTTTTTTATTATAGCCTACTTCCTTAGTTTACGCTAGTGTAAGGCTTGAAGTGTCTTTTTTTTATTATAGCCTACTTCCCTAGGCTACGCTAGTGTAAGGCTTGAAGTGTCTTTTTTTTATTATAGCCTACTTCCTTAGGTTACGCTAAGTAAAGCTTGACGTGTCGTTTTTTATTATACACTACTTCCTTAGGTTACGCTAGTGTAAGGCTTGACGTGTCGTTTTTTTATTATAGCCTACTTCCTTAGGTTACGCTAGTGTAAGGCTTGAAGTGTCTTTTTTTTATTATAGCCTACTTCCTTAGGTTACGCTAGTGTAAGGCTTGACGTGTCGTTTTTTATTATAGCCTACTTCCTTAGGTTTTGCTAGTGTAAGGCTTGACGTGTCGTTTTTTTATTATAGCCTACTTCCTTAGGTTACGCTAGTGTAAGGCTTGAAGTGTCGTTTTTTATTATAGCCTACTTCCTTAGGTTACGCTAGTGTAAGACTTGACGTGTCATTTTCTTCTTATAGCCTACTTCCTTAGATTACGCTAGTGTAAGGCTTGACGTGTCGTATTTTTATTATAGCTTACTTCTTTAGGTTTCGCTAGTGTAAGGCTTAGCATGACGTTTTTTAATTATTGCCTACTTCCTTAGGATATGCTAGTGCAAGGCTTGACGTGACGTTTTTTTATTATAGCCTACTTCCTTAGGTTACGCTAGTGTAAGGCTTGACGTATCGTTTTTTGATTATAGCCTACTTCCTTAGGTTTCAACAGTGAAATGCTTGAAGTGTCATTTTTTTATTATAGCCTACTTCCTTAGTTTACGCTAGTGTAAGGCTTGAAGTGTCTTTTTTTTATTATTGCCTACTTCCCTAGGCTACGCTAGTGTAAGGCTTGAAGTGTCTTTTTTTTATTATAGCCTACTTCCTTAGGTTACGCTAAGTAAAGCTTGACGTGTCGTTTTTTATTATACACTACTTCCTTAGGTTACGCTAGTGTAAGGCTTGACGTGTCGTTTTTTTATTATAGCCTACTTCCTTAGGTTACGCTAGTGTAAGGCTTGAAGTGTCTTTTTTTTATTATAGCCTACTTCCTTAGGTTACGCTAGTGTAAGGCTTGACGTGTCGTTTTTTATTATAGCCTACTTCCTTAGGTTTTGCTAGTGTAAGGCTTGACGTGTCGTTTTTTTATTATAGCCTACTTCCTTAGGTTACGCTAGTGTAAGGCTTGAAGTGTCGTTTTTTTATTATAGCCTACTTCCTTAGGTTACGCTAGTGTAAGATAAGCGCCCAAAAAAACCTACAAGACCAAAACCTAGATCCTTTGAAAATAAAAAAATAAATTCTTTTGGAAAAATGTTGGTCTTAAGGGTTGGCAAGGGTGAAAATGTCCAATTTCACCCTTCAGAACATGTTGGATGTAATTTTTTACATTATTTTTTAAATCTGCGACCTATAAAACCTATTTATTTAATTTAATTTTAAAATAAAGTCTTTTATAGCTTCATGTAAATTTTGGGGTATTTGGGGTGAAAAATGGCCAAATTCACACTTTTGATCCCGTTGAATATAATTTACGACATAATTAATTGGCCTTAGTCCCCATCTAAAAGCATGTTTTTTTTCCATGAGAACCCCCCTGTCACGTAACCGTCTGGAAATGTCTTACTGATTCATCTATTGTATCTTTTAAGTATATATTATAGCTATAAATTAGGTATACATTTTTTCTAATTATTAATTTTAAGCTCTGAACAGAAAAAAGTATAAAAAAGTACGCAGAATAATAATTTTATAAACTTCTTTACTTTGCCTTTTTAAATAAAATCGTTTGTATAAAAGTTCACCTTAACTCGTATGGGTCCCTCAAATTCATGATACTATAGCTAGGCAACACTCTAGTCGTGCGCCGTAAATTTTTAAATTTTTTCAAATTTTTTCTTGAGTTGAACAAACCTTAGTATCTTTCTGCCATGCTCTACTTTATGTATTTCTTTCTCGCGCGCGTTTAATAACACGCTTTGTTTAATTTAATTGTTTATTGATTATTATTGTTCCAAATAAAAAAATTTTTGTGTATAAATAATCTTGAAGTGTTTCTCGATTTTTCCCTCGCTTCAAGTTTTTTTCTACTAAAAATTCCTTCGATACTTTCCTGGTTTGAAGTTAAAATTTTTGTTATAGTGAAAATCATCGAGAAAAAAATTTGCCTAATTCATATTTTAGCCCCAAAACTCTTTTAAATTAATTTTTTTTTCGCCTATGTGTTAAAATAATGTTTGAAAAAATTATAGCGAAAAAATTTTTTTAAAAAGATAAAAACTGATTTAGATTAGTTGAGGTAAAGCGAGAAATTTTTTTAAATTCGGCGGTTTTAAAAATTGGAAAAATAATTAGTAATTTGTTAATAACAATAAGGGAAAATTTTTTTTTATATTTTTGACTTCGCTACTCTGAAATTCTTTTTGTGGTTCTGCGCACTTGGACCGTTGATCACGGCACTTAAACCCCAGGCTGAGATAGCACAATGATTTTGGGGGCCTCAGCCCCAAATTAATAATTTTACATCCTGAATTTAGGTTCGCATAATTATTATTTTTTTGGTTGCTCACAATAACAAAATATTGGGGTTATAATAACTGAGCTTTAAAATGTAAATAATCCTGAAAATTTTTAGCAGCCCAAAATACCTACTATATCCCACAAAAATAAAAAAAATTGTTTTCTTTTTAAGAAAAATTAAATTTTAAGGGTTAAAATGGTTAAATAAGGATATGCTACACCCCTATAACTTAATTTTCGATGTTAGATTTGAATTTAGAAGGCTTAGAACCTACTATATAGTTTCAAAAATGCCAAAATTTTTATTTTGAACTTTTTGGGTAAATGGGGGGGTTGGGAGTGTTTTTACCACATTTGAATAACAAAAAATTTTTTGCTGCGCTTTTTTCCTTATATCTTTCTGAATGGTTTCAGCTGAAAAATTTATTTTCATAAGACTTGGGTGGATTAGCGAGGAAAACTTGACTGTTTTGTTAAAAATCCAATGATTAATCAAAGTAATAAACCTAATCTTAGTAATAAAAAGTATCTGTAGCCTACATAATTTATTCTTAAATAAAAAGTTTAACAACAAAAATTTTACTATATCATTATTTATTTTTTATATTATATAATTGCATATTAAATTTGCACAATTTAAAATTTTGATACTAAATGTTTTATTAATTTATGTTTATATTAAAATTTATATTTACTGATGATTTTAAATTTAAAAAAGTAAATTAGAGCCTAATAATACAGGCGCCAGCTATACTAATCACGCCCAAAAATTAAATATCTTTTTCCGAGAATAAAAACAGGTGGTATTTATGTTTTTCGACCCGCTAAACACGAATCCAGGGTCCGTTTTGCGAATTTCTCGGTCAATTTTTTGTAATTAACAACTTATTGGCCAATTTTGCAATAATTTGTTAATAACAAAAAATTGACCACGAAATTCGCAAAACGGACCCTGGATTCATGTTCAGCGGGTCAAAAAACATAAGTACCATCTATTTTTATCCTCGGAAAAAGAAATTTAATTTCTTAATTTTTGGGCGTGATTAGTATGGCTGGCGCCTAGACTATAAAATTAATTATTAAAGTTCTCTTTCTCTTGTTTGCTTTTTAATCTTTTCATATATGTACTGTAGAAAATGCCTGATGGACCTTTTAAACTATCTATTTCAACCGGAGTAAATAATTCTTTTTTCTTTACAATTGGAAAAATTTGGATAGCTTTTTCGACAAGTTCTTTAAATCGATGCATGCTTATTCTTTGTAAAAAAAAAATAAAAATAAGTAAATTTATTTGAATAATCTTTTATGTTTTAAATTATGTTATAAGGTTTTTACTTTAAGTTAACGCTCCTCAAAAGTTCTTCATTTAAGACCAATTCAGTCAGGATTGACAAATCAATAATTATTGTATATTTATAATTTATTAATAAAAACCTTCAACAGGATTATTATCTAGCACGTGGAACAAATCATTATTTTCAAAATAGCTGACTTCGTCTATACGAAAAGAATAATTTATGTGAAAAAAATATTAATATAAGCATAATCTTTAAATTGAAATAATAATACGTTACATTTATTAAATTAAGTAAAAATATGTGTTATTTGAAATAAATAATTTAACGCACCTATTAAAACAACTGGTATTTCATGAAAAATTTCCATTTCAAATAAAAGTTAACCTTATAACCAATAATTACACAAAATAGGTTAATAATATTATAATTTATTAAATTAAACAATTTTTAAATAATTAAAAATTTTATAAATTGAAAAAACAAGGAGTTTAATTGAATTTTAATTTAAAATAGATTTAAGAAATAAATTTTAATACTTTAAAATCTCAGGATTTTGTAACACTAATATTTGTGCCTCTTGACTCCAACCTATTTTACTTATCTAAACCCCTAATAAATAGTTGCGAGGGGCAACGATTTTGGGGCTATACAGCCCGAAATTAAGCTGTGAGAGCTCTGAAAAATTTATTAGATATGATGACTGAACGCAATTGGTCAAAACACCAAAAAGATTTTCAGTGTATCATGACCAAAATAAATATTTGTATCGATATCAAAAAAAAAATAATTGAAATTCGCGAATTTTTTTTTTTAAATATTTAATCAATAAAAACCTTATAACCTGTTCTTACATCCGAGAGTTCATATATGGAATAATTTTTTTAAATGTTGTTTCTTTTTTGTGCAGATCGTTCAAATAATGAAGATAATACGTTTAACTTGCATTTTACAACTTTTGGAAGTTATTCAATCAAGTCCCATTAAAATCATAACAAACCAGATCCTAAAAGAACTCAAGCCAGAACGAGTGACATTATTTTCTGATTTCAAGAATGAAACCAACACGATAAACCACTGCAGCTACCAACTGATTTACGAGGATCTGATCAGCCAAGTTCCAACTGCTACAATTAATATTAATCGACCTCCGCCAGCCGTGAAATGGGTAGATGGCGTTATTGATTATCATAAAAATATTAGTTCTCCGTTGCATATAATTGTCTTATCGGAAGACAAAAACGATCGGTTATTCAGGAAATTAATAATTCGAATATTAAATTCTTTATTTTACTTGACGGAAACTAAAATTGCTCTAATCCTTAATCGTTATCAAAACTCACCTGATTTAATTCAAAAGATTTTTTCATCGGCAAATTATTTAAATTTCATTAATTTTGTTATTTTAGAATGCGCACCTCGAAAAAGTTTAAGAGTTATTAATCATAATTTTTTTCACGACACAACTGCGATATCAAAATATGAAACCAATGCAATAATTAAATATTTTCCAAATAAATTCGATAAAATGGTTGGATATATCATGAGAACTGGAGTGGCGGAAAGTCGTTGGCCAGATTACTATAGGAATTATACTCTAAATTATTCTCACCGTCAGAATATTTATTCATTGATACCGATGTTAAAATCTTGGGAATATTTCATTGAAAAGCTTAATATAACTGTCCAATTTATTCCTGTGGACGATTACTCTAATTTACTTAGAAACAATAAAATACAAACTTATCTTGGTATTAGTTTAAAAGTTGTTTCATCTAATTTCGTTGATAGTTATAATATAAAAAATGAAAAATTGATATTTCTGGTTCCGATAATTAACGAAGAAAGTGTCAGCTTTATTCAGGATTTGTTAAAATTTGTACTTTTCTTTAGTGGAGTAATAATTTTGTTTCTTTTGTCTTTTTACTTTTTGAAATTTTCTATCAAAGAATGGTCAGTTTTTAAGCTGTACAGTTTTTTAATTGGATTTGGAGTTGATATAAATTTTCGTCGTAACATAAAATCCAAAGTGATGTTCTTTACTCTATTTATAGCCTCCTTTTTTTTTCTTTCCGAAATTGTTTCCGATTTAACGAATATAAAATTCGAAAATAAAGAAGTAGCTGTGGTTGAAAATTTCGAAGACATACTTGAAAAAAATATTACCGTTTTATTTGATTTTCATGAGGGTATTTTACATTTAATAAAAAAAGTTTTAACAGGAAAAGCCTTAAGTATTGCTGAGCAAGGTAAACGTTACTCTGTTAAAGAAGTCGTTGATATCAATAATGTTGTGATTATGTTTGAGAAAGATGTTGAATTTTTTTTGAATAGGAATAAACATCATTTTGATGGAATAAAATATAAAGCAAGTGAGTTAGTTTTTTACGAATATTTAAATGTTATTCCTTTTTCTTTGAATTCTCCATTTAAAAGTAAATTTGCTAAAATTTGTTTGAGAATATCTGAAGTTGGACTGGATTTAAAGTGGCGATCTGATTACGAACGCGCTAATAAAATTGACAACCAAATCAAGAATAATGATTTTGATGATGATGGAGAAAGCGCTTTGCCTATTGTTCTTTTTGCTGTAATGTTAGTGGGAATAATTCTTTCCCTGCTTGCTTTATTTTTAGAATTGCTTTGGTTTCACTACTTGTGTAAGATAGATTGGATAATTAAACTGAAAAAAATTCTAAAAAGTCACAGGAAAGTAAAGATTCGTAAGATTAATGTTCAGACTTGTAAAAAAATGGTTTTTGAAGTTTGATGAAATTATTTTATTATGCAATTTTAGTTTTCCGAAGATATTGGATGAATAGGGTTTAATAGCTATTTTTTCCCTTGATTTAATATAGTATTACATATAATGAAAAAAAAACCGTCTCCCTAGGGTAGAAAATAGGCATTTTTGACCCAGATTTGTAATAGTATATTACGAGCCCATGTCCAGAAAAGTAAAGAGTGGCTCAAATTGCACGTAAATTCCGAGGCGAAGCCGAGGTTGGTAAACTGCGATTTGGGCCATTCTTTGTTTATGGACAAGGGTCGTATACGATTTTTCTTCGTCAGTGTCGAGAAAACGCGTCTTTTCCGGTCGCGCAGTGGCCGGGAAATACGTGCTTTCTGGGCGCTGACAAGAAAAATAATATAAGTGTAATATTTTTGTGTATTAGCATTTTACAGATTTAATGTCATTAATATTTTTTATTTTTTATAAAATTATGTAGTTTAATTATTGTAAATACTCTCAATTTAAAAATAAGTTTGCTAAGATTGATTTGAGAATATGGACATAAAGTGGCGATTCGATTACGCTTATACGTCAATAAAATTAATAAGCGAGTGGAATTAAACGGTTTGAGAAGTGAAGAAAGCGCTTTGCCTTTTGTACTTTTTGCTAATTATGATTGTAGGACAGGGTTGGGAAATACGGGTGATTTTTTACTATACTTGTCGAAAATAAATTGTCTGAACAATTTCAAAAGAATTAGAAAACTGCGTTAGAAATAATAAATTTATTCATAAAATGAAAGGTCAGCCTTTAAAAAAAAAATTTTTGAAATTTGATGAAATTATTTTATTGCGTGATTTTATTCAAGTCACTGGATTTTTGTGTTTAGAAATAATAAGACTTAAAAAAATTAAAATTCACATTAAACTTGTATTTAAATTTGTAATTACAGAATAATCTTGTTTGAATTTTTAATAAATTATATCGTGTTATTGTTAAAAACTCCTGGACAGAAAATTAATGGGGTTCTAGAAGGTCTTAAATACCCCCGTTGATTTAATGTCCAGGAATATCTTTTTATTTAATGACCAAAGAATTTTATCCAAATTAATTTTAATTCCCATATATAAAAATATTTTAAAAATTTTAACAAAGTAAATTTATTTTATTTTTTTAATTATTTAAAAAAAAAAAAAATCAACTTCAATATAATAAATTATATAAATAATTTATTGAAAGTTAATTAAACTATACCTAAATGTTGAATTTTTCTGTGCGATGATTGAGATAAATGAAATCTGCATCCTTAGATTTTTATATTAAGCCAAGTATCCTTAGCAGCTTTATGTAAACCTGGCTCAAAATCTATAACAATTTCTTCTCGCCTTCTAAGCCTAAAAACGCAGAGCTCAATTTTATGACTATGTTATAAGATAGGATTTTTAGGCGATTTTCCAAATAACGGTGTCATGTTAATTAATTTTGACCAAAATACTTACGTTTGGTCTCATTTTTTTGTATAACTACTACCTTTCCATCCCTGTAAATCGCAAGTTTTTTATCAACGATTCTCTCATCGCAACAGTTAATAAGCAATTGTCCATTTTAGGCCCGAATTGACCAATTTTTAAATTGCTTCTAAAATTGTAATGCTGCATTGCTCTTTTTATTTAAAATTGTTAATTTTTACAAATAAATGAAATTAACTTTTAACTATAAACATTATTTTTATTTTTAATGTCAAAAATGACTAACTCTAAAAGTCATGGCTACACGTGCCCTTTTTATTTCAAATTATTGTTTTTTACAAATAAATGAAAAGCTGCAGAAGGTGAATTGTTAATTATAAATATTTTTTTTCCACATTTTTTTCACTATTCCGTGTTTTCATGAGTCAAAGAATAATTTTCTTTTTTTACAGTAAATATTCATCGTTTAATTTGTGTTGTTGAAGTTCGTGGTCAAAGTAACGATGATTCTTACTCACTTTCATTAGGACACGTATAATATTTTAAAATAAAAATCGTATTAGTTACCAGTTTTCTTCAGATGTGCTTGGAAGTTTTTAAAGTGATTTATTAAATACTGGCAAATGCTTTTGTATTGTGAATAATTTTGATGGAAAAGAAAAGTTTAAATCTAAATATTTGTAAAATCTTATTCTACAACAGGCAAGTATCATGTGAAAATTTTTACTTCTCATTTCTCCGTAAAGGACAATTTTTTATCACTAATTTATTCACCGTATTAAGAATTTTAAGCCTAAATAAACTAATTTTCAAATTGCTGCAATAATTAAAACTTTTAAATTATTTCTTTTTCACGGGTCATTTCTAAGACTTCTCTGGGAAGTTAGTGATCATATAAATATATTTTTTTTAAATATTTTAAATTATCTTACTTAAAGTAAGAGTTTTTTCCAAAATAGGATAATTTAAAATTATTCTATTTTGGAAATGGTTAGTAAAAGACATAATTAAAATATTTTGGAAAACAGAAGGTCAGTGCGTAGTTTTTTAGTTCCAGATAGTTTGTTATTTTTATCAAAAATTTTTATTTGGACAACAATTTTAAAATTGATTTGTTTTTTAAATTTTTGTAAAAAAAATCTGCTCCAAAGTGACGTGTTTTGGTAATATCCCGGTTATCTTTATAATTATAATTTTAGTCCTTTGGTTTTTTTAATGCAAAACTGTTAAAATTCATGTCCGTGTATTTACTCTGAGGATAGTAAATTTAATATCAACATTTCATTCGAGATTTCATTATCCAATTATAAAATCATTCACAAATGATAAAGTAATTGATTTTTTTATCGAGTTTTTATTTAGCAGCTATTTAGGCTCTAGACAATTTATATTTTATAATAATGTAATCAGTTGATTAAAATAATTTTTCATTCAGGATAAATTTACTATCCTGACAGTAAATACCTGGACAAGAATGTTTTATTCTGAGTAGAGTCCCATTGTAAATAAAATATTTAAGGACGCTCTGTCCACCACAGGGTGTTTTTTGCGCAGCATATTTGTAACTAAAATATTTTAGCCATATATTTATTTATAATAATTTTTTAATGAAAGAATCAATGCTTTTCAGTGTTTAGTACAAGAATATAAAAAAAAAAGTTAAAAAATTTTATTTGTTTAAACAAATACGACCTGTTAAATTTTTGAAATTTTTGGGTCATAAAAGCCTAAGTTCCCAGATCTGGGCTACTTGGATCAAAATTCTGCTTGGCTCATATTGAAGATCATTCAATTCTAGGGAAGGTATCGTGGGAAATTTTTCGCTAAACCTCTTCAGTAATGAGTTACAGCTATTTGTTTATAAATTTTAGAGCATTTTTAACTTTTTTTTTATAAACAAATAGCTGTAACTCATTACTGAAGAGGTTTAGCGAAAAATTTCCCACGATACCTACCCTAGAATTGAATGATCTTCAATATGAGCCAAGCAGAATTTTGATCCAAGTAGACCAGATCTGGGAACTCAGGCTTTTATGACCCAAAAATTTCGAAAATTTAACAGGTCGTATTTGTTTAAACAAATAAACATTTTTAAGTTTTTTTTTTTATATTTTTGTACTAAATACTGAAAAGCATTGATTCTTTCATTAAAAAATTATTATAAATAAATATATGGTTAAAATATTTTAGTTACAAATATGCTGCGCATAAAACACCCTGTGGCGGACAGAGCGTCGTTAAAATAAATTTCTTTAATTTATTAACGTTTCAATTCTTCTTGTAGCATGTGATGAAAATAATTCGTACATTTTTTTATATACAAAATTAAACACAAAAAAAAATATTAAACATGAAAATTAGTAATGGGTTATTAAAAATTAGCAAGTTATTTTATCTTAAAACGAAAGCTCAGACCTCTAAAACATAGATAAAAATAAATACTGTTTTTGTTCAGGTATTTATGATAAACGAAATCTAAAAATTCGCATTTGGTATAATTTTTTTGAAATATTCTTCACTTTTTTGTGCAGATCGTTCAAATAATGAAGATAATACGTTTAACTTGCATTTTACAACTTTTGGAAGTTATTCAATTAAGTCCCATTAAAATCATAACAAATCAGATCCTGAAAGAACTCAAGCCAGAACGTGTGACATTATATTCTGATTTCAAGAATGAAACCAACACGATAAACCACTGCAGCTATCAATTGATTTACGAGAATCTGCTGAGCCAAGTTCCAACTGTTAAAATTGATCTTAATCGACCTCCGCCATCCATGGATTGGGTAGATGGCATTGTTGATTATCGTAAAAATATTAGTTCGCCGTTGCATATAATTGTCTTATCGGAAGACAAAAAGGATCGGTTATTCAGGAAATTAAGTAACGCAGTTGAATTTATATTAGAATCCTTATTTTACTTGACGGAAACTAAAATTGCTCTAATACTTAATCGTTATCAAAATTCACCTGATTTAATTCAAAAGATTTTCTCATGGGCAAATGAAGAAAATTTAATTAATTTTGTTATTTTAGAATGCGCACCTCGAAAAAGTTTAAGAGTTATTAATCATAATTTTTTTCACGACACAACTGTGATATCAAAATATGAAACCAATGCAATAATTAAATATTTTCCAAATAAATTCGATAAAATGGGTGGATATATCATGAGAACTGGAGTTCTTAAATATTATTGGCCAGATTACTATAGGAATTATACTCTAAATTATTCTCACCATCAGAATATTTATTTATTGATACCGATGTTAAAATCTTGGGAATATTTCATTGAAAAGCTTAATCTAACTGTCCAATTTATTCCTGTAAAATTTAACTCGAATTTAATTACATACAATAAAATTCAAACTTTTCTTAGTATTACTTTAAAACCCGTTTCATTTAATCTCATTGGCAGTTATAATATAAAAACAGAAAAATGTATATTTCTGATTCCGATAATTAACGAAGAAAGTGTCAGCTTTATTCAGGATTTGTTTCAATTTTTTCTTTTCTTCAGCGGAGTAATAATTTTGTTTCTTTTGTCTTTTTACTTTTTGAAATTTTCTATCAAAGAATGGTCAGTTTTTAAGCTGTACAGTTTTTTAATTGGATTTGGAGTTGATATAAATTTTCGTCGTAACTTAAAGTCCAAAGTGATGTTCTTTACTCTATTTATAACCTCCTTTTTTTTTCTTTCCGAAATTGTTTCCGATTTAACGAATATACAATTCGAAAATGTAGAACTAACTCTGGTTGAAAATTTCGAAGATATACTTGAAAAAAATATTACCGTTTTATTTGATTTTCATGAGGCTGGCTTATCTTTAATAAAAGAAGCTTTAACAGGAAAAGTCTTAAGGATTGCTGAGCAAGCTAAACGTTACTCTGTTAAAGAAGTCGTTGATATCAATAATGTTGTGTTTATGTTTGAGAAAGATGTTGAACTTTTTTTGAATAGGAGTAAACATCATTTTGATGGAATAAAATATAAAGCAAGTGAGTTAGTTCTTTATGAAATGTTTAATGTTTTAAGTTTTCCAATGAATTCTCCATTTAGAAGTAAGTTTGCTAAAACTCATTTGAGAATATCTGAAGTCGGACTGGATTTAAAATGGCGATCTGATTACGAACGCGCTAATAAAATTGACAACCAAATCAAGAATAATGATTTTGATGATGATGGAGAAAGCGCTTTGCCTTATGTTCTTTTTGTTGTAATGGTTGTAGGAATAATTGTTTCCCTGCTTGCTTTATTTTTAGAATTACTTTGGTTTCACTACATATGTAAGATAGATTGGATAATTCAACTGAAAAAAATTCTAAAAAGTCACAGGAAATTAAAGATTCGTAAGATTAAAGTTTAAAATTGTAAAAAAATGGTTTTTGAAGTTTGATGAAATTATTTTATTATGCAATTTTAGTTTTCCGAAAATATTGGATTAATAGGGTTTAATGGCTATTTTTTCCCGTGATTTAATATAGTATTACATATTATGAAAAAAAACCGTCTCCCTAGGGTAGAAAATAGGCTTTTTTGAGCCAGATGTGTAATAGTATATTACGAGCCCATGTCCAGAAAAGTAAAGAGTGGCTCAAATTGCACGTAAATTACCTTCCGAGGCGAAGCCGAGGTTGGTAAACTGCGATTTGGGTCATTCTTTGTTTATGGACAAGGGTCGTATACGATTTTTCTTCGTCAGTGTCGAGAAAACGCGTCTTTTCCGGTCGCGCAGTGGCCGGGAAATACGTGCTTTCTGGGCGCTGACAAGAAAAATAATAAAAGTGTAATATTTTTGTGTATTAGCATTTTACAGATTTAATGTCATTAATATTTTTTATTTTTTATAAAATTATGTTGTTTAATTATTGTAAATACTCTCAATTTAAAAATAAGTTTGCTAAGATTGATTTGAGAATATGGACATAAAGTGAAAATTCGATTACGCTTATACGTTAATAAAATTGATAAGCGAGTGGAATTAAACGGTTTGAGAAGTGAAGAAAGCGCTTTGCCTTTTGTACTTTTTGCTATTATGATTGTAGAACAGGGTTGGGAAATACGGGTGATTTTTTACTACACTGAGAAAACAAGAACAGTATTTTTTACTATATTTTATAGTAGCGCGGCACCCACGTGTCAATTCATCAGGGAAAAAATAATATAATATATAAGAAACATTACTGCGCGCGCCTTTGTTTTTACTATAAAATATAGTAAAAATTATGTTTATAAAAATTCCAGTACGCGTACAGGAATTTTTAATACATAGATAAAGTAATTTTTCTCTCTTCTTGTTACCCCCCCTTTTTTAATAAATTTTAGCATACGTCAGACACATTTATCAGTACTTCGGTATTTTAAAACAAAACTAATCATACAAAATAAACACGTATTAATAAAAATAGAACAAATAAATAAAATAAAAAAGTTTAGTAAAGGTGTAGATGTGAATCAAATAAAGAAAGAAAAAAGTGAGAATAAAATATCTATTTATTAAACAGGGGGCGTAAGTGAGTAGTATCCAAAACATATATAGTTTTCAAACTTCGATTCTTACACGCGTAAGCAACTGTGGCCTAGTGGACGAAGTGATAAGCCGGCAACTCAAGGGACCCGCGTTCAAATCCCCAAACTGACTTAAAAAAAAAAAAAAAAAAAAAAATTAAATAAAAAAAAACAATTATTTTTTAATGTTTTTAATTTGCATTAAAAAAATACTGAAATAAAAATTATATTCCTCGTATAGTAAAAATTCTAAATTAATCCAGTAATTATTAATTTATATTATAGTTATATTTCTTTAAAGTACAAGCAATTTTTACTTTATTTAAATAATAAATATTACAATAAACTTAGTAAGGGTGCCCAATTACTAAAAAATAGAGTAATTTTTACTTTACAATTTTTTTTCGAAAATTTACAAAAAATAGTTGTGAATTTACAACTTTTTTAATATTTATATGTTAGTTTTCTCAGTGTATACTTGTCGAAAATAAATTGTCTGAACAATTTCAAAAGAATTAGAAAACTGCGTTAGAAATAGTAAATTTATTCATAAAATGAAAGCTCAACCTTAAAAAAAAAAGTTTTTTAAATTTGATGAAATTATTATATTGCGTGATTTTATTCAAGTCACTGGATTTTTGTGTTTAGAAATAATAAGACTTAAAAAAATTAAAATTCACATTAAACTTGTATTTAAATTTGTAATTACAGAATAATCTTGTTTGAATTTTTAATAAATTATAAAGTTTTGTTGTTAAAACCTCCTGGACAGAAAATCAATGGGGTTCTAGAAGGTCTTAAATACCCCCGTTGATTTAATGTCCAGGAATATCTTTTACAAGGAGACTTATTAGCAGAAATTGAAACTGATAAAGCAACTATGGGTTTTGAAACTCTAGAATAAGGTTACTTAGCAAAAATTATTGTTCCTTCAGGGACTAAGAATGTATCAATTGGCAAATTAGTATGCATAATAGTTTCTGATGAAGGGAGTGTAGCAGCGTTTAAAGATTTTAAAGATTCAAGTACTCCAGCACCTACTGCTTGAGCTAAACCACCACCTCCAGCAGCTCCCAAGCCTTCTTCACCTCAACCTTCGGTTGCTAGTGCTCCGGTTTCATCACCCATTCAACAAGGAGACAGAATATTTGTAACTCCACTTGCAAGGAAACTTGCCTCGGAATTTATTTTTATGTGATTTTCCATTTTACAATTATTTAATAATAAAATAAACGATTGTTTATTTATTCTTTATATATTCTTTTTAATACCTTAATCTTTTTTTCTTAACATTAAACATAAAATAATCTGAAAATAATTAAACAACAAAATAACTTAACTGAAAATCATGATAAAAACATAAAAAGAGAACACCCAAGTTTCATCAGAAGCCGTTTATTCTGCTATCGAGGTAGAGTCATTTATTATATTTTTTTATTTATTTATTTTCTTTATAAATAATTAAATAATATTATTTAAATAATAAATAATTTATTTAATGCCAAAATTAAGTTAATAAAATTTATTTTTAAGCTCTGAATAGTAATAATTAAGTATTATTGAAAAAACTTTTTTATTTATTTGAAGTTGCAATCCGTACTTTTATACATGTGTAAGACAAAGATGCCGATAGGTAAAAATCCTGACGTACGTAAGACTTAAGTATTTAAAAAAAAAAAAAATCAACTTCGATATACTGCCGTCCAAATTAAAAATACCGTTATCTCAATGAACTATTATTTCGAGATATGAAGAAAAGAAACTTTTTTTATTATATCTGAGAATAAAGTAAGAAACACCGTATCTATTAAGCCGTATTAAGCATTAAAAACCTATAGAAGATACGGTGTTTCTTAATTTGTATTATGTACTTACCCTTTTTTTGTCTGTATTTTCAAATTAAGTCTCACTTACGGTTTTTTTAAAATTCATAAAATCGCAAATAAACGATATTTTGCAAAAAAAATTTTTGTATCACGTTCGTTATGTTATGAATGTAGCAAAAATGTAAAAAAGTCAATTTCGGATAATCCACTAGATATAACGGTGTTTTTAATTTGGACGGCAGTATACCTAATAAATTATATAAATTTATTGAAAGTTAATTAAACTATACCTAAATGTTGAATTTTTCTGTGCGATGATTGAGATAAATGAAATCTGCATCCTTAGATTTTTATATTAAGCCAAGTATCCTAAACAGCTTTATGTAAACCTGGCTCAAAATCTATAACAATTTCTTCTGGATTTAATAAAATCTAAATCTCGTAACATAACTGTTTTAAGCTTAAAATAAAAATTTATAAGTTGATGCAAGTTTATCTTATAACAAGCAAAATAGTAATGGCATAATGTGCACCATTTTATACTGTATGTATTGTAAAAAATTAATAAAAGTATTTTGAGCAGAAGGAGAACGTCCCATCCATAAGACATTTTTTTTACTTGCTACTTTTATTAAATTAGGAAGAGTACCAAATACAAGTAAATTTTGTTCCTGGTCGTTAATAAGAAGATAATTTTCTTTCTTACTGGTCGTTTTTATATCCATTGAATTCAGCACATTATATGCACTTCGTCTACATTTTTAGGTAGAGCTGGACAAACTGAACATTTACCTCTGTAACAATTTTTTCTGGCTCTAAACAAGTCTGTTGCATTTAGCTGTAAACTTAATTCTTCTGGAACGGAAAGAAGCTCTTGTCTTAAATGTTTTGAAGGTTTACATCTACAGCTTTTATCATCTACAGCTTTGCGTTTAACGGAATTGGATAAGGCTTTCTTTGGCAAACTTTGTGGCTGATCATGTTTGAACTTATTAGCAAATTTCAAAACATTATCATAATTATCTGTAAATATACTGGTCGTACAATTTTTCACTGATCAGCGCCACTTTTCTCCGTCTTTGCAAAGACGTTCTTTTATAAATTATAAATCCTCAATTCTTTACCCTTTGAATTTAGCATTTTGTGCATTTTAAATGCTTATAATTGTAACAGTAAATTAAGTTTAACTTTATAATTTTAGTTTAACAGTGAAAGTAAGAACAAAAATAAAAAAAAATTTTAAATTAGTAAACAAATTTTCTAAATAATAAAATATGTATAAGACGGGGAGTAAATTTCTTGTTTATTTTTAATTATTTGTTTGTAATAAAATAAAGTGAACATTGGTGCAACTGGAAACATGAATATTTAATTAGGTAAAATATAATCCATACTCTTGGCACACGGGATTAGCGCAACTGACCCAAACCACGATATACTAGTATAATTATATCGTGACCCAAACCAAAATGACCAGCACCACCTCAGACTTGCTATAAAATCCTTATTTGTACACTATAATAAAAAAATCCGCTTGTAGCGAACCGAAAAATTTGACTAGTACTCCAGTCAAAATACGGGGGGGGGTTGTATTTTTACTGGCGAACATGAGATTTGCTTTCCTATACGTTTTTTGGGTCGCTGAATCCGAAAATCGGGGTCATTTCGTAAAGAAATGGGGGCTTCACCCTTAAATTTGCAAAAAACTACCCCAAAATGGGGTGTTTTTTACATAGTTGCAATTTGAGCGCTCAGATTGGCACCATACGGGTTTTTTGTGTCGCTGATCAAGAATTTTGACTCATTTTTCATAAATTATTAAAATTTCACCCTTAAATTGGCTAAAATTACCCCCGAAAAGGGGGTGTTTTTGCTACTTTCGCACTTTGAGAAACCAGGATATGTCCATATAGGTTTTTTGGGTCGCTGATTAAGAATTTCGACTTATTTTTCATAAATAATTAAAATTTCACCCCTAAATTGGCTAAAACTACCCCTTAAAAGGGGTGTTTTTGCTATTCAGGCACTTTGAGCATCCAGGATATGTCCATATAGGTTTTTCGGGTCGCTAATCAAGAATTTCGACTCATTTTTCATAAATAATTAAAATTTCACCCCTAAATTGGCTAAAATTACCCCCTCAAAGGGATGTTTTTGCTATTCGGGCACTTTGAGCAACCAGGATATGTCCATATAGGTTTTTCGGGTCGCTAATCAAGAATTTCGACTTATTTTTCATAAATATTCAATATTTCACCCTTAAAATAGATAAAACTACTCCTAAAAGGGGTGTTTTTGCTATTTGGGCACTTTATGCATCAAGGATATGTCCATACAGGTTTTTTGGGTCGCTAATCAAGAATTTTGACTTACTTTTCATAAATTTTCAATATTTCACCCTTAAAATAGCTAAAACTACCCCTTAGAAGGGTGTTTTTGCTATTTTCGCACTTTGTGCATCCAGGATATATATATATAGGTTTTTTGGGTCTTTAATCAAGAATTTCGACTCCTTTTTCATAAATATAAAATATTTCACCCATAAAACAGCTAAAACTACTCCTAAAAAGTGTTTTTTTGGAACTTTTACACTTTGAGCATCCTGAATATGTGCATTCAGGTCCCTGGGCCGCTGATCAATAAAAATTTGTTATTTTTGTATAAAAAATTAATACTTACCTGAAAAATAAATTATTATAGTGAAGGTAAAAATGAATAAATTACACTTAAATTTTTTTTTTTTTTTTATAATTCATGCTCAATAAAATCATTTATTAATGTAAAATGTTGTACAAGAGTGTTGATAAGAGAAACGAGAAGTTTCAAACATAAAAGTATAATAAATAACATATGACTAAAAACATATAGTTAAAAACATATAAAACAAGTAATTAATCGTGTTCCATGTCCATTATCGATGAATATTTATGAAAAAAAAATAAAAATTCTTGATTAGCGACCCGAAAAACCTATATGGACATATCCTGGTTGCTCAAAGTGCCCAAATAGCAAAAACACCCCTTTTAGGGGGTAGTTTTAGCCAATTTAGGGGTGAAATTTTAATTATTTATGAAAAATAAGTCGAAATTCTTAATCAGCGACCCAAAAAACCTATATGGACATATCCTGGATGCTCGAAGTGCCCGAATAGCAAAAACACCCTTTTTAGGGGGTAGTTTTAGCCAGTTTAGGGGTGAAATTTTAATTATTTATGAAAAATAAGTCGAAATTCTTAATCAGCGACCCAAAAAACCTATATGGACATATCCTGGATGCTCAAAGTGCCCGAATAGCAAAAACATCCCTTTTAGGGGGTAGTTTTAGCCAATTTAGGGGTGAAATTTTAATTATTTATGAAAAATAAGTCGAAATTCTTAATCAGCGACCCAAAAAACCTATATGGACATATCCTGGATGCTCAAAGTGCCCGAATAGCAAAAACACCCCTTTTAGGGGGTAGCTTTAGCCAATTTAGGGGTGAAATTTTAATTATTTATGAAAAATGAGTCAAAATTCTTGATCAGCGACACAAAAAACCCGTATGGTGCCAATCTGAGCGCTCAAATTGCAACTATGTAAAAAACACCCCATTTTGGGGTAGTTTTTTGCAAATTTAAGGGTGAAGCCCCCATTTCTTTACGAAATGACCCCGATTTTCGGATTCAGCGACCCAAAAAACGTATAGGAAAGCAAATCTCATGTTCGCCAGTAAAAATACAACCAAACCCGTATTTTGACTGGAGTATAGAAGAAAATAAGGATTTATTTTAATTTTGCTTTTTTGTCTGAATTTTAAAAAAGGAAATTTTCTCATGTTTCAATAATTCAGTAAGTTTTAAAGAAGGCAAAAAAATTAGC
Source organism: Anagrus nilaparvatae (assembly GCA_022575985.1). Lineage (NCBI taxonomy): Eukaryota > Metazoa > Arthropoda > Insecta > Hymenoptera > Mymaridae > Anagrus > Anagrus nilaparvatae. The sequence goes on along the minus strand of JAKSXM010000246.1, from coordinate 3,385,973 downwards.
ATGGAGTTGAATACTAAAATAAACCTTCCAAAAGTATAATGTCATTGAAAGATATTTTCGGATTTGTTTGGAACTGCACTGGTTTAAAATATATTGATGCATTATATTCTACAAAAAAAAAACAATCTAAAAAATTCAATTGTTTACACAATCCGATAAATTTTTTTTCTCTTTATTTACTCAATTCGGCATAAAGAACAAAGTTAACCAAAATTAAGTGTGAAATTTTACAGAAATATAAAAATTTTTTATAAGCAAACAAAAAGATACAGAAATATTGTGTAATATTTCATAATACCATAAATAATTTTCTATAAATTAATCTAAAAAAATTTACGTCCTAAAAATATTCAAAATTTTTACGTTTTATTTATTTTTGCCCTCTCACAAAATTCCAAATATAGATCTAGGTACTTATTATTCTAAACTTAATGAATAAATACCAAAACTCTGAATATTAAAAAACTTCCTTGATAAACCAATAGAAGGGTGTGTTTAATGTCGTTTCATAAAAAATAATTTATCTATCCATTATTTCGGTATATTCCTTAACAATTCGCACGTGATTTTATTAAAAAATTAAATTTTACAATGCTATTTTTTACCCTTTCATAAATTCTCCTATAAATAAATTACACAAGCTGTTGTTTCCGTCGATACTGTATAGGGAATAGCGGGTGAGAGTGTACGAAGTTTACTTTAAGGTGTTAGGATAGATATTTTTCAATAAAATTGGATACTTTTTTCATTGATTTTTCCAAACATTTCCTAATAATGCCTGACTTACCCCTTTCACCCCCGTATTTAGGGTATTTTTAAGGGTTGTAGGTGAAAACTAATGTCAGATTCTGAAAGAGCGTGAAATTTTACTCAGAGGATGAACTTTTTAGCCACTTATTATCTACAAAGGAATACATTTATTTTTGCTCACTTCCAAAACTCTCCGACCCGGCGTTAATGAGTTAATTTAAAGCATTAGTTTTGGTGACAATGTTATTTTAGGGAACATCCATAATACTCCAGTCAAAATACGGGTTTGGTTGTATTTTCACTGGCGAACACGAGATTTGCTCTACTATATGTTTTTTGGGTCGCTGAACACGAAAATCGGGGTCATTTGAGTGAGAAATTGGGGCTTCACCCTTAAATTTGCAAAAACTACCCCCAAAAAGGGGTTTTTTTTACATATTTGCAGTTTGAGCGCTCAGATTGGCACCATACGGGTTTTTTGGGTCGCTGATCAAGAATTTCGACTTCTTTTTCATAAATAATCAATATTTCACCCCTAAATTGGCTAAAACTCCCCCCCCAAGGGGGTGTTTTGCTATTTTACCACTTTGAGCATCCAGGATATATCCATATAGGTTTTTTGGGTCGCTAATCAAGAATTTAGACTCCTTTTTCACAAACAATCAATATTTCACCCCTAAATTGGCTAAAAATCCCCCCCCAAGGGGGTGTTTTGCTATTTTACCACTTTGGGCATCCAGGATATGTTCATATAGGTTTTTTGGGTCGCTAATCAAGAATTTCGACTCCTTTTTCACAAATAATCAATATTTCACCCCTAAATTGGCTAAAACTCCCCCCCCCCCCCCAAGGGAAATTTAATTTCCTGTATTTCTTATCATTGTAAAGCTCTGTTTGTACAATATTTTACATTAATAAATGATTTTATTGAGTATGCATTATATAAAAAAAAAGAAAATTTTAAGTTTCATTTATTCATTTTTTCCTTCGTTATAATAATTTATTTTTGAGGTAAGTTTATTTTTTACTTTTAGGGGTATTTGTAGCTATTTTAAGGGTGAAATATTGATTATTTGTGAAAAAGGAGTCGAAATTCTTGATTAGCGACCCAAAAAACCTATATGGATATATCCTGGATGCTCAAAGTGGTAAAATAGCAAAACACCCCCTTGAGGGGGGATTTTTAGCCAATTTAGGGGTGAAATATTGATTATTTGTGAAAAAGGAGTCGAAATTCTTGATTAGCGACCCAAAAAACCTATATGAACATATCCTGGATGCTCAAAGTGCTAAAATAGCAAAACACCCCCTTGGGGGGGGGGAGTTTTAGCCAATTTAGGGGTGAAATATTGATTATTTGTGAAAAAGGAGTCGAAATTCTTGATTACCGACCCAAAAAACCTATATGGATATATCCTGGATGCTCAAAGTGCTAAAATAGCAAAAAACCCCCTTGGGGGGGGAGTTGTAACCAATTTAGGGGTGAAATATTGATTATTTATGAAAAAGAAGTCGAAATTCTTGATCAGCGACCCAAAAAACCCGTATGGTGCCAATCTGAGCGCTCAAATTGCAAATATGTAAAAAAAACCCCTTTTTGGGGGTAGTTTTTGCAAATTTAAGGGTGAAGCCCCAATTTCTCACTCAAATGACCCCGATTTTCGTGTTCAGCGACCCAAAAAACCTATAGTAGAGCAAATCTCGTGTTCGCCAGTGAAAATACAACCCCCCCCCCCGTATTTTGACTGGAGTATAAACGACGTCCAGAGTTTTGGGTAGGTAGGTCTACTCTAAAATATGACCATTTGTGACAAGGGGGAAGGTACGGTAATGAAAATAAGGACGTCACGTTTTTTTTTAAATTAAAGTTGAAACTATTTTAAATTAAAGTTGAAACTATTTTTAATTAAAGTTGAAACAATCTATTGTTATGTTAATATGATGAAAAAACACCCAAGATATCCTCCGTTTATTCCAACGTGCCTTCTGGGCTTAGAAATGCAGGGTTCAATGTAATAAAATAGGATTTTTTATTTTTTATTAGGCGCTATAGTCAATAAACCAAATGTCCATTTTTGGACCAAAATGACCTATTTTTAAATTGCTGCCAAAATTGCAATTTTCAATAAAAATAGGTCTTGTAGGTCTCAAAAAATTTGTATTAGCTCTAAATTTCGAAAAATGTTTTACTCGTTTCTCTTTGATTACTCATTTAGCAGATGTGATAATTTAAAAACAGAGTCTTAATTTAAAGTTTAAAAAAAAATCATATTTTATCACTAACTTTGTGAAGTTATATCTCAGAAACATCTAAAGCTAAAAGAACGAGTAAAAAATTTCCCAGAAGGCGCGTTGGAATAAACGGAGGGTATCTTGGGTGTTTTTTCAATATATTTAAGTCATCCATAGCAATAGATTGTAATTTAGCGACCCAAATGTTCCGGACTCCCCTTGTAAAGTTATTAATGTATTAAATATTTATAAATTAAAATTATTTTCTCCATTTTTTTCTTGTCGTAATATTAATTCTAGAGTTCTATATTTATCATTTCAAAGAATTTTTAAATTTATCGATAAATCAGTTTGCCACTACTCAATATGGGTCCCATTCACTGGTCATAACTGTCGTTGTCCATCCGAGTCAATTCTTAGAACCTTAAAATCTAGATTTTTTGAAAACAGACCCATAAAAATGAATTTTGCAGAAACATTCTACTCCAGATTCGTAAAATTATAATACATCAAAGTTTAGAATGGGATAAATTCATTTTATGAAGCTTGTATTTTGTGGTAAATTTATGCTTTTCACAAATAATAACTTCTAATATGTCATCAAATTTAAAACCGGTTATTAAGAATTTTGACGTATTCATTTTCCAATCCTTCTAGTTTTTATTATTCTACAAAAAAATTCTTACTCTTGATTTTCGGGATTCGAAAAACTGCCTTGGATGGACAACCATTGTGACCTTTGAATGGCGCCCAAAAGAATAGGTATTAAAATATAAAAATTTGAATTTTATTTTATTAATAAATATATTATTTTATAAAAAAATAGCCTCTGTAAACTTTTAAAAAAAAGTGTAAAAATAGATACATAACTTAATAAAAGTCATTAAAAAAACATTTATTTAATATTTTTTAAAATAAAAAAAAAATGTATAAAAATTTTAAATTTAAAATCATTTATAATTTTTTTTTTAAATGATGGTACTAAGAGAAAATTGTGACGTCCAGAAGGAGGGGGGGTTCAACTTATTTGTGACAATTAGTGACAAAGAGTAGGTAGGTCCCAAAAACCTCAAAAATTTTCTGGACGTCGTTTATGGATGCTCCATTATCTGAATTTCTGGCTTATTTAAAACAGATTTCATCATCATTCGAAAAAAAAAATTTGTTTAATGGTAATTTCCCAAAATACGGAATTTTTTTTCTTATTTCCCAAAATTTTGGCGGCCATTTATTGTTCAGAAGCGCTGATGGCAATTCGGGTCCAAATTCAGAATTTTTAAGAATAGAAACGTTTTTTTCAAACCAATTATTATAGGTTCCAGAATTTTTTTATTTTAGAAAAAAATTTTTAAGAAATCTGTACATTGGAAAAAGTAATTTTAAGAAGAGCATTTCACAGAAAGAATTAAGTCCTAAATGAAAAATTTTATTTCTTTTTAAGTCTTTTTTCCGAATTCGTATAAAGCATAATATTTCATAGTTTTGCATTCAAACGAACAACTTCAAATTCGGAAAAATTCAGTTCTGGGCTTTGCAATTTCTTAAAATTAATATTTGGTTAATTGAATATAATTTTCATTCGGATAATTTAAGAATTCTACTTAGCACTTTCTGAATTTTGATTTAGTTATTTTCCAATGGTATTTTAAACTCTTAATTCTTAACATTGAACCTTGGGTTTCGGATTTTCTAATTTTGAAAAATTAGCACGGATTGCCATCAGCGCTTATGAACAATGGATGGCCGCCAAAATTTTTGCTTCTTTTTTTGTATTTTTTTCAAATTTTAATAATTTTATGTTCATAAATTCTCAATTTTTATTTATTTCTTTACAAGGTAAGTAAGTAATTGTAATAGATTCCAATCTAGTCTTCATAACGGTACCAATGCATGAAACCTAGAACTAATCCTGTGCCCAAAAAAAAGAATGAAGTTTCTTTATTTTTTGACGGAAAAATTTTAAGTTCAAAAAACACGAGAAATTAAGAAATAGCGAATTTCTTAATACTAGAATCCGGGGAAAAAAATAGGTATTACTTCCAAAATGAAAAATTTTGGGATAAGAATGTGAAAATAAGTTTATGTGCAAATAACTCTCCGAGTTTTAAAATAATTTAAAAAAAGTACAAATAATCTTTATTATCTTTATTCGAAAGATCTTCAGAAAAAATTATAATTTAAAAAAAAAATTATAATTGAAGGCCCATAAAAAGCTTTTTTCCTTTTTTCTCTGATAATATATTAAATATTTAAACATATTTAGTTTTGAACAACTTGTCTGTTATTTAGATATAATTTATTTTATAAAAAAATATAAAAATACATCAATTATACTTAATTAAGTACTAATTTTACTTCTTTATGAAAGTCTTTACAATAATTAGCTTTATATATTATTGGTCTTTAAATTTACCTTTACTTATATTATTTTACATCAATTGAAGAAAAATTTTTTATAATTATCTATACAAACATAATTATTTACATATTTATTATACAATAATTAATTTAATATTAACATTTTTTATTTAAATAAGGTACCCCAAAATTCAAGGAACTAAAAAATCTTAAATTTTAAGAGGAATGGTATTTAACCTTTTAAATGCAACCGGGAAACTTTAGAAATTAAAAAAATTATTTAAAAATTCATTAAATCATATATTAATATATATTAATATAATTTTGATTGCATACTTTCGGTGAAAGTCCAAAGTTTCGTAGAAAACAAAAAAATTAACATTTTTAATTAACTAACTATTTATAGTTTTAATATTGGTAAATTTTTGGTGCCATATCTTTACAAACAATTAAAAATATTAATAGTTAAAAATATAAATTTTTTTGTTTTCTATGAAACTTTAGACTTTTACAGAGTGCGTGCAATTAAAATATATTAATATAATATGATTTAATAAATTTGTAATTAATTTTTTAAACTATTTCAGTCACTCTTTCGGGACCCAATTCTCCACAGTTTAAAGATTACAGTTACAATTCTTCGTGCATTTTTTTTGTTTTACTTTTATTTAAAAATATTAAATCATCAGATTCTTCAAACCATTCTTTATATTCATTTATAGGATCAATCATCCAAAATTTATGAAAAGATATTGGTTCCTGAGAAGCAAGATACCCGACAGCATAATCAGTAGGTCTTGCCTAATAAGCAAGAAAATTAATAATTATGAATAAGTAGCAAAAAAATACATGAATAATTTATGAAAACTGACCTGGTGAAACAATGGTGAATGAGTAACTTTAATTCCTAAATGCGATAAACAGACTCCAAATAAATACATGTCATCAGGTGTTGTTTCAGTAGGACATTCGCATACTCCAGGTTTAATCATTTGCTCTACAGCCGCTGCTGATAATACTACTCCAGCCCCGCCTGTCAGATAATCGTAACCATGTATGTAAGAAGTTCGATATCCATAGCGTTCGCCTATTGCAACAGGTTTTAAAGGATTGTAACAAGTCAAAAACTTTAGTAACCGTGATAAACTAAAATAAAAAATATAATTAAAATATAAAAAAAAATATTTTTGAATATTATTTAAAAACTTACCTGATTATAGTATCATCATCCACAATGACTAACCAGTCTAAATTTTTTTCTTTTAGAATAGGACTTACATGCTGTAAAATTGCATAAGTTTTTGCACAATGACCTTGTTCAGTATTAGGAGCTATTATACTGTTTGATAAATTTGGATCTGATAAAAATTGACTTGATTAATTATTAATGAACAATTAAAATAAAAATATTCAAAATAAAATACCTGTCTGATCAGTAAAAAATCCAATATTTTCAGCAAATCTAGCCCAAGTATTTTGTACAACTGGAACTCTTTCACTGTGAAATTTGAAACATGTTTTTACAGCAACATACAGTTTGTTAGAACTCAATGTATCAGCCTATTGGGGTATAAAAAGAAGTTATTAATATAAAAGTTCATATGTTTAAAACTTTAAATATAATTACACAAGAATGAAACGGCTTAGGGAATGTAGCACAATTATCAGTGGCAGTTATACAAAAATTTGGTAAATGAGTCAACCTAGATCCTTTGCTTTCATTTAATACAAATGTTGCAAATTCATAAGATGCATCAATTGAAAAATCAAACTTTGGTTTAATATTTTCAAATGGCTTTTTAGTTATTCTGAAATGTAAAGATTTTATTTATTTTTATTTTATTAATTAGTCATAAAATTAATATCTACTTTAAAAATAGATGTTTTGAAATAGCAAATCCAGATGATAAATTAGGATATTTAAATTTTTTGGTATGCTCTGCATAATGATGAATTATACTTGGCTCTCTGTCGTAAAGTGCATTTCCAAACCAAGTACTCTACAAAATTAATTAACTGTTAATAAATATTTACTTCGAAAAATATTCAATAAATTACATACCTTATATAAGTCTACATCATAATTTTTCAAAACGTGAGTAAGTTTATTTAAGCGTATTACTGTAAATTCTGTACAAAAAATATACCAATCTGCTGTTACATTTTGAGAAGCTAAATAAGCTATTACAGGAATTACAATCCATGCACCATATACATCTATTTCATGAGTCAACAATATATTAGGTGGCTTCTGTAAATAATAAATTTGTTTTATAAAACTTAATAATTTAGCTTATTTTTTTTTCATATTACTTTGTGTTCGATTTCTGCTTGTTTAAGTATATCAGATTTTAGTAAATTAGCTTGAGCAGCATTATATCCTTCTTCTTGACTTAAAATTATTATCGTTAAATCTGAATAATCTATAATAATTTTTTTTTAATTAAAATTTAAATTACATTTTAGCTCATTTTAGTATCATCTATATTATAATTACCAAAACTGTTGACAAATCTAAAAGTTAATATTTGCATCAAGAAATTTATTAAAAAAATATCTCTTCTCATGATTACCCGTATTTAAAATATCTTAATTCTGAAATAAAATAGCCAGCATTCTCGGAGTTTCAATTTTTTTTACGAAGTTTAATTGAACATTTTGTTAATTTAAGTTATCAATTCCCAAATATATCCTGCTTTAAAGCAACAATAAATTCTTAATAAATTATAAATTTTTCATTTTTTTCCTGACTCCAAATACACAATCAAATAAATAGCGCCATTTTCTTATCTTTAACCTGTAATTCAATAAAAATATTATTTCAAATTATCAACAATTTCAGATTTCTAAATTAAAACTCTGTATATAATTAAACAATATTTTTTTACATTATTTTCTATTATTTCATGTGATGTTAAAAACTTAAATATTTTTGCTGATAGTTTTTCTGCTAGTTTTTGCACTTTGTGGGGATTTCAGTCAGATTATATATATAGGTGTCGCTTATTATCGGACAAGGTGAAATCATAATAACAATAGTATTCGTTGATGATTTCTCGAAGAAGAGTTCCGTGAAATATTTTCGTCGCAATCAAAGCGACGAGACTGCGATTCGTCGTCGTCTTGGGAAAAAGGCCTTGCGAGTGCCAAAGACCCAAGGTTTTCGAGGTCTTCATCAAACAAATTTGAAGACTATAAATTTTTACAGTTTTTAAGAAATATCAAAAGTTAGTTATTGACAAAAGAACTTTATTACTTGCGTCTCAAGTTCGACGTCCATATTTTTGTAAGATAACACGTAATATTTGCCTAATTACTATAATTACTAATTAATTATAAAAAGTATTGTGATTTAAAATCATAAATTACACAATAAAAAAAAAAACACGATTAAATTCGTGTTTTTTGAATTGTTTTTGCTGCTTTTGTAGCTTTTAATAAGCTCCAAATTTATTCGCCAAAGAGGTTTAGAAGTGTGTAATCTTTGGAATTGTAAAAACATGGCTTATTGAAAATGAAGGTTCTGCGGGATATCGTTTCTCCTAGAGGAGATTTTATCTCTACAATTATTTATAATAATCATAATAACATCGTAAATAAGCAGATTTTAATAAAACCGAAATTTAATAACAATGGATTTAAAGAATCAATTTTTACAAACCAGTACAAGGAGGACACCTACTAATGCAAAGAAAAATCAAGGTAAATAATTTTAAATATTTCGTTTCGTAAAAAATTTATATATTAATAAACTCATGAACCAAAATTAAGTTATTTTTATTATTAATTTTTGGCTTTGTTTCATATTTACAAAATAATTATTTGTTTATAGATGCTAGCAACTCAAAAAATTTTCCAAAATCATCAAACAAACGAGAAACATCAGGCACAAATAACTTTTCAAAATTCAATCAATCGGCAGGCAGGTCCAATGCACAGAAAACAAAAAATGTTGATAAGAGACCAAAACCTAAAGGATGTTATTTTAGTAATTCAAAGGCGAATTCCAAGGTAGTAGAAAATGAATTAGCTGAGTTTAACTCAGTTATGGCACCAAGAAATAAAAAGCAGAATATGAATCATCTGCTAAATTTTCACTATACATCTAGAGAAATGCAAAATGGTTGGAATTATAATAGAACCAGTGGGTTCAATAATAAGTTTTATAATCGCTGGCTTCCACCGATTCAGCGTCACAAGTACAACAAAGAACAATTTTTGCAAGCCAAGTAAGAGTTTTTTTCCAATTCTTTGAAATTTTTATAATTTATAGACATGCAAATCATGTCAGTTCTTATTTACATTATTTAAATTTTAATATTCAGTTTAACACTAAATATTTTTAAAATTCTTTGATCATATTAAAAATTATAATAAAAAAGATTTAATAGTGTAATAAGAACATAACTTAATTTTATAAAAAAACATATATCACATACATTAATAATTTGAAAAAATAATAATAATTTTTTAACATTAATTTTTTAGCTGCCAATTTGTGGTTACTGCCAATGGAAACTATGTACAATATTTGAACGATCCTGATGCTTTAATTGATTGGAAATTGATACAACAAATTGTAAATAAAAAAAAAGTATTTTTAAAATATTGGATTAATCAGTAAATAAACATTTTTTTTTAGAGAATTTATAGCACTGATAATATGTCTTGCCCAATATGTTTATGTCCTCCTATTGCTGGAAAAATGACTCGTTGTGGACATGTATACTGTTGGCCTTGTATTTTGCATTATTTGACGTTATCTGAAAAAACTTGGAGTAAATGTCCTATTTGTTATGAAGCTGTTCACAAAGCAGATTTAAAAAGGTAAATATCTTGTTAAATTAAAAAAAATTATATTATTTGATGCATTTTAAAATTTTATTATTAGCGTGGTTGAAATAACTCAAAAAAATTTTAACGCTGGTGATGATGTAATATTTCGCTTAATGAGACGTGAAAAAGGATCAGTTTTAGCTGTACCAGTTAATGACATTCAAGATGTACCACCAAAAACTTTTTTGTCAATATCTGAAATTCAAAAGCAACAGGTTTATTCTAAATTAATATTAGTCGATAATAATGAGGTAAGTTTATTTTATTGGATTATTTTTTTTTTTTTTTAATTATTTGTAGTTACTTATTCTTTTGATCTTACCTAATTTTAGATTATGGATATTATTGAAGCAGAGCGTGCTCAGTTAAGTGTTGAATTGTTAGAAGACTCATATTCCTTGGAGTGTGAATTTGTTCAACAAGCTCTTGATGAATTGGTTATTAGAGAACAGCAATTGATAGAGGCTAACAATGGATTTAAAAAATGTGAAACTGTGGAACTAGCTGATGTTTCTGTAGATCATAATATAGAAAATCATTTGAATAAATTGGATATAAGTAATAAATTGGATGCAGTCGATAATGAAAGCTTACAAATAGCTGATGACCAACAGAAATTAGATGAAAAAAGATTTTATTATTTTTATCAAGGTAAATTATTATTTTGTAACTGTTTTTATTAGATAATTATTAATTATTAATAAAAAATAACTAATAATTTTAAATTTTTAGCTGAAGAAGGTCAAAATGTTTTCCTACATGCTGTTAATATCAAGATGTTAGAAATGCAGTATGGGAATTTAGAAAATTGTCCAAAAATAATTGCCGGTAAATTATTAGAAAAAGAAGTAGGAAGTTTAACAGAGGATTTGAGACGTCGTATGCGATATCTTTGCCACTTACCAGTGACTTGCCAGTTTGAAATTGCTGAAATCGAATTAAATACACCAATGATTTCAGAAGAAGTACTTGAATTCTTTGCAGGTACTTTTTTTCAATTTTTTTCTATTAAATTGATGCATTTTCCCAATAACTTATTATTTTGGTCAACATATTATTTAGGTGTGTTTACACCAAGGCCCAGTTTAGGTCAGTTGACAGAGGATTTAAAAACAGACTAAAAAAAAGTTATATATACTAAATATTAATTTAAATTATCATTGTTAAAAAAAAAAATAGACATAAATGCTTTCATGTGTTAAATTTAACGTGTAAAGTTATTGATGGAAGAAAATTTATTTTTAATTAAAAATTAGTTTTTATACATTACTTTTCATCAATAAAAATGTAATCTCAAATTTACTTAAAATTTCATATTATCACAATATTCATAAAATTTTAGATCAGCTAACATCGCGAGAAAAAAAACGCCAACGTAGAGAACGGGAAGAAAGAAAACGAGAAAAGAAAATTGCTGAAGAAGAAAATAAGCAAATGGGTAGATACCCAAAAGCTAATGTTCATATTGAATCCCATCTACACTTTCCTGAATTCACACCTGAAAATCATGCATCCGAGTAAGTTAGAAAAAAAAAACTATATGAATTTATTTTCCTTTCAATTTTGATCAAATGAAAATTAAATTTTTAGGAATTCTCAATCTTTGGAATCTAGCTTATCAAGTAGTCCAACAACGAGTGCACTTGATGAAATGGCTGCAACAAATACTACATTGAATAATAATTGGTCAGATCAAGCAGGTCCATCATTTGCAGAAATGCTAAGAAACCCAAATGCGCACACTAATAATCCTTGGCCATCTTTACATCCAAAAAAACCACAAGTTAATGCAGTTGACGATCCTTTTATTGATGAAATTGATCCAGAAACAGAAGAATATGTACCTCCAGTTTATAAACAGAGCTTGGGAGATTCATTAGCTTTGGCATTAGAAAAATCCAAAAATATGAGTCAAAGTAATAACAATACTATTGAGTCAAATGGTAAAAAGAAGAAAAAAAAAGCTAAATCGACAGTACTATTTACAACTGGTATGGCACGAGGATCTTGATTTTTTTTTAGTCATCTTTTAAATTTATGTACTTCAAATTTTATTGATTTTGTATTTAAATGGATTGAAAATAATTTATAAATAAAAAATTTATTAATGTATTTTTTTTTTTTTTTTTTTTTTATTAACTATTAGTCTAAAATTAAACATTAAATAAAAGGTAATAAGTAAAATAAATACTGTTTGAATTATTTACAAATACCTAATTCTATAGATGCTGTTCTTTTTTATAGCTTTATCTCAGATGAAATCTAATGAAATTAAAGTATCGAATTTAAAAAATCTAACAGATATAATAATTGAATTATCTGTTATAAATGATAGCTTATAAAAATTAAGTACAGTGGAAAAGAAAATGTATATCAAAAATTTCACAAGCCACCAGATAATTCACAGGTCATCAGCTAAGACTAATTAAATTTCGCTGAAAATGAAATAAAAAAAATAATTGTATATTTTTGGAAAACTTTATAGGTATTATCAACTTTTTAAATTAAAAAGAAATACTGTTAAATTTATTTTTTTATGAAATCTTTTAAAATCAGTGAGTCTAGATAAAAAAAGTTACTGCTTATTTGATTTTATTTAATCTAAGCTATAATTTAGTACTATTTATTTATGTAATTAATTGAAAAATTTTTTCCTTTACTTCTAATTAAAATGAACTAAAATAAAGTTCTTTAAAATAGCATTATTAATCGAGGAATAAAATAGGTTACGGAAACATACTGAAAGAAGTTAAAAAACAAAAGAATTTTTGTATAAAAAATTTTTTTTTTTTATTATAAAACAAGTTTCAATTATAAACAGTCAATTGTTTAATGACTTTTTTAGTCAACTTCTTCAATTGTTGGTCCACCAGCTCCTCCAGTTGGAGCTCCACCACCAGGGGCGGCGCCAGCGCCAGGGAATCCACCGGGCATACCTCCAGGCATACCACCAGGCATTCCTCCTGCTCCACCTTGGTACATCTTAGTAATGATTGGATTACATACACCTTCTAATTCTTTTTGTTTGTGTTCATATTCTTCTTTTTCAGCTAATTGGTTGGCATCGAGCCACTTGATAACTTCATCACATTTGTCAAGGACGATTTTCTTGTCGCTTGCACTGATCTTATCCTTAACTTTGTCATCTTCTACTGCAGTCTTCATGTTGAAGCAATATGACTCAACACCATTCTTAGCAGCAATGGTTTCTTTTTGTTTTTCATCTTCGTTCTTGTATTTTTCAGCCTCGTTAACCATTCTTTCGATATCTTCTTTACTAAGACGTCCTTTATCGTTGGTAATGGTAATTTTATTTTCCTTTCCAGTCGATTTGTCAACAGCCGAGACATTCAAAATACCATTAGCATCGATGTCAAATGTTACTTCAATTTGTGGAACACCTCTTGGTGCTGGTGGAATACCACTAAGTTCAAATTTACCTAATAAATTATTATCTTTGGTCATGGCTCGTTCTCCTTCATATACTTGAATCAATACACCTGGTTGATTATCAGCATAAGTAGTAAATGTTTGAGTTTGTTTTGTAGGAATAGTTGTGTTTCTTTTAATTAAGGCAGTCATAACTCCTCCAGCAGTTTCAATTCCAAGTGAAAGAGGTGTAACGTCAAGTAACAGAAGGTCTTGTACTTCTTCAGATTTATCACCGTGTAAGATAGCTGCTTGAACTGCAGCTCCATAAGCAACAGCTTCATCTGGGTTAATAGATTTGTTTAATTCTTTACCATTAAAGAAGTCTTGCAATAATTTTTGGATCTTAGGAATACGAGTAGAACCACCAACTAAGACAATATCATGGATCTGGGCTTTGTCCATTTTGGCATCTCTAATTGACTTTTCTACTGGTTCTAAAGTACCACGGAATAAGTCAGCACAAAGCTCTTCAAAACGAGCTCTGGTGATGGAGGTGTAGAAATCAATTCCTTCATAAAGAGAGTCAATTTCAATGCTGGCCTGAGTAGATGATGAAAGAGTACGTTTTGCACGTTCACAAGCTGTTCGTAAACGACGAAGTGCACGTTTGTTGGATGTTAATTCTTTTTTGTATTTACGCTTGAATTCTTGAACGAAATGGTTGACCATACGGTTGTCAAAATCTTCTCCACCAAGATGAGTATCTCCTGCAGTTGATTTGACTTCGAAAATACCATCTTCAATGGTTAAAATTGAAACGTCGAAGGTACCACCACCAAGATCAAAGATAAGAACGTTACGTTCTCCAGTAGCTTTCTTATCAAGACCATAAGCAATAGCTGCTGCAGTTGGTTCATTAATAATACGTAATACATTAAGGCCAGAAATGGTGCCAGCATCCTTTGTTGCCTGACGTTGAGAGTCGTTAAAGTAAGCGGGTACTGTGATCACAGCACTTGTCACAGTCTTACCAAGATAAGCCTCGGCTGTTTCCTTCATTTTTACTAAGACCATAGAACTCACTTCCTCTGGGAAGAAAGTCTTCATCTCTCCTTTATACTGAACTTGAATTTTAGGTTTTCCACCATCACTAATTACATTGAATGGCCAATGTTTCATATCAGCTTGAACAGTTGCATCTTCAAACCGTCTACCAATTAACCTTTTGGCATCTGAAAAATGAAAAAATAATTTTGTTAAATTTTTGAATTTTAATATAAGAGCATCGAAAATTTCTCATAAGTGACAAAATTTTAGTGAAATAAATTTTTTATCAAAATACATTATTTTTAATTTTAAAAAATTTATTTTTATATTTATTAATAAATTTATTGTGTTATTAATTAATTTATTATTACGGAAGAATAATTTATAAGGCAAAATGTTTGAATCATAGTAACGTCATGACGCACGTAGTCATTAATTTTTATAGAAATCTAAAAAAAAAGTGCGCGCGTTCGAAATATTAGTCATGCGGAAAATCGATCCATTATTTTAACCTTATACTAACAATTTTTAAGAAAAAATTTTTACTTACCAAAAATGGTGTTGTTTGGGTTCATGGCGACCTGGTTTTTAGCAGCATCTCCAATAAGACGCTCGGTGTCGGTGAAGGCCACATAACTTGGTGTTGTCCGGTTACCCTGGTCATTAGCGATAATTTCAACTTTTCCGTGTTGAAATACTCCAACACAAGAATAGGTGGTTCCTAAATCAATTCCTACGGCTGGTGCTTTAGCCATTTTCTGTTAAAATGAAAAAAATTAAATTAATATTAACGCCTAAAATTAAAATCTTATGAATGCAAAAAAAAAATGATTGTCACTGTTACGTGATCTTTTTCATGAATACATAAAATAAATTAAAAAAAAAAGTAATTTTAATAATTTTAATAAGAAATGAATCTAAAATTAATTTAAAAAAAAAATAATAAATTTACCTTATTATTTATTAATTAATATAATACAAAAAAAAGTCCAGTGAAGCAATAAATATAGCCTCAAGATAGTTTTGTTTAAAACAGAAACGAAGTGTACTTTCTATCACGATTTTCAACGTAGTGAAGAACCGCGGCGCTTGCAGCTAAATATATAACCTTTGGAGGCTTCTGGAACATTCGTTAGGTAAAAAAAGAGGGGAGTTTAGCAAGAGCGAAAGTATGACCAATCAGAATTTTTAATGATTCGAATATAATTACGTTATTGGTAGATTTAACTACTACGATAATCAAAGTCAGTATTTTTACCGCGGTTTTTCCCCTTACAAATGCGGTATGGGATGATTTTGTTAAAAACGGAAATCAGGAAATGGCGCGGTCCTTATTGGTGTTGGTGTTGACCTCGTGGTTATAATAAACGTGTATGTACTAGAAAGATTGAGAAAAAATCAGGAAATGTTCTAGACTACAATCCAGGAATTATCCATTTCCTATTAATAAATTTATGATTTTTCAGGACACATGCACGTCATTTTAATTGAAATTTTTTGTCGTAGTTGTTTTTTTTATATAGCTAATATAAAAATATGAATAATAATTTCAAATGTAATGCAATTGTAATAATGTAATTGCAAATATGACGAAATTTTTAATAATTTTCATCAATTAAATTTAATGAACGCATGATAAATATCTAAAAATCCAAAATAATAATAAAATTGGACTGAAGTAAAAAAAAAAAAAATTGATCTGAAAAAATAATTTTTACTTATGGGTACACGTGATAGGAGCATTCATTTAAACCTCCATTATTATAGCCAGTTACAGCTTAGATTATAAAAAACTAGGAATTTTAACAGCAATTGTTTGCAATTGAAATAATAAACAAAATAATTATTATAAATATTAAAAATGATATAGGAGAAAAATTCCTAGGCTAATATGAATACCTTCGCATACAATACATAGCTGATAAAAAAAGTATTTCATAAATATTTCAGATAATTTGATATTATCGTTTATAATAAATGTACAATGATATTAAATATTTATAAATGTATCAATTAGATAATATATTGTGCACTATCAAGATCTAGATAATATGGATAATGAATATTATAATAATATTATAGTTAAATAGTAATGTATTTCCACTACATGCATGCATGCATAAAATATGCACCTAAAACGGATAATTAAATTTATAACACTTTATGTGGATCTAATGTTTTTTCATCGATTTGGCATACTTAGTTTTAACTAAAAAATACCTAAAATATTAGTTATAGCTCGAGTTATAGAAACTTCAATTCTTTAATTTTTCTGTTAGAAATATATAACCACGTGGTTATACATAAAAAAAAGTAGCACACACATGCTTTTAAAAAAACTTTTTTACAAATATATGTGTATCTATTGTTGCTTGGTATGATTTGTTAAAATTTGCGGATCACATAATATCAAAAAATTCTCAACATTTTTAAAATTATCAATATTTTTAAAAATATTTTAAAAATATCAATATTTTTAAAATTATCAATATTTTTAAAAATATTTTTTAAAATATTGATAATTCTAATTATGGCCACGGCGTTATAATATTTTCTGAGATATTTTAATTATTTATTTTTATTATTTAGAAATAATCCTTATAAATTTCAATGTCATTTTTGTTTATTTATATTTTAAGGTAAATTATAATTTTATAATTAAATTTTGATTTGCAAATAAGCTATTAATTAAAGCCTCTTTGGGAGTATATAAGTTTTATAAATAAATATTAAAATAAATTAGAAAAAAATTAAAAAGGAATAGGTATTTTTTTTTTTTAATTGAAAAAGAAAAACCAGAATTTCATTTTTTATTCATTAATTCAAATTACGTCTTTATTACGAAATATTCATTAGAAAATTTTCAATTAATTTATAACAAATTTAATTAAAACAAAAGAAAAATTCCATTTCATAGTAGACACCTGCGGCTTATATAATTTGGCAACATCGTATTATATGCAAGCATGCAGGCATGGTGCGGGCATGCAGGATAATAAACATTGTTGCCAGTCTATTTATGCCTATGTGTCGATGATGACACGGTGGTCGTCGATCGGTTGATGATTGTTATCTTTTTTTTAACAAAAAATTTATGTGCTTTTACAAACAAAAACTCCCATAAAAAAATTATCACAACTCAGTAGTAAGTTTAAAACATATTTTCAGTTATAAATATGATAGTATGTGTGAATATTTTATACAGAACTTTAAAAAATATGGTAAGTTTAATTTACATTTTTTAATTTAATATTTTTGTATTTCTTGTTTAAAAAATAATATTTTTTTATAGACAATAACAAGATACTGTGGTGCACTATTTAGATAAATATTTGATGTTAAATACAAAATTATGAAAATAAAAGAATATTTTCTTTGATTGATAAAGTGTACTTACAAAGAGAACAAAAAATATATTTTTAAAAAATGATTAAACTAAAAAATTTAATTAATTTATTTGTAATAATTGTATTAAATTTCGTACCATTAGTCATATCATTAGAAACAATTTATGCTATAAATGCTGGAGGTGAAACTTACACTGATAGCTATGGTATTACTTATCAAAAAGATCCTTTGCATGGAAAAGTAGGAGTTGCATCCGATTATGGTAGACAGTTATTAATTGGTAGAGTTTCAGCAGATGATCAAATTTTATATCAAACTGAGCGTTATCATCACAGTACATTTGGATATGATGTACCAATTAACCAAGATGGGCAATATGTTTTGATTCTTAAATTTTGTGAGGTTTATTTTAATGCTCCAAACATGAAAGTATTTGATGTTGTTCTTAACGGTGACCATACGGTTGTAACAGATTTAGATATTTATGATAAGGTAGGTAAAGGTGTTGCCCACGATGAGTATATTTCATTTCAAGTGCAAAAAGGTAAGCTAATATATAACGAAGAAGAGTCTGATATATCGGGTGGAAAGATTCGAGTAGAATTTATAAAAGGTTATAGAGATAATCCTAAAATAAATGCTATAGCTGTGATTAGAGGAAGAATAGAAGATGTTCCAAAATTAGGACCATTGTCTCAAGAGCCAGAAGAATACCAGAATATTCAGGATGACGAAGAAGAACCTGTTGTACAACACACAAGACACACTAGCGGGCCTCGTATTCCAGACCCATATTCTACAGAAGAATCTTCTTTAATGTTACCTGTATTCATAGCTATTGGAGCTTTTATACCATTGTTATTTTGTTTATGTAAATTGTAAAAAAATGTTTATAATGTTTGCATTACTTACAATTTTAAAAATATTCCTATTGATGATGTGTGTATTCGTTTAATTGAGTGTGTTATTTGGTGCAAATATAAACTAATTTTTTTTAAATAAAATATTTTGATGGACAAGAATGAGACTGTGTTTTAGAAGACTGCGAAGAATTTTAATCTTTGTTGTTTATTGTAACAGAGAGATTTAATTAAATAAATATAAATGTAGGATATTTTATCATAACACTTTTGAAAATAATTTGAAAAAATATCGCACATTTAAGAAAATAATAAAAATATATACTGTTAATAAATGGTTTGTTAATTATTTGCTTAAAATATATTGTACTATTTACAAAATATAAATTAAAATTTTGTATTATTTATAATTTAGTTTTATAAAATCAATAATAGAATTTATTAACTAAATATCATTCAAAATGTACAAAAAATTTATGATCGTAACAATGCAATTTTTAGTAAATTATATGACAAGCTTAAAGCACTTGTGATTTATTTTTATTGAATAAAATCTTTAAGGTAAATAAAAAACTACAAATAAATTTCAAATATTTTTTTTACAATATTTAATTTCCCTCAAAATACTTTACTTTGATTATTTTTATTCTTAAAAAAAAAATTAATTTTTCTAAATTTATATGATAAATAGGTAAATTTAAAAAATATGTCCAGAGCAAATTCAAAAAAAAAAAGCTGTATTTTTTTTTGTTTTATTTGTTTTCTGATAATGATATGTGGTAATTGAATTATCTTTAAAAATTATGAATCATTTCCTCAGGATTGTAGTTAAGCCTACCATTAGCTTTTAATATTCTGTACTATAGTATATACTATTGGGCCCCATTCTACACCAGCACATAATCATCCTTTATTATAATCATGTCTGATAGACATGGAATGATCTTTAAAGCATTTTGTTTTCTTTTTTTTTTCAAATTTTAAAAAAATATATATTTTGTCATTTAGGAAGGAATTAAGGAAAATAATTTCTCAAAATTTGATATATAATATATAATTGTGAGGGAAAATTCTTGATAATATATAGTGGATAAGTAACGTAAATTTTACTTGGCTGTATAAAAAATTATAAAAACTTAACATTTTCATCTAAAAGTAAAAAAGGAATCTAAATTAGATAATCAAATAGAAAAAAAAAAAGTTAAATATTATGTCAAAAGAAATTTAAAAATGATACTTTAGGCTGACAAAAATTTGAATAAAAGAGAATAATATATACGTTTATTAACAAATAATCAATTAGTACTTAACATAAAATTATCAAAGTATAAATAGACTTAAATGCTAAAAAACTGCTAAAAAATTTACTTCTTAAGACTATAAATCAAATTTTAGTAAAAATCTATTTTAACAAAATATAATCAAGGATAAGAGAAAAATTATAAACTAGAAGTAAGCTAAAAATTTACAAAAATTAAAACAAAAAAAAATTTTTTTTTACAAACTTTATTATTCCTTATATACGTGTTGATTCATTTTATAATCTAATAAGGTATCACATTTAATAATCAGAAAAAAAAATTATTTAGGCTGTACAAAAAACAATATTTTTTAGTACTTTTTTATAAAATGGTGACAGATTTTCGTTTTATTTTTCTCAACATTATTACATATAGGAACAAAACAAAAATAAATAAGAATAATAATAATAGTAATAATAATTAGTGTTTTATGAATTATAATGCACATATTATATATATATATATTAAAAGTATTAAAAAATATAAAAACGTTTTTCAGTAGTGTTTTATAAGAGACAAAATTAATAATTAAAGATACCGCCCACAGTATACGTCTTTTATTTAACAATCATTTTTTTTAAAATCAATTATTTATTTAAAAATACGAGAATAAACTTTCATTGTTTTATATTTTAATAAAAATTCCATTCATAGGCCTTAGATGGTGAGCACCACTTTTTTTTTTAATAATAATTAGATTACGCATATTTTCAAAATAAAATAAAAAAACTGCATTACAAACGCTTTAATTTATATTTACAACAACAAAAAGTTCAAAGCTTTTTATCCACTGCCGTGTTTTTTTTTTTTAAGTTTCAATTATAAGAAATTCACAGCACACCATAAAAGCAGTCAAGCAAATATAATAGCATACATTTATATAATATCGATAATACATTTAAAAAGATTTGTTTAATAATAATAGTTTGCCAAAAAAAGTCAACGATTTTAGCTATATACTACTACTTTGTGATGCTCTCAGATTATGCATATTTTATATTATTATCTTTGAGAGTCTAGCATAAGAAAAATTATCTGCTTATAACAATCAATAATATATTTATATATGTATATATAAATGTATAAGCTGTATGCTGAAAATTGCTCAACGGAGGAAAAATTTGTTAACTTTATTTTTTATAAAATCAAAGAAAAAAGGCTTAATTTTATTCCTTTTTTCTTCATGCCTATAATTTCTCATTCCGCTGCAATTAATTGATTATCTGTTATTAATTCAACAGGAGAAACATCTTTTTTAGGTATATCTTCAACATTATTAATATTCGTTGTCATTTTTTCTGCTCCTTCACATGTACCATTTTGCGTTACTGCTGTACTATCTGTTTTTGTTACTTTTGAATCAGTTTTAGAAACGGTTGTCGTTTTTAAACCTACTCTAGGGACAGCTTTCTTAACAGGCGATGTTGCAGTAGAAGTTGTAGTCTTAGTTGCAGTATTACGCTTAGTCATTGACGTTGTGTTAGAGCTTGTGATTGAAGTTTTTGAAGATTTTGCTGTTAAGGTACTACGAGCTGATGAAATTTGTTTATTTACTGAATCTTTTCCTTGCTTATCAATAACTCCTGTATTAAGTTTTGGTTTAGAAGCTAAAGAACTTGCAGGAGCTGTTTTTGGTCTTGCTGATAATGTAGTTGCAGTTGCAGATACTTTTTGAGTAGGTTTTAATGTTGTAGCCGAGGCTGGTCTTGGTTTAGCAGTAGCTGTACTTGCAGTTCCAATTGTTCTAGCCGTACTTGTTGTTTTGACTAGACTTGGTTTTGTCGCACTACTGGCTGCTGTTTTCAAAGATTCTCGAACTTTGGGTACAGGTGGATGTTTTGCTGTTTTCACATCACCATTAGTTATTGGCTTTTTATCAGCTAAAGTTGAACTAGCCTTAGTTGTAGTACCAAGAGTTTTAGGCTTTGATGCTGCAGTTGATGTTAATCCTGTACGAGCTGCTGGTTTCATTGTTGCTGTTGTTGTACTTGTTTTGGATGCAATCGTTTTTGATAAAGGTTTTGCAGCTGGAGCAGCAGATATCGGTTTTGTTGCAGTACTTGATAATTTTGGTTTTGCTGGTGCAGCAGTAGATGTTGGTTTTTTTAAAAGAGAAGTCTTTGCAGGTGCAGCTGTTTTCAAAGGAGATGTAGGAGATACTTTTGATGTTGGTTTTAAAGTAGTTGAAGTTTTACTGGGAGTTTTAGAAGGTGTTTTAGATGTCTTTCCAGCTCCAGCTACAGCAGCCGTCACTCCAATTGCAGCTGCAGATGCTGCAGCAGCTGCAGCTACTTTTACAGCAGATACAACTTCTGGAGACTTATTTACTTGATTGTTAGTTTGATTTATTAAAATATCTGGCTTTTCATTAGATACAATCTCATTTGTCTCAAAACTTGTTATGTGTTTCTCTACTTTTTCTTCAACATCTTTTTGTTCTTCTACGTAATCTTCTTTAAGAATTGATTTTTGATCAACTTTTGGTGGATTTAATTGATTTTCCAAACCTGTAAACTCCTTAAGAGATTCTGAAAAAATATCAGATTTTTCTGGTTCATTTTCATTCTCAAGGATATTGTCTTCTATTTTAGTAACAATTTCTTTTTCTACTTGGTTATTAGGCACTGAACTATTAAAATAATTATCATCTTCAAATTGTTTTTCAGATTCCAAAATATGAATATTTTGTTCCAAATCTTTATTTTCAGTTTCTAAAGCATCAGTTGGCTTAGTAAAGGCATCGAGAACCGGCTCGTCTTTCTGTTCAACAGATTCTTTGTTATAAAAAAAGTCCATAGGATTTTGCATTAAATCATCAACTCTTTGCACATTCGAAAGATCGTTGTTGAAATTAGAAAATTCATTATTGTCAAATGAATTAGTTGATTCCTTAGTTTCTGTTTCCAAATCAATATTTTGAATACCAATTGATAACGTCTGTACAGAATCAATTACTTGATTTATGGTTTCAATATGTTCCGCATTTAAAAATGGATCATTTTTACAATTTGCTTCTTCCTGTTTTTCATTGTCATCCTCTTGTGTTACATCCTTGGTTTCGAATTTTGAGTCTGGTGTATTTTCAATATTAAAATTATTTGCTGAAATTTCTTTGCTTGAATCATCATTTTCTAAAGTACTGTTTACAACCTGAGGAGACATTGTTTCTTCTTGTTCAGTAATATTTTGTAAATCAAGTTCAATACCCAATTCTTTTAAAGCTGCATCTATTGCTTTTTTATTTTCAGTATCTTCTTCTTCTTCTTGTGTTGATCCATTAAGATCAAATACGTCCGAAAGATCATGAACTTTGTTAAGATCAGGACCATTTCCTAAAGCTTCTTTTAAATCATTAGGGGTCATTGAAGTTGTCATAACATCTTTTGAAATTTCAAAATCTTCTCGTTCAGAACCTGCATAAGAAAAATCAATATTTGATACACCAGTTTTTTGAATATCACTTATTGCGGAGAAAAAGCTAATATTTGATTGATCTCCAATTTCAGCTTTAGTAGATGAGCATATTTCTGAATCATTAAGTGTACAATTATCATCAGATATAATATTTAATAAATTTTGTTTTGTGGGAGATTCATCTTCGTTTGATAATGCATCATTATCATTAAGTTCGCTAGGTCGACAGCTTATTTCATCATTAAATTCATTCTCATTTGGAATTTTTCTGTTTTTAAGAGCTCTTGTTGGTAATTTTAAAGGTGAGCCAGTAACAAGATCGTTATTTATAATTCGAGGTGGTACAGCAGGTGGACTACTAATTACTGGAACAAATTCAGCTGCTTCAGGATTCAATTGAGAATCCATGTCTTCTTCTTCTTCTATTTCTTTAATTTCAATATCAATTTCTTTTTGGCTCTCTTCTTCTGAATCTGATTCGTTTTTATTAAAGTCTTGCGATTTTTTATCAAAATGCTCTTCGTTATCAAGATCTTCTTTTTCAAAAGAAATACAAACTTTTGTTAAATTATCAGCTGATTCCTGAAATTTAAATAAAAATGAAATATTATTTTTATAAATAAAACTTAAAAAAGCTTCAATTATTACCTCAATATTATTCAGCTCCTCCGGTAAATCCGATAAATGGTCTTTATTATAATTATTTAATTCAATATCATTAGAATTTTCAAATTCAGTAACAAGTTTAACTTGACTATCAAAATTTTCGTCTTCCAATGGTTTTGGACTGCAAAGATCTTTTTCACCGTTTGAAAAATCCGGTAAATCCGGTAAATTATCTTTATTATGATTATTTAATTCAATATCATTAGAATTTTCAAATTCATTAACAAGTTTAACTTGACTATCAAAATTTTCGTCTTCCAATGGTTTTGGACTGCAAAGATCTTTTTCACCGTTTGAAAAATCAATTTTTTCAACTAACAATGGATCTTTAATAACTTGATTTGATATTTCTAATATATCTTTTTCTTCTTCGTTATTTAATTTTTCAGTTAATTCAATATTATTCGTCTGCTGTTTTTTATTATCTTCGGCTTCTTTCTTTTCTTCGTTTGGTCGGTAATAATTCCATTCGTCTTCGGAGTCTTCGCTATTATAAGCTACGTTATCCGATTCGGTATTTTTTGGAACATTATTTGGCTTGGCCTCCAATTCTTCTTTTGATGGTTCTGGAAAAATAAAAGAAAAAAAATTGATTAAATATTTTTGTTATTTGTTTACGTAAGAAAATAAATTAATTTAAAGGTATAATAAAATTTCGGAGCAAATTTTTTTTGTAAAAAATATTCATAAAGCTTTTACATTTTAAACGTTCTTTTGAACTTATATTTTATTCCAACATTTTGTCATTTTTGAAGTACCCTAACAACGCACAATTTTCATAATAAAGATTTCTTTGTTGAAGGATACCCTCGAGCAAAAAAGCTCACACAAAAAGCGATTTAATTTTGGAGTTAAAAAAAAAGCAGACAATTAAAATTAAAATACTCACAAATTGCAACGATAAAAAAACAATTAAAATTTTTTTTAAATTTAATTATTATTGTTTTTTAATGACCTTAACGATTACTTTAATGGTTAATTAATTATTTAATTTTGTGAGGTTAAATAAAAAAACTCTCTGATATTAACCGGCAAGTTTCACATTCACGACTATTTCAGAAAATCTAACGTCCTTGTAGTCTATCATCATAAAATTTGATGTATAAAGAGAAAAAAGAGATAGACAGTTAAATAATTGTAGGTTTATCACGTATAAAATAAAAAAGATAGAATTATTTTATTCAATGTGAGATGAAAAAAGATGAAGTTACCGGTAAAATTTTATCGATTTAAGCGCGCCGTTTTTACAAATATATTGACGTGCGCGCTTTTCCAGGAAAATAAGAAAAATGAGAAAAAAAAATGTAATATTATCTTTTTTTAGCTATAAAAAAATTTTCTTTTACAAGTTAACCAAAAAAATGAGTAATTAAATTAACAGCAACTCTCATTCTGCACTTCAACGTATAAAGAAAATTCTAAATTTAAACCGCATGTAGTTAGTACTAAACCAAACTTTAAAAAGTCAATGTTTTTTTTTGTTACTCTATTTAGACATTTTTAGTTAAAAAAATAAACGAGAGACAAGTGCGTTTTTATGAAAAGAAAAGCGCAAAGCAAAGTGTACTTAAAGTTAATGACGCTCTTGTGTGATATTAAACAAAAGTGAAGCTGTAGAATTTTAAAAATAATTGAATAATGTGTAGCTAATTTATTCACAATTTAATAAAAATTTGAAAATACTTTAAGGGCTTTTTAAATTCTAGGGGTTGTAAAATTAGGTCATAACAGGTTTAAAAATCGATAATTCATTGTTAAAATTTAAGAGGTTTAAAATTGAAAATTCATGCTTATTTACATGAGATTAAAAATTATTATTCTGGAATGTCTCTAATAAGATTGATAGAAAACAGTAGGTAATTCACGTAGGTTTTAAACTTGATTTTTTATCAAATTTTCTGTAGGTTTAAAATCCGGTTTAGATTTATTTAATATGATGTAATTATTTATTGATTTTTTTAAATGTGTAATACAAAAGATTTTAATCATTTTTAAAAATTATTTATACTCTGCTTTAAATTTCAAACACAGTAACCTAACAGTGTAAATATTTCCTGATTGTAACTATAATTGAAAGAGGTAATTTACACCAACAAGTGATTTTTAATAAGTATATTTATAGTATTTTTAGATTACGAACCAAGATAAATATATTTACATTTTATAAAAAAATACAATGTATAAATAATTAAAAATATTAAAAAAATTAGTTCATGGTTAATAACACAAATTATTGTTAACAATTACATAGAAAAAAAATATGAAAAATTAAAAATAAAAATTAATTCTAAAAATATGACTAACAAATAATGGAAAAAAATTATTTAATTAAAAATTAACTTAAATATTAAATGTCATTGTCACTGTGCAAAAAAACAGGTGATTCGAGTACAATAATTTTTAATAAAGTATCATAAAATATTTTATTGATTTAAAAAAATTTTTGTTGGCTAAAAGCCTATTTTGATTATTCGCTTTCATATAAATTAGCTCGAAGAATACAAAAAAGTCAATTACCTTTACTCGGTTATAACCTATTTTATGTTTCGCTGATTAGATCAAGTAATTATTTTGGTAATTAATTATAATTATTGACAAAATCATGATTTATTATTGATTTAATAATAATTTATGTATTTGAGATAGATAACAATATTTATTCTTGAATATTATATTATTTAAATATTTAATTAATCAAATTAACATAATTATCTTTCCAAATCTTGTAATCAATATAATACAATTAATTTGTAGTAATTAATCATTAAAAAATATAATTGATCTTATTCTTTTATTTTTGTATCACAAAAAAATAACAATAATGATAATAATTGTATAGAATGGCTTAATGCACCTGTAGTTTTTATTATATGGTAGTAGTTTCAGATTTCTTAGAAAAAAGGAAGTTTTATATGATATTATTTTTAAACAAAAAAATATTATTACTTTTTATTGTCTTGTACCTAGTACTTTTTTTATTGTAAAAAAGTAGAGTAGTTTGATCATTAAAAAGTTCATAAGATGATGGAAGTTTATACATTGGTTTATACCAGCAGACTAAAAATAAATATTTTTTTTTGACTTTCAAATTTTATTTAAGAACTATTAATTATTTTGGAGTTTCATAAGTATAAAATAAATAATAGGATATTTATATTAGATAAATATTTAAAAAATGTGGTTAGCATCAGTTAGATCTAGATTTTTATGAGAAATAAAAAATATGTCCCACAGGTTAGATGTCGCTTAAATAACTGAAAAGGAGTTTTTTATTGCAATAAATTTACATGCTTTATAAAATTTTGGCTCCAATTTTTTTTCTAACAAAAATTTTTTTAATAATTCACAAAATACATTCTAATACCTGAAGGTACAAAATAAATTAAACACAAATTCATTTTTTATTTCCCTACAATAAAATAGAACCCATTTTTTTTTTTTACTAAACACCATGCAGACATTCGCTTTCATCATTTTGTCACGTGTTGCATGTACAAAAATAATTTTCTTTATAATTCAACATTTTGCAGTTTAATTTATGACTAAAAACCCAAACTTTATAAAAAAAAAACCATAAAAAATATTAATGATGAAAATACAGTTAAAAAGAAAATTTTAAACCCTAAAATCCTAAATAATAAATAACCTAAAAATATTAGAAAAAGCATGAGAGAAAGAGGACATAATAACGACTCCGAAATCCGTACGAAGGCGTCTTACCCACACAAACACTTAAAAATTTCATATTATTAATATTTATAACATCTTTTTTTTAAATTTTATATAAATAGGATTCTAAAACGTGTATTTACACACGCAAAAGAATTTTATAATAATAATAATAACAATAATCACTCAAGAAAGCCGGTAGAAAATGTTTAAAATTTAAATTTACACGTTATTTATATTTATTAAATGAACTTAAGATGTTAATAATATTAAAACCCTTGCATGTCTAAAGCTAATAAAATAACAAGAAAAAAAATTTTTATAAAATTAACGTTGAGAGTATTATCGGCTATAAACTAAAAATAGTTACGTTGTGTATCTATAAAAAGAAAAAGTCACGAAACTTTTATTGTCTTAAAATTTTCTATTGTTTTAAATTATTAAATTATTAATGAAAAATCATATGACTTCGCGAAATAAAAAGTTTCCAGAATTTACCTTGCACTTCCTATTAAAAAAATTTTTTTTTTTATAAAAAACAGCAGCTGCACTTATATAGTTCGTATAACTTGCTCCTTTTTACACAACACGCAATTACTTATAGACACACAAATATATATATAGATGTGAAGAATAAGAATTTTCGTATGTATAGGTTTTCTGTCTGATTATATAAAATTTCTTTTTATTTTTTAAAAAAACACGTTATCTTAATAATTTAAAACACAATTTTCTTGGTTAATTACTTAATAACTGTTTTTGTCAGTTTATTTTAGAAAAATCTCGTTTATAAGTTAAAAAATTATTAAATTATCTTTCTTTTTTGATTTTTAAAATCTTACATATTAAACACAATTTACACAGATACTCGACAACTCGGCGAATCGAGACCAACTGCGCGCCTATAATAATAAAACTTTGGTTATTCTCTCCCTTTGGAGCCTCGCGTGTTCTCTTATGTTGGTATTATTATGTTGTAAATGGTTTATACTGGTGACCCATACGATGCATGATGTATATTTTTACCTACATAAAATGCATGTAGGTGTGAATATAGGTGAGAGTGTATATTAAATGCATATAAAGTTTTTTGCGAGCTTCAATACAACGACGACCGGAAAGAGTTCCGAAACGCACACGCGTTCTACCCGCGCATTTCTTGTTTATTACTTGCAGAGGGAAATATTTTTCTATCGCTACACTTGATGCTTTATCTTTAACTTTATCTATACAATTTATAGCTTTATCAATCAAAATACTTTTTATTCATACATATGTATACAGGCAGCAGGCTATATAGGGGAAGAGCGGGTCTTGTGGCGCGGCAGGTATTCTGGCGCACTCTTATTTCTATATGAGGAAGAATTTTTTTTTTTTTAAATTGTAAGAAATCTTTAATTTTTTATAAGCTTATTTAACATAATACAAAAAAAATATATTTTATCTATTTATAATTTAGAAATTTGAATTCAAAAATTTAGCATGAATTCTTATAAGAAATCACGTTACAAGACTAAGGATTTAGGTAAAATTATATATGCTAAAGTGTTTTTTTTTTAATTAGTTATAAAATTACAGATAATATTTTGCAATTAAAAATTTAATTTTCTTATTTAAATAATTTTTTTTTTTTTAAATTAAAAAAAAAAAAAAAATCACGAGTTCGGGTATGCTGGCGCACTTGTCGCTGCTTTTGTGGCGCAGCCTTAAGCATTTGTTGACAAGTCTTTTTAAGCATTTAGTTAAATATCTACTTACATTTATTATTATTAATGTTATTTATTATTTAATTCTTAAATACAAAATTATTTTATAATAATAAATAAGTTCTAAAGGTAATTATATTTGCATAATAAGTTTATTATTCATGTGTTATTCGTATTAGTGAAGTAATTTTTCAATTCTTAAAATTTGAGGTTATACCAATTGTTTATTTTTTTTTGCTCAAATTAAAATCGTTTTATGAATACAAAGTTAACTTTATGTTATTTATTTAAAATTTTAGATATTTAAAAAATATAAAAATTTTTACTTTTAAATTAATGAATGTATTTTTTTCTGTGTTATATAGATGAGTAAAAAAAAAGGTCTTTGGGATAGTAGCAGTTGCAATAAAAGTTTTAAAAAGTGCTGAAGAAAATATCAGTTGATTAATGAAATTTTGTTTTTATTATATTTATTATTATTTTTCCTAAATCCAAAAAAAAAACATTAAAATATTAAAAAAAATAAAAAGGAAAAAAACAATATAGGTGGCAGTAGATATATGCGCCATTAATCCCGACGGGGTGCGCCATTACACCAACACCTGCGCCAGCAGACCCTCCAAACCTACTTTTTTTTTATTTAATTATTTCTAAAAAATGGAGTCTTTTTTTTAAATTTAGTAATTATAAATTGATTCCTAAAACATTGAATATTATATTAGTAAAAAAATTTTTTGATAAATAATTTATAATAAATTTTTTGGCTTTATAAACAAAAAATTTTTTTGCTTGCGCCACAAGACCCGCTCTTCCCCTAGTCTGCATGCATTTTTTATCATTTTTAAGAGTTCTAAAAATTATTTTTTGCAAAAAAAAATATAAATGAAATGTATGTGATCAAAAATTGCAAGTTATAAAACCATTTCTTATAAGTTATAACAATATTTTGCCAAATTTTGACAATATTTGACAATTTTACCCATTTTTGAAGTGGTATTATTTGTTAAGATTTTACTTTTTCAAATAAGTAACTTAGGGTGACCTATATAAAAAAATTTTTTTAATCAAGTGTCATTCATATTTATTTCCAGCTGGATTATACAGGGTGTTGAGTCCATTTTATGACCAACTTTATTTTCAAAAATCATGAAATGTAACTTTAATATTAAAATTTGAATTAATTTGATAAATTGGTGAAAAAATTGACTTGAAATGAGAATTGGACTTTAGGACATTGGGAATCAAAAATTAGCAGAATGGAGATACTGATCAAGTTATATATGTATTGCTATTTCAGAAAATAAAATTTTGACATAAAAATGTTAATTTACAAAATTTTGTATTGATTTTACTGATTCTTCAGTCACGTTTGGCTCCAAATTATATATAATACCTCCGTAAATTTATTTACAAGCAAATAAAAAAGCTACCATCAATTTATTACAGAGGTATTACAAAATTAAAACTACTGTAAAGTTTATTAGAAAATATATGCGAATCAAACTTAAATTAAACTGTTTCGTTGAAGATCTGACTATAGCAGCAAAATCAGATATAATTGGATTTTGTGACCATTAACTCGATAAATATATCTTCAGATACCTGATCTCCTAAAAAAATGGATTTTCATGAGGATTTTCAGTATAGCTCGAGTATAGTTTAGGCGATAAGATCACTGATGCCAGTTAACACTAAAAATTTGATTTTGTGAAAAATATGTCAAGATTTAATAGTAAAATATTTTATTTTATAAAGTTTTGATTTTCGCTAGAATCCCAGCCGAGTTGGTATTTAGAAGGAGGTTTTATATTTTAATCCGTGCCAAGTAATATGTCGAGTATAAGGAAAATGAAAAATGTGCCGAGTGGATATTTTCCCGTTTATCATATATTAAGTTTTCTTGTCAGCGTGTTTTTTTACCACTGACGAAGAAATAGCTATTTTTTATGCAAGGGACAAAATATTGGTTTTTCGAACCACTTTTATTTTGTCCCGTGATTTAAAACATAGTTTTACATATAAAGGGCAAAAAGCCGTTTCCCTAGGGTAGAAAATAGGCTTTTTTGCCCTAAATATGTAAAATCGTATACGATCCTTGTCAATAAATAAAGAATGGCCCAAATCGCGGTTTACTTTTCTGGACATGGGATCTTAATATTATACTATTAAATAAATGTCACAAATTTCGGCAATTATTTAATAACATTTGCCTAAAATTGCACATTAGATTAAATTTAAAGATAAGAGTTTACGGTTTTTTGGAAATAACACAGATAATTATTCTGCAAAAATAAAATTTTTATTAACTATTGTTTATAGTTTTAATAATACATGCTTTACAAATATTTACTATTACATGAAAGTTAAAAAACAAGTAAACAACAGGACATAAATGCAATAGAGGAAGTATATGTAAAATGTAAATCCGACAGGTAATAGCGCAAAATTTGAATCATTTCACTTAATTTGTCTCAAAATTAGGTAATTCATGTTGTAAAAAAATAATTAATGATTTCATAAATGACTGAAAAAGTTTAATACTTTAAGAACCTTTCTTTAACAAAAAACATTAAATAAGATGATACTATTAAAAAAACACCATACTCTCTAAATCGAAAAGTGTAAATTTTCCTTGAAATTTACACCTTTACACCTTATAAGTAGTAAATTTTAAATATACACTCTATAAGTAGTAAATTTTTATGTTTACACCTTTTGCGTATGGTGTAATTTTAAATTTACTACTTATAAAGTGTAATTTAAAATTTACACTTTACTCGATGTTATTTAAAGTCTAACCCCAAAATTTTAAAATGCACTAATATTGAAAAAGGAGTCTTTCTTAAGTCGTTGCTTAATATTTTTTCTATTTCTTGATGAAAAGCTTAATAAGTTTTTAAATATTATTATTATAGACAGTGTTAATTTTATTAGGAATATAATTATGAGTTTGTTAGAGGTAAGTTGAAATTTTTATAAAAATTTATAAAAATAATAGAACCTCAAACTTATACTTGAAAGTCAATTCAAAATTGATAAAGTTAAATTTAGAGTTCTTAAATATATTATTTACGAATTTTAATTGATTTAAATTTACTGCAACAATATTTGATTTAAAAGATTTGTTATCCTGGATGTAGTTTTAAAATGTTAACTATAAAAATAGGTCAAATCAACAGAGAATCAGAGCAAAGAAAATGAAGATGAAGATTCTTATTTTTACAATTTATTAGAAGAATCTTTTAAATTATTATTATTTATATTATTTTTATAAATTTTTATAAAAATTTCAACTTACCTCTAACAAACTCATAATTATATTCCTAATAAAATTAACACTGTCTATAATAATAATATTTAAAAACTTATTAAGCTTTTCATCAAGAAATAGAAAAAATATTAAGCGACGACTTAAGCAAGACTCCTTTTTCAATATTAGTGCATTTTAAAATTTTAGGGTTAGACTTTAAAAAACATCGAGTAAAGTGTAAATTTTAAATTACACTTTATAAGTAGTAAATTTAAAATTACACCATACGCGAAAGGTGTAAACATAAAAATTTACTACTTATAGAGTGTATATTTAAAATTTACTACTTATAAGGTGTAAAGGTGTAAATTTCAAGGAAAATTTACACTTTTCGATTTAGAGAGTACATGCGTTTACATTTACAATAATCGTTAAAATGTATATAAGATAATGATAAAACATAAAAAGAAAATGATTTTTTTTAACCGGAAATCCGTCCATTCATATACACATTTATTAAAAACATTTTAACATTAAAATTTTTTTCAAACAAATAAACTGCATAAACTGACTTGCAAATTTTTTTAAAACAATAGTTAAACACTAACACTCTAACACTTTGTCTTTTATCTAGGTTAATTTATTTTTATTTCTAATTAAATTCTAATAAAAATTAATATATACTTTTTTTTTGAATTATAAAATAAAAAAATATTATTTTATATTTGTTTCACTTGGTTTGAAATTTATTTCTTCAAGTGGATCCAACCGATATAAAAAAGTAAATATACCTACAGAAACTTATAAAAATTATTCTCTCTTTCAATCCAAAATACAAGTATAATTTTATATTATTGAACCATTTATTATAAAACAATATAAAAAAATAATTACTTTATTAATTTTTGTATAAAAAAAAAAAAATTTGTAATTTTCCATATAGAAACTCATTAATAAGGTAATAAACCTTATTTATATTTTATAGTTTAAATAATTTACAACCATATTAAAAAAGGATTTTAATAATTAACAGAAAATCAAGCATGTTCTAAGAGTATTAAAGGTATAATATAAATCCTTGTATAATAAAATATCAGATAAGAAATAAAAAGTCTTTGGTCTGATTCCTATATTACAATGAACCGACAAAGTGGAAGATGTTTGTGTATAAATAGAGTATGTAATATGTAAGTGAACGACAATCAGTGCAGGAAGTTCACTGACTGAGACATTTTAAAATGTGACGAAATAAACATACTTTTTTTTTACTACATAAACATGCAATTGTTTTATCGATATTAAAAATTATTGTGTCTTTGATCGTTAAGAAATTCATTGTCTTGTAATAGAAAAAAGTTCATCGACTTGTCATCTATCAAATATAATGTTCATTTTTAATTACATATTTTTATGTGCTATATAAAATTATTTTACTAATTAAAAGCATATAATATTTTATCTAACATCTTAATTTCTTACAAATTAAAAAATATTAATTAAGTACTTAATCTTAAACAACAAAAAAAGTCTTCAATGACTTTTACATTATGACATTCATTTTTTTTTTTAATAAATGCATGAATAAATAAATGTATTCATGAATATTATTATTACATACAATTGACTCTTTTGTGTCTTTACCCTAAAAATATATGTGGGTGTACATAAAAAAAAAGTATTTTACATTTTTTTTTCTCTAGATTTTCAGACATTATTTTGTTTCCCTTTTTTATGCAACTAATATTACAAGAGGTGGAATATATAAGGTACGTTAACCCAAGTATTGTAGTTGACTCTGCAAAATATAGTATTTATAAAGCGAATTTCCTTTTCTTTTTTAGTATTTTCTTAATAGGCGAAACGATATTAAAAAAAATTGAAAATCTACTTTTTTGTAAGAATACAATATTGCATTTTTTTATGTTACATTTTATATTTAATTATTTAATATTATTTTTATATATTACAAAAGTTGATCAAAATTAATATTAAATTTGAATATGTAATCAAAAATTTTTATTTATCTCATGTTATACATGCTTTGATAATTTGCATGATCAATTTTAAGGTAAGGCGAATAATTATTAACACCATCATAACGCATTTTACGTCCACATGTAAGTAATTCTAAAGTAACATTATTCACTCTCATACTTGTTAGTGATAATGCATGATCGATTATTGCTCTAGTTATTTGTAAAGAATGTCTAACATTTAAATGATACAAATTTGGAGCTGATTCCAATAACATTCTCGCATACCTGGAGTGGAAATCCTTTTACTACCAGAATTCAAGTATTTTAAATTTGACATTGTTCTATAAGGCTGATCAGATACATTCCAGCATAAAAATATTGTTAAACGAGTTAAATTTTAAAGTATATATATATTTATTTTATATATTTTAAATTCTTAATAAAAGAAATTATTTAAAATAAAAGTTACACATTAATAAATTATATTCTACCT
This sequence comes from Anagrus nilaparvatae, assembly GCA_022575985.1. Lineage (NCBI taxonomy): Eukaryota > Metazoa > Arthropoda > Insecta > Hymenoptera > Mymaridae > Anagrus > Anagrus nilaparvatae. Next base: position 3,350,695 of record JAKSXM010000246.1, on the reverse strand, counting down.
TTCTATTGTACAAGTTTTAAATAATTAGAGTAATTTTTTTCTTCATCTAAATACATTTTAGTTCCTGCTGTATGCAATTCTAGAACCACATTGTTTGTTCTTTTGCTGGTAATATGAACAACAGATTCAACAAAATGTTTATTCAGAGCATCACAGTATTCAACATTTAGATAATGCAAATTTGGATTTTTTTGAATTAAAAGACGCAAGCCTTTATTTTTCATTTTAAAACAACCAGAACAATTTAAATGTTTTAAATTTAAAAAATGAACAAAAGGAGCATCAGTTATATTTTGGCATAAAGTTATATTTAAACAAGTTAAATATTTTAGTGACGTAAGAAACATTAATCCTTGATCAGTTATTAAATCAGTTTCACATATTTCTAGTTTTTTTAAATTCAAACATTCTTTTGATAAAGTTTTAATAAAATCATCATTGATGTTTCTTTTACAATCAAATGATGATGTAAAAACCAGCTCTTCAAGTTGGTGCAGTTTAAAAATGAATTTTAGATTATCCCTATTTAAATTTTCAATATTTGTAAATTTTAATGTTTTCATATTTGAGCATAAACTTATTTTATTTACCAAAGGCCAACGCTTTAGTAAATTTGATTTAAAATTAAAGAACGAAAGAGTATGTAAATTCTTATTTTCCAACAGTTTTATAAGATGTTCTTCTCTGATATTCTTACAGCTGCTTAATTGAATGCTTTGCAGTTCTTTTGGCAAATTATCTAAACATTTTCCAGAAATATTACAATATAGTTTTAATGATCTTAGATTTTTATTTTTTGAAAATAAAAGAGATAATTCATCTTCACAAACTTCACTATAAATACGTATATCTAATTCAGTAATTTTTATGCAATTATTAATTATTTCAGTAAGGTAACTTGCCTTATCAATGCCAACTCCATTCAGTTCAAGAACATTTACATTTGGACAAAATTTTCCAATTAATGTCATTAATTCATTGCTGTGTTTAAAAGAATATGAATTACAAGAGTGATATGATTGATATGATTTATACATGTATGACATTTTAATTTTGGTCAGATAAGAACCACAAACGTTCAGTATTTTTTCAATAACAGGGACCACTTTAGCCAGATCATCTGTTTTATAAATTTTTTCAAGAATTGGTGTGAAGTCCAAACTTGAATTCGTGCACCAATTTTCATCAACTAGATAGCTCCAATATTTTTTAACTCTTTTAATTTTAAATCTCTCTTCTGTTGAGAGAAATCTAAATATATACAATAAACAATCATCATTTAACATACTTATACAACTTAATTTATCGTTTTTGGGGTTAACATCATCTCCACGTGGACTGATTTTGCCTTCACTTAAATTTATGCTTTCTATTTTAACACAAAGTTTTTTATTTGATTTTGACATTTTTTTCCTTAATTTTCCTTTTATATATTAATAAAATAAATTCATAAGTAACGTATTTGTAATAAATACCTCCACAAACATAATATAATATATGACACTAATTCTTTGTAGTTACTTTTTAAAAAAATTTTTTATACATATGTATGAGTTATAATTTTATGGATCCAAAATCCAGTTATTAAAATAATTAATATTTTTATTTTTTATAAATAATTATTTATTTGTTTATTGAGTACTTTTAATAACAACAATGCTCCGTTTTCCCGACTGTAACAATGAACTGCACGTGGTATGAAAACTGCAGTGAACTGCAGTTAATGGATAATTTAAAAAATAGATTGTAGATGGCTAAAGAAACCAAAAAGAATCCAAGGCGCGAAGGATTTTCTTTTTAAAATTAAAAAAATGTATATTGTACACAAGTCCTTTTTTTGAATCTTTTAATTTATATTATATTTATTAAATTTTTCAATGGTTGGTCTTTTATAATTAAATGTTCTATTCAAATTGTATAACTTAAAATTTTTAGTTAATTATTCTAATTTTGCAATATAGAATCATTTTGAATAAAAACAAATAAATTTCTACAAACTGCATTATTTCATAATAATAATAATAATTATTATTATTATTTAATTTAAAAAAAAGCATTTTTTTTTCTTTTGAAAAAATTTAAAAGCAATTAAATAATTTTGTTTATTATCTAAATACAATCCTCTTCCTTCTGAAACCTTATTCTAGAACTAGAACGACATCATGTATTTATTTAATAAATTCATTTACTGAATGAATAAATTATCTTTTACAGACTAAGTGTAAAAATTGTTCGTTTGTTTAAAATTCCTATATTTCGAGCATCGAACCATAATCATGCATCAAACATACTCCTCGTCAGGGATCTATAATTTAATATTAAAATGATTACAATTTATTTTTTGAGAAAATGTGAATATCAGAGTAGGGTCATTATTTATTTATTCAATAATTAAAAAGAATATAAGACATTAAATTTCAAAATAAATTATAATATTTTTTATTTTGCTGGTGAGACGAACTGCATTTTTATAAGAATCTTTATTTAAAGCATTTAGATAATTAAAATTTGGATTAGCTTCAATAAGTATATATACTGGGTATATTCATAAGTCACTATTTTTTATTATTAGAACATCCAGTAATTTAATATTTCCAAACAGATTTTAAAAATAAAGAAGTTAAATATTTCAATGTTGCAATAATATATATGCTAAGCCCGTATCAGTTAATAATAATTAATTTTAATCTTATTTCTTCATATGATTTGAATACATTTATTTTAAGAAATTTACATTTCTTTTTTTAAATAAAAATTAAGGTAAGGCAAATATAATTTTTACAATACTTCAGAACATTAAATTTAATAAATAATTTATAATTAAATATTAATTTTACTTTATTATACTTATAACATGACAAACATATTTTATATTTAATTATAATAATTATAATAACTTAAATCTAATTAAGTGAAATAATATTTCTTGTTATCTGATTTCATTTTGCTTCATACTATTTGCAATTCTATTTTCTTAGTTAAACATATTATATAAGTTTTACTATTTAATTTTGAATAAAATGTACAAAATAGTGGTTTACAATAACTGATATGCATGTTTAAAATATATTTAATTTTTAATGAAACTTTATAACTTACACTTATATTCTACCTTTCTCTTGTACAAGTTTTAAATAATTAGAATAATTTTTTTCTTCGTCTAAATACATTTTAGTTCCTCGTGTACATAATTTTAAAACAACATTGTTTGTTCTTTTACTGGTAATACGAACCACAGATTTAACAAAATCTTTATTCAGAGCATCACAGTATTCAACATTTAGATAATGCAAATTTGGATTTTTTTGAATTAAAAGACGCAAGCCTTTATTTTTAATACTATAGCATCCAGTACAATCTAAGTATTTTAAATTTAAAAAATGTACAAAAGGAGCGTCAGTTATTTTTTCACAAAAAAATACTGTCAATGAATTTAAATTTTTTAGTGATGTTAGAAACATTAATCCTTGATCAGTCATTAAGTTAGTTTCACTTATTTCTAGTTTTTTCAATTCAGTACAATTTTTGGATAACATCTGCAAAAATTCATCATCAATGTAATTAGAATCATTATTTAAATTAAATGTTGGGGGATCAATTTTAAGTTCTTCAAGTTTATGCAATCGAAAAATAAAGTTCATATTTTCACAGCATAAATTATGAACATTTACCAATTCTAATTTTTTTAAACTTAAGCATGATCCTATTTTATTATTTAAGGAAGAATTATTTAATATATTTGAATGTTGATTCCATAATGAAAATGTTTGCAAATTAGTTCTGTCTAAAAGATTTATAAGATATTTATATCTGATATTATCTGTGCCACTTAAACTAACTACTTCCAGCTGATTTGACAAGTTATCTAAACATCTTCCAACAATATTAGAAGATAATTTCAATGATTTTAAGTTTTTGTTTTTTAGAAATAAAACTGATAATACATCTTCACAAGCAGCATCATAGAAACATAATTCTAATTCAGTTATTTTTGAACAATTATTAATTATTTCTGTAAAGTAACTTCCCTTAGCAATGTCAACTCCATTCAGTTCAAGAACATTTACATTTGGACAAAATTTTCCAATTAATGTCATTAATTCATAGCTGTGCTTGAATTTTATGATACTTCTAGAATGAGGTGATATATAATCATGCATGTCTAACATTCTTACTTTGTTGAGGTAAGATCCACAAACTGTAAATATTTTTTCAATAACCAGGACCACATTATCAAGGTCATTTGATTTATAAATTTTTTCAAGAATCGGAGTAAAGTCCAAACTTTTATTCATGTACCAAGATTCATCGATTAGATTGCTCCAATATTTGTTGACTCTCTTAATTCTAAATCTTTCTTCCGTTGAGAGAAATCTGAATATGAGCAACATACAATCATTGTTCAACATTTTTATATAATTTAATTTTTCGTTTATGCAGTTATCAGCATCTTGAACTTGAGAAATTTTTTCACTTGAGATTATTTGCTTGTTTTTTTTCAAGCGAAGGATCTTCATCGGTCTAGGCATTTTTACCTCATAAATCTTGACAAATATAATTGTTATTAAAAGTTAATCAAAAAATTTATAAATAAGGTTTAAAATTATTACCTTAGTTCACAAAATTTAGTTTTATATTCTTTGTTATAATTAAATAATTTTTTGAGCTTGAATAAAATAAAATAATTTAAGATTAGTTTTAGGTTAAAACTTTAGAATTATGAAAATTTAATTGAAAAAATTAATCCTTTATGTTTTTATTAATGTTTAATAATTATATCAGTATATGACAATAAATAAATTACACTATTTGTTTATTACGGATCCTATATATTTTTTTTAAATCAATTTTCTTGCAATTTTCACTAACATAAAAAAAAATCTACAGGTAATATTATATCTATACTTATGTATTGTAAACAAACATAGGGATGTGGATAATTGAAATAATAGACTATAGGGGGCTTTAGACAAAACAAAAATTTGAAATTAAAAAAAATTACCTATAATAATATATTTTTATTTTTGACATTAAAAAACATAAATAATAAAAAAAACTTTCATCTTTCATACCCATTAAATAAAAAATCAATTATCTGACTTTTAGAAAACTCAAATATTTTATTTATTTATTTATTTACAAAAGTTCAATAAAAACAAAAAATATCTAAAGAAAAGTTACATCTTAATTTATGATTACTTATAATTAATTTTAATTTGCAAAAATAATAAAATTTATATTGAACAAAATAAAAAAAAAAGAAGTAATTTTAAAGAATTTTATTAGGAAAATTATTTTAACAATTATTATTTTACTATTATATAGTTTTATTTATTATCGTGTCACTTTACGTGATATTTCTTCAATATTCTTTAACAAAAAATTGTAAATTCTCTTGTGCAGCAAATTTCTACAACATTTAATCACTGGAGTTTTTTTGAGAAAAAAATTCCTTTCTATAGGGAAAGAAAAACTCTTGCAGGAAAAAAAAATTAAATGGTTAATACTATATTATTTACCCAACTGATCTGATTTATCATAACACAAAAAGAATTTCTTTTTTTTTAATTCAAAAATTCAATAATAGTTCTTTTAATTTCTAATGTTGATGACAATCAAAATTTGTTTTCAATTATTTCAAATATTAATTTTCTTTGTTACTTAACTATTTTTACAATTAATATTTTTATTATAATCAAATACATTTATTTAGCCAAATGTGTACAAAAGTATAAATAATTAAACATAGTTTTACAGATTAATTTTATCTATCTTGACACTAAGTCTAAGCATTGATCTAGCCATAAACTTAAAAAAAGAACAAAAAGACTTTTTTCTCAAAAATTAATTAATTTTTATAAATTCAATAAAGAAGAAAAAAAATGATAATATGTAAGCCCCTTTTTTTACTCGTTGCAATTCTTTACCATGATTTTACAGGTAACTAAATTTATTTAATTTTTATTTTGTTAACAATAACTGTTAATTTTTATGCATGGATAATTTTGGTATATATTTATCAAAAATTAAAAATTAAAAATTTCCAAATTTATATCCTATACACGTTTATCTTGTAAAAGTATTAAATGCTTAGAATAATTTTTTTTATCATCTAAATACATTTCAATTCCAGCGGTACGTAATTTTAAAACCACATTGTTTGTTCTTTTGTTGGTAATACAAACAGCAGATTTAACAAAATCTATATTAACAGATTTACAATCCACAATATATAAACATTGTAAATTTGGATTAGATTCTATTAAAAGACTCAATCCTTGATTTTGAACATTTAAACATCCAGAACAATTTAATTCTTTTAAATTTAAAAGGTGTACAAAAGGGGCGTCAGTTATTTTTTGACAAGAAGATACAGTTAGAGAAATTAAGTATTTCAGTGATGTAAGATACATTAATCCTTGATCAGTTATTAAGTCAGATTCACTTATATCTAGTTTTTTTAATTCAATACAGTTTTCAGCTAACATCTGTAAACATTTATCATCAATCAATTTATTAGGATCATAATCAAATGAAGCTGCACATGGAGGTATAATCTTAAGCTTTTCAAGTTTATGCAGTTGAAAAATAAATTTTATATTCTCACAACTTATGTTATAAACATTTACCAATTCTAATTTTTTTAAATTTGTGCATGAGAATATTTTATTTTTTAAAGAGGCATTATCTAGTATGTTTGAATATTCACCAAATAGTGAAAGCACTTGCAAATTTGTCCTATCTAAAAGATTTATAATATGTTCTTTACTGATATAGCCACGGCCATTTAAATGAATTTTTTGCAGTTCTTCTGGCAAATCATCTAAACAATATCCAGAAATATCAGAATAAAGATGTAATGATTTAAGATTTTTATTTTTCGAAAATAAAAGCGATAATTCTTTTTCAAGAATATGAGGCTTATTGAATATGGAAAAACAATTGAAAGATATATCTAAATTTGTAATCTTTGTGCAATTATTAATTATTTCAGGTAAGTTACTTCTCTCGAATCGGAATGTGTCAAGCCTACTAAATTCAAGAACATTTACATTTGGACAAAATTTTCCTATTAATGTCATTAATTCATAGCTGTGTTTAAAATTTATGATATTACTAGAATTAGGTGATACATAATCAAGCATGTCTGACATTCTTACTTTGTTGAGGTAAGATCCACAAACTGTAAATATTTTTTCAATAACCAGGACCACATTTTCGAGGTCATTTGATTTATACATTTTTTTAAGGATTGGAGTTAAGTCCAAACTTGTATTTGTATACCAAGATTCATCGATCAGATTGCTCCAATATTTGTTGACTCTCTTAATTCTAAATCTTTCTTCAGTTGCGAGAAATCTGAATATGTGCACCATGCAATCATTGTTTAACATATTTATATAATTCAATTTTTCGTTCACACAGTAATCACCATCTTGAATTTGAGAAATTTTTCCACTTGGAATTACCATTTGCTTACTTTTTTTTAAGCCAAGCCTCGTAACTGGTTTACTCATTTTAACCTTAATGCTAAGGACTAATATTATCTGCTTTTTAAAATAGTATAGTTTTAACTTGATATTCTTTGTTAGGTATTGTTCAATTAATATTGAGATTTAATTTTTTTTAATATTTGGTTTGAGAAAACAATATGCTACCTACAGGAAATATTTTACAACGTCACCAAAAAAAATTATTGTCTGAATTAAAAAATAATAATTTAATAATAAGTAAATTATTAAATCAGATAAATTACATTATTATTGTTTATTAATGTTTAATGTTTATTATGCACAATGTGAAGATGGCAACGCACTGGTATTTTTTTTCCAATATAGGGCCGATTTCATGGAGCGTATTTTTACTAGATTCTAGGGGCACTAGAGTAGAAATAATTAATTATGACTCAAATCTCTTCTATGAGGAGTCATACAGCATGGTGGCGCTCGAAAAAATTGGTTAAAACCGGCGCGATTTTTTTAAATCTTAAAATAAAAAATTATATTATTTATGTTTTAAACAGAGACTAAACATAAAAAATAATAATTTGTAAGAAAAAAATTTATTTATTTGTGTACTAAACAAAGTTATAAAAAAAATTATTAAACAGTATATTTTTTGTTTAGGCTCAAGGGCTTGAACGAAAACCCCGACATCTTGTATGTTTAAGCATAGGAGATGTCTGAGAATTCAATTTTTACTTTTTATTTAAATACTAAGGGTAAATAAAAAAAAAAATAATTGTATATTTGAATTGCTTAGAAATTTTCAGCCTATTTTTTAGTGCTTAAAAGTTTTTTTTTTAATAATAAAACTCAATTTACAGTGAAAATAAGAAAATCAAATACTTTCTCTATAATGATAAAATTTTATAAAACTGTTTAACTATTTTTTTTGTAACTTTGTTTAAGGCATAATTACATAGATTTTTTTGAAAAAAAATTAATTTATACGCTTATTTTGTTTTTTTAAACAACTTTAATTAAAAAAAACCGCGTATATACTAACCAATTGGTAAACTACGCCCTCTGTTTTAGCTTTGCCTATGACTCCTCATTAAAAGAATGAAATGTAACGCTGATTTTGAGACATTTTAAAACTCATTCTGATTGGTCTGTACTTAACATCTGTTATTCATTTCGAAATTAATACTAACGCGCTCTTGCGGTGTACAAATTAAACCTTATACTGTTCTGTTATTTTTAATGGCGCGTATTTTAAAATTCTGTATTGTATTATTATTTATTTTTTTTTTTTCTTCATTTTGAAAGGGTGAATAATATAATATTATTAACATGTTATTTTCTGTCTTAAATAAAAAATTCTAGTTATTTATGAGGAATCAGTTAATGAAATAAGTTCGATATAAAGTTATAGGGGCTATTCATAAATTACGTAACGCTTGTGGGGTGTAGGGGGGGTCAACCATTGTGTTACAGTCAATGTTAAAAGGGTCAGCAAAAGCGTTATGTTTGGGGCGGAGGGGGTTCAAAAACACTAAATTGAAGGTTGGCCTGTGATCGCATAATTGGTAAAATGTACCTAATTTAGGGTTAATTCATAAAGTAAAACTTAAAATAATAAACTTTAGCTTAGTATGAAGATTTTGTAGAAATAAAATCGAAAATTTGTTTTATTAAATAAATATTTGTTTAAAGTTTAAATTGATTTTTATTTAAAATTGAATTTGAGGGGGTTGGCGCGCTTTAGCGCGCAGGGGGCGTAGCCCCCTAGTTTATTAAATTTCTGCTCGAGCAGGGTCTATAAAATCGCTTCTGAGCAAAAATTTAATTAATTTTTAGTGATCATTACTATAGAGTTCAATCTATTCAACTCTAGAGTCTCCAGATTCTAGTAAGAATACGCTCCATGGCCGTATTTGAAAACGAATTTAGTAAATTACTAGATTTATATTTATGTTGGTACTAAAGGGGGGCGGAATAATTTTTCGTATTTATAAACGATTTTGGGCTTCTGATCAAACTTGGGTGTTCTCTTTTTATATTTTTATCATGATTTTCAGTTAAGTTATTTTGTTTTTTAATTATTTTCAGATTATTTTATGTTTAATGTTAAGAAAAAAAGATTAAGGTATTAAAAAGAATAAATAAAGAATAAATAAACAATTAATCGTTTATTTTATTATTAAATAATTGTAAAATGGAAAATCACATAAAAATAAATTCCGAGGCAAGTTTCCTTGCAAGTGGAGTTACAAATATTCTGTCTCCTTGTTGAATGGGTGATGAAACCGGAGCACTAGCAACCGATGGTTGAGGTGAAGAAGGCTTGGGAACTGCTGAAGGTGGTGGTGTATAGCTGAAGCAGTAGGTGCTGGAGTACTTGAATCTTTAAAATCTTTAAACGCTGCTACACTCCCTTCATCAGACACTATTATGCATACTAATTTGCCAATTGATACATTCTTAGTCCCTGAAGGAACAATAATTAATTTTTAATTAATTAACAATAATTAACAAAAATTAATTTTTGCTAAGTAACCTTATTCTGGAGTTTCAAAACCCATGGTTTCAATTTCTGCTAATAAGTCTCCTTCATTTAATTTGTCAGCTAATTTTTAAATAAGTATTAAGTATGAAGTGTAATAATTTAACAACAAAATAATTTAACTGAAAATCATGATAAAAACATAAAGAGAGAAAAGAGATAATTTTTAATACCTTAATCTTTTTTTCTTAACATTAAACATAAAATAATCTGAAAATAATTAAACAACAAAATAACTTAACTGAAAATCATGATAAAAATATAAAAAGAGAACACCCAAGTTTAATCAGAAGCCCAAAATCGTTTATAAATACGAAAAATTATTCCGCCCCCCTTTAGTACCAACATAAATATAAATCTAGTAATTTACTAAATTCGTTTTCAAATACGGCCCATGAAATCGACCCTTTTATATGTATTGTTAGTAACTATTTTTTTGTAGTTACTAACTCGGCTTCCGTATGGATAATTTCTCCACTATTTATTACTAGATTTATGAATTTGAAATGGATGAATACAAGGTAATGTGCACTAATAATAAAATTATGAATTATTAAATTATAATTGTCAATTAATAGGACTAGGAACTTTTATAATTTGTTATTATCACAATGTCCAATATACAAGTATTTTAACAGGTAATTTTACAGGTTCAGGATATGTAAATAGTTAATAATTGGCCTGTGATCGCATAATTGGTAAAATGTACCTAATTTAGGGTTAATTCATAAAGTAAAATCCATGGATTTCTTGAATTACAAAAAAAGAAAATTAAAATTAAATATTAATTAAATAGTTTTTTAAGTGTACAATTTTATTAATTTTAAAAATTTATAGTGTAACATATTTATAGTGTAACATTATTTGAAAAACAATATATTACACTCCTATGATTAATTAGAAGTAATTTATTAAACCTATTATTAACTATTTACATATCCTGAACCTGTAAAATTACCTGTTAAAATACTTGTATATTGGACATTGTGATAATAACAAATTATAAAAGTTCCTAGTCCTATTAATTGACAATTATAATTTAATAATTCATAATTTTATAATACTATTATATATTCATAAGAAATAATATATTATTGATATTTTTAAATAAAAATTTTATTGTATAAATTCACTTAAATTTAAAATAAATTAAAATTTACTATTCCAATCAAATTATATATTTATCTTTAGTTGGGTAAAATAAAATTAAAATTAATATATTTACGTTTTATATATTTGTCTACTGATGAAAGAAATTTTGACTTAATACTTTACTTTGTATTGGAAAACTGTAAAGGGTTTTAAGTCCGTTAATCTTACGAATAAAGAATATAAAGAATATAAAGAATATGCAAAAGTATAGTTATCATGTAAAACAATAAATATTTTAATGAAAGTTACATCTTAATTTTTGGTTATAACTATAGTAGTTATATTAACTTCTTACAATTAGTTTTAATTTGCAAAAATAATAAAATTTATATTGAAAAAAATAAAAATAAGAAGTATAGAGGATTTTTGAAAACAGTTAATTAATTTCATTATTATTTTGCTATTATATATAAGTTTTATTTATTAACACCACTTTCTCCAATACAAGCTATAAATTCTCTTGTGCAGTTAATTTCTGCTATACATTTACATCATTGGAATATTTTGTATTCAGCTGATTTGTTTTATCATTTTTTTTTAAATTTAAAATGAATTAATAATTATTTTTCTAATCTTGGTATTAAAATTTTTAATGATAATCAAAAATCGAATTCATTTCTTTATAATATTAAATTTAATAATTTACAACTATTGTTCAAATATTAATTTTCCTTTGTTAATTGACTATTTTTACAATGAATATTTGATTATTTATTTAGCTAAATGTAAACAAAAGTATTTGTAATTAAACATAGTTTTACACATAAATTATGTCTATCTTGACACTAAGTCTAAGCTTACATGGATCTAGCCATAAACTTAAAAAAAACAAAAATAAATTTTTCTCAATTAATTTTTATAAATTTAATAAAAGAAAAAGAAAAAAATTATAATATCTGAGTACTTTTTTTTATTAATTTTTTTACTGATTGCTATTCTCTACCATGATTTTACAGGTATAAGTAACTAAATTTATTATATAATGTATCTATAGATATATATTTACTTTTTAGTTTTTTTACAATAACTATTAATTTTTATGCATGAATAAATTTTTTTTTTAAACTATCAAATTTAAATCGGACAGATTAATCTTGTAAAAGTTTTAAATGCTTAGAATAATTTTTTTTATCATCTAAATACATTTCAATTCCAGTGGTACGTAATTTTAAAACCACATTGTTTGTTCTTTTGCTAGTAAAATGAACAGCAGATTTAACAAAATCTATATTAACAGATTTACAATCCACAATATATAAACATTGTAAATTTGGATTAGATTCTATTAAAAGACTCAATCCTTTATTTTGAACATTTAAACATCTAGAACAATCTAATTCTTTTAAATTTAAAAGGTGTACAAAAGGAGCGTCAGTTATTTTTTGACAAGAATGTACAGTAAGAGAAATTAAATATTTCAGTGATGTAAGAAACATTAATCCTTCATCAGTTATTAAGTCAGATTGACTTATTTCTAATTTTTTTAATTCAATACAGTTTTTAGCTAACATCTGTAAAAATTCATCGTTTATGAATTTATTAGGATCATAATTTGAAGTTAAAAATGGAGGTGTAATTTTAAGTTCTTCAAGTTTATGCAATTGAAAAATGAATTTTAAATTCTCACATTTTAAGTTATCAATATTAAGTAATTTCAATATTTTTAAATTTGAGCATGAACCTAGTTTTTTCACCAAAGAAATATTACTTAATATTCTTGATTTTTGATTCCATAACGAAAGCATTTGTAAATTAGTTCTGTCTAAAAGGTTTATAAGATGATCATGGTCAATAAAGTTACAGCCATCTAAGTTAATATTTTGAAGTCCATTTGGTAAATTATCTAAACAATTTCCACGAATTTCAGAACGTAGTTTTAATGATTTAAGATTTTTATTTTTTGAAAATAAAAGTGATAATTCATTTTCACAAACAGGCTCATTGAATTTGAAATATAAATCTAAATGTGTAATCTTTGTGCAATTATTAATTATTTCAGTTAAGTTATTTTTCTTGGTTATGTCAATTCCATATAATTCAAGAACATTTACATTTGGACAAAATTTTCCTATTAATGTCAATAATTCATTGCTGTGTTTAAAACCTATTATCATTCTAGCATTAGTTTCTACATAATTATACATTTCTGACATTCTTATTTTATTGAGGTAAGATCCACAGACTGTAAGAATTTTTTCAATAACAGGGACCACCTTTGTAAGATCACCTGATTTATAAACTTTTTCAAGAATCGGAGTAAAGTTCAAATCTGTATTCATGTACCAAGATTCATCGATCAGATTGCTCCAATGTTTGTTGACTCTCTTAACCTTAAATCTTTCATCGGTTAAGAGAAATCTAAATATTTGATTCATGCAGTCATCATTTAACATATTTATGCAAGTTAATTTATCATTTATGTTGTTATCTTCATCTTGAATCGGATATATTTTTTTATTTGAAATTATTTGCTTAGTTTGTTTTAAATCAGGCCTCTTAACTGGTTTACTCATTTTAACCTTATAGATTTGACAAACAATAATCTTTATTATTAAAAATTAGTCAACTTTAAAAATTAATATATTAATTTTTAAAATATTACCTGCTTTTCAAAATATAGCTTTAGCTTTATATTATATCGAAGATAATCTTTGTTATTATTCAATTAAACTACACTTTTTTAGTTTTTATGTTTGAGTAACAAGGGAATAATAATTTACAATGTCACAAACACAGGTATGCATGGGCCGCATGGGCGGGACTCTAGATGTGAATAATTGAAATAATATATTGTAGGGGGCACCTGTATGCAGAAACTGTCTCTGAAAAATTCTCTGGAAATTTGACGCAAAAAAATGGGTTGTATCTTGTATGGGCTAGTTCCCAAACTTTTCCTTTTTATGCATAAAAAACAATTTAAGTTAAAAATTTAAATTCATTTAATTTTTTCATAAATAATAAACTTAACGAAGCAATGAACAAAATAAAATGCAATTATAAAGAAAATATTTTAGAATTATTTATTACAAAAATTGTGATAAAATATTAGTGTCTTTCTTTCCTTTGAACAAGTTTTAAATAATTAGAATAATTTTTTTCATTATCTAAATACATTTTTTGTCCTGCAGTATGTAATTCTAAAACTTTATTATTTGTCCTTTTACTAGTAAGACGTACTGCAGATTTAACAAAATCTTTATTCAGAGCATCGAAGTATTCAACATTTAGATAATACAAATTTGGATTAGATTCAATCAAAAGGCGTAAGCCTTTATCTTTTATTTTAGAACATCCTAAACAATCTAAATATTTTAGATTTGACATTTTGGAAAATGGAATTCCTATAATTTCATCACAAAAATATAGAGTCAGAGATGTCAGATGTTTTAATGACAAAAGATACATCAAACCCTGATCAGTTAGCATAGATTCGGATATTTCTAAATATTCCAACATTTTACAGTTTTTTGATAATTTCTGAATAAATTCATCATCCATCAATGAGTTAACATAAATGTCAATACCTTCAGGTGAAATAGAAAGTTTTTTAAGGTTATTTAGTTGAAAAATAAATTTCAAATTTTTACTATTTAATAATTCTTGGTTACATGATAAATTAAAGACTTTTAATGTTGAGCATAAACCAATTTTATTTGACAGCGATTCGCTTTTTAATAACTTTGAAGTATTCCATAACGACAATTCTTTTAATTCGGTCTTATCTAAAAGATTTATTAAATGTTCTTGTTTAATATTTTTAAAGTCACTTAAATGAATCGTTTCTAACTGCCTAGGCAACTGATCAAAACATTTCCCTGAAATATTATTCTCTATTAGCTTTAATGATTTCAACTCTTTGTTGTTCAGAAATAATATCGCCAATTTATCTTCACACTCTTGATTACAATCACTGATTTTAATTTCTATAATTTTTGTACAGTTATTAATCATATTATTAAGATCATCTGGCTTAACTCCATGAATAGATGTTACATTAAAAAAGTTCAAATTTAAACAGTATTTTCCAATTAAAGTTAATAATTCACTCGTGTGTTCAAAATTCATCAAAACAGCAGCATTAGGTCTTCTGATTGAACAGATGTTTGACATTTTTACTTTCTTAAGATAAGATCCACAAACTTGCAGAATATGTTCTATAACAGGAACCACTTTGGTCAGGTCTTTTGATTTATAAATTTTTTCAATAATTGGAGTGAGGTCTAAATTAGTATTCGTATACCAAGACTCGTTAATTAAATTATTCCAACGTTTATTTACTCTCTTTACTTTAAATCTTTCTGGAGTAGAGAGAAATCTGAATATGAGTAACATACAATCTTCGTTTAACCTGTCAATCAATGCTAAGTTGTTATTCAGCTGATTATCAACTTTTCTATTTAAATTTTTTTGCTTATTTTTTGAAGATCGATGTTTTTTATTAGGCACACTCATTTTTTTTAGTATGCTTAATAATAAAATATTTAAGTTCCTGCACCAGTAAAAATAAATATTTTTATTTTAATAAAAGTATGAAAAATAACAAATATTTGTTTTAAGAAAATTAATTTCTAATCTATAATTATTTGATAATTGTTTTACCTATTCTATTTTTTCTTATTAGTATAAATCTTATTAGGATTAATTGTCAATCTTACTATATTATATGTATTTAAAAAGTATATTTTTCTGCAATGTGTATAATAAGAATTGCCTGATAAAAAGCATTAACTAAAATATTGTTGGTTATGTTATTGATCATTTGTTTTGAACTATATAAATAAACTTGCATATTTTTTACAGATTCAAAATATATAAATTATTAATAATAAAAAAAAAAAATGCATACTTTTTTAAAAGTTAAAATTTATTTTATTATTTTTTGAAAAAAGTAATTTTACAGAGTAGGTATCTATAATAAATCTCCAGGAATTTAAAAATTATGCATGATACCTATTTTAAAAAAAGTAAATTTTTGTTGGGAAAATAAATAATTTAAAAATAATTTTATATTAAATATTTATTTTAAAAAAAATTTTATAAAATATATTACATTTAATTTATTAAATTTATGCATAATGAAATGTTGATTAAACTCTTTCTTTCCATTGGACAAGTTTTAAATAATTGGAGTAATTATTTTCATTATCTAAATGCATTTTTCTTCCTGAAGTAGTAAGTTCTAAAATATTATTTGTTCTTTTGCTAGTAATACGAACAGCAGATTTAACAAAATCCTTATTTAAAGATTTACAAAATCGAACATTTAGATAACTCAAATTTGGATTAGATTGAATCAAAAGGCGCAAGCCTTTATTTTTTACATTAAAACATCCAATGCAATCTAAATATGTTAGATTCTTCATGTTCATAAATGGCATACCAGTAATTTTTGTACAAAACTTGATAGTCAGTGAAGTTAAATACTTCAATGATGAAATATGAGCTAAACCATTATCGGTTAATTCACATAACGCTATATCTAGTTTTTCTAATTCTGTGCAGTTTTTGGATAATGCTATAAAGAATTCATCATTTAGAAATTGGTTAGAAACTTCAAATTTATCAGAGGACTTCATTGAAAGTTTTTTAAGCTTTTGCAATTGAAAAATGAATTTTAATGTATCACTGTCAGGAATCTTAAAATATAGTAAATTTAAGATTTTTAAATTTGAACATAAACCAATTTTACTTGTCCATGATCTATTTAATAACAACGATGACTGTTCCGAAATTGATAATTCTTGCAGATTTAATGTTTTTTTATCTAAAAGACTGATTACATGTTCATTTTTAATATTTTTACAACTGATTAAATCAATTTTTTCTAAATTCTTTGACAAGCTGCTAAAACATTCTCCAGTAATATCACAATAACTTAACTTTACTGATTTAAGTTCATTTTTCAAAAATAAAGTTGCCAATTTATTTTCACATTCTTTATAACATCCACTAAGATTAAACTATGTCATTTTTGTACAATTATCAACCAAATTATTAAGATATTTAGCTTCAACTTGATAAGTAATCAATATATTTAAAATTTTCAAATTTACACAGAATTTCCCAACTAAGATTAATAATTCTTTTGTAAAATTAAAATTTACAAAGTAAAAATTCATAGATGTTTCTTTTGAAGAGCTAACTGACATTTTAAGTACATTGAGGTAGCTACCACACACTGAAAGTATTTTTTCAATTACAGGGACCACCTTTGTAAGGTCTTTGAATCTATAAATTTTTTCAAGTATTGGAGTTAAGTCCAGATAAGTATTTGAGCTCCAAGACTGATAACAAGATTTTTCCAATATTTGTTAACTCTTTTAATTCTAAATCGGTCTTCAGTTGAGAGAAATCTGAATAATATTTCAATTGAAGCATAATTATTATTAATTTGATTATCATCATTTATTTTAAATATTTTTTCTTCGTAACACTTTTGCTTTTTTTGAAAACAACCTTTTTTAATTCCTAAACTCATTGTCAAAAATACAGCAACAAAAATACTGCTACAAATTAATGAAAGAATTTATTAGAAATAATAAACAGGTAGTAAAATTTATCAAAATTTATCCTAACCTCTAAGCCCAGAAAAAATAACTTTTTACATTTATATTTATAATATAAATACTCAGATTACTAAATTCACGAATTTTATTTGTTAAAACTTATTGAAGACAAAATCTATTACTTTTAATAACATAAAATTTTATAAGAAATCAAAATAAAATGATATTTATATTCATAAACCTTTGACATCAACAAATAGCACGTTTAATTAAGAACCAAAAAATAGGGTCAAGAAAAATCTGGTAATGGATAAGTTCATAAATAGAAATTTTAAAAGATTTTAATATGGCGGTCAAAGAGAGAGAGAAGCTAGATCTTAAAAATTGTCTGTGTCCGCAACAGCTGATGATCTGTTTTATCAAAAAAAACATTATGCTCGTGAGCTACATTGGACGTGTCGTGTTTAGGTTTGTGTGCAGAATTAAATTTTTACAACAAATACGGCGTAACAACATACTTATAAGACGGGACGTGCTATTTTTTTCTTAATAAAAGAAACAATATTCAATTAAAAGAAGGTTATATGTAAAGTTATATGTTATTAAGGTTATATGTTACATGTAAAGCATCGACACGTCCAATGTAGCTCTCGAGCATAATGTTTTTTTTGATAAAACAGATCATCAGCTGTTGCGGACACAGCCAATTTTTAAGAACTAGCTTCTCTCTCTCTTTGACCGCCATATTAAAATCTTTTAAAATTTCTATTTATGAACGTTTCCAATATCTCTAGTAAAAATTTTCTTCTTGTTCTACCAAGCGCGCTCTTTATAAATTTTAACTACAATAATAAAACAAATAGGTATAATATTAATAAGTAATTTTTTAATTTATTCCTTGATTTTAAAACAAAATAAAATAAAAAAATGAAAATAAATATTGTAATGATGGTTGTAATTTCATTTTCCAAACGTGGTCTTTTATTTAAATATTCCATGTCGAATAAGGAAAAATGAAAAAAATCCAAAACCGTTTTTGAATTATTACAATACATAACGAAGTAACTGTTCTCCTTGTAAATATTACTTGTAACTCTATAAAAACAAGTATTTTTTAATATTATGTTTTAAACCATAACATGTTTTTGTTTTTACAGTTCATGTATGTTGGATACAAAAACTTCTATAAGATTAGCATAAAAAATTAAATCTAAGCTTTCATGTTATATCCTAAAAAAATCAATTAAATAACTCAAAAATACCAATTCAAATAAATAAAGATATTTTCCATTTACATAAACTGTCAATATTTAAAAAAAATTTTTTTATTTAAAAAAATTGCAAAAATTTATAAATAATAAGAAAAAGAGAATGTAATCTTGATAAAAAAAATTCTGTACTGAAAGAGAGAAAAAAAAAGAACGTTATAAGGTAATTGAAAATAAAAAAAGCTTTTAATCTTTCATCTTAAGCAGACTTTATCTAATGTATGAAATCGAACTGAGTTATTTATACGCTTGTTTTAAATATAATTTTTTTTAGTTGTGAATATGTTTGTTGTAACAATTTTTTTATTAAAGTAGTAAAAGTTTATGTTTTATAAAATTAAAAAAATGTATGACATGATTCGATGCATGAAATTAATGATTAATATCGTTTAGCATGAAAAATTTATAATTTAAATAATTTACATTTTTTATAAAAAACAATTTTAATTAGGTATAATTAATGTTTAAATTATTAAGTGCTTATATCTCAATTTGTAAGTACAAAAATTAGAGAGTATCCTTCAATTTAAGAGTCATTAGTTAAAACAACCTAAAAATTTTCACACATTTAATTACTTATTTTCTCACTTACCAATTTACATTATTAAATATTCTTTAAAAAAAAAAGTTTCTCTATCTCTAATCTCTTATTTTTTGTTTCTACTTTATGAAATGGATGTAATTATCTAAAAGTATTAACTTGATGCTTTATCTACCAAGTTGATTAAATTGTGAGAAAATGCTTTTGTTTATTTTCATTAAATTAATTGGTATGTTATTTGATACTATAGTTAAAGTAAAAACTTACCATCATGAGAAAAGCTGTCCAAAAATACTTTAGGTTCATCGATGCTATCTAAAATATTTGAATTTTTAAGAGCGAAGGTGTCTGTATTGTTATTCGATGGTATAAAACCAGCTTCATCAAGTGCATCAACATTGCTTTCAGGTCCAAGATCATTTTCTTCTTCATCTTCTTCATCATCATCATCATCATCTTGGTCATTATAACGTGGTGGCTTAGGTCTATGACACCCATTATTTATTGTTTCGAATAATCTTGATGATGTATTATTAAGATCAAAATCATCTGTTGTTATTGTTGGATTTTTATTTATACCAAATTCTAAATCCATATCCATTAAATCTGTTGATTGTGGCTTTACACATTGCTGTTCAATATTGTTATCTTGGTACTCATGGATTGTACCGCTTGGCTCCATGTTAATGGGCCGCGGATCGTAAAATGATTTTAAAGCTATTTCACTTGGTGGTGTTAAAAATACAACTATAACTGATATATTATCGTCTGACTGATTTTGTTTTGCAAAACTTACTAATGCTTCACTTGCTTGCTCGTAGCTATCTGTAACATAAAAAAATTTTTTTAGGTTATGTCATTTTTTAAAAATTATTTAAAAATAAGTAACCATTTTTGTTTATATAAATGCGGTTATAATATTATTTAATGTTTAAAAACCACCCACGTTTTTCCGGAACGTGATGTGTACAAGAAAAGATTTATGGTTAGAAAATTTTTGAGGAAAAACATATATTTTATTTTTTATATTTGTACCTATTACTTCTAATCGTAAAAAAATATATTTTATTTATTTATACACCTAAATGGTATACTTTATAAAATTTATAATAAATATATAATATTTATGCTATTATAGTCTACGAAAAAGATCATAAAAATTTAACCCCTTTAAGTTATTTAAAATGTTACATAAAAAATTTTTTTCAAAACATGAAGTGAAACTTAGAATTTTTATGCATGTTGGATAGTATACGTTCAAAAGGGATGTACTAATGACTTTTTGAAATACACTAGCATTAAATTTTCATGCATACGTTCATTCTAAGCACATAGGTACACTGCTAGGTGGCTTTGATTAAATCTTGCTTGAAAATTTAATAAGTGAAATTCAAATAGAACAACCTGATTGTGTGACTAAGTAAAAACCTTAACGTTATTATAATTAAATAAAACTGTTATCTTTTGAAAAAAGCTCTAAAAATAACTTACTGAATATTCAATAAATTAATAGTAAAAAAATGTATTTATAAGATAACTTGACGTCAAACAAGTTAATTAAAATATACATTAAGTATATCTAAATATTTTATTTTTTCACGTACGAAAAATGGAGAAAAAAAAATACATTTGGATATATTTATAAAATATTTATTTTTAGGTTATGTTAATCCCATAAGACTGAAAACTTTGATAATATATACTATAAATATATAAGGATCTTTAAAAAAAATAAAATGTTGATGATGAGAAAAACGTGGGTATGTATAGTCGGTACATTTATTTTTATAAATAAAACAGTAGTGTTTTAAATATATGGGCCAATCCATTATATTTTATCAGGGTGGATCAGTAATGCTATTTTTAGCAGGTCGTTTTGGGTATTTGGGTTTTTTAGGATTTAGCTTCGTTGTTTTTGGGATATTCCAGTTTAAAATTGATTTTTTAAGTCTTTTAGACAAAAAATTTATAATTTTTACATTTGAAATTTTTAAAAAAGCTTTCAATTTAAGGCAATGAGTAACTGAATAGGCAAAAATTTTAATTTCAAGATAAAAATATACTAGCATTGCAGATAAACCGTTGAAAAAAAGTTTCTAAAATATTTACGGCTTCACATTTAAACAAAAATACGTAAAGTTAGGAAAAAAGGATTTTTAGTCTTCTTGGACCTGAAAATCTTGAAAAAATTTAAAACGAAATTTTCTACCCTTGAACTCTAATTAGAATAAAAACGTAAGTATAATAGGCGAAAAACTTTAGGCCTAGATAGATCAAATATCGCACATTCGTGATCCCGCTAATGCTATAATTTTAGCGCTCAAAATTAAAAAAAAAAGTCATTGAAAAACAATTTTCACTCTATAAAACGACCTGAACCAGTCCATATACCCAAGCTTTTTAATATAAATGTGTGCAATTCTTCACTCATGTAATGCATGTGTCTTATTCATGCATGCAAAATCTCGTCAGCTGCATTCAAGAATAGTATAGTTTGTAGATATATTATATACACACATTTGTTTTTTAGGTATTATAGAGAGCCTACACTACTTGTATAATTTTTTTTTTTAAAGACCGACAGGAGAATTTCCGGCTTTAGTGCAATGAACTTTATCTCTTGTAAAATGTGCATTTTCGTTAAGTTCCTTTATTCTTCTTTTATTTTATCTTTTTTGTTTTACAAAAAAAAGACATTCACATATTTTAACAGTAGCTAGTAAAGTTACAAGTAGTTTTCCACTTGTTTGGTCAAACGACATGCATAGTCAATTTTTTGAGTGAGGTTAAAGTAAAATTTTCTGTAATATATTCATAAGAATTTTACTTTTCTCTTATTATTTAGGTAAATATAATAATACTTGTGTGGTTCTTAACAAGAGGGATAAATATTTTATGCATATTTACAGTTGAACATAACCTATACCTACAAAATTCGCATGTTTATAGGATTATATGGGGATTAGAGTCCAAAACATGTTTTGTAAAAGGATCAAGTTATAAATTTAATAAAATTTTTAAATAACTGAACTATACGAAATTTCATTTAATATGGTTTTAAGCATTTAATTATGCAGATGGAGATTTAATAACATTTTTTGAAAATATTCAGTGGAATGTGTATATATTTGTTATGCTTTTTGTGAGGGTTTATTTGAAAGTTACTTTAATTTTGTAAGTAATTTATTTATGTTACCTTGGGAATAATTTTGCTTTAAAAGTTATGAAAAAAAAGTATAAAAACTTATTTAACTTCAAAGCTGGAACAGAAAAAATATTCTTATTCAGCTTTATAAAACTTCATAATTTAGTGTTCCCCGTTCCTTATGAATCTATTTACGCTTTATTACCGTTAGCCTAAAATTATACCTAAACTGTGAAAAGTAACTTTCTTAGATTTACAAAATAAATAGAATTTTTTCGAAAAATTAGTGAATTTTCAAAAAATTTTGTAAATATTCGATAAAAATCGTAAATTTACTAAATTTAGTACATTACCGAAAAATTCGAGAATCCTCGATTTTTTTTGTCATTTTACGAAAAAAGTTGTGAATTTACAACTATTTTCCGTAACTTTACAACTATTTTTTTAAAATTTTCGAAAAAAAATTGTAAATTATCAATTTTTCTCGCGAATTCACAAAAAAAAATTGAAAATACTCGAATTTTTTGTTAATATACTAAATTTAGTAAATATACGATTTTTTTCGAATATTTACAAATTTTTTCAAAAATTTACTAATTTTTCGTAAATGTTCTAATTTTTTTGTTAACATAAGGAAGTTACTTTTTACAGTGTATATGAAATACTAACTTAAGTTGCTAGTATGGACTTCCTCAAAAAAAATTCTTAATAATATCAATTAAAAATATTATTTTTGGATATTTGGATTTTTTATAACCTAAAAATTTCCGAATACATAAAAATCTAGCAAAATGCAGTGAAAACTTTAGAAGTTAATTCTATGTGGCAGAATTTCACTAGTATTCTAGTGAAAATGTCTAGTAACTAGAGTTTTCTAGATATCTAGTGAAAATTTGCTCCATAAAACCGAATAATTTTATATTCTGAGTAGGTATCTCTCTTAATTAAAAATATATTTTTCAAAAACAGAATAAAACAAATTATTAGGCAAATAAAGCATAAAATAAACAAAAAAAAAACGAGTATACAATAAAATTTAATTAGAACCTAAATAATATAATTAAAAAGTGTATAATAATAATAATAATAAACAATGAAATATATTTTAATTAAAGTGCAACAGCATGCACACACAGAAAATTAAATGCAGACTAAAATACAAAAAACATTAATGAAGCATAATAAAATGTGAGAAAAATAGAGTTTTAAAAAAGATATGAACAATTTTTAATTGATAAAAATAAAAAGATTAAAAAATCGTATGTTTTTTTATATGAAATGTAAATAAAGTTCTATTTTTTTACTGCGTATTAATTTTATGAGATATAAATTCATAAAAATACGTTTTGACTCTGATAATAAGAAAATATTAAAAATTACATTTGCATTAATTTATGTGTAAGTATCCACCTTTTTTCTCGCCTTTATACATAAGTAAGAAAAATTTATAAAACTCAGCCGCTCATCTTACAAAAAAAGAGGAGGTTAATTTGTCCTCCTACTTTAAAAAACCATTTTATTTTATTATTTAATAGGCAAAGTAAAGTAACAAATTATAATTTAAAAAAGAAATTTTTTTTTTGTTTTTACACACCAGCCCTCTTATTTAAAGTTAAGAAAAACTCTCATGAGATTTTATCTTATTAAATAATATAACTCTAGCTGTGTTGGTATGCATGAAAAGCGTGCACGGTTTTTTAAAGATTGTAAGATTGGAGTTTTTTTCTCTTTTTCTGCGTTACGAATCAAGTATAAATAAATTAATTTAGTAGAAAAAGAAAATTTATATTTTTTTAAAGAAAATTTTAATTAAAATATTATTATTTATTGTACGCGAGTGAGGCAGGCTGTTAAGGTGAAATAAAAACTTTTAAATTAAGTAGTAAAAAATGGTTAGGAAAATTTTTGAGTTGAGAATACAAGGTGGGTTTTTTTAAAAGGAAGAAATTGTTAGATAAAGATCTAACGGCTTTAGGCTATCTCACTATCTATCAGACGCTTTTTTCTCGTGTTAAAGAGCAATTTTTTTTTAATTTTGGGATGGGATAAGCTAATGGGAATTTTTTAAAAAGGGTAAAATTATTTTTTAAAAGCTTTGTTTGAATTTTTCTCGAAAGAGAAATGCCCATATAGTAGTATAAATATGAGGGAATTCTTAATGCGCAATGAAAAGTGCTATTTGCCACGTAAATTTTATGAAAATTTTGAGATTTTAAAAAGCTTTGGTATCAAAGCAAGCTCTTGCAAATGAAAATTTGCAAGAAAATTTGAAAAATAGAAATTTTAAAGACATTTCACTTTCGAGAAAAATTTTAATTAAATATTGAAACTGGGAGTTAATCAGGCAGTTAATACAGTTTTTATAATTAAATATTAGGGTAATTACGACTCATAAGGCCAAAAAAATGAAAACTGACCCAAATTTAACGTAAATCATATTTTTTAGAAAAAGTGCAAACATAAGTCGTTTAACTTAATTCCAATAAAAAAAACGAAAAGTAAAGTTTTGAATTAACAAAAATCATATTATTTAATATTTTTTTACAAAAACTGATAAGACATAAAAAATTTTTTAACAGAACAAAATTAGTAATAAAAAATTTATTAAACTTTAAGTAAATATTTTAACAAAGTAACTATAGATTTTTATAACCAAATTAAATATTTAATTTTTGGTTTTAAGAATTTCCAAAAGTTTAACGAACTGTGTAAACACAGACTTTATATAATTTAATTAAACTAATTAAACCTCATGCATAAAAATTGAATATTTTTAATTTTCAAAAAAAAAAATTTTAAGTTCAAAAAACCTATCAGTACAAACACTCAGCAAGGGTAAAAAAAATATTCACATTTCTAAGAATCCCATTAAAAATTTGCATCAAACATAAGTTTTTTGTAAATATTAACGAGCAGTAGGCATAAAAAATTGATTTACCTACGTTTTATAATAGCTTACGTAACATCCGGCTTTAGGGTTAATATACATTACCTATAGGGTCTTTTTTATAGCCTTTTTTACATATAAGCAAAAAAGTACTTTTTTTGTTATTGATTTTTACTTTAATACTTTCCACGTAAAAAATTATAATAACAAAAGCATGTGATAAGTTTTATGGGTAAAAGTAAAAATTGTCCATAAACCTTAAAAAATGAAGTAATTCGAAATTGCTTATCTTGTAAAACAAGCATTTAATTAAAATAAAAAAAACTTGTAAATTACATTCAGTAGTTAGTTTACCCACATTTAATACATTATCTAAAATATGTCTCTCTTGAAAATAATTTACGATTATGTGTATTCTCGCCCACTGTCATGAATAATTTACACTTATGATTTACGAATAATTTTTAAACTGACGTGTAATAAAGAAATAACAAAATTTTTTTAATTATATTTTTTTTTTAGTGTTAGTTAGACTCGTATATGAAAATTTTTAATCAGAAAATGTAAGTTCTTGTATTTTATTAAATCACTTTAGATGATTGTCATGTGGAGTAATGGTTTTATGGCTACAGTAATAACAATAAAATGGATTGGAAATTATGAATTTATTAGATTTTTATTATGTAGGGTAAGGTTACCAATAATGGATTTTATTTTTAGAATGTAATAAATTTTTTTTATACGTTTTGATGCTCATTAAGCATTTGGGTTAAATCCTTGTTTTTAGTTAAGAAATTAACGCTGATTTTGCCTGAGGATTTAATTTTAATTAAATTCTTTTTTGTCATTTTCAGGCCCAACCGCACATAAACGTAAAAAAATCGACTTCCGTCCCAAAAAAACTAACGGATCTACCCATATGCAATAAAAAATTCTGATAATTTATTTATTAACGGTAAAACAATAATAACGATAATAACGAGTTATTAACTAATGACTTTTTTTAACAGCGCAGCGTGCCTAATAAGAAATTTATATTGTTCTTTTTCCATACGCACTCATAAAAAGTACCTTTTATTATAATAATGAATAATTTTTTATATTGTAATCATTATAAATCATTATTTATATGAGAAAAACAGCAGAAAATATTTTTTTTATGGATTAACGTCATAAATAACCAGTCATATAATCAAAAAATTTATCTTATTTTATTAGGATTAACAAAAGTTACATAATTTTTTGATGACACGTGATTTGATTTTAGGGCACGTTAAAAATTATTGAAAGAAAGAAGTACTTTAGAAAAATATTTAATAGGGAGTGGAATGAATCTTTTATAAATGACATTATTTCCATCCGGCTTTTTTATTCGGTTCATCAATCAATCAACGGCACGTGCCATTTAAATATCTTTTTAAAATTTAGTATCATATTATGAAATTTGTGTTTATTCGAAAGTAAAATAAATAATTAATTTTTTTTATTGTCTGTTTCCGTTGGTATTGTTTTTTTATAGTTTTTTTGTTTCTTTGTTGTTGTTAAAAAAGTAATATTGGGTTACTTTTGGGTATATGGTTCTGTTGTTTTTAAAGGATGGGTTCTTTTAGGCTTGAAGTTACTTTTTTTTTGAAGAAAAAATAAATCTAAAAAGCTCTAACATAATAAAAATTTCATAATTTTACGTAACCAGCAATAAAATTACCACATTAAAGTTATACAAAAGAACGAAAATTTCGTGATTTCATCTAAAACACATATAAATTTAAAAGCTGACTAATCCAAGAGTAATATAATTCGTAAAACCAAGCACGTATAATCTTAGTAAATTGATGATAAGGTTATTATACTGTGACTCACAACGAGCTAAAATAAAAAAAGACAAAATTGAGACAACAAAACCCCCCTTGTATAATATAAGTTTCAGGTTTCTTGTATTTTACTAACCCTAAAGTAAAAACCCCTAAGTAAACTCTGAACATAAAAAATACCCTCTTTTTTGTTGCTGCTTGCTATTTATTCATTGTTTTTGTAACTGAGTATTTAACGAGCTTAATTTTTATTTGGTTTTGGGAATATTGTGGTAATAATTGCATTTTTTTGGGGCTGGATGCTGATTTTGTTTTGTTTTTTGAATTGAGGTAGCTAGATAGAGCTTTTTAAAAAAGAATTGGAATTAAATTTAAAAGTTTTTTGAAAAACAAAGGAAAGTATTCGAACTGAATTTTTAATCGAGAAAAGTTGTTATTTGAAGGATAGTATTACCAGCGAACATAAAACTTTTCACTTATTTTTTGTTTTTGTTAGAAAAAAAAAACATTTGAAAGTTTTACAAAATATGTACTTTTTAATTAATGAAAACTTGAAGATTTAAAAATGGTATTTTGGACAAAAATTTGATTTTTTCGGCCCTGAGTTCTATTTTTACATCAAAAGCATCAAATCTCCAATCCAACATGTCAAAAAATCTTAAAAAAATAACTAGAAACTCAAACAAATCCCAAAAAAAATGACAGTACAAAAACAAACAAAATTAAAAAAAAAAATTACGTTCATAAGTGGTTTACATTACACCATATTCATAAGCCGCATTGCACTTTAGTAAATAAACACGAAGAAATATTAGAAGTCATCTGTAGAAAGAGAGTTGATATTTACATTATTAAAAAAAGACATTTTGGATGCCCGCGAGTTTTGAATTTCATACGGAAATATCGCATTTCGTTCTACATTATGAAGTTGATGAAAAAAATACAAAGATAACTTTTTTTATTTTTCATATTGAAAAAAATTTTATGAAGTCTTGTCTGTGTAGAAAACTAAAAAAAAAAGTTGGCAGTAACCCATACTATCGTTTTTTTTATTGAATATCAAACATATGTCAATAAAATATTCATGTTTCTAACCTAAAAAAAAATTTAATTTTCAAAATGAATTTTTAAGGTTATTTATTGACTTTACTGCAGAAGAATAAAGGGGGGTTGAATTAAGTCAATTTATGATGTAAATAACACCCTTTTTTTGATATTAAACCAACCTTAAAAAAGTGTAAGTTAGGCATATATCACGGTTTAATCGTCAATTAGAATTTAATTAAGCTAAATACTTTAATAAAAAGTACTTTTTTTTCTTATTGTAAGTTATAGGGTGTGTCGGATCAATGAATTTAATGCTGCTACTACTTTTTTTAGTTGACGTAGGGAGAGAAAAAAGAGTTTAATTCGTTGGGTGTTGCTGTGTAAAGAAAAGTTGGGTGAAAAGTTTATATTTAATTAAAATTTCATTAAGTTAACTTGGCAGTGTGAGAGTTTCTGAGCAGATTTTATAAACTTTTTTTGAACTGTTACAGATTTGGGATTAATTAGAAAATTTGTTATGTTTTTATACTAGTAGTCATGTAATGCTTTGAACTTTCCATATTTCCATTAAAAAGCTTTCTAGACAGAGTTCTTTAAGACTTTTCACAAGACTTTATAAGACTGCAAGAAGTACATTACGTTAAATGAATAATTAAATAAAAATTTCTGCTGTAAATGTAAAAACACTTGAATATTCTAGTAAATTCTGAAGCAATACTAGGTTACAAACACTATCAGGCTGCTCTGCTTGAATCCTCAATCCCAAATTGAAACCAAGTAATAAATTTGAGTTGTTAGAAAGCAATTAAAGTAACAAATGTTCACTAAAATTTCCTTTCACATCTCTCAACTAAAATCCACTCGAAGCCAAAAAATTTACTCATTAAAGTAACAGAAAATTTATTACTTCTCATAAATTTCCTTATCAGTACATTCAAACCCAATACACACACACACACAAGATATTGATTGTAAATCCTTGGTTGAAAAAATGTCTTAAATGTGGGTATAGACATTGTTATTTAATATATAAATCCAGTGATGCATAAAATTACTGTTATTATATTTTTATGTTTACCCAGAAAACAATGGAATAATAAGGATAGCAGATATATTTAAGTTGTCTTCAGTAATTATGTAGTACTAGGTAGTTGAACGCGAAAAAAATTTCTTTTAAATTTATTGGAGTTTTTTTTGTCGACTTTGTTGCTCTAGATTACTGGATATGACGCTATCAGAAAAAAACTTAGATTTATCTGTTAGAATGAGATGAGGATAATTTTATGCATCATCTGCTGGATTTAGTTGTGCATGAAATTTTTTTTGTGTTGGTAGGAGGAAAGGAGTCATTTTATAAGGTTTTTAGAATTTGAAGGCAGGTTTGGATAAAATTTTTCCCGAAAAGGAGGTTTTTAAATTTTCAGCCAATAAAAAATGTTGATGACTGACAATTTTAACTTTTTTTTGGTTAATTGATAAGATTTAAGGCAAAAAGTGAAGAAATTTTATAAATGATTTTCTGATCAGGGCAGGTATTCATCAAATTTATTAATTTCACTTTGAGCAGGCTAATTCTTTTCTTCCTAAAAAATTTATTTCAATTCAACAAAAACTCATACTTCTGTCAATTAAGTGTTTAATAACCACTAATTAAAACCCAATTAATCAAAATTAAGAGCCTAATTAACTGAATCTCAATTTACTTGACTTAACTTCTTATCAATTTGATCAAAATCAACAAATCAACAACAAAATTTCACAAGTAAGTAGCAGAAACCCAAGACAGAAATAAAAAAGGAAAAATATCCTGCAAAAATGTAGGTAGGCCTTAACTTGTTATTTTTTTTGGGCGTAAGACATGTATATGTGATATACGTGTCACGAACTTTACGATCGATAAGAAAATAAAAAAAAAAACTTTTGTTGACTCTGGACACGTAAAACAAACGTTCAAAGCTCCTTAAATATTACATTTTTTTATTTTCATGTACATTACGCACGTTTAAATAAAACTACTGTGCAAATTTTCAATGTATTGAGGCTAAAAATGAACTTTTACTTTGAAAAATAAAAAATTATTGATTATTCATTTTTTCAGAGGTTTCGGCACCAATTTTCAATATTTTTAATTAAAAAAATTTCTTTTTACGTAAATTCAAATTTTTATAAACGACATTAAATATGAAATTTTATTATCCAATCGAAAAATAAAAAGAATTTCTACACACAGGATACCATAAAAAATTTTTTTTTTCACTTTATTTCCTTAACAAAACACATTATTTGCAATTTTTATTATTTAAGTAAGTAAATGTAAAAAAAAAATACCGTTAATAGAGCTCATAGTGTAAAATCATTTTACCGAGACTTTTTTGGTTCAACGAATTTCTGTGTACTTATTTTTTTACACATTTTTTTGTATGTGTATGTGTAAGATAATAATTTATTGATAAATTTAAATAATTTTTTAATTAGTTTAATTTATTTCTTTTATAAGTGAAAAAAAAATTTTTTTTTTTTGGTGCTAATTAGTGGTGAAATTTTAATATTTATGATTGGTTTAGTTAGTTTTTACACTTTTTGGTTGAATTGGTTAAAAATTTTGCTTACAAATTTAATCTGAATGGTCTAACAGTGTAAAAATTAACTTTATTTTAGTAAAGTCTCGAAATTTCTTTAAAAATAAATGTTTTCTCTATCAAATGACTTAATTCCCGAGACCTTGATCAAGTACACACAACGAAACGATTGAAGAAATTATATAATTTTAGAGATAAAATTTTGTTTACACAAATTATTTATAAATAAATTCGTTATCAAATATAAATCATCTTTAACCATTCTCGACCTTCCAAAAAATTTTTTTTTAATATTTAATTTAATTTAATTAACATTTTCTGGGTTTCTTAACAATTATTGCAAAAAAGTGTAAATTTTATACAAAAAAAAATCACTAATCCGAGTATTTATAACGAAAAAAATTGATCCTATCAAAAAACAATTAATTTTTTTTACAACTCAATCTTCGCTATCAGGTTCAACAACCTATCAATAAAAATATATGACTAAAATCTCAAGTTACATCAATTAAAAAGTGTATAAAAAAATTCATAAAAACTCACACTAAGAAAAATTTTTCTAAATCTTCAAAAATTTTCCAAAATTTTTATTTTTTCTTTAAAAAAATAATTTTCTTCTGCTTTTTATTTTATGTAAAAAATAATTGCACTTGTATTATTGACACTCCACAGTTTAAGCACAAAAAATTATCACTTTTTTTTTTTTATTTAAAAAAAAAATAATTTTTTTATCAAAAAAATTTTTTTATCACAAAAAAAAATATAAGAAAATTTTCTGATATACGGGCAGATACGGGCGTGGCGCACGGTGGTTTTAATAAAAAGCTAAACTATACAATACATTCACAATATCGCAACTGCCGCGAGATGTTGAAGAGACGAGAGTCAGAGGCCCGGCATGCAGAGAAAATCCAACAAGAGAGAGAATATTCGCAAAGAGAGAGAACCGGCGAACCGGCACGGCCCTATAAACTTCGTGAGTCACGCTAAAAGAGAGAGAAATAAATATTATATTCACCACCACCACCCCCACCACCCTCTCAGCACGTATTATCTTTCTCTATCTTTCTTTATGTAATATTATTGAGAGGGCTGCGTTGCTATGAATTACAAATTTGTGTATTTTTATATTTATTTATTTGTTATTACAGACCTTTTTATTCGCCTTCTTAGCATCAAAAAATGGTGTTTTTTATTGATTTTTTTAAATATTTTGACGCTAGTTTAAAAATTCTTGTATTTTTGGAATTTTAGTGCCAATAAAATTTTAGTTTTATTTGCTAACTTCTGGTTTTTGCCATTCCCTTTAAATATATTAAAATTAATAATTTTTTGAAGAAAATAAATTTGCTAAATTTAATTAAAAAAAGGAAATATTTTTAATTGCTTCAAGATTTTTATCCGCTTGAACTTACATTTTTACAATTTAAAATTTTGATATACATTTCCGTTTCTTTTTAAATAAGAAAGTAAAGTATGTAAAGCAAAAAATATAAAAAACTTCATTTATGTTAATGAAATTCCGAAAATTTAATTACCGTAAGTATACTTGATAAAAATTTTTTTGGGTTTACGACATAATTAATTTAATTTAATAATAAAAGAGAAATGTTAAGTATTTTTTTTGAGGATTTTGAAGGTGAATTGCAAGTGACCAGGTGAATATTTCGTTTATTATCTTTTTCATATTTAATAGGACTTGGTGATATACTTCAAAATTCTCATTTTAATGAGAATGACTTTTTAAAACCTTTAGGCTAAAGCTACAATGAAAATTTGTTCGTACATTTTTGAAGAGGTTAAGCGAGTTTTACTGTCCATTTATTTTGTGAATATTGATTTATGTAAATGGATTATTCAGAGCTTTACAAACTTTTGACAAGTAATTTTCTAAAGTTAGTGTAAAAAAAAGTTCAAAAGTTTCGAGCTACAATTATTCATAAACTTTAATTTTTTACCGGCTATTAAATCAAGTTATTATCAAACTATAATTTGTTCGTTAAGTGATTGATATAATTAGACATGACTTGCAAGTTCATTAAAAGAAAAAATAGTACATTTTTTAACAATTCTGTAAAATTTAGATTCTTACTTGTTTATGATTTATAACTAAGAATTAAATAACAGTATATTATGACCCACGGCCGGAAAAATAAGTCTGATTCTTCAAATGCAGTAAATTTGCATCGAGACCGCAAATGCAGTCCCGAAGCAATGCGCAGAAACGAAAAATCGTGTTGTGCGCATTACTTTGCAGCTGCACTTGCAACTTACTTTACGGACTTTGTTGAAATCAGCCTAAGGAATGGCCTAAATAGCGCGGGAGACAAAAAATACGTAATTTTTGACGCTGTGTGACGAGCCAAGACTGATTTTTGTTCGGGAGGTTAAAAATCTATCATTTTAAATTTTCATCAAGAAATCCAAGATCTATTTTTAGCGACTGCAAAAAAATTTAGAATAAATAGTTTCGCTTTGGAGGTTAAAAAATCTCCAATATTACCCCGCCATTTTGAATTTTTATAAAATAATTAGAAATAATGATCAACTATATCAAAAATTACAACAGAAGAGCTAATAAAAAGAAATGAAATTTATTTACTTCCCTAAAATTCGAAACTACTCGTTACGTGTCTGAAAAACGTATTGTTATTACATTTTAGGTTATATTATTTCCCTTCCAATAAATAACATCATCTTATTATATCTTTTTTCCAAAAACTGTAACTTTTTATGTAGGATATATCTTAATATAAAAAGATCTTCTTATCTTGACAACTGTACCCTACATAAACCTACCCTAAATTTATATATATGTCGATTTCCAAAAAGAGAACCGCTCTTATAGGGGATCAAACTTTAGTATAAATTAAAATTGAAGCTAAACCAATCCCACGTGATTTTTCTTGTTTTTTATAATATTTTAAACAATAATTTACCAGTGAAAATTGGCAGCAATTTTTCAGTAAACAGCAAAATTTTTTATTTTAATTTTAGCAAAAATTCAAATTGTTTTTCTTTCAAAAATTACCATAAAAAATTCCAAATTCGCTAGTAAAACATCGTTTAATTTTAGAAAATTAGGGTAGATTTAGATTCAATTTTAATTCACACAAAAATTTGACTCCCTATAAGAGCAGTTTTTTTTGTAAATCGACATATACAGCAAAAAGGATCTAAATCTTCCAACAGGGAATTCTCATAATATCGAAAATTTCCTTTCCTGGTATAAAAAGAATATTTTTCTATTGTAAATTACTTAAATAATTTATTATTATATCAATATTTTATAAAAGCATAATATTGAACTAACCTTAATGTACTTTGTTTAATGTTTATATCTTTAAAGTTACATAACCTAAAAATAAACGATTTTTCTTATGCCTTTCATAAATAAAATATTATGCTATCATGTAAAAACTTTCATTTAAAAATGTATTTACAATAGAAAATTTACTTTTTATCGATTATACATAACACTTACTCATTTTTTAGATATTAAGTTTAATAATGAGTTTACTTTTCTTAGAAAAAATCATTTATTTATTATAATGAAAAAACTAGGCTAATTTATGAAACATTATTTTATGTTACATAAATTTGTATAATAATTAATTTTATTATTTAAAAACATAACCTTAAAACTAAAGTAATTGATTTTTAGATAATATACAATTTGTCAAAATATTTACATTAAACAAAAATTAAAAGATAAGATTGTAAAAATTTATGTACTCGAAGTAGCTTTACACAATGTTAAAAATTTTTGATGAGTCAAGTTTACATAATTAACTGATAAAAATGTTGACATTGATTGATAATTTATTTTAAATAGACTCAGATATTCATAATACTTCATCGATACTTTTAGGTTATGTTGTGTATACTTATTTTGAGGTTATATTAAAGATCTCACGATTCGCATTTTTTTTTTAAACTAACGGTTTTTTATTGTATTAAATACAAAAAATATATATAAACATTTTATTTTTTTAATCAAAAATTGAATATAATATCGTATAATACTGTTGTTCAATATAAAATACTAAAAATATGTTATTTTTGACCCGACCTCACTTCTTGTTGCAGTATAAAATATTTTAGTATAAAGAAAAGTTTTCATATACACATACAAAAAAAATATGCAATAAAAAGATGTGTATCGAAGGCAAAGTATTACAAGTCAAATATTTTTATGGTTTTTGTTCACACAAATTTTTATGTTCGCTTGTTTTTATTAAAAAAATATTTTTTAGGCAGATATCAATAAATTTTACTTGCAGAATCGTTTATAATTTTGAGCAGAAAACTGCATTCAAAATCGCTATAAATAAACTAAACTCTGTAACTAACAGTAGTCGTTACCTCATTTAAATACATCGAACAAAAAGTACCGTCTCCTTAAAACGAGCAATGAATCAATTTTTTCAATCTAAAAATTCTTACTTTTACATTAGACTGCCTTTCGAGTAATGGAAGTCGGACATACATATAACTAACGAGCTATTATCTAATCTATTATCGAGTTAATTGGCTTCAGTTATGCTCTTAAACAGATTCTTGAGTCTTTTAAAAAAAATATTCAGAGATTAATTTTCCCTTCACTTAGATAATCCCTTCTAATCAAATAACAAATTGTCGGTTTAATTTAAGATTTGCAGGTGCTAATACCGAGGCTATTACTAGCCTTTCAAATAGTTTAGTTTTTTAATGGGGTATTTTTAAGATTTTTATCTTAATGCAGGATTAAGGAGTTATTTCTTAATTTCTTTAATGCTTGCGTTTTTACTAACTCTTTATTGGAGTAAACGTCAGCCCATTTAAGCTTTCATCGAGTTAAGATGCAAAAAAATTAGCGAAATTGAAGCTGAAACTTCTCATTAGTTTTAATGTTATTTATATAAATGTTTGGACAATTGAAGCAAAATTCAAGTGGAACAAACCGAAAGCGTGGAAAATTTTAAAAAATCACTGGTAGATTTTGTATCCTTTTGCAAAAAAACTTAATAACAAATTTTGCCTTTATTTTCTTTAAAAATTTATGATAATAAAATCGTACCTGAAAGATCATAAATTACATACAACAAAAAATTTCCAACTGACCATAAAAACGTTCAAAACTAAAATAACTCAAACCAAACTGAACCAGATAAAGCCCCATTTAATATTACATAAACTCCAAACAAATTGAGATATATTTACAAAAGTCCATTAAACAGACAGAAAACATAACATAAATAAAATCATGAGAAATTCTTCACAGAAAACACAATATTTATCATTGTTAAACTACTTTAACTCGGTGAAAATTATTTCATTGTTTCACATAAATACAACTTTAAAATATTACAATACAAACAAGAACTGTTATTATTATGGTTTTTATATAATTTCAAACAACAATAAACTCAATATCCTGGGACAAAAAAATTTTTTTTTAACTAGAACTTTGCAAATTCATTTTATGTATTATAATTTTTAATGAAAGTCATTCAGTCGCTCTTCTTAGTACCTTGCGCACAAAAAGGAAGATTTTTTTATGCAGTTTTTTTTAGGCTCATGTATAATAACATGAATATTTACAAATACATGTATATTTTTTTTTTTAAGAACAGGTGTGGTTGACAAGAAATATAATATAATGCACGAAGAAGAAAATATAGGTGGGCGATAAAAGTTACTTTTTTTAAGAAGACAAACAAAAAATATAAAAAGTCATGGTTTCATTGGCTTCAATTATGCTAAGAAAGATGGATTAAGACTTTTATCTCGCTGAATGAATTATTTTATTGTAGGCTGTGGTTTTAAGTTGAATTATTTTGTTTTGGGATGTTATAAAAATTATGGTTATAGTTAGAGACAAATTTTATTTAAAAATTGGAACCGTGTAACTTTTGCTAAAAAAAGTTCATTTCGACTTGTCATATAATATTTTAATTGTTAGCCAAGGCATTTATTTTAAATCAAGTTTAAATTTTTAAAAATTTCTACAATACCCAAACCTAAATTATCTTCAGTTCTAAAAACAAGGTAAAGAGAACCAAAGGGATTCAAGTAAGTAAATTCTTAAAATTTTAAAAGTAAAAAAGTAAAATTTAATTTCACTACAAAGCAAGGTAAATAAAGGAAGTTGAAGCAGAGAGAATTCAAAATTAATTAATTCAAAAAACTATAAAAAAAAAAACATTATAATTTATAATTAATGCTGAATATTTTATAATAATTTTTAAAGTAAACAGATTTTAGATAAATAATAACGATCGCATACAATGTTGAAAGTTAAATTGTGTAAAAAATTTAATGTTTAAAAAAATTAAATTATTTTTGATAAAAAAAAAGGTATATCCGTAAATTAAAAAATATGAAAGTTAATTTTTACCTAATTAGTGTTTACTTTTATAAACTTTTTTATTTTTGAATAATTAAGTTAAATTATGTAACAATTTATTAAAATTTTTAATTTACTAAGAAAGTTACATTGCTTTTTCTCGAGGGTTTTGCTGTATACGTAATCGGAGCATTTTTCAATTGGTCATGAAAATATTTAAGAAGTTCCAAAGCTCAATAAAAAATCTAGTTGAATTTAATAAAATTATTGCTATTCACACACACACACACACAAGAGAGAATAAATCCGCTTTTACTAAATCTTGACACGCGAATCATTACATATGATAATGATAATAATTATTATATTTACAACTGACATATTTTTATTCAAGTTCAAGACTATTTATTTATACTTACGTATTATTATTATTATATTATCGTGTCATTTGATAATAATTATATATATTATATAAATTTTAAAAATTATTTTTAAAACGTGTTTTTGAAATTATATTATTAAAGGTTTTAAAAACTATGTAATTGTTATGTAATTATTGCTTTTTAATGTCAGTTGTAATTATGAAAATTGTAATTTTATGGAGTCATTCATATAAATAAATTATTTTATGTAGTTATAGTTAATGATATTTCGTGATAGTGAATAAAAATATATTGATTGGTGGTAATTATTCAGAATTATTCTTAAACTTCCGGGTGTCCAATGTGTTTTTGCCTACGCGCTGTGTTCACTGTGTCGATATTGACTTACTCATTTTACGAGTCCTTAAAAATAATTTTTGGCCAATATTTTTTTTATGGTTTTAGATATACATTTTAAGTATAGGTAAAAAAAGTGTTTTCGCCAAAATATCCACTCGGTTTTGCGCAAAAAAATTCAGAACAGTCGTAAACCTAATAGATATGATGTTAAGGGGAAATATTCTAGGGATTTAAGCTTCATATATATAGCTTTAAAAAAGACTGACCCAGGTGTGGCTCCGTTTCAAAAACCATAATTATTTTGCGATATGAAAATTGGTATTTTTTCGATTATTTAAGTAAAAATTTATAAAAATTGAAGGTTTTCTTAGAAAAATTTTAATTTAGGGACTTCGAAAAATCTGGGCATAGGGACTTAAAATAATATCGATTTAGGGACTTGGAATAATTCGATTTTAGGTACTTAAAATAATTTTGACTGAGGGAGCTAGAATTATACGCGTTTAGAAAAACAGAATAGTTTGGATTTAAAATCATAACATCTAGTAAGGTGATAATTATACAATTATACATATTAACATGGAACATGTTCATTGGATGGGGTATTTGAAAAAGTCCGGCTCGGCAGGGGGGGGGGGGGTGAAAAGTGACGCTTTTAGGGGGGGGTCAAAAATTGACGCTTTTAGGGGGGGGGTCAAAAATTGACGCTTTTAGGGGGGGGGGGTCAAAAATTGACGTTTTTAGGGGGGGGGTCAAATGGACTAAGAATATTTTCGATTCAGGGACTTTTGGTGCAGAAGTACCTAGGGACCTATGGTGCAGAAGTACCTAGGGACCTTTGGTGCAGAAGTACCTAGGGACTATTGGTGCAGAAGTCCCTAAAGACCTTTGGTGCAGAAGTACCTAGGAACCTTTGGTGCAGAAGTACCTAGGGAGCATTGGTGCAGAAGTACCTAGGGACTATTGGTGCAGAAGTCCCTAAAGACCTTTGGTGCAGAAGTACCTAGGAACCTTTGGTGCAGAAGTCCCTAAAGACCTTTGGTGCAGAAGTACCTAGGGAGCATTGGTGCAGAAGTACCTAGGGACCTATGGTGCAGAAGTCGCTAAAGACCTTTGGTGCAGAAGTACCTAGGAAGTTTTGGTGCAGAAGTACCTAGGGAGCATTGGTGCAGAAATCCCTAAAGACCTTTGGTGCAGAAGTACCTATGGAGTATTGGTGCAGAAGTACCTAGGGACCATTGGTGCAGTATTTTTAAGAATTCATTATAAAAATTAATAAAAAATAAATTCATATTCATATTATTTAAAAAACTATAATAATTTGAAAAGTTAATTAATTTAGTTTATTTTGATGTCTAAGCAGCATGATTTCTATAATAAAAATCTAAATATAAATATTTGCATATAAATATTTATATTATGAACACAATAAATACTTTATTATCAATGTTATAAATGAACATGTTCCATGCTCGTTGGTTGTGTAGTTACACAAACCGGTTATAAATTTTATAAAACTAGAAAATTGTAATGTAATGTTGAGTAACATTTGTATTATACCTAGCCCCCAGTTGGAAGTAAACATGTTCTATGCATTTAGTTTGTTTTTGCACAAACCAGTCCTAAGTTTTTTGTATTTAATTTTTGTTTAATTTTAATTTTTATATTGTAAATTGGTTTTTTAATTTTTTTTTTTTTTTAATTTTGTAACATGGCTCACAAACAGATAATATTTAATCTCCGTGAGCTACATATTTAGATGTGTAAGCCTTCGAGTTTACTGATCAAATAAATACAGAAAAAAAAAGTAAATAAAGTAGATTATTGAAAAAATAGATAATGTTGAATAAAAACCATTTTTTAAAGTTAAAATCCACATTTATTTTAAACAATTAAAAATTTTTTGTACACAAAGTAAAATAACATATTCAAAAAAGTTACTCTTACAATATTTTTCAACCTTTGCAATATTTATTTAACGTTATGAAAGTGTCTTTTCGCCTTATCCCGGGGTGCTTGTTTAACGTGAGTCCCCTTGCCTCTCACATCAATATTTGTTAATTCTAATAGATAATAAAAGGCAGAAAAAAAATGCTTTTTTGCAAATAACATAAAAATCAAACTTTAACCTTTGCAAAATTAGCTCAGAAGTTAATGAGACAGGGCCTAGATTCAGCATTTATATCACATATAACATATCACTTTTGTAACCAAATTATATCACGAATAGTACTACCATTTCTAATAACATTTGTTTTACGCATGCGCAGTACTATATATTGTGAATGGTACGGCTTTTTTACCACTGTGATATGAATGCTGAATCAGGTCCCAGTTTGCGGCTGCAGCCGACTTATAAGAATGGATACTGTACTCGCATCTGCCTGGACGTTAATATACGTCCATGGAATGGGGAAACTGCAGAAAACCCACTCCAAGTACAGCTCGGATACATGTTTTCTTCATAGTTTTCGATTTTACTTTCAAAAGCTATGCCGAAAATCACAGTCCTAATCAGTCAACGTATTCGCTAGGTGCACTCTCTTTCTGATTATTTACTCATTTAAAACTCATCATTCTGCTTTTATGGTGACATTTAGCGTCTTACAAAGCTGATTTTTTTTTTAATAGGCTGAGTCCAGACATGACGAGTTACGCGCGGTAATCGAGGCGGTAATGCCAAAATGTGCTGTTATTTTAGATTTAGGGACCTTTGGTGCAAAAGTACCTAGGGAGCTTTGGTGCCGAAGTCTTTAGGTGCAGAAGTACCTAGAGACAATTGGTGCAGAAATTTTAAACAATTTATTGTAAAATGAATAAAAATTAAATTCATTTTATTTAAAAAACAATAATAATTTGAAAATTTAATTAATTTTGTTTACTTTGAAGTGTAAGCAGCATTATTCCATTAGAGGAACCATTGTTTAAGGTCAAATTTGTTAACATTTATTTTTTATAAAAATCGTGAAAAAATCATAAAAAATAATAATTTTTCAGACAATTTAATAACGATAATTAAAATAATAATCTTTTTTTTTTTTTAAATATAATCATTTTTTTTAACCTAATAATTTTAATTTTTTTCACAATATAATGTTCAAAATATATTGACAATATATTCACTTTTTTACTTGGGTACAAGTGCAAGCAAAGTCAAAACCAATATTTTGTCCCTTGTTTAAAAAATAGCTATTTCCGTCCGTTTTGCTAAATGCGCGCGTAACGCGCCCTGTCGGGACTCATCGGCCTTAGATATAAACTAATAAAAACGTTTACAACTAACATCTTTTGTGTAAATATTAAATAAATTCAAAATACAAGATGATTTAAAATTAAAAAAAAATTTTTTTTACTATTAATAAGTTTTTAGGAAAAAGCCAAATTATTTAAGCTTTACTGTTAGATCCTTGCTTAATAAAATTTAGTAAGAACTAAAAAGATCTAAATTCATTGAAAACTAGCTTTTATAAATCTCTGGTCTAATCAAAGGGTAATTCCATGGATAAATAGCACAAAATGGAACGCGAGGTCTCAGAATTAAAAAGTTTTATTTTTATTCGAAAAAACTACTTAAAATTAGATGATTCCCCGAATTTGAAGGTTTTCTATAAATTCTGAAGGGTGCTATGCTGTTATAAAGTTTTTTGGTAAAATTGCTCTCCTCAGCCACCATTTTTGAAAGTTCCGTAAAAAAGCTCCGGAAAACGTTAAAAAAAAAAAAAAAAAGGTTTTCGATGTAAAATTTGATGAGGAATTCGAATTTTCAGTCAGATTTTCCCCATTCTGTGCCCATTCGCGGGAAAATTCAAATTTCTGCCCCAAATTTGACAACTTTAAGTGAAAATAGCCGAAAGGCTTCCCACTGAAAAAAAAATTTTTTCTTATGAAATTTTTCGAAAATTTCATATATATCATAGGAAAAATTTTCCTGAGGGTAATTTTTGATATAAGAGAAAAATGCTGATTTTAGTGAATTTTTCAATTTTCTCATTTTCGACTTGTTACTTATTTTGCTAATTTACCGCTTAGTCACGTGATCAAATGAAAATCTGACAAAAAAATTGAATTCTGCAGGAAATTTTACAAGGGTATAGTAATTTTGGTAGCCTTAGAATGATACATCTCAATTTGACAAAATAATTAAAAT
Source organism: Anagrus nilaparvatae (assembly GCA_022575985.1). NCBI lineage: Eukaryota > Metazoa > Arthropoda > Insecta > Hymenoptera > Mymaridae > Anagrus > Anagrus nilaparvatae. The sequence goes on along the minus strand of JAKSXM010000246.1, from coordinate 3,308,554 downwards.
TAATTATAAAAATTTAATAAAAAGAATATTTTTAAAATGGGATTTTCTTGATTTTTTTACATTTTTAGTCTAAAAATCATGAAAAATCTAAAAATAAAATTACTTCTTTTGGGGAAACAAAAATTAGTTTTACTAATAATGAAAAATAAGTTTTTTTTAAAGTTTAGAGTTTATTTTTCATCGAAATGTCTATAAATGATTAAAAAAGTACACAAAAATCAATAAAATCACATTTTTCGATTTTCATTTTTTCTATATTTTTAAAATCAATTTTATTTATTTTGTCAAATTGAGATGTATCATTCTAAGGCTACCAAAATTACTATACCCTTGTAAAATTTCCTGCAGAATTCAATTTTTTTGTCAGATTTTCATTTGATCACGTGACTAAGCGGTAAATTAGCAAAATAAGTAACAAGTCGAAAATGAGAAAATTGAAAAATTCACTAAAATCAGCATTTTTCTCTTATATCAAAAATTACCCTCAGGAAAATTTTTTCTATGATATATATGAAATTTTCGAAAAATTTCATAAGAAAAAATTTTTTTTTCAGTGAGAAGCCTTTCGGCTATTTTCACTTAAAGTTGTCAAATTTGGGTCAGAAATTTGAATTTTCCCGCGAATGGGCACAGAATGGGGAAAATCTGACTGAAAATGCGAATTCCTCATCAAATTTTACATCGAAAACCTTTTTTTTTTTTTATTTTTTAACGTTTTCCGGAGCTTTTTTACGGAACTTTCAAAAATGGTGGCTGAGGAGAGCAATTTTACCAAAAAACTTTAGAACAGCATAACTCTCTTAAAAATCTATAAAAAACCTTCAGATTTGGTGAATCATCTAATTTTAAGTAGTTTTTTCGAATAAAAATAAAATTGTTTAATTCTGAGACCTCGCGTTCCATTTTGTGCTATTTATCCATGGAATAACCCTCAAATTAAAACTCTTTTTTTTAAGATAATCAAAATATCCGTTTACATATATGATGCTAAAAAAACTTAAAAAACAACTCAAAAATTAACAAAAAATTTTTTAGATTAATATAATGTATAACATGACGTAAATTTAAACAAATTCAAAATTAAAATAATGCTTGAATGCCGGCATTGGTAAATTGAAAGAACGATCAATACAAGCAAAAAAATTTTTAATTTATAGAAATTTTATGGATAAACAATGCCAAGATCTTAAGCCATGTCATGTTTGTCATATTTACGTACACAATTTTTAGACAAATAATAGATTAAACATTCAAAAACCAATGCTATCGTTGCTAAAGTTGATCCAATCAGAAGAACGACTCCGAGGACAATCATCAATCCAAAACTATCGTCAGCTTCATATTCACTTAGATCTTCATTTCTCCTCATGATCTTATATTCAGACGCCCATTTTTTGTCAAGTCCAGCTTCTTTAAAGTGTAAACAAAAGCGAGAATATTTTTCTATCAAGTAAAAGGAATTTCTAAATTCTAAATATTGCACGAAAACGGGTAAACCCATGTCAAGGATTTCATATTTTTTTGAACCGTGGTGATAATTATTTTGGAAATTTAGAACTTCTGCAAACAAATTATCAGTAACTATAACTTCATTTTTAACGGGATCAACAACATTCTCTGTACATTTATTCAAAGACTTTATTAAGAATTTTCTCATATTTCCTTCGGAATTCTCAGCACAGTCTTTAATAAAAGAAGTGAGGGGAAAATTCAAACAAGTTGTAATGTTTTTATTTATAGCTTCGTCAATAGATTCAATAATCGGAAAACTCTCCGTTATCATTTTAACTTCTGTAAAATCAGCGACGATGTCAGATATTTTAAATATTGAAATAAAAACAAGTGTCAAGTAAATTATTCTCGCTCGCAATCCTTCAGGTGGAGAAAACCCATTTCCCAAAATAAGTCCAAAAATTGTCATAAATGACCAGTCGTAACCTGATAATTTTAGCAATTTAACAATTAAAATAAATATAATGATGACGCAAAGAAAAGTAAAACTTGAAAGTATTAGATTATTTGATGTTTCGAGTTTTGCAACTTGTTTTAATGGAACTAAACTCACGAAACTTACATATTTTTCAACGTACAAATTAATTGGAATATTTTTATTTTTGAATGCTGAGACATAATATAAATAAAAATCGATTTTTAGACCCGAATGCATATTAACTTCAATTAACGTCTTTGGTATATAAAGTGGCGTCGCATTTAAAACTTGTTGGAAACATTGAAATTTTTTGTACAATCCTAACAAAGGTTTTAAGTTGGCAGGTAGTCCATCATTATTTGTATATTTCCTTGTATCGTTTGTTAATACAACTCTTATGCTTTTCCCTTTCAAATCTTTCAGTTTGTCTGGAAAGAATTTCATTTCATATGACGCCATATACTCTTGCCGAATCAAAGGTTGATCAAAGTATGGATTATAATAGCTTACTGTAACTCGATTTTTTGCATTTATTTGGACCATAGTAACGTCAAGAAATCCACCCTTAAGAAAAAACTTTAAATAATAGTGAGCAAATCTGACCAATTTCAGATCGTTAAATACAAGAATTAAAATTTTCGTGGGGGTTCCCAAAATAACTGATCTTGTTAGAAAATCAATAAAAACTTCTGGATGTTTATTCAGCTTATAGAGATATAATCTGTTTATTGTCAAAACAAAAATGTGCAAGCTTGAAGAAACAAAAGGGTTGTATAAAAAGTTGTTATTTTTTACACCTTGCCAATTTATCAGTTGACCTTGCTGAAAATTAATGAAACTTGCAGGCTTAGCAAAGTCTATAACAGTTGTTGGTACCCTTTGTATCAAATGTTTTAATATCATATTGTAATTGGTCAAATTTTGCATTTCTGTTTTATCTCCATAAAGCATGACGTGGTGAGGATTAACTTCATCAAGGACATTGTTTATTATTTTTTTGAAAATATCTGATCCTGTTAATTGAAGTTGACAAAATACAAAAATTATCAGAATCTTAAACTTTACACCTTTCATTTTAGATATCATATTTTTAACAATTGTCAAAATGTTTTAATAAAACAGTATTAATTAAGTTTTTAAAACTTATAATCACTCAACACAATTATAATTAAGTTTTTATTAAAATCATTGATTACATCCACTTTTTCCTTCTCAGGAATCTTTCACTGTTAAAACACTAAACCATAAGCTGATGTGATTGCAACCAAAGTGTCTCTGTGACTAGTATGTAATAGTGTAACGCATTATAGCATCGATGGCGGAAAATTATTATTGATGATTTAAAGTACGTTTATTTACTATTTAACACGCCATGCTCGAGTTATTCAGAACAAATTAAAAACTTTTATAATTTAATAAAAACAAATACGTGGCTGTTTATATATTATATTTAAAAAAAGCATTTGTCCTTCGAAGGGTGAATTAATCTATAGGTTAAATTTAAAAAACCTTGATGAGATAAGGAGTATTGATAAATATAATTTTAGCTATTTTGCCTCATAATTAAGCATTCAAGCAAATTTCAAACTAGTGTGTATGTTAAAGTTAAAGTCGGCTCTCCTGAAACAGGGCCCAGATGCCGAACGTATTTTTCACAACTCTGTGAGAAGCAGGTGAGAAGATACACGCTCTTGTGTTTTACAAGGTGTATTTTCTATTATGGTTGTATTCACCCTGTCGTACCGACCTAATGCTCGGTGGCACGGGTTAGAAAACTTAAAAATCAAAATCCTTGCAACTGTGGGTTTTTTATGACCAAAATATTCGAAAAAAATGGGGGGAGCCAAAAAATATCGAAAAAAATAAGACACACTCTAGTGTACATTATATAAAACTAAAACTACTCATGAAAATTAAAAAAAAAATTCTTCAAATTAGCATAATGTATAACATGACGTAAATTTAAAAGACTTCAAAATTAAATTAATGCATGCATACCGGCATCGGTACATTGAAAAAATGTTCAACCCATGCAAAAAAATTTTCGATTTTTAGGAATTTTATGGATAAACAATGCCAAGACCATTCACAATTATCGATATCGTATCGTTAGTGCCAACGTAAGTATCGTATCGTATCGATATCGACGATATTTTTAAAGCTATTTATCGTATTGGTATCGGTATCGTCTCGTTCTCGTCTCGAAATCCGATATAATATCGTCCTAAAATGATATAAATAAAATTTTAATAAATGAAAAAAAAAATAATTTTAGTAAAAAACAATATTTATTGTCATAAAGCATTATATTTTAACTTATATATAATTTTATTGAATAAAGTTAGTACACACCAAACCTAAAAGAGTTTTTTGTTACGCAGAAAATATTGAATGTTTATTTTATTCTTTAGAGAGGAATTATTTTGAGGTTAATTCTTTTAAAAAAATTTATTTTTGTTTTTATTTTGTTCAAAAAGAATTATAACAAAAATAAATTTTTTTAAAAGAATTAACCTCAAAATAATTCCTCTCTAAAGAATAAAATAAACATTCAATATTTTCTGCGCAACAAAAAACTCTTTTAGGTTTGGTGTGTAATACTTTCTTTATAAATTTTTATGAATTCTAATATTAATAAATTCAACTAGATCACCACCTCGCATACAGTTTTTTTAAAAAAAACTTTTCATCCATCTGTTTGTACAGACTAAGGCACGAATGCTTTCACCAGTAAAAGAGCAGCGTTCTTTTCTTACCGTCTTTCCCGCTTCCGAAAAAAAATCTTTCAGCTTGTACTGATGTCGCAGGGACACATAATATGTCCCGAGCCATTTTTGAAATAATCGGATAACCTTGCAGTGGTTTTTCCGTCACAACAAAATATCACAATCAGGATCAGCTTGATAGGATGTTAAATAATTATGAAGTTCTTTTTTTGTTTCTAACGAATCGTCAGCTTTTAGAAAAAGGACATTAAAATCAATTGAGCTTTCACTCTAGTCTCTTTTTTGCTATTTGTGCACAGATTCTTGGGTTTCTATATCTCCCCCGACGAATTGTCCTGAGATCTCCGGAGATCTCTAAACTTGTTTTTAATTATTTCAAATGACTGAAGCTTATTATGCTAAAAATGCTTATAAATAGCTCCAACAAGCCTACATTATTCATAATACATGTAAAAAAAATTCAAGCTGTATTTATATATAGCTAAACCATCGAAATTTGCCTTTTAATCAAATGAAAATCTGTAAAATATTATTTGTTTCTATAATTATTACGAAAATTGAAGCTAAACTTATGTTTCTGACAAAAGATTTTCAAAAAGCGAATTACTATTCATGGTATTTTCTTTGTATATTACTCTGATTAATAAAACTTGTATATTTTGTAGCTCAAAAAGCACACTATGTCAATAAAATCATAAATTGCTTATGAAGAAATTTCAAAGATTTAAATCATTTTCTTAACGAAATCAATGAAAAAAATTATTTCAACACAGAATCCTATTGTTTAGCGTACTTTAAACGACTATTTTTTAGTCCTTATTAAGTATACCACCCAGCAAATGCTAAACACGTTAGTTGAACAAGTCTTTACCCTATTGTATCGTATAGGATTTATTAAAATACGACCTGAAATGGATAAAGTACTTTTCATTGTTCTTTCATTTGTGTAGAAAGAAAAATTTTATTTCAAAAATAATAATGTATTTATTTTCATAATATAATTCAATTAATTTCTGTTAAGCAATTTATTGATTCTTAGTAATGATTAAACGAGAATTTGCTTAAAAAAATGATGTTGTAAAGGAGTTTTTGAACTCATTAACGCAAATCTAAAATACAGAAAAAAATGTCAACTGCTTGAAGATATTATTCAGAATTGAAGAATCCTTTTTAATTTATAATAGAAAAATAATTTATCATATCTTCAGTTTGCTTGAAAGAACCTATACTGAATCTCGAGCCAAGTGCCCCAACTTTACATGAGAAGGGGATTCTTAGACGAATACTTTAAATTTTGCTGTAACTTTACTTTTCTATCAAATAACTTCCTAAGTCATATTTTTCCGATCACAAACAGAATTAATGAAATATTGTGAGTAAAAAGTTAAAGCGTTTAATATCACATATAAACAAAATTTAAGTAAGTTATTATTGTTATTATTATTACTGCTAACTTTTATCATAACTGTCTTTCTAACTTAAATTACTATAAAATAAAAAATGAACAAATTAGTGTGTTATTTTGTCGAAATTCGCGAAAACCGGCCTCTTTACAAAATCAAAAATGGTCTATCAGGGATAGTAAAAAAATTAAAATAGAATTTTTCGCATATGCCCAGAAAAGTAAAGAATGGCCCAAATTGCACGTAAATTACCATCTGAGGCGAAGCTTTTTTTATGCCCCAGGGAAAAAATTTTTATAAGCTTCAAATTTTGTTTTCCTTCAGTACCGGCGAATGCCAGCACAGTTCCCAATATCAAAGACGTTCTACTAACGCAATTACCTTCCTAATTCCTAATCATCCTCCTTCAACATTTGCATGTGAATCCCCTACTTTATACTATTTCTTTATACTAACACTTACCCCTTCAATTTTCTTTAAGTGCATCAATGTATGCATAAATGTGTACATTGACCCTTATAAGAAATAAATCAACATATGTAACTGTTGAAGGCCTCTGCCAATCTTGGTGTGCCCACGTGCAAAAGAGGTAAACAATAAATACAAATACAAATACAATACAAATTTTTAAAAAATGTTTACTTGCAATATTTCTTAAAATCGTTTGTGAGATTTGGCGATTAAAGGTTAGAATCCTAATTGAAATATTTTATAAAATATCAAAAATCACTATCTTTAAAGAATTATAACTTGAAACTTGAAAATAGATAAGATATGTAGTAATTTTATATGAAATCCATTTTAATCGAAAATCTTCCAGTTACCACAATGAGAAGGTATAGGTTATTTTTTGCGGTTATTAAACATTTTTATTAATTACTTACGTTTTGCGCGTCGTTGAACGCAAGTATGATATCAGTTTTTACCTAAGATGACCAAGTTGCCCATAATAAGCAACAATAGGTTATTTTTTGCGTTTTCTTAGATGTTTATTTTTTTGAGTAATTCAATCATTAAAAGTAAAATCTGATATCATACTATAAGCAGTATCCTCGTAGGAAGTTCTGTGAAAATAATTAAAAGGATCACTAAAAAGTCATAGTCCAAACTGGAAGTCTCTATCTTAATACATGTAAGAATCATGGCGTCGCTTCCTATTTAGACCAAAAATGAAGTTATTGTAAGAACACTCACTATGAGGATATACTAAGCACAACTAACCAATCAAAATATTAAAGAACATGCAAAGCATATCGTGAAAATGCCTATTGTGGGCAACTAAAGCATTTTCAGTTAACACTGACTTTATATTCACATTCGATCCAAAATATTCTAAAATTTAAAAAATTTCATAAATCATATACTACAAAAGTTTCTGCGTTCTTTGAAATTTCTTCATAAGCAATTTATGATTTTATTGACATAGTGTGCTTTTTGAGCTACAAAATGTACAAGTTTTATTAATCAGAGTAATATACAAAGAAAATACCATGAATAGTAATTCACTTTTTGAGAATCTTTTGTCAGAAACCTAAGTTTAGCTTCAATTTTCGTAATAATTATAGAAAAAAATAATATTTTACAGATTTTCATTTGATTAAAAGGCAAATTTCGATGGTTTAGCTATATATAAATACAGCTTGAATTTTTTTTACATGTATTATGAATAATGTAGGCTTGTTGGAGCTATTTATAAGCATTTTTAGCATAATAAGCTTCAATCATTTGAAATAATTAAAAACAGAGATCTCAGGACAATTCGTCGGGCAGCCCCTTAGTTTAAAATTTTTATAAGTTAATAAAAAAAATTGGCCTAAAAAAAATTAAGGTGGTGGTCGAAATAGGATTTGGAAGAGTATAATAAAGGATTTTTTTATCGAATTTACTTGGTAAAAAAATTAATCAAAAATGACTTTAACGTTTCTATTAGTAATTTATAATATTTCTAGAATCTATTGATCAATAATGGAGCCACAATGTACATTAAACGTGAACACATTTGTTAAAAGTCAATAAGAGCTTACCTTAAGTCCTCAAGTCAAATAATCAGCTGGGTTTAACTTAACCTTATCTGCATCAATCGAACTGCCGTCAAGTCAAAAATAAGGCTGACAAAAGAAAGCATTGGCTTCGCCGCATTGAAGATGTTTATTGATGTGTGTCAAGCCATATTGACTTGGCATCAGAGTATTTTTTTTATAGTGTATTTTACTTATTTTATATTAACATGCAACATGTTTATAGGGAAGGGGTACCTCAGAACTTGGAGATTAAGAGAGGGGGAGTCAAATTTGTCCGGTTAAAGGGGAGGGGTACAATGAGACTTAGAAAAATTTTAATTTAGGGACTTCGAAAAATCTGAGCTTAGGGAGTTAAAATAATACACACTGTAAAAAGTAACTTTCTTAGATTTACAAAAAAAATAGAATTTTTTCAAAAAATTTTGTAAATGTTCGATAAAAATCGTAAATTTACTAAATTTATTATAGTATCGAAAAATTCAAGAATTCTCGATTTTTTTAGTGATTTTTCGAAAAAAGTTGCTAATTCACAATTATTTTTCGGAAATTTACAACTATTTTTTGTAAATTTTCGAAAAAAAATTGTAAATTATCAATTTATCAATTTTTCTTGCGAATTCACAAAAACAAAACGAGAATACTTGAATTTTTTGTTAATATACTAAATTTAGTAAATATACGATTTTTTTCGAATATTTACAAATTTTTTCCAAAATTTACTAATTTTTCAAAAATGTTTTAATTTTTTTGTTAATATAAGAAAATTACTTTTGACAGTGCAAGTTTATAGACTTAGAATAAAATCGATTAGGGAATTTAGAATAATTCGAGTTTAGGGACTTGGAATAATTTTGATTTAGGGTCATAGAATAATACGCATTTAACGAATCAGAATAGTTTGGATTTAGAATCATAACATCTAATAAGGTGATAATTAAAAATTATAAAATTAGAAAATTTGTCTTGTAACTTTGCGTAACATTTGCATTATACCTAGCCCTCAGCTGGAAGTAAACATGTTCCATGCATTTAGTTTGTTTTTGCACAAACCGGTTATAAGATTTTTGTATTTAATTTTTGTTTAATTTTAATTTTTACATTATAATTTTGTTTTTTATATTTTGTTTTTTTTTTAAATTTTTAAACATGGCGCACAAACGTATAATAATTAATCTCCGTGAGCTACATACTTATATGTATAATCCTTCGAGGATACTGGTAAAATAAATAAATAAAAAAAAAAAATAAATAAAGTAGGTTAAGAAAAAAATAGATAATGTTGAATAAAAAGCATTTTTTAAAGTTAAAATTCACATTTATTTTAAAAAATTAAAAAGGTTTTTGAACACAAAGTAAATATAATTTATTCAAAAAAGGTAAAACATTTTTCAACCTTTGCAATATTGCTTCTTTATCGTTTTTTGAAGTGTCCTTTCACCTTATCTCGGGGTGCTTGTTTAACGTGAGTCCCCTTGCCTCTCACATAAATATTTGTTAATTCTAATAGATAATAAATGGCAGAAAAAAATGTTTTTTTTTGTAAATAACATAAAAGTCAAACTTTAACCTTTGCAAAATTAGCTCATAAGTTAATTAAATGCATAATAAATAAAATGCGGTCTCAATTGTACTGAGACTGTATGGCGGCTGCAGCCGACTTATAAGAATGGATACTGTACTCGCATCTGCCTGGACGGTAATATAATGTCCATGGAATGGGGAAACTGCAGAAAACCCACTCCAAGTACAGCTCGGATACATGTTTTCTTCATAGTTTTCGAATTTCCTTTCAAAAGCTACGCCGAAAATCATAATCCTAATCAGTCAACGTAATCGCTAAGTGCACTCTCTTTCTGATTATTTACTCATTTAAAACTCATCATTCTGCTTTTATGGAGACATTTAGCGTCTTACGAAAATGATTTTTTCTTTTGATTATAAATATTGATATTATAAACACAAAAGATACTTTATCAACAATGTTATAAGTGAACATGTTTCATGCTCGTTGGTTATGTATAGTTACACAAACTGATTATAAAGAGTTTAGGCTTTGACTTTGTTTTAAAATTTATTTTACATATTCTTTTTACTATTAATAAGTTTTTAAGGTAAAGCCAAATTATAAAGTTTACTGTTAGTTGCTGGCTTAATAAAATTTAGTGAAAACTAAAAAGATCTAAATTCATTGATTGCTAGATTTTACAAATCTCTAGTCTAATCAAATCAGAACTCTCTTTTTTTTTAAGATAATCAAAATATCCTTGTACATATATGATGCTAGATACAACTTACGAGAGATTGACAAAAAATTTTTTTTAATTAGCATAATTTATAACATGATGTAAACAACTTCAAAATTAAAATAATGCATGTATGCCGGCATCGGTAAATTGAAATAATGTTCAATCCATGCAAAAAAAAATTTTTGATTTTTAGAAATTTTATGAATGAACAATGCCAAGATCTTAAGCCATATCATGTTTGTCATATTTACGTACACAATTTTTGGAAAAAAAAAAGATTAAACATTCAAAAACCAATGCCAATGTTGCCAAAGTTGATCCAATCAGAAGAACGACTCCGAGGACAATCAACAATCCAAAACTATCTTCAGCTTCATATTCAATTAAATCTTCATTTCTCCTCATAATCTTATATTCAGACGCCCATTTTTTGTCTAGCCCAGCTTCATTAATGTATAGAATAATGCGAGAATACTTTTTTATCATATAAAAGGAATTTCTAAATTCTAAATATCTTGGAAAAAAAGGTAAACCCATGTCAATGATTTCATATTTTTTGGTTTCGTGGTAATAATTCATTACGAAACTTACATATCCTGCATCCAAGTTTTCAGTAACTACAACTTCATTTTTAACGGGATCATTAACTATGTCTGTACATTCCTTCAAAGACTTTATTAAAAATTTTTCCATATTTTCTTCGGAATTCTCAATATATGACTTAATAATATGACGCCTGTGCGAATGCGAACATATTGAAATGTTTTTATTTAAAGCTTCGCTAATAGATTCGATAATCGGGAAACTCTCTGTTACCAGTTTAACTTCGGTAAAATCAGCGACGATGTCAGATATTTTAAATATTGAAATAAAAACAATTGTCAAGTAAATTATTCTCGCTCGTAATCCTTCAGGTGGAGAAAACCCATTTCCCAAAATAAGTCCAAAAATTGTCATAAATGACCAGTCGTAACCTGATAATTTTAGCAATTTTACAGTTAAAATAAATATAATGATGACGCAAAAAAAAGAAAAACTTGAAAGTATTAGATTATTTGAGGTTTCAAGTTTTGCAACTTGTTTTAATGGAACTAAACTCATTAAACTATTATATTCTTCAATGTAAAAATTTTTTAATGGATATTCTTTTGGGATTGATGTTATATATATAAAAACAAAATGGATATTTATATCATAATCTTCAACTAATGTGTGGCTATTCAATTTCGCTGGTATATAAACTGGCGTCGCTTTTAAAACTTGTTGGAAACATTGAAATTTTTGGTACAATACTAACAATGGTCTTAAGTTGGCAGGTAATTTAACATTTATTTGTTTCACAAGATCGTCCGTAAATCCAACCCTTATGCTTTTCCCTTTCCAATCTTTCAGTTTGTCTGGAAAAAATTTCATATCATATGAATCCGTATACTCTTGACTAAACAAAGGTTGCTCAAAGTATGGATAATAATAGCTTACGGTAACTCGATTTTTTGCATTTATTTGGATCATAGTAACGTCAAGAAATCCATTCTTATAAAAAATCTTTAAATAATTTTGAGCAACTTTGGCCAACTTCCAATCTTGAAATACAAAAAATAAAATTTTTGTGGGGGTTCCCAGAAAACTTGATGTTAATAAAGATTTTTGAAAAGGGACTAAACATTTACACACCTTTAAGAAATTCGATTTGTTTATTGTCAAATCAAAAATGTGCAAGCTTGAAGAAACAAATGGGTTGTATAAGAAGTTGTTATTTTTTACGCGTTGCCAATTTATCAGTTGACCTGGGATAAAATCAACGAAACTTGCAGGCTTAGTAACGTCTATAGCAGTTGTTGGTACCCTTTTTATCAAATTTTTTAAGATCAGATTGTAATTGGTCAAATTTTTCATATCTGTTTTATCTGCGTACAGCGTGACGTGGTGTGGATCAACTTCATCAAGGACGTTAATTATTATTTTTTTGGAAATATGAGCCTTAACTGATCCTGTTAATTGAAGTTGACAAAATACAAAAATTATCAGAATCTTAAACTTTGCACCTTTCATTTTAGATATCATATTTTTAACGATTGTCAAAATTTTTTAACAAAACTGTATTAATTAATTTTTTAAAACTTATAATCATTCACAAGCACTAACACAATTAAAATTAAGTTTTTATTAACATCATTGATTATATCCACTTTTTCTTTCCTTTTCAACCATAAGCTGATGTGATTGCAACCAAAGTGTCTCTGTGAATTGTGTGCAACAGTGTAACGTATTATAGCAAATATGGCGGAAAATTATTATTGATGATTTAAAGTACATTTATTTGTTATTTAACATGCCATGCTCGAGTCATGCAGGACAAATTAAAAACTTTTATAAATTAATAAAAGCAAATACGTGGCTGTTTTCTATATTATATTTAAAAAGAGCATTTGTCCTTCGAAGAAGGGTGAATTTAATCTATAGGTTAAATTTCAGCTATTTTGCCTCAAAATTAAGCATCCAAGCAAATTTGAATCTAGTGTGTATGTTACCATTAAAGTTTGCTCTCCCGAAAAAGTTAGCTTTAACTGGTTAAAGTTAACTTTATCGAAGCTTTTTCGTTTAAGTCCACGAAGACGATTAAAATGAATAAAATTATATCGTTAACGGTTTTATGTAAGATATGTTTTTTGTAAATCATTGCAATACTTAATTATTAATCTAGAATTTTTTTGGATTGTATTGTAATTTTTACCCTCTATATTACAGCCAACTAAGGGCTCTTGATAGAAGTCTCCAACAATTAAAACTTCAGCAACACCACTGGAATTATGTGTACAGAAATACATCAAATTCCTTGAAACTTTTTTATATTTAAACTTTTCAAAATAGGTCTTTTGAGGAATGTGATTACATTTTCCGCAACTGTTGGAGATCTGTAGGATTAATGAGGGCATGATAATTTGTGATTGGATGTGGGACCAAATGCGTCAGCAGACCGACTTCAGGGTGTTTGGGCACTTGCTGTGGAATTTGAACGAGCTAGACAGGAAACTGCAGAAAGCCTTCTGAATACCAAGCTGGTTTTGCTTTTCCTCATAGTGCATTTTTTTACACTATGCAGAAAAGTACATCCTATTACATGATGGAAATAATTTTAAGAATTTAATCTTTCCAGAAAAAAATTTAAAAATTATTGTTAGTGAAAAGGGATTTGAACCCTGGTCTCTATGGACGCCAGGCACAAACGCTGCCCCCGAGCCACACACGCTTTTTTTTAAAATTTATATATGGGCACGTCCAGGATAGAATAACTTGCTGCAAAATAAAAACAATAAAAAAAATTTTTTGTATTCCTTTTTACCTGAGATTTGTGAAACCACTCCTATTTCACACTTCCTGATGCATAATTTAAATTATGAGATACAGCTGAAAAAAGTGTACAAAAATAATATCAAGTAAGACGTCACAATGTGTCGTAGCATTTTTTATTGTTTTGTTACTTTCATTTTTTGCTTTTTTTTTTATTTTTTTTACCAAAGAGAACACGATATTTCAAGCTAGATTTCTTATTATTGCATCAAAGTTGTAAATTTTCTTTTAATCGTTTCTCATCTATTTTAAGCCGCAAAAAATTTACACTATAAAAAATAACACCAAGAGATGATAAAATTTCAGCTAATTCAGGAAAAAGTTCTAAAATATGGTGTAATCTTTCTCGAATGTTTATTTATTTATTTTTTTACTTGATTTTACTGCAGTAGGCCAAATTTTACAAAGAAACCTTAAAGTTCTTGGGTCCCAAATGACAGTTTATCTTAGGCTCCCTTCGGATTTCCATTTGCAGGCTAATATTTCGTCGATTTTTATTTTTCTGACCATAGAATTCTGATTATACGCTATTTCAAACGTCTTTAAAACAAGTATAAATGAAATTAAAATAAAATAAACAAGCAGTTTCGATAAAAATAAAAAAAATTAAATAAAAAAAACGATACTTATTACAAATCCAAATCACATATTAACTAATGATAAAATAAATAAAATTATTAAAAAAATGCCAATAAATATATATTTTTATCAAAAGTACCGATCATCCACGTTTCAAAAAAAAAAATTACACTAATGAGATTATAAGTAGTGCAGTCAAGTTAAAAATATAAATTTACTTAAAATCTCCCACGATATGTATAACTAAAAAACATTTATCAAATTCTTTGACTTACTGTAATATTTATGCACGTTATAAGGCGTTAACGACAACGATTAAGGTGTTATTTATAATTATTGACAACTAAAGAAATAACTCGTTTTATTAACGAGTTAATAAATCAAAAAATTTTTTATTTTTTTTGAACTCGTCGTTTTTGATTTATTAAGTGTTATAAGTATCTTTGCAATTATATGAGTTATTGATATTGTAAAACTTGGATACTTAGAGAATAATTTTATTTCTAATAATAAACTTAAGAATCGGTTTTAGATATTTTTAGGCATTTTAATTTTCAACCACCCACAAAGAATCAACACTTTAAAACTCTATAAAATTCAAAGCTCAAAATATCTCATCAAAATAATATCTCATAAATTATTTATAATAAATTCCATACAATTAAATTATAATTACACATGCAAATATTTATTTATTTATTTAAATTAAAAATTAAATTACCCGTAAAGTCATATCAGAAAAAAAGTTTTCTTTTAATTACCATAAAATCCATATCGAATAAAAAATTATTATTATTCGTGATTATTATTTTTTATAATTATAATTTACAGTGTACCTACGTCCTATCCTATTATTAAAATTATAATCTATAGCGATGTTAGTTGTTCAACCGTATTAACTTTAATTATCAATTAAGCTAATGTGCTGCACGCTTTCTGTTTTATTTATAATATTATTGTATTTATTTTAGTTGGGGGAGATAAAATATTGATAGTAAATTACGTTATAGATATTGGTTAATGTAATAAGTAAAGCTTGCCTCAAAATTATTGACAGTTTTTAATGACTATTTATGGAAAATTTTTCTATCGAACGATAGAAAAGTGCAGTTTTGGATTTAAAAGTGACTGAACCAGTACCGGATTAATCATGTAAGCACAGTAGGCATGGAGTGAAGGTCCCCATAAATTAAGCCATTAGGAAGAAGAATCCCGTTCACCCAACTTACAGGGAAATTGAGTTCCTACTAGAGTGCAAAAATCCTTTGGAGATCAACTTTTAATTATTCCTCTACTAATTATTCCTCTAATCTAAGCCAAAAAAAGAACTGATGGAGCTTTTAAAACAGTTTTTGAGACATTACCACTTTAAAAAATTATCACAGTTCAAACATTCTTTAATATTTTTTTCAGATAAAATATAGAACTCTTTCAAAGCTTTTCAAACAGTATACCAGGTCAAGCAGCTCTAAGCACTCAATTAATTAAAATAAAGAAGAAAAAAAAACAAAATTTAATTAAATGCATAATATTTCAATTTTATTATGATACTGTAATTAATTAATTACACATACATAAAACTTGTACTTACAAGCCCTCCCACAAACCTATATGTAAATTTTTCTTAATAAACGTGCTTTTAAAAAAATTTATTTATGCATAAAAGAGATTTAAATATTTTTTTGAATATTAAATTACATTCAGAAATTCTGTTGCATAAAATAAATATTTTAATTTATTAAATAAAAATTTAATATGTGTGTGTGTGTACAGATAAACACACTTCTCTTTCATTTAGTACTTACAGAATTAATTAAAAATGAAAATTGTTTTTCATGTACGTACATAAAATATTAATTTTTCTTATCATCTACCCAACGTAAATATTCCCAACGTTGTAATGAATCAATCAAGTACATAAAATATATGCGTTTTTACTACTTGACATTTAACTTGTGTCAGATGTTTATTATAAAGTGCTTCGTATAAATTCTGCAACTCTGTGTGTGTGTGTGTCTGTAATTAAAAAAATTGAGCTTGGTAAACCACCAGTCAGATACAAAAATAAAAGGAAAAAAAGCTCGAGATTAAATTTTCAACGGTTTTTTATGTGTGTCAGATATTATTAAATTTTTTACTTGATCATTTTATTATTCAGTGCTGAAAGCTGTCATAAAAAATTTAAGTTATTTAAAAAAAATTTTTTTTTGAAAATTATTCGTGATTTATGCACTTCCGTTAATATTTTAAAATAATCCGTGAAAATAATTTTAATTAGATACGAGGGTTTCTGAATTTTGAGTTGACTTTCTTTGTATCTAGAAAATTAGTTTTAATTTAATGCAAATAGTTTTTATACACAGGAAGAATTTTTTAATAAAAAAAGAGTTTTAAATAGCAGCCAATTTTAAAACAGAGAAAAAACAGTTGCCTTGACTTAATGCAAGAACCAAATAATTACGAATAAACTTGTAAAATCCAGAAAAATAAGTAAATTTCAACTCCGCTCTCAATTAACAAAATTGCTTGCAAAGACACCCAGAAATTGGATAATGACCCTAAATCTAGTAATAAATTAATTAACTTGTACATTTTACAAAACTTTTTCCCTCGTAATATTCATCATAACCTAAAATAAGTCTACTTAATAAATTATTTCGTAATTCTTAGATGAGAAACAAGATTTACAACTTTTTTTACTAGGCCACCTAAATTTAAAATTATTGTCTTATTGTTTACAAATTTTTTTCCATGACAGTTATTGACTTCAAATTGATAGTTTTTCTATAAAAAATTTGATATTATAAACCTTCGAATGAAACAAACTGCAAACTAAATTTATGTTATCCTTTACTTGCACGTGCTCAGTCCTCAAAATACAGTATCGATTTGAAACACCTAAATTTACAACATGGTCGTATGCACTCACTTCCCCTGCACGTATTCTCTGTTTGATTGACAAATCACATTAATTTCAGAATAAATAATGGATTACATTGATGTTACATGGAATTTATTTAAAATAAGTAATGGAAATTTCAATTTTTTTTATTGATTTTTTCTTTCAGTCACTTGAGTTATAAAAATATCTATTTTTAGCCAATTATACATCAATAAAGATGCTAGTTAACAAGTACAGAATATTTTAATATTCAAGTAAAACAGCATCATTAGGGAGTACTTGTACTGCATAGAAACCAACCGGGAATTTTAACATTTGGGAATACGTTTATTGAGACAAAGCAACTAAATTACTCAGTATCTATAAATAATAATAAATCAATTAATTAATTATATCTAAAAAAATGATAAGTTAATTAGTTAATCAACAATCAATAAATAATAATTAATTAATTTATGCATATTCTTAAAGTGTCAACAATAATAAGCAAACATTTTTATTATATGCATAAATGAATTTTTTATCTTAAAAAAAGCGAGAGACAGGAAACATTCAAATGATAAATGATGATGTAAAGCAAAAGTGTGTGCAAAAAGTTTGTATAAAAAAGGGAGTTGATTTTTAATATTGTAATTTTTTGTAAATTTTCAAATATCTTTTGAGTCCCTTATTGCGTCATAAATTTAAAATTTTTTATGTATAGCTGAATTATAATCATCCGTTACATTATTTTTTTGCATTTTTAAACTATGATTCATACTGTAAATAACATAAAATACTTTGTACTAGTTACGTGTTTTGAAAGACATTGTTTTTTTTTTATTTTTTAAAAACGAACTATTTTTTGTTATCTTATTTTTTTTATTTTGAAAAGTGATGTGGGAATATGCCAGGATTGCATAGAAGAAAATAACTGAATGCCAAAGTATCCAAAAAAATAATAAATTTGTAAAAAATTTGTTAGGTCAATTCCAAAACTGCGAATACAGTTAAGCTTTTATTCATAGACCATTGTCCATGAAAACTTACTACAATTAAGATCTTTTTCATATTTCCTTCGCTTATTTTTATCTTTTTAGGATGTTAAACGCACTAAAACAATTTAATGAGAGTAAACTTCTAATTACTGCAGATTAAAAATCATAAAAGAATGAAATAAGTTTTCACTTTCAAGATGAAAAAATAGCTGTAATTAAATATTTATGTGAAAGTTGAATTATATTTTATATTATAACACAATGTAATTAATTATGAAAGTAAATATTTATTTCAAAAATTCATAAATTAATTATTTTTTTAATGTCAATACAATTCGTTAAAAAAATTATTTAAGCAATAAGAAAGTCTAATTACAATTAATATGTTAAAATTCAATAATTTTGACCCAAAAAGCTTCTAAATATGGCTATTCAAAGCAATACACCTATGCGGCTGCAGCCGACATTGAGTTTTATGTGCAAAAAGTGTAACATGGTGAGGATTAACTTCATCAACCGTGTTTTTTATTAGTTTTTCTAAATAGTAGAATCACAATATTTTAAATAAAAAATAAATAAAATTATTAGCGTCTTAGACTTAAATCCTCTCATTTTTGCAAAATGAATATTCACATCGTGTACACACCTCACGGTGACCTGGAAGCGTTTTATTATTCGATCAAAATGACAAAAAATACCGTATGCTGGGGTGTTTTCTACACTAAAAAATGTCTATGAATTTCCTATCCTGACCTTCTATCCAGCTACTTTAACTCTTTCCTGAGGAATTGCCCCCACCACGAGTCACGTGATGCACGCTTTACGCAGTTTATTTTACTTTATTTATTTAATATATTAATTTATTTAAAATAAAATACTTGATAAATCATTTATAAATAACTAATATTTTTATATTTAATGAATAAAAATAATTTTAAACATTACTACATAGCTGTGGTACTACTCCATACACGCACACTAATGTAAGTCACACAGAGAACGATTTAGGGAGATTCCTCAGGAAAGAGTTAAGCGTTTGCTGTCAATATTTTCATATTTTCAATATTGTCTTGATTTTTATAATGGATTTCCTTAAAATTATGACCCTGAAAAACGACAAAATTCGATTTTTCTCATATAAGACGTGGTCGAATTTCTGGAGAAAAAATATACAAGATCCTCTTGTAAATAATATTCGGAAAAACTATTTTGAAAACTGATAATCTTTTATAATGGATTTCCTCAAAATTGAGATCCTGAAACACGACAAAAATCGATTTTTCTCGTATAAGAGGTAATCAAAAGCGAAAATAAATGGTTTCATCGGATTCCTGGGGGAAAAAATACCTAAGTATCTTTAGTAAATAATATTTAGGAAATTTTATTTTGTAAACTAATAAACTTTTTTGATTGTTTTCCTTAAAATTGGGACCCTAAAACACGAAAAAAAATCGATTTTTCTCATATAAGAGGTAGTCAAAAGCTAAAATAAATGGTTTCATCGGATTTCTGGGGAAAAAATACATAAGTTCCTTTAGTAAATAATATTCAGAAAAATTTATTTTGTAAACTATTATACTTTTATGATTGATTTCCTTAAAATTGGGACCCCAAAACACGACAAAAGTCGATTTTTCTCATATAAGAAGTGGTCAAAAGCTAAAATAAATGGTTTCATCGGATTCCTGGGGAAAAAGTATACAAGACCTTCTTTTAAATAATAATCAGAAAAATTTATTTTGAAAACTGCTAACTTTTTATAATAGGCTTCCTTAAAATTGGGACCCTAAATACCAATAAAATCGATTTTTCTCATAAAAGAGGTGGTCAAAAGCTAAAATAAATGGTTCCATCGAATTCTTAGGGAAAAAATAGACAAGTCCCTCTTGTTAATAATATACAGAAAAATTTATTCAGAAAACTACAAAACTTTTAAAATTGGTCCCTTTGAAATTTGGACCCTAAAAGGCAATGAAAATCGTATAAAACGTGGTCAAAAACTAAAATAAATGGTTTCATCGGATTCCTGGGGAAAAAATACTAAAGTATATCAATTGAAACATAATTTTAAACGTAATTTTAATCCACTGGAAAAACTGAAAGTTTTAAGAAAATCCCAATTTTAAGGAGACCAAAAAAAAACTTTCGAGAGATATCGTGGTCTCAAAAATCGATGTTTTGGTCTAAATCCAACGAGAAACTTATTTTTGTTACTTATATTTTCAAGTTCTGCAGGCGCGTTAGGAATCCCGGATACTTCGAAAAAAAAAGCCAGTCTGATAAAAAAATTCAAATCATCATTTTTCAAATTATGAAAATATTGACAGCAAACGCTTAAAGTAGCTGGATAGAAGGTCCGGATAGAAAATTCGTAGACATTTTTTAGTGTAGAAAAGGCCCTAACATACAGTTTTTTTTGTCATTTTGATCGCATAATAAAACGCTTCCAGGTCACCGTGACCTAGCTTGAACGAGCGAAAAGTCGAAAAAAATGACGACAAAATCTGAATCTACAAAGTTTTCGGGAATACTTTGTTATTTTCATATTTCCATAGCAGTAAGTTGGAGCTGCTCGTCTAAAAAATTTTTAGTCAATTTTGAGGGTGACTGAGGGATCAAAATCCGAAAATTTGATTTTTAACAATGAATCTTTATTAAATTTAAAGAAATAGATGAAAAATTTGGATTGCCAGGGAAAAACCACTCCCGAAGAAAAAAAAACTTATCTTTTTACGATGAAATTTAGCCAAGTTATTGTTAATTTAAGATTTTGCCCAAATTCGCCTTAAAAAAGATTGAAATTTTATTGAAAAAGCCTGTTTCTGAACTTTGAACATGCATTACTCGCTTGATTTTCATCGTAAAAATAATAATTTTTTTTTTTAAATGAATGCATTTTTTCCTGGAAATTCATTTCTTTATGAAAAAAATCATTTTTATTGATCAAATTTCAATTTTTAGGTCAAAAGCCTTTGAAAACTGTAAGTAGCAAAATTTTCTTAACGCAATTTTTGACCTAAAAATTGAAATTTGGTCATTAAAAATGATTTTTTTCTTAAAGAAATGAATTTCCAGGAAAAAATGCATTCATTTAAAAAAAAAAATTATTATTTTTACGATGAAAATCAAGCGAGTAATGCATGTTTAAAGTTCAGAAACAGGCTTTTTTCAATAAAATTTCAATCTTTTTTAAGACGAATTCGGGCAAAATCTTAAATTGAAGATAACTTGGCTAAATTTCATCGTAAAAAGATAAGTTTTTTTTTTTCTTCTGGGGTGATTTTTCCCTGGCAATCCAATTTTTCCATATATTTCTTTAAATTTAATAAAGATTCATTGTTAAAAATCAAATTTTCGGATTTTGATCTCTCAGTCACCCACAAAATTGACTAAAAATTTTTTAGCCGATCAGCTCCAATTACTGCTATGGAAATATGAAAATAACAAATTATTCCCGAAAACTTTGTAGTATCAGATTTTGTCGTCATTTTTTTTCGACTTTTCGCTCATTCAAGCTAGGTGTGTGTAGAGACTAAAATATTTATTTTATTAAAAAAAAAAAAAGACACAAATATTAAAACTAGTATGATTTTCTAACAATGATTCAGTACACAAATGAGGATAATATTGATTACACGTGGAACGTCCACATAAGTTCGTAAATTATAATTACAATTAATAGCTTTGTCATTGTAATAAACAAACTTTTAAAATTAAAATTTAATATTTTATAATCTATAACACTATTTTTTTTTACTATGACTAAATTATAAATACTCATTCAGCAAAATGTAACAAAATTTAAGTTTAAAGTATCCAGGGAAAGTTTCAAACATTCTCGAATGATACTCAACGAGGTGCATTTTAAAATCTTCTCTATGAGGGAATTCATATTCATAGTGATTAGAAAGAAAAAAAAATTATGGTCTTTTCTGGTTAGGAGATTATTTTTTTCACTCAAATATGTACATTAGACTGCCAAAAAAAAAATCGACTTTTCGATTTTTTAAGGTGCTCAAGCGTTTTTGAATGTCATTTAATGAAAAAATAAGTTCTACGTAAACCGCATATAAAAATATTTAGTCGTTGGACAGCGCCAAAGCATTTTCGATTTTTGAAAATGGGCTCAGGAACGTCGGGAGGGACTAAAGTTACTAAACTTTAAAGGCAACATAAAAACGAAATTTCGGGGGGTATTTCATAGTTTTTTTGGTCGCTAAAAACGATGGAATCATTTATTTTGAATTATATTTTTAAGGCAAAAAGTTATGAGCTAATTTCAGTGGTAAAAATATCAAAAATTGGACAGTTTTTGACGTCAAAAACTTGCTTCGGACTAAAAAATGTTTAGAAAATATTTTAAAAGGACATTCCGCATGTTTTTTGGGTCATTAAAAACGATGAAATTGGTTATTTTTATTTATTCTTGACGGATTCAGAGTTATGGGCCAAATATTGTAGCTTGTTTTTCTAAATTTAGCATTTTTTTGAGTTAAATGACTGTCAAACGTGCAGAGAACTTTTCTGAACCTCTAGAAAGGAAATTTATCATATTTTTGTATTTTTCTAACTACTAGACTCAGTTCGATCCCAGTAGCAGTCAAAATTTTTCTTCGGTTTTTTTTAACAGATTTTAAATTAATAAATATAATAAAAAAAATAATTAACAAAAAAAAAAATTATTAATAAAAAAAAATACCCTAAATAAATATAAAAAAAATAATTATCAAAAATAAATATTCAATAGAAAAAAAAAAAAAAATAATAAAAAAATAATTTTTTTTAAACAAAATTTTCACTCTGTTTGAATAAACTAAGTAACTATGACAATTCAACAAATACTTTGTTGGCATATTTCAACAAAGTTATTTGTCAATACAACTTAGAATTTTTTTCCGTGTACGTATTATTTCCGTAAGCTACATACTTATATGCATAAGCTTTCGAGGTTACTGGTAAAATACATAATTAAAAAAAAATAAGTAGATTATGGAAAAAATAGATAATGTTGAATAAAAAGCATTTTTTAAAGTTAAAATTCACATTTATTTTAAACAATTAAAAAGTTTTTGTACACAAAGTAAATATAATGTATTCAAAACAAGGTAAAACATTTTTCAACCTTTGCAATATTGCTTCTTTATCGTTTTTTGAAGTGTCCTTTCACCTTATCCCGGGGTGCTTGTTTAACGTGAGTCCCCTTGCCTCTCACATAAATATTTATTTATACTAATAGACAATAATAAAAGGCAGAAAAAAAATGTTTTTTTGCAAATAATATAAAAGTCAAACTTTAACCTTTGCAAAATTAGCTCATAAGTTAATTAAATACATAATAAATACAGTCTCAATTGTAATGGGACAGTATGCGGCTGCAGCCGACTTATAAGAATGAATACTGTACTCGCATTTGCCTGGACGTTAATATATGTCCATGGAATAGGGAAACTGCAGAAAACCCACTCCAAGTACAGCTCGGATACATGTTTTCTTCATAGTTTTCGATTTTACTTTCAAAAGCTATGCCGAAAATCACAATCCTAATCAGTCAACGTATTCGCTAGGTGCACTCAGTTTATGCTTATTTACTCAGTTAGAACTCATCGGTCTGCTTTTATGGAGACATTTAGCGTCTTACGAAGCTGATTTTTTTTTGTGATTAGGCTCAGTCCATACATGACGAGTTACGCACGATGTTCGAAGCAGTAATTCAAAATCGTGCTGTTAATTATAGCAACTGCAATAGTAATTCATATATCTAGAGCAAAAAACCCTATTTTCTACCCTAAGGAAACGGATTTTTGCTTGTTATATGTAAAACATGATTTGAATCACGGTAAAAAATAGCCCGTTTTTATAAATGCGCACGTAACGCGTCCTGTCTGGACTCCTCAGTCTTAGATATAAACCAATAAAAACGTTTACACCTAACATCACCTGTGTAAATATTAAATAAATTCAAAATACAAGATGTTTAAAAAATTTTTTTTGATATTTTTTTTTTCTATTAATAAGTCTTTAGGAAAAAGCCAAATTATAAAATAAAATTTAGTGAGAATTAAAAAGAATTAAATTCATTGATTGCTACATTGAAAAAAAAATCCGCCTGTAGCAAGCGGAATTTTTTGTCTCGTCAAACGATTGCAAATGATTTGAAACGTAAAGAAAATTAAAAAAATATGTTTTTCCCGCTTACTTGAAATATGCGTATAGCGATATGATGAGATTTGAAAATATTAAAAAAAAAAAAAAAAAAAATTGTTTTTTTAAAATTTTTTTTACGTTTCAAAGTCATTTGCAATTGTTTGCAAAGAAAAAAAATTCCGCTAGCTACAAGCGAAATTTTTTTTCAATGTAGCTTTTACAAATCTCTGGTCTAATCAAATTAAATCTCTTTTTTAATATAACCAAAATATCCGTGTACATACATGATACTGAAAACTCATGAAAAATGAACAAAAAAATTTTTCAAATTAGCACAATGTATAACATGACGTAAATTTAAACAACTTCAAAATTAAAATAATGCATGCATACCTGAATCGGTAAATTAAAAGAATGTTCAATCTATGCAAAAAAAAATTTAATTTTTAGAAATTTTATGGAAAAACAATGCCAAGATCTTAAGCCATATCATGTTTGTCATATTTACGTACACAATTTTTAGAAAAATAATAGATTAAACATTCAAAAAACAATGCTATCGTTGCTAAAGTTGATCCAATCAGAAGAACGACCCCTAGGACAATCACCAATCCAAAACTATCGTCAGCTACATATTCACTTAGATCTTCATTTCTCCTCAAGATCTTATATTCAGATGCCCATTTTTTGTCAAGTCCAGCTTCATTAATGTAAAGAATAATGCGAGAATACTTTTCTATCATATAAAAGGTTCTTAAAAATTCTAAATATTTCGGATAAACAGGTAAACCCATGTCAATGATTTCATATTTTTTTACTCCGTAGAAATAATTATTTAGAAAACTAATACGTTCTGCATTCAAATTACTAGTAACCATAACATCTTTTTTAACCGAATCAGAAAACTTTTCTGTACATTCCTTCAATGACTTTGTTAAAAATTTTCCGATATTTCCTTCGGAATTCACAGCATAATTTTTAAAAACATGAGACATGTACCAATCCGAACATATTGAAATATTTTTATCCATCGCTTCTTCTACAGATTCAATAATCGGGAAACTCTTTGTTATCAGTTTAACTTCGGTAAAATCAGCGACGATGTCAGATATTTTAAATATTGAAATAAAAACAAGTGTCAAGTAAATTATTCTCGCTCGTAATCCTTCAGGTGGAGAAAAATCATTTCCCAAAATAAGTCCGAAAATTGTTATAAATGACCACTCGTAATCTGATAATTTTAGCAATTTTGCAGTTAAAATAAATATAATGATAACGCAGAGAAGAGAAAAACTTGAAAGTATTAGATTATTTGATGTTTCGAGTTTTGCAACTTGTCTTAATGGAACTAAACTCACAAAACTATGATATCGGTCAATGTACAAATTACTTTTATCAGAATAATTTTGATTTGGATGTCCAGAAATATAATCTAAAACTAAATCGATTTTTATACCCAAAGGCGGAGTAGGATTATGGTTTATGTATTTCACTGGTACATAAACTGGCGTCGCATTTATAACTTGATGGAAACATTGAAATTTTTTATACAATCCTAACAAAGTTATTAAGTTTGCAGGTACTCCTTTATTATTTGTATATTCCTCTAGCTTGCGTGGCAATCCAACTATTATGCTTTTTCCTCTCATATCTTTCAGTTTATCTGGAAAAAATTTCACTTCATATGACGCATTATACTCTTGATTAAAAAATGGTTGATCAAAGTATGGATTATAATAGTTTATGGTAATTCGATTTTTGGCATTTATTTGGATCATAGTAACGTCAAGAAATCCAATAATAAAAAAAGAATTTAAATTTCTTTGAACAGTGTTGTCCGAATTCCAATCTTGAAATACAAAAAATAACAATTTCGTGCGGGTTCCCAGAAAATTTGATTTTATTATAGGCACTATAATACGTCTTATATATTTAATGAACTTCAATTCATTGGATTGGTTTAGTGTCAAAACAAAAATGTGCAAGTTTGAAGAAATAAAAGGGTTGTATAAAAAGTAGTTATTTTTTACGTGTTGCCAATTTATCAGTTGATGTGGAAAAAAGTCAACGAAATTTGCAGGCTTAGCAAAATCTATAGCAGTCGTTGGTACCCTTTGTATCAAATGTTTTAAGACCAGGTTGTAATTGGTCAAATTTTTTATACCTGTTTTATCTGCATAAAGCGTGATGTGGTGAGGATCAACTTCATCAAGGACGTTGTTTATTATTTTTTTGAAAGTATCTGAGCCTGTTAATTGAAGTTGATAAAATACAAAAATGATAAGAATCTTAAACTTTACACCTTTCATTCTAGATATCATATTTTTAACGATTGTCAAAATGTTTTAATAAAACTGTATTAATTAATTTTTTTAAACTTACAATCAGTCACATTCACTAAAACAATTAAAATTAAGTTTTTATTAATATTTTATTAATTAACACTTTCTCAGAAACATTTCACTGTTAATAAACCATAAGCTGATGTGACTGCAACCAAAGGGTCTCTGTGAATAGTATGCAACAGTGTAACGTATAATAGCAAAGATGGTGGAAAATTATTATTGATGATTTAAAGTACATTTATTTGTTATTTAACACGCCATGCTCGAGTCATGCAGGACAAATTAAAAACTTATATAAATTAATAAAAGCAAATACGTGGCTGTTTTGTAAATTATAATTAAAAAAAATCATTTGTCCTTTGAAGAAGGGTGAATTAATCTATAGGTTAAATTTAAAAAACCTTGATGAGATAAGGAGTATTGATAAATATAATTGTAGCCATTTTGCCTTAAAATTAAGCATTCAGGTAAATTTGAATCTAATGTGTATTTTACCGTTAAAGTCCGCTCTTCCGATAAAGTTAGCTTTAACTGGTTAAAGTTAACTTTAGCGATGCGTTTTCGTTAAAGTCCACGAAGACGATTAAAATGAATAAAAATATAACTATAACGGTTTTATGTAAGATTTTAATTTTAACTATTTCTTCTCAGTTAATGTCCACGAAATGGACATTTCGGCCAACTTTATAAAATAAATATATTATAGAGTAGGCCGAAAAAAAGGCCGCGTTGTGTACGTAGTGCTTAATTGTCAAGTCCAAGTCGAAAACATACCTGTAGAGAGTTTCAGATAAATTGGATGTCATTTTGCCATAGAACTTTCGATTTTATTAGCGCTAAAGCGAATTTAATCTATAGCTTAAACTTCAAAAACCCTGATAAGATAAGAAGTAACGCTAAGTTAGAATTTCAAAAACTGCCTTCTAACCTCAAAATTATTAAATTGTTTTTAATTCTATAGCTTTCCGAAATAAGTAAAAAATAAATTTCAAAGAATTTTTAAACATATTTTTAGTTAAATTTAGTTTCTCTACTTATAGCCTTCATAATTTAATTAATTTTTATCTTTATTTCGCTTTGCCTTAATGCAAAATTCGTCATTTGTTTAAAAATTTTTTTGCCCTTCCAGACGTAAAACTCGTGCGTAAAACTTAGCACGGTATTTTCTGCACTAGTTCTCCACCTAGGTAGGCAAAAAATATTGTAATGGGCGAAAAACCTTAGAAACTAGCGTGAACACATATCAAGCAAGTACAAAAACTTTTGGGCCGTTGATACTTAAATTTAAATTTAAAAAGAAACAATTTGATTGGCTAATACTTTATTCACAAGATGACTCCCAAAAATTTTGTATTTTTATACTGTAATTGAATAAAACAAAAAATAGCACTATTTTGTTAACATTTAGGTAAAAAAAGTTTGTCATTTGTTCAGTTAAACCTATAGTCTTGGCTTTTCTTTCTAACACTGAATTATATTGACACCACATAGAGGGGTGGTAACGTGGAACTACTCTTCTTCTTTTTCCCCTTCGAGCTATATCTACTTATATTTCTTTAAAATATACTTCAAAATTGGAGACAATTGAGGTGCGATGTTGTCTTTTACAGCTCTGAAGTTTTTCGGAATATCTTCCACAGGAGTGAATTCCAATGCGGACAACATTTGATCTCTAACTTTTACCAATGTCGTAGGGTGTTGTATTGCTAGTTTTCAAATATTCTGCCTGGGTGTGCCAAAAAATGTTTTGCGCGAAATTAAAAAAGCAAAATTTTACTTTATCTGCACCAAAAATTTCTTTAGTGGCATTAATAATTGCAAAATCTGTCATAAAAAAATCCGGTGACGGACTTTTCTATATTAAGTTCTCGTGCCCTTCTAAATAAAACTTCTAAAACTTTTCAATATGCTTGCTGCGTTTTTGATTCTAAATGCGCTTAAGATAGAGGTACATCTATGACATGTTCAATGTCTCTTGAATCTCTCTGAATTATAGATCTCATTAATGCAAAGAGTTAATGGAAAAAATGTTTGGTGACGTTCTAAACATTTGGGAATCATTTTTTTTGGGGTAAATATCCTTGGGAAAACTTGAATCGGGAAAACTTTACTCCAATCGATTCATTTTTAAGAAGTGGTCTAGAAACAATTCAGAGATATTTTGAAAAGGGAATCTTACACAAGCTTTGGACCAATAATCTTTTAAATGATATTAGGGATGAGCGATTTTATCAAATATTTAATAATCGATTGTTAGCATAGAACATGTTCGTAAGAACGGGTAAATTGGAAAAACCAACAATACAAGAGGTCAAAGGACTGAAAATTGACATTTAATACAAAAGGAGGAGGAGAATAAACCATAGAGAACTAAAATCAAAAAATTAAGCTAAAAAAATTTTTTGGTTTCACTTACATAACACAAAAAATAAATATTTTAAAAAAATTTGCATCGAAAAAAAAAATACTCTCTCTGTACCGATACTGTAAAAATGAAGATTAATGATAAGTTTATAAGCTTAACAGTATATTTATATAAAAAAATAAAAAAATCACATGAAGTACCCGTAATGAGTCTCGAAGTTTTTTCAAAGGCGTGGGCGATTTTATAAATATACACACACAGGTATTATATTTACTGTTCATTCACCTCAATATATATATTTATTCAAGTATTTGCTTTAAAAAAATACATAATAATGATGATAATTTAATATCGTGTGTATAAGTTTTTTATTTATAGTTTTATGTCAGCTTTTGAACATTGATATAAGCTTATTATAAGTTTAAGCAAATATAATTATTGAGGGGTTATCAATTACATTATTATACTGTCTAAACTTATTTGTTGTTTTATTAATCAAAATATTTTTTTATTAGTTTTGAGGATTTTGATGATTTTTAAAATGTTGGGGTTACAAGATTGATGTGATTAGCGGGATAAGGATTCTATGAGTATCATTCAAAATCAGAATTTAACGAAAATTGTTGAACTTTTTCCTTTAAAATTTAGTTTATCTGTGGGAATTTGATGACGATAATTACTGAATCCTTCTGTATTATATTACTTAGGAACAAAAATAAATGATCGCCTAAATTGAATGTAAAACCCAGTAAGTATAGTTGGGAAGTGCAAGTTATTTTTCCACAAGACTCTTTGGGTTACTCAATCACAATTACAGGAAAATACCCTAACAACCAAAAACACTAATAACAAAACTCAAAATAAAATAAACATAATCAAAATCTCTCTCTACCCAAACAAAAAAAGGAAAATATTTTTTCAGTAAACGAATGAGTCAGAAAAAAAATAACTTAATAGTATTTATTATTACTATCACATTAAAAAAAGAGAAAGGTTAGGTTTTCTTCTATAAATAAATGATATTACAGAATTGAAATAGCAATAGAAAAAATGTAAATTATTTTGTTAAAAACGTGCATTGTATTATTTATTTATAATTTAATAATAACATGTTTTATTTATTTAACATTTCATTGTTTTTTTATGAAACAAAAAATAAAATTTTCTATTTAGTGATACTTTTGATTATAATATTTTTGTGTTGTTTTTACAGTTACAGAACAATCAATAATAATACCCTAATTTTGTTGGTTCTGTATGTGTAATAAAAAGGTATGAGAGTGGTGGTTAAACTATCTATCCATCAGTGCATTTTAATAAACTATTATGAGTCACCTTTTTTTTTGCACGTTATTATTATTATTATTGATCGTGATTACAATATCCCTTCAACTGTATATCATTTTTTTGTATTATTCATGTAATTTTTGTAAATGTAGGTATATTAGCTTTGACGTTGTTTTAAAAATTTTGTTTATAACTAAAAATTGAAATTTTTTGCCAATCATATTGTAAACAGATTTTGGCCCTAAAAAAGATGGACTCAAGTTTCAGTTTAGGATAAGCTTATTAAAATTACGTTGTACAATGTATCAAGCTAATAGGAAGAAATTAGTCACTAGAAACCTTAAAGAGATAGAAATAAACAAGAAGCCAATCATGGAAGAGCATTAGTGCCTATTTGACCCAAATTTTAAAAAAATTTGAAAAAACTCAAAAATTTTCAAAAATAACGAACAGTCCAATATGTATAAATTTCTGTATTAAAATAAATGAAAAATCAGTTAACCAGTAATTTTTTTAATCTATTTTCGTAATTATTTATTCATTATTTTAAAGTTGAAAATTATAGGTTTTTACAATTTTTTGTTTTATTCGTGTCTGAATAAAAAATTGAAATATTTATCAAGTTACTCAATTTTTAATAATCAAAATAATAATTATAGATAAAATTTTTGACATTAAAAAATATTTTTTTGATGAATACTTTACCTAACAAAACAAAGTTTGCAATAAAACTTAAGAAACTTTATGACTCACGTTTTTTATTTTGTTTTAATGTAATACATAATAATAATAATAATAATATCCATTTATAATTTTATTACTTTGAAAGCATATAATTGCAATTAAAATTTTTCTTCTCTCAGACCTTTTTTTTACTATCACATTGATGTTTCTTGTAAAAAAATATCAATAATAATAATAATAAATTATTAATTATAAATAAATAAATGAATTTAAATTTAACCTTGTTAGTTTAGAAAAATTAGAGCATATAGAATTAAATATATCGCGTGATTTTTATAAATAATATTTAAATTTTTTTTTATTTAAGTAAATTAACAATGAGAGCATTAAAATTATTAAAAAACTTTTTTTTTTTAATAAATAAAAAGTTTTAAGGACATAAGGGAGAAGTTTTGTGTCTGCATTCCAATGAATAAATTGTTGATGATGTCATGTTTTAAACTGCAATGAACTAAATTTTTCAGTTTTTAAAATATTTTAAGTTTTCTTTAAAGTGTGTTCTATATTTAAAAAATTATGGATATTTTTATTCTTGTACTTTAGTCTGGAATTTTATTTTATTTATTTTTGTAATGGAGAAGAAATTTTTTTTCATTTTTTAGATTAAAATTTAATTCATCAAAATTTGCTTAAAATTTAAATAATAAATAAATGATAGCATTGTTGTTCCAAATGTCCAAATAATGTCCAAATTGCAAAATTTTTACCATTAACTGGCTTCTAAGGCTTATTGGACTCACAGTGGTCCAATTTCAACTAGCTCGCGATTCACCAGTTTTAATTTTAAAAAAAGGGGCAAATCTAAAAAGCAGCTTGAATCATAAAAATTTTCTGATTTGCAAATATAAAGACTGAAAAAATGATTTAAGTATTGAATTTCAGTAAAATATCAGTAAAAATCACTCAAATTTATTCCTATTTTTAATTAATTTTGTAGAGCAAATAATAATTTTGATTTATAGGGACTTAGAATAATTGGGGTTTAGGGGGACTTAAAAATAGATAAAAATAATTTTATACTTAAAATTTTATTTACAAAGAAAGGAAATAAAGGACTATCACTTTAAGCAAAAGTTTGAAAAACATGCTTTTTAACAACACAGTCAACCAAGACAAAGTATAATTTATACCCAAAGGTCATTTTACAAACTTGAATCCTTTAAAAAAAAGGGAGGGGTTCTCATAATCAAGAAATATTAACAATCGGTCAGTAACATATTCATAATATTTGCATTTAAATATAAAAGGTAGCTTATAATATTTCTTTATATGCTAACGAGGGAACAAACAGGCGCCACAGCCCACTGAACACTACTTCCTCTCTTGAAAAATGGACACGCGTCATTTCGGGTTATCGACATCTGTCACTTTATATTTTTTTAATATCAGAGCGAATATATACGGATTTTTTAAATATAATTAATATTAATTCAGATGCAAATTTTTTTATTCTCGTGTTGCATGGTTGGCAGATTTCATTGTTTTAAAATTTTGATTTTTATGTATCTTTTTTAATAATATAGAATGTAGGTGTGAAAGTATAAGCTTTTTAATAATATGGTATAAAATATTTAAAAAACAATCATGTGCATCCATAGACAGTATAATTTTCTAGAAATTTCTTCAAAATATTATAATTTAATATTCATGTTTGAAGTTTCATTTTGATTAACTTTTTCATTTTTAATGTGAAAGCAATAAATTCCTGGCCATTTTTTTTTGTTGGTTTTTTCTTTAATTATTGGGTTGTATTAAAAGATTAATTTTAATTTATTTATTTAATGCCTACGTGCTGAATACCTTAGATAAATATAGAATTTTTTAAGAGTTGAAGTATCAATTTTATATGAATTATTCAATTGGTAGATTTAGCTGCTTTTTAAGAAAATATTACGTACTTAAATGATATTGAATTTTTAAATTTTTATTCAAGCTTTAAATTTTACGAAATTTGTAAAAAATGGCCTTATAGAATTATACTTTTAATTCGACGATATTTATATTACCCGAGGAGAGATTAGCAAGTTTTTTGACCGTTCAAGTAATGTTCAAGTAGTGTCGTGAGCAAATAACTTGAGATAATTTTTTCGGTAAATTATTCGGGTTCTCTGTTTCTAGTTATATTTAATTTAATTTCATAATAAAGTGACTGTGACGTAATCAAAACTTCCAAGCTTACACGATTATAAAAAACTCACCACGGGTTAATTTTTTAAAATACCCAACTAATATAATTTATAGAAAAATATTACATGTCAAAATACAGTTAATAATTTAAAATTTTTCCTAAATTAAATTTCACAAAATATTTTAAAAAACCCACGCATATAAAATAAAGGAAATTAAAATAAGGAAATTAATCATTCGCGTTTATACAATCTTCCTCAATTAAATAATAATTTGCAATAAAAATTTAAAATCAAAAAAACAATTAATTTAAAAAATCATTAACCGTAAAATTCCAATATAGAAAAAGACAAAACTAATTTAAAAAAATATAAATAAAATCATCAGTTTTTTTCATGCTGTCAGTAATATCTATCAGCATTACACAAGAATTTCTAGATTATTTGCAAAAAAAAAAAAAAAAAAAAAAGAAAGGAGAATTTCGCGCGAATGCGATTAAAATTCCAGAACAATTTAGTTCAGTTTTCTTTTTTTCAATGTTTTAAGATAAAAGGTTAAAAAATCTTATGCGAGGTTAATAACCGTATTATAGTTTTTTTAGCGATTCGCTTTCTACCTATACAATTGTAATAATAATAGATATTTAATCTTGGCTGTTTTGTTGTTCCTGTGTTGTTAAGTATTATTATGAAGAAACGATGTATAAGCAAGTTAATTTATTGAGTGTTGAGTTTTTCATTTGTTCTTATTGTGTATCTGAAAAATGATATTATTATTTTTATCTCTGGTTATCTTTCTAAAGGATTTATCGATTTTTATTTCAGGTTGTAATTGATAATTTTCATTTGTTGATTAGTCAGAAGGTAATCTCCTGGATATGTTACACTGTCAGGCTGCTGTGATTTCTTGATAGCATATTCAAACATTTAAGCGAATTCTAGCAAATTCACAATCTCTTTCGCAAACTCTAGTGAAATTCAAGCCCATCTTGACATGTTTAACTGAACAAATAAATATCTTTTTTACCTCAAAATTAAAATAAAGTACCATTTTTTGTTTTATAAAATTACAGTATAGGCTGCTATCTTGTGGACAATGTAATAGCCAATCAAATTGTTTTTTTTTTTAATTTAAATTTCAGTAACAAGGGTGCAAAAGTTGTGGCACTAGCTCGGCGAAGCCGGACACGAGTGATATGTGTTCACGCTAGTGTCTCAGTTTTTTCGCCCCGTTTTTCACCCATGTTGCATAAGGCTGGTTCTACAGATCTCCGTAAACGCAAACCGCAGCCACAACGCAATGCGCACAACACAACACGCATGTGCACAACACGATTTTGGTTTGTGCGCATTGCGTTGCGACTGCGATTTGCCCGTATAAAACGCAAGTATGGAACCTGATCCTGAAACTCTGGTCCAGGTCTGGATTCCAGATCTGGCCGTACTGCGGCAATTGTCGTTGCGCGGACTTGGTCCAGACTCGTATATAACAACTCACCGTATTTTAATAGAAGTTAAAAGGTTATATTCATAAATAATCGCACATATTATTTAGTAAAATTCAAACAGTAAACTTTTATTTTTTATTTTAAGCTTATCAGGCCCTGATCAGGCCCTGATAACAACAATAACTTAGAATACTTTAAGTTTATGGACTTAGGATAGTATATATTTCAGGATTTATTGTAATTTCGGTTTTTGGATTTATTACTATTATGAGTAAACATGTTCCATGCTCGTTGGTTGTGTAGTTACACAAACCGGTTATAAATTTTTTTTAACGAATTTTTCTAATATTACACTTACTAATCAGAAAGTTATTATTTATTAAAAATTATGTAAAGAAAAATTGTATAATATTTTTTTTATTGTTAAAAATTATATAGGTTTTAGATAATCTAAAAAAAGCAACAAAAAAAAATATTCAATGGGAAACAATGAGTTATTAAGACTATTGCGGAATAAGGTATGGTTTCCGGCCCCAGCATATTTTTCACATTTTTTTTACTCAATTTGATGGTTTACGATAAAAAATAAGGTTCCAAGGGTTGGCATCTTATATTATACAGGTAAAACACAGACAAGAGTCGTGCCTCTGAAGAGGACGGCACCTTTTATACAGCACGCAATATATAACATTTATAATGAAGTAATTTTTTGACTTATAGTTTTCTTTTTGCTAGCGAAGCGTTTTCTCTAAAGTCCACGAAGACGATTAAAATGTATAAAAATATAACTTTAACGGGGTAATATAAGATAAAGTTAACTTTGACCAATTTTTGTCGGTTAAAGTCCATGAAAACGGTTTTGTATAGATGTTCGAGTTTGTATTATATATTATATACGATACTCGCTATAAGGAACTCCAAGGGCTTAGATTATTCTTTTAAAGCTACTCTTTTAAAAATGCATTTCTTGGGACCAGTAATTTCAATCCCAAAATCTTCCAAACTGTAATGAACTTAGATATTTCCAAATTGTTCGGGCTTTTTTGAGATAATGGATCACCAAATTCTGGATCGCAAACTAATGTGAACAGGTGTACAACTCATTCGCAGTGGTCTGGTACCATACCCATCACAAGTTAAATGCCTCCAAATGATTTCT
This sequence comes from Anagrus nilaparvatae, assembly GCA_022575985.1. Lineage (NCBI taxonomy): Eukaryota > Metazoa > Arthropoda > Insecta > Hymenoptera > Mymaridae > Anagrus > Anagrus nilaparvatae. The sequence continues at coordinate 3,272,801 of JAKSXM010000246.1, read as the reverse complement.
GCGTTTATCTTTGCTTTTGCAGCCCTTAACGCTAATAAAATCAAAAAATCCAAGGCAAAATGACACCCGATTTGGCTGAAACTTGCTACAGGTCAGTTTTGGACCTACTTGAAGATTAAGTACTACCCAACGCGACTTTTTTTTCGTCCTACTCTATAATTTATAATACAATTATTTTTTTTAGTATGCAAAACCACTTTCATGGACATTAGCTGAGAAGAATTAGTTAAACTTTATCTTACATAAAACCGTTAGTGTTATATTTTTATTCTCTTTAATCGTCTTCGTGGACTTTAACTAGTTAAAGCCAACTTTATCGGGAGAGCGGACTTTAACGGTAACATATACCCTAGATTGAAATTTGCTGGAATGTTTAATTTTAGGGCAAAATAGCTTAAATTATAATTATCAATACCTCTTATCTTACGAAGGTTTTTTAAATTTAACCTACAGATTAAATTCACCCTTCTACGAAGGGAAAATGATTTTTTTAATTATAATATACAAAAAAGCCACGTATTTGCTTTTATTAATTTATAAAAGTTTTTAATTTGTCCTGTATAAATATCACATAGCGTGTTAAATAATAATTAATGTACTTTAAATCATCAATAATAATTTTCCGCCATCTTTGCTATTATACGTTACACTGTTGCACACTATTCACAGAAACACTTTGGTTGCAATCACATAAGCTTTTGGTTTAGTATATTAACAGTGAAATGTTTCTGAGAAGGAAAAAGTGGATGTAATAAATGATGTTAATAAAAACTTAATTTTAACTGTGTTAGTGCATGTGAATGATTATAAGTTTTAAAAAATTAACTTATACAGTTTTATTGAAACATTTTGACAATTGTTAAAAACATGATATCTAAAATGAAAGGTGTAAAGTTTAAGATTCTGATAATTTTTGTATTTTGTCAACTTCAATTAGCAGGCTCAGTTCAGGCTCATATTACCAAAAAAATAATAAACAACGTCCTTGATGAAGTTGATCCTCACCACGTAACGCTTTATGTAGATAAAACGGATATGAAAAATTTGACCAATTACAATCTGGTCTTAAAACATTTAATAAAAAGGGTACCAACAACTGTTTTAGACTTTACTGAGCCTGCAAGTTTCGTTGATATTCTTCCAGGTCAGCTGATAAATTGGCAACACGTAAAAAATAACAACTTTTTATACAACCCTTTTGTTTCTTCAAGCTTGCACATTTTTGTTTTGACAATAAACCAATCGAATCACTTGATGGTGGCTATTTATCTAATCCGTTTTATAAAATCTTTAGTAATATCAGTTTTCCTGGGAACCCGCACGAAAATTTTATTTCTTGTATTTCAAGATTGGAATTCGGCCAATGTTGCTCAAAAGTATTTAAATGCTTTTTTTATAAATGGATTTCTCGACGTTACTATGATCCAAATAAATACAAAAAATCAGGTTACGATAAACTATTATAATCCATACTTTGAGCAACCTTTGTTTAAGCAAGAGTATACGACGTCATATGAGATAAAATTCTTTCCAGACAAACTGAAAGATTTGAAAGGGAAAAGAATAAACGTTGGATTGCTATATAATCTAGAGGAATATACAAATAATGAAGGAGTACCTGCCAACATAAAACCTTTGTTAGGATTGTATAAAAAATTTCAATGTTTCCAACAAGTTTTAAATGCGACGCCAGTTTATATACCAGTGAAATTAACAAACAGTATACTAAATCCGCCTTTGGGTATAAAAATTGATTTTGCTTTATTTTATTTATATGCATTTACAAAAAAATCTTTACAATTAAATTTGTACGTTGAACAATACCAAAGTTATGTGAGTTTAGTTCCATTAAAACAAGTTGCAAAACTCGAAACATCAAATAATCTAATACTTTCAAGTTTAACTTTTCTTTGCGTCATCATTATATTTATTTTAATTGTTAAATTGCTAAAATTATCAGGTTACGAATGGTCATTTATGACAATTTTCGGACTTATTTTGGGAAATGGGTTTTCTCAACCTGAAGTATTTCGAGCAAGAATAATTTACTTGACACTTGTTTTTATTTCAATATTTGAAATATCTGACATCGTCGCTGATTTTACCGAAGTTAAACTGATAACAGAAAGTTTCCCTATTATCAACTCTATTGACGAAGCTATAAATAAAAATATTTCAATTTGTTCGACTTCCTACCTGCGTTTACATCTTAAATATTATGCTGAGAATTCCGAAGGAAATATGGGAAAATTTTTAAAAAAGTCTTTGAAGGAATGTACAGACAATGTTGTTAATCCCATTAAAAATGAAGTTATAGTTACTGATAATTTGAATGCAGAACTTTTAATTTTCCTAAATAATTATCACCACGGATCAAAAAAATATGAAATCATTGACATGGATTTACCTGTTTTTCCGCAATATTTAGAATTTTCAAATGCCTTTTACATGATAGAAAAATATTCTCGCTTTAGTCTATACATTAATGAAGCTGGACTTGACAAAAAATGGGCATCTGAATATAAGATCTTGAGGAGAAATGAAGATCTAAGTGAATATAAAGCTGACGATAGTTTTGGATTGGTGATTGTCCTCGGAGTAGTTCTTCTCATTGGATCAACTTTAGCTACAATAACATTGGTTTTTGAATGTTTAATCTATTATTTTTCTAAAAAGTGTGTACGTAAATATGTCAAACATGATATGGCTTAAGATCTTGGCATTGTTTATCCTTAAATTTTCTAAAATTAAAAATTTTTTTTCATGGATTGAACATTCTTTTAATTTACCGATGCCGGCATACATGCATTATTTTAATTTTGAAGTTGTTTAAATTTACGTCATGTTATACATTATGCTAATTTGAAAATTTTTTATGTTCATTTCTCATGAGTTGTTTTAGCATCATATAGGTACACGGATATTTTGATTAACTTAAAAAAAAAAGAGATTAGATTTGATTATAACAGAGATTTGTAAATGCTAGCAATCAATGAATTTAAATCTTTATCAGTAAACCTTATAATTTGGTCTTATCCTAAAAACTTATTAATAGTAAAAAAAATAAAAAAAAAAATTTTTAAACATCTTCTATTTTGAATTCATTTAATATTTACACAAGTGATGTTAGTTGTAAACGTTTCAATTGGTTTATATCTAAGGCTGATGAGTCCCGACAGGACGCGTTACGTGCGCATTTAGCAAAACGGACGGAAAAAGATATTTTTTAAACAAGGGACAAAATATTGGTTTTCAATCTGTTTACAGTTGTATGAACGAGCGAGCCAGTGCAGAAAGCATGCAAAAGTCGAACCCCATATTTTTTCCAGTGATTAAAAACATAGTTTTACATATAACGGGCAAAAATCCGTCTCCCTAGGGTAGAAAATAGGCTTCTTTGCCCTAGATATTCAAATTAACATTGCAGTTGCAATACATAACAGCACGTTTTTGCATTACCGCTTCGATTACTTAGCGAATGTGCACTTAGCGAATACGCTGACTGATTAGGATTGTGACTTTTGGCATAGCTTTTGAAAGGAAAATCGAAAACTATGAAGAAAACATGTAGAAATGTAAAAAACATGAAGAAAGCTGTGATTTAAAACATAGTTTTACATATAACACGCAAAAATTCGTCTCCTTAGGGTAGAAAACAGACTTTTTCTCTATTTTTAATTGCCACTTCGAATACCGCGCGTAACTCGTCATGCCTGGACTCAGCCTAATAAAAAAAAAATCAGCTTCGTAAGACGCTAAATGTCTCCATAAAAGCAGAATGATGAGTTCTAAATGAGTAAATAATCATAAAGAGAGTGCACCTAGCGAATACGTTGACTGATTAGGATTGTGATTTTCGCCATAGCTTTCAAAAGGAAAATCGAAAACTATGAAGAAAACATGTATCCGAGCTGTGCTTGGAGTGGGTTTTCTGCAGTTTCCCTATTCCATGGACGAATATTAACGTCCAGGCAGATGCGAGTACAGTATCCATTCTGATAAGTCGGCTGCAGCCGCATATTGTCCCATTACAAATGAGACTGTATTTTATTTATTATGTATTTAATTAACTTATAAGCTGATTTTGTAATGGTTTAAGTTTGAATTTTATGTTATTTGCAAAAAAAACTTTTTTTTCTGACTTCATTATTATTATCTATTAGCATAAACAAATATTTATGTGAGAGGCAAGGGGACTCACTTTAAACAAGCACCCCGGGATAAGGCGAAAAGACACTTCAAAACGTTAAAGAAATATTGCAAAGGTTGATAAATGTTTTAAGAGTACCTTTTTGAAAATATTATATTTACTTTGTGCACAAAAAATTTTTAATTGTTTAAAATAAATGTGAATTTTAACTTTAAAAAATGCTTTTTATTCAACATTATCTGTTTTTTCCATAATCTACTTTATTTATTTTTTTTTATTTATTTATTTTACCAGTAACCTCGAAGGAGTTCACATATAAGTTAGACTGGTTTTTTTTTTCATTTGATATATTCAGATATCTAAATAATATTCAGAAAAACTTTTTATGAAAACTGCTATCCTTTTATAATAGATTTCCTTAAAATTGGGACCCTAAAAACCAATAAAATCGATTTTTCTCCTACATAACGTGGTCAAAAGCTAAAATAAATGGTTCCATCGGATTCCTGGGGAAAAAATAGACAAGTTTCTCTTGTAAATAATATACAGATAAATTTATTCAGAAAACTAAAAAACTGTTAAAATTGGTCCTCTTGAAATTTGGACCCTAAAAGGCAACGAAAATCGTTTTTTCTCCTATAAAACGTGGTCCAAAGCTAAAATAAATGGTTTCATCGGATTCCTGGGGAAAAAATACTAAGGGATATCAATTGGAACATAATCTTAAACGCGATTTGAATCCACTAGAAAAACTGAAAGTTTTAAAATAATCCCAATTTTAAGGAGGCCAAAAAAAAACTTTCGAGAGCTATCGTGGGCTCAAAAATCGATGTTTTGATCTAAATCCAACAAGAAACTTATTTTTTTTTACTTATATTTTCGAATTCTGCCGGCGCGTTAGGAATCCCGGATACTTCAAAAAAAAAAACCAGTCTAATATAAGTATCTAGCTCACGGAGATAAAATATTATCTGTTTGAGAGCCAGGTTTCAAACTTAAAAAAACAAGAAACAAAATTGCAATATAAAAATTAAAATTAAACAACAATTGAATACAAATATAAATTAAGTAAAATACACTATAAAAAAAATACGTTGATGCCAAGTAAATATGGCTTGACACACATCAATAAACACCTTAAATGCAGCGAAGGAGCGAAACCAATACTTTCTTTTGTAAGCCTTATTTTTGACTTTACGGCAGATCGGTTGATGCAGATAAGGTTAGGTTAAACCCAGCTGATTATTTGACTTTAAGACTTGAGGTAGGCTTATATTGACTTATAGCAATTGTGTTCACGTTTAATATAGCAGAAATTGTAATTACTCAAATAATTTAATTTGTCTAAAGAAATATCGTCTTGCTTTTTGAAAATAATTATTAATATCTTTATGTGTACTTAGCAAAAAACTTTCCAGTTTTCTACAAATGATAAATTCAAAATAAAAAAGTTCAATTAAAGTTTCTGGTTTAGCTTTGTTTTGTTATAAAAAGAATGCTCTTTTCAATACCTGTATGCAAAAAGTGATTAATAAAAAGAAACATGCAAAATCTCTGTTCCATTATTTTTAATGTTTTGGTTTCTTATTTCAATTGATCTAACTTGTTACCGATGAGGTAACGAAGACTGCATTGAATCTGAAAAGTTTCTAGATTCAATTAACCCAAACATCCTATACCTCAAAGTATATTTTTTTACATTATAATAGACAATTAAACTCAGGAAAAATAATAGCTAAAAACCCAACAAGTCAGGTTCTGGTTTTAGCCTCCAATCTTATAAAATGAAAATTCTGAATGCTCGTAAACATTATTTTGGTGACTTGATGTGTAAATTATTTTATTAAATTATCTAAGTTGTAACCAAAACAGTTGAGAAATTTTTAAAGGAGAATAAGATCTACGTAAAACCAACTCCAGTATTCTAAGGGTTTTGGTTCATCATTTCGGTTTTAAATATTAGTTTTTAAAGTTAACTGATGACCGAATAAAGGTTGCAAGCCTTAAAGTTTTTCAATAAAAATCAGAATAGTATAAAGTGTTAGAGATTATTTCTTTTGGTACAAATGAACGATTAGAAACAGGCAATACAACCCCAAGACTTTAATATTTGAAGTTCTTGTTTGGGTTTCAAAATTTTTGACAACAAAAGAATCTTTAAATATTTGAAATTATTGTGAAATATAGGAACCTATAGCACTTTGGAAAATTGAAGATTGTTTTTTTCTGAATTCTTATTATTTATTTTAAATTAATTCTTGCCCAAATAATTTTTGGTCTCAATCTAGCTTGAAAAATAATATACTTGAATATAAATTTAACAAAAATCATGCTTACAAACATTCATAAAGATTTACTTATCATGATTAAAGTTTTGAAATCAAAAGAGGAACCTGATTTTCTAGAAACTTGGTGGTTGTTTTTCTGTTTATTAAAGTCAAAAGAAAGTTACATTAACATTCAGGCTGTTTTGATTCCCAGTTTCATCTAACAACTTTTAAGCTTCGACGTAGTCTTCATTTAATTATTTGTAGCAATCTTAACAGCAAATAATTCAGATTCGAAAGAAGAGCTAAAATGCTTTGAATACAATATAGGAATGGTTTTTGCAAGGTTGTTTTTATTAATTACTATCTGATTTCTCAGAATATCAATTCATTGAAACAACACTAAATAATACTTAGCATATCAGGTTCTTGTATTATGAAACCTGGATGATTAAAGTATTTAACTGCACACAAAATAAACAATTATTTTATTTTTTCATTTTTTGTTTTATTTTTTTTTTTTTTTTATAATAAGAAACAATTATTGCTTTAAAGCAGCTCCAATACATTTTAAATAACTTTTTACATGTAGCTTGGAGTTAAAAATTGAAAAGTATTCGAATTTTTTTTCTAATTTTATAAAAAAATTAAATGCTAATTAACTAATTAATTATTAGTATAAAAAATACACTAAAATAGTTAGCGTATCCTTTCTGCTCGTATTTAAACATATGTTTTCAGTAAGGGAGGTAACTTACTTATTACTTATTTTAATCAAAAATAACATATATACTATAAAATATTTTAATATGTAACCAGCAGTATTAATTAATTAGGCAATGATGTATATACTTAACGATTTTGAGTTTTTTATTTTTTTAAATGAAAATAACTATTTTGACTAGAAAAGCAAGACTAAAATTATTTATACATTTAAACAAAATTAGGAAAATAATACTTTATTGATCTTCCATGTTAAATTTTTGGCACCAGCATCAAGAATTTTTAAGCTATTTAGTAATTTATTAAAGTCTTTTATTGCTATCGTGGAACTTCTATTGAATCTAATATTTTTTTTGATTTTGGTAGTATGATTGGTTTGTTCCTGGTTAAATTCTGATTATTTAAAAAGCTTTATTTTAAACCATTGTAATAATATACTATAGAATTTACAATATAGGATTCATTAATATCTAAAATTTTTCTTTCACTTTTATTATCAATTAATTTTATCAGTCTTTTTTGTAAATTAAAAATAGGCTTGAGGTATTTATAGGCTCCACCTTAAGCAACGAGTCCGTAATTAGCAATGCTTTCAAAGAATAAATCTCAGATAAACTGAAACCAGTGTAGATGGCAAAAGTTGATGTTTTAATTTATGCAATATAAATAACATGTACTTTGTTCTATTTGTTATGTTTAAAGTTTGATTTTCCCATTTCATAAAGAGAATCAAAAACAATACCTAAATATTTATAATTATCAACTGAATTTAATTTTTTACCATGTATTTGTATATTTATGTTATTCGGAATATTTTTTTTTTTCTAGTAGAGAATGCCATATACACTGTTTAATAGGATTTAATGATAGTTGGTTACTGGTCTATAGCGACAATATTTCAATAAAAGTTTGCAAAACTATAAAAATATTTTTTTCAGTTAATTTTCTGCACCATAACCTCATTCTCGAATACTGTTATCTGCTTGACAAACTGCTAGTTGGATTTTCTCCAGCGTCCAGAATGGTAAGATTTTTCAATAAGGTTCAAGAAAGAAAGGGCTTGGATCCAGGAAGCATTTCTGGTAAAGGGGGGGGGGGGGCGAAGTCTCAAAAAATACGTCTAAAAATCGTAAAATTTCCAAAAATAAAGATTTTTTTTAAAACAATACCTAATATTTTTAAAAAAATGCTTGAGCTTAATAATTCCTGTTTCTTTTTAAGAAAAAAAACTTAAAAATTTTGCATTACTTAGACTCTATTGCAGGAACATTTCCACTTTTAAATTGCTAATTTCCAAAGTTTTATTCCAAATTTATTATAAAATTATTTTAAGTTTTATTTTTTTTGTTATTTTTATCCTAAAACTTTTGATTTTATGAAAGGATATATTTTTCCAATGCATATAATAATTCTCTGCTTATTTTGTATATTAGAAGTATCCAGCGTTTATGATACAAATTCTTGAAAAATAGGGCAAAAAAAAATGTATAATTGTATTACTGTGATCTTCCCTTTAAACATTTCTTGAATAAGTGATATTTACTTTGCGTAAAAAAAATTTTTAATCGTTTCAAGTAAATGTGAATTTTAACTTTAAAAAATGGTTTTTATTTTTTTATCCTAATTGATTTTAAGAAATGATTTAAGAATTGATAAAATCTGTTGACCATGTATTCCCTATAGTTTATGCATATGTAGGAAATGATCTAAAGTGAAATATAGTCATACTGGAGGAAGCACAACAAGATACTGTACAAAAAAATATGTACCAATTTTTTTTTGTTTCATGGAGTTGTTTAAAATTTGCTCAGTACAGTTTCTCGAACATACATACAGAGTTATGTACGTACCTTCAGTATAAACATGTTAGAGGCATCGAAATGACTTGGGGACAAAACTTCTCCACAAATTAGACAATTTTTAGAACTTTTCGTTTTTTGACATGACAAAATTATAAGACACTATTTCATCTATCTATTACATATACAGTGATCTTGCCTAAAATTATAAGGGTCCACTTCTCGACCATGGATTTCCGGCGGATATCCGTGAATGTAAATCTTTATTTCTCCCTTATAATATAAAAATGTATTTCCAGCTCTTCCTATTTGCTAATTGTTCTGGTGTAATAATAATTTATTATAAATTAATAAGTTATTAATCTAATAGAAATTTTAAATATTATTAAATATGTCTACCAAATCTTTGATTTCTTATCATAAAAATGGCCTTTCAAGTAAAATAAAGATTATAAAACTTAACAATAGCCATTGGAAGATATAGTATACCCCACCGGAAAATTATACAAAAAAATCAAAATTTCCGAAAAACGATCAAACTAAAATACGCATAACTCCGGATTAAATAAGCCATTTTTAATTTTGTAGGTCGCATTTGAAAGGTCTTGAGTAGTACAAAATTTTGCGACTAACCGGAAGTAGTTATATAAAGATTTCCAGATTTGGCACCAATTTGAAATTCCTGTTTTTTTTCGTTTCAGTCATCTAACATTTTTTATCGCCAAATAAAATCTACGTGATAAAAGTGTCTATAAATTTTTTTGGTAAATTCTGAAGCTTATGCCAAAAAAATGCGACCAACCGAAAGTAATTTGACTGAAAAATAAGGGAATGGCGAAATTTTGAAAATAGCGGAAAATAGGCTAAAATAGGTCATTTTTTGGACCTTTTAGAGGTCATAACTTAGCCTTATATTGTTCTAGAGGGCTAAAAATTTGGCTAGGTGAGTTTTTTATTACCCCAAACATTATCTAAAAATTTGAGCCCAATCGGTGACATGCGTGCGCCCACTTTTGTATGAAAAGTAATGGATACACCCATATATATACCTTGTAATTATATACTATTAAAAATCATCAATTATACGTAATGATATTAATTATCCATTATTAAAATAAAATAATCACCCTTCTTCGAAAGAAAAATACTTTTTTTAATTATATTTGCTTCTATTAATTTATACAAGTTTTTAAATTGTCCTGCATAACTCGAGCATGGCCTGTAAAATAATAAATAAACGTACTTTAAATCATCAATAATAATTTTCCGCCATCTTTGCTATAATACGTTACACTGTTGCAAACTATACACAGAGACACTTTTGTTGCAGTCGCATCAGCTTATGGTTTGGTGTTTTAACAGTTTAAAATTTCTGAGAAGGAAAAAGTGGATGTAATCAATGATATTAATAAACATTTAATTTTAATTGTGTTAGTGCATGTGGATGATTATAAGTTTTAAAAACTTAATTAATACAGTTTTCTTAAAACATTTTGGCAATTGTTAAAAATATGATATCTAAAATGAAAGGTGCAAAGTTTAAGATTCTGATCATTTTTGTATTTTGTCAACTTCAATTAACAGGATCAGACTTTTTCAAAAAAATAATAAACAACGTCCTCAATGAAGCTGATCCTCACCACGTCACGCTTTATACAGATAAAACAGAAATGCAAAATTTGACCAATTACAATCTGATCTTAAAACACTTGATACAAAGGGTACCAACAACTGCTATAGACTTTACTGAGCCTGCAAGTTTCGTTGATTTTCTTCCAGGTCAACTGATAAATTGGCAACGCGTAAAAAATAACAACTTCTTATACAACCCTTTTGTTTCTTCAAGCTTGCACATTTTTGTTTTGACAATAAATCAATCAAATTAATTGATGGTGGCTATTTATCTAACCCGTCTTATAAAATCTATAGCAACATCAATTTTTCTGGGAACCCACACGAAAATTTTATTTTTTGTAATTCAAGATTGGAATTTGGCCAATGTTGCTCAAGCGTATTTAAATACTTTTTTTATCCATGGATTTATTGACGTTACTATGATCCAAATAAATGCAAAAAAACGAGTTACTGTAAACTATTATAATCCATCCTTTGATAAACCTTTGTTTAATCAAGAGTATACGGCGTCATATAAGGTGAAATTCTTTCCAGATAAACTGAAAGATTGGAAAGGGAAAAGTATAATAGTTGGATTGACAAACAATCTAGAGGAATATACAAATAATAAAGGAGTTCCTGCCAACTTAAAACCTTTGCTAGGATTGTACAAAAAATTTCAATGTTTTCAACAAGTTTTAAATGCGACGCCAGTTTATATACCAAAAAAATTTACAGACCATTCACTAACTGTATCTTTTGATAAAAACATCCATTTTCTTTTATATTATTACGCAGGAATTCCAAATGATTATTTACATATAAATTTGTACATTGAACAACACCAACGTTTTGTGAGTTTAGTTCCATTAAAGCAAGTTGCAAGACTCGAAATATCAAATAATGTAATACTTTCAAGTTTTTCTCTTCTCTGCGTCATCATTATATTTATTTTAACTGTAAAATTGCTAAAATTATCAGGTTACGACTGGTCATTTATGACAATTTTTGGACTTATTTTGGGAAATGGGTTTTCTCCACCTGAAGGATTACGAGGAAGAATAATTTACTTGACACTTGTTTTTATTTCAATATTTAAAATATCTGACATCGTCGCTGATTTTACCGAAGTTAAACTGATAACAGAGAGTTTCCCGATTATCAAATCTATTGACGAAGCTATGGCTAAAAACATTTCAATTTGTTCGAATTTGTACATGAATATTATTTTTAAATATTATGCTGAGAATTCCGAAGGAAATATCGGAAAATTTTTGATGAAATCTTTGAAAAAATGTACAGAGAATGTTGCTGATCCTGTTAAAAATGAAGTTATAGTTACTGATAATTTGAATGCAGAACTTTTAATTTTCCTAAATAATTATCATCACGGATCAAAAAAATATGAAATCATTGACATGGATTTACCTTTTTATTCGAAATATTTACTATTTGGAAATGCCTTTTACATGATAGAAAAATATTCTCGCATTAGTCTGTACATTAATGAAGCTGGACTTGACAAAAAGTGGGCGTCTGAATATGAGATCATGAGGAGAAATGAAGATCTAAGTGAATATGAAGCTGACGATAGTTTTGGATTGTTGATTGTCCTCGGAGTCGTTCTTCTGATTGGATCAATTTTAGCAACGATAGCATTGGTTTTTGAATGTTTAATCTATTATTTGTCTAAAACTTGTGTACGTAAATATGACAAACATGATATGGTTTAAGATCTTGACATTGTTTAAATGCTTTATACATAATATTTCTAAAAATTGAACATTTTTTCAAAAAGAAAATTGAAAACTATGAAGAAAACATGTATCCGAGCTGTACTTGGAGTGGGTTTTCTGCAGTTTCCCTATTCCATGGACGTATTTTAACGTCCAGGCAGATGCGAGTACAGTATCCATTCTTATAAGTCGGCTGCAGCCGCATACTGTCCCATTACAATTGAGACTGTATTTATTATGTATTAAATTAACTTATGAGCTAATTTTGCAAAGGTTACGGTTTGACTTTTATGTTATTTGCAAAAAAACGTTTTTTTCTGCCTTTTATTATTGTCTATTAGAATTAACAAATACTTATGTGAGAGGCAAGGGGACTCACGTTAAACAAGCACCCCGGTATAAGACGAAAAAACACCTCATAAAGTTAAAGAAGCAATATTGTACAGGTTGAAAAATGTTTTAAGAGTACCTTATATTTAGTTTCTGTACAAAAACTTTTTAATTGATTAAAATAAATGTGAATTTTAACTTTAAAAAATACTTTTTATTCAACATTATCTATTTTTTCCATAATCTACTTTATTTTGTGTTTTTTATTTATTTTTTTAAAATGAAAATAACTATTCTGAGGCTATGAAATGCTATGTCTTTTTGGATATGATTTTTTTTATGAAGGAGTTGAAATAAATGAATAAAATTTTAGGACAATGCTTTGTAAATATTAAAATTGAAAATCCTAAGTTTTGGGAAAAAATTTTTCCAAGATGGCAGAGTTACAGATGTTAAAAGTCGTCGTGTTTTGAAATTGGCGTGACATCTGAAGCACCCAATATAAGTCTTAAAAAAAAAAAAGATATTGTTAAAACACGTGTATTTTCTAGATGAACCTAAAAAAATAAATGATTTTTCAAAAACGTTTTTTGAAAAATTGACCATTTTTTCGGACTTTAAAATAGGCCTAAAGGTGCTTTAAACTTCAGATATTTTTCAACACGTAGGTTCATCTAGTGCGAAATAAGTATAAAATGTTGAAAAAAAAAGTTCAGGCAGATCGGATTAGCCGCTTTTGAGTAACGTGTCACGCCAATTTAAAAAAAGTAGTTTTGAGAAAAATTAGTTTAAAGTTTTGAAGAGTAAAAATTTGAAGAAAAAGTTACTTACCGAATATTCAGTGATACCAGTAAGTAGTGTGAAAAGGGGATAGGTTCAAATTTCAAGGTTTTTCCAAGCTTTCCCATAGCATTTTCAGAAAATTTTTTCATAAATTTTGCAAATTTAAAAAAAAAAAATTTTTTTTTTAATTTTTACGAATTTTTTAAATGAATATAAATTATTTATAAACAAATTTTAAATAAACAAATTAAACATTTTTATTAATATTCCTCAATCGATTTTATTTTTAATTATTAACTGATTCTTTTTAACCTTCAGTCTTATTTTTATCCTTATTCAAGTTTATATACCGGTTTCTGTATACTATATTTTATAATACTATTCTCTCTACCTGTCGCGTGCCATGCATAATTAAATGATTCAAGCTTCTTTTTTTTTAAATGTTTTTTATTTTATATATTTCTACACTTTTATGGATTTTTTCATTCTTTTCGTTTATACATGTTTTTAAATTCTTTTTTAAATTAAGAAAAAAAATATTTTTAAAATAGTCGTCTCCTTTTTGCCTGTGGATCATTTACACATTCATTTTGTGGAGGAATTTCTTCAAAAAGTTTGTCGATATAGGCTGGATAGACCGGTTCATTATAGTCAAGGATATCGCAGCTTTGCTGGTGCCATATCCGCAACTGCTTATCAGAAGCAATCCATTGAACCTGAAAAATATCGAAATAAAATTATTTTTATTATTACAATTTATTTTTTTGAAGTTCTTAAATTGTTCTTTTCAAGGATTTCATTTTTTATAAATATTTGATTTTCAAAATTTTATTATTTTAATATTTAAATTACCAAATTTCTCTCCTCCAGACTACATTTTCTTAGTGGATGAAGTGGATCGTCTTCTCCACCGTTAAAATCCATCACCTCTTTAATCTACAACATAAATTTAATAATTTTTTAATTTTGTTTTTTGAATTTAAAAAATAAATATTCTTACCAGATTTAAGTAGTGCTCTCGATTTAAATGATAAAAATAGAAACACATAAAATTTACATAGGCCATACTATACATTTTTTTTTTAATTCTTTCCTCAATACGTAATTCTTTTTTATGCATGACAAGTTCTAAGTTTACCATTGCTTCGATTTCAAAAAAAAACGTTTGATTCTTTCTGATTCAAAAATTTAACTTATACCCGTTTGCAAAAATCCTGAGCTTTTATATTTTTAAAAACACTTTCATTTTCTACCCTCGCCAAAAAAAAAAGTTTCACTTTTTTTTTAATCTCACGCCTTCACTACACCTCGATTTATTAAATTTATTGTTCGGATTTTAATAAACTCCTTATTTTTTGTCCTTAATTTTTTTCTCGAATTACATATTCATTTTTATTACCATTATTTTTCTCCCTCACTGTGATTTTTACATGTACGTTAAATTTTTGCTACATATTGAATTTATGTCTTATCAGCTTATATGTCTTGCAAAAATTAAAAAAAAAATAATCTTCTTATTTACATGCAAAAGCTTTATAATTTTTTTATTCTCACACTTTTTTTCAAAATTTGTTGCGTAGCTAAAAAAGACTTAAGTTATTAATTTTGTTAAAAAAAAAAAAGTTGCATACATGTTTGTTGAGAAATCAAAGTAATTTATTCTCATCCCCTTTCGGTTTTTATTTTTATATAAATAGGTTCTTAAATGTTTTTTTTATCAGTTTAAAAGTTTTCGTCTTTTAAATTTCAATACTTTTTTTTTCAATCGCATTATGCTTGAAAACAAACAATCTTTGCATTCACCTATCCCCACAGATTTACAATTTGTGAAATCATGTGGAAGTTCAAGCAAAGCTAGGATCGAATTTTTTGAATATGTTGTCGAAAATTATAACCGATCCGCCGCATGGACACCAACGTGTAAAATAATCACATCGAATTTTTTAACGTATCCAGAATTACCAAAGTTATTAGAAGATTTGCACATTAAATTTAATCATCTCGATGTGTACCAAACTTTCAGGAAGAAAATGTTCTATTGCATGTGCTCTGATTTTTTGGGTAACTTGATTACTGATTGGAAGTATTGTCAATGCCAAGTTCCCTCAGATATACTTTTGGCTTACAGATATTTCACTGGTGTCTGTACATGTTATCAAAATCTCACCATTTCTGGAAAAATTACATACAATAATTCATTATTCAAGTCGGCTTTTCATGCATTCATCCATTATATTATTCAACTTATGCAAGATAAAAAAAATAATGCCAAGATTTATTATCTTATCAGAGAGATTTACGGCAAAAAATTTCCAACATATTCTTCCAACGATCTTTGTTTTATAAGAATTGATTATTTGGAAAAAGTTCCTAATTCACAAGAATTTTTTCATCAAGCACCTTTGCATGATTGGAACTGGATTTTGAAATTTTTGTTAATATCAACTTTTGATAAGCAACCTAAACCAATTAATTTTGAGTTTGCACCACCACCGCTTGCAATATATAAAACCCCATCACTCAACATCCCATCAAAAATTGTTGATATATTGGTGTCTGCTAAATTTAAGGAGGACATTGGATGCAGTTTTAAGAAATACGAAGCTTTAAATCCCGATAAGAGATTTTTTTGGAATCAATTCGAAAAGCTTTATATAAGATCAAAACCTTCTAAGAGAAAGTATGGTGTTCTTCTGGATAATGCTATTGAAAATTTTGAAAATGATTTGCAGCTTCAGAAGAAAATTCGAACTAGCCCATGCTGGACAGATTCAGAAATTGACGAGCAAATTCAAATTGCAGCTTCCTGCGACTGGGATGTTTTTGAATAATTTTTTCACTTAATATATTTTATGCAAATATTGTATCTTATAAAATTTATAAAAAATATTTTCAATACTGATTTATTAAAAAAATTTTTTAAATAAAGTTTTATTCATTTTTATATGTATCCTTCTCGAATTCCTTTATCTCATATTCTTGATACACACATTTAAGTTAACTTGAAAGATATATTAAAAAATCTCCTTTTATATATATATATATATAAGTTTACCTGTATAAAAATTTTATAAGCCTTGTACATTTTATTTTTTTTGTTTTAAACTCTCACTTTTTATCCCTTAGGTGGGGTGTGGATTTTCTTATGTATTTAAACAACCCCTTAAGCTTCAGTCTCAAGATTTTATTCATCTTTTGCACACGTTTTTCTGCCAAGTAAAAAAAAAAATGGTTGATTATATTAAAATTATAAAGAATAAAAAAACTGAATTAGACCAATTGTTTTTTGATTTGCGTGAAAATTTTACAGAAATTAAGAGAGAAAATATAAACAAAAAATTTATTGACTTAGAACTGATTCTTGAACACTATGCAAACCATCGTCATAATATTGGACATAGACAATTGTTTGAAAGCATGAAAAAAGATATTGAAACCTATAAATTAATTGTAAACAATGCTAATGAAGAATTTGGATTTAAAGTTTCTGAAGTCCGATCTGTTTTTGAAAATCGACTAAAAAGCATAGTTTTTGCAAATTTAAAATTTATATTTCCAAGAGAATTTCTCGATGCTTGTCGAGAAACTGTATTAGACTACATAAAAAATTCTCTTGAATTACATGTTTCTGTGAAAACAAGCATTGTTTTTACTGGATTTTTTTCTCTTCTGAATACAGAGAAAATTGAAAAGTATTTTAATACGAAGTTTGAAGTATTATTGAGAACAAGCGATTTGACTGCTTTTTACGAGTCTAGCAAGGAAAAAATACTTGCTCTTTTGCAAGAGTTTCAAGGTGAAAAAAGTGGGTGGAGTTTGGATCAAATTTTATCTATCCAGCTTATTATTGCCAAGTATACACCTTTGAAAGTTGGTAATTATATTCAACTTCCATGCTGGATTCGACGTAAAGCTAAATCTGTGCTTAACATTAAATCCGATCAAAATTCCTGTTTTTTGTACTGCTTAGCCGCCTTTTTGAAACCTGTAAAAAATAATCCTATGGACCCAAAATCATATAATTTACATGAATTGAAATTAAATTTCTCTGGGATCGGTGATGGATCTGGTAGAGGATTATTTACCTTTAAAGACATTGAAAAATTTGAAAAATTGAATCCTATTTCGATAAATGTTTTTATTATTGAAAAAAAAAATTTAATTCTACCAACTTACGTTACGAAAAATGAAAAAGAAAAACACATAAATCTACTCTTAATAAACCGGCTTGGAGACAATCATTTTTGTCTGATTACAGATTTATCTAGACTTGTATCAGGTCAGATTAATAGAAAACATGGTAAAAAGCATATTTGCAATTCATGCTTAAATTTTTTTTACACCGAAGAAAAACTAAAAAATCACAAAGTCGTATGCAAACAGTTAAATAGATGTGCAATTAAACTACCAAACAAATCTAATAATATAATGAAATTTAAAAATTATTTTAAAAAAATAAAAAATTATTTTGTATTGTACTTGGACTTGGAATCGATACTACGACCAGTTGAAAATGTTACCGAAGTTATTAACGCATATCAACATCACGAATGTTTTGCAATTGGATATTATTTACAAACTTCATACGATTGTCCATTAAAAGGGTATAAATCACACGAGGGAACCGACTGTTCAAAATGGTTTGCAAACGAGTTGAAAAATATTGCTTTCGAGGTTAATACGGTGAGTAAAAATAAAAAAAATTTTTTTTATAATTTAGCTTATGCATAAAAATTTTTCTTTTTTAGATTTTGCAAACAAATACACCAATGAATCTGTCTGCCGACGAATTGAAGGCTTTCAATGAAGCTGAGATATGTCATATATGTGAAAAACCTTTTACAGCTGAAGATATCAAGGTTAAAGACCATGATCATATTTCCGGGGCGTACCGTTCGGCTAGCCATCAGTCATGTAACCTTAACTATCGAAATAATTTCACTATCACCTGTATTGCGCATCATGGAGCGGGCTATGACCTTCATTTTCTGATAAAAGAAATTTGCGAGCATATCGAGGGTAATATACAAATTATTCCACGCAATATGGAACATTATTTGTCGGTTATTAAATATGTACGGGGTACAAAAATCAAACTGCAATTTATCGATAGTCTTAGATTTTTAAACACATCGCTCGAGAAATTGGTTAGTTTTTTGAACGATGATCAGAAAAAAACCCTAAAATCAAAATTTCCCAATAAAACTGATTTTGATCTTTTATCGATGAAAGGTATATGTCCTTACGAGTATATTGATTCGCGTGAAAAATTAGAAGAGACAAAATTACCCGAAAAGAAATATTTTTTCTCCAGATTAACTGACTCAGACATAAGCGATGAAGAGTATGCCCGGGCTCAATTAATTTGGGATAGATTTAAATGTCGTACGATTAAAGACTATTACATGCTCTATCTACAGTGTGACATACTTTTATTGTGTGACGTATTCGAAAATTTTCGCCAGGAAATGCTGAAATATTTTAATCTTGATCCTACAAATTACATCAGCCTCCCCCATTTCAGCTTTGATGCTATGCTTAAGTTCACGAAGGTTGAAATCGAGCTATTGACTGATATTGATCAATTAATGTTTTTTGAAAAAGGTATTCGTGGTGGTTTAGTTCAGGTTAATAAACATTATATAGAAGCAAATAATATTTATATGCCAGACTATAATCCCGATAAAGAAGATAAATACTTGCTTTATTTGGATATTAACGCGCTTTATTCTTGTTCGATGGGAAATAATTTTTTACCGAAAGACGGTTTTAAATGGGTGGAAAATTGTGAAAATTTTGATGTTCAAAGTATTTCTGATACATCGCCTATTGGCTATGTTTTAGAAGTTGATTTAACATATCCAGACTGTATTCACGATTCTTTAAGTTGTCTTCCCTTTTGTCCGGAAAAATCTTTTCCACCCGGTGGAAAATCTAAAAAACTTTTAGCCACTTTGCAAGATAAAAAAAACTATGTAATATATTATAGAAGCTTGAAACACGCTTTAAAGCACGGTGTCAAATGTACAAAAATTCACAAAATCATTCAATTCAATCAGAGCGATTGGCTCTCATCTTTTATTCATTTTTGTATCAAAATGAGACAAAATGCAACTACTGTTTTTGAGAAGAACTTTTATAAACTAGTTTTAAATAGCATATTCGGAAAATGTGTTGAAAATTTGAGAAATAGGTCAAAAATTAATCTTTCGGGAAAATGGGATGGACGAGCAGGAATTGGAAATTTAATTTCCCGACCCAATTTTAAAAGATTGCAACTTTTTAGTGATGATTTTGCTGCCGTCGAGTTGAATAAACTGCAAATAACATATGACCGCCCGATTTTTACGGGTTTCTGTATTTTGGATATTGCCAAACTAATTTTGAACAATTTTCATTTTGACTTTATTTTGCCCTTATGTGGGCCAAAAGCCCATCTTATTTACACGGATACTGACTCTCTAATCTACTGCTTTACGGGTATTGATCCTTACCGAATTATTCGGGAAAATATAGAAAAATTTGATACAAGTAATTTTCCGCCAGATAATAAGTTTGGGATTCCACCTATGCATAAAGGTTATCTCGGTCTTATGAAGTCTGAGACAGCTGACCGTATAATTCGGAAAGTCGTTGCCCTGTCTGCGAAAATGTATGCAGTTTTGACCGAAGATGACGTAGAAATGAAAAGAGCAAAGGGTGTAAAAAATTATTATGTTGAAAAAAATTTAAAGTTTGAAAATTATGTAAAATGTTTATTTGACAATGAAATTTCAACATGTGAACAGAATTCTATTAGATCTAAGCATCATAATGTATATACAGTTTCTGAAAAGAAAATTGCCTTACAATGTAAAGATGATAAAAGATGGCGTATTCCAAATACAGTGGAAACGCTGCCTCATGGACATTATAAAATTAAGGAATTTGAGGAAATGCAATAAATAAAGATTTTTAAAAAAATATACATATTGTTTATTTATTTATTTAATACATCAGATTTTTTTATCCAACTATTATGTGAATTATCAAAACCAAGCCACTTAACAAAAACCTTATCCCCTCTTGATTTTAAAATTTTTTCAACTAGATAAACATTTTCAAAATTCGTTTTCGAAAGCTCAAATTCGTAAAAACCGCCTGAAATTACATTATCTTGATAGTCTTTTAAAATATATGTCACTGGATTCGTGGATTGAACTTTTTCAATTGTAAAAACTTCAGTAGACCATGATGGTAAGTAACCCTTCTGAAATACATGTTTGTACTTGCTTATTCGAACTTTCTGTCCAACTTTGAAACGAGGTCTATGCACACGTATAATATTATTATTATAATTGTAAACCGTGCTCAATAAAAGCTTCTCATGCTTTTTTCGTACGTCTTTGGGACACATATTCGTTGTATGATGTTTCGTGGCATTATATTTGGCGACGATTTCAGGCAAAAAATTTATATACTTGTAACTCCCATTGAGACTGAAACGTTTCCAAATCATTTGTTTCAAGGTCTTAATGACACGTTCGACCATTGAACCTTTTATGTGTGTAAAGGTCGAATACATGTTAATGTTATATTTTTTCATTAAAGCCTTGAAATCTTTATTATAAAACTCTGTGCCTTGGTCAACCTAAAATAATAAATATTTTTTTTTTTTAATCAATAATTACAAAATTTTTTAATTAAAGAAAAAAAATTTACCTGCAGATTCTTTGGAATAGATTCTTTTAAAATTTTTTCAAAAGCTGTAGTGACATCTTTTGCACCCTTTGATTTTATTGGTACAGCCCAGACGAATTTTGAAAATGAATTTATGACGGTTAAAATGTAATTATAACCAGAGTTGAATTTACTATATAGTTGCAAATCCATCAAGTCTGCCATAAAAAGATCATCGAATCCCTTGACAACAACACGCCTGCGGGGAAAATTCCGTCTCGCACTTTTATGGATTTCATTAACAACACCAGCTTTTTCCATACTATTATTATTATTTAGCAGAAGTAAATTATTATCGTAAAAAATTGAATGATCAGCAATAAGACGAGTGTAAAAAACGCAGTAATAATTTTATAATCGTATGCTTTATATGACTGATTCTTACAAATTTTACATTCTTGTAAGTGTTCTCTGCATTCAATACAAGCTAAGATTTTATTCGCTTCTCTGTATTGAATCTCATTCAAGTGAATTCCACATATATCGGTCATTTTCCTCGTGCAGACTGAAATTTTTATTTTATAAACCTGAGATTTATACAAAAAAAATTTTTTTCGTTATATGGGACTATTTTTTAATTTTTTTTTTTTTACGTCCATCAATTTGTTCCATTCGAAATTGTAAATCTTGAATGATTTCAAATGTTGTATCGTCGATATTAAATTCTTCCAATTTTTTTACAACTAAGTTGTTTAAATCAATTTTTTCTTCAGGTTCTTTTTTTTTTTCATTAATAAGCGCCAGGAAATTTTTTAATTCATCGGTAATACGTTCGTTTGTTTGCTTAACTTTAAATTTCAAACTGTCAATTTCATCAATCAAAGTTTCAACAGGTTCCTGATTCTTATCGACACTCGAATCTTCGGTGCTTTTTAATATATTTTCATTGGACGAGGTTTCCTCATCTGGATTTTTTTTTTTCGAACCAATCAAATTTAAAATTTTACCAAGCTGTTCTGTCATGCGCTCATCAATCTGTTTATATTTAAATTTCAGGCTATCGATTTCAGAAATTTCTGGATTTTTATTGTTTTTATCCTCAATATCCAGTTTTTTTTCAAAATTTGAAAAATCTGATTTTTCATTTTGATTTTCATTATTATTTTTAACAATCAGTTCTTGGGCTATAATTTTTGCATTTTCTTTCCCATCATTAATCACCCGCGTCAATTCCTCGGTCAATCGTTCTTGCAGAGCCTTGACCTTGAACTGGAGATCATCCAAAGTTGGGGTCGCGAGGCCCGGACCCCGGGGACTCCCTGAGGCGACGTCGACAGCGGACGCGGCCGGAAATTTGTCATTAAATTCGTTCTTAATCACATTTCTGACGTGTGTTTGAATTAAGCCCGAAAACTTTTCAAATTCTTTTGAAATTCGTTCTTCGGTTTGTAAATTTTTAAATCTCAATTCATTGACCTGTTGAGAGAAATTATTTTGAATTGCTGTTTCGCGATTCGCGACTAATATCTCAAACTCTTCCGAAGTTTTTCTAATTTTTTCATCGGTTTCATTTATAAATTGTAGTTGTTCAACAGATAGAGAATTTTTAAATTTATCCTGAACACCAATTTTGGACGCGTTTTCAATCAAACCTTCAATTTCAAAAATTTTATGAATATTCAATTTTTCAATTTGATCTGACACTTTTTTTATTTGTTTTCTTAAACCCTCATTGTCTTGTAATATTGTCTTATAATACTTGTACCAGTTTCCAAATTCATAATAATTTTCTTCAGTTTTCCGCTTTTTACCATACGGCATACCAAATTTATCCACAACAGACATGATTAAAATGATAGATTTTTACGGTTTGATCGTTTATTTATAATAATATTCATCTCTGTAAGTTCCTCGATTATTGACGCAATTTCATTGGAAACCGATGTGTTCCCAGCATCTCGTTGGCTTATCAACAATCGCAATCGGTCTACAATCTCATCCGGATCATCAAACCAGACATATTGTTTTGGACATGGACTGTATCTCATTACATCTGTGTTGGGTTTTTTTAATCTCACAAACCCCCTCCCCTCTTTTTTATTCTGATTTTTCTTCGCTAAAGCAGAAACAATTTCCCTATATTTGAAACTCTTGCTGCTTTTAATTTTTTTTCCATTATTTTGCAAATATGCGTCTGTGTCCTTTAATATGTCCAGATATTTGCCTCGATCGTTGTAAGTATAATCCTTTTTCTGAGGACGATCTTTGAATATCAGGTTATAAAGACCTGGTGTCCCTCTATAAACATCATCGCCTACAATTATATCACCCCTAGAATTAAACGATAATAGTTTATTGCCTAAATAAAGCTGCTCATCGGACTTTACGTATGGACCATAAACAATGTCATTCGTGTTGGAATTTTTATAAAATTCTTCCAAAAATTGACGAGGGAGGGGGTGAACTGTCTGAAGATAATCATCCAGGTTCATTCCAGTATCCATTGCTGACGAGTCATTTAAATCTGCATTATCGACACTGGATGAATCTTCAGCATCGCTGTAATTGGACTCGTCACTGGAACTTTTATCGTCATCAGAAACATGAGAAATGCCCGATATGTCGGATATTTCATCGTCAGAGACGTGAACATCTTGTAAATTTTCACGATTATCACGATTTTCACGATGAGATGTTTCTTCGTCGGGATTTTCATGCAATCTTTTGTTTGGGTATGTCGAATGCGGGGCCGATAAAGAAGATACCTCAAAAATTTTTCTTTTTTTCGATGGTGATTTTTTTCTAACCTCGTTTTTAATCTCAACCGGTAAATTATCTATGATTTCTTTTTTAGAAGTCGAAACAACTGTATTGGAGGGGGTGGTTTTTGACTTGGCAATACTTTCCAAGGGTTCAATAATCGGTTTAAATTTTTTTGAAAAAATTGCATCTTCACCAGCCGCATGCTCGCTCAATAATTTATATTTTTTTCGAATAACTTTACGAGTCTTTTCAATTTCATGAGCTAATTTTTCATCCTTCATTTTTTGACGTGTTAATTGTTCGACATCTAGTCACAAACTGTGTGTTTTTACAAAATTATATTATGGTTAAGGCCCAATCTGTATCTCCCTGAATTAATACCAGCGTATTTATCAATAACTAAAAATCCAAATTCGTTGTCGCGCCAGCATTCGGTGCAAATTTCCAAAAATTTTTTAAATGACATGTCGCCGATTACATGGTTTTTATATATATTATGCAGGCTCAACTCATCCTGACGAAAAATTATTAAAAAATTGGCGTTATCGCGAATACCATTTTTTGGTGAACTCGTGTAACTCTGACATAAAAAAAACGTATCCAGACCAAATTGTCGACCCATTGTAAAATATAGTTTAATTACATCGATGTCGTCCGATGCAAGGTCATCGAAAATCATTATACTATAACGTCGTGCACGAGATGGATGAATCACTTTCTCTTTATTCGAAAATTCAAAGTATCCTATACGTTTGATTTTCCTCAAGACACGCTTTAAATAACGAATTTTTTTTTGAAACAAAGTTTTTGAGTATAAATATAAATTTTTATATCTAGGACCAAACTCGTCTAACAATAGACTGACTAAAATCGTGGTTTTACCGCACCCTGAAGGACCAATTATCAGAGCGCGAATGGTTTCGGGCCAACGAGGTCCATGCTTGAACCTATGTCTTTTAATATTCCTTTCGCCAAAATTAATAATTTTGATACATGGTTTTTGCAATTTTAGTTTCATTTTCTTTGAGATATATATTCAAACTAAAGATGTTGGGTTTAACAGACGGTTTATATATTTTTTGATGCGGTCTAGATTTAGGTTTTAGTATATAAATAGGAGTCGACATGATCAGTCATGTTTAGTCACAATTCAGTTTTACACAAGAAAAGAGGGCATGGTTTAATTAATACTTTAATTGATAAACTTCCTTTTGAACTTCATTTGCCAGGATATAGGTAGCTTTAAAAAAAAAAAAAAATATTTTTTTAAGGTTAAATTATGGATAAAATTTAAATATTTCTCTAGATTTTGTGGTCCTGGCACTAGGATCAACCAGAAATTACACCAGGAAGGCATTAATCATCTAGATTCAGCCTGTAAAGAACACGATATTGCGTATGAAAAAAATAGCGACTTAAAAAGCCGCCATATTGCAGATAAAATCTTAGCTGAAAAGGCAAAATCACGAATCTTTTCAAAAAGTGCAAGTCTTGGAGAGAAAATTTCATCTGCAGGTGTTTATGCTATCATGAATTTAAAAAGAAAAATAGGCGCAGGAATACGAAAAAGAAAGAAATCGACGAGACAGAAACGAGGTCGCGGTTTTTTTTTACCTGCTTTAGCAACAATAAGCGCGGGAGTCTCAGCTGTGAGAGCCCTTCAGGATCTAGTGAAAGCGGGTAAAAATTTAAAACAAGAGACGAGACAGGGGAACGGTCTATATTTAAAACCCTATAAGAAATCTGGAAAAGGAATCCGCAAGAATAAAAAAAAGGGTGGGGGTTTAAAGAGAAAAAAAACGAATAAACGTAAAAAAAAAAAAAAAAACAACGACTTTTAGACGGACCAACGACCAATATCCAGCTAGCATCTATGGCTAGGGGTATAAGTAACTTTAAAGGTGTTTTCATGAGAAATGAGTTGGAAAATCAAACGCCACGAAAAAACGAGGCTGGTATATTGAACCTGGACCCCAGTTTTAAGGAGGGGTCACATTGGGTGTCTTGGCATAAACGAGGGAACTTGGTTAAATACTTTGATTCTTTCGGGAACGTCGAACCACCGCAAGAATTTATAAATTACATTGGTCCACGGGCAGAGATTATTTATAACCGAAATCAATTTCAAGATTACAATTCAAGCAATTGTGGTCAATTGTGTATACAGTTTTTAAAGTCGTTAAAAGGTTAAACAATCCGTCGCAATATTCATTTATAACCATGAGTTTCACCCTGCAACTTACAAGCGACAGTTCGATTCTTAAATCGGAATTTTTTCCACCTATAGACCTTTTGGGTGATTATGAGGCTGGATTAATTGGATACTGTGGTTGGAATAGTATTAGTAATGTAACCGAGGACAATAATACGTTGTGGTATGATGGAAATAAAAAAATTGTCTTTCCACACGGTTGCTACGAATTAGACGATTTAGAACAATTTTTAATAGAGGAAATGCGTGATTTTCATGAAAAAAACCCTTTACCGGAAACAGCGCCAAAAGAATTGCGTGAAAAACCGATTTATTTGAAGGGAAACAGGCAGACCTTGAAAGCAGTCATTTATTCGAGATTTAAAATTGATTTTTCTCAAGAAAATAGCATTGCCCCCCTTCTGGGTTTCAATCCCATAAAGCTAGAAGCTTTTAAAAAACACGAATCTCAGAATTTAGTTTCAATTATGTCCGTTGAATCTATTAAACTGGAGTGTAATGTAATTTCTGGTTCATTTTCCAATGGGAAACCGATGCATACGTTGTACGAATTTTTCCCAGACGTACCACCAGGATTTAAAATTGTGGAAAACCCGGCTAACGTGATTTATTTGCCAGTGACAGCTAAAACCCTCGATAGCGTAGAGGTGCGCCTTTGTGATCAGAATTCTAAACTTTTGAACCTTAGAGGAGAGACTTCAATTGCATTACTGCATTTCAGGAAGTGTCGTTAGTATGCCTATAATATTTAATAAAGCAAATTTCCACAAACCACTCATTGACCTGTCTGCAATTGAACCAGACACTTCAAAAGGGACAAAAAAGTCTCTTAGTATCGAAAACATCTATTTTCTAAAATCTTTGGGCTATAAAATCAATAAAAATGGCGTCGATGCTAGACGTATTAAGCCCCGTGCCAAAGGATGATTCGGTGGTTGGAATGCATTTGCATTCTTATCTACCCTATAATTCGAGTTTTCAAAAACTGGATGAGATTAGGATTCCCGTGCAAAACCAGTCTAGTTTTCTATATCCACATAATTCATTATTATACATCGAGGGAAAGCTTAGCCAAATTGTGCCAGAAGCAGTGAACAAGGTTACTTTAACAAAAAATTTTCTACTATTTTTGTTCAGCGAGATAAAGCTGGAAGTAAATGGTTTCTGCGTCGATTCAATTCGTTCACCAGGACATTCAGTAACTATGAAACAATATGTCTCTGAACAGCAGGGTGACGATGCGCTTTTGAGTGAAATGGGATCCGTAAAATTAGAAATGAAAAAAGATGGATTTTTTAGCTATTCTATTCCTCTTCGACAAATTATGGGTTTTTTTCAAGATTATACGAAAATTATGATTTATACACGTATGGAACTTGTTTTTATAAGAAGTCGAACAGATAAAAACTGTTTTTATCACACTCCAGCGGCGGGGGGGACGCAATGTACCGATATAAACATTGAAATTTCGAAAATGGCTTGGAAAATGCCACATGTCGAAGTAAAGGATGTCTACAAATTAAAATTATTAAAAATCTTGGAAAAAGGCAAGTGGATTCAACTCTTTTTCAGAGCATGGGATTACTTAGAATTCCCCAACATTCCATCATCGGATAAAGTAAACTGGCAGGTTAAAAATGCATCGCCAGTCGACCGCCCACTCTTTGTAATCGTTGGTTTTCAGCACAATCGAAGAGAAAATGAAACTAAAGACGCAAGCTTGTTCGACCATTGTAATTTAACGGATTCTCGCTTGTACTTAAACAGTCAAAGATATCCAGCCGAGAGTCTAGATTTAGATTTCCAAAAAAATAAATTTTCAACGGCATACAATTTATATAGCTCGTTTCAGAGCGCATATTACGGAGAATCTGGAAAACATAAATTATCCATGAGCGAGTATAAAGATAAAGCACCATTAATAGTTTTTGACTGTTCGAATTGCGACCCGACGATTAAAGTATCATCTGTAGACATCCGACTCGAATTTACATTCTCTCAACCATTGGATCAAAAAGTCACTGCATCTTGTTTATTGATACATGAAAAAATTGTCAACTACAATCCCTTCCTGAACCTAATCGAAAAGCAGATGTAAAAAAAAAAAAAAATGTAAGTATAAAATTTTTATGTTGATTTAAAAAAAAAAATTTTTTTTTTTTAATATGTATTTTTTATTTTAGCATGGATTCAATAATTGAAAAATGTATAAAAATGCAGGTAGAATCTCTCGATGGGTGGTCAGATTGTCTTGGTCCAAGAATCGAACGAGAAAAGCTGGTTCAAAAACATCTCGATTTAATTAATTCACGTATAATAGACGTAAAAAAAGCTTTATATGATGAAAAAACAAGTATTGAAGAAAAACAGTATTGTGAAGTCGCTTTTGCATATTTAATACATATATCAGACAGTTTAAATTCATTAATCTCAAAGCGTAAACTAGTTAAATGGATCCCGATAAAAATTTCATTGAATAAATATATAAAAGTAGGAATTATAAAAAATCTTGGACATTTACTAATAGATCAATTTTTTGACGATGCATTTGATATTTTTCAACATAAAATAACCAACATTTTAGACAAAAAAGACACTATCTATGTTTACATTATTATGCTTCAAAATTATGAAGAAGCAATAAGTTTTGATAGAGAAAAGGGGGCCGATGTACGTGTTGAATATAAATATTTCAACACACAAACATTACCAGTTTCTGTTGCAACAGATTTAAAAAATTGGTATAAAATAAATGTAAAAGAATTTTTCTTAAATCAAAAAAAAGATTTTGAACATGAAAAAAAAGACAAATGCTGGTCAGGTGGCGTATCTTTTCTAAAAGTATATGTAAGGGAAAATATGTTTACACGCAAAAATTTTAAAAAAAGTTACTATATAACTGAGAAAAATAAACAAATATAGTTTAGTTGAAAAAATGGCCTTCTACGTAGACATTCAATATTTTAGACATGGTAATGAGTATATTGTGAAAGAATTAGCAATTTTAAACTCTTTATTAGGTGTAAATCATTATATATTTAAGCCTCCGTTTGATAAGTCGGAATTATCTTTCAAAGATAAAAAACAGGCAAATTGGTTACGATTAAATTACCACATGTTAAATTGGGATCATGGGTATATTTTTTACAACGACTTGTCAAAGATTTTAAAGGAAGGATTGAGGAATGCAAAGATAATTTACGTAAAAGGACAAGAAAAGCAGAACTGGTTAAAAAATCAAGGATTTCGGGCGACAAATATTGAAGACTTAAATATTAAATATAAAATAAAAGATAGAAATATTCATGGTTTACGCTGTATTTATCATGGTGAGAAGGGGTCAAGTGTCTGTTCACTGCAAAACATTTTTTTTATGAGGAAAAGAATGATAAATTTTAAAGGATAAATAAAAATCAAAATTTAAAGAAATAAAAATTATTGTATTTATTTATTTAACCTTTATCCCATTTTTTTTTTTAAACCAAGTATTTATACATATATTAAAACCTGTAGAAAAAAAAAAGAATATGAGTATACATATATTATAAAAAAAAAAGATTACATATATAAATCATTAAAATTTTACTACAATTTTAACAAAGTTTTTTTATAATTCAGTAAAAAGCCAATCGAAGATCCTAAAACTTCAAAATCCAAAATATTCTGTTGAAATTTGTCACACCCAATAATCTTTTTATATGCCATCAGCTTTGTATCATTAGCATCGATAACTTCAAGAAATTCGGTTAATTTAGTCTTGATATCCTGTACGTGGTTTTTGCATCGCTCGTATATAATGTTTATAGCATGGCTTACGAATATAATATTCATATAAGTAGTCGTGAAAATGGTTACAGAGATCTTGCCTTTTGCAATACGAAGCGCAGGTTGCTCGCCAATTTCAACGAAATCAATTCTAATATTTGAGTCATGGAGTTGAACTTCGTCTACTGGGTTTTCATATCGTTTGTTTGTTGCATAGTTCTGAATAATTTCATTTGATAAGAAATCGCTCCATGCATTTTCCTCAAAAACAATCTCAAAACCTCTGGAATTTTTCAAAGCAATTTGAACACTTGGCTGAGCAGCAATAGAAATGCCGACGATAAGATTCGTTGATGAAGAAATTTGATAGATACGACCCAAAACTCTATAAAAAACAATTAAAAAAAATTTTTTTTTTTTAATTCAGAAAAATCTTTTTTCTAGTTTTAAAATATTTAAACTTACCTTGTGGTTTGCATTTCTTTTTTTTCAAATAAAGTGTAGGTCGACAATAAAAGTTTTTTCAATAAGCTCAACAATTTCTAAAAAATTTAAAATGTCTAAATCCGATGTAGTTTCTTGAAAATCAGGATAAAAAATCGAATAAATAATTTTAAATCTTAACTTTTTAAAAATAGAAATTTTTTTAAATAAGTTTGTATGAAAATATGAGAAATCGAAATTTTTTTTATCCAAGTATAGATTGTGAATAAAACTTTTAGCCGCGATATGCGAGAGATTGCTTACTTGAGCAGTATTTAAGCAATTGCAATCCATGAGTAAAAAGTCCACGACTTTTATACAGTTCTTAAACAAAGAAGGGGGTGTAAAACCCCCAAGAACTTGGGTGAGGTATTGATAAAATGAGAGAGGGATTTTATAAGCTCCTTATAAAGTTTTTCTCAGGGTAATGTGAAAAAAAAAGGGTGATATTTGAGAATATATAGAGAGAAAGTTTGAGATTTAAAAATCGCACAAGGTTAAATTTAAGAAAACTTTGTCTTTTTTTATAAAATTTTATTGTAAATAAATTTTTTTCCTAAAAATAATCAAAATTAGAAAAAAATTTTTTTTTTTAGAACATTAAGTCATGGAATACCCCATATAGAAAAAATGTTAATTAATGCGGTTAAAAAATTAATCAATAAAGGGTATATTGTTACTCAAATATGAATGTAAAGCGAAAGAAATAAGATAAAAAATCAATAGTTCTATTGTTTAATTGAATGCTTTTTTGGTTCATGCAAAAATTTTATAAGCTTGTTAATTAGTATGAATTCAATCGATGACAGATTGATTAAGCTTTTTACACTTATAAGAAAATAGATTTTGCATTTTTAAGTATGCATAAAATAATAAAATTAAAATCTATCTTTCGAAAAAAAAGTATATCGTTTTTATTATTCATAGTAATATATATTTTAACATTGGTGGAAGAAGTTGAAACTGTTAAAAAATGTTATTATTACGAGATTTTAATAAATGAAAAGTGTTATTCAAAGGCAATGAAATTAGGTAAACAAAAAAACTTTTTAATTTAATTTGAGAATAAAAAAAATATTCATTCAAGGAGCTGAATGCGAATATTCTGAGCAGTGTATAAGCGGGATTGACCAATCAGTTTGTTTAAATAAAACATGTGTTTGTAAAAAACCCTTTCTAGAATATTTAGGTAAAAAATAAAATTTGTATTCTGTATACATATAATTTAAAATTTCTTTTTTATTAAAGGTGAATGCGTGGAGTCTGATTTCGTGTCGCAGGTTGTAGAATTTCCACAGAAGGATAGAGTTTTAGTTGATTCTCAAGAAAATATTTTGCAAATAATTTTTTTTTTAATAATAATAATTTTAGCTTTATGTCAAATTTTGATTGTAGTTTATGTATACAGAAAAATAAGAAGACTAGTTTTAAGTTTTTATAATACACGAAATAGTGATTTGCCAATGTTTTCATTATAAATAATATTTTTACAAACAAATTTATTGAATACAGGAGTTTTTTTTAAATTTAATTTCTAACGTAAATAAAATTTGGTTTTAAATATATAAATAAAAAATAAGCCATAGACATAAAAACGACAAGGCAGATAATAATATTAATGTATAATAAATTTAAAACTTTTTCTTGATTATTATTTTGCGGGTTAAGACCTTCTTTTGAAATTTCTTGTATAATAACATTTTTAGTAATTGCTAAAAATAAATTAAGATGATTAAAAAAAAAAAAAAATATTTTTTTTAAATGTTGTATTAAAAATAATTACTTGATCTTATTGGCTTACAGACACCGAAAGTATTCTCATAATTATCCATACAAACACAAATATTTGACAGGCATATTGAAAAATCGAGAAATTTGCATGTTTCATTGAATTCACAAAAACTTTCTAACGTTAAGGCTTCTATATAAAAAATCAAAGGATTTATAAAATTAAAAAAAAAAAGGTTATGTAAATATACACACTTTTAACGCATTTATTTTTGTGGAGGAATGTATCAAATTCACATCTCGGGCGTCCTTGAATAATAAACACTGGATTAAAAAAAAAGAGGATTATAATGATATAATAAAAATAAAATTATAAGAACGATACCTGTGGATAAAACTAAAATAAATATCTTGAGAGGGTCCTTCATGTTTACAAATAAAAATAAATGAAAGTGTGAATGTTTGGGATAAATTTTTATGTATATTAATTAAACAATTAATAAATTAATTAATAAATACTATATTTTTATGTTTCCTCTTCTTCATAATTTTTTAAAACTGCATTAAAAATAAAAATTTTGAAAAAAATTTTTTCAAAAATTTTGCAAACACAAAATATATGAAAAAATTTTCAGAAAATGCTATGGGAAAGCTTGGAAAAACCTTGAAATTTGAACCTATCCCCTTTTCACACTACTCCAGTACCATACAGTGACCCTTTACAAGGCTAACTGCTCTACTAATTTTTAAAGTATTACTTTTTGAAAAAATGTTTTTACTGATATTAATTTCACTCAAGAAATTGGGGTTTCGAACGAAAAAATTTATAACCAGTTTGTGTAACTACACAACCAACGAGATGGAACATGTTCACTCATAACAGTAATAAATACAAAAGCCGAAACTACAATAAACCCTGAAATATAAATTATCCTAAGTCCATAAACTTAAAGTATTCTAAGTTCTTGTTCTTATCAGGGCCTGATCAGGCCCTGACTCCAACTTCAAATTATTCTAAGTCCCTAAATCGAAAATATTCTAAGTTCATTTTACCCCCCCCCCCCTGCCGAGACAAACTTTTTCAAATACCCCATTCATTGAACATGTTCCATGTTAATAGTGAAATAATCGAACCGGACTACTCTCGCTAAAGAAGATATAGCATCAAAAGTAGTTACGATAAATATCTAAAAATTTATTTCCATACTTTTAAGGTGTTTAAATAAAAAAAATTTTTTTGATTTTGGATTTCTTTTTCATAGTCTTCTCCCCTTAAAACAAAATTAGGAAAATAATACTTTATTAATCTACCATGTTAAATCAGTATCGAGAATTTTTAAGTCATTTGGTGATTTATTAAAGTATTTTATTACTATCATGTAACTTCTATTGAATCCAATATTGTCTATGATTTTTATAGTATGATCGATTTGTTTCTGGTTTTATTCTGATTATTTAAAAAACTATCTTTTAAACCATCATAATAATATATTATTATAGAATTTACTTCATTAATATTTAAAATTTTTCTTTCACTTTTATTATTAACTAGCTGATTGGCCTCGCGATGCTCTGCTTAACCATAACAATTAATTTTGTTGGTAGCTAATGTAATATTAAATCGTAAAATTTATGAATAAAGATAATATAAAAATTATAAACTAAATTAAAATAAAATTAAAATTAAAATCATAGAGAAAAAAATCGAGTTAAATAAATCAGAAGACAGAGATTTTTAAATTAATAGTTACACAGTATTAAGATTAAAAATAATTATATGTATTTTATATTGAAGATAATATATTTAATGTACTAAATATAAACTAAATAAATAAAATTACTTAATTTTTTCATATATAAGTTAATAAATATTACTGGATCATTGCTAACAATGATAGACTGCGCGGAGCATAATAACACACTGTTTTAGGTAAAATTTTGATTTCTGATTTTTTGACATATAAGCACGTTTTGAGACCTCAGGAAGTTAAAAAACCGGTTTTTAAAAAAAGTCTGCATGTGTGTGTGTGCGTTTGTATGAATGTAACCGGTGATATTTCACAACCACTATAGATCTGATTTTTTTTAGAAAATTTTTTAATTTAATTTAATTATTAAAAATTATGTAAAGAAAAATTGTATAATAATTTTTTTATTGTTAAAAATTATATAGGTTTTAGATAATCTAGAAAAAATCAGTAAAAAAAACTACAGCAAAAATATTCAATGTGAAACAATGAGTTATAAATTTAAAAAGTTATAAAATACACCTAAAATAATATGCATCAAGATTATTAGAACGATCGTAAAAGAAATTTTTTATAAGGTTATTGTACTTGTAAATATAATAATACATACCTACTTATTTATTTATTTTTAATTTTTTTATTTCAATAACGGATTTTTTGAGTAAAAATATGCACGTAAAGGAAAAATAATTACATTGACCATATTTAGACTTTAAATTATTGGATAATAAAAATTGATTACAGATTTTTTTTGTTTTAAGTGTAAGGGAAATATGCATTTATTTGAAAAGTTGAGTACTTTTCTGCTGATGAGATCTTTAAGAGTCTCATCAAATTTTTAGGACTTTGAGGTTTAAGGCATTATTTTAAAGTTAGGTAATCCAAATATTTCAGTCAGGTTCGATAAAAATAAGTTTTTTTATAAAATTTTTCTCTTGAAAAATGACCTGGATTGCTCCATATATAATCGTAATGTATTGATTCTCTTTAAAAACAATTTAAATAAGCCTTTTAATTTTATTTAGCCAATAATTAACCAATATTAAAATAAATGTCAATATTAACAATGTGTGCACATAAAATTTGAATTTTATCTGATTCCATGCACATAAATTTAATTATTTTTTCAATAATACTCAAGGAAAATGAATTAAAAAAAAGTATCTATTCACGATTAAATCTGTGACAAGTGTATGTACGTAAAGTACCTTTTAATAAGAAGTTAAGCAAACTCTATATATTTTTTCCTCTCATACAATCTAAAACATGGGAAAAAAATATTTAATACGTACTTGAAAAAAAAAAATATGAAAAATGTCTAGCCAAGAAGAGTACTTTCTTATGGTAATAAAAGTAGTCTTTTGAGAGTATCAAAACCACATTTTAGTTGGTAATATATACCCAGACATTGATGATATCCTTTTTATTTATAATTTTCAACGCTATGTGGTAATACGAAAATGACCTCCATAACACTTTTTTTTAAAATAAGATTTTAATCAAAATTATTTTTCTTTAACGGTCATGCTCGATAAGATGATTTTAATATTTATTGAAGAATTTTTCGTATGTGACCTTGCAGTATTTATGGGTTTTTTTTTTCAAGTGAATTACAAAATTTTTAAATATTTTTTGTCAAGTTCATAAAATAAATAATTTATTTATACTGATATAAATCAACAATTTTAAACGTTTACATCGAACATTTTTTTTACTTC
Source organism: Anagrus nilaparvatae (assembly GCA_022575985.1). Classification (NCBI taxonomy): domain Eukaryota; kingdom Metazoa; phylum Arthropoda; class Insecta; order Hymenoptera; family Mymaridae; genus Anagrus; species Anagrus nilaparvatae. The sequence goes on along the minus strand of JAKSXM010000246.1, from coordinate 3,237,323 downwards.
CCTTTAAATGCACACACGTGTTGTATTTTATTATTGCAAATATAGAAAAAAGTTTTGAAAAATAAATAAATTTTATATTATTTATGCAAATTCAATCGATAATTATTGACATTACGTTTATTTGCTTAAAATTAAAAAAAAAATTATTTAAATTGTGAGTTTATACCAAAGATACACTGTAAAAAATTACATAAGAAAATTTACTATGTAAGGCTATTTCTATAAAAAACTTTAAAATAATCTAAAATTGAGCAGCAAACATAAATCGTAAATTTTGTATTACTCCAGTCAATATACGGTTTCATCGGTTTTCTGTTCGGTCACCACCAGATTGGGTGTCTACTATTGGTTTTTTGGGTCGCTGATAACGAATTTCGGGGTCTTTACCGGGAGAAATGTGTGAAAAACCCTTAAATTTTCAAAAACTACCCCTAAAAACGGGTATTTTGTATGTATTTGAATTTTGAGTTGCCAGATTTGGTCCACACAGGGTTTTTTGGGACACCATTTAAGAATTTCGGGGAATTTTTTAGATAAAGTTAATATTTGATCCCTGAATTAGCAAAAAATACGAAAATATCAAAAACAAGCTTTTAGGGGTAGTTTCTGCTAATTTAAGGATGAGAAATTCATTTTTAACAAAAAATTCACTTAAATTCTTGTTCAGCGACCCAAAAAACTTGTATAAATCGAATCTGAATACTGAAAGTTTCAAAATATAGCAAAAATGACCCTTTTTAGACGTATTTTTTGCTAATTTAGAGGTGTTCCGTACATTTCTCCCAGAAAAGATCCTGAAATTCGTGATCAGCGACTAAAAAAACCTATAGTAGGCCAAATCTGGTGGTAGCCGGAAAGAAAACCAAACTCCCCCCCCCCCCACTCTGTATATTGACTGTAGTATATGAGCTTAGGGCTTGTACTTGCATTGCTAGCCTGATGGGAAGAAATTTTAAAGAAAAATTTTTAACAGTTTACTTCAGAATATTGAGTATCTTTGGTTGATCCAATTAACTTATCGAAGTATCTACAGTTTTATGTCATTAAGTCGTGTATTTAATTAATTTTTTTAGTTTGAAAAGAAAAAACTGATATCACCCGCAAGTAGGTACTAAATTTATTATATTTTTTTTATCTGTAAATAAATAACAAGAAATTTCAGAACTAAAACGAACATAAAATTTATAAAAAGTGACCTGTGTAGATAAAATTAACAATTTTAATAACTTTATTTTAAGCATTTTCAAAACTTACCTAGAATGTTAGAATTTATTTGAAAAATTTTAAAATATTAAAAAATTATTTATCAATATCCCTGGTCTCACAAAACAGTAAGATAAAAGCAACAAAATTACTGGGATCTGAACAGATTTTAGCCATTATATCCGTTTTCCTGTCACCGAATGAAAATTTTTTTAAATTATAACTCAATTTCCAATTTTCTACCAGGCATTTTTTTAAATATTTCTGAAAGACTGGTTTCTTAAAATTATTTATAAATTGTATTGTTCTTTATTTTCTTTTATTTTACTAGCGTTTCAGGAATATCCAAAATGTGTCTCTTTTAGCTTTTACCTTTATCCGAACAGGTAAAAACTGTTACTAAGTCTACAATTTTTCTACAATACTGTATAGTCAAAAATTTGAATTTCATTAAATTTAAATAACAATTAACGATTTCGTCACTACAAAAAATAAACATTTAAAATAAATAAACTTTGAAATCTTGTAATTTCTAAAAAAAACTAATAGAACACGTCTAATCGTATTAACTTATTGAAGAAAAATGAGCTTTCATAAGATAAGGGTGACTAAAAGGCAAGTTTCTACTTGAACAAAAGATTTCTGTCCTATATACTTGCATATAAATACTGTTTTATCCATTAAATGCTTCAAGCACGTGTCTACTAACATAAAAAATTTTTTTTTTCTATCACCCTAAATCCATTATTCTTATTTTTATATTATAAGTCTTTTTATTTTTGACATTTTCTGCATTCTCTGTATAATAATAAAATACATTTTACTCTGTTGCAAGCTCTTTATTTTTATTCAACTTTTTTTACATAAATCTGTTGTTATTCTCCTAAAAAGGGGATTTATGCGAATATAGACACTATCTTTTACAGTTATTTACTTAAGACGCATACTTACATATATGGATTATTCCAGATTATCTTAATAGGGCAATAATTTTTAAAATTAGTTTTTTTAGACGTATAGCTAATATGATTTAAGTTATTTGAATTTTTGGGTTACCCAATCGACAATAAGTAATATCGAGGTAAGTAGACAAAAAATGTATAAAAAAAATTGAAAGTCAAAGGAATTAAAAAAAAATCAGATATAAATTAGATCACTTCTAATTTGAACCAACCCTGTCTAAAAAAGCACAAACTTTCGAGTACCCGACCACACACCCCTAATTTAAACCCAATTAAAAAATAAAATAATATCTTACAAGAGTCTTCCTACAGCAATTATCCAGATCACCCCATGTACATTACACCGATACGAAGGGTAAAAAAAATATCTAATATAATATCTATGAAAAAAAAATATAAGGGTCCACTTCTCGACCACGGATTTCCGGCGGATATCCGTGAATGTAAATCTTTATTTCTCTCTTATAATAAAAAGCTCTTCCTATTTTCTAATTATTCTGTTGTAATAATTTTTTAATCTAATAGAAATTTTAAATATTATTAAATATGCCTACTAAATCTTTGATTTCTTATCATAAAAATGGCCTTTCAAGCAAAATAAAGATTATAAATCTTAACAATAGCCATTTTGTATTTTTAGAAACAAAAAAGTTATGTATTTGTTTAACTCTGACAAAAGAACATAACACTTAATTTTTTTTCCCCTTTTTACTGTGTAAATCTTCGCAGAAAGAAAAAATAATACTCGTTGAACTAGAAAATAAGAATAGATATTTATCAGAAGATGAGAACAGATTGATTACAATATTACCAGTTATATTTAGTGGAAAAAATTCTAAAATATTGTTCAAGTACTAAAAAAAATTTATATATGAGTATTTCCTTTAAAATTTGTTTAGTTCTGAGCTATAGCACATTCTATAGCAAAAAAAAAAACAGTAAAATTATTCAAAAATATTTTAAATACCACGAGTACAAAAATTATTTATAATAAATAGCAATTTTACAATATATATAATAATATATATATATATACCTTGTAATTATATACTATTAAAAATCATCAATTATACATGATGATATTAATTATCCATTATTAAAATAAAATAAAATATTAATTCTTAGAAAAATTTACTTATTATTAAATAACTTTAAAATAAAATAACTAACACACAAAAAACAACTTTATATAAAATAATTTTTTTGATACAGAATTTTCTTTTATTTATTTTATTGTTTTAGGAAATTTTCCGTGAAAGGGAGAGTTATCGCATCTTCAGAATCATTTTTCTAATTTTCTTTTTTTATTTTAATTAAAATTAAGCTGATGGGTCCAGGGATGGGACGGTGAGAAAAATTACAGTACCTCCGATTTGCTTAAACATGCCAAAATGGCGTTTATGCAGTACTCTTAAAGTAAATCAGAATTAATTTTCTTAGGCCCTCTCTACACCAGGACATAATCATGTTTTATGATAATCATGTTTTTTAGATATTTTATGGTGTAGCTGGAATATTCGAAATTAAAGTTATTACAAAGTGGCGCCACTAGTAGTATTAGTAAATATTTTTAATAAAAATTAAACAATAAAATGTATTTAAATAGTATTTTAACTGTAGATCAAGTGATTTATTATAAAAATTATAAACAATTTATGTAACTAATAAGTTTTTAGTGGATTATAATCATTTAAATATGTAATTTTGAGGTTATGTTTTTGTAGCTGGGAAAAAAATATCCAACAAACATGATTATCATAAAACATGATTATGTGCTGGTGTAGAGAGGGCCTTAGTAAAAAATAAAGAACAATTCTTTTTTAAATGTGTATTCTAATCTAAAAATCTATTAAGATATAAAAATGCCAACTTTTATTCTTACTCAAACGAAAAAAAAATGAAGCTTTCCATTATGCATGGTTAAATATCGCGCGCAAGCTAATGCAAAAAAATATATATTTACATGCGAAATAAAAAATTCTAAGTCATTTGGCGCTAAAAGGATATGACGTCACGCGGAAGTCTTTACGCGGTCAAATTCCTTAGGCTCGGTGAATGCACAATTAAACCATAAAGAATTAACTGTTAAAAAAAAATATAGTGCTCATGCAATTTAATTTTTTTTTATGCGAATTTTGTTCTTATTCACGGGAAATTATTTATTTGAAATTATGAAATAAAAATAAAAAATTAATGTCAATTTTCTTAATGCAATTAAAAAATCATAACTTTTTATTTAGGTTATGGTAAATAATAAAATAATTTATTGCAAAAAACTAGATAATTTCTGTCATTATTCTTTTTTTTTTTAAAGAAAAATTTTAACGATATTTTAGGTACCATTTTCCATTTCGAGCAGATGCTACTCATTAAAATTTTACTATTACCGAGACTTAATAATTTACTCTAGAAAGTGTACTACTTGTAATGTTAATGCACTTTTTTTTAAAAAACTTAAGCTGCGAGGATAATTTATTGCACCAACGTTAATTACCCCCCTTTGAAAACTATGTATTTTAAACGTAACTAGCAAATTTTTAAAATAATTAATTATTGATTTTTTTTTTTTTAATTATTTACGGAAATATAAAAAAAAATTTTTTTTTTTAAATTACAAAAAAAAAAACAATAATTTTTTTTAATTTTCCACTTATGGTTTTTTTTTCTGTTCGAATGTATAAAAAATTAGTCATTTATTTATGAGTTACAATAAAATAAACAATAATAATTAGAAATATAAAAAAAAAATTTTTACAAGGATTTTTTTTTTTTTAAGGTTGTAAGTGTAATTAAATAAAATTGTAATTGTAATTATAAATAACATTTTCAAATAAAACAATGAAATTAGAAAATTTTTTAAAATATGCATGCAGTAATTAAATTAAAATTTTTTTTTAATGAGTAAGGCTAAATACACTGAGAAAATAATCAAATTACAATATATCGAAATTTTTTACAGTGTAGATTATTTATAATAACAAAAACAATAAAAATATAGAAGTGACATAAATAATTCTAGTCTTGATTTAGAGTATAAAGTCACGTGATCAGAATTTAAAAATTTAAATGAATCATTCGATATAATTTACTCACCAATTCGATAATTGAATTAAGTAATCCGGAAAATTTTTTTGAAATACGACGAATTGATGTCTGAGAATAGCACAATTTTTATAACCTCAAAAATGAGTTAACACTTGTCAAAACTGATACTAACGTCAAGTATGTTTTTTCCACAGTAAAAAACCAAAAATAACGTTCTCACGAATAAATTTTCACTTAAATTTCACCACCGAATTTCCTTTTTTTTTAAATATTCACTAAAAAGCACTTGAAAATTAAAATCGTTCCGGTTTAAATAAAGTAATCTCGAATTTAATATAAATTTAATGTTTACGAACGAACCAAGCGCGAATAATAAGCGAATGTCGAAGTTTCTTGGACTTTGGCGGTTTACCCCCCACACGTCAGGATCTTTTCTTTATTTATTTTTTTTTTTTTTGCTTCTCTGCTCAGCTCTCTCACGTATTAAAAGTTTTATTTGTGTACAGTTTAAGAAGGGAGGCTTTATCGTGTATTTGTAAATAAAAGCGATCTTTTTTTCTTGAAAATTTTATATTATTATGTACGAACTCTTCTTTCTACTTGTTGTAAGCTGTTGTATAAATATAAAATTTCAGTAGTATTTTTTATTTTTTTAGGTTTTGCAATAAAAAAAGATTAAATAAAAATATTCAATATTAAAATGATTTTCTTGAGCTTCAAGTCTCTAATTTATGAACATATTTTTTAGACTATTTGGATCCTCTTGGTTCAGTTTTATTGGTTGAAAAGAAATTTTTAGTAAGTGAATTAGCTGTCACTAAGTTAACTACCACAAAAGTTAATTACCACAGATATACATGAATTGCATATGAGTCCCTACAAACATTATGCGACGTTGTCGCAATTTTTTTTTTATTTTATCTTCAACGAAAAATGACCGGCCGTATACCGTCAAATTTTTGTGACGATTAATCAACCTTAAGTGTCAATTTCTTTTCTGATAAAATTTTCCAAGAAATTCATAAATTGAAAAAGTGGTCCCTGAAAATCTCCAGTCAAAATCTATCTCGACCCCAAAAATTCTGTTGCTTTTTTAATTTTTTTATGTTAGTAAACCGTTAAAAATTTTATTGTTAAATTCTTTTATTCTTTTTTAATTAAAAAATTTATCTTCTTCACTTTTTTTTAAGATCTTTTATTTAAAAATATCTGCATTTACTGTTTTTGTATAAGAAATAAAAAAAAGTTACTTCTATAATGCTAAGATTTTATAATACACTTATTTCTGAAAAAAAAGAGAATAAGAAACTGAAATGGTTTTAAAAAAAAAGCAAGAATATTAAAGAAATAATAGAAAATATGCGATGTATTTACTGTATACGTTTTCTTACACTTGAGACTAAAAATGAAAAAAAAGAAGGTTTTTCTCTTATTTAAAGCAAAATGAGATAAGTATGAGTATATGAGCAAAGAATTTCTATTACATGCTAAGTAGGAGTAGCACTTGAATTGATATTTAAAGAAAAGGTCATAAAGAGGCTCTTTTTATGTTCAAGGGGTTAAAATGTTTTATTTTATAAGCAAAATATTTATTTGAAATGGGTCTGTAGAGGGCGTTTTTAATAGCTTAATTTTTTCTATCGTGAGCTTTTTTTGGTATATAAATGACTGCTGAGAGATAAATGTTTTTCTTTATTTTTTTGCATTATTACATTTTTAATTTTTTTGTTCTTTTAAATGTTTGAAAGTTTATAATGTTAAGCTAATTAATTTTACAAAAAATAGTTTGTTAAGAGCTATTTTTAGTCAATGAAAAAAAATTATAAAAACAATAAAGACTCTCTAATTTTATTAATTGTAAGATAAAAGTAAACTAAATTACACAAAAATTATCGTCATCAGATTGTAAAAAATTAATTTTGCATTTCTGGCAAGATGCATGTAAAATTTAGACAAAAATTGTGAATAAAATTTAAATTTTTCCAAAATGGCGCCGAGTATAGGTGCTCAAAGTTAGGCCTCACTTTTCATGACGCAAACGATTGCAGCCTCTAACTTGTTTTGAAACAAAACCAAACAAAATTTTTTAAATTGAAACATTTTTCTTCTAGATTGATGGATTCAAATTTCGGAAAATAGAAAATTGTGAAAATTATTAAATTTTTTTCAAAAATTGCAATTTTTTTCACATGTGTTTTTGAAGGAAAAAAAAATTGACATTTTTCGGAAAAATCATTCAATCAATCTAGAAGATAATTATATTTTAAAAATGAAGCCAAAAATTAGGAAGATATCTTAATTATTTTTTGAGTTATCATGTATGCAAATTAGAAAAACGTTGTTTCGAGAAAAACGCGTTTAAAGTTTCGGTAAAACGTATAACTCCTATAGCGGTGTCTCGCTTAATCTTCTATAACTTTCTTATTTATCATTATAAAACTTTTTTCCCATATACTTAAGATGTTTTGGAACCCAAAAAAACAAAAAATAAAAAATCGATTTTGAAAAAGTTCCAATTGTATCTACCACCTTAACTTAGAAGTGGATTTTAAGATGCGTAAGATGCATAATAATAAATAGAAATTTACGGGTAGCTAAAATAATCAAATTATCAATTTGGGCTAAAAGTTATTTTAAAATTGTAATTTAAAAGCATTTTTAGCCGAAAGAACAATTTGCATCGTTGATTATTTCAACTTGATATAAAAATTTTTTAACAGTATTTATAGATACTAGAACCAAAAATAATAACATTTTTTATAATTTCATTATAAAATTAATTTAATCCCTAGGAATAATTTTTACCATGTTATGGCCATGATTTATGGTGATGGGGCATAAGCTGGCTATCAATTACGGCCCTATTATGGCCTGATTTAAACCTGATTTATTCTAAGTCCCTAAACCTGGATTATTCTAAGCTCCTAAATCGAAATTATTCTAAGTCCATTTGAGCCCATCTCCAAATTATATGCTTGAAGTACCCCCCCCCCCCCCGTCTATAAACATTAGGATGTTTTTCATTTCAAAAACTGACAGTAGACAAAAATACTGGACCAAATATGATACTTCAGGTCATAATACTAATCTACAAAAAAATTATTTTGGTTTTCAATTTAACGTAGTGTGCCAATTTGCAAATTTGAAAATGGGTAAAAATTAGGAAAAAGGTTTTAATAATATTTTAGAAAACTTTTAGAAATCTTGCTACAATCTTTTTCCTGCTAAAATGTCCTGAAGGCTTGTTAATAACAAAATATCAAATAGAATAGAATAAAATTGTCAAATTGCAATTGTCGTGGATATTTGCTTTGTAGATGACAAATTTTAAATTAAGTTCAAATATCCTAAAACATGTTATAATTTACAGTTTATTTTTAGATATTTTGGTACTAAAAAGCTTTTAGAACATTTTGATAGTAAAAAGATTTTAGCAAGGTTTCTATAAGCTTTCTAAAACATTTTTAAAACCTTTTTTCTGATTTTGACCGATTGTCATTTGCAAATTATTAACTGAAGTATCATATTCACGCTAGTATTTTTCTCTACGGTCAATTTGGGAAATAAGAAACACCCTAATAAACATGTTCCATGTTAAAAGCACTTTTAAAACAATTTTATGCGTTTTAATTTGAGTTTAATTAATTTCAGAGTCAAAAACCCTCGTAAAAACCAATTAACATAGCGGCATAGGCCGGCATAAGCCATTTTGACCCATATAGCTCTATGTATATTTTTAATACGGTTTCAAAACCTTCCATAACGAATTTGCTAATTTAATTTCTTCCCTTAATAATATTGGGTCTACTAGGAACCTACACATTTCGTTCTTGCACATCTATTTTCTTACACATTTTATTACACGAAAAAAATATTATACACATTAAATAAATTACCAAAATTAATCTTACACAAGTGTAAGAAAATTAATAATTAAATATTTTATATATTTTAATTGTAAAACAATATAAAAATTATAGAATAATGTAAGATTTATTTTAGTAATTTATTTAATGTGTAATATTTTTTTCGTGTAATAAAATGTGTAAGAAAATAGATGTGCAAGATTGAAATGTGTTGGTTCCGAGTAGACCCATAATATTTAATAATATTAAAACAACCACATTAATTATTTCAAGATTTTAAAATTTTTTATGATATTATTTCTATTTATTACAAAAGTATTAATTAGTTAGTTCTTTAAAAAAAGCCTATATATAATGTTTAAATATTAATTTTTCTGCACTGCGGCCCGAAAGTACGTATTTCCCGGACGCTGCGCGTCCGGCAAACACGTATCTTCTCGCCACAGTCGCAGAAAAATTTTGTACAATCCTCGGCCATAAACAAAGAATGACCCAAATCGCAGTTTACCATCCTCGGCTTTGCCTCGGAAGGTAATTTACGTGCGATTTGGGCCATTCTTTATTTTTCTGACCTAGGACCGTAATATACTATTATTTTTTTAACATGGAACATGTTTATAGGGAGGGGGTACTTCGGAATTTGAAATTTAAGGGGGGTGGTCAAATATGTCCCATTTAAGAAGGGGGGGGGTCAAATGGGACTTGGAATAATTTCAATTTTGGGACTTAGAATAATTTGGGTTTAGGGACTTATAAAATTTTTTTGATTTAGGGACCTAGAATAATACGCGTTTAGGAAATCATAATAGTTTGGGTTTAGAATCTTAACATTTGGTAAAGGTGATAATTACAAATTATAAAAATAGGAAATTGTATGGTTTTTTGTGTGTCTATGCTGTAAGATTACAGATGTAAGTAAAAATGTTCCATGCATTTTGGTTGTGTGTACACAAACCGGTTATAAGTTTTTTTCTTCACTTACATACCTAAGCCTAATTAATTTTATACATATTACAAGTTTTGCTTTTAACCTCTTTTTGTTGCAGGTACATTTCTTGTGTATTTTAATTTATAAACAAACTAAGTAACATAACCATTAACTTTATTTATTTAAATTTTGCATACCTATATAAACATTTTTTAATAATCATTACCTTATTAATTAATCTTTGAATGTTTAGAATTAATTTAAATTATGATAAATGTATATTTTCTTATCAGTATATTTTATACAATATTGATAATGAATCCCAATTTTTATAATAAATTTAAATATAATCGATTAATCGATTTTAATTCGGCCAATCAGAAGGCGAAAAAAAAGTTGAATAGAAGCAACTTCAGATCTCCATCGATTTTTATATAATGGATGGATGGATGGATTCATATAAGCATTTTTATGAATTGAAAAAAAAACTCTGTTCAATAATACATTGGAAAATTTAGACAGGGAATATGCGCACACATTACATATTTCACAAAATTTTTACTTCGCAGTTAAATTCGATTGTCCAACGAGTAAATAACCCACAGAAGTCAATTCAAAGTTTAAATCGATTTTGTTTGAAATACACGCGAACTTAAATTTAAAAAAAAATAGTTTTGTTTTCAAATAAATCACTAAAATATTACACAATATTATGATATCTAAAATGAAAGGTGTAAAGTTTAAAATTCTGATAATTTTTGTATTTTGTCAACTTCAATTAACAGGATCAGATGTTATCAAAAAAATAATAAACAATATCCTTGATGAAGTTGATCCTCACCACCTCACGCTTTATGCAGATAAAACAGATATGAAAAAATTGACCAACTACAATATGATTTTAAAGCATTTGATACAAAGGGTACCAACGATTGCTATAGACTTTACTAAGCCTGCAAGTTTCGTTGATTTTCTTCCAGGTCAACTAATAAATTGGCAACACGTAAAAAATAACAAGTTTTTATACAACCCTTTTATTTCTTCAAGCTTGCACATTATTGTTTTGACAATAAACCAATCGAATCTCTCGATGGTGAATAATTATTTAATCTCTTATCTGAAATCTATAATAACATCAATTTATCTGGGAACCCGCACAAAAATTTTATTTTTTGTATTTCAAAATTGGAATTTGGCCTACATTGCTCACTCGTATTCAAATGCTTTTTTTATAGCTGGATTTCTTGACGTTACTATAATCCAAGTAAATGCAAAAAAAGTTACGATAAACTATTATAATCCATACTTTGATCGAACTTTGTTTAATCAAGAGTATACGGCGTTATATGAGATGAAATTCTTTCCAGACAAACTGAAAGATATGAAAGGGAAAAGCATACGAGTTGGATTGCGAGACGATCTAGAGAAATATACAAATAATGAAGGATTACCTGCCAACTTAAACCCTTTGTTAGGATTGTATAAAAAATTTCAATGTTTTCAACAAGTTTTAAATGCGACGTCAGTTTATATACCAAGGAAATTGACAAACCATTCTCCAACTTCGTCTTATGATAAAAAACTCCATTTTATTTTAGATTTTTTCGTAGGTATTCCAAAAGATTATTTACAATTGTATTTGTACGTTGAACAATTTCATAGTTTTGTGAGTTTAGTTCCATTAAAACAAGTTGCAAAAATCGAAACATCAAATAATCTAATACTTTCAAGTTTTGCTTTTTTTTCCGTCATCGTTATATTTATTTTAACTGTTAAATTGCTAAATTTATCAGGTTACGACTGGTCATTCATGATAATTTTTGGACTTATTTTGGGAAATGGGTTTTCTCCACCTGAAGGATTGCGAGCGAGAATAATTTACTTGACACTTGTTTTTATTTCAATATTTAAAATATCTGACATCGTCGCTGATTTTACCGAAGTTAAAATGATAACAGAGAGTTATCCTATAATTGAATCTATTAGAGAAGTGATGGATAAAAATATTTCAATATGCTCGAACTGGGACAAGAATTCTCTTCTTTTACATTATGCTCAGAATTCCGAAGCAAATGTGGGAAAATTTCTAACAATGTCTTTGAAAAAATGTACAAACGATGTTGTTGATCCAGTTAAAAATGAAGTTATAGTTACTGATAATTTGAATGCAGAAGTTCTAATTTTCCTAAATAATTATCACCACGGATCAAAAAAATATGAAATAATTGACATGGATTTACCTGTTTATCCGCAATATTTACTATTTGCAAATGCCTTTTACATGATAGAAAAATATTCTCGCATTAGTCTATACATTAATGAAGCTGGACTTGATAAAAAATGGGCGTCTGAATTTAAGATCATGAGGAAAAATGAAGATCTAAGCGAATATGAAGCTGACGACAGTTTTGGATTGGCGATTGTTCTTGGAGTCATTCTTCTGATTGGATCAAGTTTAGCAACGATAGCATTGGTTTTTGAATGTTTAATCTATTACTTTTCTAAGAATTGTGTACGTAAATATGAAAAACACAGTATTGTATAACATACTAAAGAATGTTTTGTTACATTCACTTAAGCAGTAGACAGCCATATTTTATCAATTTAACCATCGAGGATGCGTGTTTTTTAGACTAATGACTAATTATTGATAGAAAAAATGAAAGACCATGATGAAAGCGTGAATGCAAGCTGTTCTCAACATGGGTTTTCTGCGATTTTCCTTATGTTTCGGGCATTTATAATGTTCGGGTGAATACGAGTATAGCTCAATCTTAAAGTCGGGCGCAGCCGCAAAAAATAACGCAATATAAATTTTGTTTAGAAAATTCATTTTTAGAAATTAAGCGTATAATAAATAAGCATAGACTTGATTTTTATTGCTGCACATTTTAATGTACTTAATATAAGGCACAGTCTTAAATAAATATTTGAAGTACGAAATAATTAATAATTGTTTGTAATAATTTTCTTGTAACACTAAAATTAAATAAATAATGAATTTCAAAAGATGTTTATGAGTGATTTCTAGTGAAACTGACCTGAAAGACTGATTTGACTGGATTGAATAGGAAAAAATATGTTACCATGCCATTTTTTAAGGTTCTGAGTCAAAGGATTTAAAATACCAGACTTTCACCTTCCCTTTTGTTCAGTTTCACTAAAAATTTTGTTTTTTGACATATTATTAAAATTTTTAGATAGAATTTTTTTCCCTTCATATAAAAAACTATGACTTCTATTTTTGTACAATAATATACCTAGAACCCCATTACATTTCCAAAAATAAAATAAAGTATAAGTAAGACAAGTAAGTATAAACATATAAATTTGGTATAATAATAAATAATCTTATGAGGCCTCAATTTCAGCACTGAATATTTTATCTCTTATTTCATTTTAGATGTAATTTTGCACATACAAAAAATTTCGTTTTTTGAGCAATGAATAACTAATTTGTACATCGTTTTGATTTTTTTTCTACAGATGTTTTAGTTGTTTCTGTAATAGAAATTTATGGTTTTGTATAAGGAAAGGATATTTTTTTTACCTTAATTGAAGTTATGAATAGAAATTTTTAAAAATAGTTATGAAAAACTAAAAGTAATTAAGCAGGCAATATAGTTACCAAGGGAAACTTGATAAATATCTGCAAACGTGTTCAAAAATTTGGTTATTTATATTTAACAAAAAATAATCAACAAAATTTCGATTTCAGGCTACTCTACCCGATTATTTTTTGATTTTCAAGACAGTGCATTGCGATACATGGAGAGAAAAATAAAGAATGCTGCTAATCGCACGTAAATTACTTTCCGAGGTGAAGCCGATAGGCTCAATAAGCAATTATTTTTAAGAGTTTACCTATCTTGCAAATTTTTTTGTCGATTTTTTATAATTTAGCATTCATAACTCAAAACTGGCCATAGGAAAATTGATATTATAGTGACCATCGTTTTTATAGTGACCAGAAATACATACGTTTCTTTTAGGTGGATCCATTTCCGTGCAGGTAAGATTTTTGCATGCATCAAACATTACTGGCGCCTTGACTATAAAACTTGTGGTGTAGTTTTTTTTATTATAAACCGCTTCCTTATGTTATTTTAATGTAAGGCTTGTAATGTAATTTTTTTATTTCAGACCACTTCTTTATTTTGGTGTAGTTTTTTTTAATTTACACCTTTTCTATATTATATATTTGGTCTTGCTACTTTCTATTTTTAAGGATAATATAAATAAGTATCTAATAATTTATGATATATTAAAAATAAGTTTTAAAAAAGTAAAAGATTCATGAATATAGCAAGAACTCCCTTGAATTGGGTCAATTTTCTTAATTTACAGGTGTCACAAATTTTTAGTATAAAAGTACCTGAAATTCTTGATCAACGGCACAAAAAAACCATTCGTACCAAATCTAGAACCTCAAAGTGCGAAAATAGAAAAAGACACCCCTTATACGACTAGTATTTGCTAATTTAAGGGTTAAATATTAACTTCTCATAAAAAGTCCCCGAAATTCTTGATCAGCGACCCAAAAAACTTATATGGAGCAAATTTAAATACCCAAACCGTTAAAAATTTTATTGTGAAGTTCTTTTTTTCTTTTTTAATTAAAAAAACTTATCTTCTTCACTTTTTTTTAAGATCTTTTATTTAAAAATATCTGCATTTACTGTTTTTGTATAAGAAATAAAAAAAAGTTACTTCTATAATGTTAAGATTTTATAATACACTTATTTCTGAAAAAAAGGAGAATAAGAAACTGAAATGGTTTTTAAAAAAAAGCAAGATTATTAAAGAAATAATAGAAAATATGCGATTTATTTACTGTATACGTTTTCTTACACTTAAAAGACTAAAAATGAAAAAAAAAAACAAAATGAGATAAGTATGAGTATATGAGCAAAGAATTTCTATTACATGCTAAGTAAGAGTAGCACTTGAATTGATATTTAAAGAAAAGGTCATAAAGAGGCTCTTTTTACGTTCTAGGGGTTATGTTTTGTTTTATAAGTAAAAAATTTATATGAAATGGGTCTGTAGAGGGCGTTTTTATTAGCTTCATTTTTTCTTTCATCAGCTTTTTTTGCATATAAATGACTGCTGAAAGATAAATGTTTTTCTTTATTTTTTTGCACTGCATTTTTAATTTTTTTGTTTTTTTAACTTCTTAAAAGTTTATAATGATAATCTAATTAATTTTACAAAAAACAGTTTTTTAAGAGCATTTTTGTAAAAAATTAATTTTGCATTTGTGGCGAGATACGTAATATTTAGACAAAAATTCTGAATAAAATTTAAAATTTTATTTTTATATCCGGACAAAACTATAGTATATTAACTTAGAAATGGATTTTAAGGTGCGTAAGATGCATACTATGTGATATGAACTTACGGGTAAATAAAATAATCTTATCAATTTGGGCAAAAAGTTATTTTAAAATTATAATTTAAGAGCATTCTTAGCCGATTGACCAACTTGATACAAAAATTTGTTAACAATATTTATTGATATTCACATATAAGCATATATTATATGAATTAAAAAAAACTGTTCAATAATACATTGGAAAATTTAGACAGGCAATATGCGCACACTTTACATATTTCACAAAATTTTTACTTCGCAGTTAAATTCGATTGTCCAACGAGTAAATAACAGAAGTCAGTTCAAAGTTTAAATCGATTTTGTTTGAAATACACGCGAACTTAAATTTAAAAAAAAAATAGTTTTGTTTTCAAATAGATCACTAAAATATTAGACAATATTATGATGTCTAAAATGAAAGGTGTAAAGTTTAAGATTCTGATAATTTTCGTATTTTGTCAACTTCAATTAACAGGATCAGATATTTTCAAAAAAATAATAAACAACGTCCTTGATGAAGTTGATCCTCACCACGTCACGCTTTATGCAGATAAAACAGAAATGAAAAATTTGACAAATTACAACCTGGTCTTAAAACATTTGATACAAAGGGTACCAACAACTGCTTTAGACTTTACTGAGCCTGCAAGTTTCGTTGATTTTCTTCCAGGTCAACTCATAAATTGGCAACGCGTAAAAAATAACAACTTCTTATACAACCCTTTTGTTTCTTCAAGCTTGCACATTTTTGTTTTTACAATATACCAATCGAATTACTTGATGGTGGCTATTTATCTAATGCGTTTTATAAAATCTATACTAACATCAAGTTTTCTGGGAACCCGCACGAAAATTTTATTTTTTGTATTTCAAGATTGGAATTTGGCCAACGTTTCTCAAAAGTATTTAAATTCTTTTTCTGAATATGGATTTCTTGATTTTACTATGATCCAAATAAATGCAAAAAATCGAGTTACCGTAAATTATTATAATCCATACTTTAATCAACCTTTTTTTAATCAAGAGTATAATGCATCATATAAAGTGAATTTTTTTCCAGACAAACTGAAAAATTTGAGAGGGAAAAGCATAAGAGTTGGTTTGTCACAGGATCTAGAGAAATATACAAACAATGAAGGAGTACCTGCCAACTTGAAACCTTTGTTAGGATTGTATAAAAAATTTAAATGTTTCCAACAAGTTTTAAATGCAACGCCAGTTTATGTGCCGACGAAATGGACGGACCACACAGAAGCTCCGTATTTAGAAAAAAAATTGCATTTTATTTTATATCATTTCGGAGGAATTCCAAAAGATTATTTACGATTATATTTGTACTTAGAACAATATCCAAGTTTCGTGAGTTTAGTTCCATTAAAACAAGTTGCAAAACTCGAAACATCAAATAATCTAATACTTTCAAGTTTTACTTTTTTTTGCGTCATTATTATATTTATGTTAATTGTCGAATTGCTAAAGTTATCAGATTACGAATGGTCATTTATGACAATTTTTGGACTTATTTTGGGAAATGGGTTTTCTCCCCCTGAAGGAATACGAGCGAGAATAATTTACTTGACACTAGTTTGTATTTCAATATTTAAAATATCTGACATCATCGCAGATTTTACCGAAGTTAAGATGATAACAGAGAGTTTCCCGATGATTGAATCTATTAGCGAAGCTGTAAATAAAAACATTTCAATTTGTTCGAATTGGTATATGAGTACTATTTTTAAATATTATACTGCAAATTCCGAAGGAAATATCGGAAAATTTTTGACGAAATCTTTGAAGAAATGTACAGGCGATGTTCTTGATCCTGTTAAAAATGAAGTTATAGTTACTGATAATTTGCATGCAGAAGTTCTAATTTTCCTAAATAATTATCACCACGGATCAAAAAAATATGAAATTGTTGACATGGATTTACCTGTTTATCCGGCATATTTACTATTTGGAAATGCCTTTTACATGATAGAAAAATATTCTCGCATTAGTCTGTACATTAATGAAGCTGGACTTGACAAAAAATGGGCGTCTGAATATGAGATCATGAGGAGAAATGAAGATTTAAGTGAATATGAAGCTGACGATAGTTTAGGATTGGTGATTGTCCTCGGAGTCGTTCTTCTAATTGGGTCAACTTTAGCAACGATAGCATTGGTTATAGAATGTTTAATCTTTCGTTTTTCTAAAAATTGTTTACGTAAATATGAAAAACACATATATGTATAACATGCTAAAGAATGTTTTGTTACCTTCACTTAAGCAATTTGCAGCCACATTTTACAAGTAAAATAATCAAGGATGCGTGATTTTTGGACTAATGACTAATGTTTGAAAGAAAAAATATAAGACCATAAAGAAAGCGTAAATGCAAGCTGTTCTCAACATGGGTTTTCTGCGATTTTCCTTATGTTTCGGGCATTTATAATGTTCGCGTGAATACGAGTACAGTTCAATATCTTAAAGTCGGGCGCAGCCGCGAAAAATAACGAAATATAAATTTTGTATAGAAAATACTATTTGAGAAATTAACCGTATAATAAATAAGCATAGACTTGATTTTTATTGCAGCACATTTTAAGAGGCGACCGGAGTTTGCGTAACTGACGCGTCACAAGTACAGTTTTTTGTATTAATAAAAAAATTGGATAATTATTTTAAAAAAAACGCTTCGTACCGAGCTATAACATAGGATTACCTAAAATTTGAGGCAAAAAAAAATTTATTTTATAAAAAACTGAAAGCTCAACATGGGTTAGCAATTATAATAAATAATTATCCAATAATTATCCAACTTTTTTATTAATACAAAAAACCGAGAAAAACTGTACTTGTGACGCGTCAGTTACGCCAAACTCCGGCGTCCTCTTAATGTACCTAATTTAAGGTAAAGTCTTAAGGTGTTACAATAATAAAGCAGCCATTTTGTTTGTATTTTTTTCGATTTCTGAATTATCGACGCTACATACATATGTAAAATCGTATATGTATTAGTATAATAGTAGGTTATTTACATACTTTTTATTTAATTATTTAATAATTACGCAATGAAACAAGTAAAACAAATTGAAAATATAATCTTTGAGCTTTTATATACCATATTAATTAAGTTTCATTAATTTGTGTAATCGCAATCATACTTTTCACAAGCTCCAAAGATGATATTTCATAAGAGCAATGTTAAATTACCTACACTTTTTTCTTGATTAAATAATAATTAGGCATACGGTAACCAAAGTTGTAAAAGAAAGTTTATTTCATTTCTTAGAGACTTTATCTTTATGTTGTATAAGTTTCATTCATTTCTGTTATCATAAATTTTTAATATTGTAACACATTAAATAAATATTTGAAGCACGAAATAATTAATAATTGTTTGTAATAATTTTCTTGTAAAACTAAATTTAAATAAATAATGAATTTCAAAAGATGTTTATGAGTGACTTCTAGTGAAACTGACCTGAAGGGCTGATTTGACTAGATTCAATATGAAAAAATATGATACCATGCCATTTTTAAAGTTCTGAGTCAAAGGATTTAAAATCCCAGACTTTTACCTTCCCCTTAGGTCAGTTTCACTAAAAAATTTATTTAATCAACAAAAAAAGTAATCTTAAAAAATATAAACCATATTATTAAAATTTTTAATTAGCATTTTTTTCCCTTCATATAAAAAAATATGACTTCTAATTTTGTACAATAATATACCTAGAACCCCATTACATTTCCAAAAATAAAATAAAGTATAAGTAAGACAAGTAAGTATAAACATATAAATTTGGTACAATTGTAAATAAACTTATGAGACATCAATTTCAGCACTGCAAATTTATTATTTCTTATTTCATTTAAAAAAAAAGCAAAATAAAACCAAAACAGTTTAACTTAAAAATACTTGAAAGAGATCCTTGTGGTTGAATATTAGACACGTACTAAATAAAAGATATATAGAAGGGAGATAATACATAAAATGTGTGGTTTTAGCATTTATTATTATAAATACTCATAAAAAAAGAAGAGTAATTTTTTAAATATGTGTAAAAGAGGCACGTGCCAGTTTATAAAAACTTTTATGACTTTCTTTTATTTGAATTATAATTGGCCTGCCGAGTTGTTAAATGGGGTAAATTTTCTTTCGCACCCTATATTAAACTAAAATTTACTTATATATATTCTTCTGCTTTTCTCTTTTAATTACTGTTACTATCTGAGTATACGAAAGAAAGTACATTAATTTTGAATGTAATTTTGCACATATAAAAAAGTTCGCTTTGGAACAATGAATAACTAATTTGTACATCGTTTTGATTTGTTTTCTGCAGATGTTTTAGTTGTTTCTGTAATAGACATTTATTGTTTTGTATAAGGAAAGGGTATTTTTTTACCTTAATTGAAATTATGAATAGAAATTTTTAAAAATAGTTATGAAAAACTAAAAGTAATTAAGCAGGCAATATAGTTACCAAGGGAAACTTGATAAATATCTGCAATCGTGTTCTAAAATTTGTTTATTTATATTTAACAAATAATATTCAACAAAATTTTCGATTTCAGGCTACTTTGCCCGATTATTTTTTGATTTTCAAGATAGTACATTGCGATACATGGAGAAAAAAATAAAGAATGCTGCTAATCGCACGTAAATTACCTTTCGAGGTGAAGCCGATAGACTCAACAAGCAATTATTTTCAAGAATTTACCTATCTTGCAAGTTTTTTTGTCAATTTTTATGATTTAGCATTCATAACTCAAAACTGGCCATCGGAAAATCGATGAAACCTAAAATCGTTTTTATAGTGACCAGAAATACATACGTTTCACTTAGGTGGAACCATTTCCGTGCAGATAAGATTTTTCTGCTGGCGCTTTGTCTGTAAGGCTTGTGGTATAGTTTTTTTTATTATAAACCACTTCCTTAGATTATGTTAATGTAAGGCTTGTCATGTAATTTTTTTATTTCAGACCACTTCATTATTTTGGTGTAGTTTTTTTAATTTGATCCTTTGCTATATTATATATTTGGTTTTGCTACTTTCTATTTTGGAGCCTTTTTAAACAGTTAAGTGATTGTTTTAGAAAAAATAATGAATTTATCGTTTAATAATTATAAAGTACTTCAAATAAATTTAAGGATAATATAAATAAGTATCTAATAATTTATGATATATTAAAAATAAGTTTTGAAAAAGTAAAAGATTCATGAATATAGCAAAAACTCCCTTTAATTGGATCAATTTTCTTAATTTAAAGGTGTCACAAATTTTTAGTATAAAAGTACTTTTTCTTCTAAGACTATTTCTTCTTTCGATTTGTCGATTTATTACATTTGCGCACGAATAAAGAAATAAACTTTTTTTAATGACGTCGTCAAAGTTTAAGCCCTTGCTAATCGTAATTCACGAGATAACTGGATTTAAATAAAACAAAAAATTTAATTTTGGTTCCTCAAAGAGGAACCATTGTGTTAGGTCAAAATTTGATTTTCTATTTTTTGGCATATAAGCACGTTTTGGGACCCCAGGAAGCTAAAAAACCTGTTTTTAAAAAAAGTCTGTATGTGTGTGTGTGTGTGTGTGTGTGTGTGTGTGTGTGTGTGTACGTATGTAATCGGTGATATTTC
Organism: Anagrus nilaparvatae; assembly: GCA_022575985.1. Classification (NCBI taxonomy): domain Eukaryota; kingdom Metazoa; phylum Arthropoda; class Insecta; order Hymenoptera; family Mymaridae; genus Anagrus; species Anagrus nilaparvatae. The sequence continues at coordinate 3,216,316 of JAKSXM010000246.1, read as the reverse complement.
ACAAATATTATGGAATTAAGACCTAATTTTTTTTTCAAAAATTTTTTCACCAAAAAATCTCGAGGTACTTTTTTTTTTTTTTGATTTGGATGTAATACCTCATTTATTTCCATGAAAGTACTTATATTTGAAAGTATGGTTTTTACATGATATCTCGAATCGGATACTTAATTTTCTGAAAATTTTTTTTCTAAAATTTTTTTCACAAAAAAATACAAAAAATACAAATTTTTTTTTTCTTTTTGGACGTAGTACCTAATTTATTTCCATGGAAGTACTAGTTTTAAGAACCTTGTTTATTGCTATTTTTTGGATCTGATACTTAATTTTTTCAAAATTTTTTCTGTCAAAATTAAAAAAATAGAAAAATTAAAAAAAATGCAATATTTTTTTTTTTTTTGGGTGTAATACCTCATTTAATTCTATGAAAGTACTAATATATGAAAATATTATAACTAGTGATATTTCAAAACCATTATCGAATTAAGACCTAATTTTTTTTTCAAACATTTTTTTATCAAAAAATCTCAAACCCCCCTTTTTTTTTTTAATTTGGATGTAACACCTCATTTATTTCCATGAAAGTACTATATTTGAAAGTATGGTTTTTACACTATATCTCGAATCTGATACTTAATTTTCTGAAATTTTTTTTTCTAAAATTTTTTTCACAAAAAAATACAAAAAATACCAATTTTTTTTTTCTTTTTGGACTTAGTACCTAATTTATTTTCATGGAAGTACTACTTTTAAGAACCTTGTTTATTGTAATTTTTTGGATATGATACTTAATTTTTTCAAATTTTTTTTTGTCAAAATTTAAAAAAAATAAAAATAAAAAAAACTGCAATATTTTTTTTTTTTTTTGGTGTAATACCTCATTTAATTCTATGAAAGTACAATTATCTGAAAATATTGTAACTAGTGATATTTCAAAACCATTATCGAATTAAGACCTAATTTTTTTTCCAAACATTTTTTTATCAAAAAATCTCAACCCCCCCCCCCTTTTTTTTTTATTTTGGATGTAATACCTCATTTATTTCCATGAAAGTACTTATACTTGAAAGTATGGTTTTCAAATGATATCTCGAATACATAAAACACCAAATTTATTTTTCGTTTTGGACATATCTAATTTATTTTAATGAGAGTACAAGTTTTAGAAATTTAGTTTATAGTAATTTTTTGTATCCGATCACAATTTTTTTTTTTATTTTGATATAAATTATAACACACAAGAAAAAATGATGGAAATCTTGCCTCTTTTTGACTTCCTCGGATTATTTTGTTCGTTGCTATGTTTATTTATGTATGCAGCTTAATGAAATTATAAACAATAATAAACAGCCTAAAAATATTAAATGGTTATGTTTGCATTTTAAAATTAAGATTTAAAAGTTATATTGGCATTTTTTAAAGAATCAAACAATTTATAGAATTAAATAATTTATTATTTTGTGATTAATAGAAATAATATAAATAATGTTAAAATCTTGAAGCAATTAATGTGGTTATTTTTTTTGTTACAAAATATTATTATTATTATTATTATTATCATTGTTGCGGAAGATTGGTCAAATGCAAGGAGTACACTGAGAAAATAAATTATAAGAAATTATTATAAATTCTGGTAAAAACTCCTATCTTTTTATGATAATTGAGCGAATATTTGTAATTTTCGCATCGTTACCAACCATTTCTTTTATAAAAAAAAATAAAATTAGCTTTTTTTATATTTCTCTCTTTTTAATTATGCAAAAATGATTTAAAATCCATTAACGCCGGCGCGACCAATCCATGGACGCTAGAATTTTCACTTTAATAACAAAATGATCTTAATAATCTACTTTACCAGCTACTAAAAACGAAAAATGTATGTATAATTGCATGGTTGTAATCAATAATATTTTTTGTAAATTAAGATTACAGCCCATTGTTTGAGGAACCTCAGTGCCAGCTAGTTGGCAGGGTATTTTTAAAAATGGTACACGTTTTTTGAAACGATAAAAAAATAATTCATATATGTAAAAGAATAAAGAAGAAATGATACAAAACGCAGATTAAAAAGAGAAGTATAAAATATAAACATTAACTAAACTACACAAATTTTCTAGATTTTGGCCCGCAAAAAACATAACAATATTATTTACAGTAAATTGTATAATAATCCTGATATATTGTAAATATTTTAGATATCATAATATAGACATATATTTTCTAAAAATTTGCAGATAGTGTTTTTTTAGGTAGTTTATGCATTTAGGTGCCGAGATGGTATGATTATTTATAAATATCTGATAAGTAAACTTATAATCCGATTAGCCCACGTGATAATCCGTATGCCGAGACAGTATACCCTAGAAATGCCGAGTTTGTATACTTTCGTAATCCGTGTGCCGAGTGTGTATTTTCCCTTTCAGATGTGCTGAGTCAGAATCTTGCAACCGAATTTTTTAAAACAAATAAACCAAATAAAATTAAAAAAAGTATTCAACAGGGTTACCAGGTTTATTTGCTATTGAAAAAACCTTGTTTATGGACTATTACCTTTTTTCTGAGTCCAAGAGTAAAAATTTTTATAAAGTAGGAGTGCTCCATAAGAGTAGGATAGTATTGGCAAAAAAAACTACCACCGTAAAATGACAAAATCGGCGCTGATGTACAAAAATGGCGACGACAAGCGGTGTAATGGTGCAGTAAAGCGGTGTATTAGATATAGGAAAAAAATAGTTCTTCAATAAACCACCCGTGGCGTTTGGTTATTTTTTTTTGCCAATACGAAGGATTTAAAAAAAAAGTGGGTGAAAAAAGAAAATTTTACGAAGTCAGCAGATTTTTTATTGAATTGGCGCACTGTGCGGCGTTTTAAATATCTTTTATTTTTGCAACCAAAATTGAAAGATTTTATCGCAAACGCTTATTTCGTCTTATTTAAATTAATAATAATATTAATAAATTTAAGTCAACTAAAATTTTTTTGAAAACATTATCCATTTAGAGATAATATTTCTCTAAATACTTATTATATTTTATAATTTCTCTAATGTCTTGTTTAATTTTCTAATAATTAAAAATAAAAGTTTAATTCATGTTTAAAATATTTATTCATTTGCTTAAAAAGATATAAAATTTACTTAAAATCGATATAAATAAATTAATTTACAACTATTTTAAGTTTTTGCAAAAAGTTTGTATAATAAATACTTTAAATACAATAAATTATCTTTATTCATAAAATTTTATTCAGTGTCTCTTTTTTACCGATCTTGGTACTTTATATACCATATAGGATGAAATTTAAAAACGCAATAGCAATTAAATTTGAGTTTTTGTAGCTAAAAATATATACTCTTTGATCTAAAAAAACTTTCTAAAACTACTACAACCCTAATAGAAAATATGATTTATTTTATAAAATTGGCGTCATCTTTTCAAAAAATAGGCTTATTTAAGCTTGCTATTTTTACCAGAAAATACCAGAAAATCTCCAGACCTACATTTATAACCTTTTTTTCTTAATTTCATTTGGTTTATTTGATTTGAAAAATTTTTAATTTTGAGGCTGTAATTTTGAATTTCAAAATTCGGTTGCAAGATTCCGACTCAGCACACCTGAAAATCCCCATTTATATGCTTAAAACTTTTTTTTTCTTTTTAAAATTTGGCATTTTTCTCAAATCAAACAATTTTGAGGCTGCTATTTTGAATTTTGAAATGCAACTGCCAAGTTCGAACTCAGTACACCTAAAAACCCCCAGACATGTATTTGAAACTTTAATGTTTTTATTTTAAAATTCGATGTTTTTTTTTTCAAAAATTGGCCAATTGTGAGGCCGCCATTTTGAATTTTGGAATTTGGTTGGCAGATTCGGACTCAGCACACCCAAAAACCTCCAGATATACATTTAAAATCTTTGTTTTTTAATTTAAAATTTGGTGATTTTTTTCCAAATTGGCCAATTGTGAGGCCGACATTTCAAATTCAGAAATTTGGTTGTCAGATTCGGACTCAACGCACCCAAAAACCTCCAGATATACATTAAAAATTTTTTTTTTAAATTTAAAATTTGATGTTTTTTTTTCAAAATTGGCCAATTGTGAGGCCGACATTTTGAATTTTGGAATTTGGTTGCCAGATTCGGACTCAGTACAAGCAGAAACCCCCAGATATATATTTAAAACCTTTTTTTTTATTTTTAAAAATTTTGGTAGAAGTGCGGTGAACTTCTGAGTTATCAACCCCTTGTCGCTTGTTGTATTTTTTATTAATATAATATTTATTTTGATTGCTATTTTTGAATCTAGGAGTGGTGAGTATTTAAATGTAAGATTTTAATAAAATTAAAATAAAATTTTATAATATATTTTCATAATTTTAAAGCAATTGGAGATCTGAAATTGCTTCTATTCAACTTCTTATTCGCCTTCTGATTGTTAAAAAAAGAAAAGAGATTTTTGTTTTAAAATATTTTAGTTTTAAAATCCAAATAATTATTTTTTGCCAAAAAAATAATGACGATTTATGAAAATTAAAAGCAAGTCACTAGAAGCAAAAATTATTAATATTAAAAAATTGTTTCATATTTATATCAAGGGCAAAAAAAGTAACGCTTCATTAACGTATAATCACGCGTAGCTTATAATTTAAATTAGAATCGAATACTTGCAATTTCTAAGTACATGGTATACGTAGTAATTATTTCATTAATAATGTAAAGAAAAGCTTTTTCATTGCATACGTTAGTGCTATTAACTTTTCCGTTGCTATAGTTAGATAGTTTATCTCAATGAAATGTTAGTGCTAAATTTAGTTTTTTTTTTTTTAAATCTTAATTCAGAATCCGATGATCTGCAAACAAAAAGTATTCACCAATATTATGTATTTCTTCGGGAAACAACTCTGATGCGGCAATTTTTTTGCTATTGACACTCTCTGCAAATGCTAGCTAGTTTTATAATGAAATTCGCAGCTCAATTTAATATTATCGCAAACTGTGTTTAGTTTGATATTTTAATTTAAAGAATCTAAAATTTTAAAATAATAAAATGTTTGTGCTAAAATTTGTGTTTAAATTTTCAACAGTATTAGGAATGTGGTTACCAATTAAATTTGGTGATTCGTTAAAGAAAAAAATTCTTTATGCAATTTATCAATTTATCATAAGTCTCATATATTTATCAATGTTATCATTCGTGCTATATTTTCTGTTTAAACAATTGACTAGTAAAAACAGCAAATTTGATGATTATTTTGAACAAATTTTTCTTTTACCAGTTCAGTCTGTAATCTATTTAAAATTTATCTTCACGATTTTAAAAAGAAATAAAATTATCAAATTAGCTGATTATTTTCTTCAAGATGAATTTAAGCCCTTGAATAAATTTGAGGAAGCTCAAGAAAACAAATATGAACTTATTATCAAGTAAGTAATTATTTTCCGTAAAAAAAACATTAAAGGGGTATTACTTTATTGACAATTTTTAAAATAGGTATTTTACAATATTTATAACTATTTTTGGACTTTTAACTGTACAAACATCAATTTACTCTCCAGTACTATATCAGATTATATCAAATGTTCCGGAACGTATATTACCGGTACAAGTAGATTTTTATTTTGATTTTTATAGAAATAGTTATTGGATCCCTTATGTACATCAATGCATTTTTGGATATTTAACGGCTTGGATGGTTGCATTTGATTCTATGATTCTTGGTTTTATTATTCGTGCTCATCAACAACTAGATTTGTTAGCAATTAGAATTTCAAAAATTCCAGAAATGATAGATGAAGCTTTAATTGAGGATCCTGATGAAAGTAGATTAAAGATAGAAAAAAATATTTTATCAAAAATTATTCAGCAGCATCAGAAAATTTTCGAGTTAGTAACCTGAAATAAATTAATCATTCTCTCCATTTATTAACTTTTTCATCTTATTTTTTTTTTAGATACGTTAACGACTTGAATGATACATTCAAAGTAGTTTTGGGCTTACAGTTTATCTTTAGTGGGCTATCAATGAGTGTAATGGTTTTTCAATTAGCAACTCAAAAAGCAGAATTGTTTAAAACTGTCTTTGAAATTTTGTTAATTCTTGCGGGATTATTTGAATTATTTTCATACTGCATTTTTTCAAGTGAAGTTCACTGGAAGGTAATTATAAAAATTTTATTGAGAACAATTTTATCAGAGAAATGACTTAAATAATTTTAATAAATTTAAGGGCCTTGAAATTGCAGACCATTTGTATTTCATGAACTGGTTAACATTAACTCTAGAATCAAGGAGAGCAATTTTAATTATTATGATCAGATCAAGAAGACCAATAATTATTCGATGTGGACCATTAATTGAATTTACCAATGAGTCATCACTAAAAGTAAGTATTATTCAAACTATATACATTTCAATTGAGGTTTAAAAGCATTTTTTACTGGTTTTTTTTTCTATTTTTTAAGTTATTGAAAGTTTCGTACTCTGGTTATAACATGATGACATCTGCGAATTCAAAGTAAATTCTAATTCAAACTTAAGAGCTGGAACTGAATTGAATAAGTCTGATTCTAATAGCTTTAACCAACTCTTGACATGTACAAGAACGTCCTTCAAGTTACAGGCAAAACGCTCAAAGTCTATCTTACAGTTTTGAAGACTTACGTATAAAAAAAACAAACAAATAATGTCAAAGTTAAAACAACAAAAGTTTATAACTTGTGCATGCAATCTTACTAATTAAGCATAGGTGACCTAACTTCGTACCAGAAGTAGTTACTCGGTCATATCAAGCTTATATGAACTACCTTAACGGTTAAATATCATATTGATTTTTCAAATTACTTTAACTTAAAATATAATTAATTACATAATTTTGCTATAGCCAAAACTTAATGCATCCAATCAATATATCACATGGCTTATTAAGGTAGCTTAAAGTTTCATTTTAGGAGTATTTCCAAATTTTCTAACCCCAATATTTTCACGTTTTGACACGTGGAAATAAGAAGTCCCCTAGAGCTTATTTTTAATTTGCAGAATTTTTTACTTTTTTTTATCATTGTCGAACAAGGTCGTGGATCAACTTTTTCTAAATATTATAATTTTAGAAACTATTAGATTGAAAATCGTTTAAGGATAGTTAAAAATTTAATTCTTGTAACAGTACTTGTATCACAGACCAAATTTTGTTTACATTTAGAAATAAATTTTTTTAAATATTGTGATGCTTTTATTATATCCCTTTTAAAAAGAATTTCCAATTATATTTCGCAAATTTTATCGGGAATAACCCCAAAAATAAATACCAACTCATCAAATAAAAGCAATACTTTTAATGTAAACTTTGTAGAGAAATTGGGGTTTTCATCAAATAAATTAGAAAAACATTTAGCTCTTGTTTGAAATTATTAATATTTGCTTTTAGTTTTTGTATATGATATGTAAATTTAAAACAGGCAACAGGAAAACTTCTTAATAAAATTAGTTTGCACAAAATCGCAGTAAAGTAAAACACACAATGCTTATTAGTCAAGGTGCCAGCAATGTTAAATGCATCCAAAAATTTTTTCAGCACTAGAATGGATGCACCTCATTGAAACTTATGTATTTTTGGTCGCTGAAACCGATTTTGAAGGTTTCATCCATTTTCGGATGGCCAGTTTTGAGTAATGGACGCTATATACTAAAAAATCGGCGAAAAATTGGCAAGATTGGTAATATCTTGAAAACAATAGCTAATTGAGCCTATTTTAGGTACCCCAATAAGGTTTTCGGGGTCATATTTTTAATTTTCAAAATAGCAGGCTAAAAATGGCGGATTCCTAACCTCAAAATCGATAATAAATGCTATTTTAAGCATTAAAATGTGTTACATTTTAAGTTTTTGGGGTCGGTGATCACGATTCCGAGGTAAGATTTTTAATTTTCAAAATAGCGGGCTAAAAATGGCGGATTCCTAACCCTAAAATCTACAATAAGAACTATTTTAAGCATTTAAACCTCAGAATCGCGATCACCGACCGCAAAAACTTAAAATGCAACACGTTTTAATGGTTAAAATAGCATTTATTGTCGATTTTGAGGTTATGAATTTGCCAGTTTTAGCCCGCTATTTTGAAAATTAAAAATATGACCTCAGAATTTTTATAACTGGTCCGAAAAACTTATTAGACAACGTAAATATGCTTAAAGCAGCATAAATAGCCGTTACTGAGGTTAGAAACACGCCATTTTGAGTCCGCCATTTTGTTTTTTATAAATCTGTCTTCAAAATCGTGATCAGTGACTCCGAAAACCTTATTGGGGTACCTAAAATAGGCTCAATTAGCTATTGTTTTCAAGATATTACCAATCTTGCCAATTTTTCGCCGATTTTTTAGTATATAGCGTCCATTACTCAAAACTGGCCATCCGAAAATGGATGAAACCTTCAAAATCGGTTTCAGCGACCAAAAATACATAAGTTTCAATGAGGTGCATCCATTCTAGTGCTGAAAAAATTTTTGGATGCATTTAACATTGCTGGCGCCTTGACTATATCAATTTATCCATGTTATTAATTTTATCAACGATTAATATTCAAAGAAAAGAAGTAATTTTTTTTACAAAATTAATTAAATTTTTGCATAATTTATTCTGAAAAAGTTTAAAAATCCAATAATATTAAGTTTCCATCAAATACTGCAATTTTTGAATTTTTATTATTACCTATTTTGAGCCTATTACTTTGACAATTTGTTCTCTTTAAAAAATGAATAAAATTTAATAAGTCATTAAATAAAATTATAAAACATTAAATCTAAGCCTTAATTTTTCATGTAAAATAATTACAAAGAAAAATATCAAAAAACATTATTTTTTATTTAATCTGTAAAATCTGGTATTTATTACTTTTTCAAGAAGCATTAAAAGAAATGTATGCTAAATACTTACCATTTCTCATAGAAGTAAAAGATTTTTTTGAATATTCTAATAATTTTTCCACGAAGAATTTATTTTTTATTTAAAAAAAAAATAATAATTATTGGAAATTCAAAGAACTCTAAAAAAAAAGTAGTTTATATACTAAAAATAAAAAAGAAGCAAATTTTTCTTTAAGGAGTTATGATCGTAAATAAAAATGATGACAGAACTGAATGAAACTGGAAAATTATTAAAGCAAAACATTTTTAAAGTTGAATTGAACTTGCTTTTACCCTTATTACCATATTAATTGTTTTTTTGGAGGGAAATGAAAGTAATTAAATATGATAAATAAATTGTCAAAGATTATATTCCCAATTTATTTTATCTAAGTCACCACATTCAATTATTAATTATTCAGTGAAAACCAAGTTTTAGCAAGTACCATAACACAATGTTTTTTCATAATTTATAAAATTAAAATAATTTTTTTTGCACTTTTTTTAATATTTTTACGACTAATTTTATTTCAAATCAAAAATTATAAAAAAAAAATAGCGTCGGTAATGTAAATATTTACTCAAATTTTCTATCTAGGATCATAACTCCTTAACAGTAAGTAGTTATAGAAATAAGAAAATAAAAATTTTTCTTGTACTCGAACTACATCGAATTGTCCGTCCCTGCGAATAATGAAACAGAGCGTAACAATGCCATGAAAAACCACTTTTTTTTTATAACAATAAAATAAATTTTATGTTTTGTTTCTTAAAGAATATACAATTTCATGCTGTATAAAAAAAAATTTTTAATTTTCTAAAATACAATTTTTATTTTTAATTTACTCGTCTTCAATTTGTATGATGATGTTTCCTTTTTTGTGGTTTTTTTCGTCTTTCATGTGTATGTTTTATATTATTAAGCAAAATTATATAAGAAATAAATGTCAAATTTAGTGACTTACTTGGATTAAAGTGGACGTATTCGTATAAAAGAGCAGCTGCAATATCTTCATTGACACGTTCCCAAAAACCGTCACATGCTATTATCAAAAAATCTTCTGTACCGTCAAGTTCAATAGTCTTTATGTCTGGTTCTTCTGTTATAAATGGTTTATATTTTTCATCTCCTAAAAAAATGTTAATTTGACTTTTAAAATAATTATTCAAATTTTAATTATAGTAATTAAAGGGTCTAACTAATTTTTGATTATAAATAAAAAAGACTTTTTTAACATTAAACAGAATTTCATACTTTTTTAATAATAGTTTTTATAATATAATTTTTGAAGAGCGGAATATCGCGGGAGGCTCAGTCAGAGACAATACTTTGCTTATTATACATTAATTCTTAATTTAGTCAAGGAAAGGGGGTAAAATCTGGTAGCAGTAATTATACGCAAGTCAGATCAACTTGAAACCTTTTGCAATTTGTTAAGAAAGGTGTCTAGTTCAGAAGTAAACAACTTCCGTTGGTTGCCAAAAGGGTGGGGGGCGGGGGGGGGGTGGAACTCATTGGGGGGGGGGGGGGGGGTTAAAAAAAAAAATAACCTAACCAATCGATAAATTACCATTTTTTAAGATAAAAACATTGCAATTTTTCATAAAAATGCACCCCTTCCGAGTTACAGCGCAATGAAAAGTGTGATTTTTGCCAAAAAAAATTTTTTTTTTTTTTTAGTTTTTTTAATTTTATTTGGAATCTGGTAGAATTACAAAAAAAATTATATATTACTAATTTTAAGTATTTTCGTTGACAAAGACAGCGGTTTTTATTTTTTTTGTGTACGAAAAATATTAAAGGAGATATGACAAGTCAAAAATGGTTGTTTAACGAAAAATCAAGAAACCGGATCGTTCTGGCGTAAATATCTGGAAAAATATTACTTTAAAAAAAAAAATTATTCTTATCATTTTTCAAGATGATAAAATTAGGAAAATTTTGAGACCACCTAGAACCGTTTAAAATAACCAGAAAAAAAGTTATGGGCAAAAAAAATTTTTTTCCAAAATTTTTCATGCCAATTTTTTAGCGCCATCTGGGCTGAGTTGCTTCGAAAAAAAAATCCTTCGGTGAAAAGTCAGAACACATGTTCCTAAATATGTCCAGCAATTTTTGACCCTATCGGGTAATTATTGTTTATGTTTTGGCCTGACAAAGTTGGGTAAAATCGTGTATTTTTTAAACCATTTTCAGTTTTTGGCCAGCAGCTTGAACATTATTTATTTTAAACAGCCAAGTTTTTTAGCATTTATTTCAAGTTGTTTGTACTTCAAGTTTTTGTTAAAATTTTTCGTCTGCAAGCAGATTTGGCCGTTTAAAATTGCCTATTTTATGTTTACAACGGTAAATGCTCTTTTTTGTCCGGCGAAATTAAAGAAAAATGGCCAATCCAATTAAAATTTTGCATATGACATGAAATTTCGGCGTTAACCTTAGCTTTGAAATGGTTCATTGTACATCTCGTTATCAATAGCCAAAAAAAAGTTATGGCCAAAATTCCTTTTTTTTTCAGCAATTCCAAACAATTTTTATACTTAATCCATTAGGTCACTCGATTTCTAAGTTTTATGAAAAATTTTCGTACAGTACCTTATGTTTACATGATAACTGAATAAAATGCTGCTATAAAATTTCAAATTCAGACTTTTTTCAGCTGTAAATTAGCCGTTAAACCTGAAGTAAGTAATAAATAAGGTACGAAAGTCAAAGGTTTGTGTTTTTTTCGTATAAATATTTAATTAAACGGAAAATTTTTACACGTCAAATGTTTATAGGCAGGGGGTTTTTTAGGCACGTTATTGGGGGGGGGGGGGGGGGTTGAACTGTGGGGGTGAAATTTGAGTTCAAATTTAGAAGTAAAAATTATTTTCATTTACGGACTTTGAATAATTTTGATTTAGGAACTTTAAATAATTTTTCATTCCAAACTTAGAATAATTTCAATGAAGGGGTAAAGAATAATAAAGAATTTAAGAGCTAAAAACTATTTTTTTGTGTGCCTTAAGACAATTTTCTTTGCTATGAGCGCTTTTTTAATTAAGTCTTTCGTACTATAAAATTTCATTAATATTTTCTGAATTCTTTCACAGAAGTAAAGCTGAATTCAATAGAATCATCCGAATGTCCATCTGATAGTTTAAATTTTAGCTTTCCATCCTCTTAAATATCAAAAAATTTTAAATTGGTCACATCATAAGCCTTTGAAATATTTTTTATCACTTTTAATAATTTATTTAAAAATTTGATGAAAAAATGTTAATTTATAGCGAGAAAGACGCACGTTTTTGGGAAAAAATCGAATCGGGCAAATTTTTTGTACATTGTAGGGTACTTTTTACACCCACACGCAAAAAAAACAATAGTAAAATTAACCTCAACGAATTTAGTAAACAAAAATTAATAAATATTGGTAAATATAACCAAAAAATTAGTAAATTCTACTAAAAAAATTGAAGTTTTAGTTTTATAAACAATTTTTATTAGTGAATTTTACTAAAAATTTATAGTGACTTTTAACCACACTGAACTTAGTAAACACAATCGTTATTTTGGTTATATTTACTAATTTTTTATATGCGTGCAGGGTTGCAAATCTTGTTACTTTTTCTGCTGTAAAACGAAAAGAGGCAAGAAAAATTTAATAACAAATAAATTTAATTTTTTTTTTTAAATAAATTTAGGGGTAGTTTTAACCACCCCCCCCCCCCGGGGGAGGAGTGTAATTAATTTCATAATAGTAAATATACGATAAAATATTTTCAAAAAATTGATCCAAATACAAAAAAAAAAGGAGGTCATATTTTTTGTACTTTTTCTTACTCTGGGGGTAGTTTTAACCCCCCTATTATTAAACCTTATATCTCAATTTCAGTCCATAATAAAATAAATAAATATCTTCAATTAATTTTTCTAAAAAAATGCCATTCATTTGATAATTTTAGCAAAAATCCCAAAATTTTTAAAAACAACCCCTAAAAAAGGGTAGTTTTTACTGTTTACAGAGTGATTGAGAAATTTCTGACATTAAAATCGTAATCAGCGACCCAAAAAACCCCCTAGTACCTATTTTCAACAAAATTTATTTAATATTTCCCGAGATATTAAATATTTATTTATTTTTGGCAAAAAAAAACAGTTTGGCCAATTTTTGCAACATTTCGGACTAATTGCAACCAACCAAAGTTGTTTACTTCTGAACTTGACACCTTTCTTGACAAATTGCAAAAGGTTTCAAGTTGATCTGACTTGCGTATAATTACTGCTTCATTTTACAAAAAAATTTACTTCCTCTCTTGGATTAATTTTCTAAATTAATATTTATACTAATATAGCTTATAATAGAGCAAATTAGTATATATAGAGACCCCAGATTACCAGAGACTGACAGATAAGCAGCCATTTGTAGTAGCACAAATTTTTTATTGGTTCGCTGCTCAGAATGGGCCAATCGAGTATCTTTTCCACTGCAAATATTGAAAAATATCTACCTCTTTCTTTAAAATCAAAAACAAAATCATAAATTTAAAGTTAAAATTCATAATCTTAATTTTAAAAATAAAAAGCAGTTTAATATTATTCATAAATTACATTTATTTGTATTTGCGAATGATAATGTAATAGACCAATATATTAAAATTCTTTAATTTCAATTATCAACGAGTAATATAAAATAAAATTTCTATAAATAAATAAAATTTCCTCATGAAATATACTTATAATTACTATATTTTTACTAGAATTAATTTAGAATTTCTGTCTAGAATAGAAGCTATTTTGAAATAAAAATTGTCCTCTGTTCTCGTCAGGAACGGAAAAAAATGCAAAAATGCCCCTCTGGTCTCGTCAGGAACGGAAAAAAAAATGCAAAAATGGCCCTCTGTTCTCGTCAGGAACGGAAAAAAAAATTCAAAAATGGACTTCTGTTCTTGTCAGGAACGGAAAAAATAGCCAAAAAATGGCTTCTATTCTTGTCAGGAACGGAAATAATGCCAAAAATTGGCTTCTATTCTTGTCAGAAATGGAAAAAAATGCCAAAAATTGCTTCTATTCTTGTCAGGAACGGAATAAAAGGCCAAAAATGGCTTCTATTCTTGTCAGGAACGGAAAAAAATGCCAAAAATTCAGGCAAAAATTGGCTTCTATTCTTGTCAGGAATGGAAAAAATGCCAAAAATTAGCATCTATTCTTGTCAGGAACGGAATAAAAGGCCAAAAATTGGCTTCTATTCTTGTCCGGAACGGAATAAAAGGCCAAAAATGGCTTCTATTTCTCGTCAGGAACGGAAAAAAAATTCAAAAATGGCCCTCTGTTCTTGTCAGGAACGGAAAAAAATGCCAAAAATTGATTCTATTCTTGTCAGGAACGGAAAAAAATGCCAAAAATGGCTTCTATTCTTGTCAGGAACAGAATAAAAGGCCAAAACAGCCCTCTGTTCTCGTCAGGAACGGAAAAAAAATGCAAAAATGCACCTCTGTTATTTGTTGACAAAATTATAAACTATGGCTCCTGTTACATCTATATAAAGCTGTGCAAAAAGCTAAAGTTAACAAATCGGGGAGTGGAATTCAGCAAATGATTAATGATTTTTGGAATAAAATAATCTTCAAATGAAACAGAACGGCAAAAATACATAGATATTAAAGTGAAAGATTTAAAAGAAATTTTTACTAGTAAAAACATTGCAGGTATCAACTATTTTATGCAGGTATTATGCAAAATAAAATTTAAAAATGCATAAATATTTCTTACAAATATTTTTCAATTTATAAAATTAAATTAATTTATACAAAAAAAACTTTTTTAATAAATAAAAGGGAGGCAAAATTGATATTGTCATCCTTTTTTGGGGAGGGGTTGTATCTTTGTGACAACAAAAGACAAGGGGGAAGGAGTTAGCAAAAATTTTAAAAATTTGCGTGACATCCTTTATGAATGTCCCTTTACAAAAAAAGTAAGAAAAATGAGGGATAATTTTTCTTATTTTTTCTGTTAACAACTAACATTAACATGAAAAAATTTTTCCTCTTAAGTCCGGATAGGAAATTTCCCTGGCTATCCGATTCCGGGGTCAAAAAAATTTTTTGAGTAGCGCATGCGCGAGAAATCGCTAAGATAGGCTGTTTTTTTTCAAAAGTCTAATCTTCTAACCAGGCTTAAATTTTCCCTTGAACTGTATATTTTTTGGTGAAAAAAAGTTCCAATGGGACATAGCTTTTTGGGAGCTCTAGATCAAAAAATAGCAGCTTTCAAAAGTTCATTTTTTACAAATTTCGAATTTCCCGCCAAGTTACGTGACCAATCAAAAATCTGATCAAAAATTTGGATTCCGCGAGAAATTTCACATAAGGATATATCTTTTTTTGTTTTAAGAGTTATTATGTTCAAACATCTATATAATAAAGAATTTTCTGATTAATTTTGAATAATTTAGTATAATTTAAAATATAAAAAAATTTCTTAAAAAAATGAGATATTTATTTTAATCTTTCAATTTAAAATTTCGCTGCTTCAACATAAACGCTCTTAAAAAATTGAAATAATATATCGTGATGTAAAATATCCCGCGGAATCCAAATATTTGGTCAGATTTTTGATTGGTCACGTGACTTGACGGGAAATTCGAAAATTGTAAAAAATGAACTTTTGAAAGCTGCTATTTTTTTATCTAAAGCTCCCAAAAAGCTATGTCCCATTGAAATTTTTTTTTTCACCAAAAAATATACAGTTTAAGGAAAAATTTAAGACTGGTTACAAGATTTTTCACTAATAGGAATTTGAGAAATAGATTTTTGAAAAAAAACAGCCTATCTTAGCGATTTTTCGCGCATGTGCTACTCAAAAAGTTTTTTACCTCGGAATCGGATAGCCATGGAAATTTCCTATCCTGACCTAAGAGGAAAAAGTTTTTCATGTTAATGACCATCTGGGCTAGATCAGCCCATACTTCAGATTCTATTTGGGTTTTAAAATCATATTAATAAAACATGTAATTTAATTTTAATAAGTATTCAAATAGTTTTCTTTATATTAAATGCTCCTTTTTTATATTATTTAAATTCACCCCAAGCAAGCGTACTTCAAATTAACTAGATATATGTAAAAATTGTTGTTTTCTATATTTATTTTATTAGTTAATATTCTTAAAAGCAGCATAAACATTTTTTTTAAATATTCTGAATTAATTGTTTACTTTGTCCAATATGAGTCTTAGGAAATTCTCTTTTGTAATTTAAGATAAATCTTAAAATAAGTACGTTTTTTTGGTTTCCGCCATTAAATTCCGATGTTAAATATTTTTATTAATTTCTCATCGTAAAAGGTATGAAATGTTATAAAATTTTAATAGTGTTATTAATACATTAAAACCATTAAGTCTGTGTAATTTAAACCTAATCTGTTTTGTAATTGCTCAGCAGTTATACCTCTTTAAATCTCAGAGTAATGTTTTCTTCACGAATGCAGACAAAGTTTATATGTTGGAAAGATTATTACAATGAACAAATGGAGGAGTTACTTGAAGATAAATCAACATACAAGAGGTTAGAAAAGGATCCTTTAGAAGGTTTGCAAAAGCGTACATGTCATTTTTGAAGTCGTTGGAGCATAAATGGTTTTTTAACCAAAAAATTTTATAATCTCAGCTTAACACAAACTAATACGTTGTTATCCAGACTATATGGTCTTCCAAAGGTTTATAAGATCGTTTTTGATAATAATGGTCATATGATTTGCAAGATTAGACCTGTGGTTTCTACTGTCGACACTCCAACACATTTTTTGGCTAAACAAATCACTATCTTGAATAAAAACAGCATAAAAAAATTTGCTCTCAATATAAAAAATAGCAGCGATTTCATTGAAAAAATTAAGAACGTTTTCATTCTCGATGATTACGTTTTTGTCAGCGTTGATGCCACTAGTTTATTTACCAATGTACCACCTGAGTCAAGACTGACATTGGAAGGAAGTATGAACAATTGAGAAAACATACTATCATCCCTTTAGATAAGTTTTTTAATGCAGTTGAAATTCTTAATTATAATTTGTTTTTACAATTTAACAAAAAATACTGCAAGCAGAAATTTGGGACTCCTATAAGTTTAGCTGTTTGTCACCGTTTTCTGAAATTGTTATGTCTGACCTTGAGACACATTGTTTAAATACAATTGACTTTAAAACAATATTTTATATTTGTTATGTGGATGGCACATTACCCTGGACATTACCTGCATAACAAAGAATAAAATTATGGACATTTTGAGTATCTTTAATTCTTACCATACAAAATTGCAAGTTAAGCACCGAAAAAGAAAATGTTTTTACTGCAAAACAAGTATTTGGCAGTAGAAAGAAGAATATTACTAGTCAATTTACCAAAGTAGACCAGAAACAAAAAATTGACTGGCAAAAATCAAGGATTTGACCTAGCAAGTTAAAATTAGCTGAGGTCACTTATTTTTTACTGTAATTTTACTATAAATTTGAAATAAATAGTTCTTGTCTAATATTAGGTTGAATCTCTCAAATAAATATTTATTGATTTATTTATTGAGAAACAGAGTTATTTACAAAACATTTGCAAAATATTACAAATGCAAAGTAACCTGCTAAAATGATTTGATCACCTGCTCGCAGACTGGTTATTGTAAATAGTAATATAATTAGTTTTAAAAAAAATAGAATATAACGTTATAATTAAATTTAAAAACTAGATTTAAGACTAAAAAGTAACATAAAATATAATATATATATATATACTAGCATAGGTGAGAGGGGGGGCTCCGCCCCCCCTGATCTATTCCCGGTGTTGTTGTTATTGATTTTTTATTATTATCATGTTGTTATTGTCCAAAATTCATATCAATACCAAAAAAAATTAACGCCTTGAAATAAGCTAAAATTTTTTTCTTAATGTAGACCTTTTACCAGTTCAAATGTGACCAATAAGATAAAATTTGTAGTAAATTCAAAGGAATGGCGTAATTTTGAAAATGGGCCAAATCAGGCTATTTTTGGACCTTAAAAGAGACATATTTCGGGTCCATGAGGTGCTAGAGGACTAAAACTTTGACTGAGGGACTTTTTCATCACCCCAAACTATACCCTAAAATTTGAGTTGAATATATATAATATATAGTAAAAATTTTTTTTAATATTTTATAAAATTTTAAAGATACCTCCGTTTTGAATAAAAATTTCAGAGAATACGTAAAAATTAGTGCTGAATTGAATACTATGAAGTGCGATGGCAAAATTTTTCGATAGTCTCGAGATATTTCAATTTTTGATAAAATTTTTAAAAAATGTTATCAAGTTCAAAAATTCTAAAAATTAAATATCTCAAAAACTACGATAGCGAATCAGAAAATATAGGGCCTATGTCACCCGCATTTTTTTTTCTTCATTTTGACGCTGGTTTCATGCTAATCGGTTCGGTGGTTCTTGAGTCATTCGGGTACAAACAAACAAACAAACAAACAGACAAATAAATTTTCAGATATATATAGTATTAAGATATTAAGATATAGTAAAAAATTTTTTAAATATTTTATAAAATTTTAAAGATACCTCCGTTTTGAATAAAAATTTCAGAGAATACGTAAAAATTAGTGCTGAATTGAATACTATGAAGTGCGATAGAAAAATTTTTCGAAAGTCTCGAGATATTTTAATTTTTGATAAAATTTTTAAAAAATGTTATCAAGTTCAAAAATACTAAAAATTAAATATCTCAAAAACTACGATAGCTAATCAGAAAATATAGATCCTATGTCACCCGCATTTTTTTTTTCTTCATTTTGACGCCGGTTTCATGCTAATCGGTTTGGTGGTTCTTGAGTCATTAGGGTACAAACAAACAAACAAACAAACAGACAAATAAATTTTCAGATATATATAGTATTAAGATATACAGTGGAACTTGTATAATTCGAAATGGATGGGACCGGGTTCTCGTTTCGAATTATGCAAGTTTTCGAATTATGCAGGTTTTTCATAATTCGAAAAATTTCGAACTATGCAAGTTTTTCATAATTTGAAAAATTTTGAATTATATAAATGTTAAAAATTAAACAGGAAATAACTAGTACATATTTAGTTTAATAAAAGAAAATCAATTTATTATAAATAATCAATACAAAATTAAAAGAACACATTTTTATTTAAAATTTTATATTTTTTTAAAGTATTCATTTATATTTTTTTGCTTTGTATTTTTAATTTTTATTAATATAATTTGCTCTTCTAAAAAATCAACATATTTCATTACTTTTTCATCAATATTTTCTTGGTTTTCTAAAAACAGTCTACATTTTGTTAAGTTGAGATATGCTTCAGAACAGGTAGGTATTGTTTCTTCTACTTTTTCATTTTCTTCTACTTCTTCATTTTCTGAATTATCTTCGTTATCCGTATTATGCGATTCTAAAACATCATTGATAATGTCTTCTTCCGTTTCTTGACCACAAATAAAAATTATTTAATTTTAAGGATATTGCAAATTCTTCAGCTTTTGCTTTTATTATAGGTCCAGAAATTGGTATATTCCTGTCTCTTTGTTGTTTAAACCACTTTAATACACATTTATTTAATTCTGGATGCTTTACTCTCTTGATTCTCTTACTTTTTTTATTGCACTTTTTAGAATTAAAATCATTCAAAATTTTTTCTTTATTTTTAATGTAAGTTGATAGAGTTGATGCCGGAATACCCCAATCTTTCGCAATTAAACCTTTACTTTTTTCACCCTTCTTTACTTCAGCAATAATCAATGCTTTTTCTTTTAAACTAAGAGACTTATACTTTCCCGGCATTTTACAGCTTAGAATACGTGTTCTTATAATAAAGTCTTATTACGAACTGAGGATTCAAAATATTTAAATATTTATTAAAAATATTTATTAATTATTCATAGGTACATGTAATAATAATAATAGTAGATATCAAAATAATAATAATAGATAAAAATAAATAAATATAAACAAAGGAATAAGAATATAATAGTTATAGAAAGTTTAGATTATGCAAGAGAATTTTATATTTTGAAAAAAACTTTTATAATTCGAAATAAAACTTTGATAAAACTTGCATAATTCAAAAAATTTCAAGATTTAAATTTCGATTTATACAAGTTTTGCTTTCGAAATATGCAAGTTTTTTTAACATTGTTTAGATGGGAGCTGGGCCGTACCGACCAGGTTTTTCGAATAATAGAAGTTTTCGAATTACATAAGTTCGAATTATACAAGTTCCACTGTAGTAGAAAATTTTAAAAATATTTTATAAAATTTTAAAGATACCTCCGTTTTGAATAAAAATTTCAGAGAATACGTAAAAATTAGTGCTGAATTGAATACTATGAAGTGCGATACCAAAATTTTTCGATAGTATCGAGATATTTCAATTTTTGATAAAATTTTTAAAAAATGTTATCAAGTTCAAAAATACTAAAAATTAAATATCTCAAAAACTACGATAGTTAATCAGAAAATATAGGGCCTATGTCACCCGCATTTTTTTTTCTTCATTTTGACGCCGGTTTCATGCCAATCGGTTCGGTGGTTCTTGAGTCATTAGGGTACAGACAAACAGACAAACAGACAAACAGACAAACAGACAAACAAACAAATAAATTTTCAAATATATATAGTATTAAGATATAGTGTAGCAGAGCCCATAAGGCGTAGGGTCATTTTTTGACTAACCAAATATAATTGCGAATCGACTGAACTACTTTTATAAGAATTCATATGTTCAGGACCTAGGTAATCCTAATTCACCTAGGCTGGTTAGCTAAAAATCACCCAGGTGAAAATTTTCTAACCGGATGAAAAAAATGAAGTATAAAAACTTTTTTAAAAAATAGCATGACCAGTATTTATTTATTAAATTTTTCTAATTTATCAAGAAATTTAAAATCAGTTTGCATTTAAGTAATATTTGCATTTTACAAAAAGATATAATATTGGGATTAAAGAAAAATTTACCAAAAATTTGTATAAATATTTTTTTAAAATACAATTTTAATCTAAATTTCACACTTGAAAATGTTTTATTTACAATTAAATTTTTATTTAATATTAAATTTTTATTTATTTCTATTAATCGCCCAAATATTTTCTAAGTATATATATATTATTATTATTGATTTTTATTGAGGATTTTTATATAGGACAATTTAATTTAATATGATACATTTAACAATTATGCCCAGAACAGGTCAATAAAAATCGATAATAATAATATATAAATTTTTATTGTTCTTTCTTTAAGAAATACAAATTTTTTACAATATAATTCTATAATGAAGTAGATTTCTCTTGCCTTTATGAAGTTTATTTCTTTACTTTTTTTATGTTTGCAAAATAATTAAAAATCATTTTTAATATTGTTAAAAATAGATAAGTTTTTCAAGGTTATATAGTTTATAACGTTGTAATGAAATTGGTGATAATTTGGGAAAATTTTTTAACAAGGGAATTGTCTAATGTTTGCGAAGCCAAATTGCTTCTGACTTTTAGGCTAGGTCGTGGTTCTGGTAAAGAATATATATAGTATATATTATATTCGTTGGTAGTCGGTATCTATGCTATAAGATAGGGTTTTTTATGCTATACTCTAAATGACGCTATTTTTTTTTGTATACGGGCAGGGGAGTTAGAATGAATTACGCACGAACGGAACCCGGTGTTTTGAACAGTGTGGGACTACTTCTTTTCCGACAGCTACCCACTAAACTCAATCTTGTTTATACTCTAGCAGAATTCATCAACTAATCTCCTTTGAATCTACTCTTCTTCGTTGAATTGTATTGCTAAATGTATTTCGCTATTTTTCCCGTTGCGGACTTGACGCCTTTGTCATGGAAACTAGTATTTCTTTTCTTAGTATAACTTAAAAGTTTCTCTTGAAGTCGTGCTATTGAACCTCGTCCAATTTATGTGCGTTCCTTGATGTACCATTGTTATTAAATTTGCCAAGAACCCTTTAGTTAAGCCTAAGCTTATTATAAGCTTCAATAAAAGACTCCATACGCCCCTATAAGATATCGTACAAGAAGTGAACTTAATGCTATCAACAAGGACTTTAGCACGATATAACCTGTCTGACCCCTACGCTCTTCTACCTCTACTTGTTATACTCTTATTAGGGAGGGCGTTAATCCTGACTCGATGATACTGGATACAATCTCTACCAGGAATACATTGCTACTAGCATCAATCTAGTTATTATTTACTGAGGTCTTGAAGCACTTAAATCAACATAGACTAATCCCTTTTTTATATACTCACGCATACTTTTGTCCTTCACTTTTAGGATTTTAATATTGATGCTTGAAAGCGATAATTTATAATACCATCTAGATATTAGGAAGGTTCTCAAAATCTTCAATCTCTGTTGTGGATTTAATGGAGGTTTGGTAATTCTCTGCAACTCTCTATCAAATTTACCCATACATCTTTTAATGCCAGCTGGGTCGAATAGTATTCCCAACATCTTTATACATTCTGATGGTTTCATCTGCTTAACCATAAAACCATTAACAAACTTAAAGACAAAAAAACTAAACTTAAAAACCTTGTAAGTAAATTCAATTTCATGTAAGTGTCAGCTTTTAATCCTTGGAAACCGAGGCCCTAAGGCCCATTCAGGTAAACTGAGGGAAAAATCAATAGAAAATTCTCAGAAATTATAATATATATTCTATTAAGTATAAAATTTTATACAAAAATAAAAGTAATTAATCGATTTCCCGCTTAAAAAAAAAAGTCATTAAAAAAACATTAGCCAATTATTCTGTTTGTTTTGTTATTAAAATAAATTTTTAAAATCCTATAAAATATATTTTTTTATTTTACGTACTTTCAGAATATTAGTATTTTTTTTATTTCGAAATTGATTATTGTCATAATTATTATAAAGTTTATTTCTTTTGTACTTTGTTTTTTCAAAATTCCTTCGATTATTTTTTAATTTAAAATAATGATAAGAATATTCAATTAATAAAATAATCAACGCAAGAGCATAACCCAGAAATAATAGATAAAATGCTGGCATAAATTGTAACAGACCCAAGTAAGATTCTTTTTTAATAATTGGTGGTTTATTCATAGATGTAAAATTTTTAATTATTCGTTTAACCAAGCCCACATCACGAAGGTTTAAAATTAATTTATTTATACGTTCAACGTGAGGTAATCCTCGTATCATAGCAAATGTACGAAAGGCATAATGAATGGTTTCAGGCAAGACGTAAAAACTTTTGTAAGAACTGAAATTATCTACCGAAAAATTTTTTGGCTTCATAATGGCTGTATCTTTTATTTTTCCAGCCATCAAATCATTTATACTTTGTAAATATGTGCTAATATTTACATATTTTATATTTTCTTTAAAAAAGCGATCTACTTCGGTATCGTCAGCTGAATTTGTTGATTCGAACAAAAATGAATTACTTGATGCAGTTATTATTTTTAGTCCAGATTTACTTAATTGTTCGACAGTTTCGAGCTTATGATCTGAGTCATGTATCAATTTGCTTGCTAAAGAGGCTGTATAATATTGCGTTAAAACGTATCCAACCATTGCCCAGGTCATAAAAAATATACGATGTCCCATCTTAGTCGGCTGTCGAGCTTGGGGAGAACCAAGCAACAAACCAAATAGACCCAGTACGCCTTCAACTTGAATATCAAGAAATAAAATCGCAATAGAAGATGCTACCAATAATGCTGTTATAATAGTCCATATCAAACTGCTAAACGGCGATATTAAACCTTCCAAGGGAATTTGAGAAATCATAGGCATCAGCCAACTCCTTCGAGAAAACTGTATAAATGAAAATTAGCAATGTAAACGATTTAAATCATAAATACAAACTTACGTCGTACGGATCAGCATAATCTACGTGTTCAAAAGGTCCTTCTAAAAATCCAATAATAACGAATTGATAGTCATCTTTTAATTTCATAGATGTTTCTACAGCGTCTTTAACTCTTTTTGAGCTTTTAATCGGAATTAATTCATGGTATTCAAGTTGAAAGTTGAAGTGAAGAGATATTTCATTCAAAATCAATACACTTACTCCAGTAACTTTTGAAGTATCATCGAGAAAACCAGCGAAAGGGAGCTCTTTTTGGAAAGAAGCTTTCATGATACAATTGTTGTAGTCAAGTTCTCGAAATATTTCCAGAGATAAATTGATATTATTTACAGAGTTACATGAAGATCCTATAATTTTAGGTTTATCAGGGTGGCACAATTCATTGTATCTGAATTCTTTCGATTTAGCAAACCAAAATTCAGAATTTATTAACCCAGTCACGGCAACTTTATGTATTTTCCTTTTCCACAATAATTGTAACAAATACGTAACGTCTTCTAAAAAACTCTCTTGGCTGGTATAAGCTTTACTTAGTATCACAAAGTACCCTAAACAATTTTTTGAGCACAGAAACAATAATTCCACTGTTTTGTAATATTCTAAGATCCTTGGACTATCAACCAAAATAATGGAATACGAACTTGTTGAATACAAAGCTTTTGAATCCAAATTTCCTGAGACCAAATATATTCCTAAGTCAGATCCCATTATATTTTTTATTATAATATCATCTTTATAGCCTAAAGAAACAGAAAAATTCTTTGAAATCAACAGTGTAATTGGTTGAGCTTTGATAAAAGCAGTGTTAAAAAATTTTGATAAACACGAAAGAGCAGTTATCAGATTTTCAGATTTTGTTAAATTTTTGAAAATATTTTTTTTGCTTTCAACTGGCTGAGTAATTAGTAAAATATTAAAAGCAATCAAAAATGATATAAAAATAATTGAAAGTTTCATTTTTGATTACTGGTAAATAAAATTATGTACGTTTTAAGGTACACTAATAAAATGCGACTAGACTAAAAAGCAGAAAATATACTATTTTTTTATAAATAAAATATCGTTCTAAAAATACAAAACAAATATTAACGATAAAAACCAATTAAATTGACGCAAATATATTATTTGTTGGTGAAAAAATTTTACTTTATTAATTACTGGTCAATATTTTTCAATGTCATGTTTATATTTTTATTTTTTTTTTTAAATATTGATTCACTAAAAAAATATTTTGTATTAAAAAAATATCAACATTTTCAGATGTAATCGTGTTTTAGGTTTTTCACGTTAAAAAATTTAAATTCCCTAAAAAAGTTCAATTCCAAGAAATAACTGTTCTTGCGTTTCTTATCAGCATCCATGAAAACGCCTTCAGGTTACATAATTTTGTTTATCAAGTATTAATATTCCATTTAATCTACAGTATTAAGTATCAAAAAAAGTCTTCAAAAAGGATAAAAAAAGTTAAAATCAGTAATACGAAATTACCGTAATATTGATTTTAACTTCATTGGTAGTTTTCAAAGACTACGATTACATCTGACAATGTTGATATTTTTTTAATGCAAAATATTTTTTCAGTAAATCAAGGTTTGAAAATAAATAAAAATATTATAAACATGAAATTACATTGAAAAATATTTACCAGCAATTAATAAAGTTTAATTTTTTCACCAAAAAATAATATACCTGCGTCAATTTAATAGCTGGCAGCCACTGACATCACCGATTACAACCATGCAATCATGCATACATTTCTCTCTTAATTCCATAAAAGTTGTGAAATGTTACCGGTTACAATATTTTCAGATATTATTACTTTCATAGAATTAAATGAGGTATTACACACAAAAAAAAATATTGCAGCTATTTTAATTTTTTTGTTTTTTTAATTTTGAGAAAAAAATTTTGAAAAAATTCGGTATCAGATCCAAAAAATTACTATAAACGAACTTTCTAAAACTAGTACTCTAATAGAAATAAATTAGGTACAACGTCCAAAAAGAAAAAAACGCTGTCAAGTAATTGGCACTATGGTTCCTCATTAACAATAACAAAATGTTCTTAATGGTCTATTTTACCTAGTAAAAACGATAATTCTAGATATATGTACTTTCATAGGAAAATATTAGGTACTAAGTCCAAAAAGAAAAAAAATATTGCGGTTTCTTTAATTTTTTTATGCAAAAAATTTTGAGAGAAAATTTTAAAAAAATTGAGTATCAGATTTGAGATATCGAGTGAAAACAATATTTTCAAATATTAGTACTTTTATAGAAATAAATTAGGTGATACGTTCAAAACGAAAAAAAATATTTCTGTTTTCTTTATTTTTGTGTTTGAAAAATTTTGAGAAAAATTTTCAAAAACATAAGTTTCAGATCCAAAATATTGACTATAAAGTATATATTTCTAAAACGAGTACTCCCACAGAAAAAAATGAGGTTCTACTTTCAAAAAGCAAAAAAACATTGCTGTTTTTTTAATTTTTTTATGCAAAAAGTTTTGAGAAAAAAAAATTTCAAAAAATTAAGTGTGAGATTGGAGATATCGCGTAATAACCATATTTTCAGATATTGGTACTTTTATAGGAAAAAATTAGGTACTACATCGAAAAAGAAAAAAAAAATTGCAGTTTTTTTTTTTAATTTTAAGAATAAAATTTGGAAAAAATTAAGTATCAGGTCCAAAAAATTACTATTAACAATATTTCTAAAACTAGTACTTCCACAGAAATAAATTAAGTACTGCGTCCATAAAAAAAATAAAAATTGGTATTTTTTGTATTTTTTGGTGAAAAAAATTTTCAAAAAATAAATTATAAGATTCGAGATATCAAGTAAAAACGATACTTCTAGATAGGTATCAGTACTTTCATGAAAAAAAATGATGTATTACATCCAAATTAAAAAAAACTTATAACCGGTTTGTGTACACACAACCAAAATGCATGGAACATGTTTACTTACATCTGAGCATAGACACACGAAAAGCAATACAATTTCTTATTTTTATAATTTGTAATTATCACCTTTGCTAAATGTTAAAAGATTCTAAACCCAAACTATTCTGATTCCCTAAACGCGTATTATTCTAGGTCCCTAAATCAAAAATATTCTAAGTCCCTAAACCCGGATTATTCTAAGTCTCATTTGACACCCTCCCCCCTTAAATAGGACAAATTTGACCTCCCCCCCCTCCTTAAATAGGACAAATTTGACCCCCCTTCTTAAATCGGACAAATATCAAAAACCAAAATTTGACCCATCACAATGGTTCCTCATTGAGTAACCAAAAAATATATCGTTATTTAATTACTTAAAAAAATAAATAAATAAATTAAGAATTTTATTCCTTTTATATTTTCTTAAACTTTCGGGCCATAAATGTTGTGAGATGAAATTCTATGGCCTCAGCTAAGTAAAAATTTAATTTAAGTAAAAGTCTATTTCCAAATACTGATATTTATTAAATTAATAATGTTTTTAAAACTATAAAAAATTAAAGTATAATTAAAACTAAGTTAAGTCTTGTTGTTTCCTAATCACAAGCTCATCTGAATTTGAAGATTTTGAGTCCAGAAAATAAGGTTTTTACGATTAAAATTTATTGGATTTCCTTACAATATTCCTAATGGATCTACTTTTTATATATAATTCAACTTTTGGCCCATAAATGTTGTGAGATGAAATTTTATGGCCTAAGCTAAGTAAAATTTTATTTCAGCAAAAATATTAATTCCTAATATAAATATATTATAACTTTCGGCCCATAAATGTTGTGAGATGAAATTTTATGGCCTAAGCTAAGTAAAATTTTAATTTAAGCAAAAGTATAAATTCCTAATAAATATATTATAACTTTTGGGCCACTAATGTTGTGAGATGAAATTATATGGCCTAAGCTAAGTAAAAATTATATTTCAAAATACTGATACTGATTAAATTAATAATGTTTTTGAAACTTTAATAAATTAAAGTATAATTAAAACTAAGTTAAGTCTTGTTGTTTCCTAATCACAAGCTCATCTGAATTTGAAGTTTTTGAGTCCAGAAAATAAGGTTTTTACGATTAAAATTTATTTGATTTCCTTACAATATTCCTAATGGATCTACTTTTTACATATAATTCAACTTTCGGCCCATAAATGTTGTGAGATGAAATTTTATGGCCTAAGCTAAGTAAAATTTTATTTCAGCAAAAATATTAATTCCTAATATAAATATATTATGACTTTTGGGCCATAAATGTTGTGAGATGAAATTATATGGCCTAAGCTAAGTAAATTTTTATTTCAGCAAAAGTTTACAGTAAATAGATAATTTTTCTTATACAGTGCTGTACTTTAAATATAATTAGCTTATATTATAACAATTTATTATCTTCAGAAACTGCTTAACTTGCCAGGCCCCTAAATAACCAGTAAACGGCGTGATTGCAAATTGTATCAATAATTATCTATTATAAAAAAGTTTATGGGCTTTTGGAGATCGCCATCTTGTGTCAACAGTTTATTAGCCAATCAAATTGCTTGTTTTAATTTTTGAATTTTTCTATTTTCTTGATAGGTTATCATGGGTTACAGCCTATATTTATTGTAAACATCTATATCTTCGATATTTCTTTAATGAAGCTAATGGAAAATTTAACGATATAGTCTAGTTTTAATTTAGTGTAAAAAGAATTAAAATTTTATTTTATAAAGATATTAAATAAATTAGAAATTATTTAAAAATATTGTAAGGATATATTAAAAACATATAGTAAGAATATCATCAAAAGTAAAAATCTTGTCTATGAAAATGATTTTTCATTATAAAACAAAGTTCTTGAAATATGACTTTAAGGATTATAAACAAATTAATGGTTTGCATTAAAAACAAAATTTCAGTCATAGATGAGTAGTAAAAATATTCATTAACGTGATTTTCCAGGAAATACCTTTTTTTTAAAAGGTTAAAAATGTATACTATTCTTTAATTTTATTTTAATTTTCCACCGATAAAATGGTTATTTAGGGGCCTGGCAAGTTAAGCAGTTTCTGAAGATAATAAATTGTTATAATATAAGCTAATTATATTTAAAGTACAGCACTGTATAAGAAAAATTATCTATTTACTGTAAACTTTTGCTGAAATAAAAATTTACTTAGCTTAGGCCATATAATTTCATCTCACAACATTTATGGCCCAAAAGTCATAATATATTTATATTAGGAATTAATATTTTTGCTGAAATAAAATTTTACTTAGC
The DNA here is from genome assembly GCA_022575985.1 of Anagrus nilaparvatae. Taxonomy (NCBI): domain Eukaryota; kingdom Metazoa; phylum Arthropoda; class Insecta; order Hymenoptera; family Mymaridae; genus Anagrus; species Anagrus nilaparvatae. The sequence continues at coordinate 3,187,275 of JAKSXM010000246.1, read as the reverse complement.
TTAGGCCATAAAATTTCATCTCACAACATTTATGGGCCAAAAGTCATAATATATTTATATTAGGAATTAATATTTTTGCTGAAATAAAATTTTACTTAGCTTAGGCCATAAAATTTCATCTCACAACATTTATGGGCCGAAAGTTGAATTATATGTAAAAAGTAGATCCATTAGGAATATTGTAAGGAAATCAAATAAATTTTAATCGTAAAAACCTTATTTTCTGGACTCAAAAACTTCAAATTCAGATGAGCTTGTAATTAGGAAACAACAAGACTTAACTTAGTTTTAATTATACTTTAATTTTTTATAGTTTTAAAAACATTATTAATTTAATAAATATCAGTATTTGGAAATAGACTTTTACTTAAATTAAATTTTTACTTAGCTGAGGCCATAGAATTTCATCTCACAACATTTATGGCCCGAAAGTTTAAGAAAATATAAAAGGAATAAAATTCTTAATTTATTTATTTATTTTTTTAAGTAATTAAATAACGATATATTTTTTGGTTACTCAATGAGGAACCATTGTGATGGGTCAAATTTTGGTTTTTGATATTTGTCCGATTTAAGAAGGGGGGTCAAATTTGTCCTATTTAAGGAGGGGGGGGGAGGTCAAATTTGTCCTATTTAAGGGGGGAGGGTGTCAAATGAGACTTAGAATAATCCGGGTTTAGGGACTTAGAATATTTTTGATTTAGGGACCTAGAATAATACGCGTTTAGGGAATCAGAATAGTTTGGGTTTAGAATCTTTTAACATTTAGCAAAGGTGATAATTACAAATTATAAAAATAAGAAATTGTATTGCTTTTCGTGTGTCTATGCTCAGATGTAAGTAAACATGTTCCATGCATTTTGGTTGTGTGTACACAAACCGGTTATAAGTTTTTTTTAATTTGGATGTAATACATCATTTTTTTTCATGAAAGTACTGATACCTATCTAGAAGTATCGTTTTTACTTGATATCTCGAATCTTATAATTTATTTTTTGAAAATTTTTTTCACCAAAAAATACAAAAAATACCAATTTTTATTTTTTTTATGGACGCAGTACTTAATTTATTTCTGTGGAAGTACTAGTTTTAGAAATATTGTTAATAGTAATTTTTTGGACCTGATACTTAATTTTTTCCAAATTTTATTCTTAAAATTAAAAAAAAAAACTGCAATTTTTTTTTTCTTTTTCGATGTAGTACCTAATTTTTTCCTATAAAAGTACCAATATCTGAAAATATGGTTATTACGCGATATCTCCAATCTCACACTTAATTTTTTGAAATTTTTTTTTCTCAAAACTTTTTGCATAAAAAAATTAAAAAAACAGCAATGTTTTTTTGCTTTTTGAAAGTAGAACCTCATTTTTTTCTGTGGGAGTACTCGTTTTAGAAATATATACTTTATAGTCAATATTTTGGATCTGAAACTTATGTTTTTGAAAATTTTTCTCAAAATTTTTCAAACACAAAAATAAAGAAAACAGAAATATTTTTTTTCGTTTTGAACGTATCACCTAATTTATTTCTATAAAAGTACTAATATTTGAAAATATTGTTTTCACTCGATATCTCAAATCTGATACTCAATTTTTTTAAAATTTTCTCTCAAAATTTTTTGCATAAAAAAATTAAAGAAACCGCAATATTTTTTTTCTTTTTGGACTTAGTACCTAATATTTTCCTATGAAAGTACATATATCTAGAATTATCGTTTTTACTAGGTAAAATAGACCATTAAGAACATTTTGTTATTGTTAATGAGGAACCATAGTGCCAATTACTTGACAGCGTTTTTTTCTTTTTGGACGTTGTACCTAATTTATTTCTATTAGAGTACTAGTTTTAGAAAGTTCGTTTATAGTAATTTTTTGGATCTGATACCGAATTTTTTCAAAATTTTTTTCTCAAAATTAAAAAAACAAAAAAATTAAAATAGCTGCAATATTTTTTTTTTGTGTGTAATACCTCATTTAATTCTATGAAAGTAATAATATCTGAAAATATTGTAACCGGTAACATTTCACAACTTTTATGGAATTAAGAGAGAAATGTATGCATGATTGCATGGTTGTAATCGGTGATGTCAGTGGCTGCCAGCTAGTTGGCAGGGTATTTTTATATATTTTTCTTTTAAAGCAGACAAACATACATAAAAAAAATAAATAAATAAATGAACAATTTTTTTCTTTTAAGTTTTTAGCTTTTAACTAAGGGATTCAAAAATATAATTCAATCCGGCTTTATGTTTATAGTCTCATGTATTACTTAAGTATCATGAAATCCATTTGTGGAGCAGTGTTTATTCTTACGATTAATGTTTTGCAGTTGAAAAACTCATTAATTGTAGAAATCAAGTAATCAGTATCTACGGCTGACAAGACTCATATATGGTGTAATAGCTAATTTCTTTTGAACTCCAGAACATTGATCGTAAGAACAAACAAAACACGAGTCATGGATTTCTTGATACTTAAGTAATACACGAGACTGCAAATATATAAAGCTGAGCTGAATTATATTTTTGAAGGCCTTAATTATAAACTAAAAACTTAAAAGAAAAAAATTCTTAATTTATTTATTTATTTTTTTTAAATCATGGAAATACCATCTCTTTTTTTATGCTATAGCGGGTTTCTAAAATGGTTAGACAGAGAAAAGAAGAACTTGTGAGAGAAAGATAGAATAAAATTTTGTTCGAAAAAGAACTTATAAAATATAATTTACAATTATTGCATTACTTAATTAGCTATTTGGGCCGTTCATGAATTAAAATCTGCAGTTCTCTTTCAGATAAATTTTTAGATTGTCCTATTCTCAAAATCTCTTCTTGTATCTTTTTAAATAGTTCATCAGAACATGGCACTATAAAGATAGATATTATTTTACAGCTGAGAATATTAGCAAATAATTGCACATGTATAATAATAAATAAAAAGGTGCAAACAAACAAAAATTTCTTATAATATGTTAGTTGCTGTTCATGAGTAAATACTTGTAATAAGTAAATAATAGGTAAAGGCGATGCAAACTATGAAACTCATTGTTCTGCTGATGTCAACGAAAAGAAATGAGATGGTATGGTTTTAGGTCTTCAAAAGTTTCCAATTGGCTAAATTTGTTGCAACGTTATCTTCCTTTTTATAATCTGTATTGGAGCTGGTGAAGATTTTAATGCAGATAATTGCATAATTTTTATAAAATTTATTAACTTTAAATTAAAAATTTTAACAAATAACATTAATATTTAAATATAAATAAATATCTATAATAAGTATTTTTAATAGGTGAGTGCGATGCAAAATATAAATCTCATTAATAGTGTATCAGAAGCAGCAAGAAAAAGAAGCGTCAGAGAAATATTAGGTGAATAAACAAGTAAATAGGTGAAGATAAATTCATATTTTCTTATAGACAGACAAGAAACATTTGGTGTAATAGCTAATTCCTTTTGAACTCCAGAACATTGATTGTAAGAACAAACACATGGATTTCTTGATACTTAGGTAATACATGAGACTGCGAATATGACGAACTGAATTATATTTTTGAATCCCTTAGTTAAAATTTAAAAACTTATAAGAAAAAATTGTTTATTTATTTATTTTATTTTTTTATGTATTGTTGTCTACTTTAATAGAAAGATGCATGCCAGACATATGAAAAAAAAAGAGATAGCTTTTTTATTATTTAAAAAAAAAAATGAATGAATGCGAATAATATTTTTTATTCAAGTTTTACTTAACTATCAAGAAATCCATTACTGGAGTAGTCGCTTTGTTCTTACGATCAATGTTCTGGTTTCAAAAGGAATCAGCTATTACACCATATGATTCTTGTCAATCTTAGATATTGATTACTTGTTTTCTGCAATTAATGAGTTCTTAAACTGCAGAACATTCATCGTAAGAATGAACACTGCTCCAGCAATGGATTTCTTGAAACTTAAGTAATACATGAGAATGTTAATATAAAGCCGAACTATATTATATGCTTGAAAGCCTGAATTAAAAACTCTAACCTAAAAGAAAAAATTTTTCATTTATTTTTTTATTTTATTTATGTGCTTTTTTCTGCTATAACTGACAGATGCATGCTGGACACATATAAAAAAAAGAGATGGTTATTTATTTAACTATTATACACCAAATGTTTCTTGTCTGTCTAAGATACTTATTACTTGTTTTGCTGCAATTAATGAGTTTTTAAACTGCAGAACATTCATTGTAAGAACAAACACAACACGAGTCATGGATTTTTTGATACACATGAGACTGTAAATGTAAAGCCGAACTGAATTATATTTTTGAAACCCTTAGTTAAAAGCTAAAAACTTAAAAGAAAAAAATTGTTCATTTAATTATTTACTTTTTTATTTATTGCTGACTGATTTGCATGCTAGACATATACCTAAAAAAAGAGATAGTTATTTCATCATTTAAAAAATAAAAATATTACTTAATTATCAAGAAATCCATTACTGGAGTAGTCTTTGTTCTTACGATCAATGTTCAAAAGGAATTAGCTATTATACGATATGAGTCTTGTTAACCTTATAGATATTGATTACTTGTTTTCTGCAATTAATGAGTTTTTAAACTTTTTAAACATTCATCATAAGAATAAACCATTATCAATGGAATAAACACTGCTCCAGCAATGGATTTTCATGATACTTAGGTTATATTTTTGAATCCTTTATAGTTGAATTTCTTTTTTATAATTACTCTATATTTTTTTATTATATTATAATTTTAATTAACAAATATATTATATATACTCCAATAATACTCCAATATTTTTTTAATATTTTTTTATTTATACTCCAATTTATTATTATATTTATACTTTTATATATACTCCAATAACAATAACATGACAATACCAGTGCAGAAGAACACACTCATATATTTCTTTTTTTTTTGGAAAATTGGAAAATACTTTGTTACGTATTACGTATTATAAAATATTATTAATTAACAAATATACTCCAATTTTTATACTCCAATAATACTCCAATATTTTTTTTTATATTTTTTTATTTATACTCCAATTTATTTATTTATTTATATTTTTTATATATACTCCAATAACAATAACATGACAATATCAGTGCAGAAGAACACACTCATATATTCGAAATATTTTTTTTTTTATTATTTTATAATATATTTTATAAAAAATCGAAATTCGAGCTTTTCGAGCTTTTCGAGCTATTCGAGCTATTCGAGCTATTCGACTTGGAGCTCTTGAAGGTCTCATCAAAATTAGAGAGAGAAACCTCAATTTCCTGTATATTAGTGCTTCTAAGTTTAGAACTTAACTTAGTCGCGCGCGCTATCGCGCGCCGTAATAAGTTTTTATTGTTTATATTTGTTTTGTCTTTTTAGCACGATATTTTATTTATAAAAAAATAGTATATTTTCTGCTTTTTAGTCTAGTCGCATTTTATTAGTATACCTTAAAAAGTATATAATTTTATTTACCAGTAATCAAAAATGAAGCTTTCAATCATTTTTATATCATATTTAATTGCTTTTAATATTTTACTAATTACTCAGTTAGTTGAAACCAAAAAAAATATTTTCAAAAATTTAACAAAATCTGAAAATCTGATAACTGCTCTTTCCTGTTTATCAAAATTTTTTAACACTGCTTTTGTCAAAGCTCAACCAATTACACTGTTGATATCAAAGAATTTTTCTGTTTCTTCCGGCTATAAAGATGATATTATAATAAAAAATATAATGGAATCTGACTTAGGAATATATTTAGTCTCAGGAAATTTGGATTCAACAAGCTCGTATTCCATTATTTTGGTTGAAAGTCCAAGGATCTTAGAATATTACAAAACAGTGGAATTATTGTTTCTGTGCTCAAAAAATTGTTTAGGATACATTGTGATACTAAGTAAAGCTTATACCAGCCAAGATAGTTTTTTAGAAGATGTTACGTATTTGATACAATTATTGTGGAAAAGAAAAATACATAATGTTGTGGTGACTGGGTTAATAAATTCTGAATATTTGTTTGCTAAATCAAAACAATTTAGATACAATGAATTGTGCAACCCTGATAAACCTAAAATTATAGGATCTTCATGTAACTCTGTAAATAACAATTTATCTCTGGCAATATTTCGACAACTTGATTACAACAATTGTATCATGAAAGCTTCTTTCCAAAAAGAGCTTCCTTTTGCTGGTTTTCTCGATGATACTCCAAAAGTTACTGGAGTAAGTGTATTGATTTTGAATGAAATATCTCTTCACTTCAACTTTCAACTTGAATACCATGAATTCATTCCGATAAACAGCTCAAAAAAAGCTGAAGAATCATCCATGAAATTAAAAGATGATTATCAATTCGTTGTTATAGGATTTTTCAAAGGACCTTCTGAACACGTAGATTATGCTGATCCGTACGACGTAAGTTTGTGTTTATGATTTAAATCGCTTAAATTGCTAATTTTCATTTATGCAGGTTTCTCGAAAATGTTGGCTGATGCCTATGATGTCTCGAATTCCCTTGGAAGGTTTAATATCGCCGTTTAACAGCTTGATATGGACTATTATAACAGCATTATTGGTAGCATCTTCTATTGCGATTTTATGTCTTGAAATCCAAGTTGAAGGTGTACTTGGTCTATTTGGTTTGTTGCTTGGTACTCCCCAAGCTCGACAGCCAACTAAGATAGGACATCGTATATTTTTTATGACGTGGGCAATGGTTGGATACCTTTTAACGCAATATTATACAGCCTCTTTAGCAAGCAAATTGATACATGACTCAGACTATATGCTGGAAAGTGTCGAACAATTAAGTAAAGCTGGATTAAAAATAATAACCTCGCCAGGTAATTCTTTGTTGTTTGAGTCAAAAACTTCAGCTGACGATAACAAAGTAGATCGCTTTTTTCAAAAAAACATAAAATATGTAAATATTAGCACATATTTACAAAGTATAAATGATTTAATGGCTGGAAAAATAAAAGATACAGCCATTATGAAGCCAAAAAATTTTTCGGTAGATAACTTCAGTTCTTACAAAACTTTTTACGTCTTACCTGAAAGCATTGATTTTGCCTTTCGTACATTTGCAATGATACGAGGATTACCTCACGTCGAACGTATAAATAAATTAATTATAAGCCTTCGTGATGTTGGCTTGGTTAAACGAATAATTAAAAATTTTACATCTATGAATAAACCACCAATTATTGAAGAAGAAACTTACTTGGGTCTATTACAATTTATGCCAGCATTTTATCTATTATTTCTGGGTCATACTCTTGGATTGATTATTTTATTACTTGAATTTTTTTATCATTATTTAAAAAAAAATAATCGAATGAATTTTCAAAAAACAGAGTACAAAAGAAATAAACTTTACACTAAATATTACAATAATCAATATCGAAACAAAGAAAATACTAATATTCTGAAATTACGTAAAATAAAAAAATATATTTTATAGGTTTTATAAAATTTATTTGAATAACAAAATAAACAGAATTATTTGCTAATGTTTTTTTAATGACTTTATTTTTTAAGCAGGCAATCGATTAATAAGTATTTCAAATATTTTATTGCTGATAATTTTCTACTGTTTTACCCTCAGTTTACCTGAATTGGACTCCCTAGCAGGGTTTTATGCTATAAGATAGAGTTTTTAAGGCTATCTTCCAGTTGATTTCATTTTTTCGTGTAGGTAGGTATAGGTATTTTTTTGAGAGATATAAGATGACTTCGCATTATCGCTGAAGTTTACTCCTAAGTTATAAATACTCGAGATACTAGTCAATGACCAAATCATTAACTACCTCAACACCAAAAAATTATTAGATCCACTTCAAACAGGATTTAGGAGATATAGTAATACAGAAACTGCTTTAATAAAATTGATAGACGACATCTGACGTGGTATTAGCAATAAACTAGTCACATTTTTGCTTCAATTTGATTTCAGCAAAGCCTTCGATACCATATCAACCACCAAACTAATATTTAAGCTTAAATATATAGGTTTTTCACGGAAAGTTTTGTTATGGATCCAATCTTACTTCAAAGATCTACAACTCCAAGTAACTTCCAAAACCATCACCTCTGACACACTTGTTACTAATCATGGTGTTCTTCAAGGCTCAGTCCTTGCTGTTTGGCATCTACATCAATGATTTAAAAGATCTTCCAAATGGAGTCTAATAAGGGGACTTATAATAAAGAGGCTTATTCAGTCCGGGATCAGTTGACGAAAGCGCCACCAGTGGTTAGTATTTAAACTCAAGTTCTAATAATAAACATTGATTCTTATGGAGAAACGAATAAAATTAATTGAATTAAAGTATTAAATATAAACTAAATGGATGTGGGTCCTCGTCTTTTCAAATACAAGGATCGATCTATTGGAATTCCATTTCTCGTAACATCAGAGCCTTGCCTTAACTCTTTCAAAACGTATAAACATTTTCTGGCATTATATCCCTAATGAGTGCACATATATAATTTACCAAACTCATACCCAAAGATTATATTTATTACATTTTGTTTGTTATATTTATTCATATTTATATTTACTCATTTAATTATTGCTATTAATATGAATACAGATTTAATATTTAAACCATATTTATATATAATCAAAATAAGCATATATTTAATTAATTGACTGTGATAATTTATATTATCAACATTATAAATATAGTAGTAGTAGTATTTAATTCTTGCTTATAATTAGTTACATAATTGTTACAAGAATTCTTATTTTCTATAGATAAATTTTTTATTATAATATTATACTTTTTTTTTTATAATTCTAATTAAATTAAAATAAAAATTAAAAATTAATTATTAAAAATTAAATGCAATATAATTATGCTTAGTCTAGCATTTTATAAGTTTAAATTTATATTATTTAAACTTGTGTATTATTAGAAAATTAAAATATAAATTCATGTAATATTCAAAAACAAAAAAAATTTTTTCCCCCTATTTAGTTTGAATACATGTGATCCCCATTTACATTCCTGTTCCTATTCAAAATGATCTACATAAATTTTCAAGTAATATTCATTACATTATAATATGCTTAAAAATAAGTATATATTGAAAACTTAATATAAAAATTACTGTTTTTCTTGAATTCATTTCTTGGTTGATTTTTTCTCATCTTTATTATTCTTTATTCTTGAGTTTATTTTTGAGTTTAGACAACTATTACTGGTTTTGTAATGCTATTCAAAATATGAAAAATACCATTTTCCACTACACTAATCAAAATTTTTTTTGGGAAAAACTTTCCCACTGTTTTGTCGTTCCCATTTGGGACTATTCAAAGTATTTTTTGAGTGAAAAATGGATTTTTCCTTTTGTCTTTTTGGCTATTTTTATTATTATCTGTTAACATCTGATCTATTTTATTATTGATTTTACTTATTTTATTATTGATTTTACTTGAAACTGTTACTTAAATTCTTTCATCTTGTAAGATTTTCCTTGTTCTGTTTTTTTTCCTTTAAATCTATTTCTTTTTTTTTTTCTTCGCTTTTCAGTTTTAGGGTAGAGAAGGGGGTTTTCGCCAGTGTATACAGTTTTTGCCACCCTCGTTATTTGAACTTTAACCTTTTAAAATGTGGTGCTAATTACCTTAAAAGTCTAAAAAATCTATTTTTTAATGACTCATTGCATCTAGCCACAAGAATATTGACCCGTTTCGCTAATATGCTTGGCGGCGAGAACCCCGGTTTTTCAGGGTTTTGGACCTAAAGGTTAGGTTTTACAAAAAATAAGTTTTGGAAATTACCAGGGTCGGAATTTTAATTAATAATTATCTTTCTCAAAAACATTTAAACACTTTTTAGCCATGCATTTGCATAATATTTTAAAATATCCATAGTTTAATTTCAAATTTTCTTAATGGTGGCGAAAACCACCCCTTCTACCCTAATTATATATTCCAATTTGTATATATGTATGAATTCTGTCTGATGCATATTATACCCTCAAAAGTGAAAGTGGAAGCCTGTGCGCTGTAAAGTGGCGATAACTCGGCGCTACATTTACAAAGTGAGAGGAGTGGTAAATAACAATTTACAGAGGGGCGCGCAGCCATATTTTTTTTTTCAAAGTGGAGCGAGCAATTTCTTACAATTTACAAAATTGAGACCATGCGTATTACCACTTTAAAAGCGCAAATCATCCTTAAAGTAAGCTTTGGGAAATTGGAGTTTTTTGATGTTTACACTTTATTAATTTTGTTTTTTTAGCCGCACGTGCGAAAAAATTTTTTGGTGATTGGAGTCGGAAAAAAAGTGCTAAAAAATTTCAAACTTTATATGACGTTAATGTTTTATTAATTGTGACTAAGAAAAACGTTTTTATGAATGAAAATTTTCATTTTTTAGTATCAAAAAGCAGAAAAAGAGCTTTTTACATATTCGGGAGTTTTTGAGGTTATATTTTCTGCTTTTTGATACTTCATTTTAGAAAATTAGAAAATATGCTGGGGTGAAAAAAAGAAAATTATCAACCCCGCAACGAGATCGAAAAAAACGCGTTTTCACCCCACTGAGAAAGAAAAAATTCGTTTTGTCCATGGGAACAAAAAAAAAATACCCCAGATCGCAGTTTACCATCCTCGGCTTCGCCTCGGATGCTAATTAACGTGCGATCTGGGCCATTCTTTTTTTTGCTCCCTTGGTTAAAAATGTACTATTTTAGTGAATAGATTAATTAAAAATAAAAAAATATGAAAAATCCGCAGTATGACACGAAAGCAGGCTTATTTTAAAGTCGTTCAAAACAGGTTTCAAGTTGATAGCTCAAAAACTTAACCCATGAGCGATTTTGTCCATTTTGCCACACTGTGCGCAATCTCGAGAAATTGCAAAATATGCTGGGGTTAAAAAATGAAAATTTTCATTCATAAAAACGTTTTTCTCAGTCACAATTAATAAAACATTAACGTCATATAAAGTTTGAAATTTTTTAGCACTTTTTTTCCGACTCCAATCACCAAAAAATTTTTTCGCACGTGCGGCTAAAAAAACAAAATTAATAAAGTGTAAACATCAAAAAACTCCAATTTCCCAAAGCTTACTTTAAGGATGATTTGCGCTTTTAAAGTGGTAATACGCATGGTCTCAATTTTGTAAATTGTAAGAAATTGCTCGCTCCACTTTGAAAAAAAAAATATGGCTGCGCGCCCCTCTGTAAATTGTTATTTACCACTCCTCTCACTTTGTAAATGTAGCGCCGAGTTATCGCCACTTTACAGCGCACAGGCTTCCACTTTCACTTTTGAGGGTACTGTTATGTATAAAATCTGCACGCGTTTTAACCTCACTTTTTATCTTCTTATTTTGTGATTTAATTACTCTGTTTCACCAGCACCCGGAGCTTCACCTTTATTTTCACTTATACTTGATTACTTTTAGATCTTATTTTCAAAAATTTTCAGAAAAGATTTTTAATTTTTCTCAAAAAGTAATAAAATTTTCGGAAGCTCCCCTAAGCGCATCTCGTGCCAAGGCATCCCCTCCCTCCTCCTTCATATTATAAATATATAAAAACCCGCTCATTTCAATTTATATCATATTATATGTATATTTATTGTAAAAGACTGCTATGATCAATATAATGTATTTATTATTTTGTTTAGAACAAATAAAGAACAACTATCTACCTATCTATAGTTTTCAAAAATTTTACTCGTCTATTTTCGATCATTTGCTTGCGAGGTATGAAAATTCAAAATCAGAGTCTCCCGCTTTAAGATTTTTTAATAAACGCAAATTTTTAACATCATTTTCATAGAGCCATATCACAAAAACAACTAGTAAAAAACTTTTGAAAATTAGGAATTTGTGAAAAATTTTGGAGACCTATAAAACCTATTTTAGTCAAAAATTACAATTTTGGCAGTAATTTAAAAATTGTTCATGTTTTGCCAAATCATGATTTACTGATTATAACGGTGTGACAATTACTGATTAAAAAAAAATGCGGTTTCCAGGGATTAAAAGCTGACACTTATACGAAAAAAGTGAGTTGAAAAACAAAAAAATTCAAGTCTAATATTTTTTGATCTAGTTTCAAATTATGCAAAACAATCGTTAAAATTCCGACCCATGCAAGCCCCCTATTTTACATATTATTATTGTTGATAATTTTCTATTGATTTTGCCCTCAGTTTATCTGAATGGGCCTCAGAGCCTCGGTTTTCAAGGATTAAAAGCTGACATTTACATGAAAAACGTGAGGCCAACTGGTAGGTATTTAGTTGACTTACAAGGTAGCAGCGTCATTTAGAATATAGCATAAAAAACCCTCTCTTATGGCATAGAACCATACTAGCAAAGAATATAATCTATACTATATATAATTCTTTGCTGCTACCACAACCTATCCTAAAAGTGAGAAGCAAATAAGCTTCCCAAACAGTTGATCTTTTTCTTGTTAATAAGTTTTCCCAAATTATCACCAATTTTATTACAAGATTATAAACTATATATAACCTTGAAATACTTATTTATTTTTATCAGTATTAAAAATGCTTTTTAATTATTTTGCAAACATAAAAAAAGTAAAGAAATAAACTTCATAAAGGCAAGAGAAATCTACTTTATACTATAGGATTCTATTGTAAAAAAATTTGTATTGCTTATGCAAAGAATAATGAAAATTTAATTGAAAATAAAACATTGTCAAGTGTGAAATTTAGATTAAAATTGTGTACTAAAAAAAATATTTAAAAAAATCTATGTTAAATTTTTCTTTAATCCCAATATTATCTTTTTGGAAAATGCAAAATTACATGCGTTAAGTTAAATTTTTAGGTTATATTATTATAATGCAAACTGATTTTAAATGTCTTGATGAATTATAACAATTTAATAAATAAATATTGGTCATGCTAATTTTTAAAAAAGTTTGCATACTCCATTTGCCTCGCACTGCTTCTTAACTGTTATAATCCGCAAAAAAAAAATGTTAAGTATAACACGCGAGAGTATGATTTACTACAAACAAAGTATATACACGCATATTAAAAAATAAATATACCTACGGGTAACTCTTGAATAATTAAATTTAATGAACTAATTAAGAAATGGCGAACGAGTGATTCGTTTTAATAATAGAAAATAACCAACACTGGATATTCTTATATACTTCCGGTTATTATATATTTACTATATATAGGTATATGACTGACTTTGATGTTTATATTTACTTCGATGTACATGGATAAATTTAAATTTCGCGCTTATAATAATATATAAACATTATTTGTGTTACAGAATTTTTTCTCTGAATTAAAAAAGAAAACGTTTATTGTTAATAAAATAGTACTTACGGCATTATAAAAATACAACCCAAGTTTTAGGACTGGTCAGGTGATATAAAAATAGTATATTTTTACCCATGGCCACAAAAGTAAAGAATGGCCCTAATCGCACGTAAATTACCGTCCGAGGCGAAGCCGAGGATGGTAAACTGCGATTTGGGGCATCCTTTTTTTGTGGCCAAGGACAAAACATAATTTTTCTTGCTCAGTGTCGAGAAAATTCGTTTTTTCGAATAGCGCAGCGGCCAGAAAACACGCACTTTCTGGACACTAACAAGAAAAATAACATGTATTAGATGGGGACTGTCCTCGAGAACCGTCATCAGCCCGAAAATAGTGTTACAGAGTTTTATACAGTGTTTTTTGTCAGTGTCAATGGCGAAATAGCACTTTCTTGCCAGTAGCACAATGGCCGGGGACGCGTTTTCTAAATCCCTGCCTACAAGAACAATATCAAGAAATTAGAAAGGTGTTGGCTATCTTTTGTAAGCACAGCGACAAATTAAACAAAAAAAAAGTAAGCATTGTATATCATCAAATTATTTGAAAGAAATAGATTCAGAAATTTTCTCAAGGAGAGGCGTATTCAGTAAAAATTTGCAAGATTTTATAAAATTTTTTAAAATTGTACAATAATGTATTCAAAAACTTATACATTTTTGGTTCTCAGGAATGGGCTATAATAATAAAATAGGCTAATCAAAGCGAAATAATTTAAATTAATTGTAAAATTTTACGATTATTATACAGCTGCAGTTGAAGGAAAATTATAAAAGTTAAAAATCACTAAATTGATTATAAAATTTTTTTAAGTAAATAATATTCAAGGTAAATAATTTACAACAAAAAAATAAAAAATTATTGTTAACCTTAGCCTCTGCAATAATTTTTTATTATCTATACTAAAACATCTATTTTGGATCTTTTTCACGTGTAAGTGTAATTACTTAACTTTTACAATTAACAAAAATAAACAAAATAAAATATTATTTTCCTGTACTAACTTTCTCTAAACTAAAATAACTCACTTTTTTAATTGTAAAAATCAATACACTGTAAGGTTGATCAGCTTGAATTTTTAAACATTCGAAATTTTTTAAGTTCATTCAGAAAAAAACTTTCAGGGTTATTCAAATTTTTAGCCTTTCAGCTATGCCCATTTCACTTTTCTAACTTATGGTTTCTATAAAAGAAATCTTTAAAAAAATTTTTAATTTGACGTTATTTTAGAAATACAAGGCCGATAATTATACATGAATATTTAAGAAAACTGTCAAAAAAGTTTTTGGATCTAAGACATATAAATTTTCTATGATAATTTATAATTTGATGTGACATCTAATTTCGGAGTTTCTGTTGGGAATTTCCTAAGATTAACATCAGATTCGGATTTCTCGAAATTTCTTGAAATTTTCTTGACATTGATTCTTGAGAAAACTTGAAAATGCAACTATTTTTTGGCTAAAATTGACTTTAGACTTTCATATTCAATGTTAAATTTTTATTAAAATAATATTCTAATCTAACCTTGGGCATGGAAAAAAATACTCCATAGAAATACCCACAAACATGACTACCACTGGAACGTCAAGTGTTATACAGGAATCAAATCACGCTTTTCCAAATCTATAGAAAACAGGTTAAGGGCTAAAAACTTAAGAGATAACAATATATTTATAGATCAATTAATGACTCTGACGCAGTATTCCTCTTGAATTTCCAGGCAATTCAACTAACCTCCAAGCAAATCGACCTAACAGTATAAATCTTTTTAAATGTAAAGAAATGTATAATTCATTAAAAGTAATCATCTATCATTTCAAACACAAACGGTTTTATAATATTATTGTTTGATGATGAGTAGTAGGTATTCGATTTATTATCCAAGCGCGCATTAACTATAAATTTTAAATGTACAAAAACGAAGCGAGCGGCCAATAAACTCTTCTACTCACGTAATATTTATTTTTTTATTTATAATAACATTTTATTTATTATTCATCAGGATATTTACAATGAATTTTATTTAATGGAATGAATGTCCAAAAATAGAATATTTTTATTATTATTATCATTATTTTTATGCATAACTTGAAATTGTTAAGTATAGGTATGTTTAAATAAATAAAGAATTTATTTATTTTAGCCTTTAGAAATTCTCATCTACGACGATTTTAAATCTATAATTGTTTATTTAATTAATTGCATTTTTTTTGTTCGTTTAAACAGTATCTACTAAATTTTTTGTTTAATTTTTTAGTTTTCACAAAAAATAATATCTAATCGATAAGACCTTGATTTTCAATTAAAAAAATTATGAAAATAATAGATATGAAAATAATAATAGATGTTACAGTATAATAATTTATGAGTTGAGTTGTTGATAACTGATAAAATATGACATTGAAACAGTAAAACTAATAATTCAAATATTTAACAAACATAGTTTTAAATAAATAAATAAAACTTTATTGCTTCGAAATAATGCAAATATCGCCATCTATCGGTGTAATTTTATCTTGGAGTAGAAGTCGGCGAACTCGCCCCATTCTAAATGCAACCTGTCAGATAGCTGCTAAGTAAGCCGATGCGTAGTTTTGGCAGAGAGTTTTGGAGCAAAGCTCCTAAGATGATGTTTATATTTTAAACATAATTTTTGTTTTGTATTAAATTAGAAAAATTTAATTAAAATAAAAAAAGTATTTTATTGATTATTGAAGAATTAATTAAAATGTAAGTAGTTATTTTATTTAAATTATAAATGCGCTATTATTTTACTGTTTACTGTACTTTCTCTCCATTTATAAAAAAAATTATCTACACCCACTGAATAAATATAAACATTCCTTGGAAAAATAATTATTTTTTTTTTATTTTTATTTGTAACGTTGTTTTCAAAAGTTATATATTTATTGTGAAAAAAAACAATTGAAAATTCATTTATATTTTTAAAGAATATTTGTTTCAAGAATATTAATTAGATTTTGACTCAATGCAAATTATTTATTTTCAATTAATAAATAGACTACAAAAACTTACCTATGGATCTTGAAACATTCAGGATTCCATTAACTCTCCATGTTCCATAAAAAATAACTTCGCCTCCTAATTTTTCTATTCTTAACTTTTCGTCCTGAGAAAAAAAAGTTAAATAAGTTTTGCTTCTCACGCAAACTATAAAAAGTTAAAAGTATTATTAACTGAATGTGGCTGCAGTTATTATTCTATTGTTAATCAAAATTATTAGTGTTAATAATCAAATGTTTTGATACAATTTAATTTCAATTTTTTATCACTGCTTATCAACCATGACAATGAGTGATAAAGAACTGTTAAAATTTAAAAATTACAATGACTACTTAGATTCATTAATTACTACCAGAGACTTATATTATTTAGAAAGTAAAGCTTTGGCTCGACAAATAATTGCCTTAGGTAATCACAGAAAAGGAACTCTTGATGAAAAAACTTTTAATAATCGTGTAAATTCTATAAAGAGAATTTTAGAGCGTAAAAATAGACCACTAGATGTAGTATCAGAACTTGCAGATCCAGGAGATATTTTATTAAAAGAATTAGCAAAAAGAGAAAAGCAAAATAGATTGAATGAAATAAACACAATAATATTTATAAGAAATATAAACAAAAATTCATCAGAAGTATCAGGTTATATTGATTTTAAATTTAGATTACAAGAACAAGATTGGTTTCCATATTTTCAAGGACAAAAAAAAATAATACCGTTAAAATCTGATTTATCTTATTACAATTGGAAAATAAGAAAGTGCATTTTTAATGATAGTCCAAATTTTAAATTAAGATTAAAGAAAAATAAAGTCGTTTTTGAGAATATTCATGATTTGATGTTTATAAATGTTGATCCTAAAGGATGTCTTGGGATAGGAAATACACGCTCAAGAATTATCAGTGAAATTTATGGAGATGTTATTTTATATGACCATGTGATTCAAATAAATGAAGAAGAAAACAGTTAATTTAATTAACTTACTTCTCGTTCAGGCTTATGAGGATTCACTAAATTAATCCCTTGTCCATTTTTTACTAAGGCAGCTTGAGAATCTCCTGCCCAAGCAATATATAATGTTTTGTCATACAGAAGTGCACAAACTGCAGTTGCACCACTGTATTTTGTCTAAAAAAAAAAAAAAAAAATTATGCTTAATTACAAATAAATAGTAATCATGAAATTTAAATTACTTACATCATCTCCTTCTATGAAACGTTTATCTGTAACATGAAAAGCATCCCTAAAAGCACTTTCTGGATCAACTGGATAGTATGGGCTTTCAAATAAATACTGGTGTAAATGAGCCGCACAATAAATTGCTGCTTCTTGTCCACCATGCCCATCAAATACTGCATAGTAATTTGCAACAACATCAATCTAAAATTAAAATGTTTTATGAATTCAATCAATTAAAAAAAAAAAAAAAACATTTATTTTAAACGAAATTTACCTTGATATTAAACATAGTATGGACATCATGTAAAACTACTGATCTATCTTCCATTTTTCTTCTTCGATTTTTAATAGCAAATGAAGATGCCAGAGGCAAAGGAGTAGATGGTGGTGGTGGTAACAGTGCCAATCGGCTTATCTCAGAATATCTTTGGCAGACTTCATCTACCTTACTTGTAACTGTCTGCATGAATTTTAATGGAGCAAATGCTAAAATAATTATATAAACAGTTAAAAATTTGAAATTTAAATGATAAAATCAAAATACTAATTTTTATCTATTAACTTTTTTCTTGAACTCTTAACCCACAAGCTTCTGGATTTGTTCGCAACAATATATCAATTTCATCTTTAACTAATTTGACCAAATAAGATTGCAGACTAGGGGGACAGTTTCTGAAACAAATATTATTTATAAATTAAAATTTACATATAAACTCTACTTATTATATGATCAATAATTTTATTTTATTTTCAGTAAATCTAATAAAAGCCGAATTAGAGAGTTAAAGTATCCTACGAAAATTAGAAAAATGGCATCACTTGTTGGACATTATCAGCATGAGAGAAATGAAAATCTTGATGAATATTTTAAAGCTTTAGGTAAACACTTCAATAAGTAATTCTATTTTTGAATCAATTTTAAAGAAACATTTTAATATTTATGATAGGCGTCCCTTATGTTGCAAGAAAAATGATGGGTTACACAAAACCAAGACTTGAAATTGAAAAAACAGAGGATGATGTATGGACTATTCGTACTATAACTTTATTGCGTACAATAGAATTGCAATTTAGTATCGGTCAAGAATTTGAAGAAGCAATGGCTTCAGGAGTAACATTAAAGGTAAAATCTATTAAAAATCTAATTTTACTGAAAATTTTCTACATAATTTATTGTTTAGAATATTGCAAGTATGGGAGAAGATGGCAACAGTATTATTCTTAACAGCACTGGACCAAACGAAGAAAAAGTTACAAGAACGTATGAAGTAAAAGATGATGAATTAATTTTGGTATAAAATTATATTTTATGTGATGAAAGTAGAATATTAACTAATTATGTTTTCTTTTTTAGATAATGACCCATGCAAAGAGTGGCCAGGTAGCTAAGCGATATTTCAAAAGAATTCAACGAGAATCATAAATTGATTATTGAATTTGCATTAATTATTACAAATATTTGCTTGCTTTTTATGCACAATATTTTTATATAATTAACACTACAATTATTTGTAATATCTTTCTATAATCTTATTCAAAGTTATCTATTCAAGTTTTAAAATTTTTCGCTAAAAATATAAATCATAACTGAGTATTTAAAAATATTCAATAAAAAATAAAAAACTAATTATTATATTCCTAAAAAAAGTTGTTGAGAATCTTTCAACAATTCTTTCAAATAAAGATTTTTTACTGTATTAAAAGTATAATTATAATTATTTTTTTAAATGTTATATATATTTAATAAATAATATATTTTTAAATTGCTTTTGATTATATTAAAAATATATTCAAAGTAATAAATAAGACTGAAAATTGATTACTTAAATATTTTGTGATTTTTTTCAATTAAAAATATATATTTTTATAAAAAACTTTAGTCAAAAAATAATTATTGAATAAAAATATTAATTATTTTAGTTGTTAAAAATTTTATGTTATTTCTATTTTAAGCTGATTTGACTGATATGATTCTAATATAATAATTTTTATTGTATAACTTTATATTGTATTTTACTATTGTTATAAATATTATTTTGATTGCATAACAAGGAAACCAAATTAAAAAACTTTTTTTTGTTTTTAAAATATTTTATTGTAACAGTCAAGATTTAAAATAAAGATAAAATTATAATGTCTTTAATAATTAATCTATGAAATTTTGTTAACAAATTGTCTATGTGGTGGAGTGGCTTTTAATGTAAAATAAAATAAAATTTTAAAAAATGTATTAATTAATGTTTATACTTCATTTAGCGATTAGTATTTATAAAATTTTATTGATTTCTTTTTAATTAAAAAATTTTTATCTCGAAGAACCCAGTCAAGCTTTAAATAAATAAATAGGGATGCATACAAAGGCGTGGTTTTTTCAAAGTCAAAGTTACTTTTTTTAAAACAAAAAAAATTACCGCAAGTGTTTAAGTATATTGTTGCAAAGAAAAATAATACATTTTTTTTTCATTTAAAATAATGAAGTCACGTGATCATAATGTAGATTCATGTACCGTGTTTATGAGATGCATAATACAATTTTTAAAGACGCTCCTCTTTATATTATTGCACATTTCTCTTTGAAAGAAAAATTCATATTTTATGGATGTATGTATACTTTGAAAAGTTTTTTTCAACTGTAAAAAACGCACTCAAGAAAACAAAAGATAAAAGAAAAGCTTTTTATATGGTTCATTATTAGACATTGTTTTAGTGTTTTTCACGAGTCTTTTTCTCGCAATTTTTTTTTTTACGATTTTGCTCTGAAAAAATATTTTTTTTAGTATTCAAATTTCTATTTTTTAAATAATTAAAAAAACAAATTGTGTATAAATTTCATTGATATATTATATCTCACGGTTATGATTTGAATTGCTAGAGCGTATCGCAAATATAATTCGCATATTCAGTATTGAAATTCATATACACGGTTTTTTAAGTGAAATTAATATTTTATTTTAAAATAATCGTAATATTTTTTAATTTTGAAATGACCATTTATTATTCTTAAATTTCACCATTTTGTATGTTATAAACAAATAAAATTTTATTCTAAGTTTTATTTATATCAATTCTAAGAATTTTTTTTATTACAAAATTTTTATTTTTTAAAAATGAGAATAAAAAATTAAAGAAAAAACTAATAATCATTTTATTATAGATGTAGTGAAAATGATGTGGGTAAAGTTGCATGCTTTGCAATTTCGCAGACTTTTTTTGGAAAAATGCGCGCAAATTAATTATGTACCTAACCTCAACGATAAATTGATAAACATAAACATTGAGACACTTGTTTTTAGAGAAAGTAAATAATCATGTTTAAAATGCATGCACGGATATTTGCAAACAATTTGAATAAAACAGACAATTAAAAATGATAAATATTGATAAGACAGATAAACGTTGCTATTTTATTTAAGAAAATGAATAACAATTGAGTAACAAAAAATGTTTATACAAAAATTGTTTGATTAATTGAATTATTTACTTACTTTTGATTTAAATGCTGAAGTGTTATATCTGCAACTTCTCCAGAAATCTCTAATTCTCGTACATCACGACGAGTTGTTTTAACAGGCAATTGATCATTTTGACGTATATTAGCAATAAACTGTTCTAAAAATTTTTGATATGCACCTAAATAATCACCTTCAGCTGCCATTATTTAATTTTTTTAAATTAAAAAATCACTCAAAACTTTTTAAAAAATTAAATTTGTTTACACAAGGAAAAAAAGAAAATACACAAAACTGAAACTATTTCTAATAAAACACTTTTTTAAAATAAAAGAAAAAAACTAAAAAAAAATGGATAAAAATAAAAAAAAACTAAAAAGGAATATTTTTTTTATTATTCCATTGGTTTAAAATATTTAAACTTTTCTTTAAAATATTAAACAAATGCACTTGTTATTCTTCATACACACTCACTGTGTATCAACAATGTTTTTGTTAGGTTTAGGTTATGTTTAGTTCGCGCACTTTGCAATCAGAGAGCGCGAGAATGTACAATATTTGATAATTTATAAAAATTGTTTTTTTCAAAGATTATTATTCGTTAAAAAATTACACGCGGGAGTAAACAAAAAAATTATTTAAAATTAAAAATTTAACTACGTTTTTTACAGCGTAACGGGCGAAATAGATGATATTAGATTTTTTGTACGTATTTTGCTTTGTAAATTTCTTGTTAAGATCTAAATATAGAATTACGTCATTCATTCATTGAATACAAACTATGTAAAACTTTCTCCCTTTTTTTTTAACATGTACCCTCTCCTGCCCTCTCCAACGAGATCATCAAATACTCTAGTATACACACATAAATATAAAATAATATAATAAAAGTTTCCATTCGTTGAATTTGAGTATATTGCAAAAGATATGTATTATATAGTGCATTATTTGCATACGGATCATTCCACGTCGATTGTTCCATTTGGAAATTTGATTTCTAATGTGGGGAAAATGAATCCTTTGAGTGGCAAGAAAGCGCCTCAAATTACTTTTACAATATGTACCCTTTTATTGCAAAAGATATCGAATTTTTAAAAATCTCAATTTTTGCAAAATTTTAAATATTAAAGATCTAAATTTTTAGACCCCTGGATATCTGCAAATCTGAAATGTAATAACGATGTAAGTTCCAAAAAATTTTGTCCTTATAATTTAATTGTAATTAAAATTTTTAATTTTTTGTTAAAGACTCCCTTTTTAGCGTTAAAAAAAGTAAAACAAAATAACAGAGCGAGCAGCAGAAACTAAATTATGCATTTTTGGAATTTATCAAAACTGTAAACAATTTGCAGGCAAAATTTAATTAAAAAAATAGTTTTTCAAGATAATTTTTATAACTTTTCAAAATCTTAAAAAATTTTAAATAACTGTCAGCGGTAAATTTAGCGAGTTTTAAAAATTATGAGAATTTTCCAAAAATATATTTTCCTCAAAATACTAATTTTCAGACATTTAGCGGTTTTGCCTGTTTACCAAAATTGTAATAAAATTATAATATGCTCAAAAAGTACTCATTATGTACTCATTAAGCGGAAATAAAATGATCAACTTATGATCAAATCTAGATTAAATTAGGAGTTCTTTGAGAGCTCATTTTCATTTTATGAACTCATTTCCCCTACTGGGGGGGTGGTTTTTTATCACTAAATTCTTCCTTTAATTCTGGAGCAGTTGATGTGAAATGATTCATATTTTATTTGTTGTGTGAATATAAATCTTTATTATAGCATAGTTTTCTGTATTTTCATCTTTGTCCAGTTTTAATTATACTTTTTTTTCATTTTATCAAGAAAACGTGAGGGAGTATACAGCCGTGACTATATTTTTATGTGCAATTTTTTTTATATATGTTTACAATCTCTCCTTCTCTTCTTTTGTTTAAGTTGAACAACACGATGAAATAAAATATATATAAGTTCAAGTTGTGTACATGTACCCTGTACATAACATAGAGAAAATCAAGAGAAAATGCATGATGCAAAAGTCAATGAAACACAAAAGGAATCTGTGAAACCTTTCAAAACTGCTGGTATATTTATACAACAACGTATTTCAACTTTACATTGTTCTGTAGGAAATACAAAAAAAATTATGTATTTTAATTATTTCAATGTAAACAATATCAGATTGTTTATTCTTATAAAACAGAACACGAAAAATAACATTTAAAAATGTCGAATTTTTGAATTTTTACTGGGAATAGGGGATGAAAAATTGCTTTTTTTCTAAATAATGAGATATTTAATAATGCGATGTTGAACTGTTGAAGTTTGAGAAATGTCAAGAGTTCAAAATGAAGCGACAGAATAATTTTAAAAAAGTCTTTTGTTTGTATTGATTTTTCTCTGGTAGCTTTATCTACGCTTAGACGGCTAAAAACTTAGCACTTTTGGAGTAAATAACATTTTTTTAAAATGAAGGTATAATTTAAAAAAAAATAATAATTCAATTTAGGTTCCACAAAATTGCAAATTTTTATCAAATTTTTATTTGAAATCAAGCTTTTCGTAAAGATGATTATGTACCTGAATCTTAGCTTTATCCATACAATTAAAATCCTGTAACTAAAAACAATGAAAATTCGCAAACTTGATTTAAAAATTACCACTAGTTTTTAACTAACCTAATCTAAACGCGTTATCCACTGACGTCATATTTCGTATGTTATCCCCTCCCTTTATTTAAACCGGTATAACGCCATTCGCCAAAAAGAACGCGGCACGAACTGGCGGTTGAAAACCATATGGGATATAAATATGGATATAAATTGTCATTTCATTTATTTACAGCTTATATATTTCTGACACGTGAAATGAATGCAAAAGCAAAGTGTCTTTTAATTATGTAAATAACAAACAATTCTTTAATACATTAAGTTTGTCATAAACTATTCACATTTTGCTAAAATTTGCAAAAAGAAAAAAAAATCTATTTCAAAGTAAAATAGCGAAAGAAATATGATTTATGTGTATAAGAACTATTTTGATTGGTGCGTTCTTAAATGCTATGGTATTTAACCCTAAGAGAAAGAATATAAGGAAGAATAGAAAAGATTGCAAAAAACCCGAAGAAGTGATGAGGATCCGTGTGCATACATGGTAAATTTTATATAAACACACATATAAAAACGATAAGAGAGGACGCTCACACAAATGTAAAATGTGTTTATATTACATGTATGTTATACATAAACTTGTATTATAAAGCCAGTCGGGCTGACGAAGTCGCGGCGACCGCGCGAGAAGAGAAAAAAGATAGTATTTTTCATTTATTTTTTTGCTTCGATTTCATTCCTTGCAGAAACATTCATGTGAGAGATAGTTAAAATCTATCGGCGGGATTTAAATTTATTTAAAAGTTATTTATTCAGTTATTTTAAATTTGAATTTAAAATAATATTTAAAAATTTTCTTCATTTTTATTAAATTTAATAACTTTATTAAATTATAAACCAGATATCATTTTCTGTGTATTTAATAATGTAAAGTGTTTGTGTTATTATTTTCTATAAATGTGTGTGTGCCTCAAACGGTTTCGTGCGCTCCCTATTTTCATACCT
Source organism: Anagrus nilaparvatae (assembly GCA_022575985.1). NCBI lineage: Eukaryota > Metazoa > Arthropoda > Insecta > Hymenoptera > Mymaridae > Anagrus > Anagrus nilaparvatae. Next base: position 3,162,659 of record JAKSXM010000246.1, on the reverse strand, counting down.
ATAAAAATTTTTATATCAAATCTTCAGTAGTACTTATAAAATTTTTGCAAAAACTTTTTAAATTAAGTTACTAATACAATTAAAAAAAGTTATATTTTATTAAAAACGGAGTCGAATAACATAAAATTGCAATAATGGTTGCACATGAGGATGTTGGCATTGGGGATTTTGTTCTTCTCGATGAAATCACCCTTGCTAAAGTCGTTGAGAATATACGTATCAGGTGAGTGTCTCTTTATATGATTTCTTCTATTTTAACCTCGCTTTTTTACAAATACCTAGTTTTAGTAATAAAAATTATGTTTTTTTTCCTTTTTTTAAAAATACCGTTTTTTTCATATAAAAATCATGTATTTTTAGTATAAAAAGTATTAAATAATAATTTTCAAGTTAACATAATAACAAGATGAGCATTTTTATGTATTTTTTGTATTCATTGTTTGAGTTAAAAACAGGTGGTATAGCTGCTAATAATACACGTGCGTGTGTGTGTAAAAAATATACAGAAACAGCAAAGTAGTAAAAAAAGTAGTTTTGTTGCAAAAAAATTAATTTTTCAATTGTAACCACTTATTTTGTGTAAATAAAAAATATTTGTTTTTTTTTAAAAAACGTTTAATTTTTTTACACACACACTTACAAATATTATTGAGAAAATTATAGGTATTTCTGCTCGTGAATTTTAAGTACAAGATATTTGTTGATTATTAAAGATAATAATTTTTTTTTTAATAAATTGTGGGTGGGCGTGGCAATAATTTTTTAAATAATTTATAAAATGAGATTTTTTGTGAAATTTAAATTTTATCAAAGGTACAGTGACCTTATTTTCTTAAAAAACAATAAAATTAATGTGAAAGTTAAGGAAGGTATTCAAAGGCAGGATATTTAAATAAATTTTCTTTTTTTTTCCTTTCTGCATTAAAAACCTTCAAATATTTTTAAAATGAAAAAAAATGTTTTGTCATTTATTGAAGGATTTTTTACTAAAAATATTGTTTTTTTTTTTAACGTTTTGATAATTTAATTTGATAGAAGTGATTTGTCATATTTTTAACAGTTGAGAATTGTTGTTAATAGAATTTAAAATTGATATTTATTGTTATCAATTTATTATCAATTGGTTATGAGATTTAGAGTTTTAATTTGTATTTTTTATTACGTCATGGGTGTTTTTCGTTGATTCTTTAACTTATATTGGTCTGCTTGAATAAAGTTTAACAAACGCAAGCCCAAATTTTCAAATATTTCAAGGTGCAGATTCGATCAGCCTCATTGTGTAAATGAGTCAAAGAAAGAAAAAGGTTAAATATGATAAATTTTTTACATTAAAAAAACGTACTTTTTTAACGCACACATAATCAGACTGTTTTATATAGGAAATGCGATAAGTTAATTTAAAAATTTATACATTAAAAGGAAACATTAATAATAGTCCATAAATGTGTGTAAAAGCTTTTTTTAAATATTACGATTATAAAATTTTACTACAGTTGAACCTCGTTAATTCGAGGAAAATTTATTTGATTTGAGTGGACCAAAGGTGAAAAGAATAAGAGTTCTAAAAATTTATATTTCAGCTTGTTCGTTTTGACCACTGGTAAAAATAAGTTTTTTAAACCACTGGATCTGTCAAATTCAAGTATAAAATGACTGAAATGTAATTTTCATAAAAAATTTTTTAGTTAAATAAATAAAATCTTGATCAAGTTTAAACTGTATAAAAAGCTACCTACTTTTTTATATCTTAAACATGTATTAGTAATAATAATTGATAAGGTATTAATTTTTTATAAAAATAATATAACCTTGAAAAAAATTACACACACACAAACACAAAGTTTTTATTTTTATACATTACTTAATTATTTTTAATAATTTTTAAAAAAATAGAATTTTTATTTCTAAAAAAGAACGAAATTTACACATCAGGGGAAAAATTTTAAAATTAGCCATTAGTAAATGCAATTCCCTGTATTTTTACTGAATGTAAGTTCTCTCCCTTTTAAAAAAATATTTTAATAAATCTTATGTTTTATTCGTCCTTCAAATTTATTTTTGGACATAATTTTTTCGCTCTGCTGTATGCCGTTGAAAAATTATTAATGTTTTAGTGAGAAATTGGATTTTTTTTTGGAGAGATTTTAATACTCATGAAAATTATAAAATTAAAAGTACACACTAAGCCTAAAAGAACTTTTTGTTACCCAGAAAAGAATTGAAAACAAAAATTATCTAACAGTACTAGGAAATAATAAAATGACCTGTACATTATTTGCATACAAAATATTAAAAAAATAGTAAATTTACTAAAAAATTTATTCTATTTCTGCAACAGTGTGTATCTAACTACATCACAAAACCAAATAAAATTTTGATTCAAAATCATCTATAAACCCCAATAATAAAAAGTATCAAAAATGACGTCTTCAAATTAGTCAAAAAATTAAAAAAAAACTGGCGATATTAACAATCTATAATAATAAATCATGAGTCACGTTTTTTAAAAAAAAAGTTAGAGAATTTAATATATTTATTCTTATCGAGAACAATTTAACAGCTGATGTCATTTTTATATTACATTATACTGATTCTTATAACATGTGTACTATATTTTTAAACTCTTACACAAAAATCTACCTGTTTATTTAACAAATAGACGATAATAGCGACTTATCGTTATCGATTTCTATTGGTGACCTAGAAAATTTATTATTTCTAGTTTTTTTTTTATTCAATACGTGTTTTTTATGAATAATTATTAAATATCTAGAATTTTGTTTTTTACTGATGTGGGAGTAGACAAAGCTGAATATTTCATGGGATTGGTTTGCTTATATCTTTGATCATTTAAAAAATAGTTTATTATTACTAGAATGGCTAAAAAAATAGATAATTATTAGTTTGCACGTAAAGACAAAGGCTTGGATTGCATATTTTTTTACTTAAAATGAACCATGTATAAAGGTAAAAAGTAACTTTCTTAGATTTACAAAAAAAAAGAATTTTTTCGAAAAATTAGTAAATTTTCAAAAAATTTTGTAAATATTCAAAAAAAATCATAAATTTATTAAATTTAGTATATTATCGAAAAATTCGAGTATTCGCGATTTTTTTTGTGAATTCACAAAAAAAATTGATAATTTACAATTTTTTTCTCGAAAATTTACAAAAAATAGTTGTAAATTTCCGAAAAATAGTTGTGAATTTACAAGTCACAAAAAAAAATCGAGAATTCTCGAATTTTTCGATAATATACTAAATTTAGTAATTATACGATTTTATTCGATTATTTACACATTTTTTCGAAAATTTTCTAATTTTTTTCTTAATATAAGAAAGTTACTTTTTACAGTTTGCATCAATTAACTTCGTGTGATTTTTTCTGCTTTCTGGCCCTTAGATTAGACATCCAGAAGAAGTAGAAGTCACAAATTAAAAGTAGATTAATTATTAAATCTTTCGGCCCACTTGACCTAATTAAAAACAGAAATCAAATGGCTTTAGAAATCTCTTCCCTCGCAGAACAGTATTTTCAACTGCTCACCTGAAAATAATCATATGCTACAGTATACTCTCGTGAACGTGCGATAGAACCTTCTGAGGTACATTCGGAGAACATTCGCGCCGAATACAAATTTAGAATATGAGTCCGAATGTACTTCAGAATATTCTGTAGAACATTAAATGATTATTTTGTTTTTTTTTTAAATAAACAAAGAATATGCAAAATAAGGGTATATATTTATAATAAGTTTAACATATTATTATTATAAAAATAAAGTAAAATATACATAAATGTATATCAGTTTAGATTCCATGTACCAAATATATCATAGATATGAAGAAATAAATTTCTTATTTCCCATATTAATAAGTACATCAATGGTATTTCACTCTGATACATTGAGTGAGATCATCAGTAAGAAACTCAATGTATCTTTCTTATATACCATTTTATTCAACTAGATGTGTCTTTGATTTCTTATATACTCTTGCAAAATCATTTCTCTTGCGAGAATATATAACAAATCTAATCACATCTAATGCCATGAATTTGATGCTTTGAATGTTATATACTTTATTCAACTATAACATTTGTTACCACAAAGTGGTCCAATGTTATTAATTGATTTCAAATATATATTCTCGCAAGAGAAATGATTTTGTAAGAGTATATAAGAAATCAAAGACACATCTAGTTGAATAAAATGGTATATAAGAAAGATACATTGAGTTTCTTACTGATGATCTCACTCAATGTATCAGAGTGAAATACCATTGATGTACTTATTAATATGGGAAATAAGAAATTTATTTCTTCATATCTATGATATATTTGGTACATGGAATCTAAACTGATATACATTTATGTATATTTTACTTTATTTTTATAATAATAATATGTTAAACTTATTATAAATATATACCCTTATTTTGCATATTCTTTGTTTATTTAAAAAAAAAAAAAACAAAATAATCATTTAATGTTCTATAGAATATTCTGAAGTACATTCGGACTCATATTCTAAATTTGTATTCGGCGCGAATGTTCTCCGAATGTACCTCAGAAGGTTCTATCGCACTTTCACGAGAGTATACTGTAGCATATGATTATTTTCAGGTGAGTGAAATTCAATACAAAAAAAAAGGATTACTGGTATAGAATTTACTTATTTCGAAAAATAAAATAAATTTTTCCAATACCTACTGCCTGCCAAATGCATAACACGCGAACCTCAATTCAAAGGCTTCATATCGAATATTCCATTATGTTATAGTTGTTACATTTGACAACTGTTGCATTTACCCCCTGCCTTTTCTTTAAACACTAATACCAACTTAAAATACATGCTGATAAAACATTAAACTTCCAATAATACTATTAAAGTAAAAAGGTTCTTTAAATAACATTTTTTATATGCAAAACCTTTATTTTTTATTTTTGAAACAATAAAAAAAAAATATTAAATTTTTGAAAAAATGCTCGTAAATTTATTTATTGTCAGTTTTTTTATTCAATAATTCATGAGAGTACTTAAAAAATTGACTTTTTTTTATTAGTATTTGAAAAGAAAAACATTAACAAAACATTAAATAAATATTAATTATGCAGCGTCTGTATGCATAAATAAATTATATTGCTTTTCTTTAACGTTATTAATTTTTACAAGATTTTTTCTTTCTGTGTATTAGTGTAGTATATGAATAAATTACAGCTTTAAATATAAGTAAACCATAAATTTAAAAAACAATTTATGAATATGTAATATAATTGTTTATGGATTTTGCTGAATAAACATTGTAATGTTGGTTGAATTTTGTAGGGGAGTTTAGGGTGAATTGGAGTAAATTTTGTTGAAAATAATGGTTTCTTGGACAGTTTGACCAAGAGTCCATATCGTGACTTCGACTTCAATGTAAAATATTTTAGAGACCGTTAGGCACAGAAAATTACCTTCAATTATTTTAGTGGTAATTTTAAGAGGGTTGTTTCTAGCTCTGAATTCACCTGCCATAAAATATCTTTCTTTATAAAACTTTCTAAAACTCAAGTTAAAAAAAATTTTTTCAATTAAAAATTAGCATGCAAAGTGGCGGATATGTCATTTTTTCAAACGGTACATAAAAATTAAATATGCAATTATTTAACCTAAATATTTGCTAAAATGTCTAATTTTAGTACTAATTTGACAAGATATTCTTCTAACAATCGACTAATTACGTTGATTTTAACAGTAACTTGAGAAAAATAAACAAACTTTTTTTAACTTTGAAATAACGTCTTTTTTATAATTTAATTGTCGTGATCTTTATTGTGTTTATTTTCTTGAAACAATACGAGAAACAATAATTATTTATTTATTTGCAACAAAAAGAAACTACATCGTTAAGCAATATTTTAACTATGTCCTTAATTTTAGCTCGAATTTTAGTTAATTGTTTAATTTTTTTTTTTTCTTTATAGAAAAAGGAAACATGTACTTTGCTTATAATTACTGCTGTTATTTAGGTAGTTAAATTATTTTTTGAATCTTTCTAACGTGAAAAATCGTGCTAAAAAATGTGAATTATTTTTACAGTTTTCATTTTTTGTAATTTTCACAAAGTACTTCCAACAGTTCTAAATGAACATTTAGAAACTGGAAAAAAATAAATTCACTATACTTTTGCAATTACAGTGTAAATTTAACTGTTAATAATTTATCATTACTTTTATTTTATGAATGAGTATTAAACTGGATTGCTATTTATTGTATACAAAAATAATGTGCATGGAAAATGTTAAACCATATAAAAAATTCAATTCTAAGTCCCTAAACCCCAATTATTCTAAGCCTAATTTTACCCCCTCCTCGATTTCCAGGTCTTCTGGGGTACCCTCCTTAAAAAAATGATCCATGTTAATATGCAAAATTCCAGCTAATTCACCCTTAGTTGCAAGGTAAATCTTTTACAGAGTCTCATTTTCACCTGCATTTTACTTTAACGAGTACTTTAAAGTCGTTTTTTCAGTTAATATTAGTTTTTTTTCTCACATAACTTAGACATAGTTGGTTTAACTCGAGGTTTAACGCATTTGCTGGCGGATTTTACGACCGCATTTAAATAATTTATAATACCATGGGCGTATTTCGCTGTGATTTCGCCCACGCCACGTCGAATTTGAATGAAATTTTTAGATGTCTCGTCTTATTGAGGATCGTACTTTCGACAAGGGCGAATCCACCGCCGGCAAGTAGGACGGCGGAAGCTCCAAAAATTGTTTGTTAATTTTTTTTTTGTTGAACTTTTTTATTAAGAAAGCAGTTTTCTGGATCCACCATTAATTTTTTTTGTGTGATTCCTTCCTAAAATACAAAATAAAACTGAGGTTAACTTCACGTATATTTTCCTGATTATTTCGCCTGTTTATGTATTTTAAAAATAAAAACTATCTTGAAAATAATTATTTGCAAGATGCAAATGCAAGAAAACTCCTCTTGAAAACGCTTAAACACTTATATTTCAATAAGCTTATTAAAACTCAATAACTCAGAGATATTTTTTTCAAACTTATCAGAACAAAATATGTTTTATTTATTAAACGTTTCAAGTTTATTAAATTATTCTAAATATTAATTTCAAATGGCAAATTGAGGCGTTAAGATGCTCTTCTTGAATTTTCAAGCTGAGTTTTAGAATTTTACAGAGCCAAATACAAATTGATAGTAAAAGAATTATCAGAAGGCGAATTATTACTATGAATAAACATGCATTTTTTCCCAAGCATACTTTCGCTTTTTTCTCAGATTCTTTTTAAAACTTTAATTTTTACCAGCATAAAAAAAATAGTTTACAATAAACTGGAAATGCTTCTTGTTTTATAGGTACAACCGAGTGATAAACTACATTAAATGTATTTTAAGATAATAAAAATTCAGAAAAAAACTTGTAAGCTTTTATTTAAATAAAATTTTAATATTTATTTTACAATTTCTTCCTTAAGATTATACGTTCTTTCAAAAGGTTAACCCATTTATTAATTTTATGGCTTCTTACTACTTTATTTTTGCCTACCTAACATGTTATTTATCATATTTTAAAAAATTTTTATGTGCTTTTTATGCTTTTTTAATAGCCTGTTATTATATAATCTTAAATAACATAATTTGAAGTTTTTAAATTTTTATGACCAGACTTTAAGAATCAAAAATTTTAATATTATCGATATAAAAAGAAATTCAGTAGTTTATCAAATAATCTTACAGAGATAAATATTACAGCAAGTATTTACTCATTCTTGAGACAATTGACGTAATCTAGGCCTGTTACGTAAAGATTAAACCAGGATTAATTATAGCATGAATATCATAGAATACCATAACGAAGTGTTTGACATTTTTATGAATTTTAAGTAAATTTTTGATTCTGCTTGAAAATTCAAGCAAAGCAATCTAACCAGGTAATTTTTGAAAGAAATTTATGAAGTGAGACGAAAATCAAAAATAAATTGTTTTATGAATAGTAATACTCATCGAAACACTAAAAAAAATTTTTTATCTATCTGTTTATTATGCCGATTTATGAGTCACTGTTATACTGCATTTTATGTGTTTAATTATGATAAAAAAATACAACAATCGAGGAGTACACGATCATATTATTTTAACTAGTTATAAATTACAAACATTTATACTCATAAGTTTGGAATTTAATATTTGATAATTAATCAAGAGGTTAATCACTTGTTGCTTTGATGATTTCTTTGTCGGTATTTCATGCTGTGTTTTAAGTCTTGTTTAAGGTCGTCGAGTATTTTGAATTTGCAGAGTTTGCGAAAATCCGAGAAAAATCTAGTCAACTTTAGAAAAATATATTTGCTTTGTAATGCACCAAGATTTTCAAATTTCAAATATGCATAAAAAGTACAGTTAGGTTGCTGTGCTTGAATTTTTACGAATTTTTAAGAATTTGCTTTATTATTTAAGCGAAAATTCTTGGGAATTCGCATATTCAATTAAAATTTAAATACAGTAACTTGAAAGAGAATCGCTTTTAAAATTCAAGTTAGCATTTTTTATTTCTTGTTAAGGGCCAAAATCGAATATTTTAGGCTCCAGCTTAATTGGTAATTTACTTGGTAATTTATATGCAATCTATTTTTCAAGCTGTCTTTTAGCTTTTCGACTGTTTAATTAAGGCGCCAGCAATGATAAATGCATCCAAAAATTTTATCAAAATGAAAATGGATTCACCTTAGTAAAACATACGCATTTTTATGGTCATTGAAACCGATTTTGAAGGTTTCATCCATTTTCGGATGACCAGTTTTGAGTAATGAACGCCATATCCTCGGCTATATCATAAAAAATTGGCAAAAATTTAGCAAAATAGATAAATTCTTAAAAGCATTTACTAATTGAGCCTATTTTTGGTACCCTTTGCTCTTTTAAGCATTTTTACGTTGTCTAGTAAGTTTTTCGGACTAGTTGATTCTGAGATAATATTGTTAATTATCAAAACATCGGGCTAAAAATGGTGGATTCCTAACCTCATAATCGGCAATAAATGATATTTTAAGCATTTTAACGTTATGCATAATTATTTGGGATCGGTGATCAAAAACCTGAGGTCAGATTTTTAATAATCAAATAATTAAAAATATGTTCTCAAAATCGTGATAAATGGTGCAAAAACTTACTAGACAACGTAAATATGTTTAAAACCGCATAAATCGCTATTTCTGAGGTTAGAAATACGCCATTTTGAGTGCGCCATTTTGAAGAATTTACCTACTTGCTAATTTTTTACCCATTTTTTTTTATGATATAGCGTTCCGAGTAGCGTTCATTACTCAATACTGGTCATCCGAAAATGAAATGAAACCTTCAAAATTGGTTTCATTGATCAAAAATAGATACGTTTCACTAAGGTAGATTCATTCTCGTGCTGATAAAATTTTTGGATGCATTTAACATTCCTGGCGCCTTGACTAGTTGATTCCAGAACACGAAAATAATTTTTGCTCATTAAAAAGATTCGTCCCTGAAAATTCCCTCTTATAAATACCAGTGATCACTGAACTGGCATACTTTTTGCCTGCTGAACCAAATAATAAGCAGTTTGAACCAAAATTCAACGAACCCAAAGTATTTTTAAAAAATTATTAAATAAAAAGTATAACAAGATTACATAAATTAATTTTCAATAATTAAAAAAGTTAAATAACTTATTAGATAATTACTTACAGCAAACGAAAAACTAAAATTATATGTTATTATGTTAAACAAAAAATTAACAATAATAACAAATTCACACGGAGGTTTACATAATTTTCCTGCGGTGTAAAAGGTACAGTCTACAAGGAAGTCGTTAAAATAGAAAACACAAAAATTTTGTTAAAAAAGAAAATTTTAGTAAAAAGTAAAAGTTAAATTCAAAAAACTAAAGTTATAAATTTTATAAGAAAGTAATTTCGCTCGATAAATAATCGTCCTGAGAGACTGTGAAAATGAAAAAAAATATTTTTTATAGAAATTTATCAGTGCATAGAGAAAGAAAAAAATGCAACAAGTAATTCGATTAGAAAATTTTCTAGTATTAGGTCATTGTTCTTTTGTAAAAATCTGAGTCGTAATTATTATTATGGAAATTTAAGTGAAGAAAAATAAGTGAATGGAAAAAGCCTCCCTTTTATTATTATTATTATTTGAGATTGATCGTATATAATTTATATTTATAACCTGCAGGAAAAACGTGTCATTACCATGATCATCAACTTTGCACTCACGTATGTATTCGCTGACTACTTTTATTGAGTCACGATATATTATATTGTTAGAATGTATATTTTGTAATTAAATATTTATTTATAATAATAACTTTATTCGAATAGATACAATTCCTTATTAATTTAAATATTTATATATACTGTGGGTTTGTTTTTATTGAATTTTCGAGCTGTTGGTCAAAATTTTGGGTGTGGTTTCTTTGCAAATATTGAAGAGAGTTAATTTAATTCAAAGGTAATAATATGCAGTATAATATTGCAGTTTTGACCAAATATTTACAAAGTTTTTTTTTCAAAATTCTCTTCAAAATTGATCAAAATCCAAAATTTCTTTCTGTATTTTTCCTCAACATGGCCAATTCGGATACGGATACCGCCATTTTTAAATTTGAAATTCGATTGAAAATTTTAAGTCGATTTTAAGAATAGTGGATAGCAATTTATAAAATATTATTTCAAATTTTTTTCTAGATTACCGAATTTTGGTTCCACAATAATTTTAAAATTCGTCACTGTAACATTCGATTTTACAAATCGAAGCTAAAATGACTGATAATTCTTTGTGAATTCATTTTAAAAAAATTTTTTAACTCAAAGCTTTTTTAAACAAGGGGCAAAATATTGGTTTTAATCTTGCCTGTAGTCTTGCCTGTAGTTGAACAGTACACTGTTTTATTATAATTTAAAAAAATCCATTTGCTGCAAGCGGAATTTTTTTTTTTGCCTAATCAAACTTTTGCAAATGACCTAAATCGTAACAAAAATTAAAAAAAAATTTTTTTATTCATCATGTCACTGTGTACATATGCTAAATGATCGAAAAAATATTTTTTTTTTTAATTTTTACGTTTCAGGTCATTTGCAATTATTTGAACAAGAATTAGTATATTTACGGCTCGTGTCCAGAAAAGCAAAAAATAAAGGCATTCTGGGGCATTCTTTATTTATGAACAAGGGCCGCATAAAACTTTTCTGCATCAGTGGTAAGAAAATACGTGCTTTCCGACCACTGAGCAGAAAAAAAAATTCCGCTATCCATTGGCAGAAACCAGGTGGCAAGTGGATTTTGGTTCAGTTTATTCACAAGAGTGCGAACGGTGGCAGCAGGCAAAGGTTTTAAACCACTTATTTCACCCCGTGATTTAAAACATATAGTTTTACCAATAAAGGGCAAAAAAACCTCGTTCAGGTCAGACGTAAAGAATTTTCTGCATTCGTTCTACGCCTAGGTTGGCAAAAAATATTGTAAGCACCATAGGCGAAATACTTTAGACACAAGCGTAAACACATAATATCACTCGTGCCCGGCTTCGCCGAGCACTCTTACTGGTGATCACGCAAGTGTCTAAACTTTTGCGCCCTTGATACTTAATATACTATTTTTGCTCTTATATAAATGTGTAAAATATTGAGATCATTCAAACCTGCTCTTACGGCTGTAAAAACTTACCCAACCCCAATAATATTCAAAATTATTTTTTAAAACAAATTCATGACAAGGAAAGCTAGTCTTTCGAAACGTCAATGAAATAAAGATAACATTTCATAAAAAAATTTGTTCCATTCTGATCGTTATATTTTTATTTAACATTCTTATTTTTTATAAATAAGAAAATAATAAAAAAATAATTTTCTACATAAAATTTTTTGCAAATTTCGAATTTAGGGTATACCTAAATACCGCAAACTAACAGTGTAATTTTATAATCTTCTTAAGGTAAATACAGTACACAATAAAATGATTAAAAATTTTATTTGATATTAAATTAAAAGTATTAGCACTTAATTTGATACATAAATATTGACTTACATGAAAAAAAAAATAAATAAAATTATTTAACAATAACAAATTTTTCTTAAAAAACTAGAAATGCAGAATACTTTTTGCTCGTATCAAAAATTATTGTCTGTAAAAATATTTAAAGCATGAAAATAATAAATAAAATTTTATTTAAACAGGTGTAAGTATAAATACATTTAAAACTAATTACATGTGTACATTTTAATCTATAACTTTCTGCTCACGCGATATTTTATTATTTTAACAATTTTTTTTTTATAATAATAAAAAATAAAAGTTATTGTTCTACATATAAATAAAAATAAAATTCTATTTATAGCTATTAGTTAATTTAAAACACTTTCCAGAGATGATGATGATGATGATACTTTTTATAAAAAATTTTTATTTCGTTATTAGCTAATGCACCTGAGAATTTATTTGTGTGTTTGTGTGTGTGTGGGTTGTTAACAACATAATTTATTCTCTATAGAATTTTAATGTGTGCTAATGAATTTTTTAATTAACTGTTTATATAAGCAATGGCTTTATTAAAGAGTTTTAATTAGACATGCTTTTATTTATACACACCCTAATTTGTTGTAAAAAAATTAAAATTTTTGTTTAAGTTTTTTTTTTTTTACTTTTAATTTATGGTTAATTTATGGACAGCTGTTTTTTGCAGTATAAAGAATTTTGATTTAAATAAAGCAGTTTAGCTGCCTATTTAGTTTTGACCAGAGTTTTTACTCGGTGACAGTTTTCGTTTTATTTTATTACACTTTCATTCATTACAGTTACACTTTCATTCATTTTCTGGCTATATACTCTGGCCATTTTCTGGTCTCAAAAGAGAAAATCTTGCTAGTTTCTGCCCACTTTATGTTTTATTTTGCCACAAGGGTGTACACTGAAAAATGAAAAAAAATATCTAGTTGCAACAGCTTGAAATTTATTAAATTTCCATTTCAAAAACGATTTTTCTGTACACTAGCCACGAAAGTACGTATAGAAATTTCTCGCTACTGTCAGAAAAATTTTATACGGCCTTTGTCCATAAATAAAGAATGCCCCAAACCGCAGTTTACCATCCTCGGCTTCGCCTCGGAAGGTAATTTACGTGCGATTTTGGCCATTCTTTACTTTTATGGACACGAGCCGTAAATATACTATTTCTGAACTGTGGCCCGAAAGTACGTATTTCCCGCAAGCTGCGCGTGCGCATGACCCACGTCACAGTTTACCATCCTCGGCTTCGCCTCGGAAGGTATAGTCAAGAGGCCAGCGTATCATTCCGTATGCAAAAAAACCGATCGCGTGTTGAATTGATAGACACCAAGTAGATTACAGTTTTTTGACCTGCTGATTCGGAATCTGCGGTTATTTTTTCTCTAAAACTGGGGCGTTTGACGCTAGAGGACGTTTAGGGGGGTAAAAACGCTATTTTTCGCAAACATCTTGGAAGCTATGCGTCCTAAGATACTTAAACCCAAGAATCATATAGTTTTTTGACCCTCTGATTCCAAATCTGCAGTTATTTCTCTCTAAAACGCAGGTGTTCGCCGCTAGAGGGCGTGTAGGGGGAGGGGTAAAAACCTAGCGGCGAACACCTACGTTTTAAAGAAAAAATAACTGCAGATTAAGAATCAGCGGGTCAAAAAAACTATGTTTCTTGGGTTTAAGTATCTTAGGACTTCTTCCAAAATATTTGCGAAAAATATCGTTTTTACCCCCCTAAATGCCCCCTAGCGGCAAACGCCCCAGTTTTAGAGAAAAAGTAACCGCAGATTCGGAATCAGCTGGTCAAAAAACTATAATCTGCTTTGTGTCTATCAATTCTACATGCGATCGTATTTTTCGCATACGGAATGATACGCTGGCCTATCGACTAAGGTAATTTACGTGCGATTTGGGCCATTCTTTATTTTTCTGCCTAGGATCGTAATATACTATTTTTCATTGTATGGTTGATTGAGAGTTGATTTACTTAAAAAATTAAAAATCAACGATTTGTTTACATTTAAAAATTGGAAAACTAAAAAGTTATATAAAATTTCCATTGCTTGTTCAAATTAATTAATAGAAGCATTTTAATTCATTGAAGGGGTGTTAGAGACTGATTCCAGTTGCTTTATTTCTTATTTGTGTTATGAGTGAATTTTAGACTTAAATTTGATGGGTAATTTTTTGAACCGATTTAAAAATATCTAGAACACAAAAGTTATAAAAAAACAAAAGAAAAAAAAACAAGGAAAAAAATTAAATTGAGCCAGTTAGTTACTTTTTATTACCTGTATGTTCAATAATTTATTTCAAAAACTAACCAGGCATATAAAAAATAATTTATGTGGTTAAAGTGTGAAACGTAGTTTTTAAAAAACTTAGTATAATTTTATTCAAAAAATCAAGGCCTCTAAAACATAAAAATCAAAGAATTTTAATAAAAAATATGTTTTTGATATCTTATTACAATTTAATTTTTAAAAACAAAATAAAATTCTTGTTTATTATCTATAAAAAAACAACAACAATTTATATTAAAAATACATGAATACCTTGGATAATTATTAACTCGATTATCAACGATAATTTGATACTTTTAATTCTTTTTCCTGATACTTAAAAAAAATTAATAATTTTTTTCTTAATTTTTATTTATAGATTTAATGGAGGAAAAATTTACACTTACATTGGTGAAGTATGTGTCAGTGTCAACCCTTACAATAGAAATACTAGAATTTATGATCAAGAATATATTAATTTGTATAAAGGTAACATTAATTTTATATTTTAATTAATTAAACAAGTTTTTTATTTTTTTTGAAGAAAAAAATGATATCTTGTTACATTTTGACTTGCATTTTGAAGAAAAAATAAAATTCTTGTTCAATTAATTATTAAGAATAGTTTTTAATTTTTTGTTTTGTAATCTTTTTAGTGATGTAAAATTTAATTGCAATCTATAATCCTCTGATATCAGCAGATTTTATCAATGATGTTAAATCATTTTTATTAATAATAATTTTTATCATAATCTTATCAATTTAATAATGCTCATTTAAGCCTAACTCAACTATTTTAAGGCTTTTGCCCATTTTAATAGAAAATTTTTCTGCATACCTTTGAAAAATGCTTACGTTAGAGTATAATTTTAATTATAGGACCTTTTTTAGTTCAAAAATAAATCAAATTCAATTTTTGTACCTTTCAGCTATTTTTGATTTAATTATGAGATATTCGAACAAAAATAATTCGAACTTTTTATTCATAAAACTAAATCTCATTAAAAAATTGATTTGATTTTTTTTTTTTGCCAAAATTTTGCAATATATTTTAAAACAATGAATTTAAAATAAAAAATTATCAACTTTTATACTCTAAAGATAATAATTATTTGCATGTTAAATTGATACTTAAAATCACTTACGAAATATTAAATAAAAATTAAAATATAATTTTAATCATATAATTTTCATTTTATTACACCTGATAAATTTATAAAACATGATTTTTTTATATATACGGTTTCATTGTAATTAGATCTTCTATTATAACATTAATGTAAATAAAGTTTTTTTGCACAATACACATATATTAAAATGAGGAAACACAAATTAAACATATTAAAAAATCACGTTTTTATATTATATTTTTAAAACTAAATTTTTTGCAGATAGGGAACTTTTTGAAAATCCGCCACATATATTTGCGATAGCAGATGCAGTGCATCGTGAAATGAAACAGCAAGGTCGTGATACATGCATTGTTATTAGTGGCGAATCTGGTTCTGGTAAAACTGAAGCCAGTAAAATTATTATGAAATATATTGCTGCTGTTACTAATGTTGATGGACAACAAGAAATTGAAAGGTAGAAAATTATACCTAAGTTTAATTTTTTTGGATCATTATGAACTAAAACATCACTGATCGATGGTCCGCAGATTCTGATCTTTTTTATGGATGGTCCGAGCAAAAATGTCCAATCTTGATAATCACAACTTTTTGGGGAAAAATTTTTAAATATACTAAAATTTATGTACCTAATAATGAACTCAGAGCTACAAAGCCTTTTTTGCTAAAAATATTCTTCAGAGTAATTTTAAAACTTTCTTTTTAGGATCAAAATTTTTTAAACTAAATATTTCCTAAATGCCGTATTTCCTATTGTAAAAGGGAAAACTTTTAAAGGCTAAACTTTGGCTCCCGGAGCCAAATCACTATACTTATCCGGAAGTAGCCTTTGTATTAGTTAAATTTTTTGGCTATTTAAGGATCCAACGGGGGGGGGGGGGGGGGGCGAAGGAACGATTGCCTCCTCTAAAGTAAAAATTTTGTATGTTTTTTAAGAAATTTTTTGAAAATTTTACGGTTTTTAGACGTATTTTTTGAGGATCCGCTCCCTCAGAGGTGCTTCCTGGATCTGCCCCTGTTTCAAGTTTGAAAGATTTATAATTTTTTTCCCTCTTTATTTTTTTTATCTGTTTATAACTAAATAATGCCTTCAAAAGTTGAACTAATTTTTTTTTTTTTAATTTGATAATTAGAGATATTTAATTACGGAAATCATCAGTTATTTCGGAACTGAGATTTTTCGTAATATTTTAGAACTTTTTTTTTTTTAAACTAAACATCATTTTAGCGGCAAATTTTAAATTTTGTATCTTGAAGGATTTTTTATACTCCTTTTTTTAAATCTACTTTTTAAAAATTCAAGGGTGTCCAAAAAAATGTACGATAATATATATAATTTTTAATATTAGGCTAAAATTATATAGGATCGTCTATATGAGTGGTAAACTATTTTCCCATTCATAAAAATAAATAGACCAGATTTAATTGGAACAATTTTCTCGTCAGTGACATTTCTGCTTAGAAAGACTCAGTCGAAACTACAAAAACTTACCAAATTTTTGGTTTTCAGGGTAAAAAACATTTTAATTCAATCAAATTCAATCCTAGAAGCATTTGGTAATGCTAAAACAAACAGAAATGATAATTCATCAAGGTTTGGAAAATATATGGATATAAATTTTGATTTCAAAGGTGATCCAGTTGGTGGTGATGTAACAAATTATTTATTAGAAAAATCAAGAGTTGTTTATCAACAAAAAGGAGAAAGAAATTTTCACTGTTTTTATCAATTACTTAATGGTTGTAATGAAAATGATTTAAATACAATGAAATTAGAAAGAAATCCAGCTAGTTTTAATTATCTCAAAGATTCTTCCAGTAATAATTATATGAAATCAACAGACAAAGGTGATTACGATACTGTAATGAGAGCTATGTCAACACTTGGTTTTACACATATGGAGAGTCAAACAATATGGAATATCGTAGCTGGTGTATTACATTTGGTAAATAATTATATTGATTTATATCAACAAGTATAATATTTTTTATAATTAATTATTAATTTCAGGGAAATATAACATTTAAAGTTGTTGAAGATAATGTTAAAGTAGAGAACACTAAAGCATTATGCGATGTTGCTAATTTATTGTGTATAACTCCAAATGAATTAAATTCTGCTTTAATTCATAGAGTTATAGCAGCTGGGGGTGAAATTATGCAAAAAACTCATACTCTTATGGGAGCTGAATATGGTAGAGATGCTCTAGCAAAAGCTATTTACGACAGACTATTCACATGGATAGTTTCACGTATTAACAGTACAATTAATGTTAATGTAAATAATCATTATAAACGATATAGAACTGTTATTGGTGTTTTGGATATTTATGGATTTGAAATATTTGATTCAAATAGTTTCGAACAATTTTGTATTAACTATTGCAATGAAAAATTGCAGCAATTATTTATTGGTAAGAAAATAAAAAAGATTGTTAAATATTTGATTAATTAAAAAATATATATTTTTTAGAATTGGTCTTAAAACAAGAGCAAGAAGAATATAAACGGGAAGGAATAGCATGGCAAAATATTAAATATTTTAATAATCAAATAATATGCGAACTTGTTGAACTAAATCATAAAGGAATTATATCAATTATGGATGAAGCATGTCTTAATGTTGGTCGAATAACTGATGAAGTATGTACTATGTGTATATAGTTATTAATAAATTAAAACTATAAACTGAAACCTTAAAAAATTATTTTTTAAGATGCTTCTTGAAGCAATGGATAAAAAATTATATGGTCACAAACATTATACCTCAAGACAAACAAAACCAATGGACAAAGAATTAATGCACAAAACACAATTCAGAATAATACATTATGCAGGAGATGTTGTATATAATATTGACGGATTCTTGGATAAAAATAAAGACACTTTATTCCAAGATTTTAAACGTTTGCTTTACAGAAGCAAGAATCCTATTATTCAAAAAATGTGGCCTGAAGGTGCTCAGGATATTACAAAGGTTTATAATTTAAAATAATTTGAGTTATACCAATAGAGCGCCTACTAATTTATTTTTTTTATAGACTACAAAACGACCATTGACAGCAGGAACACTTTTTAAAAATTCCATGGTTGCTCTAATCAAAAATTTGACTAGCAAAGAACCATTTTATGTCAGATGTATAAAACCAAATGAAGTGAAATCTCCTGTCGTTTTTGACCATGAAAGAGTTTCACATCAAGTAAGATATTTAGGTCTTGTAGAAAATATTCTCGTAAGGAGAGCTGGTTTTGCACATAGACAACGTTATGATAAATTTTTAAAAAGGTATTGACAGATTTTTATTATAGATTCATTTTGTAAAAAAAAAAAATAAAAAATAAATTATGTTTTAGATACAAAATGATTTCACAATATACTTGGCCAAATTTCCGAGGTGGAAGTGATAAAGATGCTGTAAAAATGATGATGGAAGAAAAAGGTTTTGCTCATGACGTTCAGTACGGGCATACAAAAATATTTATTCGTTCTCCACGTACATTGTTTGCACTTGAAAAAGTAAATAAATAAATTGTATAATTTTAATTTTTATATTATCTTAATGAAAAATTTTTTTTAGACTCGTAGCGAACTAATACCTGGTATTGTTATATTAATACAAAAAATGTGTCGTGGATTTTTAGCTAGAAGATATTACAGAAAATTAAAAGCTGCTTTTGTAATAATGCAACATTACAGAAGTTATAAAAAACGAACGTATGTGAATGAACTAAGAAATACTTTTAAAAATGCTAAAACTTTAAGAGATTATGGAAAACGTTTGCCCTGGCCAAAAGAAAATTTTGCAGTAGTATCAGCGGTTCCATTGTTAAAAATGATGTTTGCTCGTTGGTATAGTTGGATGATATTAAGAACCATTCCGAGAGAAGATTGGCCACAATTGCGCTTAAAAGTAATTTATTTTATAAATTAATATTTTTGAATTAAATTAATATTTATTATATTTAAATAGATGTCTGCAGCTTCAGTATTACGTTCAAAACGTTTACAATGGGGACAAGACAGAAGATGGGAAGGAAATTATTTAAATCATCACAATGAAAACCCTCAAAGAGATTTATTTAATTCTTCGATAAATAATTTGAAAAATGTTGATCATTTTAAAACAATACTTTTCAGTTCTTTTATAAAGAAAACTAACAGGTTTATAAATTACCTCATTTAAATTCAGAAATTGTTAATTTCAGATGTAATTAAATTTATTTTTATAGATTCAACAAACAAGCAGATCGAGTGTTAGTAGTAACAGAAAATGCCTTATATAAATTAGATAATTTAAAATTTAAAAATATGAAAAAAATAATGCAAATTGTTGAAATAACTGGCCTCAGCGTTTCACCAGGTAGAGATCAGTTAATTGTTATACATTCTAATCGAGGTAATGATTTTATCGCTTCAATAGTTTGTAAAGAAGACAGAATCGGTGAACTTGTTGGAATTATTAGTAACGCTTACTATCGGTAAATTTAGATTTTTAAATTTCTATTACTATATTAGAAAAACATCATTTTTTTTCTATTTTAATTTTTAGGCTTAGAAAAACTGATTTACAAGTTACAGTTGATGTTAAATTTAAATGTATGATTGGTAACAAAAGAAAAGTATTACACATAGAAGTAGTACCTGAGATATCAGAACCAACGTTTAAAAAAGACGGAGATAATCTTATATACATTATTCCACCTTCTGCTGGAATTATTGATGGTAGTGCCAATAACAGATTAAGAATAAAGTCTGCAATATAAATCGAGTACAAAAATGCCTTATTAGATATTTTTTTTTGTAAAATAAACAAAAGTTTTATATAAAATTTCTAATTTTTTTATATAAGCTTTGAAAATATTCACGATATTTATTATAAAAATGTTAAATTATATATTTATTATTAAGTCACTTATTAATTAATTTAATTTTTTGCTGTGACATTTATAAGTATTTATATTAATTTATTATCAGCACTTACGTATTTAAGCTTGAAATTTTGTATTATATAATTTTAAATATTTTTAGCCATGAATTATTAGAGTAAAATTCTATTGAAATTTACAAGTTGGCCAGATTGAAGTTATTTGATAATTTTATATTTAATCAATTAGCCTAATGTGTATTTAACTCTTAAAAAAAATAATTGTACTTAAAAATTTATAGATGAATCTGAATCTGTTGATTAAATAAAATTGTAAATAAGTTTAAAAAAAATCATTGATTTGTTAAAGAATATTTATATTATTGGAATGATTTATTTTTATTATATTTTAGCAACCATTTAAAAAAATGTAAATTTAGTATTTAGTAAGGTGCAAAATCTTTTTTTTTTTTTAAATTGCATTTATGTAATATTCTGTGCCATTAAGATTAATAAAAAGAGAAAATATTTATTAATAAAATTTGTCTTTTGTTTATTTAATAATTATACTTAAATTGTATAAATTACAAGTACAAAAAGATTATATATAATAATTTCATATTAATTCAGTTCTTTTTTGGATTCTAATTATTTACTTTTTATAAAAGTAACAAAATATTTATAAATAAACTCATTTTTTTTACTTAAAATTTATTACTTTTTGTTAACTCGTTGATATAAGTATATATATCCTAAATCTTTTGGTGGATTTTCTGACACAAATACCTTGGAAAATAAGTAAAATTGTGTTAGTAGACATAAATTTAACTTAAGTTAAAAAAAAAATTATTTACTTACTTTCTCATCGTTAAATATAGTCCAATGGCCATCTTTTAATAAATGGCAAACATAATGTCCAACCATTGTGGAAGTTCCCATATGAGTAATAAATCCAACAAGTTTGTAATCTAAAACAAAATTGAATATTTTTTAAAGGATATAATTTTTTTTTTTTTAATTTTAAAGTAAACAAAAAATTAATTTTACCTCCATTACCATCCCTGAATACTGGGTTTGCAGTTTCTTCTTCAGTTTCGTTAGCTCTTTCATACAAATGTTCATCACGACTGAATACCCAGTCAAGTGCACGTTCTAAATTATTATCTGTAGCTTTCAAAGCTTCCATTGCAATGTCTTTAGAAAAACCCATGGCCATTACTTGCTCCAAAGCTATTTCATTTGGAACAAATGAAGCTGTAAAAAACAAAATAATTTTAAAAATTGCATTTTTAAAAATTACAAAAACGATTTTTTTATTTACATTTAACATTTGCATCCAATCCTGGTTGAACAAATGGGTCTGAAAAATCAGAATCAGATATGTGCTCCATCAGCCAATTTATAGCAGCTTCTGGTCCTTGTTTTTGAGTGAAAAATAAAGCTCTTTTACAAGCTTCTACTGGAAAACCCATATTAACCATTTGACTGAGCATTGCTTCATCAAATTTAAATTCTGGAGGTTTTGTGTTTGATTCAGGGAGTAGTTCTTCATTTTCTTGTAAACCGTGCCCTTTTAAGAAATTTAAATCTAAATCATCTGGCATTTCAACTGAAACATCTAATTTAACAGCTGTCCAATCTTCTCTCACAGTGAATTTTTTTAAATGAATCAAAAGATAGTCAGGGAAAGTAGCTAATCTTGTAATCCTAAAATAAAATTTTAATATTAAGTTAAAACTGATAAAGCTAATTAATAAAAAAATATTTTTTAAATTACTTATGAGCTGTTGTGTTTCCATTTATTGCTGTGCTATAAAAATGTTCAACAGATTCTGTTTTAGCAAATACTTCTAAGCATGATGACATTTTAATTCGAGGTCTTACAATAGTACTGGGATCATACTTTTGACTATCTCCTTCTGTTTTATTTTTTTCATACGCAGCAACTTCCTCTTTATTTATTGCCATATCCATGGGAATCGGTAAGGGTAACAGATATTCTTGTCTTGTAGTGTATTTAACCTTATTACTGGTACAACATTGATATTTCTCTTCAACTTTAAATTTGAAACTTTCAGCAGGATTAATTTTATGACGACTATTTCGCTATAATATAAATATGGTTTGAGAAAAAATTTAGATAAATTTTTTTTAGAATTTATTTTTATTACCGTCAAGACTTCTATTAAATGTAATATAAATTCTTGAGCATCTTGTTGACGGTTAGTCATAAAACTGGGGTGTCCTCGACCAATAAGATTTTTAAACATCCTAGGTGGAATACCTTGTTGTCCTGTTTCAGAATCTGATTCAGGAGGTTGGGAATATTTTCCTGATAATAAACCATTTCCTAGTTTGGCCCTTGTAAAAAAATTAAATTATAAAAAGCTTAATATTTTTTTGGAAATTATATAATTAAAAACATACATTTGAGTGTTGAAATCATTTGCAGGGTCATGGATGTTTTGATCAAAAATTTCTTGAGAGCATTTGACAAACCTATAAAATTTGAAACAATTTTCTAAATAAAAGCAATAAATAACAGAAGTTTTTAAAATCAAATATTACCTGTCAATAAAATCAGGGATTGTAAACACCATTTGAATAACGCTATTAAGATAACATGAATTTCCTAAATTTATTAGACCTGTATATCCAGGGCCATATAATGGGGTTAAATTACTGCTCCCTTCTTGTAAGGCTATCCAATCTCCAAATTTCTGATTCAATTCAATTTCTAACTCTACCATTGATTTTTCAGTTTTTTCCATATTTAATATGTTTATTCCCCAATGAGCTAAATGCACTGCTAAATTTGGATCTTCTACCATATCATCTTCAATATACGAGAATACGTCGGCTTTTCCATCCCTTGTAATGGTTCCTAATTTTACTGCTAAGGGATAACCAGTTTGAACATAATGTTCTATTGCATGGTCATTACCCCCTGAACCATCAAAAAATTTTCTACCACATAAAATAGAACCATCTGTTAAATTTAACCATAAATTTTGAGTTAAATCACATTTATCACATTTCCAGCCACTTGGTGGAATTTTTTTTCCATTGTCCAACTGAACTAAATCAGCATGTCTAAAAAAATATTTTATTTTAGTTCTTACTGCTTGAATTATTTATTTTAAATTAACTTACTTTGTTACAATTCTACTCTCACCATCCCAAGTACCAGATAAAGCTTCCTTTTCTGCAATTTTTAAAGCAGATTCAGCTGATAGTAACCCATCAATTGAATTTTTTATCTATTTGATAAAAAATTTTTTAAATTATAAAAATAATCTGAGATTTGGTATTATGTTTAATTAATTAATAATCTTACTTGTACTGGCAAATTATCATTTGGGTAAGGTATTGCTGTAAAATCTGGTAAAACTACTAATTCATATTTTTCTTCATATGAATAATTCTCAGTATCAGTATCAAATCCTCCGGGAGTACCAATAGCTAAGCGAGTGATTTTTTTTTCAGGACCATCCTCAGCTTCTTTAATTATCTTTAAAAATAACAATAATTTTTGAGTTATGTATAAAATAAACAAAAATTTTAAAAATCACCTTTTTCTTTGTTCTGTTGATGTGCAAAAACAATGGATTTTTACTAAGCTCATAATATCTTTTTACATACTCCTTTCCAAATCCTAAGAAAGTTGTTAAACTAACGTACAATCCAGTTGGTGTATCCTATTATAAATTTAAAATTTTAATTTATAATTTTTATAATTTTTATCAGATTCTTATTGATAAATAATTACCACAGTATCAAATGATAATACACATTCATCTTTGTAAACCTTATCGTTATTTGTTGGAACTCTGGCTTTTGATGCCACTTTCTCCAATTCATTCATTTTTAAAAAATGTTAATTTAGCAAACTAAAAATATAAAAAGTTAATTATTAATTAACTGTCTGTAAAAATTTTTATTTTTAACCTATAAGCTGTGATGTTAATAATAATAAAATAAAACTTTTTTTGAAAAATATTTGATCAAATAAATTTTAAGTTAGAAAATATATATATTTTAAAAAATAACTGCTAATATTATGAAAATTTTAATTAATTATTTTTCTGACCTAAGATAATAATGTGCTGACTCAATTTGTCTGTATATAAACAGACAGAGACAGACTAGCGAATCACAATTTTCATTTTTCAGAAAGATTTATGGGACTCTCTGCCTTATCAACATATGATTTGAGAATAAAATTGAATAAATATTATAATAGTAAAAAAGTTATTAAAGAAAAGTTGTAAAAAAGACTATATATTATTTGATATTTTAATTTTTGTATCATATAAGATGTGAATAGTTGTATATTGTTTTGAGCCAGCTAAGGTTTGGTAATCATTATTTATTTTTTTTTAAACAACGCGCTAATTATTTAAAAGAGCGGCCTTTATAACCCCTACTCTTTTATTAATGTATGGCTTCCTCGTTGGCGCTAGTTGGCGCCGCTCAAGTCCAGGCTCGAGTCAACTTGCGGTCTTGCGGTCTTTCATTTAAACAGAATTCTTCACTGTGTTCTTCATGAAGAAGCTTTAGTTATTTGTTAGTCAAATTTTGAATTTTCCACGTGGATCATCAACAGGATTATTTAAACTAGGTAATTAATTTTAATTATTATTTTATTTAACATTACAGTGTATTTAAAGTTTTTGCAAAAATATTAAACTATCTGCTTTTTTTAAAATATCGCTATAAATTACTTAATCGGTAAACATCCGTATTTAATTCTATATTTTAGTTTATCAATTTAAAAATTAATTATTTTTTATACTCTAATGATTTATATTTTATTGATATTTTTCATTTTTTCTTAATCTTTAAATTTTTTAAATGATGACAAACATTACCACCTTGTATGAAAGCGTGATTATTTGTAACATGCACTACCAACTGAGCTTTTCCTAATTTACAATAATTTTTATTGTAACTGTTAAAACCATGATAATAATGTATTTCATATTTAATTTCAGGTATAGGATGCCAGGAATCTGATTCTTCTCAGCAAGATCAAGGTGAATAATCTTTATACTATGATAATAATTTAAATTCCTCTTGGACCCTCACTACTGTTATGGATAAAATTTTAATGATTATCTGTTCTGCACATTTAGCCGATAAAAATTTAGTTTCCGTAGCTAATAATAGTTGATACGTAAATATTGTTGCAGAAAAAGTAGCACAGGAAATTATTATTTTACCGGATTGGAATTTTGTCCATAAATGTAAAAAAATCCTTTTTAAGCTCTTTCTATGCTAGTACCATAAATTTATTGTTAACTACCAAGGTTCAAAGTTAAATAAATTTAATAGATCTGTTGTAAAATATAATAGAAAAAAAAATACTTTTCTAATAAATAATATTTTATTTGTTAAGCTTAGCATAATAAATTTAGCCAAGAAAGAGCTTTACAACTTAAAATGATGACATTTATACCGATTTTCATGAAATCGTGATTGATTTATTACATGCACTACCAACTGAGAATAACTTCAATAATACATTTATATATTTTAAATCCAAAATTTGTTATTAAATTTTTAATATTATTTTTAGGTATGCAGAACGAGTTATCAAGGTACAATATAGATGTAATTTTATTCAGTTCGTAATTTGAATATGGTATTTGGTTATTTATTTTTTGAAATTTATAAATATTTAATCTTCGTTACTTTTTAATAAAAGTTTAATTAGTTATACTTTTTATTGTGCAGTACTTATTTTAATCAATTGCAAAAGTATTTTTCAAATGTTTCAATGTATTTTTGATTTTAAATCAGTTAATAAAAAAAAAATTTAATTTACAGATTTTTTTTTTTTTTTTTTGTTTCAAGTTTTGAAGTAGTTATCTAAATAATTATATTGAACTTTTGCAATAGGTTAAGCTTTTTTGTTATATAGTAAAACTTAAATTTAAGTAAAATTAAATTACTAAATTAATAATTTTTATTTTTTTGTATTTAAACAATTAAAATTGTTTATGAAATAATTTTAAAAAATGAGAAAATATTCAATAAAATACAATTTTCAATATAAAGAAGGGTTTGATTTTACTTTTTTGTACCTCTTTGACTTAATTTTCTCCTTTTTTTGTTTTTCAAACATCCTTGCATACCAGTAACCAGAACTCCACATACTGTGCTTGCATAGGCTTTGTAGAATTTTTGTAGGTATCGTATCAGAAAAGAAAGTTTTAGGAAATTGAAATTTTTTATAGAATATCCTGTAAATATTTTATTCATAAAAATAAAATTAGGTTTTTATTATAAACAGTGAATAAATGATTTTATAAAAATATATCAAATAGCATTGATAAAAATTTGATAAATTTTCTTGCAATCACTAAATAGGTATATCTTATTCAAATTAAAATTTTACAATATACTTAAGAACAATATTTAAATAACAATTACTTATATAATTTTATTCATCATAATATCTTCTTTTTAAAGTTCTATATTTTTTTAACATATACAGAGCTTCCAATTCTTTGGTTACAAATTTTCCATGTCCAATCAGTTTTTCTATTTTTTCTGGATCTGTTTCATTTTTATTTTTGATAAATGCATTTTTTAATTTACTTCGAAAATAATCATATCCTTTGGGATAATCTTTGCCCATATGAAGTAACTACATAAAAAAAAAAAAGTTTGGTTATGTTACATTGTTATTGTTTATTTTATGCAAGGCTTTATTGAGAGATTATATAAATATATTTTTAGATTATAAACAAAATCAATAGTATAAGGTATTAATTTAAAATGATATTTTAATTATATTATATTTTCAACTTACAGTTTTATATAAATTTATTACTTGGCTTTTTTGAGTCATCATTAAAAAAAAAGGTATTTAAATTACGATTAATCAACATCAAAATCCGATAAATGATCGAGGCGCTTTTATTTCATTATTAATTTGTGTTATTAAATATACTTATATCCACATTAATTTATGTAAAATTTTTTATGTTTTTTTTTTTTTAAATATAATTCTATATTTGGTAACAAACATAAAAATGAGAACATAAAGATACTGATATATTTTCGTGATTATTGCACAAGGGTATTTGTATTTGAAGAAATTATTGCTATAAAGTACAGGATTTGCATATATTATGTTAAAACAGATTAAAATGGATATTGTATAAACAAATAAATGCATCGCGAGTATAAAATATGATATACTATTATAATTGTTTTTGAAATATTATTATTTTGCAGTGTAAGTTTTATTTTTCAAAATAACGCGCATTGTTTCCTCCCCTTTTGGAGTTGTTGAATGTTGTGATGATTGTGATGATTATGCTATATTTTATTACGAAAATATAACGTTTAGATGCATACTGTTGCTATTTAAATTCGCAAAACAAAGGAATTTGAATATATTCACAAGTTATTAAAGATAAGAAAAATAAATTAACAAAAGCTTCATTATATTAAATTGACTGAATCAGTCTAGAGATAATATTTGCAATGCTGGTATAAAAACAGAGATTATATTTACATTTCAATGCAATAAGCATTCTGTGATTAAACAGTTTTTAAACTAAATATTTTTTTTTAATCGTAAGTTTTTTTAATGAATTTATGAATATTGAAAATTTAAAAAGTATTGATTTTGTTAGTTTCAGTTAAAGTAGTTTATTAATTTTTAAATTTAATTTCTCGA
This sequence comes from Anagrus nilaparvatae, assembly GCA_022575985.1. Lineage (NCBI taxonomy): Eukaryota > Metazoa > Arthropoda > Insecta > Hymenoptera > Mymaridae > Anagrus > Anagrus nilaparvatae. Next base: position 3,134,636 of record JAKSXM010000246.1, on the reverse strand, counting down.
ATTGATACAACAATGAAGATTCTTAAAAATTTAATATTGATTTCTTTTTTGTGTGGTAAGTTGTTATTTAAATCTATATTTAATATTATATGTCATGGTATAAAATTTAAGAAACAAATTTTAGGAGTTTGTTTGGCGAAATCGCTTAAGTCACCAGTTTTTAGTAAAGCTTATACTGCAAAAGGTACATTATACATACCTTATGCAGAAATACGAGAACCTATTTATGCCTGGTATGATGCTAAAAGTGGCCTTAGCAGGATAGACTATTATGGAGGTAATTAAATTTTAAAACTTCAATTGTATTTTAATGTAAATTAACTTTTTAATATATTTAGGTCTAGTCAAAACATATCAATTATCAACGGAAGGTGATTATGGAACAAGTATCAAAATAGCTCCATTTACTAGTGAAACAGTTATGAATCAAGATACTTGTTTCAGAGTTAATGGAAGTCTTGAAATGAAAATTCAACCTCAATCGATATTACCAGATACTACTGGTATGGAAGTAAGTATAATTCAATATTTTAAATTGAAATGTATTATATAAACTAATTGTTGAACTAAATTTTTAGTGCATTGGCGAAGAAATGATAAATGGTCATGCTACAGAAAAATGGAGACTTGTTGACACTATTGGAGAAAAAACTAATAAATATACATTATGGATTCGTTACAAGGTATTTCTTTTATCAATAATATAATGATTTTTTAATTAAAAAATTAAGTTATATACAATTTTTTTGATACTTAGAAGTCACCATTGCTACCTCAAATGAAAGAACCTGTTCCTGTTAGGTATGAAATGAGAGGATTCAATACATTATTAGGATCTCATTATGATCATTATTACATTGATTACGATTGGTATTCATTTGAAACACCAAGCTCTGATGTTTTCAAAGTTGATGAAAGTAAGTGAATCATAAAAAGTATAAGTTATAATGTACTAAAACTAATTTTAATAACTTTTTATGGCTTATCAATAATTTTTTATAATTTACTATAGTGACAAACTGCATAAGTTTCCCAGGACCAGGAGATTCTCATATTCACACATTTAATCCAATACACGAATTCGTTCACAATTATCAAGATCACGTAAATATTGCATTTGATAAGTTCAAGGGTACTCATAAAAAATATTATACCGATAAAGAACATCATCAGCGTAAAGAAAATTTTAGGCAAAATTTAAGGTTTGAATTTTATTTTTTTTTAAATTATTTATTTAAAAATTAATTATGTTATTTTTTTAAAATAGATATATCCATTCAATGAATCGTGCTAATTTGGGATTTACTTTAGATGTTAATCATTTAGCTGATAAAACTGATGCAGAATTAAAAGCTTTTAGAGGTAAACAATATACAAATGATGGACCTAATGGAGGATTACCATTTACTTACGATATTGAAAAAGAAATTAAAACTGTTCCGGAATCAATTGATTGGAGATTATTTGGTGCAGTGACACCAGTTAAAGGTATATTTTTTTGTTTAAATAAAGTAATTATCTGCCATTACTATGAATAATCTTTTTGAAATTTTAACATACTTTAATATTTTCTTATCATTGGTAAAATAATATTATTAATCAGCATTCTAATTTTAGATCAATCAGTTTGTGGATCTTGTTGGAGCTTTGGTACAACCGGAGCTGTTGAAGGCGCTTATTACATGAAACACAAAAAATTAGTCAGATTATCTCAACAGGTATAGTATCTAATATTCCATTTTCAATTCATTTTAGAGAATAAAAATTAATTTTAAAAAATTTTTAGGCACTTATTGACTGTAGTTGGGGTTTTGGAAACAATGGTTGTGATGGAGGAGAAGATTTCCGTTCTTATCAATGGATAATGAAACATGGAGGATTACCTTTAGAAGATGAATATGGAGGCTATCTTGGCCAGGTATGATACTACTTCAATAGTTTTGCTAATTACTTGGCTGTTTAATTAGAGAAATGAATATTTTATTATTGTAACAGGATGGTTACTGCCATGCTGACAATGTGACAAAAGTAGCAAAAATGACTGGATTTGTAAATGTTAAAAGCGGCGATCCAAATGCTCTTAAAATTGCAATTGCAAAACATGGACCTGTATCAATAGCGATAGATGCATCTCACAAAACATTTTCATTTTATTCAAACGGCGTGTACTATGAACCTTCATGTGGTAAGAAATAATTTTATTATTTATTCAAAATTAATTAAATAAAAAAAAATTAAAATCGTTATTTCAACATGTAGGAAACACTGAAAGTTCACTCGATCATGCAGTTCTTGCTGTAGGATACGGAACTATGAATGGTAAAGGCTATTGGTTAGTCAAAAATTCTTGGTCTAATTATTGGGGAAATGATGGATACATTTTAATGGCTCAAGCTAATAATAATTGTGGAGTTTTAACAGCACCAACTTATGCACTTATGGCATAAAGAAAATGAGAATTCATTTTAATGTTCCTCTTATGTGATTTTAAAATATTAATAATTGCGATTTTTAAAAATATTTTATATTTTTAAAATTTTTATTGTAAGTTTTCATGAAAAAAATATTTTGGAAAAATGCCAAAATAAAATTGCCTTATTTTTGTAAATCTTAAAAATTTTGTTTATCAGAAACATAATTAATAAAATTATTTTGAACAGAATCTTTTGCATTATCTTTCTTTTTTGCAGATAAAATAATTTTTCAAAAATGAACTTGAGCCCTACAAAATTAGTTAAGTTTTAATAAATTCAAAATACATGTAAAAAAAACATTAGTATTGCTATTTAGGCTTTTGATATAGTAAGGATCCTGATATAGTAGGTACTTGATGCATACTTTTTTTAATCAATAATTTTCAAATATTTTATTAAAAAACGATATCATTGCATTTTAGTAGGTACTTTTCATTACAATTGCAAAATTCAGTTCATTTGGTTCGACATATATTATTTTTTTTTTTCAATAAATATTACTTAAATACAACTATTTCGAGTTCTTAAAACTTAATTAAATAAGTCAAAGCTAAAAGTTGTGGTTCTTCATAAAACCGAAAACTCTATTTGTCGGCTTCCACGATTTTCTCCGAATGTGTAAACGCGCGCAAGGGATATGCTCTAGGAAACTTGGATCCTGAAACACAAAGCAACCGAAGCAAGTCGGTCCGTGAACTCCGAAAATTTATAAACAAAAAATATTTTTATAGTTATCAACAGGTAAATTTTTATTAACAAAATAAAGATAATTTAGTTCATATAATTCACAGGTTTTTGCTGTATTATATAGGCAAATTTTTTTATTTATAAATAGGTGAAACGATGAATCACAGCAACGGTCGTACCTACTGGAAGTTTAGAATTGTCCACGAAAGAATTGAACTTAAATTGGGTGATAAATAATTTCAAAACTGTGTTAGATAATACAAAAGTGGGTGAAGTTATTACCTCACCTAGCTCCATAAATGGTGATTCAGAATGGTGTATTTATTTGTATCCAGCAGGACAAGATGAAAGTAACAAACGTTACATTAGTTTATATTTAGCCCATTTTCAGGATATTGTAACTAAATGCTACTACAAAAATTTTAAATACAAAGTTTCCCTCCTTAATAATAAAGGTAAAAAAATTGCCAGCAAAGAATTGAGTCATACATTGCTAATACCGATAGAAGACAAAAAGTATTTTGAATATTCAGATAGCAGTTACTTTTCAAAATTTTATATTGGGTGGTCTGATTACTTACTAAGAGATGATTTAGAAAGTAATTTTTCTACTTATCTTTCTGAAAATGGAGATTTGAAAATTACCTGTTCGATTTATAATGAAAGTGAATTCGAAATACAGCATTCTGAAAATAAGGTGTTAAATTTTCAAAAAACATACAAAGAGGAAATAGTTAGTGATGTGATTATTATTATTAATGGAAATATTTCTTATTCAGCTCATCAATACATACTTGCTGAAAAAAGTTTATATTTTATGAACTATTTTAAAACAATTGTAAGCGAACAAAGTCAAATTAAATTAGAAATAAATAATGTAGATGCTGTTGTAATTAGAGAAATGTTAAGATATATTTATTTAGGTAAAATTGAAAATGTCAAAGATATTACAAGTAAACTACTTATAGAATCTAATAAATATAAAATTATTTCTTTAAAAATTTACTGCGAAAAGCTATTAATCAATAAATTATCTAGTGATAATTCTATTGATATGTTAATTTTTGCTGAAGAACAAGAAGCAGAAAACTTAAAATCAGAAGCAATTAAGTTTATTATTAAAAATATTAATGTAATGATTAATTCATCTAATTGGTCAAAATTATTGAGTCCAAAGTTGTTTACGGATATTATTAGAGTAGGAATAGTACCATCTGAATCACCAAATAGATCTGCTAAGAAACCTAGAATAGTTAAAAGTATTTTATAATTACTACATTTATTTTTCTAACAATTAAAAATTAAAATTTTTATTTTTCTTGAGAATTATTATATAGTTTTAATTTAAAGAGCAAACATTTTTATTATTTTGTTCGTATTGTCTTAATTAATTATCTCATTTTCTACCAATATTTGTATGTTAAATTATAAAATCTTGTAAAACAGAAAATCAATTATTTAGTTTTAAAAACTTTTTCTTGTAAAAAACTTGTTACCATGCGGGTAAAATTTATTTTGTATTTTTTAAATATTTTTTTGTAATTAAAATGTAAATAAAAATTGTTGTAAATTATTTTACATTGCATCAATTTACCTTCAGTTTGCAATTAATCATTTTTTTTATCCAATTTAATTAGAATTCTAGATCATATTTTAATAAAATTTGATAGTGTTAAATAGATATTTTCATTGATAGATTGAATACCATAATTACATCATATACTGTAAAAATTCCTGACAAGGTATTTACTATCAAGATACTATTCTAAAAGAGTAAATTTAATATCGTGATAGTAAATACCTTGATAAGAATTTTTACATTGTATTAATTTGTTTTGCACTGCTCCAATAAAGAACAGCGCAAAAATTTGAATTTGAAATTTTACCCACTATCTACAACGAGCATTATCGACAGAAAGCGAAATAAACCGAGTTTCAAATTTGAAAAAAAATTTTTTAGGAATTTTTTTTATAACTTCAATTTGACTTCAAACGAGATTTCGATTGATGGCTAATGGATTTTTTTACATTATTTATTATTAAAATTTTTATACTATATGATTTCAAAATTATTAGGATCTAAATCTATCAGTGACTTATCAAACATATATACACGCATACATATACAAGCTTAACCTTTCATAGGTTCATGCGGAATTTTCTTGTTTTTCCTAATGAAAATTATATGTGCAAGTTTTTAATGCAGTTAATTTAATTGAATTGTGTACAAAAAAATTAGTAAAATTGGCGAATAATATATTTTGGACAAGAACTAGATTAATAATTTCCATTATTATTTTATGTTATTGTATTCAAAAATTTTATTTGGTATATTAATTATAAATATTAAAAAAGTACTATCAATAAAGAGCAATTTTCCTTGATTAAAAAGTATCCTACTCATTTTTAACCCAGGGGAACTCGAAATTCGTAATTAAAATGAAATAGGTAGTATATAAGGCTAATTTTAAAAAATAATTCTTGGGCTAGTTCTAATTGAAATTGTCTTAATATTGCAAGAAAACCCCCATATAATATATTGAGTATGTGTAAAAATTTTGAAACAAGTACGAGCTAAAGTTTTTCGCCTATATTTATTGCCTACTTGACAAGTGTTAAATCATTAGCGGCAAGATTCAGTCTCGGCTAGGAAAAAAAAGTTTTTGCTAATTTACAGATTATTATATAGGTAGAATTCCAAAAATAATGCAAATTAAATTTTATTTAGAGTATCTATTTTTCTATTTTACGCTGCATAAACAATCAGATTATTCCAAAAAATCATAAAAAAGTCTAATTTTCTGGTCTGCGTCGAGAAAGCACGTATTTCCCGGACGCTACGCGTCCGAAAAAGACGAGTTTTCTCGTCACAGACACACAAAAATGTTATACGAGCCTTGTCCATAAATAAGGAATGACCCAAATTGCAGTTTACCATCCTCGGCTTCGCCTCGGAAGGTAATTTACATACGATTTGGGCCATTCTTTACTTTTCTGGACTCAAGCCGTAAATATACTATTTCTATTTTTACTTAAAAATAAGTAAAATTTTTCAATAATATTCAAAAATTAGTTTTCTTAGAAATTCTTTTGTAACAAAATATGAGCAATGAGTATGCGTGTAATTTTCTTATATAGTTCAAAATCAAAATAAAAACAATTATAGGTATATAGAATATAGTAAACTCTCTCTATTGTAATACAAAAATCCGCCAAAACATTTAAGAAATAGTTTCTGTAGTTTATCGATCACCTCGTTGTAAATACAAATAAGTTTTAAAATTATATAAAATATTAAAAATTAATAAAATAATGAGTGTTAATAAGTGGGTTGGTAAAATTAATTCATTCACCAACGAATTAAATATTAAATGGACAATAAATGATGCTAAAAACATTTTTAAGGATAAAAAACATGGTGATTATTTTGTTTCACCTCCAACAATTGATGGTCAATTAAATTATCACATTCTTTTATACCCGTTTGGAAGAAATGAAAATAGAGACCAAGGTGAAATTTATCTTGGTATTTATCAAGGAGATGATGTTGAATGTAAAAGTTACAAATTAAATTTTGAAATTTCTATATTAAGTGAAAATGAAGAAGCAGTTCTGACTGCTATAAATTTGCATGGAAATTTTGACATGGTAAAAGAAAAAAAAATTCCTGTATTTTCTGAAGGGTATTTCTGCGGAAGGGGGCCGAAAACATTTTTTATAAGTAATTTAGAAAATTATTTTCTTTTAAATGGAAGCTTAGTAATAAATTGTAAAATTTTTGAAGAATTTGATTGCTTAAAAATTGATCGCACTGTAAGTAATTTTGAAGGAGGTGAGCTTTTTAATTCTAGCGATTTCAGATCAGTCTTAAATGATGAAAAATATAGTGATTTAGAATTGATAGTTGGAAGTAAAAGTTTCTTGGTACATAAAGTCATATTGGCTTCTAAAAGTCCAGTATTTTTGAACATTCTTGATAGCAACGAAAGAAACAAGAGACAAGTAATAAAAATCACTGGTCTTAGCGAAAATGTAGTTTCAGAGATGTTGCGATACATTTACAAACATGAAGTAGAAAATATTGGTAACGTGGCACAAGATCTTTTAATTGCAGCCAATAAATACGATATTTTTGAGCTAAAACTGCTATGTGAAAAAGAATTGATTAAAAATATTACTGTTGAAAATTCCATTGATTTTCTTATTCTTGCTGAAGAAAATGATTTACTAGTTTTAAAAGTTGAAGCTATTAATTTAATTGCTGGAAATTTTGCTGAATTAAAAAATACTGAAAATTGGTTAAAATTGGACAATTATTTAATGACATGTATTATGTCAGAATTAATAAGTGAAAATAAATAAATTTTAAAAATATTTCGTTTTCCATTTATTACAGACCCTGTTCAAAAATATTAAGTTGTTTAGAAAAATTTTTTACAAATAAAGTTAAAAGGTCGTTTTTATTTTGCTGTGTAGTATTATGTCAATTTTTTAAAATCAGTTTTTAATGTTGCTTGTATTTAGATAAGAATTTAGATGCCTTTTTACATAATCAAATTTAATTTTTAAAAAAAGTTCATTGATTTTAGTTAAATAATATTTAAGGTTGATTTGACCAACCAAATAATACAATAATTTTAAATTATAATTTTTTTTTTGGAAGGATCTCGGAAAAATATTTTTTTTTGGAAGCTTAAATTTTTAATAAAAAAATCTGAAATCGAAATTTTAATATAAGACAATCATATTTATTAAAGATTTTATTTAACAATAAAAATCAAGCTTTTGATTATTTTACAAAGATGGTATAATTTCTGCTTGCTTGAACAGCTAAAATACAAAATTATTTTAAAATTATATATATAATTTTTACATTATTTGAATTAATTTATTTCGTTTTAATCAGCCATTTATGGCCATTCAAAATTTTTATTAGTAATATTTTCTGTGATTAATAAAAATTAATAAAATTCTAAAATGAAAATATTGCAATCACAGAAACATCAAAAGTCAATGATTGCACAGAATTTTAAATAATAATTATAATGTAATAATCATTTTAGTGAATATTTGTGACCTGACATAAAAAAAGCATTTTTTAAAGTTTTTAGAAATCCAGGCTTTTAAATTTTCTTAAAAAATAAAGTGTAAAATAGTGAGACTCGCCTCTAAAATAATTTAGCATTAGGTTAAATTTTAGCAACCAAAAGCCTTATAGTAACCAGAAAAAAGTTTTTAAATGCTCTTTTTAATTTCAGGTCACGAAATTTCACTTAATTTTTAAGTACTAAGAATATAATAGTGAAACAAAACTTCTCTTTTTAAATTTTTGACGCAAATTCTTATTCTACACTGGGGAAAAAAGTTAATTGATTTGTTATTTAACACGCTATGCTCGAGTTTTGCAGGACAAATTAAAAACTTTTATAAAATAATAAAATCAAATACGTGGCTGTTTTCTATATTATAATTAAAAAATCATTTGTCCTTTAAAGAAGTATGAGCTTAACCCATTAAGTCCGAAGGCCGTATTTACATGTAGATTTGTAAACCGCTTCAAAAAATATATTAGATACTAGTAATTAAACAAAAAATGATGTTCCCTTAATAAAAAGAGTTGCTTTTTAAGAATTCGAGGTCAGATTTTCGATTTAGACTTCTGGAAAGTCAGTACAGCGGGTCAAAGTTGGCCAAAATTTTAAAAAAAACGTTACGTAAAAGCCCTGATTATTATGACATCCAACAATCCCGATTGACCTGGAAACTTGATTACATTAGTTTGTGACCCAAAATTTGGTGATCCACTACCTGGAAATGGTCCAATTAACTTGTAAACATACTAGTCCATTAAAGTTTGAAAGATTTTGGTACCAAACTATTCCGAGTGTCCTAAGCACCTAATAACATTACATTATGACCCATAATTAGGTGATCTATTAACTCATTAAGGTCCAAGCAACATGGAAACATCTAAGTCCATTACAAACATCTTAATTCGTGAAATTTTTTCGGAATGATGTTTCAAACAATTATGAATGATTTGCCATTTTAACAAGCCAGTTTGATTAACCAGTTTTATAGATATTTTTTTTTATTACTTCTATTCATTTTCCTTGGGAATTATTGAAAAAATAATTAAATTTTTGTGCATGAAATCAGATAAAATTCAAATTTTATGTGCAATATTGACATTTTTTTAAATATTGGATAATTGTTGGCTAAATATAATTAAGAGGATTATTTAACCTGTTTTTATAGAGCATTAATAGGCTACGATTATATATATGGGCATATCCATTACTTTTCATACAAAAGTGTGCGCACCCATGACTCCGATCGGGCTCAAATTTTCAAGGGTGGTTTGAAGTAATAAGAAACTCAGCCAGCCAAAATTTCAGCCATTTTGCAGGACGGGTTGCCGAGATACAAGCTCTAAAAGGTCCAAAAATAGCTGTTTTTAGCCAATTTTTAAAAATTTACTGGGCTTCAAGGATTAGTCCAAAAAACATCTGGCTGGTCTCATTTTTTTCCTTAAATATTCAACTTTTACCAAAAAAATTTTCAAAAAGTTTCATGGAGTTGATTTTTACTGGCATTGATTAACGTAAGATTTATTTTATCGAAAAATGCTGATTTTTGAACTTGAATTGTGACTCAGCATCATTAGCTAAAGACTTCCGGTTGGTTTTATTAAAAGCGTCTATCAAAGACCTTTCAAATGAGACCTTAAACGTTAAAAAAGCTTATCAGGGACCGGAGATATAAGCAATTGAAAGTTTGCTGTTTCTGAAAATATCGATTTTTTAACAACTTTAATCGTCTGCAAAATTTTTCTCTGAGCACTTTAAGGGCTGAAAATTTCAGGAAAGCTTCTTTTGATATTAAAAAAAATTCCCTAAAAATTTGGGCGATGGTATTGGCTTCTGTTCGTAGATATAAGTAAGACTCTGAAAATGTGTAATAATTGGACCAATATTGGCCAATAAATGGTTAAGGGGTCAACCAAAAAATTTTTCTTCTTCAATATTCGAATAGCCAGGGAAAAATGAGCTGATTTAGAAAAAAAAATTTTTATTTTTGACCGAAAAATAAGCAAGTTATCATCATTTTAAGATTTTTTAAAAAATTTTCAAAAATCCCATTTTTAGGGTCATTATACAGTATTCTAACTCGAAATAATGATAACTCGCTTATTTTTCGGTCTAAAATAAAAATTTTTTTTTTTAAATTGTCAAATTTTTTCCTGCCTATTCGAATATTTACAAATAAGAAAATACTTATACGCAAAAATTATTTTTTTGGGCCAAAAACTACCCGAATACATTGACAAAATAAAGTAAGTTCTAAAGTAATTTGCCAAAAAAAAATAATTTTTGCATATAAGAAGTTTCTTTTTTGTAAATATTCGATTAGGCAGGAAAAAATTCGACAATTTAAAAAAAAAAATTCTTATTTTAGACCGAAAAATAAGCGAGTTATCATTATTTCGAGTTAGAATACTGTATAATGACCCTAAAAATGGGATTTTTGGAAAATTTTTTAAAAAATCTTAAAATGATGATAACTTGCTTATTTTTCGGTCAAAAATAAAAATTTTTTTTTCTAAATCAGCTCATTTTTCCCTGGCTATTCGAATATTGAAGAAGAAAAATTTTTTGGTTGACCCCTTAACCATTTATTGGCCAATATTGGTCCAATTATTACACATTTTCAGAGTCTTATATCTACGAACAGAAGCCAATACCATCGCCCAAATTTTTAGGGAATTTTTTTTAATATCAAAAGAAGCTTTCCTGAAATTTTCAGCCCTTAAAGTGCTCAGAGAAAAATTTTGCAGACGATTAAAGTTGTTAAAAAATCGATATTTTCGGAAACAGCAAACTTTCAATTGCTTATATCTCCGGTCCCTGATAAGCTTTTTTAACGTTTAAGGTTTCATTTAAAAGGTCTTTGATAGACGCTTTTAATAAAACCAACCGGAAGTCTTTAACTAATGATGCTGAGTCACAATTCAAGTTCAAAAATCAGCATTTTTCGATAAAATAAATCTTACGTTAATCAATACCAGTAAAAATGAACTCCATGAAACTTTTTGAAAATTTTTTGGGTAAAAGTTGAATGTTTAAGGAAAAAAATGAGACCAGCCAGATGTTTTTTGGACTAATCCTTGAAGCCCAGTAAATTTTTGAAAATTGGCTAAAAACAGCTATTTTTGGACCTTTTAGAGCTTGTATCTTGGCAACCCGTCCTGCAAAATGGCTGAAATTTTGGCTGGCTGAGTTTTTTATTACTTCAAACCACCCCTGAAAATTTGAGCCCGATCGGAGTCATGGGTGCGCACACTTTTGTATAAAAAGTAATGGATATGCCCATATATAATTATATATATGGAGCAATCCAGGTCATTTTGCAAAAAAAAATTTTATAAAAAAATTACTTAACTTTAAAATAATGCCTAAAACCTCAAAGCCCTAAATATTGGACGAGGTTCTTAAAAATCTCATCAGCAGAAAAGCGTTAAACTTTTCAAATAAATGTATAATTCCTTAAACTAAAAAAAAAATAAAATCTGTAATAAATTTTTATTATCCAAAAATTAACTCTAATATAGAGATTAGATAAATAATAAAATTTTTTTCTATACTTATTATATTAATTTACATGTGAATAAATATTGTATAATGAATTTTACGAGAACAATTTTTTTTTTTATCTACTTACAATCATTTTAAAGAAATATTTATTTCAATCTTCTTTGCGTTTCAGGTCATTAGTAATCATTTGAGTAAGTAAAAAATTTCGCTGGTGAGATACGGAAAATCCGCTTGCAGCAAGCGAATTTTTTTTTTATAAAGTATACTATTATTCATCTTTATTAAGTTTACAGATTCATTTAGAAAAAAAAAAAATCGATTTTTTGGTTTTTTGGGTTCTACAACATATGGGAAAAGGGTTGGAGGCTGCAATTCTGTACACAATCAAAAGTCAGGCCTAACTTTGAGCACCTGTCTTCGGCGCCATTTTGAAAAAAAAAAAGAAAATGTTTAGCAACTTATAACCTATTCAGAAAAAGTGATGTTTTTTTTTGTTCTAAATGAATCTGCCACCATAATCAGAATTTCTAGATTGAACATGAGTTACTAAAAGATGGTAACAGCTCAATCTATATTTGCAGATGCGTTAAATCTGGGGATTTTAATCACAAGGTAACGATTTATTCATTAAATAAAAGTTTGTTTTTTTCATGTAATAATTAATAACATCCAAAAAATAAAAGAAAAAATCTTTCTAAATCATACCAGTTTGAATAATAATGAATACCATGCTGAATAAATATTTTCAATAGGAAAAAGTCCTCCTAGACCATACAAAAGAATTTTTGATAATGCTGGAATTAGCTGATTGGACGTGACGAGAATATTAACACAATTTGTTTTTTTGTTAATTAAACTCAAACACTTAACAGCCGAAGTTAACTAATTGTCTGTATCAAGTTGAACTTCTGCCCTTAAGCTTAACCAATGTTCTCTTTTGGGAGTTCCAAGAAGTCCACCAACATTGTTTCGGTAATTACAATAAATTTCCTTGATTTTCCTATAACGAAAGGCCAGCTTTCGCATCCAATCAACACCACCACGGACACCAGAAGGTAAGCAAATACCATTGCTTGCAGCTTCACAATGAAATCCATCTGTGGCGAAATTATACGTTGAAAGATCCTGGCCATTGTCATCTGACGAAACGTCATCGATGTGCGCCTGGTCGCAATCCTGCGAGCGCAAACTCTGTCATATAACCATTTAAAAATTTGCATTTTTTTTTCTTATAATCAAATAAATAAAATCTTTTTATCATCTTACCTCGATTTCGTTAAAGAAAAAGTGATTATCAGCAATATAAAAAATTAATTCTTCCATTCTATAGCCTAACTGACTTAGTAGTGGTACATCTTTGCTGAAATTTGTAGCAAAAACGCCATTTATTAAATTTTGTAACAAGATAATTGTTTCGTCCAAATCCCAAATGAATATCCGGTTTGGACCAGCTTCTGTTGTGTCAGCTGACCCGATACTGTTTGCAGTTCCGCTTTGGCGTCTACCTCGTCTACAGGGTTTCGTTGTTGTACCACCTTTATTAAAAAAAACAATAAAAAAAGCACAATATTTTTATTAGTTTTAAGTTTATGCAGTGTTTTATTTCATTTTATTTATGTTTATAAAATTTAAGATTTTTCTTCCCAAATTACTAAAATATTTTTAAATTGATTTTCAATGCAATCTAAATAGTCATTATTCATTATTCAGTGCAAAAAAGTTGAAATATCCTAAAGGTTTAAAAATTATAAGTCTAAACAATTTAAACATTGCATGCATAAATTTATAATTTACAATTAAATAAAAAGATTAAAGTAAACTGATAATACTATTTTATAATATTAATGAAATTACCTTCAATATTTGCGGTATCGCGTGCAGTAAGATCACTTGCATCATGTGGTGAATCCAATGAAAGAGTTGATTTTGTTGAATCTTTAAATAAAAAACATAAATATTAAAATCTATAAGTAATGAATAATAAAAATGTAAAAAATTAATAAAATATGGTTTACGTAAAATTGGGCATAAAAAAATTTTTTTCGCAGCTAACTTATTTGTTTTATTAAATTATTATACTTTTTGCGAAATATAGGGCATATACGCAGCATGTTGTGATTATTGCTCAAAAACTCTTCGAGATCAAACCATCGTGTCATTTTTTTAACAGCCTGAGCTTTCATCTAGTAATTTCCTTTTTATTTGATCATGGGTTATTTTGTGACAATTGGGTGTTAAAAAGTAATGGCAATACATGTGATCTGGAGTATAAATTAACATTTTACTATTTTTTTTCTCAGGGCAATGGGTTATTTATATTATAAAAAAATTTGTCTTTTTGGTTAACTCCTAACTTAATTAAAAACAAGTACGAAAAATTTCCTATTAAATTCCATTTAAATCAGATACGCTTGGTTTGCTCGGTGCACATAAATTTATATATTGTTATTAATTAATAAACGCACACGTAGTTAACAGGCCTGACAGTGAATAATAATAATAGTGAAACTTGTTATTATCGTTGTAAGCTTATTTACAAAATAGAAAAATAAATTCAGTAAGCTCTCGAGTAAATTGCTCGCCTAGATACTGTAAATTTTATTAATATTTAATTAAAATATTAATATTCATATTTTTTTTTGTTAGAATAATTTTATGTAAAATAGCGTATGACTCAGATGGATCCTGTTAGTAAAATTAATTTATCTGTCAACTTTGAATGGGCAATTAAAGATGCCAAAAACTTTTTTAAAAGCAAGAAAGTTGATGAATATATCTTGTCACCGCCCTTCAGAGACAAAGAATTAGTGTGGCATATTTTGCTGTACCCATCTGGTAGAACTGTCAATAAAAAAATTGTAAGAATTTATCTTTGCCTCTACACAGAAAATTTTCTGTGCTGTGAAAATTATTCCGTGAATTTTGAGTTCTTTGTTTTGAGTGAAAAGAAAGAAACATTTACAAAAACCGGTCTATTACATGGAAATTTTGATCTTGCAAAAACTGAAAAATTTTCAGAATTTTCCAATGGATTTTATTCTGCAAAAGGTGTTAAATTATTACCGATAAGTGAACTAGACAAATATTTTGCTGCTAATGAAAGTTTCATAATAAACTGTAAAATTGATAAAAATGATTTTTTGGACTTTGGCTGCAATGTAGATCATAATTCTACCAAAATTGTTGAAAACGTGTCTTATTTAAATTGCAGCAATTTTCTAAATGATGAAAAATATAGTGATTTAGAATTAATAGTTGGCAAGAAAAAATATTTTGCGCATAAAGTTATCTTGACCTCAAAAAGTCCAATATTTTTGAACTTTCTTGAAAGCAATGAGGCTCATAAAAAGCAAATAATAGAAATAAACGATCTACGTGAAGATACAGTTCAAGAAATGTTGCGGTTCGTTTATACAAACAAAGTTGAAAATATTGATAACTTGGCACAAGATCTTTTAACAGCATCAGATAAATATGGTTTGGTGGAACTAAAAGACATATGTGAAGAGGAGATGATTAAAAAAATTAGTGTTGAGAATTCTATTGATTTACTTATTTTTGCAAGTGCACATAATGCAAGTAATTTAAAAATAAAAACAATTGATGTCGTTGTTAAAAATATTAAGCAATTAAAAATGACAGAAAATTGGTCAAAATTAGATAAAAATTTAATGACTGATATGATTTCTGAATTAACAAAAATAAAGCCATGAAAGAAGTAAATTTGTTTTTGAAAATGAAAAATTTTTGTCTAATAAAATTAAATTTAAAAAATTTTATTTTGTTTATATAAAATGTAAATATATTATGTAACTTTTGCTATTTAAATAAATATTTTTATATAAGTTATTATACGTTTGTACCTAATAATGTTTCTTATTTATTATATAAGTAAAAAATTCATGTAAATGGGGATTTTGGCAATTTTTACAATTATTTCAAATTTTTGTCTATAAAGCTATTTTTGTAAAAAAAGTAATAAGTATGTGGGAATCATTTGGAATAAGAGAATATAAATAAAAATGTATACAACTTTATTCTATATTATGATGACACCATACCCTCCGATAACCTTAAATTTTGAACAAGTCCTTATAACAATGTATATAAATAATATGATTGTTCACAAAATTTCTGTTTTTACAAAAAATGACTAAATTTGGCTTATATGGTTGCATCAAGTTTATGAAAATTTTTAACTTTTTTCATCTGGTTTTCAGGATTATTTAAAAAGTTTGAGCATAATATTTTATTAGTAGTTAAATGAATATTTATATACTAATATGCAAAAGTTGTTCCATAGATAAATTTTTTACTATACTATATCTTTACTTACTTTACCTACTTTTGAAAAAGTATAATATTTTATGGGATTGACACTATATTTTCCTTGCGAATTTTCTGTTATATTTTTTTAAGGATACTTTTTCAAATTAGGCTAAAGAATTTATTGATATCTAGAATTAGCCTGGGATGTCTATTTTTTTTAAATATATTTTTTCAAATAAGTCTAAAGAATTTATTGATATCTTGGATTAGCCTGGGATTCCTAAGATTTTTTTATACATTAGACATCTCAAATTTACATTACACCTTTTGTTGCTTTTTTTCTATCCCTGCTGGATCCGTAAGGCAATAATTAAATTATGCATAATAAATATTATCAAAATGCTAAAAATTTTTATTAAAAATATTGGCTTACAGACCCGGCAGGGATAGAAAAAAAGCAACAAAAGGTGTAATGTAAATTTGAGATGTCTAATGTATAAAAAAATCTTAGGAATCCCAGGCTAATCCAAGATATCAATAAATTCTTTAGACTTATTTGAAAAAATATATTTAAAAAAAATAGACATCCCAGGCTAATTCTAGATATCAATAAATTCTTTAGCCTAATTTGAAAAAGTATCCTTAAAAAAATATAACAGAAAATTCGCAAGGAAAATATAGTGTCAATCCCATAAAATATTATACTTTTTCAAAAGTAGGTAAAGTAAGTAAAGATATCATAACAGTCGCAAGGTTTAAAAAAAAACTATGTGAAGCATTTAATAAAACTATAAATAATGAATAAAAAACGCTGCCAAATTATGGGCACTAAGATTCCTCAAGCAATGACAAATATTCAATATGAGTTGATATGTATATATATATATATGCGAGTGTATACGCGTATCCGGTATCACGGCGAGAATTTTATTTACATAATTATATCTATATACTATAAGCAGCTGTGATTTTTTTTTTATTTTACGACTGTAAGGGCCCGTTTTTAAATATCTATTTTTATTCATGTTCTCCTGATACATTTGGATATACAAAATTCAAAATATTTTAAGGAATTCATGTACCAATATTATATGTATACTAACTCTTGCGTTATTATTACCTAATAACAGAAAAGAATAAAAATCCCCTTTCCTTATTAAATTTATTTAAAATATTTTTATTCAAAATTATAAGGATACCTCTTCTATACTTATAACTACTGGATCAAAAAACTGAAATAAAAACTTCGATATAAATCGAAAAAATGCGATAAATCGCAAAAATTCGATAAAAAAACGTAAGTCAAACCAAAATTCGATATCTCAGCCGTCTCCGATCGTGAGTTAAATGTAAAAATATGTCCCTCTCACTTAGAAGCAATGAATTTAGAGTGAGAGAAAAAAAAGAGATATATATAAGCAAAGCTAGCTTTTGCTTGCGATGGAGGGTCGCGTGACCGCCCCCCCTCAATCCCATAAATCCAAAGCTAACGCTTTGGCTTGATAATTATAGTCAAAGCACCATCAGGATTAAAATAATCTAAATGAGACTAGCCCTTAAGCTTAAGCCGCGCTTTTTAAAATTTGTTTATTTATTTATTAAAAATCAATTAAAATTAACAATTTATTATTTATTCACGTGCTTATAAATCAATTAACTAACAAAAGCGAGGGGCTATCGTCTTGAAAATCACAAATCTGATTTAAAAAAATTTTTTTTGATTTTTGTCTGATTTTGGCTTATTTGTACCTCAACCATAAATCGTTACTAGTTGAGAAGGTTTATTTCCTTTTTTTAACGGTTTTTTGCGATTTTTTGCGATTTTTGTGATTTTTTTTGATTTTTGCGATTTTTTTTGATTTTTCGTGATTTTTTGTAATTGTTTTTGATTTTTCGTGATTTTTCGCGATTTTTTGCGTTTTTTAGCCTTATAACTCACCATAGACCTCAAAAATCTTTTTTTTACGATTTAATATAATATTTAGCGATCCAAAAACTTATTCAGCATCGGCCAAATAAAAAACGCATCCACATATTATTTCATCTGATCTTTAAAGATAAAATAGATCGCAATTTCATCAGCAACATATTCCAAAATAATTTTAATATACACATTTGTTTCCTATATATTTTCCTTTATTGCTATTTTTATTAAAATAATAGTAACTTGGAAATCAAATACCTATATATTTTTTAAAACGTTTTTTTTTTTTAAATGTAATGATATATGAATAAAAATTTATATTAATAAAAAAAAAATAATTAATTATAAATAATAAAATAAAACAATCATAAATAAAATTATTAATTATAAAATATTTTATATTAAACATTTTTTTTTGCTGACGATTTTACTAGGTATTTTTTGATTTCGGGGAGTCTGCAAAGACCAGAGAAATATTAAAAAAGGACTAACAGATTAGTTTTTACAGAATTTTGGCTTTTTTAAGCTAAAAAACTCGTTCTTTTTAAGGATATTTTTCAATTTTATTATAATAATTTTTAACATTTCAAGCTAATTTTAATTCTTTTATAAATCAAAACGTTGAAGATTTAATAGTTCTTGACTCATACAAACTCTAATCAATGATTGTGAAGCCTAGAAGCTAATTATTTTATCATTTGTAAGAAAGAAACTCAAAGAGTCTCAATTTTTGGATTTTTTAAAAAATGAAGTTCTTTAAAATTTAAGATTTTTTATTAAATTGAAATAAAATACTGAATAAAAACAGGAAAAAATTTTCTTTTCAGTCATAAAATGACATGTTATAATTAAAAAAAAATATCAAAATCAATTTTCATAGTTATAAGTGTTTTAGGGGGGGCCAAAGTTGGGGCTAAACGGTTTTTTGCAAATAACTCAAAAGTAAGCGAAATAAAAAAAAATTTTGAATAAAAGTTGTAGCTGAGAAAATTTTCTATAAAAATGGTCATTAGCAATTTTTCAGTCGAACGCTCTGGGACCGAGTTATAAGCGGTCAAAGTTTAGACCTTTTTTACTAAATTTTCAAAAATTGATGTATCACAACAAAAATAAAGGATCTCGTTTTTGATGAGTTTTTTGGATTTTTTGGTAGTCAAAAGTGTTAGATATGGGTATTTAAGGTTTTTTTACATATAATAGTATGTATGCGGATATAAAATTTTGCATGTATATGTTCCTGCATCCCATGTATATGTTCCTGGTTTTTTAGGTCGCTAAACAAGAATTCGGGTGAATTTTTTGTAAATAATTAATATTTCACTCCTTAATTAGGAAAAACAACCCCTAAAAGGAGTATTTGCTATAAACGCACCCTTTTTAGAGTTTTTTTTGCTAATTTAAGGGTTTAAGGAAATATTAATTATTAATGAAAAACTTTCCCAAAATCTTGATCAGTGACCCAAAAAATCCTTAAGGACCTGATTTAGTCACTCAAAAAGCAAAAATTGCAAATGCACTTCTTTTAGGGGTTGTTTTTGCTAATTTAAGGGTGAAATATTAATTATTTATAAAAAATTGCATTAAATTCTCGATCAGCGACCCAAAAAACCCTCTCATAACAACTCTTGGCTAAATCTAGAAACTCAGCTTGCTAATATATATAAAAAAAACCCTTTTTGGGGGTAGTTTTTGCAAATTTAAGGGTAGTCCGATAATATCTTCCGGAAAAGACCCCGATTTTCGTGATCAGCGATCCAAAAATCATATACTAGTAGAGCGAATTTCATGTTGGCCAGTGAAATACACCCCCTCTCCGCGATTTGATTGGAGTAATACCTGTATAATTGTTAGATAAAAAGAGATAATCATAAGAAGTATTATATGATAGAAGGAGACAACAATATAAAATTTGTTATAAACAAAAATTTTTTTAACAATATGAAGATGTCATCGGGAAATAATAACAATCTGAAAAAAAAAATTGATAAAAGTTAATGGGAAGTTACCGAGAAAACAGTGTAATAAGCATAAACATAAATCATAAATATGATTTAATAGATGTTTTTACATTATTTTATTTTATTTATATATATAAAATTTGGAATAAGAAGCTACTTTTTTTGGTAAAAACCACTAAATATTATATTGAATAGTAAAAAATAGGTTTTTGAGGTCTATGGTGAGTTATAAGGCTAAAAAACGCAAAAAATCACGAAAAATCAAAAATAATCACAAAAATCAAAAAAAATCACAAAAATCGCAAAAAATCGCAAAAAACCGTTAAAAAAAGGAAATAAACCTTCTCAGCTAGTAACAATTCATGGTTGAGGTACAAACAAGCCAAAATCAGACAAAAATCAAAAAAAATTTTTTAAAATCAGATTTGTGATTTTCAAGACGATAGCCCCTCGAACAAAAGATAAATATGATAATTTTAAAAAGCGCGGCTACTACATAATTATATAACCACGTGACTTCCAAGATGGCGACTTTTTTTTTGCAAAAGAGTTTATTTCTTTTAAACTAATCTCTCTTGTAAGTTGTAATATAAGTAAGTTATAACAGCTCCGAAAAAATTGAATCCTGAAAGCTGTAACTTTATAAGAGTTTTCTAGTTTTTTAATTTTGTTTAAAAATTAAATCTAATTAGACAATATTTAAATATTTTTAACTTTGGACTAAATTTCAAGATAATTAAGAAATCGTTAATTTATAATATATACATTTATACTTAAACTCATATAACCAACATGAATGATAAACGTGCTGGTAATGTCCGCGAGTTTAGAAATGAATTGACTATTAAATGGATTATTGAAGACGCTAAAAATGTTTTGAAAAATAAAAAAATTAATGAATTTATTTCATCACCTCCAATTGTTGATGGAGAAATAAAATGGTGCCTTAATTTCTTTCCAGCAGGAAGAAATTGTATGAAAACTTCTACTTTCATATGCATTTGGATTTTTGATAAAAATAATACTAATCGGAGAATAAATTATAAATTTTTTATTTGTAATGAAAAGGAAGAACTGTTCAGAAAATCACAAGCTTTGAAAGGAGAATTCAAGTTTCATAAAAATAGCATTTTTCTTGACTATTCTGAAGAATTCTTTGCTGCTTCAGGATCATCATTATTTTCTATAAGTGAACTAGATAACTTTTTAATACTAAATAATAATTTGATAATAAATTGTAAAATTAAAAAATGTTTTGAGAATTTTGAAATTGGAAGTACTGTAAATGATGAGCCTTGCATTTGTGATTACTCAGTGTTAAATGATAAAAAAAATAGTGATGTAGAACTGAAAGTTAAAAATAAAAGTTTCTTGGTTAATAAAGTTACTCTAGCTTCTAAAAGTCCAGTATTTATGAAAATTCTAAACAAGAGACAAGTTATTGTAATTAAAGATCTTAGTGTTGATGCAGGTGAAGAACTGCTGAATTTTATTGAAACAAATAAGGTGAATAATATTAATCAATTGGTGGCTCATGATCTTTTATTAGTAGCCAATAAATATGATATCTCAGAGCTGAAAAGACTGTGCGAATTGGAATTGATCAAAAAGATGAGTATTTGGACTGTAATAAGTTATCTTATTGTAGCAAGTACTTATAATGCAGATAATTTAAAAATGAAAGCAATTGATTTTATTGCTAAAAACATTAACCAGTTGAATAAATCAGAAAATTGGAATAAAATAAATTCTTCTTTGATGACAGAAATTATTTCTGCTTTGTCAAAAACAAAATAAAAGTAATATATCTAATTATATAATATTTGAGAATCATTTGTGTACAATAAATAATGCTTTTTTTATAACAGTTATAAATTGATACTTTTTTATTTACCAATATGCTGTTCCAAAATCCTAATTTTTTGTAATTCAAAAAAATTATATTGTCTCTATTTTACTTTGATGAATTCTCAGCGCTATGTATTTCAGACTTGGAAACAATAAATTGCTTGCGCAAATCTCTCTGATAATAATACAACTTAATGATTAAAAAACTATTCAATATTTTATAAATTTTATTCAAAATAAAAAAAGAATTTTTGGAGAAAAAGTTTACTTTTAGAATTATATGAAATAGGTAATAAAAATTTATTATTCACATTGCTAAACGATAAAGGGATTGGGTTGTTACAAATATGAAAAACGTTTGGGCAGGTGGTTGAGAAAAAAATAAATTAATTTCTTATTAGGAGCCTTATTATTGTCGCTTTGTTTATTTTTTATATTTTTACCGCTAAATTGTATCGATTTTTGCGCGCCTGGTATTAGTTTTAGAATATACAAGTACAAGCAAAAAGCTGTCATCATCAGCTGATCGACAATCGTGCATTTTAGAGTTATTATTTTTAGAATGATAACTTTTTAATAAAATACATCATTTTATTGTTAACAATTAAAGAGATTTTATTATTGTTATTACAATTATACCTATCAATGTGAGTTACACTATTTTTTCTTTATATTTTATTTTTAAAACTATTATTTATAATTATTTAAATATTTTAAATTTAATATTATTATTTATCCCCACGGGTTCTTTGAAACGTTTTAATTCAGACATCGCAAAGGCTATAGTCCTCAAACTAATTTATAATCATTAATATATTGATATAGACCCTGGAGTTTCATATCCTCTTAGGATTATCATTTTATTACTCAGTTATTACCAGGGGTGGATCCATGGATTTCTGCAGAAACCAACTCCTGAATGAGGGGGGGGGGGGTCGAATTTTTAAAAAAGGTATTTATGTTTTTTTACCCACTAAACACGAATCATGGGGTCTATTTTGCTAAATTCGTGGTCAATTTTTTGTTATTAAAAAATTATTGCAAAATTGGCCAATAATTTTGCGAAATAGACCCCGGATTCGTGTTTAGCGGGCCCAAGAACATAAATACCACCCATTTTTTTCCATGGAGCTTTTATGGCATTTTAGGGCATTAAATAACATTGCTGGCGACAGGATTATAATATACTTGCGAGCAACTCATGCCAACATTTGCTCGTAGATTGTCAGCAAATGTTTTTAACGAGTAGCGCGCCCAATAGTGGTGAGCACAAAGTAGGACAAAGCTGGAAAGTAATGCTTTTACATTTGCTACGAGCAAGTATAGTGTTTATTGGGTAGAGTTTGCTTAAATTCTTATTATTAACACCCAACCGACAATCCCTGGACACTCGCATATTTTTATTTGAAAAAATTGAAATTTTGGGCCAAAAATATTACTTAGTAGGTATTTAAGGCTGCGCTTTCTTAAAAATGTGTTTTGGACATATATCTTATTTAAATGTCCAAAACAGCATATGAGTCATTCTGGATACCGTGTCATGGCCTTGCCAGGTCAGGTCTCCCGATCGGGCTGATTTTTTCACCACTTTTTTATGTATACAAAATATGTTTCCTGTGAAATTTTCAGCCCTCTAGGCGCTCAGGAACCCGAGTTATACCCAAAAGAAGCTTTTTAGATTTCTTCGGTTTTTTCAAAAAAAAAAAAAATTTTTTTTTTTTTTTAATTTTTAAAATCGACTAGATGACTAAAAAAAATAGTACCCAGACATAAAAAAATGTAAAAATTCCCGCTGAATCCGAATTTGAGGTCAGTTTTTTGAAATTTTGCCCCTGGGCGGCTCAAACTGCTTTTTTCGGCTTAGAGCGGGAGATTTTGAACTGCCCAAATTCAACAACTTTTATCAGGCTCAAACCTGGATAGAATTGGTCTAAATACTATATACTTTGATGTGGTAAATGTCGCTGGGTGGTTATATGCCCTTTAAAAAGTGTCAGAAGCATAATAATGGCTTTTTTAAATCAAATTTTAACATTAAAATCACATTTTTTAAGCGCCTTATAGTATTTTTTAATTATATTTGTACTCAAATGACTTTTTTATGCTTTCTATACATAAACTTGATATTTTTCAATGATTTTCAGTCCATTAATTCACGCGTCTCCAATAAAATGCGTATCTATGCGTATTTCATTGAAAATTAAAATTTGAAAAAATTGACACTTAAACAGCTAAACCTCACAAAGTAACCAAAAAACTTCTGGTTGGTCTCATTTTTTTGGTGTAAGTATCTCCTTTCAAACGCCGTAAGCCGCAATTTTTTATCACTATTTTTCTTATCAATGTAGCCAATTAACCAAATGGCCATTTTTGGCTAAAAATGACCAATTTTTAAATTGCTGCCAAATTCGTAATTTTTGACAAAAAAGGGTTTTATATGTCTCAAAAATTTTCTTTAAGCTTCCGGTTTCCAAAAATTCTTTACTTGTCTCATTTTCTTGAGTCGTTTTTAAGATATGGTTCTTCAAAGTTAACATTAAAAATGAACTTTGGAGACGCGTGAATTAATGGACTGAAAATCATTGAAAAATATCAAGTTTATGTATAGAAAGCATAAAAAAGTCATTTGAGTACAAATATAATTAAAAAATACTATAAGGCGCTTAAAAAATGTGATTTTAATGTTAAAATTTGATTTAAAAAAGCCATTATTATGCTTCTGACACTTTTTAAAGGGCATATAACCACCCAGCGACATTTACCACATCAAAGTATATAGTATTTAGACCAATTCTATCCAGGTTTGAGCCTGATAAAAGTTGTTGAATTTGGGCAGTTCAAAATCTCCCGCTCTAAGCCGAAAAAAGCAGTTTGAGCCGCCCAGGGGCAAAATTTCAAAAAACTGACCTCAAATTCGGATTCAGCGGGAATTTTTACATTTTTTTATGTCTGGGTACTATTTTTTTTAGTCATCTAGTCGATTTTAAAAATTAAAAAAAAAAAAAAAATTTTTTTTTTTTTGAAAAAACCGAAGAAATCTAAAAAGCTTCTTTTGGGTATAACTCGGGTTCCTGAGCGCCTAGAGGGCTGAAAATTTCACAGGAAACATATTTTGTATACATAAAAAAGTGGTGAAAAAATCAGCCCGATCGGGAGACCTGACCTGGCAAGGCCATGACACGGTATCCAGAATGACTCATATACGGATTTTAGTTTTGGACATTGGACTTATTTTGATAATGATTAACGCATCTTTTTGTTAAATGTTGTCAAATCCAAAAGATTTTTTGTTTTGTTTTATAGTATTATGTCTAATTTTTAAAATCAGGTTTTAATATTGCTTGTATTTATGAGCGGGTAAGGATGAGTATTTAGATGCATTTTTACATCATCACTTTTAATTTTGTAAAAAATTTCATCAATTTTAGTTAAATAATTTAAGGTTGAGTTGACCAACCAAATCATTTAATAATTTTAAATGATAAAATTTTTTTTGGAAGGATTTCGGAAAAATATTTTTTTTTGTAAGCTTAAAATTTTAGTAAAAAAATCTGAAATCGAAATTTTAATATAAGACAATCATATTTATTAAAGATTTTATTTAACAATAAAAATCAAGCTTTTGATTATTTTACAATGATGGTATAATTTCTGCTTGCTTGAACAGCTAAAATACAAAATTATTTTAAAATTATACATAATTTTTACATTATTTAAATTAATTTATTTCGTTTTAATCAACCATTTATGATTATTCAAATTTTTTAGTAATATTTTCTGTGATTAATAAAAATTAGTAAAATTCTAAAGTGAAAATATTGCAATCACAGAAACATCAAAACTCAATGATTGCACAGAATTTTAAATAATAATTATAATGTAATAATCGTTTCAGAGAATATTTGTGACCTGACATAAAAAAAGCATTTTTAAAATTTGTTTTTAGTTCTAATTCAGGCTTTTAGTTAGGCTTTAAATTAAGTATCAAACAGACCTCTAAATTAATTTAGCATTAGGTTAAAGTGGGTTAAAGTTTAGGAACCAAAAGTATTATAGCAACCAAAAATAAATTTAAAAATTTTTTTTAGGATTTTTTAAAATGCTCCCTTTTTAATTCAGGTCACAAATTTTCACTTAATTTTTAAGTACTAAAAATATAATAGCGCAACAAAACTTTTGATGCAATTTCTTATTATACACTGGAAAGAAAAATTTAATTGATTCCTTTTTTCAGTGTACATGAATTATTTTGTAAAAAAATGGCTAAAATTATTTACTTAATATTAATAGTATATTATATTACTATCTTTACTTAATACTATTTAAAGTATACTTTCATTTTCTATATCACTTCATTTTTTGGAAAAAAAATTCATTTATTTAATTTTTGAATATTTTTATTTGCATGAATTTCTTAAAATATTTTTTATTCCTATGTATTATAGGGCCACACTAACATACTTTTCTTTGCAAAACAAACATAAATTGATTTTTTCGTGATAAAAAACTGGTTTTTCTAATAATTTTCTTGTTAATTTAGAATTTTCCTGAAAATTTAAATTTTTTAAATAATTTCTATCATAGAACAGCATCGATATTTTTCATTTATTAAAATTGTAATATTTGGGTGGAAATGTGACATAGGAAACCAAATTTCAACATTTTTTTCATCGGAAGCAGTTTTCGGATTTTGGCTGATTTTTAGTTGCTCTTACACAACAGAGTAAAATGAATATGCAATACTATCAATTATATATAACTCGTACACAAAAAAGTTCTAAAAATTTCAAGTAAAAATTCATCACACACATTTATGAAACATACATTTATCACATAATTTATTTGCAATATAAAAAGTTTGGATCTTTTATGCCACCAATTGATTATTATCATTAAATGTCTACGCGGTTAAATTGCTTTGCTTACATTTTTAAACAAATTGTTTGATATTTCAAGCAAAGCAACCGGATCTATGTAATTTTTTTAGACACTTATTATTATAATTTATTTCTTACATTTATACATACTTTCAATAGAAAACTTTCATTTTTCAGTACTATAGTTAGTGATGGTTAGTTCGTCATGGCTAAAAATAGAACCATAACTTTATTATTAAAAGTTTGCTAATTTTTATGTATTGATCGAGAAAATTGCATTTTTCCAAAAATTACGTGCCTTTTTTTTTTAAATAATGGCACCCGCAATAATCGCGAAATATATATAATCACTTTGTAAATACAGCTATTTCCAAATTAAACATTTTTTGACAGACAAGAAATTATATAAAATTACTAAAAAGTTATTTAAACAGTTTATCTTGCAAATGCAAAAAGACTAATAATTAAATGTTGATCGTCATTTCAATTTTCAATTTAAAATTATTAACTTCTAAAATTAATAAAAAATTTTTTTATACATTTTTTTATTTACCCTATATTTATTTATTTTATATTTTCTATTATAATTTATATGTACAAGAAATTATTGTAAATTTTGCGCGTTATAAAAGTTCCATTTCTAATGCTGCGTAAAGTGCTTGCATATCAGAATGAGTTTTTATTCTCCAAAATGGAAAATTGTGTGATCTTGCAGCATTTTCTTCGTCTGCGCCTTTACCAATTACAACGTATGTGCATTTGTTACGTCCAAATCTGGCAACTATTCTGCTGAAACAGCTGTCTTTACCTGAAAAACAAGTAATAAAATTTAATTAATAATTAAATCTCAATAAAATTAATTCTTAGTCAATGAGAAAATTTTGAAAAACTAAATTTAAAAGAAAAAAATTGTTATCTATTTGAATATAAAAAAAAAAAACTAAAATACTGAAAAGTATGGAATCATTTTACTGGGAAAAAGAGTGTCATTTGATCAGGGCATATTTTTTACGAATCCATCTAAATTTCAAGTTAATCGCTTCACTGAAAAAAAAGATCCATTTGTCTCAAATAGAAAATCTGCGTGATAGAAATTTTAAAATTAAAAAAAAAGTACCATTTCGGTTTACTAAATGGAATAAAAAATGGCAATATCAGATGAAAAACCATATTTAATTCTTTTAGTGTTTTCGGTCCATCATATACGGTTCTCGAATAATTGTTTCAGGGTCTGGAAATTCTAATCTCAAACGGTCATTAACCGACCCTGAAACCACCCTAGAAATGTAAAAATCTAAATTTCGATTAAACTCCAGTCAAATCGCGGTTTAGGGTGTATTTTCACTGGCCAACATGAGATTTGCTCTACTATATGTTTTTTGGGTCGCTGATCACGAAAATTGGTGTTATTCCCGGGAGATATTTTCGGAACACCCTTAAATTTGCAAAAGCTACGCACAAAAAGGGGTTTTTTTGATATATTAGCAAACTGGGTTTCTAGATTTAGGCAAGAATTGGTCTTAGGGGGTTTTTTGGGTCACTGAACAAGAATTTGAGGTAGTTTTTTTGTGAATAATTAATATTTCACCCTTAAATTAGCAAAAATTACCCCTAAAAGGGGGTGTTTTTGCTATTTTCGCACTTTAAACGACCAGATTAAGTCCATATGGATTTTTTGGGTCGGTAATCAAGAATTTGGGTGAATTTTTTATAAATAATTATTATTTAACCCTTAAATTAGCAGAAACAACCCCTAAACGGGGTGTTTTTGCTATTTCCGCACTTTGAGCTACCAAATGAAGTCCTAACGGGTTTTTTGGGTCGCTGATCAAGAATTTGGGTGAATTTTTTATAAATAATTATTATACCACTCTTAAATTAGAAGAAACAACCCATAACTGGGGTGTTTTTGCTATTTCCGAACTTTGAGGGACTAAATTAAGTCCTAACTGGTTTTCTATAAGGACTTAATTTGATTGCTCAAAGTGCGGAAATATCCAAAACACTCCTTTTAGGGGTTGTTTCTGCTTATTTAAGGGTAAAATATTATTTATTTATAAAAAAGAGGTCGAAATTCTTGATCAGCGATCCGGAAAACTCATATGGACCTAATCTTGTCGTTTAAAGTGCGAAAATAGCAAAAACTCCTCCTTTTAGGGGTAATTTTTGCTAATTTAAGGATGAAATATTAACTATTCACAAAAAACTACCTCAAATTCTTGTTCATCAACCCAAAAAACCACCTAAGACCAATTCTTGGCTAAATCTAGAAACCCAGTTTGCTAATATATCAAAAAAACACCTTTTTGGGGGTAGTTTTTGCAAATTTAAGGGTGTTCCGAAAATATCTCCCGGAAATAACCCCGATTTTCGTGATCAGCGACCCAAAAAACATATAGTAGAGCAAATCTCCTGTTGGCCAGTGAGAATACACCCTCCCCCCCCCCCTCCGCGATTTGACTGGAGTATTAGCTTATTTAGTTATTAGTTTTTTTTATTATTTCATTCAGTTTATCGGACAGAAATTTTCCTGAATAATCATTTTGGAGTCTTGAAATTATAATTTTGAGTGAGTTACTTTTACCGACTCCGAAAACCCCCTAGTACCTAATGTATAAATCTTAATTTCTATTTTATTTAGTTTTTCGGTCCGCTATATTCGGTTCTAATAATAATTTATATATTGTGTATTATGACCCACGGTAAGAAATTAAAAAATAGTGAAATCCCGAGTGCAGACAGCATTTAAATTACCACCCAAGACGAAGCCCAGACATTTTGGACATCTTTTTTTTTATATGAACAAGAGTCATATCAGATGTTTCTTTGTCAGCGGCGAGAAAACAAGTCTGGTCGTTGGTAATATTCATATAGCCTATACAGGAAAAAAAATCCGTTTGGGAATTTATAAAACCGGAAATGTTTAGGTAATCGGAGTTTCACTTGTATAGCACTGTGCTAAGCTTGTAGCTAGCGAAGTTTATTTTTCTCTTGCAAGCAATCGCAAGTCACTTGAAATCGTTTTAGGAAGAAAAAAATTCTTCTAGCGGCGCTTGTCGTAATGGTGTTTTTTTTCAGTGTTCTATCATAAAACTGTATTAATCACAAGCTTTTAATCATAAGGTAACAATTCATTCGCAAAATAAAAGTTTTGTATTTTTTATGTAATATAATAATTAGTAACAGCTAAAAAATTGTAGAAAAAACCTTTTTAAATCATACCAGTTTTAGATGCTGAATAAATATTTTCAATAGGAAAAAGTCCTCCTAGACCATACAAAAGAATTTTCGATAAAGCTGGAATTAGCTGATTGGACGTGACAAGAATATTAACACAATTTGTTTTTTTGTTAATTAAACTCAAACACTTAACAGCCGAAGTTAACCAATTGTCTGTATGTTGTTCAACTTCTGCCCTTAAGCTTAACCAATGTTCTCTTTTGGGAGTTCCAAGAAGTCCACCAACATTGTTTCGGTAATTACAATAAATTTCCTTGATTTTCCTATAACGAAAGGCCAGCTTTCGCATCCAATCAACACCACCACGGACACCAGAAGGTAAGCAAATACCATTGCTTGCAGCTTCACAATGAAATCCATCTGTGGCGAAATTATACGTTGAAAGATCCTGGCCATTGTCATCTGACGAAACGTCATCGATGTGCGCCTGGTCGCAATCCTGCGAGCGCAAACTCTGTCATATAACCATTTAAAAATTTGCATTTTTTTTTCTTATAATCAAATAAATAAAGTCTTTTTATCATCTTACCTCGATTTCGTTAAAGAAAAAGTGATTATCAGCAATATAAAAAATTAATTCTTCCATTCTATAGCCTAACTGACTTAGTAGTGGTACATCTTTGCTGAAATTTGTAGCAAAAACGCCATTTATTAAATTTTGTAACAAGATAATTGTTTCGTCCAAATCCCAAATGAATATCCGGTTTGGACCAGCTTCTGTTGTGTCAGCTGACCCGATACTGTTTGCAGTTCCGCTTTGGCGTCTACCTCGTCTACAGGGTTTCGTTGTTGTACCACCTTTATTAAAACAAACAATAAAAAAAGCACAATATTTTTATTAGTTTTAAGTTTATGCAGTGTTTTATTTCATTTTATTTATGTTAATAAAGTTTAAGATTTTTCTTCCCAAATTACTAAAATATTTTTAAATTGATTTTCAATGCAATCTAAACAGTCATTATTCATTATTCAGTGCAAAAAAGTTGAAATATCCTAAAGGTTTAAAAATTATAAGTCTAAACAATTTATACATTGCATGCATAAATTTATAATTTACAATTAAATAAAAAGATTAAAGTAAACTGATAATACTATTTTATAATATTAATGAAATTACCTTCAATATTTGCGGTATCGCGTGCAGTAAGATCACTTGCATCATGTGGTGAATCCAATGATAGAGTTGATTTTGTTGAATCTTAAAATAAAAAACATATCAATAAGTATAATGAATAATAAAAATGTAAAAATTAATTAAAATATGGTCTACGTAAAATTGGGCATAAAAAAATTTTTTTTCGCAGCTAATTTTGTTACTTTTTTAAATTGCTATACTTTTTGCGAAATATATAGGGCATATACGTAGCATGTTTCGATGATTGATCAAATACTCTTTGAGATCAAACCAAATAATTCTGAGTCATTTTTTTAAGGCCACTGTCTCTTTTTTGTGACGATTTTCAAAGGATTTTCAACATTTTTTTTCTCAGCTGTTTTATTATAAAAGTTTACAAATTTATTTTTAAATAATTACAAAACTATTCTAGATGACATAAAAAAATTTTTGTTTCATATGCTTTTTTTTTACAGTTTGTAGATGGCGTGAAAGTAGAGGCTCGAAAAAAAAAATGAAAAACGGTTCCCATCATAGCGCCTATTGTAGGCATCAAAACAAAAAAATAAAAAGTCATATTAATCTCTATAGTTTCCTCTTGTATGTGAACCAACATTTAGCAAAAAATACAAAAAATTGACCATTTGGTGAACCAAAAACGAAAAATGCAGTTTTTGACGTTAAAAAATGCGCCTAAAACGGACAATAAAAAATTTTCTGATGCATAAAAAGCTGATATTGTTGGTTCACATACTAGGTATTGCAATAACGAAAAAAATGAAACAAGATTCATGTCAATAGCTCAATTAGTTTTTGAGCTAGCGTGGGAACCGATTTCAAAAAAGTAGTTTTGAGAAAAACGCGTTTAAAGTTTTTAAATGCGTATGTTTTCATATGACTACGACCCATAAAAATCGAAATATCTAAAAAACATATTTTTTTTTTTGCTTGAAATTTGTTTTTTAGATTCTTGAAATGTTTTAACATAAGATAATGAATTAAAAAAAAAATGAAAAAAAAAAATCCCAATAAAGAGACAGTGGCCTTAACAAACTGAGCTTTCATCTTTATAATAATTTACTTTTTATTTGATCATGGGTTATTTTGTGACAACTTGGTGTTAAAAAGTAGTGGCAATACATGTGATCTGGAGTATAAATTAACTTTTTACTATCTAAAATATTTGGTGATTCATATATTTATTTACTCTGTTAAAACCATAATTAGTTTAAAAACTCGTTAATAAGAAGATTTTTTTTAAGGGTATTGATTTATTTATATTATAAAAAAAATTTGTCTTTTTGATTAATTCCTAACTTAAAAAAGAGTCCGAAAAATTTCCTTTTTAATTACATTTGAATCAGATAAGCTTGGATTGCTCGGTGCACATAAATTTATATATTGTTATTAATTAATAAACGCACACGCAGTTAACAGGCCTGACAGTGAATAATAATAACAGTGAAACTTGATTTTATCCGTGTAAGTTTATTTACAAAATAGATAAATAAATTCAGTAAACTGCTCGCCTAGATACTGTAAAGTTTATTAAAATTTAATTAAAATATTAATATTCATATTTTTTTTGTTAGAATAATTTTATTTAAAATAGCGTATGACTCAGATGGATCCTGTTGGTAAAATTAATTTATCTGTCAACTTTGAATGGGCAATTAAAGATGCCAAAAACTTTTTTAAAAGCAAGGAAGTTGATGAATATATCTTGTCACCGCCCTTCAGAGACAAAGAATTAGTGTGGCATATTTTGCTGTACCCATCTGGTAGAACTGTCAATAAAAAAATTGTAAGAATTTATCTTTGCCTCTACACAGAAAATTTTCTGTGCTGTGAAAATTATTCCGTGAATTTTGAGTTCTTTGTTTTGAGTGAAAAGAAAGAAACATTTACAAAAACCGGTCTATTACATGGAAATTTTGATCTTGCAAAAACTGAAAAATTTTCAGAATTTTCCAATGGATT
The DNA here is from genome assembly GCA_022575985.1 of Anagrus nilaparvatae. Classification (NCBI taxonomy): domain Eukaryota; kingdom Metazoa; phylum Arthropoda; class Insecta; order Hymenoptera; family Mymaridae; genus Anagrus; species Anagrus nilaparvatae. The sequence continues at coordinate 3,101,671 of JAKSXM010000246.1, read as the reverse complement.
TTATTCTGCAAAAGGTGTTAAATTATTACCCATAAGTGAACTAGACAAATATTTTGCTGCTAATGAAAGTTTCATAATAAACTGTAAAATTGATAAAAATGATTTTTTGGACTTTGGCTGCAATGTAGATCATAATTCTACTAAAATTATTGAAAAAGTGTCTTATTTAGATTGCAGCAATTTTCTAAATGATGAAAAATATAGTGATTTAGAATTAATAGTTGGCAAGAAAAAATATTTTGCGCATAAAATTATCTTGACTTCAAAAAGTCCAATATTTTTGAACTTTCTTGAAAGCAATGAGGCTCATAAAAAGCAAATAATAGAAATAAACGATCTACGTGAAGATACAGTTCAAGAAATGTTGCGGTTCGTTTATACAAACAAAGTTGAAAATATTGAAAACTTGGCACAAGATCTTTTAACAGCATCAGATAAATATGGTTTGGTGGAACTAAAAGACATATGTGAAGAGGAGATGATTAAAAAAATTAGTGTTGAGAATTCTATTGATTTACTTATTTTTGCAAGTGCACATAATGCAAGTAATTTAAAAATAAAAACAATTGATGTTGTTGTTAAAAATATTAAGCAATTAAAAATGACAGAAAATTGGTCAAAATTAGATAAAAATTTAATGACTGATATTATTTCTGAATTAACAAAAATAAAGCCATGAAAGAAGTAAATTTGTTTTTGAAAATGAAAAATTTTTGTATAATAAAATTAAATTTAAAAAAAATTTTTTGATTTCTTGTAAATTTTATTTTTTTGTTTATAAAATGTAAATATATTATGTAACTTTTGCTATTTAAATAAATATGTTTATATAAATTATTATATGTTTGTACCTAATAATTTTTTTTATTTATTATATTAGTAAAAAATTCATGTAAAGGATTTTTGGGAATTTTTACGATTATTTCAAATTATGTCTATAAAGCTATTTTTTTTTAAAAAGTTAATAAGTATGTGGGAATCATTTGGGATAAGAGAACATAAATAAAAATGTACAACTTTATTCTATATTATGATGACACCCTACGATAACCTTAAATTTTGAACAAGTCCTTATAACAATGTATATAAATAATATGATTGTTCACAAAATTTCTGTTTTTACAAAAAATGACTAAATTTGGCCTATGTTTGCATCAAGTTTATGAAAATTTTTAACTTTTTTCATCTGGTTTTCAGGATTATTTAAAAAGTTTGAGCATAATATTTTATTAGTAGTTAAATGAATATTTATATACTAATATGCAAAAGTTGTTCCATAGATAAATTTTTTACTATACTAAATAATTATAGTCAAAGCACCATCAGGATTAAAATAATCTAAAAGAGACTAGCCCTTGAGCTTAAGCCGCGCTTATTAAAATTTATTTATTTATTTATTTATTTATTAAAAATCAATTAAAATTAACAATTTATTATTTATTCACGTGCTTATAAATCAATTAACTAACAAAAGATAAATATGATAATTTTAAAAAGCGCGGCTACTACATAATTATATAACCACGTGACTTTCAAGATGGCGACTCTTTTTGTGCAAAAGTGTTTATTTCTTTTAAACAATTTAAACTAATCTCTGTTGTAAGTTGTAATATAGTTATAACAGCTCCGAAAAAATTGAATCCTGAAAGCTGTAACTTTATAAGTGTTTGCTAGTTATTTAATTTTGTTTAAAAATTAAATCTAATTAGACAATATTTAAATGTTTTTAACTTTGGACTAAATTTCAAGATAATTAAGAAATCGTTAATTTATAATATATACATTTATACTTAAACTCATATAACCAACATGAATGATAAACGTGCTGGTAATGTCCGCGTGTTTAGAAATGAATTGACTATTAAATGGATTGTTGAAGACGCTAAAAATGTTTTGAAAAATAAAAAAATTAATGAATTTATTTCATCACCTCCAATTGTTGATGGAGAAATAAAATGGTGCCTTAATTTCTTTCCAGCAGGAAGAAATGTTAATGAAACTTCTACTTTCATATGCATTTGGATTTTTGATAAAAATAATACTAATCGGATAATAAATTATAAATTTTATATTTGTAATGAAAAGGAAGAACTGTTCAGAAAATCAGATGCTTTGAAAGGACAATTCAAGTTTATTAAAAATAACACTTTTCTTGACTATTCTGAAGAATTCTTTGCTGCTTCAGGATCATCATTATTTTCTATAAGTGAACTAGATAACTTTTTAATTCTAAATAATAATTTGATAATAAATTGTAAAATTAAAAAATGTTTTGAGAATTTTAAAATTGGAAGTACTGTAAATGATGAGCATTGCATTTGTGATAACTCACTGTTAAGTGATAAAAAAAATAGTGATGTAGAACTGAAAGTTAGAAATAAAAGTTTCTTGGTTAATAAAGTTACTCTAGCTTCTAAAAGTCCAGTATTTATGAAAATTCTAAACAAGAGACAAGTTATTGAAATTAAAGATATTAGTGTTAATGCAGCTGAAGAACTGGTGAATTTTATTGAAACAAATAAGGTGAAATATATGAATCAAGTGGTTGCTCAAGATCTTTTATTAGCAGCCAATAAATATGATATCTCAGAGCTGAAAAAACTGTGCGAATTGGAATTGATCAAAAATATGACTATTTCGAGTGTAATAAATTATCTTAAATTTGCAAGTTCTTATAATGCAGATAATTTAAAAATGAAAGCAATTGATTTTATTGCTAAAAACATTAACCAGTTGAATAAATCAGAAAATTGGAAAAAAATAGATTCTTCTGTGATGACAGAAATTATTTCTGCTTTGTCAAAAACAAAATAAAAGTAATATATCTAATTATATAATATTTGAGAATCATTTATGTACAATAAATAATGCTTTTTTTATAACAGTTATAAATTGATACTTTTTTATTTACCAATATGCTGTTCCAAAATCCTAATTTTTTGTAATTCAAAAAAATTATATTGTCTCTATTTTACTTTGATGAATTCTCAGCGCTATGTATTTCAGACTTGGAAACAATAAATTGCTTGCGCAAATCTCTCTGATAATAATACAACTTAATGATTAAAAAACTATTCAATATTTTATAAATTTTATTCAAAATAAAAAAAGAATTTTTGGAGAAAAAGTTTACTTTTAGAATTGTATGAAATAGGTAATAAAAATTTTTTATTCACATTGCTAAACGATAAAGGGATTGGGTTGTTACAAATATGAAAAACGTTTGGGCAGCTGGTGGAGAGAAAGATAAATTAATTTCTTATTATTGGAGCAGAGATTGGAGCTTTATTATTATTGTCGCTTTGTTTATTTTTTATTTTTTTACCGCTAAATTATATCGACTTTAGCGCGCCTGGTGTTAGTTTTAGAATCTACAAGTACAAGCAAAAAGCTGTCATAATCAGCTGATCGACAAACGTGCATTTTAGAGTTATTATTTTTAGAATTATAACTTTTTAATAAAAAATATCATTTTATTGTTAACAATTAAAGAGATTTTATTATTGTTATTACAATTATACCTATCAATGTGAGTTTGACACTATTTTTTCTTTATATTTTATTTTTAAAACTGTTATTTATAATTATTTAAATATTTTAAATTTAATATTACTAAATATCACCACGGGTACATTGAAAACGTTTTAATTCAGACATCGCAAGGGTTATAGTCCTAAAACTACTGATTTATAATCATTAATATATTGATATAGATCCTGGAGTTTCATATCTTGAATTAGGATTATCATTTTATTACCAGGGGTGGATCCATGGATTTTTGCAGAAACCAACTCCTGAATGAGGGGATGGGGTCGAATTTCCAAAAAATGCATCTTAAAACGTATCTATAAAATTTTTTTTAAAATGTCTAAAAAACGTCTAAAATTTACACTCTAGAGGGGTTGATCGCCCAATACCGCCTCCCCCCTGCTGGATCTGCCTTTGTTTTGAAACCAAAATCCGCATATAATTATTCTGAATGTATTTTGTTTTATCAATCAATGATTTAAGGGATCTGCTTTTTTCGCATATAAATATTCTTGGGTTTGCAACGTGGAATTTGTTTTTGTTTTGTTCTTGTATACAGTTGCACGAAAAACCTGCTCGAGTAGGTATACCAAATACAAACTAATTTTTTTGTGTTCAAAAATTGAATAATCTTTCTTCAAAATTGGGTAATCGCTCGTTTGGATACACTTTGGATTTGCCATTGCAATTATAATACCATCAATAAAATTCACTTCTACATTCTAATGTAACATATTTTTACATTATCCTTTTAATTTTTTAAATAAATATATTAAAAATATTTATAAAATAAATTTTAGATATATGATAAAGTAATTTTTTACAGTTTTTTCGAGTTCAATATCCAACTGGTGCAATAAATCTATTATATAGCTGATAAAATCCAATGAAAAATAGTGTGTTTTATTGCAATATTTGCATTGATTTTTATTAAATCAGTCGTTGTTATTTGAAAAATTTGATTTATAATTTAAACAATGAATAAGATTACAAGTTTTGGTAGTGTCGATTTATCCACGAAGGAACTAAATATAAAATGGACTATAAAACATGCTAAACATATTTTTGATCATCAAAAAGTTGGTGAATACATTTTATCACCCCCAATTATAGATGATGATTTAAAGTGGTATATTTCATTATATCCAAAAGGAATGAAAAATGACCCAAACTTTATTAAAATTTATCTTGGCATTTTCCAAGAAAATAACGAAAAATGTACAAATTACAGAGCAAGATTTGAATTATCAATATTAAACGAAAATAATGAAAAAATTATGATTAAAGATGCAGTTTATGAAAATTTTGTACCTGTACAAAATCATTGCAAGCTGGAATTCGCGAATGGAAAATATGGTGGAAGAGGTTTTTCAAAATTTTTACAAATAAGCGAACTGGAAAAATATTTTACTCCGAATAAAAGTTTAATTATTAATTGCAAAATTGATAAAAAGTTTAATAATTTAAAAATTAATCGCATTATTGAAGATAAATCTGAAGATAAACAAAAATCATTCAATTGCAACAATTTTAAATCAGTTTTTAATAATGAAAAATTCAGTGATTTGGAATTTTTAGTCGGTAATAAAAAATATTTGGCACACAAAGTCATTTTGGCATCCAAGAGCAAAGTATTTAAGGATATTCTTGAAAGCAATGAAAACAGCAAAAAGCAAATTATTCAAATTAACAATCTAAACGACAATGCAATTCAAGAAATGTTGAGGTTTGTTTATACAAATAAAGTGGAAAATATTAGTAATGTGGCATCAGATCTTTTAGCAGTAGCTGATAAATATGATATTGTTGAATTAAAAAAATTGTGCGAAGAAGAGCTAATTAAAAAAATTACTGTTCAAAATGCTATTGATTTTCTTATTTTGGCAGAAACTCATGGTGCAGAAGATTTAAAAATGAAAGCAATTAAAATAATTGGTGAAAATCTTGATGATTTGAAAAAAACAGATGATTGGTTAAAATTGAGTAATAATTTGTTGACAAGTATTATTTCTATTTTAATGAAATCATCAAGTAAGTAATAAATTAAATCTTATTTTTTGTGATTAATTTTGTAATAAAATAATATTTTTCATCAAACTAAAAATTTTTTTTTTATTTATTGCTGCCTACTTTTAATTTAAATTTTTCGCGCTAAAGTTTTCTATTAATAAAATTCTAATCTTCTATATATTTTGGATTCCATGATTAATTTAAATTAACAATAATAAAATAACTTTGTCTAATTAAATAACGCCTAAATTATTCTATAACTATGAATGCACTAATAAAAATTAATTATTTTAAACAAAAAAGCGACGCTATTTTTCAAAATATTTATAGGCTGGTTCTCCGGTTCCATCTACAAAATCCGCAAAAAAGGGGGGAGGGGTGCAATTGCGACGCAATGCGCAATGCGCAATGCGCAGAAACCATTTTTGGTCTAACCAATTTAGATACTCCAATATCTATATACTTTTTTTAATGGTGCTTTCAAAGGGACGAAGCTAGTCAAAAAACATAAAAAATGGGGCATTTATACTTATAGATAGAAAGCTGAGATTTTACTGCCTGGATGAATGAACTAATTTTTCGGGATACCTAAGCAGACACTGTCTACGGCACGAATCCCCGCCATGCCGGCTCAAAGTTGAAAAAAATTTTCGCCAAATACCAATATACATACAATGTCTGAAATTTTAGTTTATAACAATGATCTTCTTTCTGTTATCATTATTCTTGATTTAATGAAAAACCATGTGTTGAATAACGGAAAAACCAGAAAAAATATAAGGTTTTTGTTTCTACGCTCGTGCTTACATAACTAAATTATTATAGAAATTCAAATCCTATTTTTTTCCCTCGTTTTACAAATAGCTATTGCTAGGACACACTAAGGATTTAAAACAACCTCATAATAAATAATATATAATATTTTGGCCTTTCTTTGTTATCTTCCAATTCAATATATATTCCGTTTTTCTTAGAAACATTGTTTTTGTTCTGTCTTTAAGTAAATTAAAAATTTATAATAATAACAATTATTTGTGTTTAAAAGATACTTTCTGTACCAGTAAGAAAAACATTTAGTTTACGAACAGGTTGAGTTGAGTCAATATCAACAAAATATTGAAAAATTTTGTTTAAAGTAACAATTAATTAATGATAATTTAGTTAATTAACAATTTTTAAAAATGAATAGAAACAAAAGTTCTGGTAAAATTAATTTATCAACTACAGAATTAAATATTAAATGGAAAATAGATGATGCTAGACAAACTTTTAAAGAGATAGATTTTGGTGGTTACATTATGTCACCTTCAGTACTTGATGGTGAATTGAAGTGGTATGTTTATTTATATCCATCTGGTAGAATTGGTAATGAAAATTATGTTGAAATATATCTGTGTCTTTTCAAAGAAGACAATAAAAATGGTATGCAATACAGTGTAAATTTTATAGTTTCTATTTTAAATGAAAATAATGAAACAATCATGGAAAATGTTCAAGTAGTTAATGAAGTTTTTAAACCTAAAAAATGTAAAGTGTCAGGATATTCTGACTCAGTAGGATTCAAGAAATTTTTTCTTATAAGTGAGTTGGGAAATTATTTGAGTCTTAATAAAAGTTTAATTATAAACACCAAAATTTGTAAAAAAACTGATACTTTTGAAATTGGACCATTAATAAGTGATAATTATGTAAAAAAAGAATTTTATAATTGTAATAATTTTAGATCAATTTTAAATGATGAAGTCTTTAGTGATTTGGAATTAATTGTAGGGAATAAAAGCTACTTGGCTCATAAGGCAATATTAGCTGCCAAAAGTACAATTCTCATGAATATTCTGGAAAGTAATGAGAGTAATAAGAGGCAAGTTATTGAAATTAATGATCTTAGTGATAATGCAATTGAAGAAATGCTGCGTTTTATTTACACAAATGAGGTGGAAAATATCAATCAAGTGGCACAAGACCTTTTAGAAGCCGCTGATAAATATAACATAAGAGATTTGAAAAGCTTATGTGAAGATGAGTTGATTAAAGAAATTACCATTGAAAATGTTATAGATATTCTAATTTTTGCAGAATTGCACAGTGCAGAAAATTTAAAAACAAAAGCTATTGATTTGATTGGTAAAAATATTAATAAGTTTAATAATTCAGATAATTGGCTAAAATTAAATCCTAATTTGATGACAGATATAATTTCTGCAGCAATATCAAAATAAGAAAATTTTGAAATTAATTAACTAGTCTGAAAATTTATACAAATTACCCTGTTTAGGACCTAAAATCAAAAGAAACATTTGGATACGTTAAGCTGAATTATTATTAAAATTAATTACAAAATAAATAAATTACTTGAACATATTATTTGCTGTTATGCAGTAAATGCTTTTTGATTAAATTTGCCAAAAATAACTTTCATTTTGATTAACTGTATAAATTAAATAAAATATTGTTAAGAAAAATATTTATATTTTTAACTGATTATTTTTTTTTTTAATTCCAATAATCCTTTTTTTAAATTTGAATGGGTTTATGACGGTAAGCGTCTTGAGCCTGTAATATATCATTTGCATAAAAAATTTTTCTGAGACCCAAATAATATAATATTAAAAAATATGTTAATTTAATTTTAATATAACCAAAACGGCCTTATCTTTAAAAATCTATAAAGCTTTTTTGGAGATAAAAAATTTTGATTTATTTATTTTTTTTCAATTTTTTTTGCAATATGCAGGAAAAATATAAATCTGAAAAAAGTAATTGAATTAATTTTCATTGAAAATCAATTGATTTTCCATAGGTGAATAAACTAAAAAAATTGTTTGAGAACTTTGTTAGCAGTTGAACATTATTTTTTTTAATGAACACTTAAATTTACCAAGGGGACTATGCCCACTTATAACTTTTCTAGAAAAATACCTGAAAATACTAATTTTAAAAAAATAGTAGTTGCACATTCAGGAAACAAATTTAATATTATGTAATAATTTCACTCGAATAGAAAAATGTTTTTTTATGCAACACCGGGAACAGACCAGGAGGGGCGGAGCCTCCTTCACAACTCTGCTAGTACTATGTAATTATAAGAATTTAGTTAAGATGTCTGCTGATAAAAAATATTTTCATAATTTTTTTGCAAAATGATTGTTTTCTGCAAAAATTGAAAATAATATTAAGTTAAAATGTGCATCAACCTCTTTGACGGGCATGCCCCAAAAAAGTTGCAAAATTTTGAATATTTAGTAAAGAATTTCGCTTGTCATTGGTTTAATAAAATAGGCCCATTTAACAGGGCTAAAAAAAATTGTCTAAACTTTATTCAGCAGATTACCAATACCTGCTTCGCTATAATATATTATTGCAAAAACAAAAAATTTGGTCAAACTTTTCACCAATTTAATTATTCAAATTATGAAAAATTAATTATTCTAAATATCGCTTTTTTGTGAATACGTTCTCCGTCTGAATGGTATCTTTTTGTCCTGTAATTAAAATTTTTCATATAAAAATTTAAAAAAAAAATAAATTAATTATGTATATTTTTTTGTTTTAAATCAAAAAATTTCAAAATTATAAAAGGAATCTATTGAATGAGTTATTAAAAAAAGAAAAAAAAACCGGAAATAGTTTTTTTCATAAATATAAGAATTAAAAAAATTGATATATCGCACGGTGGGGATGATATTGTAAACTGCCCTCTGCTCTTCTCCGAGGATTTTTTCTTATTCTTTGATTATAGATGAAATGAATATAATATGCTATAGTCAAATTATACAAAATTCTAAAATTATTTTAAGTATGACGAGAAACACATTTAGTTTACTAACATCAGGTCTCTTTTACGCGCGTGCACAGTTTCTTTTCTACGACTTATTTTTAATTTGTTACAAAGTAATAATTAATTCAAAATATCAGTTAATTTACTAATAAAATTATTAAAAAATGAGTGACAATAAAAGTATTGGTAATGTCGATTTATTCACGAACAAATTAAATATCAAATGGACAATTGACAATGCTAAAAGTGTGTTCAATAGTAAAAAACATGGTGAATACATTTTGTCAACTCCAATCACCGATGGCGAATTAAAATGGTACATTATTTTGTACCCATCAGGTTTTAAAGAAAATAAAAATTTTATGGAAATTTATCTTGGTATTTATCAAGAAAATGAAGTAAACGAGACAAATTATGAACTGAAATTTGAATTTTCTATTTTAAATGAAAATGGCTCGAAAATTCAAAAAGATAAAATGTTTGGAGTTTTTAAACTTACTGAAAATAACGATGAAAATGATAAAGTTGAATTTTCCAATGGAAAATATTGCCAGATAGGTTCGACGTCATTTTTACCCATAAGTAATCTAAAAAATTATTTAACGCCAAGCAAAAGTTTCATAATTAATTGCAAAATTGAGAAAATTTTCGATTCTTTTAAAATTAATCAATTAAATGAAAATTCCTTGAATAAAAAGAAGATTTTTGAGACTACAAATTTTAAGGCTGTTTCAGAGGATGAAAAATTTTGTGACTTGGAATTAATAGTTAAAAATACAAGTTATTTCTTGCACAAGGTTGTATTGGCTTCTAAAAGTTCAGTATTTATGAATATTCTTGAAAGCAACGAGAGTAATAAAAAGCAAGTAATTAAAATCAACAATCTTAAGGACGATGCAGTTCTAGAAATGCTACGTTACATTTATGATAATTTAGATGATAAAGAAATAGAAAATATCAACGAAGCAGGCACGGTGGACCTTTTGATAGCGGCTGATAAATATGATATTGGTGAATTAAAAAGAATGTGCGAAGATGAATTAATTAAGAAAATTACTGTTGAAAATGCTATTGATTTTCTTATTTTGGCAGAAACTCATAACGCGGGAAATTTAAAATTAAGAGCTATTAATTTAATTGCTGAAAATATGAATTTGTTGAATAATTCCGAAAATTGGTTAAAATTAAATTCTGATTTAGTTGCCAATATTGTTTCTTTGTTAATTAAGCCAAATTAAAAAAAGCTTAAGGTGATTTTTTATAAAGTTTCATTTTTTATTTTGTATACCTAGAATCAAAATTATTTTTGTAATACCAATAAATAAATATTTTTAAAATTTTGTACATAATTTATTTATGATTAACAGTTTTGCATTTTTGATAAGAAATTTCTTAAAAAATAAAAAAAAATATTAAACTTAGTATAACAAAAAACTTAATAAATAAATGCTTAATATTTTTTTGTTGTAAAAAGGATTAAATGTGAAAACTTGAATTCAAAAATTCAAAATAGTTTATATATTTTTAGTTCATTTGCTATGCGGGGCGCTGCAAGCATTTAAAAAATATTTAGAAAAATGTTATTTCAGGTTATATTTTTGGGTAAACATTGTAGACTCAGTCTGCCTGTCTGCATTGTCATTTTTAGATCATTTAATTAATTAATTGTTATTGTTGAAAAAATTTTTCCTGTTTAAAAAATCCTACCTAAAAATAAATTCAGTTATTTTGATCAGTTTATTTTGAGTTATCAAAATATACATTTATATATTTCAAAGCATGTGGTTCTGGCAGACATCAGGATCAGATGAAAATCATAGCCAGTCAAAAAAAGAAGAAGAAATTAGTGCTGAGGAGAAAATAGTTGGTGACATTAATTTATCTACGAACGAATTAAATGTTAAATGGACTATAAAAGATGCTAAAAACATTTTTGAGAAAAAAAGATTTGGTGAATATATCTTATCCCCTCCAATTGTTGATGGAAAATTAACATGGTATATTTCTTTATATCCATCAGGCCAAACAGATAAATCTTATGTTTCATTATTTCTTGGTCTTTATCATGAAAATGACATTAGTTGTGTGGATTTTCAATTAGACTTTGAATTTTCTGTTTTAAATGAATACGATAAAATTATGGTTAATGACCAAGCATCTGGTTATTTTAAACCTGTTAAAGATGACAGGTTTGCAGAATTTTCAAACGGAAAATACAGTAGAATTGGAATGTCATATTTTCTATTATTAAGCGACTTAAAAAAGTATTTAAGAGCAGATAAAAGTTTTTTAATTAATTGCACCATGAAGAAAATATTTAAAAATAAAATAACTGACTGCTTGAATGAAAATTCTATTAATGTAAAAAAAAATTATGACTGTGACAATGATAAAAATGACCCAAATGATGCAAAATTCAATGATAATTTTAAAAATATCCTAAATGATGCAAAATTTAGTGATTTAGAACTGATAGTTGAAAATAAAACTTATTCGGTACATAAAGTCGTTTTGGCTTCTAAGAGTCCAATATTTGTGAGCATACTTGAAAGTAATGAAAATAACAAAAAACAAGTTATTGAAATTAACAATCTTAATGGTGATGCAGTTAGAGAAATGTTGCGATATATGTATACAAGTGAAGTGGAAAATATTAATCAGTTGGCTCCAGAACTTTTAGTAGCAGCAGATAAATATGACATCATGGAATTAAAAAAATTATGTGAAAAAGAGTTGATTAATAAACTTACTGTTGAAAATGCCATAGATTTTTTTATTTTAGCAAGTGAACACAGTGCAAAAAATTTAAGAATAGAAACTACTAATGTTATTGCTAAAAATTTAAAACAGTTAAGTAAATCAACAAACTGGAGAAAATTAAATCCTGAGTCCATTTCGGATATTATTTCTGCTCTACCTTAATTCTATTCCAAAATAATAAATAACATTGCCTATTCATTATTAAAAGCTAATTCTTTTTATTTTCCGTTGAAATTTTATGGCAAGTTTTTTGCAAATCCAAAAAATCTTGTTATGTCTTATATAATTTTAATAATATCACATAATAATATAGGTAAAATCATTTTTGTAAATAAAAGATTTTTATTGTTAAAAATATATTTGTACTAAAAAATACTATTTTATCTAATAGAAAATTATATGTTATTATTTTTTATATTTTAAAAGCATATATATGTATCTAAATCTATACTACATGATATAAATTATGTATCTATTACGATTTTTACAATCAAAAAATTATTAATAAAAAATCTTAGGCTTTAAATCTAATTATTTTTATTTTATAAAACTAGAAATAAATAATTAATCATTTTAATAAATAAACGTTTTACCAAAATCACCAATTTTCATTTTTGTTGTTGTTGATGTTTAAAACTGTTTGATGGGAATGAAGAAATAGTCGAAAAAAGTGAATGAACTAGATCTTTTTGACAATTAATTAAAATCCACAGCACGCACTTTAAAGTAATTTTACATTTCAATTTTTGAACGAGAAAATTCAAAAAGAATCCCCCATATTCTAAAATAACTTTTCTTTGAAATTTATTCCTATCCTTGTCTAAAATAATCATTTTCTAAACAATAACATAAATTTTAAATATTTTTGCTTACACAAAGTAAGTAATAAATTTAGTTTATAAATATTTTTAATAAAGTCTGCAGTACAAAGTATTAAAAATAAAAATTTATAGCTTCAATTTTATACTATTGTAAAGTAAATTATAAAACCTATGATTCCAAAAAATTTAAGTGAAAAATAAAATGCTTCTTATTGCAAATCATTCATTTGAAAAAATTAAATCAAGTTCATAATTTTGCAGAAATGAGTGAAGTTCAAAGTGTTGGTGTTATTAATTGTAGCAAAAATTTTAAATGGACAATAGAAAATGCAAAAAATATTTTTATGAGCAAAAAAAATGGAGAATATGTTTTATCTCCTCCAATTATAGATGAAGAAAAAAAATGGTTTATAACTGTATACCCAAAAGGTATGAAAAATGAATTAAATTTAGTCAATATATATCTTGGTATTTTTCAAGAAAATACTAAAAGTGTTGAAAACTATGATGTGGGATTTGAAATTTCCATACTAAATGAAAATAATGAAAAAATTCTGACCAGTGATATTTTGTACAGAAATTTTGTGCCTACAGAAAACCATTCAAGACCGGAATTTTCAACAGGAAAATATACCGGTAGAGGATTTAGTTTCTTTAATTTCCTCGAACTGAATAATTATTTAACTCAGGATCAAAGTTTTATAATAAATTGCAGAATTCATAGAGTCACAACAAATTTGGAAATTAATTTTGTAGTTGATGATAATTCTGAAGATGAAGACAAATCTTACATCTGTAACAATTTTATAAAAGCTTTAAATAATGAAAAATTCAGCGACGTGGAGTTGATAATTGGTAATAAAAAATATATGGCACACAAAGTCATTTTGGCATCCAAGAGTCGAGTGTTGGAGAATATTCTTAAGACTGATAAAAATATAAAAAGGCAAGCTATTGAAATTAATGATCTTAGTGATGATGCAGCAGTAGAAATGCTGCGTTTTATTTACACAAATGAGGTGGAAAACATCAATCAAGTGGCAAAAGACCTTTTAGAAGCAGCTGATAAATATGATATCTTAGAGTTAAAAAAAGTGTGTGAAGAAGATTTAATTAGGAATATCAACGTTGAAAACGCCATTGATTTTCTTATTATGGCAGAAGCACACAGTGCAGAAGATTTAAAAATTAAAGCGATTGAGATTATTGCTAAAAATATTAGTCAGTTAAATAATTCAGATAATTGGTTAAAGTTAAATCCTGTTATGATAACAAAAATTATTTCTGCTTTAAAATTACCATAAAAATTAATATTTTTATTTGTCTAAAGATTTCTTAAAATTTATTGAAATATGTGAATATTAGTAAATTCCTCAATAATTCATGTTTTTGTTTGTTGTTTGTATTTTCTTATAAATTTTATATAAATAAAAGGTTTTGTATTTCTTATCAATTATTATTTTGCTTTATTACACTCACTAATTTGATACTCTTATAATTATAATATAGTTATTCTAAAAAATTTTATTAAAAAATTATTTGACATCCTTTTTTTCCAATCATTTTTTTCTAAATTTAACTATTTATACAAGAAATTAAAAAAATTAAAGTAAATCCTGGATCATTTTGGCTTATTTAAAAATTTTTTTTTCATAATTTTTTTAGTTAATTATTCAATTAAACTTAATATTATTTAAATATTATTATTATTTAAACTTAATTAATTAATTCAAAATTAAACTGCATTTGTTCTTGCGCATAGTTAAATAAAAACATAAATCGAGACATAAATAGTATAGTACTTATTGTAAATAATAATATGGTTCAAAAATTTTAAGATGAGTGATACCATGTCACCTGGGTCTAATCTAAAATTGGTGAGCGAAATTTGTATCTAATATTTTTATAATTAGTCTCAGATTCTGCATAAAAATTATAAAAAGTCCGTCCGACCCATGCCAGCCCCTTATTTACGGAAAATTTCAATCAAAAACTTACCTTCAGCAGAAAATTTTCATAAAAAATCAAAAATTTAGGGAGACAAAAATTGTCCAAAGGACTTATATTTTAAGTCCTACTTCAGAAAAAAATGTATCAAACTTACTCCACAGATCCTTTAGTCTAAATTGTTAATTGGACCAAGGTGACATGGAATCTCTCATGTAGTAAATACAAAATAAAATTTCAGTTGGCTCAACGATATCTCTTTTGATTTAGAAACAAATTCAGTTTACTAACACCTCTCAATATGAGAAGTTTAAATTATTGTTAAAAACCGCATTCTTTTATTTATTTTAAGCAATGAGTGAGTTTAAAAGTGTGGGTAACGTTGATTTATCCGGAAACGAATTGAACATTAAATGGTCAATTAGTGATGCTAAAAATGTTTTAAGTAATAAAAAAGTTAACGAATACATTTTATCGCCCCCAATCGTAGAAGATAAACTGAAGTGGTTCATTTCTCTATATCCAAAAGGAATGCCCAAAGAGTATAATTTTATGAAAGTATTCCTTGGTATTTTTCAAGAAACTAACGAGTATCCTTATTTAACTTCTGAAATCGATTTTGAATTTTCTATTTTAAATGAAAATGATAAAAAAGTTTTTAAGAATAAAACTTTACATGGAGAATATCACCTTGTAAGAACAGAAAAATTTCCTGAATTCTCAAACGGATTTTACTGCGGAAGAGGCTCAAAAACATTTTTACCTGTAGCTGACCTCGAAAACTATTTAACTCCAGATAAAAGGTTAATAATAAATTGTAAAATTGAGAAAAAATTTGATTGTCTAAAAATTGGCCGCACTATAAATGTCAATTCTGTCGATAAAAAAGAATCTGATGATTGTAACAATTTCAAAGCATTCTTAGAGGATACAAAATTTAGTGATTTGGAGTTGATAATTGGCGATAAGAAATATTTGGCGCATAAGGTCGTACTGGCTTCTAAGAGTCCAATATTTTTAAATATTCTTGAAGGTAACGAAAAAAATAAAAAACAAATCTTAGAGATTAAGGGTATCAGTGATGATTCAGTGGTAGAAATGTTGCGTTTTATTTACACAAATGAAGTAGAAAATATGAGTCAAGTGGCACCTGAACTCTTAGCAGCAGCAGATAAATATGATATTCGGGGATTAAAGAAACTGTGCGAAGAAGATTTAGAAAATAAAATAACTGTTGAAAATGCCATCGATATTTTAATTTTAGCAGAAACTTATTGCGCAGAAAATTTGAAAATCAAAGCTATTAATTTGATCGCCGAAAATATGCACCAGTTAAATAATTCAGGAAATTGGTACAAATTGAATCCAAATTTAATGACACAAATTGTTGATGTGTTAATTAAGCAAAAATAAAGTATTTGTTTAATTTATTTATTTCATAAGAGAATTAATTTATTGGTTATAATCTATAATTTATTATTTAATTTTTGAATGTGTGTGTTTATGGAGATTGTGTTGTTTACATTTATTATATTTTTATATTCTATTTATAGTAAAATTAAAAATTATTTTTTGAAATTATATTAATCAAATATTTAATTGAAAAATTTTAATATATGATGTAGAAGTTTTTTATTTGAAATGATTCATGTATAAATTGTAAATTTAATAAATTTTTAAAATCAAAAGTAATTTTTTACATAAATAAAGATTTTTACTTATAGCATAAAAAATTTCTGTCATTACCCTTTTCCTTTGTTCATTGATTTTCGTTTAAATTTTTTAAAAAGTTTTTTGCACAAATTTAAAATTTTTTTGGGCCATTTATCACCGTGGTTTAAAAAATTTTAGTATAATAATAAAATATTTAAAAATCATTTAAAAACTCACCAACAAAATTAAGATTCGTTATATTAAAGGACGTCGGTGACGGATGGTACGCAGGAACTGGATAATATCCAGAATATTGCAATGCCCTGTCATTTCCATAGAGCGACGAACTGTAAGCCGAGTAGTCTAATTTCTGCAAAGGTTAAATACTAATTAAACTAAATTTACGTTATTTTATTAATTTGCAATCGTAAATTACAGTCTTTGCAAAAAAAATTTAACCAAAAATAATAACAACAATAAATTACATTATAATTGAAACCTAACAAAAATTTTTTTGAAAAGAAAAAAAAAAAATTTATATAAATATGGAATACATACCGGTGAAGCAGAAGATATATTTTGCGAAACCGTAGAAAATGTTGCAGTTCCTGTGTTGTAACTTCCATAAGGGGAATATTGTGCCATTGGTGTACTCGGCGTGTATGAATTTAAATAAGGGCTTTGTAAGGAATTTGATCCTTTTGATACTGTTGTGGCACCGTAGGTCGGTGAATTGTACAAACTTACAAAAAAATAAAGATAATTTAATATTTTTTTTTTCATAATTAAAAGGAAAAAAAAATTGAGTTACTAAGTTGCTAATTACCTATTGTAGTAAGGATTAGCGACTTCTCTGGCAGCGTAAAGGGTACTGTAAACCGCTTTTTCAACCAATGAATCCGGATATTCTTGTTCCTTTTCTTCAGCGTTTTCCTCGATGTAAAGCTCGTTACTCGGCACGCTCTCGTTTTCTGGACAGTCTTGAACTTCGTTCTTAACTTCTGTTTCTAATTATAATTTTTTTTATGCAATATACAGTGCAAATTTAAAGATTATACAGGAATGACAACATCAATTAGAGGATGCGAAGTACGTAGCAGGTTAATATCACACATAATTTATTTACTAGTTTTTATTTTTCTATCTAGGCTTTTCTTCGTTAATTAATACGCTGCAAAAAAATTACGGTTGTCGCAAGAGGATTTTTTAGACTCTTTATTTTAGGGTCAAAAATGGTTTTGAGGTGTCAAAATGAAACAGAGTGGAAATTGTCCTCTTGGATCATTTTCAACTCAGATTCTTTTTTCAACCCCAAAAAACTATTTTTAATTATATTTTTTACAGCATTAAAAAAAATCTGCTTGTGGCAAGTCTTTTTTCAGGTTAATTGCATTTTATACAATTACCTTATTTTTTGCTGTTTCGTACATTTTTTTTAAAATACCAAAATTCATACAATATTGACGTGAAAGAAAAATGTTTTGGTACATGCTTGGATATTAGAAAAAATTTTATTTTTAATTACTGAGGCATTCAATTATACTAGATCAATAAATTTACGAAATAATTTGAATTAATCTAAAATTTTTCATTTCGTTTGACACTGCACTTTTGCCGTTAATATCCGAATTAAACGAGTAAGTAAAAAAACAAATTTTACAAAGTGCAGGTAACTGATAATAAAATTTTAATTTGAAAGTTGTATTATACTGAAGATTTGTATGATATATTTGAAACAAAAGCAAAGCGAGGATAAGAATTGAGAAGCAAGCTTTTTGAGGTAGAAAGCACAAGGGTCGAAATAAGAAAATGAAGCAAAGTTTTATAAGCACTGAAAAAAACAAGGAAAAAAATTTCATTCTAATTATTTGAGTTAAAAAAATAGGTAAAAAATTTTTTTTCAAATCCATAAAATGTTTACCGAATTGGATATTCTTTTAATTTTAATAATAACCTCATATTTATTTATTTATTTATCATATTATTCAATACTCTTTGCAATAATTCTAATGCAATTTAAATTAATTTTTTCTTAACCACAATACGAGTTTTAATTGATAAAATATTTCCATCATATTAAATGAAACCAATTATATCGCATACAATTAAAATTTTTTTTAACTCACAAAATTACATCAAATTAAAAGCCAAAACCATGCAATGAAAAACCAAAATCAATAAATAAACGAATTTTGAAACAAAAGCACACAACAAAATAGAAGCCAAAATATTTTAGTTAATTAATCAACATGAATGTTAGTACAAAAATTAAGTGAAAATGTAAAAAAAAACTGTTTTTTTTTTGCATAAATAAAATTTAAATATTTTTTATAATCAGATTTTATACCATTGTTAGTATTACGAGGGTGTTGTATAGTCGTTGTTTCTGAAGTTGAAGAAACGTTTCCAGTATTATCTATAACCCCTGCTGGTTTTGTTGGATCATTATCTTCGGTTAACATATCACTCTTCCTAAAAAATAAATAAAACTTTTTTTAGCTAAAAATTTTTTGTTTTTATTGTAAATTTTATATTTTAAGAGAATATAGATTTCTTGTCAAAAAGACAGCAACTTGTTATTATATTGGTAGGCGTAGACAGAAAATAAATATCGGCCAATCCAATGCCTTTTTACTGACTTCCTATCTCTTATGTTATAATTTTTAAATCAATCTTATGTATATAAACTGCTCCGCCCTTGAATTTTGCACGCAAAGCATGTGAAAGATAATGAATTTTATATAAAATTTGTATACACTTGTGTTTGGCACGCTTTTTATTAATAAAAATATCATTTGGATCAAAAATTTAGGATTTACACAGAGAATTCTGCTAGAAATTTTCTTATTGTGCCCAAAAATTGAAATTGTTTTGGCAAAATTGCAATTAAAAAACAGATGAATCAAACTAATATTTTTGTGTCACTTTCAAGCCTGTAATATTTTTATTGTATACACAATTGTTCGTTTTGTTTAAAAAAAAAAACAAACCTTCAACCCTTTTGAATAAAAATCCCCTTTTTAAATTCTTTAGCACTTAATATTTGAGCAGTATTGAGCAGGGAGACGAGATCAGATAAGTTCTGAAAGTGTCACTCAAGTGTAATAATACTGCATGTTAGTAGCCTATTCAGTAGCAAACAGTTCAAGGCCAAATTTTTTTACCTGATTATCAAGTTTGTTGGTGAAATATTATAGAAACAATAAAATCACTTAAAATAATTCAAAATCTTGCAAATTACAGTCATTTAAGTATTAAAGTATGTAAATTGAGTATTACTTTGACATTTTATAAGTAGCTGTTTCCTATACATCTTTTGAAAAGATTATCACCAAGTTTTTTAAAAGAAATTTCAAAACTGGTTTTTTTGTTTTCAAAATTAGGTTAATATTAATAATTTTAATTGTACATAAATTAATTATTTAGGGTAAAAAATCGAAAATCTATTCAAGAAAACAATTACTTGCTGTAATTTTTTGTTAGAAGTTGATTTTCTTGGCCAATTTTAACTTAAGGTTTTATTACTTTTCACCCCAGAAAATGATTTTTACCCTAAAAAATTCTAAAAAACCAAAAAATTTAATACTTTTTTGAAATTTTCCTCAGCATATTAAGTATTTTTTTTGCTTTTTTAAAAACCCTAGAACAAAAAAATTATCAAAACAGCACAATTTCGCCACGTTCTCCCCTATAAAATTAAAAAAAAAAATAAAAAAAATGTTATTTACATAAAAAATTAAATTTAATACACAAAGAAATTATATCACATTACTTTCATTATGAACTAAAGACATAATAATTAAAAAGGAATGCGTCGGAAACTCCGAGATAACGAATTATATTATCAAAACACATAATTCAAACAATAAAACCACGCGCGCGCTCAATAAAAAAAAATTTTTTTTGCAAATTTTATTACTTGACATTTGTAGTAGTAAAATTTACAATTTTTTATCTCTTTTTTTTGGTCATTGTCGCATAGTAAGCAAAAATCTACCTCATCATCGTAAGAAATTAAGAGAAAAGAAAAAAACCACTGACATTGATTTTTTTTTTAATTCTTTGTAACTTTTTTTGATTATATAAAAACATACGTAAGTTAAAAAGAATAAGACAAAAATTTTTTTTTTTCAAAGATTTTTCTGCATAAAAATGTATCAAGTTACATTTATTCCTTTTTTTATCTTACACACACACGCACACACACGGGAACAGATAAGTAAAAAAAGGAATGTATAGGTACAGTCTCATTTTAAAAAAAGAATGAATTTAAAAATTATTGAGGTAAAATAAAAAATTTTTTGCATATAAAATGAAATTTATTTTGTTCAAATATAAATAAAAACACGTGTATTATGTCATAATAAATAATTTTAAATGTGTGTGTGTGTGCTGTATAAAAGTACCTTGGGTTGAGTTAACTAGATGTTAACACCAACATCAGTCAATTAAAATACATTGCAGTTAACAAGAAAAATTAGAATATATTTTATATGCTATGCAATTTCTTGTATATTATGATGTTTTATTTCTACACTGAGATAAAAAATTGCTTGTTGCGAGTGAATGTTTTTTTTTTGTAAAATTAAATTATTTAGAGTAAAGAAATAATATTTTTGGAGTAAAATTGCTTACCGTTTTATTATAAATAATTCGACGCGTCCTAATACTTTGCATAAGAAAATTGGAAAAAAGATTTGGCTATTTTAGGACGCGTTGAATTGTATTTAACTATAAGTAAAGCTAAATTTTATCTTATGCAACGACAATTTTTCCCTTTTAATTAAATTTTCCTACCAGAGTTCCATTCTAATCTAAAAATCATTTGTAAATTCATTTTTGCAATTAAACAATGAAATCGCCGAATCCCGTAACCAAATTCCAATTGCCGCAATAAAAGTTTTTTCTCAGTGTATACAAATTTTTTCTATTAAAGCAATTTTGTTTTGAATTTTTATGTACTTATATGGAAAATTCCAAATCATTTATTAAAATTTTACCTATAATTTTTGAAATCTGTTACACGGGCAAAAAATAGTACCTGAGATTTCATAAGTTCCATAAACTCGTTCCTTAAAAATAGAACCATATTAGTGTACATTAATTACTGTGTACATTAGAGTGGCGCATAATTGAGGGGTTCTACATAAATTTTCAAAAAGTTATACCTTATTGATTGATAATGTACATTAGGGTGGCTTAACAATAATTATCCGTCATTTTTTCTGCTCATTTCTGGGATATTATATTTTATAGTTGTCAAAAAAATTCATAAAATGTGTCTGTTAAAAAACATACTTTTTCAAGAAATATGGTTTCCTGTAAATTTAAAAAAAACTGTAGTTTTTCGTCCAGAGGACGTCTGTATACCCAGGTGTAAAATAATTTATTCAAAAAATCCCTAAAAAAAAAATATTTCACATGCGCTTACATAATTTTGTTACGCATTAGGGGATTGACAAAAATCATATAACTGCATCATAAATTATCATCACACGTGTTGAAACTTTTTTTTCAAAATTCTTTAACGTTAAAACACATTTTTTTGAAAAAATTCTATTGAAATTATTCATATGTTTAAAAAATATAATTTAAAGAAAAAAAATTGTTTTTGTTTTAATAAAAAACATATTTGATAATTTAATAATTTATATTTTTATTGTTGAAGAGAATAAATTGACTTTGAAAGTATTTTTTTTTAAGTCTCGAATTTCTTTATTATTTTTTTTTTTATTTAATTATTATTAAACATTTCTTATCTTTATGATAGGACATTTTTATTAAATTTCTATATTAGCCTGGACAGTGGCTTGTAAAATTGTATGCAATTTTGCCAAATTAAGGGTACAGGACACTGTGGTCTGAAACCGACTGGGAAAATTGTATAGAGGCTTGATGATTGTCTTTCAAGGGTGATCTAATTTTACCAATTTTGACTTTTAAGTCATCAATTGCATGATCAGATTGCTCTTGACAATAAACTTTAGAATATTTCCATTAATAAGAACAGTCTAATATATAATTATGATTAATAAAGAATTTAATTTAATTTTTTTTTTTTATTATTTAATGTCAACGTCCGTATTTTGATAAACAAAAACAGGATGAGAGAAAGAAAAAAGAAATAAAATACAATAATTCTAAGAAAAGGTGTTTAATAACTCAAGAATTGCGACCATATTCGCCATAATAATATTTAAAAAAAAAAAAAGCTTATAAGCTTAAAAGTGTATAAAGCATTGCTAGAAAAAAAAATTTCAAGAAAATTAATTAAATCTTAAATATAAAATTCGAATTTTAACACGTTTGCATTTTTTTTTTAACAAATTTTTTTTAGTGGGAATTTTATGAATTTTGTTTATTTTAAAGAAAATTTTTTTTACTTTTTAATTTATGGTCGTCGTTACAAAGTATTGTTTTAATTTATTGACCCTCTGATATTTTTATTAAGTTTTGTGAATGAAAAAATGTGTGTTGCAGACATTTTCTTAAATTTGAGTATTAAATAGGCTAATTAATATTTGAATCCAGGTTGCCGAAGGTTTCAATTTTTTATTATCCTTTAGGATACCCAGGCAGATAAATTTTTGCTCAAAATTTATCACCTGCCCAAAATAAAAAATATTTTTTAAAAAATACCTAAATTCGGCTACTGTAGATAAGGACCATTTTTGGTCAAAACAAAGGGTTATTACATTCGTATTCAGCTACTAAAATAATATACATATTGAGAAATTCCATTGAACTCTATATCAGCAAAAAAACTGTCAGCGAAATTTTTATAGGGGTCCACGCCACTACAATGTTTCTGATATAAGAATAATTAGTAGAAAAATATCTAGTCAGCAACTAAAAATAGTATATTACGACCCATAGCCAGAAAAATAAAGAATGGCCCAAATTGCACGTAAATTACTTTCCGAGACGAAGCCGAGGATGGTAAATTGCGATTTGGGGCATTCTTTATTTATGGCCCAGGATCGTATACGATTTTTCTGCATCAGTGGCGAGAAAACACGTCTTTGCTGGACGGGCAGTGGCCGGGAAATACGTGCTTTCTGACCGCTGACCAGAAAAATATTATTCAATATAAAAATTTAAAAATTTTTGCTCTATTCGAAAGAGAAATAAATTTCGATAATTTTTTTGGCTACAAATAGATGATTTTGTTTTAAATGAATTCAGTTTGTTATTTTTCTCTGGGCGTTATGTATTGGAATTTTTATTATGAACCAGCCTCCTTCCTCTTAGACAAAAACTACCCCATCGAATTTTCTGCTAAAATTTTTAAGATAAAAAATTCAAGTTGTTATTTTATTAGTTTCGAATCTTTCTATCTGAGGAATCAAATTTTAAAAAAAAGAAACACAACAAATTGCAAATTAATATAAAGTTTTTTAATCTGAGTTAAAATAAATGATAAATATTTAATTAATGAAAATTGCTGGTCGCCTTTATGTTGCTGGGAATATCAAGCATGTAATTTGACACAACATTCAACGAACTGAAAACTCCACATGAAGTTGCAGTGGAGTTGCACATTTTTCGCGAAAAAAATCGCAAAATTCCTTGCAACTCCACTGCAAATCCGTGCAACTCATGTTGCAACTTCATGTGGAATTTTCAGTTGATTCAGGGTTGATTTGAAATGTTTTTAAGATTTTAATATTGCAAATTATTAGTAAAAGCCCCATAAATAATAAAAATTATTGTTTATCAATAAAAAGCTTAAATCTGCTAGCTACCACTATTTCTTAAAAAAATAAATTCTCAAAAATTCAAGCTCTTATTAATTCTTTTAAATTTTGAATTTAATTGAAGACAATTAAAAAATGTTTTAAATAAACCTACAAAGTTGGCACCCTAAACATCCCAAAAACAATCAAAAATTACTCGAATTAAATTTTGAGATAAAATATTTTTCAAATTAAATTTTTGCCCCAAAAAAAAAAACGAAAATTCTATTATTCAAATATAAATAAAATTTTACTTTTTTGCAACACCTCTATAATAAAATAACGTGTAACAAGCCGTCTACACGCATTAAGAAATATATAAATTATCCAGTTTCTTAAAGGAATAAGCATTGAAAGGGTTTCTCATCACCTCAACAGGCTTCTCTCCTTTACACATCCCTTATTTATTTTATGTACCCTTTATAAATTTTAGGGTAGAATA
The DNA here is from genome assembly GCA_022575985.1 of Anagrus nilaparvatae. NCBI lineage: Eukaryota > Metazoa > Arthropoda > Insecta > Hymenoptera > Mymaridae > Anagrus > Anagrus nilaparvatae. Next base: position 3,076,996 of record JAKSXM010000246.1, on the reverse strand, counting down.
ATGTGTTTGTTGTCTTTGCATTAGAGCCACTTTTTCTCATCTCTATTATAAAAATATCTTTCACTTACTTTACAATAAAAACAAAAATTATTTAATTAATTAATTATACTCACATGGTCCATCACATTTTATAAACAGAAGAAGTAGATAGGAAACTTGGCCCCCTTTTTTTGAACACTAGAAAATTTTTATTAATTTTGCAAATAACATTTTTTCTTAGTTTTCATTTTTTTTAAAAACATTTATTTCGTTTAATCAAATAAATAAATAATTTGTTTTTATCTATGATAACTCGATTTTGCGCTTTTATTCCCCACTTCACTCCCCCGTTATATTTCTCTATGATCGATCCTTTTAATGCCGCTTTTATGATGATGTTGTCGCGCACAAATAAAACATTTTTCTTTTATTATCTCATTAAATTAATTTGCACTAAATTTTATCACACACTTTATTAAAATTACATTTAAAAATTTATATCATTTTGCACTATAAAAAACACTTAATAATTCTTAATTTCACTGATTTTTATTTAGTTAATTAATTAAATTTAAAATTTTTATTAATAAAAATGTAATTCAATTTTTAAATAAATATATTTAAAAAAAAAAAATAGTTTTTTATTATTTACAAAAATTTTTTAAAAAGTGATGCTGCCGGTATTGCAGCCTGTAGAGTTCTGATATTCTGAGCATGCGAAATGCGTGTCGTTTTACGTTCGCCGTTGACACCCCCGCCAATGAGATCACGTGGTATATTAAAACATACATACAAATTATATATATTAGACCTCGAGTTATTTTACCTTTATGGTATAGTTTTAGGCGTTTTCAGCCCCTTCAAGTAATTGAAGTTTATGAATAAGTAAAATATATGTTGAGAATCTGACCCTAATTCGGCTATTATTAATAACGTTTTAAATTTAATAAATAATTAATTTTATTTATTTTCAAATAAAAAATTTTGTCGATTTTGAGCTTCATTTTTAATTAGTTTTTTTTTTAAACATGAATTTAAAGAGTAAAGTCCTTTCGTACTTTCGGTCGAGAGTACGGTAAAAAAAGGGTTTTAAAAAATAGCGATGCCGTTTTATTGGAAAATTGAGCTATTTCATTATTTTTTAGATAATGTTTTGTTTTGTTTTTTATGCTTGTTTTTATCCCATTTTCATCAGGGCCAGATAATTTTTTAAAACTTTTTCTTTAGAAGTTAAAGGGTTGTAACAGTATAATAATTACCAAAAGCGCGGGAAGTCGGGTATGAGTAATGTGTTTTCACATTGGTTCGAAAAGTTTGTCGTCCAATGTGCTAACAATATTTTTTTCCTTCCTAGGTATAGCATGAGTGCAGAAAATTTGTTGCTTAGTTGTGGGGCTGGAAAACAAAAATAGAACCTTTTAACCAAGAGAGCAAAAAAAAGTATGGCCCAGATCGCACGTTAATTATATCCTCCGATGGTGCGAAACCAAGAGAAAAATAAACTGCGATCTAGGGCATCCTTTTTTTGTTCTCATGGATAAAATGCAATTTTTTTCTCAGTGGGGAGAAAACGCGTTTTTTTTTAAACATGCCACTGGGCGACAAAGTGTTTTCGACCCGCTTGGAAGAAAAAAGTATTATTTCCTAACAAAAAATGTTTAGACAGTTAACACCGTTTTGTTGCAGATGACTAATTGTAAGTTAGTTCCGCAAACTACTCCAGTCAAAATATGGGTTTGGTTGTATTACTATACTGGCAACTACCAGGTTTGGTTTGTTAAAGTTTTTTTGGGTCGCTAATCTTGAATTTTGGGGTCAATTTGTAAAGAAGTGTGCGGAACACCCTTAAATTTGCAAAAATTACCACCAAAATGGGGTATTTTTCATATATTCGCACTTTAAGTTTTGGAGAACAGATTTGGCACACAGGAGTTTTTTGGATCATTGATCAAGAATTTTTTTGATTTTTTTAGGTGAAATTAATATTTTACCCTTAAGTTAGCTAAAACTACCCCTAACCCCTAAAAGAGGTTATTTTTGCTATTTTTGCACTTTGGGTGTCCAAATTTAGTACATATACGTTTTTTGGGATGCTGATCAAGAACTTCGATGATGTTTTTATAAAAAATTAATATTTCACCCTTAAATTGGCAATAACTACCCCTAAAAGGGCTAGTTTTGCTATTTTTGCAATTTAAGATAATTTAAGGGTGTAATATATTAATTTTGCCAAAAAAAGTCACTAAAATTCTTGATCAGCAATCCAATAACCCATACAAATTCGGCCATTCTTAAATTTTCGCTAAATAAAAATTTTTCTTTAGGAAAATTGTATTTTTTAATCGAACTGCAGTTGGTATATGTAAAAATGGGCATTGTTTGCAATAATTGAATGGACTAAATTTTTTTAAAGGTGGGATTAAAAAAATGTTAAGAATATTAAAAATTCGCAAAGGGCTAATATGCATTATACATATTTGTATACAAAGCCCATAAAATAATTTATCTTTTTCTAACTTATATACCTATGAAGGTATAAAAAAATTTTCATCTCCTTGCATTTATTTTTTATTTGCTCTTTCTCTTATACACACACATAACAATATGGCACTCTTTTTTTTAGGTACGTTGCGTGGATGTTATTTTTTTGTTAATGTTTTGTATTCTTTTATAATATAATAAAGTTCGGAATGACAGGAGCAGGAAAAAGATAGAAAGAGAAAAACATTTTAAAAAACCGGCCTGGTATTAAGTATTTAATTAAATAAGGATAGCTAAAAAAACTAAGAAGAGAAAGAAAATATTATAGACACACAAAAGCAAACGGGGGGTTCAATATTGAGTACAGAGAAAGGGACGCCCCCGATGTAAGTAGTTTTGGTAAGGGCGAAAAAGACCTTTTTTTTTAGGTACACACGTATTATTCCTTCATGCTGTTGCATTTTGACTACATTAATGGATGAAAGTAGGGAAGTTATAACATATGGAAAAACATGAAGGGGACAGGGAAAGATTTACTTTATGGACCTTTTTAATAAAATTTTATAAGTGTGTGTGTTGTATGGTTAATAATGAATCACGTTATATAACATGTGGTTTTTATTGTACATATTGGTGATTACGTGGTACTTTAATGCTGACAATTATATTATTATTTGAGCTGTTGAGATAAGGGCTATTCTTTGTTACGTGTGTCAATGAATTTGTTAACACTTTTATTATAGTTTTCGTACGTAATGAATAATTTTATTCATATTAAGATATTCATTTAGTATTTTTAGTTTTTTTTAAATTAGCTAATTTATATTATGATAAAATTTAAAAACTAATAAGCAATATTTTTATGGCCTCTTTGACCATTTTCGTCCTTAAAAAAATTAAATTTTTGCATAAATTAGCATACGAATAATCAAAAGTTCAAATAAAAATAAAAGATGTCTTAACTTTCAGTATTGCAAAATTTTGGATTAAATAACTTGTCATTTGTCTTCTTTCAAAGATAAAAAGATATCCTTTCATCTGATTATCCTGAAATTTTAACAAAAGGTCTTTTATTTAATGCGAATGTATAAATTTTACGTATGTTTTAAATTGATGTCATTAATTAAAGTCACGCCTACAACAAAACAGTTAAATATATTCGGTTTTATCAGTTTTGTTTTGATTTTTAGGTGCATTAAAATTAAGTTATTTATTTTAATAATTTTTCAAAAAAAGTGTGTTTTTAATTTCAGGTGATTGCTTTTATTCTAAGTAGTTTTTAATAAATATTTTTATAGTTTATATAATAAGATACTTTTTAGTTCTTAAATTACAGTGATTAGATAATTATGAAAGAGCTTGCATTACTTTATAAAATTGAGATTTAATATTTAGCATAGAATGTTGCAAGAATTGAAATAAAATTTTTTTATGCAATAACAAGATATTTTTTTTTTTTTTAATTTTTCAGAACAATAATTTTTGCTAAATTTAAGCGTTCCTGTGCTTTTTAACAATGTAAAAGGAAGAAAGAAATAAAATATACTTCTTTTGATCCGGCATAAATTAGTCAACTAGAAGAATATACACTTGACTTACCAAGCAAAAAAGCAACAACTTTGGTTACTTGATCAGCTCAAATTTGAATGGGATTTATTTTTAAAAGACTTACAACTGGTTTCTTCGTAAAGTACCTGTTCTTTAGATTCTTTAGTGAAATTCTTTTTATTTATGTTTATTCAGAATTAAATTAATTTAGCGTCTGACTTAATTTTTTAATAGATAAATGGGTCATTTTGTCAAAAATCATTTCATTTTTCAGTTACTGATCTTGTCCTAAGGATTTTTAGTTATAAGCCTATGCAATTTTGAAATGTAAATATTAAAATAATTTTTAGTTACAAAAAAATTTTCATTTTTATACTTTACAAAATTGAATAAAAACAACACATTTTCCCCGACATGCTGTATTATTTTTATGTTCATGTACAAGCTCGAAACAAAGTACAAAAAAAGTTTATTTTTATATTTCGTACTTACTTAAAAAAAAAAAAATTAAATAAATTTTCTCTCATGCAAGGTATCATATTCCAAGTAAAAGAACCATGGTGGCATTATCCTTCCAAGTAAAAATACATTACTGTTTTTTTTCCTAGTAACTTTTTCTTAAAGTAATGTTTGCTTTAGTGAAAAATTCTGAAATGCAATAAGAAAAGTGTGTGCGCTATACATTTATAAAACAAAATACAACTTCGTTCTGAGACCTAAAGTAACAGCACGTAAAGCTTCTTCAATTTTATTTTTTTATTCATTGCTTTTCTCACTTATTTTTTTATACACTCACAAATACATATGCGATATTTTTTTTTTATATATAAAAAACGAAAAATATAGCGACATCGTGAAATTTCTTTAAGCTGGATGTTCTTATGTGTACGTGTACTTTGATGGATTCTCGAATTACGCTAAAAGTTTTATGTCGTTGAAGAAAAAATGTACTTTATTTGTAAGGCACAAAAAAACGAAGAAATTGCAAAGATGTTGAAAAAAGAAAATAAAAATAATAAAAGTCTTTTTTGTATAAAATTGAAAATTTAATTTAAAAATTATTTTTTTATATGGGTGATTCCATTAATAGGTTTTTTGGATTACTTCCACAAGGTTTGATTTTAAAACTGAATACGAATTTGGGGGTTCTGTCTACCAAAAGTTGGTACTTCACCCTTACATTTGCAAAAACTACCCCTAAAATGGATTCTATAAGTTCGAATTAATAGATGAAAAATACTTCTCTTAGAAGTAGATTCTGCTAATTTACGTGTGAAGCGCCAATTGCTCATACAAAGTTAAATTTTATGCTAAAATTTGTGACCAGTGACCCAAAAAACAGGGATAAAAAAATAGGGGTATTTTTTTCAAATTTAAGGGTGCAGCGCCAATTTTTGTACATAGGACCCCCAAATCTGTAGACAGCGACCCAAAAAACCTATAAAAGACCCAATCTGGTGACGGCCAGTAACTAAACTCCCTAAGATGCGTTTTGACTGAAATATAGCTTTTCTGGTGTCTAGTTACTTTTGTATAGGCAGAAAATAAATCAAAAGTTTATTTTGAAAATTTATGAAATTTCTTGTTGAACTGATTCCGGAGCCAAAATAGTATGTTTGGTGTCAAAAGTTTTTCGCACATTGTGAATACGACATTATTTGCTTTCGTAGGCTTGGGACAAGTGCAGAAAATTTCGTGCCAAGACTTGATTCGTGCGAAAAAACCCATGAAATCCGAAATATAAATACTTGTTTATTTTTTTCCACATGTTTTATTTTTCTTATATATGTTACACCCCATCCGTGTAATTGACCAATTCATGAAATGGTCAAATTTTTGCCCAATTCATGAAATGGTCAAGCCCCTTGCCCAATTCATGAATTGGTCAAAAAATAGTAAAAAATTTGACCAATTCATGAACTGGTCAGAAATATTCAATTTTTTTACACTAGTTGGTCAATATTTAAAATTGAATAATTATAATATTTTAGCATGCATATAAATTATAGCTATAACATAAAACATTTTAAATGTAAATTATTTATCAGTTTATAATTTTTATTTTACTCTCTAAACACTATTCTGTAAATATATGTCCAAAATTACAGAATAACAGTCTATGGTCGGTAATACTTATTTTTTACAGTCTATGCTATGTAAATTTCTGAATTACAGAATAGACGATATATTTTTATATCGAGGGGTAGTTAACTTTTAGTACAATTTACTATTTTTTAAAAAAGTAAAAAATTATTTTTAGATATAATTACGGGGGTTTTTGGGTACGCTGAGTTCAAATTCGGTTACAAAATTCAAAAATTCCGAATAATGGACCCCGAAACTGCAAAATTTAGTAAAAAAAATATTTAATTTAAAACTTAATAAATTATTCTTGACTGCAACACTTAGGGTTTAAAGACACGCTGATCCCGAATTCTTTAAATTTTATTCCAAATAATGCACCCAAACACCGCAAAATTCGGTAACAAATAATGTTTTTTCATGGTTGAATAAATGAGAAATCGACTTTTCCAGAGCAAAGATGTTTATTATAAATAGTCGATTTCTCATTTATTCAACTATTAAATCCATATACCAGACGTAAAAGAATCAACAGTTTTTTCATGTTTTAAATGAATTTTTGATCTTTCTTTATAATGTTATTTAGCCAATAAAAACAGTTGACTATTAGAAAAAATTATTGCTAGAAATTTTAAAAACCTCAGAAAATAAAAGAAAAATATTGTTAACTGTTTTATCCCATGGGGGGGGGGGCACATTATGTGGGCGTGGGGGATGTACTTTTTAGGTACTTAAATAAATTGAAATTTTTACCTAAAAATGTTATCTAGTAGGTATTTTAGGCTGCTCTTTCCGAATCTGAAGTCTATTTTCATGTACCACCCCTCGGGATTACGATATCAACCACTCAAATGGGTAAATTGTAAATATACTGTTAAATATTTTTTAACTATTCAACACTTGGAAAAGTGGTTACTCTTTAAAAAAAAATAATTAAACGAACTGTAAAAAATGTCAAAAAATTACGTGCATATCTTCTATATCCCTTAGAGGGGTGGTGATAGGGTGAACTTTATAAATAAACGAAATTATGATTTTTAGGCCTAAAAATGGTGTCTAGTTGGTACTTTTGGCTGCTTTTTCCGAATCTGAAGTCCATTTTCACATAAAATCCCTCGAGGGCGCGATATCAACCCCTAAATTGGGGTAAATTATAAATATGCTCGCAAAAATATTTAAACGATTCAAAATTTGAAACAATGGTTATTCTTTAGCAAAAATAACTAGACAAAATCAGTAAAAAATTTCAAAAAATCCCGTGCGTATATAATTATTCAACACCTAGCAAGCTATTTTTTTGCGTAATTTTAATAATTTTAAAACATTAAACGTAAATTTACAATTTACCCCATTATAGGGGTTGATATCGCACCCCCGAGGGGTGGTACGTGAAAACGGACTTCAGATTCGGAAAGAGCAGCCCTAAATACCTACTAAATACCATTTCTAGGTAAAAATTTCAATTAATTCAAGTACCTAAAAAGTCCATCCCCCACACCCCCATAATTTGCCCCCCAATGGGGTGAAACAGGTAACAATATTTTTCTTTTCTTTTTTGAGGTTTTTAAAGGTTCTAGCAATAATTTTTTATAATAATCAACTGTTTTTATTAGCTAAATAACATTATAAAGAAAGTTCAAAAATTCATTTAAAACATACCCCACTTTGGGGGTTAATATCGCATCCCCGAGGGGTGGTACGTGAAAACGAAATTCAGATTCGGAAAGAGCAGTCCTAAATACCTACTAGGTACCATTTTTGGCCCAAAATTTCAATTTTTTCATATAAAAATATGCGAGTGTCCAGGAATTGTCGGTTGGGCGTTAATGGGTTAAATGAGAATATACTGAGAAATATTAATTTTCTAACTATATATTTTTATTAGAAATTTTTTACTTAAAAATTATTTTTAACTTAGACTTGTAATATATTTTTTCTTAATATGTATTTTTAATTATTAAAATTATTAAAATTAAAAAATATAATAATGACTCCTGTGTACATAAATGTTATTTTTATTCATTCCAAAATTATTGACCAACTAGTGTAAAAAAATTGAATATTTTTGACCAATTCATGAAATGGTCAAAATTTTGACCAATTCATGAATTGGACAAGGGGCTTGACCATTTCATGAATTGGTCAAAAAGTTGACCATTTCATGAATTGGTCAATTACACGGATGGGGTGTAACATATACACCATTCTTTGACTATTCAAAAATGAAAAATAATATCTCTCGGAGCCAATTTTTATAATAATTTTTCTGTTAGGTTCTAAATCTGACATCAGATTCGAAAATTGTAGAAAACTTATCAGTTATATGGACGGAAATATGACGTTTTTTTAAAAAAGCGATTTGTAATTAATGCAAATATGAAACCAAAAATATCTCAAAAAAATTTTTGCCTCCGTTGTACATCTAGATAGGCAAAATATATTGTTACCATCATTGGCAGAAAAGGTACTACTGCTTGTAATCCCGCTAATTTTATAAAACTTGCGTTCTTTGATACTAAAAATTTGCTTTAATACTAAGTTGGCCAGAAAACAGATAGTTTACCAGATTTTGTCACGAATAAGAGAATGTAATACCCAAAAACAAAATTTTACAAATGTTACAGGGATGAAGTCAGGGAAGGGTGCACCAAATCGGTTAATATTCTATGCAAATAATAACACGAGTGTAAATACAGTCGCGTGTTACATAAAATTTATAATTCGCTCTTCCATTACATCTGAACCATTGCATTGATGATGCCCATAACAAAAAAAAAAATGTACAATGCAATTTTTACTAAATCATTTTCAATACATATAAGGGTTCATAAAAAAACATAATAGGATATTAGTTCTCCTTTTCATAAGGGCTCTTATAGTATTTGCTGTTGATGTTCATATTATGGTTCACTCTATTCAAAATTATGAGTGTGTATACAAAAAAACTAGAATGTTGAAAAACTGGTATTACGCAAGGTATTACATGCTAAATGCCAAAATTTATATTATTATGTAACAATATAACAAAATACAATAAATTTTTATAAGCTTTTTTATTCTCTATCAAGATTTCTATTGATTTTTTTTTTTTAATAGATTTATTTAAGATTTTTCACCTGAATAAAAGACTTTTTTATTATTCTATAACCTTATAGAATCTTAGTCTTCGATATTCTTTCATTTTATTATTTCTAAGGATGTAAGCTTCGTTTATCAATCAGTCGAGATCTATATTTAGATCTATGTGTTTTTTTATTTATAGACAGATTTCGAAGGATTGATAATAAATTTGAAGAAAAAAAATTTGTCTATTTACCTAATATTTTTGTGCATTTTATGTTTTAATATTATATGTATCATTTTTTTTCTCACGATTTTTTTTTTATTTTGAAAATCGTAAAGCTGCATTACAATTAAAAAAATAATAATTGCCTTTAAATATCGTGCCATTAATATTAAAAAATGATAAAAAATTAATGTTTTTTCAAACATTATCTAAAATTTTAACAAATTCTGCAAGCACTAAATAAATGATTTTTTTTCCTATTTAGCTGAACTATTTATCGTTTTAAAATTTAAATATTAAATAAAACATCTTGAAAAAATGAAGTATTTTTATTTTTTATTATTTTTTATGATTATCTCAGCCTCATTGGAAAAATATATTTGTTTACCTCCTGGTCAAATCGTTAAAGTTAAAGAATTTTTTATTTTCATTTTAGATTATAATAAAATTTATGTTAATCCGTTAGCGCTTTATCGACCGTTCTTGGACAGATATACATTGATATAAAAAAATAAATTTTTTGGGCTTAAAATGTCACCTAGTAGGTAATTTCGATCATTTTTTTGTTCCCAAAGCCAATACTTACCTACAACCCCTAAAAAATTCGATATCAACCCCAAACGTACACTGTTAAAAATACCCTATGGTAATTATACAAAATTTTCGTAAATTAACGAATAATTCGTAAATTTACTAAAAAAGTCGTAAATTTACAAAGAAAAATCGTAATTTTACGATCGATTGTAAATTTACGATTTTTTCGTAATTTTACAATTTTTTTTGTAAATTTACGATTTTTTAGATGTAAATATACAAAAAAAATGCGTAAAATCACGAATTTGTTGTAAATTTACTAACGATTGTAAATTTACAATTTTTTAAGTAAATATACAATTTTTTTAGACGACAAATTCGTGATTTTACGATAATTTCGTATATTTACCATATAGGGTATTTTTAACAGTGTAGGATTAATTTGAAAATATTAATTTGTCCAAGAATGGTCGATTAAGCGTTAATGGGTTAATAAATTATAAATCTTAGTCTTGCAACCCGGGATTAGACAATAACTGCTGCAATGGTAAATCTATCAAGAATACAGAAACTTTATTTTATGGTATGGATAACCTTAAGCTAATTAAGGTTATTGTTCCGAACCCATATTTTATTAATATTGTAAATGTAAAATAATTTTTTGTTATTTTTAATATATCTTACTACCATATACCTATATCTGAAAATTTATTTGTGTCTGTCTGTCAGTCTGTTTCATCATCAGGGTCGAACCAATGAACGCAATTACATAAAATAAAGAAATAATTCTACGGATGACATAGGTCATAGTTTTTTGACTCAGATATCGTACTTTTGGAGATATTTAATTTTTACTATTTTTGGAAAAACTAAAATTTTTTGAAAATTTCGTTAAAAAGTGAAATATCTAAAAAATATGATAAAATTTTAATGTCGCAATTGGTATTACTTGATTTGGCACTAATTTATACGTACCTAGTTAAAGTTTTATTAAGAACGGACGTTTTTTAAAAATATGTACACACAGCGCCGTAAACCCGGAAATTAAAAAAAAAAACGTTATTCCGGGTTTTGAAACTTAGTTCTAAGCGTAAACAGAAATGAAAACCTGAATCATACGTCTATCCAAATTAATATAGGGTTTCCACTATTTTTTCGAAGTCAAAATCCCTGACTTTCCAGCCCAAAAATTAGTAAATTTCCCTGACTTTTTTTTTTGATTTTCCCTGACTTTCCAGACCAAAAGTGTAAAATTTTTTAGAATATTATGTACTCTTTGTTTAAATGCTATTTAAAATTAAATGTATCACAGTGGTCTGGAACACGAAAAAAGTTTCACCACGATTCTCCTAAAAATCTCTGGTATTTTCTCTTTCTATAGGGTCTCCTGAGGCAGGAAATGCTTGTCCTAAAATTAAAACTGTAGCTCTCGGGGAAAACCGCCTCGATTTGATGGGGTAAATTAAAAAAAATTTTCTTTTTTTAATTTATTAAATTAAACATTAAAAAATTTTTTATTAAATTAAAAAAAATTTTCTTTTTTTAATTTAACGTTTTTTACATGATTTTAGACCATATAAAGTGACGAACAAGTGAGGAACACAAAAAATTTTGCTCGCCCCATAGTTTTTTGGAGTTGGAAAGCTCAAAATCACATTTTTTCAATAACTGATTTCATTGAATTTCAGAGAAAAAAGTATATAAGTGACTATTGTAAATATTATTAAGAAAATATTTCAGGAAATCTGCGAAACTTTAAAAAATTGGTCCCTTGAAAATTGAAACCATAAAATCCAAAAAAACGGATTTTTCTCCTAAAAAGTGTGGTAAAATGTTAAAATAAATAGCAAATTCAGATTGCACTGGAAAAATTACTTCAGAATACGTCTTTAAATCCAGTTTATAACATCATTTGAATCTGATATAGAAAAATCCCAAGTCTGTGAATTTTTTAAAAAATCCTATATTTAACACGAATTTAACATTTGAGTTGCTCTGAGACCTTGAAAATTGAAAATTTCTATTTTTTGGTCCTAAATAAACTTATTTTAGTAAATTATAATTACAATAAAATTGAAAAAACATAAATCCATCATTAAAAGAGGGATAATTTTTCTTATTTTTTCTGTTAAAAACTCTCATTAAATCAGTATAGGAAAATTTCCCTGTCCATTCGATTCCGGGCTCAAAAATTTTTTTTGAGTAGCGCATACGCGAGAAATCGCTAAGACAAGCTGTTTTTTTTTTAAAGTCGACTTCTCAAATGCCTATTAGTGAAAAATCTTCTAATCAGGCTTAAATTTTTCCTTTAACTTTATTTTTTTTTTGCGAAAAAAAAATTTCAATGGGATATTGCTTTTTGAGAGCTCTAGATTTTTGAGTTTAAATAGCAGATTTTAAAAGTTCATTTTACATAATTATAGTAAATATTTAAAGTAAATTTTAAATAAAATATTTTGGGGCAGTTTTGAAGACCTGACCATACATTTCATACACACTTCATTTAAATCTACTCATATAAAAAATGATAAAAAATAATAACTATGTAAATTAAGTTATATCACCCGATGCATATTTAAAATTTTAGTATATTTAACATTGTTATCATTGATAAAAATTAATGAATTAAGTTAAAAAATAAAAGTTTAAGAAATTCGCAATAACTTTAAGTCGATAAAATTACTTTGTCTACATAATTGTTTAGTTTCTTGTATAAAATTTGTAATTTTCAACTTTTTTTAATTTAAATCTAATTTAATTGAGAAAGCAATCTTCCTCATGAAAATGAAATATTTTATTTTTTTATTATTTTTAATGATTATTACTTCAGCCTCATTAAAAAAAACTTGCTTACCTCCTTTTTTTGGTGTAAGTTAAAAATTTTATTTATTTTTTTATTGTTAATATGCTTTTAATTAAAAGAAAAAAATTGTTATTAATAAATTAATTTTTAGTGTGATTACCCGGGATATGATGGTAATTGTTGCAGTGGTTATTGTATTAAACAGCGAATAGGCGATCATGATGGTTATTGTGACAAACCGATAAACTATGTTGATATAGTTTTGATATAGAATAAAATGTAAAAAAATTTATATATAGTTTACAAATTTTAACATGGAACATGTTCATTGAATGGGGTATTTGACAAAGTTTGGCTTGGAAGTGGGGGGGGGGTGAAAAAGTGACGTTTTTAGGGAGGGGGGGTGAAATGGACTTAGAATATTTTCGATTTGGGAACTTAGAATAATTTGAAGCGGGAGTCTGATAAGAACAAGAACTTAGAATACTTAATAGTTTATTTATGGACTTAGGATAGTATATATTTCAGGATTTATTGTAATTTCGGTTTTTGGATTTATTACTGTTATGATAGTGCTCGTTGGTTGTGTAGTTACACAAACCAGTTATAAATTTTTTTTTATTGAAGTTGTTAAAGCGACGTTTCGTCAACTGATTTTTTGAACTTGTCCTGCGATTTAACAATTTTTGTAACAATTTTGGTGTGTATAATTTTTTACACTCATATCACTAATTTTTATTATATTTATTATGTATAATTTTTTTTTTGAATAAATTGATTTAAAAAATTTGATGTAAAATTAATGTTTTCCTTATTTATATTGTATATTATATGATATTTTTAATTAATTAAATTAAAACAATTTTTATTTTAATTTATTTATTGATCTTTCTTTTTACAACTTTATTTTTAACATATTAATTAGAAGACTAGTTTCAGGAATAAATTCCTATCATCAGGTCTGTATTATACTTAAATTAAATTTATTTAAAACATTTGAATATATTTTTTTTTTAACTTTAAAATTATGTCCATTTAGACTCACATTTGTCTTACAACTAACTCGTTTCCATAAACTGTGCTCAAGTTTCGTTTCTAGTTTCTTTATTTTTTTTTTTTTTGGTAGCTAATTTTTTTTATTTTAGTCATTTGAAAATTTTTTTTTGGTAAGGAGTAATATTTCAGTGAAAAATTTTTTCCTTTTAAGCTGTTTCTCTCAAAATTTAACTGCGTGTATGAGTGATTAAAGCTCTAAAAAATCACATAAAATACGTTTATGTGATAATAAGACAAGATATTTTAATTTCACAGATATTCTGATAAAATTTTTAGCAGAACAGGTAATGTATAACTTTAAAAGGGAAGAATTCATCATGGGAACGATTTTTGATTCTATAATTAAATTATATCATACCTATTTTGGAAAATCACGCAATTTTAGTATAGAGAAAATTTTTTTTTAATAATATTGCAATTTGTTTGCAGGAATCGATCTAAAAGATAATACTGTATTGATGCAGACTTGCTCTATGAATTTTATTTATTCAATTTAATATAGTTAATTCAATTAGTTTAGCTAATACACTGTGTATAAAATAATTTCAAATTCAAAAAGTCATAGTTGGTGCAAAAGCATAATACCTGGAATATTTTGCAAAAAAAAATAAAAGATAGTACAGAATGAGAAAGATGAAAAGGACAAGAACGAAGAACCGCAATAAGATGAAACATAATCCAGGTTGCAGCAGCCATGAGGGCTCTCTTTCCTGAGAGAAGCTTATCCGTGCGATGCGGCGGTCCCATATATACAATATTTAACGTGCTCGAGAAATTCGCAACCAACGCGCCACACGCGAATCATATTACATTTTAAATATATAATTCACATATTAGATTGGCACTTATAGATAAAAATTCATTAATTTTAAAAAGTTTTCCATTTATAAAAATAATAGACCAAAATGTTGCGACGTCGCGGAGAAAAAATTGAGTTTAAATTCGTAAAAATTATATTTATTAAATTAATTGATATTAAACATTTTTTCTTATATATGCATATTTTAAATTCCACGTGAATATTTTATTCAATTATTTATTTTTCTCGCTTGCATTATAATTACATATTTTTTGAAATTGCTTCGATTTTCGTCGAGTTTTGCATACCATTTTATTTAATTTTCAAGTTTATGTCAATAATAGAATCTTTATTTTGAATATTATATTTATAATTTCAAAAATTAAACAATTTTTTTTAAAATTATATTTCCGGGCTAATATGTATAAAATTTATAAGCGTAAAAAACTTCTTTTTTTTAATCTCAGCTTTTTGCACACGCAGAATAGACTTCTATTTTTTCTCATTTTCTTTTTTTATTAAAAACTGATTATCTTCGTCCTGGTATGTCTTCTTAGTAAAAAGTTCATTTCATTTATATCAATGAATTCTTGTTTGTGCTATAAAAACTGCAGATCTTGGTAGCCCGCAGATGCTCATGAAGTATCTTATGTATTTCCAATATTTTGCAGGTAGAAAAGACAAGCAAAATGAGATTACTCAAGCAGAAGGGAACGACACATAATTTAATAAAAAATGTATAAATCGTTTTATAATGAATCTTTTATGTAAGCCTTGAAAGATATTTTATAAGAATTGGCATATTTTCGATTGACTGGACTTTTATTATTTTTTTTTTTAAACTTTGGTAGTGCGTCTATTTTTTTAATAATGTCTGAGTATAAAATTCTTTTAAAATGAAAAGTAAATCTCGAGTCAATATATTTCAGGTATTTTAATGTTCATCTGGATTTTAAATACATAAAATATTTAAAAATTTTTTTTAAGTTTTTTAAATAAGAGATATTTTACTATTATTGTGCAGTGACATTAAAAATTTACAAATGTAAACAAATCATTTATATAAATACTTCGTATTCAATTTTATTGTAATATATATTTATATTTACATAGCTTTAGCGTAAAAAAAGATAATAAATAAAAAAAAAAATTTTTTTTAAATAAAGACTAATCATTTTTTTTAATTTATCGCTAATTGTAATTTTGCACTTTCCTTTCTTTGCTAAATAATTTTTCACATTCTTTTTTGTTGAAATTATAATTTTTGTTTAAATTATTTTTGTTGAAATTATAAAACCATAAAAATCAATAGTATAATATTAATTCATTTATAAATAACTAAAAATATTTATATAAATTGTCTTTAAAAAAAAAATAAAACGCATACAAATTATGATTAGTATAGTTAATGTTAAATACCATATCTACCTTAAAAAATATAATTAATATTATTTAAATATTAGCAGTATAAAAAATTTACATTTATTCATTGTCAGTTTGCAAATAAACTGGTGTTTGACCACCTTGGGAAACTTGAATTAATTGTGGCTGTGCTTGTATTGGTGCCGCTTGAATAATAACAGGTTGTGTACTTCCACCTTGAACTTGCATTCGGATCATTTGTAATTGTTGTGGAGTTAATTGGATCTGTAAATTATTTGATTATTTAGCAGTAGGTCAATTTATGCTAGTGATAATTTAAAACTTACTGGTATTTGTTGTATTTCGCCACTTGGGGTAACTATTTGTTGAACTATTTGTATACCTCCACTTTGACTGGCTTGAGTCTGCGGCGGGCTCAATTGTATAACTTGTTGAGCTGTCTGAGGCCTTTGTATTGTAATAGCCTGAGCTGTGCTAGTGTTTGTTTCCTAAATATAAATTAGTAGATATTTACAATTTTATAACAAATTAAATACAATGCTTAATTAATGCATACTTCTACAGGACTTCCAATATTAATAGTTTGGAGTTGATTTGGTTGTACTATTTGAATTGGTTGAGAACCACTACTTTGATTTGCAGACGCTTGCTGTTGAGCCAATTGAAAATAATAATGAACCTGATCAGAATTCATGGCAGTTCTAATTGAGTTATCCGATGCTGCTTTACTTTGTTTTAATTCGTCTCTTGGAACAATATCTATGAGAAAATCAAATTGGTCATATTTAGATATAGCCATTGCAATATCGTTTCTTTGAAGCGTCCGCCTTTTATTATCTTCTGTGTGCACCCATGCTCTTAAAGTTAATTCATGAATAAATATTTCGGCAGCTTTAGAGAAAAGCATTGGCGCTTCCGCACTGATCATTTTTACATCTCCATCTAGTTTCATTATTTTTTTTATCCTTGCCAAGGGAAGTGCTTGGTTTTTTAAATCCATCTGTAATTTTGTTGCATAAGTATTTTAATTTAAAAAATTTTAGATTCATTCCAAAAATAATAAAATACTTACGTTTTTAATTTTTTTGATTTCATCTGATACTTTTGGCCAAAATTGAGATAAGGCCAATTGTGCTTCTGAACTACCTGGTGAAGCAATCTGTAGGTCGCCATTATCTCCTTCTTGATCACTATCTTGATTCCTAATAAATTAAATTAATACGAAATAATTATTTATTTGCTTTTTACACAAATCATAAAACAAAACAAAAAATGTAAAAAAAAATTACACACTTGACATAAATATCCATATTGAAATTTATTCACTGAATGAATGATAAAATAAAAATACAATAAACTAATTGAGCCTTAAATAATAAAAAATATAAATAAATTTTTATAAAAATAAACAATTAAGGTAAATCTCTTGAATATTAATTTGTTTAGTTGTACTTACGATGAATTGAGAAAAAATACTGACATTTTGTTTTTATCACAATTTTATTTATATTTTATAATTCTAAATAAATAAATTCATTTTATGCTCAATCTTAAAATTATTAAGTTTTATTTAAAATAAATTAGTAATTTAAATTAAATGTTTTTCATAAATACATACTACTTTTTTTTAGGTTATATTATAAAACACGGAAGCAAAAGCGGGATAGCGATGCGTTTCTAAATGCATTATTTTTGTACCAAGTCGGTAAAGCAGTTTTTCTTGTTACCGATGTCACAAAACTGCGGTAAATATTTAAAATTTCAAATGGGAATGAGTTAAAATAATTGAATATTATATTTTTATGAAATTTTAATCAATTTTATTAAACACTAGAATAGCCGCGCGCCTAGCGCGCGCAGAATAATGACATTTTAAAATGATTTCCTAATCAAAATTTATTTATTTGAAATAAAATTTATAATACCAGGAACTGTTTTAAAATATTATATTCTACGGATGTATACCTACTATTAGGGGTGTGCAGTGATCCGAAAGTCGGGTTGGGTCGGGTACTCTAAATTTCGGTCTTTTTTGTCAAATTTTTGCAGGTTAGATTTCGTGTGAAGCCAAAAACTTCCCGGTAATGGTGCATTTTTGAATCGAAAGCTTCCATGGATGAGGTATCCCGAATTTGACCCAACTCGAAGCAAAAAACCCAAAATTTCGGGCACCCGACCCGACTTTTAGATAACCGCACACCCCTAATACCTATTGATAAAATACTAACATTTTTTTCTATGAGCAATTTTTAATTTTAACAAACTAATTTTTAAATACAGTATTTTATAAGTATTTAAAAATTTATTAAGAGACCTTTTTTAATCAAATTTTATCTCGAAAATCGAATCTAATTTTTATAAGGCTGTTCAAAATTAACCCATTTTGAATCCAATAATTTAATTCACCAGAAATAGTTATTTTGAATCATCAGAATATGCCTCTCTGAAATCCAGTATTACTCTGAAAGGTTGCCTTTACATAAATTTAATTCTGAAATTCCTTAATTGATATTATTTCTTAAGTACCTAACTGAAATTAGTCGCTAAGACTGATTGAATTTTTAAATCTCCAAATACAGATTATTTTAAGTCCCTTACTTGAAACTATTTTATTGCTCTGAATTTAAATTATTCTTCATTTCCAACCCGAATTATTTTAAGTCCCTAAATCAAATAGTTCTTATAAATCCATTCACCCTTGAGCCTTTTTCCCTCCATCAACTCCCAGCTTCACCATTATATCGTAAAATAAATCATTTTTTTGCAACATATTTTGATGTTGGTATTTGAGTAAAAATAATAGAATAGAGTCAAGTACTTGGTCAATTATCCATTAATTTATAATTTCCGACCTTTCCCTATTTCAACAAAAAATTGGAGCTGTGAAACGGCTATTTTTATAACTTTAGAGCTTTAGGGCTTGAATTGAAAACAAACAATATTAACCTATCCTCTGTATTAAATATTTTAATAGTTAAAATAATTGTTAAAATGGCTATATTTTAAATAGAATATAGTTATTTGTTTTACTTATTTCCAATTCAAGTATGATCTAAAGTTATAAATTCGCCTTTCCACAGCTCTTATTTACTTTTTCAGTGGGGAAGGCCCGACTCAATAACAAATATTCATTAATTGTTTAAAATTTTTTCATTATTTCAATGTCTTTTTTTACAATAGTAAATTTTTCGGGTTTTTAAAAAGCATAATTTTAATTTTTTTGTCTTTTTTTTTTTAAACAAGTAAATATTTTACAAATAAAACAAGCTTCAATTCTAACCTCTTTTTTAGGCTTTCTTGTGTTTATTTATTTATAAAGAAAATAAATAACATAACCATTAATTTTATTCATTTACATTTTTTATATAAACATTAAACAATATTATTTAATAATCATATCTGGTTATTAATCTTTTGATTTTTTAAAATAAAATTAAATTTTTATATGAATATTTGATAATATTGATAATAAATCGAAATTTTAAATAAATACAAATTTAATCGAATAATCGATTTTATTTCGGCCAATCAGAAGGCGAATAAAATCTGTGAATAGAACAACTTCAGTTCATCCATCTCTTTTCAATAAAGGGATTAATTTTAAAAATACTGGTTGATTAAGAAAAAATCAGTTTGTAGAGTTAGGTTTTGGTATATAACCCTTTAGAGTAGCGTAAATATGAATCAAGACATCTTTTGCAGAAAGTTTTTGTTCAGTATCAATTTTCATTAAAGCTGCAAAATCTTTTATATACATTTCTAAATTTTCTTCTGATGAAGGATTTTCTCTTTCCATATATTTATTAGTTAAATTATTTAGTTTTGAAACATCAGAACAAAAAGCTTCATCAAGATCATAAAGCTCTAAAGCTGGTGGTGGGAGTTCTTGAAATGTTGGTGGGAAAACCTAAAATTCAAAAATAAAATTGATTTGAATTTTAGTTACAGATTAAAAAAAAAAAAATAAATATAATTTACAGCTGGTTGTGTGGGAGGCATTGGAGTTTCAAATGATGGAGCAATTAGACTTAATGGTTCATGTTTTACATTTAAATCTTGGAATGCTTTTAACGATTCTGGAACTAAATCTAAATTTATTGAGTAAAGATCATGTTTAAAAAGTTTTGTGTATTCTCTTGAGACATCGATACTATTTAAATCTTGTGTACATACTTTGGGATATTCAGCCTCGTGTGTGATATCTGGTACAAAATTATATTCCCAAAACTGAGTAAAATAAAATACATAATTTTGTGGAAACTTTGTATAAAATACATTTATATAAAAAAAATTATATTTACGTCTGTATCATCAGCATGAATTTCGGAGGTTTCAATTGGATCAGATTCAAAAAATGCAATGATCATTTCCCTTAGTGTATCATTTTTTAACTTATCAATATAACTATCTGAAAATATTTTACATGAACCTAATACAACTAATTTTCCTTTATTTATTTTTGAAGAATAATAGGCACAAATTGGTCGATTTGTGGGAATGGTTATGGTCCCACTCGAAAGTGCAACTACTGAAGGTTTTACAACATTTAATGTGGCACCATATGGATACAAAAACTTGAGCCTGTTAAATACAAAAAAGTATGGTAATAATTTTGGGATTTTTAAACAAAGTTTTATTACAAAAATTTACTCACTCTTTGCCCTCCTGATTTTTAAAAAACTTTGATCTGTTTGATAATCCTTTAAATATTGTACATTCTTTTGGATGCAAAGTTTGACTATAACTCATTCTTACCACACAATCTAATGTAAATAAAAATTTTTTAGAAAAAAGGCAATTAGCAAATTTTTAGTTTAGGAAATTATTTTCATACCATTGTTTATCATTATCCCGAATTCTTCTAACAAAAAATTAATATTGGTATTATATTTTTTTTCACCACCTTCCCCAAGCATAACTAACACATTTCCACCATTGTTAATAAAACCTCTAATTGAATTCATTTCTAATTCTGTAAATTTACTTTTTGGTCCAGCCAAAATTAATATTTTTCCTGTTGATAAAAACTCTTGTGACAACACATCCACATTCCTAAATTATTTGAAATTAGTTTTTGAATCAAATTTTGAAAAAATGATTATAAATTATGGTTTACTCTATAATTTTCCATTTTGGTTTTAATTTTCTTTGAAGCGTTTTGAATTCTTCTGTTAATTTATTTTCATTTTTTGATATATCAAATATTATAACGTTTGAATTGTCATTTAATGATGTTAAAGGATTCATTATATATTTTTACTTAAATTTTAATTTAAAAAAAATATTACTTTGATTACATTTAATGAATCTTTGTTGCATAGTTGTACTTATTGTTGCTACAGCAACAAAATTAGGACATTTCAAAGTTCTCATTTAAATTTTCGCGCTGCAAAGTTTGAAAATGTTTTTCAATTTTTATTAGTACTGTATATGATTATTATTAATTATTTTTTATTAAATAATTTTTTAACTTAATTAGGAAATAGGGTACAGATTAAAAATAAAATTTAATTATAAAATTGATTTAAAAATTTTTAAATATTTTGGTTTCAAAATGATGTTTTTTGGAGCACTTTTTCATTGTTGCGTCAGCCTGAATGCGCGTAAATTTCATTATTTACATTTTTATTTTAATTTGTCGTCAGCTATAAAATATTAAAATAAACTTCAGAAACTTTAAACTTTTTAATAAGATTTTTGCTACTTCAATAAATAAGTTTAGACTTTTTTTCATGAACTTAAATATTATGATTAGGTAGCATACATTTTATTTACTAGTGAAGGTACTAGAGGTTAAACCACGTTGTTTACACTAAGTATTGAAAGGAGTTCATTAAATATCATTTAAAGTTATAAGTCAAAATGAATTCAGATAGTGAAAATGAAATCAGGAGCATTTTATCAAGCCCAGCAAGAAATGCTGGGGATGAAAGCCCATATGGTGGATCGCACATGGTTAGTAAAAAAATAAATTGATATTTGTTGATTTTTGCCAGTTTTTGTTCTCTAAAATTTCCAATTTTTTGTAACAGTCAAATGCATTCAGACCAAGTACTTCAAATCCACAAGCTGCAATGGTGCCAATGGTACCATCTGCAAGTAATAAAGAAACACTTGATCCTACATTACAGTAAGTAGTGTCACAGCCAATAAAGTTTAAGAGTATTTATTTATTTTTTGATTTCAACCACAGAAATGTAGTAGCAACAATAAACTTAGGAACAGAATTAAGATTAACATATATTAATACTAGAACTAGAAATTCTGAATATAATCCCGCAAGATTTACTGGTCTTATTATGCGTATTCGTAATCCAAGAGCAACTGCTCTAATATTTAGATCAGGAAAATTAGTTTGTACTGGAGCTAGATGTGAAGAAGATTCCTTACTAGCTGTTAAAAAATTTGGTAGAATTATTCAAAAATTAGGTTTTCCTGTGAGTATATGACAACAATAAATCAGTTTATATTCTATTTTTGAAAGATTAGTAAAATTGTCTTTTATCTAGGTCAAATTAACAGATTTTAAAATCCAAAACGTTGTTGCCACAGCAGATTGTAAATTTCCTATTAGATTAGAAAACTTAAGTCATAAGCATGGACAATTTTCCAGTTATGAACCAGAATTGTACCCTGGTTTAATATACAGAATGGTCAGCCCAAGAGTCGTATTACTTATATTCGTTAACGGAAAAATTGTATTGACAGGTAATTTTAAAATTTAAAAATTTTTGAATTTAAATACTCAAATTCAAATTTATCATTATATACTTTTTTAATAATAGGGGCCAAAAATCGTCAAGAACTAAAAGATGCATTGTCAAATATGTATCCAATATTAAAAAGCTTTAAAAAACAGTAGTTTTTAATTATTATTATTATTGTTTTACAATAAATTTTTGTGTATGTTTTTTTTCTTCTCATTATTATATCTGTAATTTATACTAATAATAAGCATTTTTATTATTTAGTTTAAAAAATATTCAATATATTTGAATTGTAAATTATTAATAACTTGACTGAATTATGAGTTTTACTATTATGTTTAGTTTAAAGTTGAATATGCATGATTAGATCTGTGCCAATGAATATATATGTATCTGTGCATGGTATAATATGTAAATAAAAAAAATTGTAAAATTGACAATTATGTAGCTTTAAAAAAATTATTTTATAAATCTATAATAATTTTAGATTTAAGAAAACATTGTAAAAATTACATAAAATAATTCATTTCATTATGTAATAAAAATTAGGATAAACCTAAAAAATGGAAAAAAATGGAAAATTTATAAATAATAAAAATTAAAATTTTAAATAAATAGATTTATTTATCTTTTAGTTAGATAAAATCACAACATTCAATCTTGTACATTTATAATAAGACATATTTTTATAAATTTTAGTTATAAAGCATGTAAGCTATAAATAAATATTTGAATTTTATCGAGTAGTGACCATTTAACAGACTTTGATATGATTTTTAAATAAGTTTTTAAAATTTTTCATAGAATATATATATAAACATTTAATAATTTTATTCTTTAGTTATCATATTTAAATATAGAAATTTCATTTTATTTCATTTGAATTTTTAGAAAAAATATATAATTTTATTTTTTAAGCCCCAACGTTAAAGCCTTTTTTAGCAGCAATTGGTAATTTTTCACCTTCAAAGTATGGGTTCTCATCCTGAATTAAAAATATTTTTTTTATTAGCTTTGATTTAATAATTAATTTAGTAATAAACTTACCTCATATCGTTCGACAATTTGTTCAAATTCAGAATTAGGTAAATCTTCGTTAGATAAAATTACATCGATATCAGACTTAGAGCATTCCATCATATGTTCTTTATCGCACATACAATCTTGTGAACTTTGAAATTCACGGCTGAATTCAGCAGTGTTTTCAAAATCTTCAATACAATTATTTTCCTCTGTAAAAAAATTCAATGTCTGACTGTATCCTGGCTTTTACTACTTAACGCAATTAGAATACTTACTGGTGTATCCAACTGGGCACGGGTTTGGTGGTGTACAATACGCTGGTAATTGATTATTATTATTGTTATTGGGATCTTTAAAATCTTGTTTGATTTTATGCCGATTTAATTTAATAAAATCATTTAATTGTTGTCTACCCCATAACGAGCTGTGCTGTAAATATTCTTGATCCCGAATATTATTTTTTAACAAGTAGTTGTCTAAATCATTCAAATCATATGATAATGGAATTTCTGGTGATAATTCGTTAATTCCAGATGCACGTTGGTCTAATTCACGTCTATCGTACTGATCGTTCACATCTTGGTCTAATACATTTTCTAATACTTTTATTTCATTTAAAAATTCTGTCTGTTTAAATTTATTTAAAAAATTAGTTATTAGAAAAATTGGGTAAATGCAATTTTTAGTTACAACTTACGTCATAAATATTCAGCACGTCTGGAACGTACATGTTACCCTGGATAATAAACATTGCAGCTAAGTAGAAAAATATTTCAAACATTTTGGTGAATTTGTGTTTTTTTCAACTATCTGAAAATAAATAATAAAAAAAAATTTTTTGAACAAATTAAAAATGTCTATATCAAAAATGAAGAAAATTTTATAACAGCTGTTTCAGAAAAAACGATTAAAAAAAGCTCACTACTAGAATATCAATTGAAATAAAAAATTTTATCTGTAAAAATAATGTGAAAAGAAAATTGAGTAAAATGTAACAAAATGTTTCCAAAAAATTAAAAAATTAAATTGCAAAATTAATTTTTATTATTAATTCTTACCTTTGTATACGCAAGCTCAACTTGTAATTGATTAATAAAAATAAATCGGCTTATATTTAGTTAATTATAAAAAAGCACAACTTTTTAATTAAAAAAATTGACACATTATTTAGAATTAATTAATTAAAATTAATAAAAAATCTGTACGTTACTTTTTATGCGTTTACTTTTATTATTTCGCGTTGACGTACTTAAAAATCTTGTGTATCTTGAGCATCATATTTTCTATCTCTTTTTATTAATATTTACTTTCCCTTTTTATTATTAACCCTTATATATTTTCATTGTAGAGCTTTCGATTCCCCTACTTTTTTCTCACAAATTTCAAGTATTGATCGAAAAAACTTTTTCTATCGTACAGTGGCGCCATCTGCATTTCCAATAGTTTTGAAACTTGTACTTGGCATTCAGCAGTTTTTGTATCTCCTTTTTTTAGATACATATTTTTAATATACTAGAAACAACTGCGCTTCGCGCAGAGAATGACTGCCTTCTATTCATTATCAAACAATTATTTATTAAAAATATTTTAAATTATTATTTGAAAAGAGATAAAATATTGTAAATGATAAATTCTAATTTAATAAATGACCCTAATTTTTTGCGGTGACATTTAATTATTATATTCAATAATTTCATTTGCTTAGTAAAAAGTATAAAACTAATTAATTTTTGTCCAAAAAGTAAGTTATAATTGTTTGAAATTGGATTCTTTTAAATGAACTTTTGCACACAAAAAAACAAATTTAATCGTTTAAACCATTTGAACTAAAAATTGGTATGGAAACTTATCATTAGTTGTGCTTTTGGGAAAAAATAGTTTGAACCCATTTCTGAGACCCTTCATTTCAACTTGGGCCCAATCAGAGCCGTATTTGCCTTACTTGCCGCCTAATGCCAAAAATTTGCCGCCTATGTAAGGCGAGGGAAAATGTCATAAATCAAGTCGTAAATAAAATTCGTGTAAGTGTGAATGTGTGTTATGTAAAAAAAAATGTGCATATTTGTGCATATTAAAGATTTTATTTTTTTTTTGAAATTTATCTTTTCTCATTGGGCAAAAATGAGATTTTTAAATTTAAGATTATACTTTTTTTTGGGGCTGATCAAAAATTAATTTCAAGGGTTTTTAAATGTTTTGAAAAACAAAGTTATAAATATTTTATCAAACATTCATGTGTAGTTATTTTTTTATAATTTTAATAATAAAGTTTAGGGGTTGATTAAATATACTAAGAACGTTAAACGTTAAACGTTAAACGTTAGCGATTAAAAATGAGATTTTCGTCGCTATCAAAATTAAATTAATCTTTTCCTTAGTTAATTAAAAAGGTTTACTCAATATCTATGATTAATATTTTTAATTTAATCGTACTTAGCGATGATACGAGCGACGATATTAAAATATTTATCCTAGATTGATATTAAATGAAACACTAATTAGCACATAAGAAATGAGCCCTTCGGTTGTGAAACACGGTCAAGGGCATTATGCGCTACTCAGAGGAACAAAATAAACCTTAGGGGCCAAATAAGCCCATTCGGCCCAAAATAAAATACCAATTTAAAACTTGGTTCCCGAGATTAAAAATGGACTCTGGTGGTAAAAAATGGATCCATCAAATTAAAATAAATACTACCATATAAAATCGGCCATTCGGAGGGCCTATTGGGCTCAATCGGGTTAATTCATTAACGCCGGGGCAGAGAGTTTTGGAAGTGAGCAAAAATAAATATATTCCCTTGTAGATACCTGGCTAAAAAGTTTGTTAGGTTCCTGGAGTAACATTTCACGCTCTTTCAGAATCTGACATTAGTTTCCATCTACAACCCTTAAATATACCCTAAAAACGGGGGTGAAAGGGGTAGGTAAGGAATTATTAGGAAATGTTTGGAAAAATTAATGAAGATAGTATCAAATTTTATTGAAAAATGTTTAAATATAAAATTTTGTGTGTAAATTTAAGTAAACTTTGTATACATTGAGGTCTCATTCATTTTCGCCCTATTTAAAACCCTTTAAAGGTGGATAGTGGTAGTTTAAAAAAAAATTAAAATAAAACTTATTTTTTATAATTAAAACTATATTCGACGCGTCCTATATTCTTAAGTAAAATTGGCTGCTAATTTGAAATTCAACATTAGTTTTGTGCAAAAATTTTATCACACCCTCTAAAATAGGGGTGAACGGGACAAAGCAGGTAAACGTGTTAAAGTAGCCGCATTAGACTTAAATTTTAAATTTTAAACACCTATATACCATTCAGGGGGTGAAAAATACAAACGTATAAATTATGTTGGAAAAAATAAAAATTATTCTTCTCGCCCGAAGAAAACTGTAAATTTTTTTATCAAATTTAAAATTTAAGTCATTTGTCATAAAAACAATTCTAATATGGCTACTTTACCGCGCTTACCTGCTTTGCCCCGTTCATCCCGATGGTAGTGGGTGCAGAATAATATTACCACAAAGCTAATAATAACTTTAGAATCAACAAATTTCAAAGTTCAAACATTTTTCAATAAAATTTGATACCCTTTTCATTGATTTTTCCAAACATCCTAATAATGCCTTAACTACCCCTTTCTCCCCCGATATTAGGGTATATTTAATGGTTGTAAATGGAAACTAATGCCAGATTCTGAAAGAGCGTGAAATTTTACTACCGGGATGAACTTTTTAGCCACGTATCTACAATAGAATATATTTATTTTTGCTCACTTCCAAAACTCTCCGCCCCGGCGTTAATGACTTAAAATAAACTCCTGACGTATAAACTGCCCCCAAGGGATGAAAATGGACACAATATGATATATTTTATTAATAAAATATAGATGATAATCTATATAGTAAATGATTGACTTATTTTTTTATTTAAATTAATTATTAACTTTATAAAGATAAATCTAATTTATTTAGTTATGAAAATAATTTTCAAAAATTAAAGGTATAAAATTAATTTTTAAAGATATTTAATATTTTTCTTTAAATGCTGCCCATAAAAATTTTGCCGCCCTACGCCATGGCGTGGTTGGCGTGCCTGTAAAAACGGCTCTGGGCCCAATTGGCGTGGAATCCCTCATATAGTTGTTTTAACATGGAACATGTTTATAGGGAGGGGGTACTTCAGAACTGGAAAATTAAGGGGGAGGGGGTCAAATTTGTCCTTTTTAGGGGGGGGGGTCAAATATGTCCTTTTTAAGGGGGGGGGGGGGGTCAAATTTGTCCTTTTTAAGGGGGGGGGGGTCAAATGGGACTTAGAATATTTTCGATTTAGGAACCTTTGGTGCAGAAGTACTTAGGGAGCATTGGTGCAGAAGTACCTAGGAACCTATGGTGCAGAAGTCTCTAAAGACCTTTGGTGCAGAAGTACTTAGGGAGCATTGGTGCAGAAATCCCTAAAGACCTTTGGTGCAGAAGTACCTAGGGTGCAGAAGTCTCTAAAGACCTTTGGTGCAGAAGTACTTAGGGACCTATGGTGCAGAAGTCCCTAAAGACCTTTGGTGCAGAAGTCCCTAAAGACCTTTGGTGCAGAAGTACCTAGGGTGCAGAAGTCTCTAAAGACCTTTGGTGCAGAAGTACTTAGGGAGCATTGGTGCAGAAATCCCTAAAGACCTTTGGTGAAGAAGCACCTAGGGTGCAGAAGTCTCTAAAGACCTTTGGTGCAGAAGTACTTAGGGAGCATTGGTGCAGAAATCCCTAAAGATCTTTGGTGCAGAAGTACCTAGGGTGCAGAAGTCTCTAAAGACCTTTGGTGCAGAAGTACTTAGGGACCTATGGTGCAGAAGTCCTTAAAGACCTTTGGTGCAGAAGTACCTAGGGACCATTGGTGCAGAAGTACCTAGGGATCTACGGTGCAGAAGTCCCTAAAGACCTTTGGTGCAGAATTACCTAGGGACCTATGGTGCAGAAGTCTCTAAAGACCTTTGGTGCAGAAGTACTTAGGAAGCATTGGTGTGGAAGTACCTAGGGACCTATGGTGCAGAAGTCCCTAAAGACCTTTGGTGCAGAAGTCTCTAAAGACCTTTGGTGCAGAAGTACCTAGGGAGCATTGGTGCAGAAGTACCTAGGGACCTATGGTGCAGAAGTCCCTAAAGACCTTTGGTGCAGAAGTACCTAGGGTGCAGAAGTCCCTAAAGACCTTTGGTGCAGAAGTACCTAGGGACCATTGCTGCAGAAGTCTCTAAAGAACTTTAGTGCAGAAATACTTGGATATAAATATTGATATTATGAACAGAATAGATACTTTTATTATCAGTGTTAGTTATTAGTGAACATGTTCCATGCTCGTTGGTTGTGTAGTTATACAAACCGGTCATAAGTTTTTAATTTAGTTTTTAGTTATTTATATTTAAAAACTTACAACTGGTTTGCGTTCTCACATAACCAACGATCATGGAATATGTTCTTTTATAAAAGTCTTAACGTATACTCCTACTTTTATAAGTAGTACTATAACTCCTAATTTTTATAAGTCCTAAAACAAAAATTACAACAAATCCCGAAATATAAGTAATCCTACGTTCATAAAACTAAAGTATTCTAAGGTCTTGTTTTTATCAGAGCTTGATCAGGCCCTGACTCCCACTTCAAATTATTCTAAGTCCCTAAATCGAAAATATTCTAAGTCCATTTCACCCCTCTCCCTAAAAACATGAATATTTCGACCCCTCCTGCCGAGCTGGACTTTTTCAAATACTTCATCCAATGAACATGTTCCATGTTAATAAATTAATGTGATAAAAGTGTATAAGAGTAGTTAAACGAAATTAGTATATTCAGAAAAAATAGCTTTCTCCAGTAAATAAAATTTACTTGATCAGTAAAAAAGCTACTTCACACACTGAAAATCTTTTTAGTTCTCAAATTTGGGGCTATACGCCCCAAAAAATTTGTAGTGAAGCAAGCTAAGGATTTGGAGCTTTGACGCACTATCCAAGTGATCAGAAAGCCAAAAAGAATTTCAGTGCAGTGATCAGAGAAGTCTGTTAAAGATAATTAATTTTTATTCTAAGAATTTTAATATTATCACAAAAAAATAGTCATTTTTACTCTTTCGTACTGATTATTATAATTTTAGCTAGTTATATTTATCTTCAAAGCTACATTTACTTATTTTATCATTCATGAAACTGCCTTTCTGCCTTTCTGCTTTTACCCTACAGGTGTTTTTAAACCACCAAATTTTAGTCTTAGTTCAAAAACCTATTTTTATTCATTTAGTTTTCATGAATCTCTTAAACAATCACCAATTATTTTTCCATGGCCGAACCATTATTTTCGGTATAAAACACAGGGTTCAATTATTCGATGCTTGTTTTCACCGTCATGGAAAGTTAAATAGACCTATATTTTTTACACGTTTAATAAATAAACATTTTTTGCTTTTTCAGAATTTCTATTCAACCAAAATAATTTTTACTAATCTAATTTTGCAACCGAAAATCCATTTAGGTCTTTTTTTTTTACACAATTTATCTACATTTTTGTAGGTATAATCTATCTTATCAAATTAGAGATTGACCCCGAAAATTTTTGAATAAAAATTACTCATACATGCTCAAGTAAAAAATATTCTAAACCGGGAAATAATTTACTGGTTCCTGGAAGGGGTAAACAAATTTTTATTAATGATTTGTTTATATGTAAGTGCATTTTGAGACGCTCAGATGCTAAAAAACCGATTTTTAAAAAAATCCGTATTGTGTGTATTTTTTGGGGATCTTGTTACGGACTAAAACAAAATTTTAGCTTTAAAAAGTACTGAAGCTACCCTTTTTTATTCCTAATTTTTTTTATTAAAGCTTTAGATTCCAAAAATTCTATTATAAATCCGATACCTGAAATTTTGAAAATTTTAGTTATCATTTTTGTAGACAAAAAATACAAAAATAATATCCCTTTCTTTTTCTATGAAAGTTATAATTTTAGGAAATTTATTAAAACCATAGAAGTTAAGGTTAAAACATTACATTTTAAACCAATTCAGCTATTGGAAGATAATTAATTATTAATTATTAAATAATTAATTAATTATTTATCTTTTTCGAGTATCATAACATATAGTACCAATAACTTGGTGATTTATTAATTATATTTTAAAACGGTTTTTTAAAGTACCCTATAAATAAACATAGTACCTAATTTAATTTTTATATTTTATGCAAACTATTTTATTTGGTATAATAAATTTAGAAGGATCTGATTTTTTAATTTTTTTTAATTAACCGCACATTTTTTGTATAAAAAAAAAGTTTTATTATTAAAACATTTAAAAATTATTTTTGGTATTTATACTAAAACATATATTAAAAAAGACTAAAAATTTTGAGGTTTTATATTTAAAATTTTGTTTTTATCACAATATTCATGCTATAACCTAACTTCATAAAATTATAAATAAATTTTCAAATTTAAAATAAAAACATTTGAGCAATGCATTTTTATTAACCAATCAGGAGTGGTTTTTAGCTATAACAATGTACATAGTTACTGTATCGAAGACATGTACTTTTTAGGATAGGATTTCGTTCTTTCTATCTGATTTTTATAATAATAAATCTTTATGTGTTAAAATATAAATTTTTTTTATAACTGTTTTTAATACAGCTTGTACGTGCGCTTGCGTATGGGAACAGAGGAGATAATCTGAATAAAATGATCAAAATCCGAATAAAATGAATTTTGTTTTTGAACTTTCTTTGAAAAACTTACTGATCAAATTAGCCCTTACAATATTCTGAAATAATTACCTTAAAAAAAAAACTGAAATTAAGTCATTTTTAGGTTTTAAATTCCAAATCTTTAAAATATCTTCCGCCTGATCAAATAGTGATTCTACTACTGAATTTTCGTTAACATGACTCAGAATCACGCCTATATTTTTAACAAAAATATAATTACCATAAAATATTCGCCTAAATAAATTAAACGAATTAACACACAATAAATATTGTTAATTTTATTGAATTAATAAATTTTTGTATAAAAAATAGGTATACTTAAATTATATTATTCGTCACGTACACTACTTTAAATCCATAATTCACATAATAAAAAGCTTTTACTACTTATACTTATTAAATTATTGGTTTATAAAATTTTTATTTCATATAAATTAAATAAATATTAATTGCTGTTTATAAAAATTTATTATTAACGATAAAGTTTACACACATAAAAACATGCTTTTATGTTTGGGATGGAGAGGGTCTAAAAGCATCGTTTATAAAGTCATCTTTGGGTTTCTTCTCTCCTGATTATTCTATGTATAATGTCTTTCATGTGGTATTTTATTCAAATTTAATATTAAACCACTAAAAATACATTTTGGTATTCATTTTCGTATAAATTTATTTAATTAAAGTGTTTTTAATTAATTAGTTTTATTGATTAATAATTATTTTATGAGTGTTTGTAAACAAAAAAATGTTTTTTAATCCTTAGTTTATTTAATTATATATGATTTTTTTGGTTAATGGCTAGAAAGCTTGTATTTCCCGGACACCGAAAAATGAGCGGTTTGTCGCCATTGAGGCAGAAAAATTGGCCTTAGTCCAATTAATAAAGATTGCCACCAATCGGAGTTTACCATACTTCCTAAGAATATAATTTACAGGTGATTTAGGCCGTTTTTTACTTTTATGGACACGGTCGAGCAGTAAATATACTATTTTTCGTCAGCCGGTGGAGTGCTCGCATTTCTCGGCCACTATTGCAGGCAAACACGTCTTTTTTTACCGCTGATACTTTTCCGCAAAAAAAAGCTTCAAATCGCAGTTTACCAGTATTTTACTTGCGATTCGGGCCATTCTTTACTTACCTGGAAATGACATCGTAATAATATTAAATAAATTTATTTATATGCATAGACTTAATAATATGTACCTATAATTAAGGATTGGAATAAAAAATACATTAAATAAATTTCTTTTAATGTTTAATTTTATTGAATTTATTTCATTAAATTAAACAAGGATACATTATAATTGATTTATAAATGTAAGTGTTTTATCAAACAAATTATTCTTCACAAATAGGTGTTTTGCAACACTTTGGATATAATTCATCTGGATTACCTTCTTTTATACCAATTTCTTTTCCAGGACATTTACTTTCGGCACAACTTTAGAATAAAAATATTATTAATTTAGTAAAGAACATAAAATAACAATACAGTATAAAAGTTTAGATAATAACGTAATCACAAAAAATATTAGCACGATTTTATTATCTTTAGTCGTGACTAGTTCAAAGTCGAGCACCTATCACGTGTTATATATTTTTTTTTAATTTCTGAAATTAAAATAATGTCATAATTCCGAGCCAAAATTTATACTACACGATTTTAATTTTCAGTCGATAAAAAAATTATTTAATTAATTTTTAGTAAAATCTGAAGCAAATCAAAGCTACAAAATAATGGCTAGAACGCGATGAGGGCTCAAAATTATGAACATTATTGTTCTTTGAATCAAGCATTTTTTAGAAACATTAAAATGATGCAATACCAATTATCATGTATATCAGAAGACGAAATAAATTTCTAAAATTTCATTTTATTTTTTAGACTAAATATTAGAGTAGACCTAAAATTGGAGTTTTAAGAAAAACTTTGCTCCCCGGGTTTTTTCGTGAGCTTTGGTCATAAAATGATCCCACTCCAAGGATTTTGCTTTAGCTTTTCAAAAAAAAAAGTTCAAAAGTAAAGTTTTTCTTAAAACTTCAATTTTAGGCCCACTCTACTAAATATTAATAAAAATTTTATGTTATTCTTACTTGACCGCTTCTATATTTCCTTCACTACATACAGCTCTTACGCATTGATTCTCATATTGCTTCTGAACTTGCAGTTCTTGTGATTCAGTACAATTCACTAAATAAGAATAACAGTTAATTAAAAAATAAAAAACAAAAACTAGCAATAAGAATTATTTACGTACCAGATTCTGGTTTTGCATAAACATATGCAAAAATTGTAAATAAAATTGTAGCAAAAGTTATTAGATATTTCATGTTGAAACTTTAAGGATTACTATATCACGACTAAATAAAAAATTTTAATTTTCTGCTCTATTTATACGGTAACAGGTCACCTGCAATTATTTAAATAATCACGAGTTTTTAGATAAGGCGTTATGTGAAATTTGCTCACGAAAATGTATAAAAAATCAATGTTAATATTGATTTTATTGTTTTTACTATACTATTACACTGAAAAAAAAATCCGCTTGCAGCTAGAAATTTTTTGAAAAAAGAAAAGAAAAAATGTTTTTTTTTTAAATTTTCTTTACGTTTCAAGTAATTTGCAATTGTTTGCGAAGAAATTGCTGCAAGCGAAATCCCGTTTGCCGTTAGCGGATTGTCCGAATATTTCCGCTTGCGGCAAGCGAAATTTTTTTTCAGTGTAGGTAAAATCTTTTAAAATATTTTTTATATTGATTGATTTTATAATAATTAAGCCATATTTTTAAATTCAAAGGGGTTTATACTGGGAGTATGATTTTATTTTCTTACTATCGGGTTAAAAACACTTTTTTCAACAAACGATTTCAAAAAGAAAAATTGCATTTCATTCATGGAATTAAAGTTTACCATTGTGTGTTATGTAACGTGCAATCTAGGCCATTCTTTTTTCTGCTCCCTTAAATTGTACTATTAAAACAGTCCTAAAAGGTCAACTCTTCAACTTTCTACAAAATTTATAAAAAGTAATGTGCGATAACTTTAATAATAAAAATTATATTTAAGTTTTAATGCAGAAAAAATTGATTTAAAATAAAATAAAATTTAGAAAAAAATATTATCCAATGCGAGAAAATCTTCTACATAAATTAAATGTACGTGTATATCTAGCATTTAACGATTTTATGATGATATTTAATATAGTTTAATGAGGTCAAGGGTAAAATATAAAGCTTATATAATACGTATAAACACACGTATAAACAAATGCGTATATTACTGCTTCTGAAGGGGATTAAATCTAATTAATAATACATAATAGTGAAATCTCTGTGAGTGTTAAGCGCCTGGTAAGCGCGAGGTCCAGGGTTCGAATCCTGGTTATGGCAGAGTTTTTTTTCACTAAAATTTCATTTATATATTACTACGGCTGGCTTAGGAACTTGTTTCCGGCATAATTATCAAAAAAATTAGGTACTATGAAGAAAATAAGATCCGTCTTAATATAGAGAGGATCAGATGTTTCCTGAAAAAATGAAAAATTGTTATACCTAAATTTCAATTAAAATTTTCTTCATGTTTTTTTGCACGTGGGAGAAGATTTTAAAGCAATAACCAAAATAATTTATTAATTTTAAGCTTTATTTTATAGTATTTATTCGTGATCTATTATTCTTGAAAAATATAAATATTTTACACGCGCGATAAAACCAAACGTTTCTAAAAAGTAAAATTATTCATTTTCAATTTTCTGAAAACACAATTCTTTATGATTAATTTGAAGAATAATACAAATGAATATTTTATTATGCAATATAAAAATAAAATAAAAACAATAATTATGTTTCCTAGTAAAATTTTTTTATTTTTAATTATTCAAAACTTTTGCAGTTAGTTCGATCGAAATTTTCAGTTTTTTAAATCTACACATATGGTCATAAGTTATGATAAGTTACACTTTTTTGACTTTTATCAATATTTGGAAATAGATATGGGAAAAAAAGTTTAACAGCTCTTTAATTAACGATATTTGATATGGGAAATGTAGTAAAATTGGGCTATTCCTGAAAATACTTTACTGAAGTCATTTTTGCAACAGTTTTTTGGATGAACAATTTTTCATAATGCGTTGTTCTCAAACCCTGACAAAGAACTCAAAAATGGCTAACTGCATCTCGGGTAGAATTTTTTTTACTTATTAAAGTTTTTTAAATACACAGTTTTTGGTTGAATTTTCAACCAATTGGTTATTAAACCAAAAACTCCTAAATTCAACCAATTGGTTGAATATTAACCCAAAGCAGCTCTACCGTGTAGTTAGTAACAATTTAATCGAAAAAAAATTCGTTTTTCGCAGATGGGTTTCTGCTTTACGTCAAACAGAATTTTTTTTTCATAGTTTATGAGTATTTTAATACGGTTCTTGGTAAGCTTTATTATTGTCGGTCTACCAATATTTCTATAAAAGAACACGTTTACAATTTATCAGTTTTAAGTGACAAATTGTAAAACGAAAATCGATTAACTTTTATAAAATATATTATTTAGTCTTACTTCGCATACCTTCTAACGTAAAACTTAAAATAACATATTAGACTCTTCCCTACTTTAAAATTTAAATTTCAATGCATATTTATCTTTTGTATACAATAAAGTTGTTGTATCCCTGAATTTAAGATTTATTGTATGCAAACCAGATACATTAAAGAGATAACTTACTTGTAATAGTAAATTTCTAAAGCAACCCTTCGAATTCTGAGACAAATTGCCGGTCTAATATGTATTATTCTCGTATATTATTCGCAGAGGAAAAAAAACGTGATAAGAATTTATAAGATTTTTTATCTCATTTGCATACAGAAGTCTTTGAGACTTTTTTATTATTATTATTCATCTTCTTTAAGAAGGATTAGAAAGAATTTGTAGACTTTTTTATATTTTTTATTTTTTTTACAATTTTAAATATACTTTACTACTTTTTTTTGGATATTTTTAGAAAATGAGTAAAAAAAATTAAATTTTTAATTTAAAAAAAATTTTAGATAAAAAAACATGAAAAAAGCTCAATAAATTTTTTGGGGTTATTACGCTTTTTGCTTTTATTATCATCTCTCGCGCAACGTCACGAGAGTATTGATCTCTCCTCCAAAAAATAAAAGCTCTACATATATTGCTTCTCTTAGACCCCTTGATATTTGCCTTCAACTTGAACTGTATATTTTTAAAAATTATTGTTTTTTTCAAATTTTAGTCATAACCTGTAATTGTAGGTAAAACGTGTTTTTTTTTAACCTAATTAAATTTTGTGTATTTAGTTATTTTTTGATAATAAAATGTAAATAGGATGATTGATTTAACTTATCAGGAATCAGGATTTTGCTTTGATAAATTTATGGTGAATAATTTCAATTTTTCATGTATTTTTTTTTTGCAATTAATTTTATTTATTTTTATTTTACAGTACGATGTATTCGATTATATCCACGGTAACACAAAAAAAGCCTTGGACGTAAAAAATTATTTTAATAATATAATTACAAATAATTATTTACAATCGATATTTTCAACAAAATTACACAAAAAATTATACATTTTGTATAAATATTTTTTTTTAAATAATGAAAATTTAAATAATTTAATGCCATGTTTTAGTAATTTTAAAAAATTTTTTATGAGTTATCCAATTGTAACGATTGTTATTGATTCGATAGTTATTAGTAACAGAATTGATAAATTATCAGAGGAATTGAATAATTTAGGGTTTCAGATATGTGATGATGATAATGTTTTGTTGAATACATGGAATTATATTAATGAGAAAAATTATTGGATTAATCAAAATAGTAATCAAGATAGGTAAAAAAACATTTTTTTTGGTTTTTTGTATATGGAGTATCCTACCTCAAAAATAGTTGAAATTTGAAGAACTTAAATATGAAAATTAATTTTTTTCTGAAATTTAACTTTCACAGACCCAATTTTTGATAACTTTTTAGATTATTTTATATTATTCTCTCCTCATTTTTACATATTATTTCGAAGGGTTTTAGATTTTTTAATCAAAAAGAAATATGTATATGGGGGATCCTTGGTCCAAGTTGGATTAAGGGGTAACTGAAATTGATCCAAAATGTTTTTTTTTCAAAAGTGATACCAAAAATAAGTTTTTCCTTTAATTTTTTACTAACTACGTTATTTCTAAGATAATTTAAAAATTTTCCAAAGAATCCGAATCTGATATCAGGTTTACATTTTGTCACGTGACGTTTCTCGCGGAAAATTTAAAAATTCAAAAGTTGTATTTGAATTCATCATTTTATTAGCTTAGCACACAGATATTATTTTTTTGGCTGAAAATAAATTATAAAAGGTATGAAAGCTCAGTCAGAAGGAAAATATAACAAAACGTAAAAAATAATATTTTCGTGCGTGCGTAGTTCATACTAACTTTTGGACCTTGGAATCGAATTTAACTGGGAATATTCTGCTGGTAAGCAGAAGGAAAATATTTTTCACCTTAATGTAATTGGTATGAAATATAAGCAAATTCAAAAGAAGGGACCAAAAATACGAAAATGTTTGCCAGAAATCGAGAAATGAACCCAGTAAATGAACTAAATTTTAGTTGCATTTTCGAAAAAAAAAATATTGTATACTAATAATTTCCGTGAGTCTTTAGCAATATTAAATGAAAAATTTACCTTAGAATTTGATTATGAAGTTAAAAATACTTTTTCATTAATGGAATTATTTTTTTGGCTTAATAATCTAAAAAATTACAACCGAAAAATGTTGTACAAGCAGCAAAAAAAGGTTCAAAAGATTGATCGGTGTACGTTTCAAACAGGATAATTCATATATAAATTAAAGAGTTTATTTACAAATAAATTACAATCTCTTGTTTTTAATATTTTCCAATTCTAATAATATTTTAGGTTTTATGCTTTACTCCTCTATTCGTGTATATATATATATCTATACTATCATAGCATACAGAATTTAATTCAATTTTCATCTTATATTTCAAACTATAATATAAAACGACCTTGATTATAAAGCTTTTATAAACTTGCTTTTTCATCTATAAATATTCAATTATTATTATCATGTTTTATAAATAAAAAATGGTTTTGTGTTATTAAAATATTTTATTAAATTTTAGGTTAAGAAATGACGTGTTGAGTGATTTAAAAGTTGAATACGATGAAGTAATATCTGATTTTGAAGTACCAGAAAAATACAGACAATTATTAAAAAGAAAAGCAAGTGATAATTATAATGATTCATTATTATCAGATATTATGGAACAGGATGAAGATACATTAAATTCATTATTAAGTCAAAATGAAGATATTTCTACCTCACCTCCACGATTATCATCGTCGTTATCAGATAACAACAAAAGTATAATAAAAAACAGCACAACGTTAAAAATGATAATAAGCAAAATTTCAAATAAAAGTTCTTTACGTTCACGTAGAGTATCATATATTAGAATACCATTTAGTTCAAATAGATTAAAATCAAAATTATCATTAAATATTGATAATGATAATAATAAATCAAAAAAATTGATAAAACGTATTGATAATGTTTGCTACTGCTTAAATGAATTATTTAATCGTATCAATGATAATGATATTAAACAGTTATCATTATCATGCGAAGTACGCAATAATGATAATTTTGTAAAATTTAAATTATTAAATGATAAATTAAAACAGTGCTTATTTACAACAAGAATCGTAATCAATAGTCAAGAAAATTTTTCTATCGAATCTGATGATGATAATTGTGATGATAATATTAACATTTTATTTAAAGATTGTTATGAAAATTTTGCAGATGATGATGATAAAAAAATAAAATTAGATTATGATAATGATAATACAAAAGTTTTGTGGGTTAATGAGAACAATAATAATTTTGCTGAATCGTCACCAGATGATGAAATTTTAGAAATTATGAATAATAAAGAAATTTCGAAAATTTTATCTCATGAATCTATAGATTCACCTAAAACTATTCCTGAAGAAAAGAATATCATAGTTGATAAAAATGTTGAAGAAGATAAGAAGTTATCAAAAAAAGTGATTGATAATAAAGAAACGAATAAGTCAAATTTACCTTCAAAATCATTAAAAATGAAAATGGAAACTGATAATGAAGTTTACAGTAAATATAATTCTAATTTTATACCTGATAAATTGATTAAAGATGATAAGCAAATATCAAAAAGTGTTAAAAAAAGTAAACAAATAAAACAACAAAAAGAAATATCAAAATCATGTAAATCATGTAAAATAAAGAATGTCAAAGATGAAAAATTAGTATCATCAATACCGTCTCCAAAAACAGAAAAATTAAAAATACAAAAAGAAGTAGAACAGCAGACATCAGAAATAAAAATGATTGATAGGGTCGAAAAAGAAATAATGACAGAAAAATTATTACCAGATAGAATTATCAATCAAAAAGATGTATCAACAATGACAGATTTTAGTAATGATAAAAACGCTGAAGAATGTACAAATGTATTTATCAATGAAATATCAATAAATTCATGCAAAAAGAACTGCTGTTTTGTTAAAGATGCGGAATGTAATACAGAAAAAGTTATTGATACAGTTGATAAAAATTTAACCAGTGTTAGTACAAATACCAATTTGATCAATATCATTGATAAAGAAACTGAAACATCTTCAGATTTAATTGAAAAGAAAGTTATTTGTGATAATTGTACACAGTTTGATGAAACAATTTTAGCTGATAAAAATAATTCTTCTTTAAATAAATCATCATTTAGTCAAACAGATGATGAATTTGATTTTACTTTATCAAAAGTGCCAATTGATAGTTATGATAACAAAATAAAAAATATCTTGTTTGATGATAATGAAGATTGTAAAAAATTTTGTTCTACTTCTGTACAAACTGTTGATAATAATGTTGAGAATATCAATATTGAAGTGAAAGTAAAAAGCTTACTATCACTAGAATCAAGCTTAAAAAATATTCCAGATGTTAAAAAATTAAAAAATGCACTTTGTGACTGTGATGATAAAATAGATACGAAATCAAACTCACAATTATCATCGATAAAATGTCCTGAAATTAAAAATCAATCAAACTCTGATAATGAAAATTTGACATTTTATCACGACTTTCTGAAAGAACTGAACCTTGATACCATAATCGAAGTATCAGAAGAATCAATCACTGAATTATTTAAAAATCCAAAACCTAATTTATTCGATTCATCCGATGATACAAGTGATTTATTCTTAAAAAACCCCAAAATCATAAATTCAATAGAAAAATTAACGTTGAAAGAGATAAGACGTCAATTATTAATACAAAACACTAGAGAAAAATTATACAATAAAGGCGATCCATGCAACTATGATAAATTTTATTATCAGAATTCTTACCCAAAAAAAGAAGAAAAATTATATAGACATAAATGTTGTAACGAAACAAACAAAAAATCAAATTTATTAAATTATCTAAGTGAACATTTCACTAAAGAAACTTACGAAAAATGTAAAAATACAGTACGTTTGATATTAAATAAAATTTTTGATAAAACGTCGATTATCAGTGAAAAAAATCCAGAAAATTTATGCATTTGTAAAAAATTAAATAAAAATTACAATTTTAATTTATTATCAAATGGCAGTTTGTACGAAAATTCAAATGGTATTTTATTTAAAAGAATTGGTAAATTGGAAAAATGTCAATGCCCGTATTACAAAAGATTATCTGGAGGTGACGATACTTCAATATTAAATAAAAAATTATCAAGAAAAAATAATGCAAAAAAATATTTAAGAAAAAAACAAAAAAATACAATCAAAAGAAAAAAATCAAGAAATAAATTAAGAAAAGAATTTAATAGCGAATTTTCATTATTTTCTAAAATTTCAGTTAAAGAATTTAGTAATGATAATTTGAGTAAATGTTTTAATTACAATAAAAATGACGATATTTATGAAGCTAGTTTAACATCAATTCCAGTAAATAAA
Organism: Anagrus nilaparvatae; assembly: GCA_022575985.1. Taxonomy (NCBI): domain Eukaryota; kingdom Metazoa; phylum Arthropoda; class Insecta; order Hymenoptera; family Mymaridae; genus Anagrus; species Anagrus nilaparvatae. The sequence continues at coordinate 3,035,547 of JAKSXM010000246.1, read as the reverse complement.
TAAAAAATATTTTTTGTATTCATAATTGGTTATTTTTTTTATTTCAGTTAAAAAAAAAAAAATAATAAAATTTTCTTTCAGAAAAAAAAGGAAAAAAAAAGCTCTTAAAAGGTAATTGATATTTTCTCTTGATGCTCAGTTAAAATGTTAGTGACAAACATAGTCAATGGTTTTCCATTATGGCATGAAACGGGCATACTATAGCTTTTCTCTATAATTGCACGGCAACACAATAAAAGCATCGTGTCGTCAATGAACGAGAACGACAATGAGCTTTCATGTGCAGTCTGTACTTATTACTATATATTATAAAATTTTTTTTTCTCCAACTACTTTTTTTTCAATTATGAAATATTCATAGGGTGATCTTATATTTTTAATGGTGTGGGAGTGGGCTTGAAAAAATTTATTGTTTATTTATTAGCAGGTAGTTATTTTTTATGCATCGTAAAAATAAAAATTTACGTTTTTGGTATCGATTAGTTGGACATTTTATTTATGAATTATTCTTTGTTAACCCATCAATGGCTAATCTATGCATACCAGCCATTTGAATTTTTTCAAATTAAAAAAGCGATATTTTGGGCTAATAATGTTCCCTAGTTGGTGATTGGGGCTGCTCTTTTATTTCAGAAGTCTGTTGTAACATATAACCCTTAGAAAATGTGATATTATCCCGAGATTGTAAATCAGGTGTAAATTTATTAATATAATTTTAAATTAAACAAAATTTTTGAAACTTAATAAATACTTACAATGACCGTTTTTAATTAGATAAACTTTTTTTTAACCTCATTAGAGCGTTAAACTACCTCCAACAACCCTTAAAACACTGTTTGTGTATATGTGTTTCCATCATCAGGGTCAAACCAATGAACGAAATTACATAAAACTGGTGTCAAAATAAATTTACTTTGCTAAATGAAATTATTGGGAAATTCTGAAATTTAAGATCTAAATTTTATAAAAATTTAACATGTATTTGTTTAAAATAATGTATAATGAAATTTTATGCACTCGTGTTAAAATGCTGATATTTAAAAAACTGAATGGACTACACGGCCAGGCTGCTTTGCTTGAATATTCAAACATTTGCTTGAATTGCTTGAAATTTCAAGCAATTCAAGCAAATTGCTTTAATTTTCAAGCAAATGCTTGAATATTCAAGTAAAAAGTATAGCTGCTTGAAAATTCAAGCAAACTACTTGAAAATTCAAGCGAATGCTTGAAAATTCAAGCAAATGCTTGAAAATTCAAGCAAATTGCTTGAATATTCAAGCAATCAATTAAAACAGATAAAAAAGACTGTAGGAAAGCTTAAATTTTGTTCCCCTCCCTTTTTTTAGGAGTTATTTGTTTTTATTAAATTTTATAATTTAGTGATAAATTTAAAAAAAAAAAAATTAATATTATTTATTATGTGTCTAGCAAGGGGAGTTCAGTGGAACACCAAATTACATCAAATGGTTATGGATGAGTTTATTATGTTGAAAAAACATGTCAACCACCCTTCGTTCATTCCAATGGGCCTCCTAGGCCTAGAAGTGCAGGGCTCAATGTTACAAAATAGGGTTTTTTGGTAATTTTTAATGAAACGCTAAAACTTCGCAAGTTAACCAAAACTCTAATTGGTCTCATTTTTTTAATTCTTAAAAACGACTCAAGGAAATGAGACGAGTAAAGAATTTTTGAAAACTAGAAGCTTGTAGAAATTTTTCGAGACATATAAAACCCATTTTCGTCAGAAATTACGAATTTGGCAGCATTTTAAAAATTGATCATTTTTAGCGAAAAATGGCCATTTGGTTAATTGGCTTCATTGATGAGAAAATTAGTGATAAAAATTGCGGTTTACGGCGTTTGAAAGTTGACTTTACACCAAAAAAATGAGACCAATCAGAAGAGTTTTGGTTAACTTGTGAGGTTTTAGCGTTTCTTTGAAAATTACCAAAAAACCCTATTTCGTAACATTGTGCCCTGCGTTTCTAGGCCCAGAAGACCCATTGGAATGAACGAAGGGTGGTCGACATGTTTTTTCAACATAATAAAATTTGGTGTTCCAAATGTATTGAACTCCCCTTGCTAGACACATAATAAATAATATTAATTTTTTTTTTTAAATTTATCTCTAAATTATAAAATTTAATAAAAACAAATAACTCTTAAAAAAAAGGGAGGGGAACAAAATTTAAGCTTTCCTACAGTCTTTTTTATCTGTTTTAATTGATTGCTTGAATATTCAAGCAATTTGCTTGAATTTTCAAGCATTTGCTTGAATTTTCAAGCAGTTTGCTTGAATTTTCAAGCAGCTATACTTTTTGCTTGCATATTCAAGCATTTGCTTGAAAATTCAAGCAAATGCTTGAAAATTCAAGCAAACTGCTTGAAAATTAAAGCAATTTGCTTGAATTGCTTGAAATTTCAAGCAATTCAAGCAAATGCTTGAATATTCAAGCAAAGCAGCCTGGCCGTGTAGGTTAATTAAGTAAAAATATGATGCGCCAATTTTTAAGGTTAAATACCTGCTTGAATTTTCAAGCAATATATATTTTTATAGTATACATACGTTATAAATAAATAATTGAAGTTTTTATACTTTTATACACTTTAACTGCAATCAAGATCTAAATTTAGCCAAAAACACAAAAACTGGAACTTATCTGGATGTAAGGTAGAGCTTCACTCTGCCCCGAGTTTTGTACGTCAAAAAATTTCTAGCAGAATATCTGCACAGTAGTATGTACTATTCGCAATGATAATTATGTGATTCTGAAAAATAAAAATCTGTAAATATTCTTAATAAAATATCTAACGAATTAACGTTGTTAAATTTTATTCAATACCTTTTTTATGTGGTAAAGCATAAAATAGTCTTTCCCAAAATTTGGTATCACTCCATTCGAGGTAAGTATAATTTTTTAAAAAAGACTGCATCTCGGATTTAACGTCGAGTGAATCCATATCCTCCAACAGAATAGCAATAAGTTTTGTACGCCTCTGGATCATGTACTCATAAGCTGTTGAGAATTCCATCATTGCCCATGGGCTTTTCAAAAAATTTGACGATAAAATTATTACTGTTCTTCTTGAAGATTCGACCGATGATCTAATGTTATCTGGAATCCACTCTCCAGCTAACCAATCACGAGAGTGAATGCAAATTTTAAAACCCTTTCCTTTTTTTTCTAATTCTGGTAATAAATCATCAGTAACAAATTCTTCGTCAATGTGACAATAACTTATAAATGCATCATAAATTTTATCTTTACTAATTTCCTCTTCAGTTACCCACCAAAGGCACAAATTTTTCGAATATAAGAAAATTTTTATTTCTAATTTGTAATTAATGAACAGTGCAATTAAAGAACCAATTAAAATGCCTAGTAATGATATTGATATGGAAATAAAAATTATTAAGTTCATGTAAGATGGGCAAATATCTGGATTTAAGTTGACTACTGAATGCTTAATTTTATCTCTCAAACATGTAACGCGTTCAAAATTTGTTGTTATTTGTTTATTTGAATTGATAAAATTAAAAAGAGAACATGTACAGGTTAAAGGATTTCCATCAAGGGCTAAAGTTTTCAATGATTTTTCCCATTCAGCATATAATCTATCATCGATATCCGTAATTTTGTTTTTCCGCAAATTGAGCTTCTATAAATTTTGTTAAATTAAATTACAAATACATATACAAAATAATTAAATAAAATGTATAATATACTGACCTTTAATGTTGGCGATAAAATGTTGTTGTTAATTTTTATTAAACTATTATTAGATAAATCCAATAAAATGGCGTCTTGGTATCCATCTATTTTCATTTCAGGAATGACTGTAATATTATTTGACGAAAAATTTAATTCGACAAGTTTTGAATATTTACTATTTAAAGTAAATTTTTTTGGTAAATTTTTAAAATTTCTATTTGAACAATCTAATATGCCTCTGCTCTCAGATGGTCTTAGTAAACAATCGCATATCTGGCACAAATATTCAGGAGAAATAATCAATTTTTTCTCTTCGCAAATAAAAGAATTAAGTTCAAGGCTTATTAAAATTTCTCCTTTATATCTTTCTGGTCCTTCACAAATCAATGAATTGGCATTTTCAAAGCGCACAACGTCTCTTAAATGGGAATTTATTTGTCCTTTAAGATATTTCAAAAATTTAAAAATTGCGCAACCACAAAAAATTGGATTATTTTTAATATTTATGGAAATGTCTCGAGTTAAATTACGATTGAAACCAAGCATTTTAGATTCAGAAAACATTACTCCAGAAATATTACTATTATTTATGACTATCTGCAGGATAGAAGTATTTCTATCAGTCATTTCTTGCTGAAAAATAATTGTTATATAAAGAAATATTATTAAAATTTGGACTCATTCTAAAATTGGGTTAATATTTCTAAAAAAAAAAATCGTTAATTTTTTTAGGTTTCTTGTCGTTTTCATGAACATTGCTCAAAACGAAGCTCAGAAGACACGTCGCGTCATTTACCGGGAATCGTCCAAATTTTTTGATCACATTTTAATTTGGTCTTGTGAGTTAACGGCAAACTCGTTATTTTTAAAACTCATTTTGATGTTCAATTATTGTGAGCAATTATTTTAAAAGTGCTACTTAATTTGAGCCTGGAATCGTAATTTTTTTTTTGAAGGCACATCGATATGACCCGTTTTTTCATTTAGTTTAAACCTTCAGAAAACCGAAATAAATCGTGAACAAGAAATCGGCAATAGGTGCCAAAAAAATTTGTTCACTTTTATGTCAAAAACCGTGTTTTTCGTATCTGAGCTACCCAAAATTTTTAAAATAACTTTATAGGTAAATAAAATTTTAAAAAATAGATAAAAAAATCTGGTTTCTAGGGAAAAACCACTCCAGAAGAAAAAAAAACTTATCTTTTTACGATGAAATTTAGCTAAGTTATCGTCAATTTAAGATTTTGCTCAAATTCGTCTTAAAAAAGATTGAAATTTTATTGAAAAAAGCCTGTTTCTGAACTTTAAACATGCATTACTCGCTTGATTTTCATCGTAAAATAATAATTTTTTTTTTTAAATCGATTAATTTTTCCCTACAAATTCATTTCTTCAAAAAAAAAATCATTTTGATTGACCGAATTTCAATTTTTAGGTCAAAAGCCTTTGAAAACTGTAAGTAGCAAAATTTACTTAACACAGTTTTTGACCTAAAAATTAAAATTTGGTCAAAAAAACTGATTTGTTTCTTGAAGAAATGAATACTCAGGAAAAAATTAGTTGATTTAGAAAAAAAAATTATTATTTTACGATGAAAATCAAGCGAGTAATGCATGTTTAAAGTTCAAAAACAGGCTTTTTTCAATAAAATTTCAATTTTTTTTAAGACGAATTTGAGCAAAATCTTAAATTGACGATAACTTGGCTAAATTTCATCGTAAAAAGATAAGTTTTTTTTTCTTATGGAGTGGTTTTTCCCTGGCAATCAGATTTTCTTATTTATTTTTTTAATTTTTATTTACCTAAAAAGTTATTTTAAAAATTTGGGGTAGCTCAGATACGAAAAACACGGTTTTTGACATAAAAGTGAAAAAATCTTTTTGGCACCTATCGCCGATTTCTTGTTCACGATTTTTTTCGGTTTTCTGAAGGTTTAAACTAACTGAAAACACGGGTCATATCCATGTGCCCTCAAAAAAAAAAAATTACGATTCCAGGCTCAAATTAAGTAGCACTTTTAAAATAATTGCTCATATATGTATAAGTATATAATATTCAGGTTATTTACATAGTTTTTATTTGTTTATTTAAAATTAAAGTCTATAAGGTGGGGAAAATAAATTGAAAATTGGATTTTTGATCGTTTATTTATCATTTCCTGCTAATTTTAATCTCCTGTGTCATCATTTTTATATTTTTTCAAAGCTCCAAAGTATTGCTTCCATAAGATCAATGTTAAAGTTCGGATTTTTTTTTCTTAATTAAAAAAAAGTTAATGCTATAAGAGGGGTAAATTAAAGCTTATTTAAGTTTTAAAATGTTTAAATTTTCATAATTTTCCTATTTCATTAAGCTCTGTCATCATTTTCTACAACCAGCATAATACCTTAATAGAAAATTTATATAAATTAAAGGACTTACCCAACTTAAAGGTTTACGTATTGGACCATTGACTTGAAAAAAATTAATTATCATATCAGATGATAAAATACTAATATTATTATGAGATAAATCCAGTTTTGCCAATTCAGTACAATAATAAAATAAATTAATATGAAATTTTTTTTTATCAATTAAACTAAAAGACAAATTATTATTAGATAATAAAAGATGTGTCAAGAAACTTAAACCTCGAAATGCATCCGCATGTATAGAGAATAAATAATTGTGTGACAAGTTAAGAAGTCGTAAATTTTTCAGTTTTTCAAAATCATTGCTGTAAAAAAATTAAATAAAAAAGTTATGTATATATATACACGGTAGAGCTGCTTTGGTTGAATATTCAACCAATTGGTTGAATTTCGCAGTTTTTGGTTGAATTTTCAACCAATTGGTTGAATATTAAACCAAACACTGCGATTTTCAACCAAAAACTGCGATATTCAACCAAAAACTGCGAAATTCAACCAATTGGTTGAATATTCAACCAATTGGTTGAATTTTCAACCAAAACTGGTTTAATTTTCAACCAAAAGCTAAAATATAAAATAAAAACGATGTTTTTATAGTACAGGGTAAGAAATGATCAGGGAATCCATTAAAAGTGAATGAATTTTATTATATTATTGTAATTAGTAATTTTTTATGTACTACTTCTATTGGCTCTGTACATAGTATGGATAAATTTTTTTAAACTTAATATTGTATGCTTTAACTTCCTGTCGTTTTACCTAATTTTTTTTTTAATAATCAAATTCTTTTTTTTTATTAATTACTTTATATATGTCTCAAGAGTATCTAAAAAAAATTTATTTTTGAATCCTTCTATAGTTAGAAATTATTTCGGAACTGGTCATTGATAGGAATTATGAGCAAATTTTGCTAATATTCGCGATTGTTTATGACGCCAAATTTAGCCGTGCCAAAATGGTAAAAAATGGCAAATCAGACAAGCAGCAGGGGTAAAATCAGCTACAGGTTCAGTATGAAAACCAAAAAGATAACTTTATGGCTAAAAAAAAGTCCCTAAATCAAAAATATTCTAAGTCCATTTCACACCACATCCCTGCCTAGCCAAACTTTTCCAAACACCCTATCTAACGAACATGTTCCATGTTAAAATAGGCAAGGGATCTGATCAACACAAAATTATTCGACAAATCAATAATTCTTCACAAGAAAGTTTTGCGGAATCGTTCTACACCGAAAATCCTTGTACCGAAAAGATCAACACAAATTTTTTCTAATCGAAATATTCAATACGCTGTTTTAAGTGATATTTATTTATGCTAGCATACGAAAGAAATAAGTGTTGAATACTTTGACTAAAAAAAATTTGTGTTATTTTTAGCACAACGATTTTTGGTATAGAACGATTCCGAAAAACTTTTTTGTGTAGAATCATTGATGTGTCGAACAATTTTGTGTTGATCAGATCTCTTGCATGAAAATAAATAATTTAATAACTAAAGCCATTTTACTCGAAACAACGTTTTTGAAAAGTAATGCACACGATTGCGCGATAAAATCTGCACCAGTTTACTTTAAACTTACTAAGCAATGTCGTCGAGTTTTAGTATTTCTATGTTTTAAAAAAAATTTTACAGCTACTTTTGCTCGAAAATTAAAGGCTTTTTATTTCATTTTAACTTTCTCTAGGAAGCCGCCATTTTGTTATTCTATATCGTATGATAACCTTTTTAATTAGTCATTCCTCAGTTTCAAAGCCAAAAGAAGTAGTACATAAAAAATTACTAATTACAATAATATAATAAAATTCATTCACTTTTAATGGATTCCCTGATCATTTCTTACCCTTTACTATAAAAACATCGTTTTTATTTTATATTTTAGCTTTTGGTTGAAAATTAAACCAGTTTTGGTTGAAAATTCAACCAATTGGTTGAATATTCAACCAATTGGTTGAATTTCGCAGTTTTTGGTTGAATATCGCAGTTTTTGGTTGAAAATCGCAGTGTTTGGTTTAATATTCAACCAATTGGTTGAAAATTCAACCAAAAACTGCGAAATTCAACCAATTGGTTGAATATTCAACCAATTGGTTGAATATTCAACCAAAGCAGCTCTACCGTGTATATATATGAGTAATTCTTAGTGAATTCAGCAAAAGTTTCCAGGTCGGGTCGGGTTTGAATGAAAAATAAAAAATTACGCCTCCAGGATATCAGATTTCTATCGTACGGTTCATTTTCAACTCTAAAGTATTCCAGGAGGTGACAGAAATTTCAGGGAGATAACTCCCTGCTCCAGTCAGTTCACTCTTTCAGTTCAATCAGGGCGTGTTAAGTCTCTAATTTAGGAATTTAACTTCCTGATTTAGGGAGTTATAACTCTCTGAGCCAGAGAGTAGTACTACTGGTTATGTTTGTTAGAGTAACCGCACAAATACAAAAAAATGTAAAAAAACAAGGAAAATCAGAATTTTTTAAATCCATTGCTATGAACTTGTTTATACTAGCCTAAAGATTTTCATAGTATAGAAGTTATATGAAATTTCATGGAGAATCTAAATCTAAACTTATTTGACTCGTACGAGATCATTTAGTGCTTGAAAATTTAGAAAAACTGTTGAAAATGATGAAAATCCGACTTTTGTATTTGAAGCATTTGGTGTGAGCTCGTTTACATTAAAGCCTAAAAAATATTTAAATAAAGAAAGTATGTAAAATTTCCCTGGAAATCTGAATTGTTCCTTATTTAAATCATTCGGAGTCATTTAGAGTGGAAAAATTCAAAACACTGAAAAAAATGAGAAAAATTAAAGAAAATTTACGATTTTTCGATTATTTTAGGGTCTAGGAAGTTCGATCGCATCTAGGTTGATATGGCATCCAAAAATATATATATAAATACACGCTTTTTCTGAGAAGCTTAATAAAAAACTCGGATATACAATTTTTCTGTAGCTTCCGTAAAATACCCTGTGAATTTATTGATTTTCCGGCTCCCCGTGTAGGAATTTTCAAAAACTAATGGCAGGACTGGATTACTGAGGAAATTTTACTATAGTACCTCTTTTTTCATAATTTTTAATCGTTTCCAGAAGGAATGGCATATAAAAGAAGAATGAGCGGCTGAGGAAAGATGAAAACGTGTTTTTTTTTTTTAAATTTGCCCTGGGCTTAGTTTTCAATATTAAGGGCTAAAATTTGGGGGCATAGTCCATTTTGGATAGGCAATTGGCAAAAAAAACTTTTTAGCCGGTTTCAGCGACCCGACCTGGAAACTTTTGCTGAATTCACTATAAGAATAACTCATATATATTTTTTTTAATAATATCATAAATTAAAATTTAACTCTCTTTTGAGTAATAAAATGGAAAAGTTAGTCTCCTCTGAAGAGTGTTATAATCTTTTAATGGAAAGTTTAAAACATAGATTCCACGTAAATTGAGCCCAAACTTAACTGAGGGGTCGCAAAAATGGATCCAAAATATTTTTTCCCGAATTTACAACTTAAAAATATTATTATAATAAATTTTATAATTTAAAAAAAAAATCTTAAATAATTACTTTAATCTTTAAAAATTCGCCATTTAAACACGATTGCTTTAAATATTAACAAAATTTATATGCCGAGGTAAAATTTCCCGAGGAATCCAATTTTTCAATCAGATTTTCATTTTGTCACATGCTTTGGCGGGAAATTCAAAATTTTGAAAAATTGGTAATTTTTGAAATATTATTTTTTGTTCCAGAGATTTTAGATTAGCGTAGCCCATGGATTTTATTTTTTTGGATGAAAACATTACACTACAAGAAATTTAAGTCTATATAGAAGGAAATTGATCCTGCAGCTTTGGGCTTATTTAAGCTAAAAAACGTAATGGTAAAAAATTGAATTTCTCGCTCATGCGCAGTCTAAACATTTTTTTTGACCCTCGAATCGAATTCTACGGAAAATTTTCTATCGGGATCGACGAAGAAATATTTTTTCATGGTAATACGAGGTTTTTATAGAAAAAATAAGAAAAATAAACAAAATAGTTTTGATCCATTTTTGCCACCCTTCAGCTCAATTTGAGCCCAATTGGCGTGGAATTTCTCATATATATCCTGAGCAGAAATGTATTTTTAAAAAGTTTTAGGTAAAACCTTTATAAAAGATAATAATTGATAATAACTAATAAATTTTTGTACCTCGGTCGGATTTTGTCTGAAACTTTTTAAAAATACATTTCTCTTCAGGATATAGTCAAAAAGCTATCTAAACTTTTTAGCTAACGTACCGATCTATAAATGTTATTTGATTATATGATAAATCAATTGTTTTGAGAGATTCGTGAGTATTAAATAATTTAAATGGTATACGACTAATAAGATTCCTATCTAAAAAGATATTTTCCAATTTATGTACTTGAATGACTTGCTTCTCAAGAGTAGTAAGATAATTAACAGATAAATAAAGATTTATGACCGAGAAAGAACCTTCAAAAAAATTCACAGGTAATCCTGTCAATCCACAATTGTTTATCTCTAATAATTTTAAATGTGGTTTATTGGATAATAATTTTGGTGGGATACTAGTTAAATTTTGATTACACCCAATTGATAACCTAACAAGTTGATAATTATTTTTGAATAAATTTTCTGGAATAGTTGTAAAGTTGTTTTCTTCCAAATATAAAGTTTCTAATTTCATTAGATACTTGAAAACATCTTCGTCAAATAATTGAAGTTTATTATAATTTAGACTCAGTTCTTTAAGACTTATTAGATTTCTAAATATTTTACTATCTAAAAATATTAAATCATTATAATTTAAGTTTAGCATTTCTAAATTCTCAAGATTATCAAATAATCCTTCATGTAGCTCTTGTATTTTGTTGTGAGAAATATCTAATGACTTCAAAATATCAGATTCGTCAAATAGATTTGGAGGAATCTTAAGTAAACAATTTGATAACTTTAATATTTCCAAATTTCTTAATCCTAAAAAAATGTGCTTTAATTTATTTTAAAATACTGGAATAATAATTTTCTTTAATTATTAAATAAGTTTATACCTTTAAGAAGATCGCTTTTAATATTACCCATTAAAATATTTTTTACAATTAATTTTTGTAGCTTTGGATAAATTATGAGGTCTGAATTTTCTAGAGTTTTATTTAATCTCAAATACTGAACGTAATTTATATCTATTCCATCAAAACTTTCATTTGAATTTTTATTTCCATATGATTTCATAACTTTTTCTGTGCCATCGTTACAATTAATATAATATGATGCCAAGCCCTTTAAGGTACAATTACATTTTTTATCAGTTGTACAGTGAAAGGCACATTCTGTAAAAATAAATCTTAATGATACTATGAAAAATAAAATTAAGTAACTATAACACATTTTGATTTTTATAAAACTTTTTTATTTTCAATAAACTTTGTGATTTGAAAAAAACTAGCTAAGATATTAAATACTTTATGCTTCGTGGCTAAATAATATTTGAACTGTTCTTTTGAAATCTTTTAATTTTTTTTTAACATCAATAAAATAATAAAAAATTTTAGTAAATATAAATTATATTTTTTATCTAAAAATATAGTCAAATAAATTATACTATATTTAATATTTTTTTAAAACTTTTTTTTTTAACTTAAAAAATTGCCTAACAGAATTTGCGCAGAAAGACTACTTTTTGACCTGGACGATCATTTTCACCCTTTTTATATAATAGGCAGGCAGCCAATTAGAATTAGGGTGACTGAATTGAAATCACTCGGATGGCTTCAAATGCACTATTTGACACCGATATAACGAATTTCTAGATTTTTGGCCAAGGATCCATTATACAAATGGATAACTTGATTGTTTCAGAAACTCACCTGTTTGACTCTTTTGAAATCAGGCTAAACTTTTACACTTTATTCTGCGAAACTTTCTGATAATAAAGCTGGCATATATTAACTCACCTTCTCTGTAATATCACTTTAGCTGTAGGTCTTTGATGATGATGACAATCAAGTATTCAAATCTAGCCTGGTCTGAATTTGGACATCTGAGTGACCTAAATTTTTGGGGTAGTGTAACCCCTCTCAGGATAGCGGGGCATATTTAAGACAGCGGAGCATCAGAAAGCTTCATAGTATAAAGTTTAAAAGTTTAGTCTGGTTTCAAGAGATTCACTCAAGTAATTTTACAAAACCAGTAGGTTTTCCCTTTGTACAATGGATCCTTGGCCAAAAGTCTAGAAATTCGTTATCTTGGTTGAAAAATAGTGCTCATGGGCTGCCTACCTATATAAAATATTATTTCAAACTATAATTATAAAAAAGTTTTTTTCGCCAAATGTGATCGGTAACACTCAGAGCAACGCCTCTCGGGCCCCTCTATATTCGAAAAAAATAATCTTTTTGAAAACGAGTTGGAAAATATCTATTTTTCTTCGAATTTTAAATTAAAGTAAAATTTTATTTGTATTATTTAAGAATTATAATTCTTTGCCCAACAATTTAAAAGCCCTAGATGGAAAAATAAAATCCATAAAGAATAAAATCAAACTCCATCTACTTGGAAATTCAAATAATATTTAGATGTTATAGTTTTAAATCATACTAAATGTTATTTCTTTACCCTACTGTAAAGGGAAAATACATGTATATACCATATTTTTATGTAAATTTTAGCCCTAAATTTAGTTCTTAAGTTTAATTATAACATTATTTTCTATTTTATTTTTTATAATTATATCACTATTTAATATAACCAGTCTGCGCACAGGTGATTAAATCACTTCAGCAGATTACTTTACATTTGTAATTTTTTTGTAAATGTTTTGTAAATAATTCTGGTTCTGAATAAATAAATAAATAAATAAAATAAATTTTGTTCCTTTTAAAATTATTAATTTAAAAACGTTTTTTTGCCCTCCTGAGTCGGGACAGAGTGAAACTCTTTCTGATCGAAATAATTTTCAGTTTTTGAGTTTTTGGCTATATTTAGATCTGAGATTTAATTTTCTTGTTCCATTAAAATATGTATACTGCAAAAATATATATTACTTGAAAATTTAAGCAGGTATTTAATTTTATTTATTAAATCAAAATCTTGCCCAGCTGTAATGTGGACAAAAATTTAATAATATTCTTAAAATGCATGAATATATTTATAAAATTTTATGATTTAATCACCCATAAAAAAAATAATTCTTTTATAATAAGTACAACTGTAAAATTACATTGGAAATTCCAGCAATTGCTTTAATTTTTAAGTGAAACTTTTAAGTATATCATGATAAAACTAATTTTTTTAGTAAATGAAGAAGGAAACACTCTACTTTAAGTTGTATACTATTATCAGATTATAAAATCAGTAATTATTTGTTTTATTTTAATTATTTTATTTGTGGGTATTAGAGATAAAATATATTTTTTGTAGCTAACATATCTTCAATAATAATTTTAGTTTTTTTCTAAATACTGATTATAAGTATTACTCATGCAATCAAAACTCTCGAAAGCAATAAAAGTCATGAAACATTATAAAAAAATTACAAAATTTCATATTTTAGAAAAAAGTTTATTTTTAGAAAAGAAATTTTTTCTTCTTAATGAAAAATTTTTTTATTTATCTTTTGAAAAATAAAAGTAATACAAATTTTACATTTCATCTATAATTAAAATTCTCAAGATATTATATCTCTCTTCTGTATTACCAATTTTAGTTTTTACTACTGAAACACAAATAGTTTAGAAAATCATAAAACTTCTTTGCATTGAATATTGCATACAAAAATTTAAGTACCTGAAATTAAATTTATTTAAAGACAAAAAAAATATTAACATTTAATAGACTAATAATTTAAATAATACGTATCTTGTAAATAAGTTTAAATTTAATTTTATTCTTGCAGCTGTTAGCAATTGAAGTGGTTTTAAAGTTGAATATTCTATAAACAATATCATCAAACTAAAAGATTATACAAATTTCGCTAAAATGTAGCTGTAATTTTCGCACACTTAGAAATACCTAATGCATTTTATTTTAATTTAGGAAAATACTAGAGATAATTAACACTGGGTCGGAGAGTTTTGGAAATGAGCAAAAATAAGTATATTCTCTTATAGATAAGTGGCTAAAAAGTTCATCCGTATAGTAAAATTTCATGCTCTTTCAGAATCTGACATTAGTTTTCACCTACAACCCTTAAAAATACCCTAAAAACGGGGGTGAAAGGGATAGTTCAGGCATAATTAGAAAATGTTTGGAAAAATCAATGAAAAACGTATCCAATTTTTAAGGGTTGTAGGTAAAAACTAATGTCAGATTTTGAAAGAGCATGAAATTAATTATAAGGATAAACTTTTTAAGGGAATATACTTATTTTTGCTCATTTCCAAAACTCTCCGCCCCGGCGTTAAAATGAGTTAACAAAAATAAAATTCATAATTATATAGAGTGTATGATAATTATTACTAAAATTGTAAAATTTCTACAACAGGCAGCAAGAATAAATTTTTGTTAATTTGTAAATAAAATGACATGTTTGGACAATTTTTTGAAGAAAATTTTTATATGCCCTCAGTTATATCTTTTTGAATAATTGGTTTCCATTAATATTAAAAAAATATTTATAATTAAAATGTAAAATCTCAGTCTTTACCTTCATAATTTTTATATAACCAACTCAAAAATGTCGATCAAAGAATGAGGAAAAAAGAGGCAATTTTAAAATAGATAAAATTACTAGGTTCGTAAGAGTAATGCATAATTATTTTTTTTTTTTAAATTGTTAAAATTTAATTATTTTTATAAATTTATAATCTTTAATTATTAGTTGCCAGATTAAAAAAAATCATATATATTATAAATTTTTATTTAATTCATCTATCTCGTCCAATATTTTTTTTTGTTTTAATAAGTAGAATATATTTTTATAATTCTGACTATCAGTTACTTGGTTACTATTAATACTAGTAACTATTAGCTACCTATATATAAAAATGTATCTATAAATAAAAAAAATAGTTAATCTATAATTAATTAATTCAAATCAAACTTCCAAAATCATTTAAGTAAGTAATTCATAAATAATAAACAAAATTAATTTTTACGGTAAAATTTTAAAAAGTATACAAAATATAAATCATATTTCTCAAAACATTATTTTTTTAGGAATGATTTGATGTATTAGTCTTAGTTTTTATTTGACGTAAAAAATCAATTTTCCTTAGCTAAAATTCCGTTTTCTGCGACTTGAAAAATTTTGCTTGCGGCAACTGGATTTTTTTTCCAATGCAGTGTACTTGTTTTCCATAAAAATTTTATTTATTTCATTGTTGCACTGGCATTCTAGTCCTTAACAATTACCTTATACAGAAAATATTTATTTTAGGTATTGGTAAAAAAGTTTTATAATGTCAAAAAATTAATATCATCAATTTCAAATAATTTATTATTATTATTATTATTATTATTATTATTTACTTATTTGTTGTCACAAAAAAGTATACAGTAAAATATAAGTAATAAAACAAAGTGTATGTACAAAATATTTATAAGAAATTAAAATAAAAAGAATTACAATAATTTAAATAATTAATAACAATTGTGTATATATATATATATATATATGTATATAAATATATAATTTAATTCATCATATTATCACAACTCTTGTTAGATTACATAAAAATTATAATACTAAAAAATATCTAATAATAAATTTTATTATAAATAAATATTGTTTTAGCATTCCAGCAAAAAAAGTAGATGAATAAAAACTATAATGCATCTTATTATGCAACCTTTATATTTAAAATTGATGACCTCTTCAGAAACCATATTAAAGATGCAAAATATTTTATTATAAAAAGTTACAATACTTATTTAATTAATTCACAAACAAATTAAAGATTCTGATAGCTGGTAGAAAACGAACACGAGAGGCCAGTCAAGCTGTGCACAAGTAGTCGTGATAACGATAAGGTTTTCATTTAAACTAGCGTGTTACATATAAAATTTTTTGATTCCCTGGGTAATGAGCATTTTTAAATTTTCATTCCAGAGCGTTAATGTCATAGAAAGGAATTCTAAGTAAAAGAATGTAAATAAGTAATACATAAAAACTCCTGCCAAATATGTGATTCAAATTTTTTCTGTTCGTCACTGTTGTTTTAACTCAGATAGACTTTCAATATTATTTATATTAATTTATTTTTTATTAAACAACAATCGTTTGTTTATTCCGTGGTATGACATTTATTTTTCGTACTTGAATCTTATTCCTGTTTTGGCGTTTAATCTTCATTCTCAGAAAATTGAAAAATTCTCTTGCTTTTCTTTTCATTAGTGGATAATAGAACCAAATGTATTCAAAAAGCAGCCCAATCAATGAAATAATTATTCCCGAAGCCATTAATGTTTTAAGCACTAAAGGCAAAGTACCGTCTTCATCTTCTGCTTCATTAAATTCTGTTCTCCTGCTGATTTTATTAATGTTCTCGAAGTCAGATCTCCATTTAACATCTAAACCAGCCTCTAAAATTCTCACATAAACATTAGCAAATTTTTGCCTTAATGGAGAATTGATGGGAAAAGAAAAAACGTAAAACGATTGATACAAAGCAAAATCACTTATTTCATGTTTAATCTCATTCAATATGCCTTTATTTTGGAGAAGCGTTTTTGCGGCATCATCTTCATTATAGATAAAAATTTTTTTGTACGAATATTTTTCATTATTTTGCTTTATTCTGGCAATGTTAGAAACATTTTGAAAAATTCCTATCGCATGATGTTTTAAGTAGTTCAATCTTTCTAATGAACACTCACATACCACAGTCAGATTTTTCGTAAAAATATCTTCGAGAGATTCAATTATTGGTGATTCTTCATTCTGGTATTTTAACTCTGTTATATCAAAAATAAGATCAGAAACGAAAAAAAAAGAAACGACGAATATGGTGATGAACATTATTATTGATCGTAAATTGCGTCGAGGTTCCATGTCTATTCCAACACCTAAGATGAAGCTGTAAATATTGAATGCTGACCACTCGTCTTTATTGAATTTGAAAACGTATGCGCATATTAAGGTTAACATTATTATTCCAAACAAGGTCAAAACGGAATATAAAACTGTATCAGAGAAACCTAATTTTGTTTTTTTAACTAATGGGACAATCAAAGTATTTTTAAATGATTCTACGGGGAACATATCCAGAATATTGCCTGACATATAATAATTTATACGATCCATAAAAATATCTAGAGCATTTCTATCTATAACTTTATTTACAATTTCAGGATTTAATTTCAGGAATCTAGAAGTAATATTAAGTGAATTTTCAACACAATCATAAAAATTATATAAATAAATTAGTATGTACATTTCTTTTTTCATAGCATAATTGAGAGTATAATTAGTGTAATAATCCCGCCAATAGTAGTTACTAACACCAACTCTCATCTTGTAACCACTGATATTCTTAAATATATCAGGAAAATATTGAAAAGATGAATCCTTTTTGAAGATTTTTTGGTTGAAAGATCTAGAAAATGGATTGTAGTTAAAAATTACAGGAGCTTTGGATCCAAATGAATATACCATAGTAAAGTCATAAAAATTAAAGTCCTTTGCCAATTCAAAAACACGATCGACATATTCGGATGAGAGGTACTTTAGACTTGATAAAAATAAAATTTTGGTAGGCGTTAAATAAAACAAAGACTGATCTATCAATTCTAAGCAAGATGTAAAAAGTTTGTCAAATTTCATTACTTTATTTTCACTGAGTACAATAACATGTAAGGGTGCGCTTATGTTTTTATCGTGTTCAATTGTCCTATCGCTCCACCATATGAAATTTGGATAATTATGATCAACAGCGACCGTTGGAACATGAGCACTCAGATATTTGTAGGTTCTTAAATACTCACTAAATTTGTTATCGCCTGAGTGCAAAATAACTCGATTTGGTCGTACTTCTTTCAAAACTTGAGCTAATATCGTTTCTATTTCAAAAGACTTAGTGAAATCCAAAAGTTTCAAAAAATAAAGCAAACGCACAATCTTCATTTTAATTATTTTCAAAATATAACACCTGTTGAGAAAATAATTGATATTTTTTTAAATTTTAACTAATTTTAATTTTTTGATTCGTATCTTTCTGCTCCAAAATATATAATAAATAATTGCAAAAAAAAACGTAAAAGTATCCTTGAATTTTGAAATCGCTCAATAGATCTATGATAAAAATGAATGTTCAATATTTGTAAAAAATGAAAAACGATGTATCCCTGACAACTGCATTAATTTCTGTAATAAAAATAAAAAATTAATTTTTATACAAATTATTTTATTAGCAAATTTTCTTTTTAAGGCCACTGTCTCTTTATTGGGATTTTTTTTTTCATTTTTTTTTTAATTCATTATCTTATGTTAAAACATTTCAAGAATCTAAAAAACAAATTTCAAGCAAAAAAAAAATATGTTTTTTAGATATTTCGATTTTTATGGGTCGTAGTCATATGAAAACATATGCATTTAAAAACTTTAAACGCGTTTTTCTCAAAACTACTTTTTTGAAATCGGTTCCCACGCTAGCTCAAAAACTAATTGAGCTATCAACATGAATCTTGTTTCATTTTTTTCGTTATTGCAATACCTGGTATGTGAACCAACAATATCAGCTTTTTATGCATTAGAAAAATTTTTATTGTCCGTTTTAGGCGCATTTTTTAACGTCAAAAACTGCATTTTTCGTTTTTGGTTCACCAAATGGTCAATTTTTTGTATTTTTTGCTAAATGTTGGTTTACATACAAGAGGAAGCTATAGAGATTAATATGCCTTTTTATTTTTTTGTTTTGATGCCTACAATAGGCGCTATGATGGGAACCGTTTTTCAATTTTTTTTTCGAGCCTCTACTTTCACGCCATCTACAAACTGTAAAAAAAAAGCATATGAAACAAAAATTTTTTTATGTCATCTAGAATAGTTTTGTAATTATTTAAAAATAAATTTGTAAACTTTTATAATAAAACAGCTGAGAAAAAAAATGTTGAAAATCCTTTGAAAATCGTCACAAAAAAGAGACAGTGGCCTTAACATCGAATTTCTTAATATTTCAATTATTTTTTATTAATTTTAAAATTTATTGGGAGTTATACCTGGTGAATGTAAACTTTTTATGACTGAATAGACTTATTGAAGAAATAAAAATATTTACTTTAGGTTGTAAATTTTATAAAATAACGATTTTTTATAAATTAAAAAAAAGTAAAATATTCAAAGAACAAAAGAGTAAAGAGGCTTCAATTTTTTTCTTGAAGTCGTTAATTGCAACTACAGAAGGTAATTCTAGCTTGTACAAATAATAACTGCTGACTAATGTGTAACTTACTGCAATAAATATTTGTGCATTTTTGTTAAATAATTTAGTTTTGTTTATCGAAAAATGAAATTTTAATGCCATGGAAACATCGATTCTTAAAAATTCACGATTTAATGCAAAAAAATGTTTAATTGATTATTTGACGTTTTTTTGCGCATAAAAACTTTAAAATATTTAAAAAGGAATAAAATATTTTTGTGATAAACGCATTTCGTCATTTGAAAATGTGAAAATTCAAATGGGTTTTAATTAAACTTAAAAAAAAAAAAATATTGAAATGAAAAATAATTATCAAAACTTGAACCACGACATGAACTACTCGGTTGAACCAATTATTGTCATTGCTTATAAAAGGAAATTATTTTATAAAAATAAGTTTGTAGTCAATGAGAAATTTAATATAAAAAATGCAATAAAACAGAAGCTGCGTGAATATGAAAAAAATAACTCAAATCTTAATTTACCTTGTCCATTTAGTTTGGCCTTTTCTTTCTGTGCCTGAAATGATGATTAATAACTAACAACTAAAACGCAAAATAAATCCTTGAAATTTGAAAATCGCTCAATAGATTAACGATAAAAAATAATTGCTAATACTAATTGTAAATCCAGATCGATGTATCTATAGTAACTACATTGTTTTCTTTTAACGACAAAAATTTTTTACATAAATTTCGTCAACTAAGGGTGTCCGACGAATTTTCGAAATATCTCTTATGATCTCCACTGATCTTTTCAGAACTCCTAATTGTATTTTCTATGGAAACGAAACCAATAATTATTTTTATTATAAGAGAAGTAACGTCTAAATTAATAAACTTATTGCTGTAATTTTTAATTTTTGCTACAGATTTTAGTATAATAGCTAATAGTAGCATTTTTTAAATTTAATTAAAGTCAAAAAATAAGGTAAAACAATCAAGTTTATCGTTTTACAACTTTGCTTAATGATTCTAAATATCCTTTCTAATTTTTTTAACGTTTTTTTTTACGTCAGTGATCTCTGGAGATTACTCTAGATCTATCTAAATCTCCAGAGATCTCCGGAGATCTGCAGATAACTAAAGATATCACCCGAAATTTTCGATTCCTTCAGATCTCCGGAGATATTTTGAAAATTTATCGGCTGATGTTATCTTAATGTCTTGTTAACAGCACATAACAGTGTTTCATTTTGAATCTTATAATAAATGTTAGTTTTTAAATTATACCGACGTAAATCTTATGTTCGGGTCTTGTTGGTTCCAAATGTTTTCATTCCATGTTTTTTCTCAAAAGTACTACTAAAAATAAGTCGTAATGTTAATTTTTAGCTCATAAAGTTCAGTTCTCGATTTATGGCGACCATTTTCATTTTTTGACCAATTTAAAAAAAAAAAAAAATAGTATGTTAAGTATCAAGGGCGCTAGTGAGTATTTTGCCCATGGAGCTTACAGAATTTTTTACCCTACAGGGCTTAAAACACGTGTTGAAATTTTACAAAAATTTTACGCCTGGGTCTGATGTCACCCTAAAATATACGGACCTAAAACCGTGAGCCTCCCAAGTAAAAAAGAGAATATATTTTCAATATATTGTTTTTGAAATATATTGTAAATATATTGTAAATATATTCTCAATATATTATCAATATATTATCAATATATTGTTTATGTTTTATTTAACCTAAAAACTAAAAAAACATAATTTTTCGAAAAACATAATACTTTTTAAGGGAATATACTTATTTTTGTTCAATTCCAAAACTCTCCGCCCCGGCGTTAAAATGAGTTAACAAAAATAAAATTCATAATTATATAGAGTGTATGATAATTATTACTAAAATTGTAAAATTTCTACAACAGGCTGCAAGAATAAATTTTTGTTAATTTGTAAATAAAATGACATGATTTGGACAATTTTTTGAAGAAAATTTTTATATGCCCTCAGTTATATCTTTTTTAATAATTGGTTTCCATTAATATTAAAAAAATATTTATAATTAAAATGTAAAATCTCAGTCTTTACCTTCATAATCTTTATATAGCCAACTCAAAAATGTCGATCAAAGAATGAGGAAAAAAGAGGCAATTTTAAAATAGATAAAATTACTAGGTTCGTAAGAGTAATGCATAATTATTTTTTTTTTTTAAATTGTTAAAATTTAATTATTTTTATAAATTTATAATCTTTAATTATTAGTTGCCAGATTAAAAAAAATCATATAAATTATAAATTTTTATTTAATTTATCTATCTCGTCCAATATTTTTTTTGTTTTAATAAGTAGAATATATTTTTATAATTCTGACTATCAGCTACTTGGTTACTATTAATACTAGTAACTATTAGCTACCTATATATAAAAATGTATCTATAAATAAAAAAAATAGTTAATCTATAATTAATTAATTCAAATCAAACTTCCAAAATCATTTAAGTAAGTAATTCATAAATAATAAACAAAATTAATTTTTACGGTAAAATTTTAAAAAGTATACAAAATATAAATCATATTTCTCAAAACATTATTTTTTTAGGAATGATTTGATGTATTAGTCTTAGTTTTTATTTGACGTAAAAAATCAATTTTCCTTAGCTAAAATTCCGTTTTCTGCGACCTGAAAAATTTTGCTTGTGGCAACTGGATTTTTTTTCCAATGCAGTGTACTTGTTTTCCATAAAAATTTAATTTATTTTATTGTTGCACTGGCATTCTAGTCCTTAGCAATTACCTTATACAGAAAATATTTATTTTAGGTATTGGTGAAAAAGTTTTATAATGCCAAAAAATTAATATCATCAATTTCAAATAATTTAATTCATCATATTATCACAACTCTTGTTAGATTACATAAAAATTATAATATTAAAAAATATTTATTAATAAATTTTATAATAAATAAATATTGTTTTAGCATTCCAGTAAAAACAGTAGATGAATAAAAACTATAATATGCATCTTATTATGCAACGTTTATATTTAAAATTGATGACCTCTTCAGAAACCTTATTAAAGATGCAAAATATTTTATTATGAATAGATACAATAATTGTTTAATTAATTCACAAACAAATTAAAGATTCTGATAGCTGGTAGAATACGAACACGAGTGGCCAGTCAAGTTGGCTTTAAGTAGTCGTGATAACGATAAGGTTTTCATTTAAACTACCCACGTAGAAAAGTGACAAATTCGTAACAAACTTTGTACAAAGTTAAGTAAAAAAAAAAATGAAAAATTTGAGACATCTTCATTGCTTCATTTTTTTTTATGTCAAAATTTAAATGTGGTTGTCATGGGATTGTCAATAAACAATGAATTTGCAGCAGAAATCAGTCTGACGCGACAAGCCAGCGATGCTGCACCAAAATTTTATAAGAAGTAAAATTAATTAATTAATTAAATTTTTTTTAAATTATTTTTTTTTTCTTTGTGTTAATGTAAATTAATAAAGGTTTTAATTAAAAAAAAGAAGAAATTTGTGCATCAAATAATAAATCAAATAAGAGTGTCCAGCTAGTCAAGGAAGTAAATTAAAGTTCTTTTGAGTTTTTTGTGGTTATTTTTTGAAATGGTGCAGCAGCGAAAATTCGTCGGCTTGTCGTAACGACAAATGTCCATGGACAATTTTTTTTTAGTTTAATGGTTAAAGTACAGAAGTGAGTTTTTAAATTTTGCTTATATTTTTTTTATCTTTGATAATTTTTTTTTCTGTTTTTTCAAAAAATTTCTGCAAAATTAACCTAAATTCATTTTTTTTCTATTTTTAGTGATAAAAATATAAGAGAGAGAATTTAGGTTAACCTGTAAAATTTTTGGTAACTTTAAAAAAAATTATTGGTAAAAAAAATTATAAGTCAAATTTAAAAATATTCCAACTTTAAAAAAAATGATAAGTTGATTATAAGTTTTTAAAAAGTTAGAAATTTTTGACTTTGAAATTTTATTGAAAAATATAGCAAATTTTGACCTTGTACATAATTAGCACAAAGGTGATAAAAAATTATTAGAATTTAAAATTTCTAAGTCAGCAATACTAAGTTTTTAGTAAACTTTAATCAACTTTGTTAAAACTTTATATTTTGGACTTTGAAATTTTAAGCAAAAAAAGCTGCTTTTGCAGTTTCAGCCTAATTATTACAAAGCTAATAAAATGTTATTAAAACTTTTTATTTTGCTTGAAATTTTAAAGTCCAAAATATAAAGTATTCACAAAGTTGCTTAGAGCTTGATAAAAACTTAGTATTGTTGACCCTGAAATTTTGTGTTAAAAAAAACTGTTTTATTATCTTTGTACTAATTAAATACAAAGTTAATTATAGCGCATTATTCGACTTAAAATTTCTAAGTTAAAAATATCAACTTTTTGATAACTTGGTATCATCGATTTACAGTTAAAGATATAAAAAAAGTCTAACACCAAATTAATCCTAAGTTTCGACAAACTTATGGATATTTGTGTAAGATTTTTGTGTAAGATTTTGGGAGATCTTATGATTTTGATATCAATTATACAGAGTTCATACAGAGTTTATCCCAAGTTAAAACAAACTTAAAAACTTCTTTGTGTCTACAAATATAGCTTAGGAGATTATCTACATCAAGTTTCAAAAAACAACGTAATCAGCTGTGATTAAGTTTGTACAAACTTAATCCAGTATAAAATAAAATTTTACAAAGTATAAAGTGTCTCAATCAGCAAATTCGTAAAAAACTTTGTACAAACTTAACTTTGTACAAAGTTTGTTACGAATTTGTCACTTTTCTACGTGGGTAGGGAGACGGTTTGTTTTTCATAATATGTAATACTATATTAAATCACGGGAAAAAATAGCTAACCCTATTCATCCAACATCTTCGGAAAACTAAAATTGCATAATAAAATAATTTCATCAGACTTCAAAAACCATTTTTTTACAAGTCTGAACTTTAATCTTACGAATCTTTACTTTCCTGTGACTTTTTAGAATTTTTTTCAGTTTAATTATACAATCTATCTTAGACAAGTAGAGGAACCAAAGCAATTCTAAAAATAAAGCAAGCAGGGAAAGAATTATTCCCACTAACATTACAGCAAAAAGAACAATAGGTAAAGCGCTTTCTCCATCATCATCAAAATCATTATTATTAATTTGATTGTCAATTTTATTAGCACGTTCGTAATCAGATCGCCATTTTAAATCCAGTCCGAATTCAGACATTCTCAAATGAGTTTTAGCAAACTTACTTCTAAATGCAGAATTTATTGGAAAACTTATAACATTAAATGTTTCATAAAGAACTAACTCACTTGCTTTATATTTTATTCCATCAAAATGATGTTTAATTGTATTCAAAAAAAGTTCAACATCTTTCTCAAACATAATCACAACATTATTGATATCAACGACTTCTTTAACAGAGTAACGTTTAGCTTTCTCAGCAATCCTTAAGACTTTTCCTGTTAAAGCTTTTTTTATTAAATGTAAAATAGCCTCACGAAAATCAAATAAAACGGTTATATTTTTTTCAAGTATATCTTCGAAATTTTCAACCAGAGCTACTTCTGTGTTTTCGAATTGTATATTCGTTAAATCGGAAACAATTTCGGAAATAAAATAAAAGGAGGCTATAAATAGAATAAAGAACATCACTTTGGACTTTAAGTTACGACGAAAATTTATATCAACTCCAAATCCAATTAAAAAACTGTACAGCTTAAAACCTGACCATTCTTTGATAGAAAATTTCAAAAAGTAAAAAGACAAAAGAAACATAATTATTACTCCACTAAAGAAAAGAAAAAATTGAAACAAATCCTCAAGAAAGCTGACGCTTTCTTCGTTAATTATTGCTGGAACCAGAAATATAATTTTTTCTAAACAATTGAATTTTTAATGACCTTTTTTCGAGTAAATAATGATATCAAATAAATTTACAAATTCATCACCCCCACTTTTCATATGCGGATGCTAATTGTCATCTCTTTTTTTATTAAAGCATACAAAGCGGTGATATTTGATAAATTTTTAAACTTATTTAAAAATTTAAATTTTCGCGGATTTTAATGTCGGTACAGAAGGTACCTAGCGTTTCGATCAACACTAACACATAGATCTCATCAGTATGGCTGTGTGTGTTAGTGCATGTGCCACAGACGCTGATGTAAACACGTCCTTATTTTTCTTATATAGTTAACAAATGGCGATTTTAGCACTTGTGAGGATGACTCACATTGCTTCAGCCATCTGTTTCGTATATAGGAAATGATATTTATATATATATTTAATTAAATGAGTTGATGTTATAACTCAGAGCGTTATTAGGTCCGTTATTAGGACCGTTATTTAGCAATGTGAGTCATCCTCACAAGTGCTAAAATCGCCATTTGTTAACTATATAAGAAAAATAAGGACGTGTTAACATCAGCGTCTGTGGCACATGCACTAACACACACAGCCATACTGATGAGATCTATGTGTTAGTGTTGATCGAAACGCTAGGTACCTTCTGTACCGACATTAAAATCCGCGAAAATTTAAATTTTTAAATAAGTTTAAAAATTTATCAAATATCACCGCTTTGTATGCTTTAATAAAAAAAGAGATGACAATTAGCATCCGCATATGAAAAGTGGGGGTGATGAATTTGTAAATTTATTTGATATCATTATTTACTCGAAAAAAGGTCATTAAAAATTCAATTGTTTAAAAAATACTGTCGAGTATCAAAAATATAATTTTTTCTGTTTTTATATTATAATAAAAAAAAAGGAGGCTATAAATAGAATAAAGAACATCACTTTGGATTTTATGTTACGACGAAAATTTATATCAACTCCAAATCCAATTAAAAAACTGTACAGCTTAAAACCTGACCATTCTTTGATAGAAAATTTCAAAAAGTAAAAAGACAAAAGAAACATAATTATTACTCCACTAAAGAAAAGAAAAAATTGAAACAAATCCTCAAGAAAGCTGACGCTTTCTTCGTTAATTATTGCTGGAACCAGAAATATAATTTTTTCTGTTTTTATATTATAACTATTAATGAAATTAAACTCAACGTTTCTAAACATAATATTAAGATAAGTTTGTAATTCATTATCTGTAATTGAATTCCTGGCATCTTTTAAAGGAATAAATTGGATAGTTAGATTAAGCGATTCAATGAAATATTCCCAAGATTTTAACATCGGTATCAATGGATAAATATTCTGACGGTAAGAATAATTTAGAGTATAATTCCTATAGTATTTTGGCCAACGGCTTTCTAACACTCCAGTTCTCATGATATATCCAACCATTTTATCCAATTTATTTGGAAAATATTTAATTATTTTATTGGTTTCATATTTTGTTACTTCATATTTTTGGTGAAAAAATTATGATTAATAACTCTTAAACTTTTTCGAGGTGCGCATTCTAACATAACAAAATTAATGAAACTCCATTCATTTGCCATTGAAAAAATCAATTGAATTAAATCAGGTGAGTTTTGATAACGATTAAGTATTAGAGCAGTTTTAGTTTCCGTCAAGTAAAATAAAGATTCTAATATAAAAATAAGTGCATTATTTAATTTGAAAAAGAACTGATTCTTTTTGTCTTCCGATAAGACAATTATATGCAACGGCGAACTAATATTTTTACTAGGGGTGTGCGGTTTCCCGAATTCTCCGGTACCCGAGCTTCGGGTCGGTCCTGGATTTTTTCGGGTCGGGTCGGGTCGGGACGGTCTTCGGGTATTCCCGAAAAGTTTCCGAGGTCCGAAGGTTTTTTTTTTTTTTTTTTTTTTTTTTCGTCTTAAATTTCCCTGGCATTATGATTACATGAACCTTATGTCGGGCATTTTTCGTTCACGCTTAAAAAAGATGAAAAATAGTCAAAAAAAGCTTACTAGAAAAGAATTATAATTTTTATTACCTATAAGTAATTATTTATTTTTCATGTAAATTAAACAAGGAAATAAATAATTTGCACTCTTTTTAACATTTATACTTCCTATACTTACTGTTTTAAATTTGTCATTTTCTTAAAAAATAGTAATTGATCCTAATTTATATTTTTACAAAAATAATAACACAGGCACACAAAAAAAAAATCATGTACCAGAGGGTAGAGCCCCTGGTATAGGGGGTTTTTTAGTGGTGCTAAAACCGAATATGGCTATAGAAATGCAATAAAACTAGCCAATTCCCCTTCAGCGCCCACATATGCCCCCCGAAAATGAGAAAAATTTTTTCTTTTCGAAAAATGATAATTGAACTTTATACTCATGTTTTTTGGGATGCTGATACCAAATATGGATATAAAAAATGTTTTCAACCAACGTTTGGCTTTTTAGATAGCCCCAGTGCCCCCATTCATATGCCCCCAAACGGGGTAAAAATATTTTTCTTAAGAAAATTAAAAGTCAAAGTGTATTCTTATATTTTTTGGGACGGTGAAACCAAAAATGAATATAAAAAATGTTTTCTACTAATGTTTTGCCCTGTATACCACCCCAGTGCCCCCATGCATCCCCCCAAAACGAGATATAAAAATTTTTATTACAAAAACTAAAACTCAATGTGTATTCTTGTGTTTTTTGAGACGCTGAAACCAAAGATGAATATAAAAAATGTGTTTAACCAATTCTTGGCCCTCTAGACCACCCCAGTGCCCCCATTCAACCCTCCGAGCGGGTTAGGATAGCTTTTATTATTAAAGTAAATCCTGGAAATACAATTGTAAGAATAAAAATGCAAGATCTCATATGTTAAATAAGATCGAATCATGCATAGTGATGGTAAAAAGACTGTAAGATCCCGAAAACTTCGTGTACCTTTAAAATAAATAAACCTTAATAAAACTGACATATAAGTCTTAGGAAAATCAATAATATTTAGAATAAATAAGGCTCTTATAAATTTTTCATATTTTAATTTAATGTGTGTCCTAAATGCTTCAATTTTATATATTTGGCAGCAGTACTATTCCAGTATTTTAAAATTATAGACCATTCCTATAAATTTTAAGCTAAACTAGCTGTTTTAATTTGGGAGCTAGGTATATCGCTGGCTTATAAGTATCTTTTACTATTGATAGCTGGCATGTTTTGACGGGACTGTCTTTTGAAAATTCCATTCCTTTCTTAGTACTTAGATTAATTTCATTAAGGTATGTCACATATCTTACAAAGGAATACGTCCTCGGTCTTTCTAAACAAGTTTTTGGGATCTTAAATTAGTCTTATTACCATATTGGTCTTTATTTTACCACTTTGTATAAGTGGATTTAATTTAACCTTTTTGAGTTCTCTTATTTTTATGCTTACAATTGTATTTCCAGGATTTAATTTAATAATAAAAGCTATCCCAATGTTTAGAATTGATAGATGAAAAATAATTTTACAAACCTTATTTGCAAAATAACTCTTATTTATTTAATAACTTAAAAAAAACGATACTTTAACCTATATATATAAATGTTCATTTTTCAGTGCTTAAATTACTCTTGTCGGGAATCAAATGATAAAAAAATATATCCAAATGATTCAAAATCAATAGATGATAAACTTTTAGCAAGATTTAGGTGCAGAAAATTCTCAAAGATAATCTTAAAAAAAATTTTCAACCGTTCAAAATTTTATTTTTCCATTTTTATAATGATTCCGGGATTCGCTAGTCATAAAAATTTTGTGAAATAAAGTTTTTTCAGTAAAAAAACGTTTAGAGTTAACAATTTTTACATTAAAGCATCCAAGAATTATTTACTTCCATTAAAAGTAAAATATTTTAAATCTGAATAATTTTATTCGATAAATTGAGCTAACAATTGTTTGGATATTTCGCCTCTGGCTAAATAGTGTGAGGCTCGTCAGTACGTACACTATTTAGCCTTTTCGTAGATACCCATTAATAATAATTTTTGTATAAAACAAAAATAAAAAAAAAAAAAAAAAAAAAATTTTTTTAAAAAATAAAATATTTGTATTTGTATTTATTGTTTACCTCTTTTGCACGTGGGCACACCAAGATTGGCAGAGGCCTTCAACAATTACATATGTTGATTTATTTCTTATAAGGGTCAATGTACACATTTATGCATACATTGATGCACTTAAAGAAAATTGAAGGGGCAAGTGTTAGTATAAAGAAATAGTATAAAGTAGGGGATTCACATGCAAATGTTGAAGGAGGATGATTAGGAATTGGGAAGGTAATTGCGTTAGTAGAACGTCTTTGATATTGGGAACTGTGCTGGCATTCGCCGGTACTGAAGGAAACTACCAAAACTTCCGAGAGCACAGTCGATCACGCAGTATTCAAATTCTACTTTCACTTTTATTGAAAATAAATATTTAATAAATTAAATATTTATTTTTAAGAAAAATAAAAACAGAATGGGTGCTATGAGTCTCGAACTCGACCTGTCCGGACGACAGGCACGAGTGCTAGCTCTGAATTTTACGTTCACGCTTAAAAAAGATGAAAAATAGTCAAAAAAAAGCTTACTAGAACCAATTAAACCAAAATTATATAAACGAAAGACTCGCTTTCTAAGAATTATATACAGTTTTTTCACATTGGACTGGAACACCAAGTATGAATATTTACAGCATCATCTAATTCAACTAAGATGTTTTTTTAAAAATAGAAATTTTATAAAATATATATATTCTTCGAGGTTATAAATGATAGTAAAATAAGCAGATGTGACAAAAAATTTTTTTAGTAGTGGGGGTTTTTAGATTTCCTTTCTTTTATAGTAGTCTAACGCGTGATTTCATCGAAGTAAGTTCTTACATTTTTATATATTTTATTATTTAAAATTTTTTTTTTTTTTTTTTTTTTTGATTTTTGTTTTATACAAAAATTATTATTAATGGGTATCTACGAAAAGGCTAAATAGTGTACGTACTGACGAGCCTCACACTATTTAGCCAGAGGCGAAATATCCAAACAATTGTTAGCTCAATTTATCGAATAAAATTATTCAGATTTAATATACAAATGAGCGAAAAAATACATTTATTATTAATGGCATTTGATTGAAATATGCTGTAAATATTCATACTTGGTGTTCCAGTCCAATGTGAAAAAACTGTATATAATTCTTAGAAAGCGAGTCTTTCGTTTATATAATTTTGGTTTAATTGGTACTAGGTTCATATTAAAAGTGTGTTTTAATTCATCTAATTCAACTAAGATGTTTTTTTAAAAATAGAAATTTTATAAAATATATATATTCTTCAAGGTTTAAAATGATAGTACAATAAGCAGATGTGACAAAAAATTTTTTTTGGTAGTGGGGGTTTTTAGATTTCCTTTCTTTTATAGTAGTCTAACGCGTGATTTCATCGAAGTAAGTTCTTACATTTTTATATATTTTATTATTTAAAAAAAATTTTTTTTTTTTGATTTTTGTTTTATACAAAAATTATTATTAATGGG
Organism: Anagrus nilaparvatae; assembly: GCA_022575985.1. Classification (NCBI taxonomy): domain Eukaryota; kingdom Metazoa; phylum Arthropoda; class Insecta; order Hymenoptera; family Mymaridae; genus Anagrus; species Anagrus nilaparvatae. The sequence continues at coordinate 3,004,644 of JAKSXM010000246.1, read as the reverse complement.
TAAACTACGAAAAGGCTAAATAGTGTACGTACTGACGAGCCTCACACTATTTAGCCAGAGGCGAAATATCCAAACAATTGTTAGCTCAATTTATCGAATAAAATTATTCAGATTTAATATACAAATGAGCGAAAAAATACATTTATTAAAATATTTTAACTTTAAGGTTAGAAGTTTTTCCATGAACGTTCCAGACTTCAATGACATAAAAAGAGTGCAAATTATTTATTTCCTTGTTTAATTTACATGAAAAATAAATAATTACTTATAGGTAATAAAAATTATAATTTTTTTCTAGTAAGCTTTTTTTTGACTATTTTTCATCTTTTTTAAGCGTGAACGTAAAATTCCCGGCATAAGGTTCATGTAATCATAATGCGGACCTCGGAGACTTATCGGGAATACCCGAAGACCGTCCCGACCCGACCCGAAAAAATCCAGGACCGACCCGAAGCTTCGGGTCGGGAAACCGCACACCCCTAATTTTTACGATAATCAACAATGCCATATATCCAATTCATGGATGGCGGAGGTCGATTAAGATCAATTTTAACAGTTGGAACTTGGCCCAGCAGATTCTCGTAAATCAATTGATAGCTGCAGTGGTTTATCGTGTTGGTTTCATTCTTGAAATCAGAATATAATGTCACTCGTTCTGGCTTGAGTTCTTTCAGGATCTGGTTTGTTATGATTTTAATGGGACTTGATTGAATAACTTCCAAAAGTTGTAAAATGCAAGTTAAACGTATTATCTTCATTATTTGAACGATCTGCACAAAAAAGAGAACAATTAATATTTTTAAAAAATTTGACCATATGCGAATTTTTAGATTTCTTTTATCATAAATATCTGAATAAAAATAGTATTTATTTTTATCTATGTTTTAGAAGTCAGAGCTTTCGTTTTAAGATAAAATAACTTGCTAATTTTTAATAACCCATTACTAATTTTCATGTTTAATATTTTTTTTGTGTTTAATTTTGTATATAAAAAAATGTACGAATTATTTTCATCACATGCTACAAGAAGAATTGAATTATTAATAAATTAAAGAAATTTATTTTAAATATTTTATTTACAATGGGACTCTGCTCAGAATAAAACATTCTTGTCCAGGTATTTACTGTCAGGATAATAAATTTATCCTGAATGAGAAATTATTTTAATCAACTGATTACATTATTATAAAATATAAATTGTATAGACCCTAAATAGCTGCTAAATAAAAACTCGATAAAAACATCAATTACTTTATCTTTTGTGAATGATTTTATAATTGGATAATGAAATGTTGATATTAAATTTACTATCCTCAGAGTAAGGTAGAAAATAGGCTTTTTTGCCCCAAATTTGTATTTTTAATATGGATTCCATATTAAATAAATCGTATATACGGCAAAGAATCAAAATCCCAAATTCTCATTTCCGTATATACGGATATGATGAGCGTCCTGTATTCTCAACCCTGTTGCAGGAGTAGTTTTTTCTCTGCTTGTATTGTTTTTAGAATTACTTTAATTTTATTAAGTTTGTCAAAAATAAATTGCCAGAACAATTTCAAAAGAATTAGAAAACTGCGTTAAAAATAGTAAATTGATTCATAAAATGAAAGCTCAACCTTTGAACAAAAAGCTTTTGAAATTTGGTGAAATTATTTTATTGCGTGATTTTATTCAAGTCACTGGATTTTTGTGTTTAGAAATAATAAGGCTTAAAAAAATTAAAATTCACATTAAGGTAGTATAAGCGTGGACTGAAAGAGAGTATATTTATTTTCGGACCTCCTTCTTCCTCTCGCGAGTTTCGTATAAGAAATTCCAAAATGTTTTTGTTTATATTCCTGTAAATAAACTTCTAGGAGCTCTGAAATTTTTTCTGTTTGTTTTTATAATAATAAATTATATTTTTACCAAATATTATCAAAATCTGTTCTGTAAATTTTTTGTTTGGAGCTCTTAAAATCTCTTACGTGAATAATGCATGTAATTTATTAAGTACGTATTGTAAAAAATTTACAGAACAGATTTTGATAATATTTGGTAAAAATATAATTTATTATTATAAAAACACACAGAAAAAATTTCAGAGCTCCTAGAAGTTTATTTACAGAAATATAAACAAAAACATTTTGGAATTTCTTATATGAAACTCGTGAGAGGAAGAAAGAGGTCCGAAAAAGAATATCTCCCTTTCAGTCCACGCTTATACTACCTTAAACTTGTATTTAAATTTGTAATTACAGAATAATCTTGTTTGAATTTTTAATAAATTATATCGTGTTATTGTTAAAACCTCCTGGACAGAAAATCAATGGGGTTCTAGAAGGTCTTAAATACCCCCGTTGATTTAATGTCCAGGAATATCTTTTTATTTAATGACCAAAGAATTTTATCCAAATTAATTTTAATTCCCATTCATAAAAATAAACATTTTAAAAATTTTAACAAAATAAATTTATTTTATTTTTTTAATTATTAAAAAAAAAATAAATTCAACTTCGATATAAATGATATAAATTTATTGAAAGTTAATTAAACTATACCTTAGTAGGAAACCTTATGTTCGGATCTTCAAATTGGTTCCAAATGTTTCTAAATGTTTTCATTCCATGATTTTTCCCAAAAGTCTTACTAAAAAAAAGTTCAGTTCTCGATTTATGGCGACCATTTTCGTTTTTTGACCAATTTAAAAAAAAAGCGAAATAAAGATTTTTCTGATTTTTTCTGTAAAAAACTCACATTACTGCAAAAAATTATTTCCCTTTAGGTCCAAGTAGGAAATATCCCATTGAATATATAAGCAAAATAAGTTCTTGCAAAACAAAATCAGATGCCATCTATCAATGAATTTCATGAATGATGCATTATTTATTTAACTATTCGAAAATACAAAAAAATTTTTATATAAATAATAATTTCTAGTCTAATATTCAGGTAGGTATATTAAGAAATTTGTTTCTTAACTTATATTTACAAATTAAATATATTTCTGTATTTATTTTTTACTCTTATAATTTTCTAATATTGATACTTAATGGTCCCGATAATGACATATTTAAAAAATAATTATTTTCTGTTATTTTTTGATATTTACATCCCCCCTTTGACCTCTACATTTATTACAATTTTCCTTTTCGCTATTGTTCGTTATAACAAAATTCAATATCTACACGGTAAAGATGCTTTGGTTGGATATTCAACTAGTTTGTTGAATTTTACAATTTTTGGTTGAATTTATATTGAAGTATCTGTGATCTCTCAAAAACTGGGTGTGGCAGAAGTTTACCTTCCTATGTTGGCGATCCAAGTCTCCTACGTTTGTGTACTTAAAATATCATATTATACGTTTTACAAGCGCATAATTCGTGGTTAAGATCTGAGCCTCAGATAGTCAAGTAAAGCTACCATAAAAAAAAAAGAAAAATTATTTTAAAGGAAGAGTGGTTTCCAAATATCATGAGCAGCAACAAAAAACAAGTTGTATCAAGATAATAACTTGTGACATGTAATGCGGTGTTTTTATACACTTTTTGAATAATTTCAAATTAAAAATCGCGCTTATTTATTATGTAATTCAAGTGTGAATTACGGCGCTAAAATCGATATTATTGATCGATAAGTGGGGGTCAAGTGAGTTTCAAAGAAATAACTCTCTCTCTCATCCCTCGGATTTTGTGGAAATCGGACGAATTATGTAATCTCGCGTGCGCTCCTTTTGTTCCTGTAGATGAGATATGCTCTCCGGGTAACTTTACTAAATTGCACGTTTCGTGTATCTTGCTAAGGTGTACCCGCGTAGTGTGACCTTATAATTGATATGAAATTAAATGAGTGAGGATGGAAAATACTTCAAAGAAAATAGAAGAGAGGAAAATAGCTGCCGTGCAAATAAATTCCATTCCATCACCAGGAGTCTCTCCAGAAAGGTCCATACGTCGGGACACCATGTTTGGTATCAATATTTTTGATAGAAGAAAAGGATACGCCGTGAGTACGATTTAAAATAAAATGGTTAACCACGCGAAATTCTAATCGTCGCGAATTTTCTCTTAAGAAATTTATGTAAACCGGTATATAAATATTTGTATACTAGGGGGCTATGCCCCCTGCGCGCTCCGCGCGCCAACCCCCGCAAAGCGTCGAGTGTGGTGAAAAGGCCCATGTTTACAATTAGAAATTAAAAGACAATTAATTAGAAAGAATAAAACTTTAAACTTATTTGCTAATAATTTTTTTTTAATTTAAATAATTTAATTTTTCTTTCACAAATATTTATTTTAATTGCAATAATATGAAATCCGTTGTTAAATTTTACTAATTATTTCTTATCATCTATGAAAAATAATAAAATTATTTTTTTATTAAAAATTAATTTTTTTTTTTTTAATTTTCAAAAAAATATCTATACCTGCATCTCTTAATAGTTCTTGGCCTTCCATTAATTCTTCTAAACTTAGTATTTTGTCAGATATAATTCGTATTAATTTGTTATCAAAGTTAAATATATTGTACGTTTTGTATTTATCTGTTTTATATTTATTGTTTTATATTTATTGTATTTCAAAATAATTTAATTTATTACTTTATATTTATTAAAAAAATACTTTAATTTTGATTATATTTTTTCTTCTACTATTAAAAACGATAATTTAACTTTTACTGATTAATTTTTAAATGTATTATCTAATAATCAAATATTATCATAATTTTAAAATATTAAAAAACATATCTGAAGTGTACAATAACTTTTAGCTAAAGTAAATAAATTTTAAATTAAAAAAAAAAAAATAAAATAAAAATAAAAAAAATTGCAATTTGAATAAAAAAAACAAACATGGGTGCCCAAATGGGGGTGCCCAAATGGTGGTATCCAAATAGGGGTGTCCAAATAGGGGTGACCAAATGGGGGTGTCCAAATGGGGGTGCCCAAATGGTGGTGTCCAAATGGGGGTGTCCAAATGGGGGTGACCAAATGGGGGTGTCCAAATGGGGGTGACCAAATGGGGGTGTCCAACTGGGGGTGTCCAAATGGGGGTGACCAAATGGGGGTGTCCAAATGGGGGTGACCAAATGACCCATGTCGGCGGCAGCGGCGGCAGCGTTTAGAATTTTATAATATAGAGAGATATACATGATAAGATAGTATGAGTGTGGCCACCGTAAATTATGTAAAATATTTGTATAATTTTGAACAATTAAAATTTATTAAATTAAAGTATATAATGTTCATTTAAATTAAATTATTAATGTGTCTTACAAAAATTTATTTAATAATCCTTTTTCCAATGCATGCTGCCAGGCGTATGTGTGTGTATTTTTACATACCACACTATAATAAAACAGGTAAAACCCCCTCTTCTCTTAAAAGTAACATTTTATTTTAGCAATATAAAACATTATTTTTATTAATTTGAATATTGTCATCGCCCATGATTTACAGATATTTATAAAAGGATTGAGTTTTTATTGACCAATACTGGGCATAAATGAAACAAATTAGTTGTATGTCATAAAAAAGGTGTTATTATTAGACGTTTCGCCTATTTAGTTTATAGGCCTTATCAATAATGTCTAAAAAAATATACAAAAAATTAATCAATACATTTGATACATAAAGAATAAAAAAATGAAAAATACCTATAATAATTTTATATAAACATAATAATAAAATGAGAAGTCATTCTTAATATTAAAAATTAGATAAAAAGTTTAAAAAAAATATTTATAACAATAATTTAACATATAACAAAAAACATGAAAATAACTAGAGTTTATGGTGCCAAGAAAATGTGTTGAAAAAAGTACGATATTGAAACTTTAAATGATGATTTTTGAGTTAAATTTGTTGAAACTATTGTAGAGGGAGTTGTTGATTGAGGGTATTGATGGTATGGGTGTAAGATGGGTTTAGGTTATCAGTATCTTCTTTTTTATTTATTGTAGGGTGGGCAAGTTGGATGTGTAGACTTTCTGATACTTTACGTTTGCCCCATGTAGCTTCTTCATCGAGCACCTGTGGTTTATCAAAATTAAAAGTATGTCTATTTAGGTTGCAATGAGTTACAATAACTGATGTTTTGACTCTCTGGTGTTCGTCGAGTCTCATATAAAGAGATCTTTTGGATTCACCTATATATATGCTGTCACAGTCGTTGCAAGTTAGTTTGTATGCAATACCAGTTTTGTTTTGTATGCTGTCAATCTTGCCTTTTCTGATGATTTTTGTCATGTCCTTGTTGAGTTGCGGAATAACATGAAATGTGTTGTCATCAATAATTTCTTTAATTTTTTGATATAATCCAAATCTAAATGGGATTTTGATGAGTATTTTGTCTCTGTAATTATTATTAATTGGAATATTGTTCCTAGTAATGTTATAATTGCAATTCTTTAATAGATTCCACCTCTTATTAATGAATTTATTGACAAAATGCATGGGATATTTATTAGCTATTAAGATGTCCTTCACAATCTTGATGTTGTTATTGTGGTAAGCTTTGTCAGACAGAATTAGGCTTCGATCGACGAGGTTGTATACTACACTCTAGGTATTTTTAATGCATATCATTCTAATTTAAATTTCACCATAGAATTAGAACAAAACAACAGTCTAAGCTTTTTTGACATCACCTTAATAAAAAACAGCAATAACATAATCACAACCAATTGGTACCAAAAAAGCACCTTTTCTGGTAGAATTCTGCATTTTGATTCTAACCACTTACTGCACCAGAAAATTGCCATGGTATACAACCTCGTCGATCGAAGCCTAATTCTGTCTGACAAAGCTTACCACAATAATACATCAAGATTGTGAAGGACATCTTAATAGCTAATAAATATCCCATGCATTTTGTCAATAAATTCATTAATAAGAGGTGGAATCTATTAAAGAATTGCAATTATAACATTACTAGGAACAATATTCCAATTAATAATAATTACAGAGACAAAATACTCATCAAAATCCCATTTAGATTTGGATTATATCAAAAAATTAAAGAAATTATTGATGACAACACATTTCATGTTATTCCGCAACTCAACAAAGACATGACAAAAATCATCAGAAAAGGCAAGATTGACAGCATACAAAACAAAACTGGTATTGTATACAAACTAACTTGCAACGACTGTGATAGCATATATATAGGTGAATCCAAAAGATCTCTTTATATGAGACTCGACGAACACCAGAGAGTCAAAATATCAGTTATTGTAACTCATTGCAACCTAAATAGACATACTTTTAATTTTGATAAACCACAGGTACTCGATGAAGAAGCTACATGGGGCAAACGTAAAGTATCAGAAAGTCTACACATCCAACTTGCCCACCCTACAATAAATAAAAAAGAAGATACTGATAACCTAAACCCATCTTACATCCATACCATCAATACCCTCAATCAACAACTCCCTCTACAATAGTTTCAACAAATTTAACTCAAAAATCATCATTTAAAGTTTCAATATCGTACTTTTTTCAACACATTTTCTTGGCACCATAAACTCTAGTTATTTTCATGTTTTTTGTTATATGTTAAATTATTGTTATAAATATTTTTTTAAATTTTTTTATTTAATTTTTAATATTAAGAATGACTTCTCATTTTATTATTATGTTTACATAAAATTATTATAGGTATTTTTCATTTTTTCATTCTTTATGTATCAAATGTATTGATTAATTTTTTGTATATTTTTTTAGACATTATTGATAAGGCCTATAAACTAAATAGGCGAATCGTCTAATAATAACACCTTTTTTATGACAAACAACTAATTTGTTTCATTTATGCCCAGTATTGGTCAATAAAAACTCAATCCTTTTATCATTATTTTTATTATTTACTTATTATTGCTAAAATAAAGTGTTACAGACAGGCTACAGTTATGATTTTTTGGAAACAAAAAATAAATTATATAACTATTTAAATATTTGTTTATTAAAAACTAGTAAGAAACATTTTTTATTTTAATTACTTCTTGCCTATTCTTTGTTTAAAATTTCGGAAATTCATAAATCGAGTGTATATTTTTGTTTTGATTGATAATATTAAATGTATGAATACAATATTGACTCTAATTATATAAAATTCTTATTTATACTAATACACGGAGAAAAATATTTTGTCTATTTTGCAAGGTTAATTTTAGTAAAACGGGGTTAGTTTTAAGAACAAAAAAATTTTGTAAATTTTACAAATATGAAGTTAGAATATTGTAATTCTAACTATAAACATGATTATATTTACAAAATATTTGAACAGAAAATAACAAAACTTTATAATGTAAACATAACCAGTAATTTTGGTTATATTTAACCGTTATTTTTCTCCGTGTAGTTTTCTTATTAATAGGTTAATAAAAAAATTTGGATATCGTTTTTTTAAAAAGGTTAATTTTAACAAAATATCTTGCAAAGTAACGTGGTGAACCATGTTTTATGAGGAATTTCTTCTTTAGTAAATTGACATTTTTGGCCAGGAATAAACTTAATATTTACTTTCAACGTAGTTCTTGGAGGTAAATCAACCGATTCACTGCATGTTTCATAATCATCTTCATACTCGGGGAACTGGACCCAAATATCATAAACCCCATGTTGTTTTTCTATAGTAGTGGTTTTTTGATTTTCAGAGATTGTTTGATATTCTTCACCATATCTTGGATATTTCATGAGAATACTAAAATGATCGATGCCAATAATATTAATCTCTAAAATTCCCTACAGCAAAGAATAATAAATTAATTTTTACTTATTATATTTGAATTATTTATTATGTTACTATATTTATTAAACATATTACTTGTTTTATTTTAAGAAATAAAATAATTTAGTTAGTTGCTTAATCTAATTATTTGAATTTTTAAAAATTCCTTATTGTTGCTAATCAGACTTGAATATGGGGTCGTTCAAAAAAAACGTTACACTTGAAATTCTATTTTTGGTACCCGAGTAACCCATTTAGCACCATGTCACATTTTTGTCAACTCCCGACCCACTCTTAGAAGCGTTACTAACAAAAATAATTTTTCGGATTGTCGTGGATGTTTTTTATTTGATATCTTTTTTATTGATACATTTTTTGATCATTCATAAACATAAGGTAAATTTTTAATATATTTTAAAAATAATATTTATGTATAAATAATTATCAGTGAATAATTTTTTTAAAACTTTTTATGCATCGATAAGAAAAATTAAACAACAAATAAAGAAATTTTATATTAAAAAAAGCAACTCGCAGTTATTAAAAATTTTGAAATCATCTTAATTTCAAACATTTTTAAGCCAATCATTAATATCTTTAATTATTGGTATACTTCAGTCATGATACGGGAAGGGGGGGGAGTGCATTGTTACTGGCAAAAACCATATTTGGTTTTTATTAACACCCACCCACTTTATAAGCGTTACGTTTTTTTAACGATCCCTGTGCTTACTGCACACGAGACTTTAGCCTAGTAGTCAAAATATATAGATCAATTATCTGGTGTTCTACCAAGTATTAACTCAGAAGTAATGAGCTCTAGCTATAATTTTGAAAATCTTATATTTTCCGGTAATCGCTTTTATCTTCTAGGCTATTGCACATATTTGTAATAAAATAACACAAAATTTTTAGTAAATCAAAGTAAATCAAGTAATCCTTCTTTTTACTTACTCGTTGATGCTAACAGATGAAAATTAAGTTACAAAGATATGGGAAATTTTCGTACTGGGCACAACCGGGAATTCTACCTACTCGACACACCCTACACAAAATTGACTTTTCGTCTCACAAGATGTATTATATTTATTTGTTCAACAAGGGGAAAAAATAGGATTTGGCTTTCAATGCAGTTGTATACATGAGTGAGCGTAGCGAACGAGTGCAGACAGCATTGAAAGTAAAATTTCCTACATTTTTTCCCGTGTTCAACACATAGTTTTTCATTAAAAGCGAAAAAAAGATCGCCCGAAAGTAAGAAAGTAGATCTTTTTTGCAGCGTGTAATGAAAAAGAGTTATCTCATCAGATAAATAAATTTCTTTTATAGAGTACATGAAAATATAATATTTTATTAATAGGATGCAAAATTCATTCAAAAAGTATATATGCTAACCAAAATTAAATATAAGTCTTGCTCGTCGAGAATGTTAGAAAAAAAGAAAATCCCTGTTTCCTTCATTGCCAAAAAGCATGGTGAAGCGGTGGTGTTTTGGTCACCAGAAATAACTGGGCGATTATTTACTCGATAATTATGTGACTTCAGATTCCCAATTCAGTGACAGGACACAAACGCTTGTGAGTCGTTTCATGCTCAATTGGGAAATAGTAAAACTATTTTTATATTTAAAATTTTTCGTGAGTTTTTATTATACAATTTATTAAAATAATAAAATACTTTATGTTTTCATTTATTATATAATATTTTGATTTTTGCTAATGTCAGAGTTGCTAGTTATTTAGAAAGATAAAAAATAAGGAGGGATAATATTTTTATCCGTGCTGTGATGGGCTAGTAATCATGTACCGAATAGGTATTTTAATCCTAATTCCTTAACAATACCAGTGCTGAGTGGGTAGTGTTGTCGGAAAAAAGTGTTTTCGACCCGCTATAGTAAGAAAAGTAATTTATACTCACTGGTGTAGGTGTATTCCCACCATGCCATTTCGAAGAGACAATAGTAAAAACTGAAATAAGTATTAAGGCGAATCCAATTGCTTTGACAAACATGTTTAAACGTTAACTAAAGTTTTTCTTCTCAAATTATATTTTAAATTCTAATAACAACGACTCTTTTTATACTAATTTTACTGTACTTGAAGATAAAAAATTAAATTAAATTAGGGGAGAAATTCCTAATACTGCTCATATTTAATACACTATATATTGCAATTTATACGTGTCGACTTCTCGAAAAATTAAGCCCTTATAAGGAGGCAATTTTTAGTATAAATAAACTTTGAAGGCACACTTACCCCACATGAATTTTCCTGTTTTTTATACAATCTTAAACGATAATTTTTCAGTAAATATTAAATATTTCTTTCGGTATAATTTTCGTTAAAAAATCAAATGTTTTATTTCAATTTTTTCGAAAACTCAAGTTTGGTATTTTTTAAAAGATAAACTTTTTGGAAAGGGTTAAATTAGTTAAAATTTGACAAAAATATATCACTAAATATAATTCAAAAACTTCACTCCAAAGTTTCACGTGTTTTCAAATTTAAACTTGATTAAAAAATTTACTTTTTTAAAATTAAATGGCATTCATAAAAAATTTTAGCAACAGATTTAAATTATGCATTATGTTAGTAATAGGCAAAATACATGAAATCGAGTACATAATATTTAATCTACAAATCTAAGGATAGTAGATTCACAAACTGTGCATTTGTTTTATACAATATAATCTTTTCAGGATATTAACTAGATAAAAATATTCATTGTGAAAAATATTAAATTAAATTTTTTGTGAAAATGAAATTCGAAAGTTGAGACAGAGTTATTGAAGTTCTATCCCCTAAATTATTCATATTTAATATTATTTTGTGTTAAATATACTTTAATATTTTATTTTCTTTTAATCAGACGTTATTTAAATTATGAATTTTTAATATAATAATATCTGAAAAGAAAAACACTTAATATTTTTTTAAATCTTTTACACTTCATTAAAATTTAATTATTAATTATTTAAAGATGACTTCGAGATTAACTTCGTTAATTATTTAAAGATAACGATTAATTACTGTATAAGAGCAATTCTTAGTGAAATGAGCAGAACCTTCCAGGTTGGGTCAATGGATTGGGCTGGAAACTTTTTTTTTTCTATTTTCTACTCAAAATACATTATTTCCCCGATTTATAAAACTTAATATTGAAATTTAAGCCCGGGGTGAATTTAAAAAAAAAAAGCTGTTTTTGAGTTCTTCTGAGCTGCCCGTTCTTCTTTATTACCTACTCTCTTCCAGAAACGATCAAAACTTATGAAAAAAGAGGAATGTTAGTAAAGTTTCCTCAGAAATCCTGTCCTGTCATTAGTTTGGAAAAACTCCTACACTAACAGCCAGAAAATCGAATTATTCACATTCTATTTTACCAAAGCTGTAAAAATAATACAACATTTTTCAGGATTTGAGAAAAGTTGGCTTTTTGCATATATTTTTGGATGCCACATTAACCTAATTGTAATCAGTCTTTTAAGACCCCAAGAAACAAAAAACGAAATAATCCTAATTTTTTTAATATTTTTTTAAGTTTTTTAAGTTTTTGTTTGAATTTTTACACCCAGAATCAGCTTCCAGAGATAAATAATGGTAAAAATCGAATTCCTAGGGAAATTTTACATAAATTTTATATTTAAAAAATATAATATTATTTTGAACGCGATCTCTTCCAAATCCTAGAAAAAAATTAAGGATGTCGTATTTTTTTACAGCTTTGGCAAAATAGTATGTGAATAATTCGATTTTCCGGCTCAGAAAAGCTTGAAAACAGTTTTTTTTCAAAATTTTTTCCTGGGCTTAAATTTCAATATTAAGAGTTGTAAATCGGGGAATTAACGTATTTTGAGTAGAAAATTGTAAAAAAAATCCAGTCCAATCCAAATACCCGACCTAGAAGGTTCTGCTCGTTTCACTAAGAATTGTTCATAAATAATTTCAATTAAGTAATTTTTTTATAAACTTCCGTGAATTTGGTATTTTTTAAAAATATTAATTATTTATCGCTTATATAATTTTGGATAATAATTATCTTACGTAAATATTTTTCCAAGATTTATTATAAAAATTAATTTATATATTGAATAACTTTTACTTAAAATCAATTATCTTATGTAAATATTTAAGATTCATATGAAAAAAATATTTATAATGCAAATGTCAATATTTTTCACAGCAATCTTAACTCCTTAAGGTAACGTTCTAGTTTGAAAAAAATTTTGAGTCTAAAATTAAAAAAATTTTTTATTTATACTAAAAATATCTAAGAATTGTAACGAGGCATTTTTGCCCGTAAAAAAAAATATTAAATATTAAATTATTTAATATTTTCAAACATACATCCACACATATTCGCGCGCCTCAAGTCTTCAAGACAGAATATTTCCGCCCAGCAACAATTAAATTTCAAATATATTATATTTAGTTTAAAAATATTTTAATAAAAGATTAATAAAAAGCAGCACCGATCAATAAAAGTTATAGATTTTCATATCGACTGATAATGATTTATAGTATAAGCCGCAAGGCGCTGTAATAGAAGACCATGCCGTTTCCTTTACAAAACGAGCATTTAGGTTTTAACTCTGGACCGCGAAGTCACGCGCGATGTCCATAGAGAAGTTCACGTTTCACACCTCCAAGTGCCAAAATACTGGTAAAGATACGCGTGTTGCCTTGGAGCCATTTTTACTTTAATTAAATAATTAATCATAAAGCGATTTTTATTAATATAGTGAAACCATAATTCAATAATTTTTATATAAATTAATTAATTATATATATTAGCCGATAACGGTCACCATTAAATAATAAACTGATAATATTTAAATAAAAACACGAGCGTGTAATGTGAGAAAGCCGACAGCAGACGATAAAATCCTGCATCAGCTTCCAAGAGCATACATAATGATACAAGCATCCTGGAAGACGCAGAGACGACATCATCTGCAAGTAGACGACTCCAGCAGCAGATATTACATCAGCGCGATATCGTAAAAGTTTGTGTATGTGTGAATGCGCGTGGATTGCCAATGTATTATGTAAAGCCCCGCGGGTTTATTATTTCATAATATAATTTCTAATTTGTACAAAAGCCCATGTGGCAATATAAAAATATAAATAAAGTTTAAGACAAATATTTTATAATAAATAAATAAGTGTTTATTTCATTTAGTCTAAGTGCATGTTCATATATAATCATATTTCCCCACATAAATACCTATTTTTTAGAACTCCCCCACTTGCCGAATGAGACCGTTTCTCGTGCCGAGCTATCCGAATAACAGAAGGAATCCCCCCCCCTATTATTATTACTACTAAATAATTATATGTACATATATTTATTAAAAGGCGCTCTTCTAAGTATAAATATTTTAATAAATATATACGTATATAAGATATTAAAAATTATTTATTTATCTCTTTCTATTTTGGCAAATCTCATTAGATTGTATATAATTGATAAATTGTATAGAATCATTTTTGTATACAGCTTTTTAGTATACAATGCTATATACAATTTGTATATTATCTGTACCAACTTTTTTACATGGGGAATTTATTAAACGACGCGACGCAGTGAAATCCATCCGATCGGTCTTATTACTATATTGCTAATTAGTAATTTTGAAAATTTATTGTTTTTAATTGTAACGCATTTGAACATTCTAAGTCTCCTTAATAATTCGCTTTAAATATTTAGCATAAAGAATTTCTTTAATGATATTACAATTTATGTAATTATTCTATAATTTGAACAAAAATAATAGATTATATATTTTAAAAACAGAAGTCAAGTTAGATCCAATCATGACTAGGATTCTTAAAATTAGGCATGACTGCGAAAAGGCAGTTTAAACTTATGAAGAGTTACTCAAAGATACGAAACGCCATGCAATACAGACAAAAGTTACAGATATTTTAAAAATTAAGGGAAAATTTTTGGAAAAAAAGTCTAAGTTTTCTTTTGGAACGTAACCCTCTGACTTCCATAAGACTAAGGTCTCGGTATTCGCGGTATTTTCGTGTAACGCATTAGCCGCTAAATAGCCGGGAATTCCTGTATACCTATTTTCCTTGCTGTATCCTAATCGTTATGAATTAGAATTTAAGTAAAGATGAACATTCTTGTCAAGCTCGTACATCTGTCTTTTATTAAAAACATTCCAGATAACAGAACTATATGACCAGACTTGATAAAGAGAAGCAAAGTAAAGTATTCTAAAGGCATCGAAGACTTCAAAATGTTTAGAATTGAATTTAAGAAAGTCTAAAATTTAATAGCCTTTATTTTAATAAATTTTAAATGATCTTTAAACGTTAATTATGAAAGTCACTCTGAAACATTTATAAATGTTGAATGATAATCCATTTCAAGAAACCAAATCTATAACTGAATTAATGTTATTTTTTAAACAAATTTTCTCAGAAAATTAGGTTATTGGTTTGAAAGTTTTTAAATCATTAGCAAACAGTAAGAACTTAGAATTTTTGTTTTATTTTTAAAATGGCGCCGAATACAGGTGCTCAAAGTTAGGCCTCACTTTTGATGGTGGGCACGATTGCAGCCTCCAACTTGTTTCAAAACATACCAAATTAAATTTTATATGTTTTTGAAATATTTTTTTCTGGATTGATGGATTCAAATTTCGAAAAATGGAAAATTGTGAATTAATTTTTTTCAAAAATTGCAATTTTTTCACATGTTTTTTTGCAATACAAAAAATTGGCACATTTTTTTGAAAAACAATTTCACCAACCCAGAAGAAAATATTTGAGGTGTCTCGTTAATCTTCTATAACTTCCTTATTATTCAAGATATCATTAAAAAATTATTTTTTCCATATTCTTAAGATGTTTTCGAACCCAAAAAAAGAAACAAAAAATCGATTTTTTTTTCAAATCAAATGTATCTGCCATCTTAAGTCATTTGATATTAATATTTGCTCAAATTACTTTTATATAACAGGTTTGTTTAAAGTTTTAAGAACAAAGATCCTAAAATATTTATTAAAGATGAAGTTAAAAAAACTTTCCAGATGGTCTCATTTTTTTTATAAGAGTCACCTTCAATCCTTTTAAACCACATCTTTTTATCACCAATTCTCTTATCGCGATAGTCATTAAATAATCATTAAACCAAATGAACATTTTTCACCTAAGATGACCATTTTTTAAATTGCTCCTAAATTAAAAATTTTAATGAGGACGGGTTTTAGAGGTATGAAAAAATTTTCACACTTTTCAAGAATCCAAAAATTATTTATTAATCTCTTTTAAATTATTTTTTTTCAAGATATGATAATTCAAACTTGAAGTTTCAATTTAAGGTTTTTTAAAAAAGACATATCTTTATCAACGAAAGCAAAAACTATATAATATTTAAAATTTTTTATGATTAGTATTCAATTTATCATTCATATTTAATTTAATATTACTTACACATTTTTGGTATGTATTGACCCACTACTGGTCAATACATGCAAATATTTTTATTTGTATAAAATATTTAACGCAATCATGTTATCAGCTGCAATTTTTTGAAGTTAGTTAAAGTTAAATTTTGAACGCTCAAGAGCTTACCAACGTGTCGATTTATTTTAGAATACTAAATTAATTTTAAAACCAAAATTTATATTTATAAAAATTTATCCCAATGTAACAAAACCTCAATTTTCAGCATCAGATACCAGACTTACGATAAAATTAACTGGAATATAACTAAATAACTCAATATTTCGGGTAAAATTAAAAAAAAATATTTTTAGCTTAGAAAAAAATGGAAAATGTGGGAACTCAAAATATTATATTATGTATCAAGGGGTATCACTTCACATAGAATTTAATTTCTTAAATTAGACATTACTTGAATCGATCAAACTTGGCGAAGTGGTTTATCAAACCATGTTTTTATTTTTTATTATAATAAATTTAATTTATTTTAATATATTGCTTTTATTTAATTTTATTTATTATCTTTAAAATTTATTTTTTTTTATCGAGATACAATTTCTTTTTTACCCAAAATGTATAAAAGAGAATTATTTTCATAAAAATAATCATTCTCGGAACAGAGCGTTTCGAATGAACATCTGTTTATAATTTGTAAGAAAAATAAGCAATATTTGTAAGTATTATAATTCATTATAAAATTAATATTAATTTTTATTTTTTTAATTTCTATAAAAATGAAAATTAAAGAGTTTAATCATAAGAATTTAGATTTTAATTTGTCTTTAATATATTGGACAGTTTTAAATATTTTAAAAAGCACATTAGTCCAATTAATATGAATAATATTCGTTCGCATTGCTTTTAAAATAGTATATTAAGTATCAAGGGCGTAAAAGTTTTGGCACTAGCGTGTTTACGCTCGTGTCTAAAGTATTTCACCCATGGTGCTTACACTTTTTTTTGCCTATCTTGGCGTAGAACGAGTGCACAAAATTCTTTACGCACATGAGGGCAAAAAATATTTATAATCATTTGAGTAAAAACGAATCATATCAAATGGGTTGACGGAATAGGACTAGGTGAATAACAGACGAGTCAGTTATTTCCGAGCGTCCTAATTTTGTCAACGAATGGTATGATTTACATTTAATCCCGTTGTGAAGCACGTAGTTTTTTATCTTCAAATGTAAATTAATGCACTTTAATGCAAAAAGAAAAAGAAGCAGAAAACAAATGTTATGAATAATAATAATTTCAACGACTGGCTAAAATTGCCGTCCAAATTAAAAACACAGTTATCTAGGGTATTATCCGAAATTGACTCATGTACATTTTTGCTATACTTATAATATGACAAATATAAAATTTTTTTTTATAAAATATCATTTATTTGCGATTTTATGAATTTTAAAAACACCTTAACTGAGACTAAATTTTGAGAACACAACAGTAAACTGGGTAAGTACATAAAACAAATTAAGAAACATCGTATGAGAACGCGCGCCTCCCACTTTTTCGTTACTTCTAGCGGTGATCACTGTAATTTTATACCCAAGCGGTTTAAGTTTGAAAATTAGTGTAAATTAAAATAGCATTTTAGAAATAATTTTTTACTTTAATTTGTTTAAATTAATTTATTAATTAATTTATTAATTTTAAATATTATAGAAATTTATTTTTAATAAAATATTTTGATTATTTTTTTTTTAAATTCTTTAAACTATACGCGCTTGGGTATAAAGTTACAGTGATCGCCGCTAGAAGTACGAAAAAAGAGGGAGGCGCATGTTCTCAATAGGTTTTTAACGCTTATAAGGAGGTTTATCCGTTAAAAAAAATAATGACAGAATGTAATAAAATGTGAATAGTATTAAAATTTAAACATTTTTGAGTTCAAATCGACTTAATTTTACCTATGTCGCCATCTTAATTAATTTTTTTTTAATAGAATAAAAATGTTATTTTAACATTGCGCTTATGGGAAAATTTTTTTCGGCATTATAAAAAATAGGGTGCTAATGATACAGATAGGTGAAACTTAATAAATCTGATAAATAATTGCTTAAAGATTACATTCCCAATTAGTTTTGCATACTATATCGACTTTATTTTCGTAAATTTAATAAAAAACACACAAAAACATGTGAAATAACCAAAAAGTTCATTATGTTAGTTACATTTTTTTAAATTCTAAAATATTCTGAGACTTTTTTTTGTAATATTCTTGGATTATTAATGATTTTTTATAGTTTCTTTTCAGTTAATAGCTTCTAAAATAAACTTAATAAATAGTACATTCTTAAATAAGGGAGCAAAGAATAAGAATTGCCCAGATCGCACGTTAATTAGCATCTGAGGCGAAGCCGAGGATGGTAAACTGCGATCTGGGGTATTGTTTTTTTGTTCCCATGGACAAATCGAAATTTTTCTTTCTCAGTGGGGTGAAAACGCGTTTTTTCGATTTCGTTGCGGGGCGAATAAAGTGTTTTCGGCCCGCTAGGAAGAAAAAAATTTATGTCGGTAATCATAATTCCTCCGAAAATGTACATGGAGCGAACATGAAGCTGTCGACACTAATGAAGTCTCTAGATTTATATTTATTTTTATGCCTAAATAATTCAATTTTATAAATAATAATTTATTAAAAAATAATTTATTTAATAATTTATATTATTTTTTATAATTATTATTATTATTTATTATTATTATTTATAATTTATATTTTTTTAAAAAATAATTTATTTAATAATTTATCTAAATAATTTATTTTTATATCATTATATTTAAAATAAATGTTTATAACCTAAAAATTGAGGAAAAAATAAATATAGATTTCGATACTGCCGCTGCTGCGAAAAGCAGTATCAGCTGCTGCTTTCTTCGCTCCATGTAGTAATCAACAGATAAATCTCCTTAATACATTCGGTGGTTTTTACTTTACATACTCAGATATGGTAAAAAAATCTCCTTTTCTTTATATTTAAATAATAGTTTATTGAGATAACGGTATTTTTAATTTGGACGGCAGAGTATACCTCAAAAAGTAGAATCAAAGAATATAATACATCCCAAGAAGGAGGCGTTGTATGGTTTCCAGACTTTTTATTAAGGTCCTTACATCAAAATAATGTGGTTGCCTTTCAAATTTTTGTGGATTTCGCCAGAAAAATAGTATGGTAGCTTAAAGGCGACGTAAATATTACATAAAACTGCATACGCGCGTAGTTAAATATGTGCATGCGCATCGAGAAATAATCTATCTTTCTTATACCTCTTTCGTACTGCAAATGTATACACAACAATAAAACATAACCCTGATACTTGAATAATTTATAAATACAATTAATACGATTATTTTAACAACAACTAAAACTTAAGTAACAGTTAGTATTTTTAAAGGATAATTCGTGAATTTTAATAATAAAAAAAATTACTTAAAGTTTTGATTAAAAAAATAAAAAAAATTTATTTTATTTATTACAATAATTATCTAATAATTAATGATTTGAACATTTTTTTTGGAAATTTTTTGGAAAAGGTTTGTGAAAGATTATGACAGGGAAAGATAAGTGAAATACCCCTGTTCTTGGATTTTCAAACTAACTGTTTTAAAAGTTTTTGGGGGTAAAAAAAATGTGGTAACTTTTGTCCATTTACCCCCCCCGCAGCCAAAACGGCCAAGAAACGGTTCAAAAACCTGTTTTTTTGGTTATCATTGTTTTCTCTGGATCGATATTGTCAAAACCCCTGAAAATTGTATTTATTTTTGCATGTATTTTTCATCAAAAATTTTTTGGGACCCCAACGACCACCTTAGACCGTCAAAAATTAAATTCAAAAATTCCAAAAATCAATTATTTATCAATTCAATTTATTCAAGTACATAAATAGTCCATCCCCCACGCCCCAATAATGTATTGTATGTGAAAACGGATTTCAGATTCCAGAAAGAGCAGCCTTAAATACTTACTAGGTACCATTTGTGGCCCAAAATTTCATTTTTTTCATTTAAAAATATGCGAGTGTCCAGGGATTGTCGGTTAGGCGTTAATGGGTTAAGTAATCCATCTTCAAGCAATTCTTCTAAATATGAAATAGCTTGAGATAATTGATAGCTCCTAGTAAACAAGATCTCTAAGTCTTCAATAGTAAGTTCTAGAAAATCTAATAGATCGCTTGAAGTGATCTTTTGAAATGGTAATGTTTCTTGATTCCAGTTGTTAGCCTCCACTCTTTCGACCAAAGAATTTTTTTTTATTTCTTAATTTCATTATTTCAACAATTTTGTCTAATTTTCCAGTGTCTGATCGTTTACCTGTTTCATTTAATAATAAGCATGCAGTTTTACATATTACTTCGGCATTAGATAAGTTTTGGTTTCGTAATTGGTGATAAAGAATCTTATATTTTTGACTAAGAATACCATATACGCTTTCTACTACCCGATGAATATTAGTCACAAACAGAGATGCAATTGATATTTCAGTTTAAAGCTGCTTTTTTTACCTTTTAAAGCTGCTATTAGTACTCGATACCCTTTTTCTTCTAAGAGATTTATAACATCTCTAAAACCTCTATCTAAAACCAACACGTCTCCTGGTTTTAAAATACTCCTTATTCCGTTAGGATCTTTTAATAAGTGTTCTACATGTTCAATTAATAATTAATATCACAATACAAAAATTTTATACTTGCATTAAAAAAAAAAAATAAATTGTTTTAATAAAAAGTTAATATGAAAATATAATATATTTATTTAAATATATTGTAATAAATAAAATAAATTTTTTTTATTATTTTAATCAAAACCTTAAATAATTTTTTTTATTATTAAAATTCACGTATTATCCTTGATAAAAACCAACTGTCCAAATCGGGGCAGAATGGACGATTTAAGACGTTTTTTTGGATATTTCGCGGAAAGGATAGGTGACCGACTGATTACATGGATAAGCTCTTTCGTCGATAAGCATCTCATTTCGTCTAATGGCCCATTCATTAAACGGAGATAACTAATTATTGAAAGATGACACTTTCTTCTCAAGAAAACAAAGGGAAAAAAAGAAACCCGACTTTCAGCCATAGAAATGAGTGCAGAAAGTACACCATATTTACATCATAAAATGAAAAATATTTGTATATTTTTACAATTATATTTTTATATATAAATAAAATCAATTTTCAGGATAATTTTGTGACCATGAATATCTTTTACAAATACTTATTCACGGCCCTGTTGGTGTTTGGCTTTCAAGAAAAAGTAGATGCTCAAATCCTTTCATTTATTGAAGATATGAAAACATATTACCAATATGCAGAGAAAGTGGTTACAGCTAAAGACTTTGATACAATGGTTGGAAATTTTTTTAAAGAAGATACAACAGTAACTGATGGCTTAAATAAAATCAATCAATTGGTTAATTCTATTCAAGAAAATGTTGCAGATATGAAACTGTTAATTAATGACGTAATAAGATACGCTAAAAAACAAGATTTGACAGAAGTTAAATTATTACTTACTCCACAAATTGACAATGTTGAGGCAAGTTATGAAATATATAAAATTCTTTCAAGATCAGAAGCTAATATGCACAATAATAATGCAGTTACGTGGGCAAATTCAGTTACAGATCATGCGACTTCAACTGACGTATCAACATCTCTAATTAAAATTGGCAGACATTTTGAACAATATTTGAATGCATTAATTGACTACCTCAATAAAGATAATGTATGTTTTTATTTTTTCACCTAAATTAAATTATAAAATTCTTTATTACTGTTTTAGAAAGATCAAAACTGCGTTAATAGTGGTCAATCTCCGCAGTTATTAGTCACATTTGAATATTACGAATATCTAGTACGCGAGTTGATAGGACTTAAAATGATTAAGTATGCAAATGAGATTTTGAAAGTAAATAATAAGCGTAAGTAATATTTTAAATGCTTTACAAAAGAATTACTTATACAAAAACTAAGTATAGATACATATGGGTGGTTTTCACTGGAACTGAATATTTTTTTATTGTTTACGGCACAACACTAATTATATTTTTTTTTTTTTTGTATTTTAATGTTTATCTAGGTCCAAAAACCTAAAATTTTCAGTGGTACTGCTAAAAATGTAAAAATAAATATTCTACGTGTCATTCTTATGGGATTTTTTTATTTTTGTAGACGGTGGCGACATTGTGAATGTATTATTGAAATAACTTTGTATTGAAGCCATCAAATTTTCTCAAACTCTGGGTATCTTATTTTTTCATCAAAACACATAACTAAACAAGATATACAAAGTAATATACGACATACACTTGGAGAAAACGACATGGACGGTGGCGACATTTTTTTTTTTGTAAAAGCGTTTTAAAATTTTAATAGGTTTAATTTTCATAGTTAAAGCTTTTATATTTAAAATTTTAAGTTTTCCATGGTTCATATATGAGTAGTTGAGTGAAAAAAAAATACAACAGTGCTTTCAAGTGCATAAATATAGAGTGCGCTCCCATAAAAGGTGGGAAGCTTAAAAATAGCTAAAATTGGGGGACAGACTTATATGTGACGATAAGCTAAGAGGATTGCATGAAAATTTGTTTCGTTGAAAAAAATGAGTTTTTGGGACCTAAATACGTCATATGCATCCTACAGAAAAATTTAAGTTTAAATTTTAAGCTGTTTGTTAATACTCAAAGTTTACAATTAAGCAAAAGGACAGCAGACGGTGGCGACAATTTGAACACATATGCTCCGGAAAATTTTTTTATTAAGTTACCAATATATGCATTGTAGGTTGTGACTTTAAAAAAATATTATTTATGAACTTATTAAAAGAAAAAAAAGTGTAAAAGCATAGAGATCTATGTGTCAAAGAGCTTTAGTTTCGGATATAAATGGAGGGGACACTACGTATACCGTTCCTGTGAAAACCGCCCATATATTATTTGAATTTCTGCTATAATTTTTCTTATTTTTTATTTCTCAGCTTACAGTGATAGCTCTGTTAACAATGCATTTCAATTATTCAAAAACAGAATTTCAAAATTTCACCCAGAAATATCTAAAAAAATACCAACTTTATCTCGAGAATTCGCTAGATGCGGTCCAGGAAAACAAGGTAAAGAATCTCTGGTTTGTATTTGGGTTATTATTTCTCAACTGTATATAAAGTGTATGGGTGGGTCGGCAAATCAACCCCAAACCAATTTCGTTCAAAAATATAACTAAAAATGGTAAATTTCCCAAATTTTCAGCCCTCTAGATCCGGTTCTCTCTTTTTGACAGCTGTATAAACTTTTTTCATTTTTGGTCAAATTAAATTTTTAAGTAAGCATGTTTTTCTTATTTTTATCGTAAACGCTTATTTTTTGATAAAAAAACATTTTCTTCTAAAGCCCCATACGAAATTTCCCGTAGAGTCCGATTCTGGGGTCAACATTTTTTTTAAACTGCGCATGCGCGAGAAAATCTAAATTTACGCTTTAGGTGACCTTGACTTTGGGCTTTAATATCTCGGTAGCAGAAAAAAAAGTTTTCTACCTAACTGGTCTCAAAAAACTTCATTTCTTATGTACTTTTGATGCATCAAAACATTTTTTTGGGATATTCACTTTTCAACGCGATATATTCAAAAAAGTGGTTTTTCAAAATTTCAAAAAAATAATTGCTTAATTTTATCACTTTGAAATTTTAAAAATGGCCTCGGACTAAAAAATGTATAAAAGCTTGGTCTTTTTTTAATGATAAGTATATTTTAGATAATTTTCACGTAATTGTATATTTTTAAACTCATTTATTAACCCATTTACGCCCAAGCGGTCGTAAACGGAAAATCATAAAAAAAAATAGGTTCCCTTATAGAAGATAAACGAATTTGAAGTCAGATATTACTTACAACCCTTTAAATGCCCCAAAAATAGGGGTAAGGAGGGTGAAAAAGGGGTTAAAATAAAAATGACGGAAAAATCAATAAAAAAATAAAAAAATGATACCAAAAAACATTTAAATTTACTTTTTTATGCAAAAAACTTATATTTTTTAGGTATATGAAAAATTTAATTGAATTTCAATCCTTATATTGCAAGTAGGGGTAGTTATTCCCAAAAATTTCAAATAATGTTTGTTTTAGCTCCAAATCGGTAAATTTTAATAGGTAAATTTTACTCTTAATTCTATATTTTGAGTTTGTTTTAAGCTAAAACGCTTCTGTGAGCATTAAAATAGGGGTAATTGGGGCTAAATAGAATAAATTGCTTTGAGTATTTATCGTGGATAACTTTTATGCCCTTAAAAATTACCCTTAAAAGGTAAATAGGGGTGGTTTTTAAAAAATACAAGTATATCTATTTTTTCTTTTCAAATTGTCCATATAGGAACATTTTAGTGCTGAATTCAAAGCTTATGATAGTATCAAGCAAAAACCCTTTTGTTAGCATATCAATAAAGGTGAATGGGGTGAAATGGGACACATAAAGTGTATATTATAAGCACAAAATGATACAAAGCTTAAAAATTCTTAGAATCTTATTAAATATACTATTATAAATAGTTTTACATGCATAATTACTACTGTATCAAAACTATTTATACGCCTGAATAGAACAATCCTATGTAATTTTTGTATACATAGAATAAAATAAGGTTCATAAAAATTTTTAAGCTTTGTATCATTTTGTGCTTATTATATACACTTTATGTGCCCCATTTCACCCCCTTTACCTTTGTTGATATGTTAACAAAAGAGTTTTCGCTTGATACTATCATCAGCTTTGAATTCAGCGACAAAATTTACCTATATGGACCAATTTGAAAGAAAAAAATAGGTATACTTGTACTTTTTAAAAACCATCCCTATTTACCTTTTAACGGTAATTTTTAAGGGCATAAAAGTTTTTTACCTTTTTTACCTATTTCCCTTTTAAGGGTAATTTTTAAGGCCATAAAAGTTACCTAAAGTATATAAAGTAAGAAAGTTTAACTAAAAAAATAAGGGACCATAGAAACAAAAAAATTTTAAAATCAGTTTTTTTGATTTTTAACAAAATTTATTGATTAAATTTAAAAAAAAAGAGTCTCATGCCCTCCGAAATAAAAAAACACATCAAACCAGTCTAAAAAAAATTTTTAATTTTATCATCCCTTCAAGAATTTTTGGAAATTCGGAAATTTAGAATTTTTTTTGAATTTCCAAAAATTCTCAAAGGGATGGTAATATTTAAAATTTTTTTCAGACTAATTTGATGTGTTTTTTTTATTGCGGAGGGCATGAGACTCTTTTTTTTTTTAATTTAATCAATAAATTTTGTTAAAAATCAAAAAAAATGATTTTAAAATTTTTTTGGTTCTGTGTCCCCATAATATGATAAACACTCTAAGCAATTCATAAATTTTGTTTCCTATATTTAAGAATTATAAATTCTATATGTTCCATTTAGCCCCAATTAAACCCTATTTTAATGCTCACAGAAGCGTTTTAGCTTAAAACAAATTCAAAATATAGAATTAGGAGTAAAATTTACCTATTAGAACCGAATTGGAGCTTAAACAAACATTATTTGAAATTTTTAGGAAAAACTACCCCTACTTGCAATATAAGGGTTGAAATTCAATTAAATTTTCCATATAACTAAAAAATGTAAGTTTTTTGCATAAAAAAGTAAATTTAAATGTTTTTTGGTATCTTTTTTTTATTTTTTTATTGATTTTTCCGTCATTTTCATTTTAGCCACTTTTTCACCCTCCTTACCCGTATTTTTGGGGCATTTAAAGGGTTATAAGTAAAATCTGACTTCCACTTCGGTAAGAGCATGAAATTTTACTAAAGGCCTAAAGTTAAAAAGTCTGTATCTATAAGGGAACCTATTTTTTTTAATGATTTTACGTTTACGACCGCTTAGGCGTAATTGGGTTAATAAATGGGTTTAAAAATATACAATTATGTAAAATATTATCTAAAATATAAAAAAAGACCAAGCTTTTATACATTTTTTAGTCTGAGGACATTTTTAAAATTTCAAAGTGATAAAATAGAGCAATTATTTTTTTGAATTTTTGAAAAACCACTTTTTTGAATATAGCGCGTTGAAAAGTGAATATCCCAAAAAAATGTTTTGAAGCATCAAAAGTACATAAGAAATGAAGTTTTTTGAGACTATAACGGTAATTTTCTATTAAAAATATAATAATATTTTACTATAATTCTACGGAAATATTCAAAGTTAAATTTTACATTTATAAGGCTTTTCGCCAATGTGATACCGTTGACCTATATTTTATATTTAACTATTTAGATTCATAATTTTATATAAAATCACTTTCTGGCTCCCTTACCTGTTTAAATTTCTCTGCTTCCTTTTCTATAAAATAATATCAAAACAGGAAAAGGGGGGGAGGTAATCGAAGTCAATAATAAAATTTATATGAAGTAAAAGTAACAATTTAATTAATAAGAAAAATGAAAGATTATAAAGAAAATTTACAAACTTATAACTAATTGGCCATTTTGAATTTATTAGTAAAGTTCGGTTTGATAAACCGCATGGCATAAAAGCCGAGGAAGAGCAGCCATCTTTGATGTCTGCTCGAGCGCCGGCATAATTGTATTTACGGACATTTGCAGATAATATAAAATAATTTATACTAAAATAAAATAAAATAGACTCACCTCGTATATGCTATTATGCCCACGCTTAGATGCAAAATTTATGCACCTCAATTATTTTCGCTCTCTCACTCATACATACATACAATAACGAAATTAAATAATATTTAATAATCTGTTAAACGCGAGCTAGCTATAGAATTTAAATTAATTTTTACTTTTAATGTAACTGCGATGAATAGCTGGAATACTTGATCTCCCTCAGTAACCTTGAAATATTCTTGATGCATTTGATTCAATGTGCTTCCTAGCAATAATATGGCGTATGATAAATTGACACTGATTTTACTGTATTTATATACAAAATCAAATAAAATAAAATAGACTAATGAGCTACGTAAAATACTTATATCAAAATTAATAACTGTAATTATAATTAAACAAACTATTTTACAATGAGGGGAGAGCCCATGCTCTCTCCCTCTCTTAGAGAGCACAAACGTTTAATTGCTGTTAACTGTTCAGCGGCCGAGACGAGAGTGTCTCCACGCGCTCTCGTTGGTTCGTACTTTTTCGGTGTTCCGGCGTATGGAGCGGTTAAAACTCGCTGTTTCTTTAGCAGAAAAGACGCACGATAACACACATTATTTAAATCTTAAAATTGTCATAAAACTCTACTTTTATAATGCAAATTATTGCATTACAAGACCAGTTAGGTAGAAAACTTTTTTTCTGCTACGGAGATATTAAAGCCCAAAGTCAATGTCACCTAAAGCGTAAATTTAGATTTTCTCGCGCATGTGCAGTTTAAAAAAAAATTTTGACCCTAGAATCGGATTCTACGGGAAATTTACTATGGGGCCTTAAAAGGAAATGTTTTTTTATCAAAAAATAAGCGTTTACGATAAAAAATAAGAAAAACATGCTTACTTAAAAATTTAATCTGACCATAAATGAAAAAAGTTTATACAGCTGTCAAAAAGAGAGGATCGGATCAAGAGGGCTAAAAATTTGGGAAATTTACCATTTTTAGTTATATTTTTGAACGAAATTGGTTTGGAGTTGATTTGCCGACCCACCCATACACTTTGTATACAGTTGAGAAATAATAACCCATTTACAATATATTCTTCTTTAAAAATCTAATTATAAAGTATAATTTTTAGATTCTATTGGTCAAATTCAAGCTTTTCAACGTTTTGTTATGAATGGTAAACAATTTCGAAATCACGACTATTACCGTTGCCCAGCTTCAGATAAACAACTTAATGGTAAAAAAGATGTCTATCGAGATAACTTAATGCCCTCAGAAAGATGTCGTGAAGGAATAATTTCAAATTGTGAAGCGATGAAAGGTACGGTTTCTGTATGTCCTGCAAAAGTAAGTGAATTATTTAATACGTAAATATATTAATATGTAGCTAAACTATTTTAAAAAACAAATTACTTTTTATTTAGGATCCAAATAGCAACAGGCGGTATGAATTTATACTTAATACTGTACTACCTTTTCTACCTATTTCTGATCCAACTACAACAAGATATGGTTCTGATGAACCATGTTATTCTGAATTAATATATCTAAATCGAAATGAATTACCAATAAGTATTAATCTTTATGATGTACCTTACATGTGTTTATGTACTTGTTCAGAAAGTAAATCAAAACAAAGTTATGTTAATATTGGCTCCATAACAACTAATCATCGAGAAAATAAGTAAGTAGTAAATTTTCTTTTGTTTCACATTTATATTCATTAAAAATGCGTTTACGTTAGGGTTATGACTGGAGTTCGTATTGTAAATATTGATGGAGTTTTTGGTCTTCAAATTCAAGAAGGACTTCTTTTACCAGATGGAGGAATAGATAAAAATACGGTCCGATGGCTCGAGACAGCTCCTAATTTACCAGAAAATAAAATTATTATTGGATTGAACACAAATAAAGTTCATTTAGATAGCATCGATATAAATGATGGTAGTACCTTATTAACTGGAATAAGGTTTGAAAATGTAAAGGATGCTATATTAATTGGACTTCACTTTTCAAAATATCATATTACATCAACGGAAGTAAAATATCTTGGTGAAATTGGATGGAAAAACAAAAACTTGAATGCAAACAGGTAAGATGATGATATTGACTTAATTATTTTAATTTTTAATAAACAATTTATTAACTCTCAGGTTTGAGTTACCAATACAAAAAGAACTGCCAAAATTAAAGGAATACGGTCATCACAGAAATGATATAAGTAAAACTCAATTTGTTAAATTTACGACAACTAATATAGAAAAGGATATAGGTCAAACCACCATACCACTCATAGATATGCAGCCTGTAGAACCAACACCACATATGCCTTTATCAGGTGCTGGATTGTATCACAAAGCAGTTGAAGGTGAAACTGCAGGAGCTGGATATTTAGGGGTCATGGTTTATACAAAAGATATAACTAAAAAATGAAAATTGAAGATCGTAAATATATTAAAACTTTTATTTCATATTTGATGAAATTCATATTATATTAATTGATCTAAACATAAAAATTTATAATTATTTAATAAAAACTCTAATGATAACCAAAATTGTGTTAACATTTGTATTTGTAATATACCAAAACATTTTAAATATTTCAAAATAATTCTTATTATTAAATTTGAATAGGCGAATCTTTTATATATCGGGCGCTGGTTTATACCATAAAGTTCTTGAAGGTAAAAATGCTGGAAGTGGATATTTAGGAATCATGATTTCCACAAAAGATATCAGCAAATAATTAAAATCATATTTTTCTGTATAAAAAATGTAAAATTAATTACTAACTTAATTTAATTTTATTTTATTAATATAAATAAAAAAACGCTGTCAAGTTATTTGCACTATGGTTCCTCAAGCAATAACAGAATATTCAGGAAAATGCATAAGAAACATTACATAAACCGTATTGTTTACATTATTTATAATTACTGATGTATTTTTGCAATCATCTATATTTATTTACTTACTCATTATTGTGATTAACTATACTTTTTAAAAATTCTGTGATACTAGTTTAATGTATATTTA
The DNA here is from genome assembly GCA_022575985.1 of Anagrus nilaparvatae. NCBI lineage: Eukaryota > Metazoa > Arthropoda > Insecta > Hymenoptera > Mymaridae > Anagrus > Anagrus nilaparvatae. Next base: position 2,974,803 of record JAKSXM010000246.1, on the reverse strand, counting down.
TTTATTACTTTAATTTTTTATACATGACTTAAACAATGTGATAATGACTTATGGTATGTAATATTTAAAATTTAATATTTGCAAACATATTAGGTTAAATTATTCTTATGTACATTACTTTTACAGATTTTTTAATCATGAATATCAAGATTTTACGATTTTTACGTCTATAGGTGTTACACACCTAATTTTTAATGTCCTATAATTATTATGATATAAGTAAGGTCTATATTAATTATAAATTTCACGTTAAATTTCATGTATATTCATATTTTTAATAATTTTTGTAGATTTTGATAAGGTCTCAATTAGCGACCGAATAATTCAATAAGAAATAAATAAAACCATTTTTTACTCGATAAAAGGTCAAAAAAAATTTTTTTTATTTTATTTTTACACTCGAGTATCCAGTATAACATAATTTTATAAATGGAACTTGGACCTAATAAATTATAAATAATTTTATACAATTGCAAAATGTACGTTTTTGTATTAAATTATTTTTAGAGCCATCCATTTTATGTCCGTAAAATAATTTAGCTCATCAATAAATATGAAGAAGAATGCTTGCTTAAAATAATTTCATTTAGTTGCGCTATCGTATTCTTCGAATCTTTTTCCAGTTAGTTCAGTTGGTTTTGTTTTCTGAAAATACATAAACGTGAAAATAACAAATATCAGCTTATTATTATTTTATATTTTCACAAGTGAAAAAATTAAGTAAACAAAAAGATCTTGAAATTAAATTAGGGGTCGTTCAAAAACACGTAACGCTTAAAATTCTGTTTAGTACCCGAGTACCCCATTTAGCACCATGTCACATTTTTGTCAACCCCCTACCCACTCTTAGAAGAGTTACTAACAAAAATTATTTTATGTTTTGTCGTGGTTGTTTTTTATTTGATATCTTTTTTATTGATACATTTTTTGATCATTCATAAACATAAGTTAAATTTTTAATATATTATAGAAATAATATTTATATATAAATAATTATCTGTTAATTAATTTTTAAAAAATTTTATGCATCGATAAGAAAAATTAAACATAAATTAAAGAAATTTTACATTAAAAAAAGCAACTCGCAGTTATTAAAAATTTTAAAATCTGTATTTTTTAGATGGATTTTTTAGGTTTTTGGGGGCATGCCGTGGCCTAGATGTGATTTAATTATAATTTGATTCTGCGGATCTAATTAAAAATTGTTTTAAAAACTACTGGATCGTGTGTTTTGACTATCTGTTTTGTGACAGGAAGGATTTCTGTCATGTTAATTAAATTTAAAATAAAATTAATTTTTTAATTTAAAGTTTTAAAGCACACTTTTAAGCTAATATCACGCTGGTTCCTTTGGAACGATTACGATTTCAGACTTTCGTAAGGGAGGAACTGAAATCGAACCAGATCAGTGCGTGCTTATCTGCGAGCCGCAAAACTCATTTTTTCGAGAGCTCTCTCTTGTTTTTATGTTATTTCGTAAATATCTTTAATTAATTGGTCTGGATAATTTTTATCTATTGTGATTTTGGGATACAGATTATCTTGGGTGATAAATATTTGTGAATCTGTGATCGAAATCCGGAGTATTTATAATATCGAACTCTGCCATTGTAATTTTCATATATTTTTATACTGGAGATTCTACAAGTTTATAGTGGGGTTTCCATTTATCTTTTCTTTGGATTAATCAGTGTGACTATTTTGGTTTGGTCAACTACATCAGGGAGTATCGAAATTCGCCAAAAAGGGAATTCAGGAAGTAAGGTAAAACATCTTCTAGATAATGCATGCGAATGTGCTCTTACGGTGTAGATTTTAGGTCACGGATAGCTTGAAAGATCGGATTATGCAAACGTCGGGCACATCGGATTTTATTGCGGAAAATGAATATTCAACCTATAAGGAGATCATACTTTTTTGGATTTAAATCCTTCACATAGCTTCTTGCGAGTTATTTGATAAAACGTGTCTCTCGGGGGAGCTGAAAATGAGCTAAAATTTTTTCTACTCGGATGGGGGTGAAATTTTCAGGAAAGATTGATTTTTTGGTCCCCAGAAACATGATTAAACCCGTTTTTCAAAATCAGTCATCCTCTTCGAGATATTATTTATCAATATGTCTCCCATTTAAAATACATCGGAAAAGCCATTTAGTAGCGGTTTTTCTTATTTTGCTTCACAATTTTAGTTTGACCAAGCACCAAACCAACAAGAAAAGTTTGTTTTAACATTTATTTTATATATATTATATTCATATAAATAATTTAATTTGAGAATCTTTTAAAAAACGTTATTTTTTCAATTTTAAACGCGATTTTTTGAGACATAGAGGCGTTTGGCCATTTTAGCCAAACACCAATCCTCTTTATAATGAAGAAGACATTTGAATAAAGGTTAAAAAAAATTTTCTTATTGGTTTGGTGCTTGGTCAAACTAAAATTGTGAAGCAAAATAAGAAAAACCGCTACTAAATGGCTTTTCCCATGTATTTTAAATGGGAGACATGTTGATAAATATCTCGAAGAGGTTGACTGATTTTGAAAAACGAGTTTCATCATGTTTTTGGGGACCAAAAAAGCAACCTTTCCTGAAAATTTCAGCCCGATCCAAGCAGGGAAAATTTAGGCTCATTTTCAGCTCCCCCGAGAGACACGTTTTATCAAATAATTCGCAAGAAGCTAGGTGAAAGATTTAAATCCAAAAAAGTATGATCTCTCATCTCCTAATAGGTTGAACATTCATTTTCTGGTATAAAATCCGAAGTTGCTCGACGTTTGCATTATCTGATCTTTCAAGCTAGCCGTGAGGTATTTTTAGTATTTGTATTTTGTAATTTTAGGTTAAATTAATTATTAATTGTTACACGGAAGTAGCGACCCAAAATCATCTCTTGCTCTCCCTTTAATTTTTAATATTTAGATCATTAACCCTTTTGTCATGAACTTTACCCTTTTCGATTTGTTTAGTTATAATTTACGGTTTTATTAAACCGGTGGCGCTCAACTTTATTTTGTAAATAATTTCTTATAAATAAATATAAATTCTTTTTGTTCTTTTATTAAATTTGGTCTACATAAATATTCTTTTTTACCTCCCCTCCAAATACTTTATTTTCAGGGCCTTCTGGCAACAACAACAATAAAGGTAGGTCCAATATGGCTGTTGTACAGAATCGTAATGATATTTATTTAATTCTCTGTCTAAATATTTTTAAATTAAATTTTTGGTCTCATATGACCCCGGTCATAGTTTATTTTATTATCATAAATATTTTTTTTTAAGGAAGTGGGAGTATTTGTGGGCCGTAAATAACTTCCATGACTACGCAGTTATGTGCAGGCAAGAAAGGATTTCGTAAATACTATTTATTTACCTGTAAATTACTGACGTGTAGACTGGAGCTTTTTTAGCCATTAAATATTTTGTTTCTATTTTTATTGGTTTCGTCCAAACTTATATATTTTGCATTAGTAGATAATTTGAGCCTAAAGGGTTTGAAATATTTTAAATTTTCTTTAATAAATAAATAGCCAGGAAAAAACTGCTCAAGAAAATGCGAAATCATTTCATCTTATGATGAAAATTCATTGATTTATCAAATTTGTCAGTTATTGGACTTCAAGTATCGTGAAATTGAGATTATAGGAGAATTATTGCAATAGTTTTTAGTTATTAGTTAACTCGCTTATTAAAAAACAAAAAGTTTTAGCATTTTATAGACTAGTTTTTCCCTGACTAATTATAATTTGAAATATTTCAAAGCCTTAGGCTCTAATTTTTTTTTGGCACGTGTTTTTTATTTTGGAAATATTTTATTTATTTTACCTTCATTTTAATTATATATTTTTTTTTTATTAATAATTTTATTGTAAAATAAAAATATATTTTTCATGACTTTAAAATAAAAATTTTATTCTTCACGTCACACAAAATTTTTAACTTATATTTCTTATAGCTCATAAAAAAATTATTCAAAATCGTGTTGGAAAAAAATATCGATTAAAATGTTTAATAATTTTTATCACATATTATGAAAGGGGAAAAGCAGGACTTATTATTTTGTTTATGATTTTAATATGGAGCATGTTTATAGGGAGGTGTACTCCAGAAGACTCGAAAAATGGTGGGTTTTCCATGTTTATATAATATGGAACTTACATTTAAGGGCTTAGAATAATAAGTTTTAAGGACTAATTTGGTTTTTGAAGGAGCCTTAGAAAGCAATGACATTTATATGTAATTGGTCAGTAAACATGCTTTATGCAAGCTATTTATGTACAAATACAATCGGTTATAAGCTTTTTTTAAGAAAAAATTTACTTAGTTTATACTTAGATGAATGATTCGTTTACTATCCTTATATACGCCGTAAATTTAAAGCAAATCAATAATTAAGCAGTCGGTACTTTCTTTTGTAAATATTTTAGAATTACATTTAATATGAATTAATATTCTTGCTTGCTTACAACTGGGCAGTCATGAAAGTTTAATATCAGTCAGTTCTACACAGTTATTTGTGTTAAAATGTTTTAATAGGGCTACTTTAAAACGGTTAAGGGATGCTAAAAATCGAATAGTAGATGGTAAGGAGTTCCAGTATTTAGTACCTAGTACTTAAAAACTTTTGGTACCACAACCTTTACGAATATTAGGTATTTTAAGTTCCTGGATAATGTGTGTTCCTCTGGCTTTATTCTTGGGTTTAAAACGGATAAGAAGACTAGTCAGATAGTTTGGTTGATTCAAGCGTATAATTTTGTACATAACGATATTGCAAAAGTAGAATCTTCGCGCATCAGTTGTTAGCCATCTAAGCTTTTTCCTGTACGGGGTTACATGATCGTCCCTTTTAATACCATAGATGCACCTGAATACGATAGTTTGTGAATTCTCTCTTTTAATACATTATTAATTTCAGGTAAAACAGTACTTCAGTAATCTTATTGCGGTGTAACTAGAGTTTGTACAAGATTTTCTGACGTGCATTGCTTGATGAGTATTAAAGTATAAAGTATTTTATTAACTTTTTTCTCCACAGATGTTACATGAGGTTCCCGAGAAAGTTTACTGTCTAGTATAACTCCAAGACTCTTAACTTCATGTACAAAAGGAACAATAACTTTATCACCCATGTCAAAACCAGGAAGATTTTTTTTTATCAATTTGATTAACAAAAAACCCTGTACCAAAATAATTTGCTTTCGTCCTGTCAGGATTGAGATGAAGCGAAACCTTTTTAGTCCAAAGTGTAATATTTCTAGCCACTGTATTTATTGTATTGATTCCTTCAAGTATATCTTCAGGCTTTACCTGAATGTACACTTGTATATCATCGGCATACAATAGATGAAAGATATTAGGATCTAGAAAGTCTTTCAAATCATTTATATATAAGCAGAAGAGGAGGGGGCCAAGAACTGAACCTTGAGGCACATTTAGGTTTATTTTACGAGAATCAGAGGATGTAATTTTTGAGACAACTTGTAACTGTCTGTCTTCAAGATACGATTTTATCCAATTAAGTGCATTTTTAGAAAATCCCAAATCCTTAAGTTTCTGTAAGAGTTTCATCGGGAATGCTGTGTCAAATACTGAAGTCAAATTCAAGCAAAATAGTAACAAGTATTTTGCTCATCCCTAATTTAATATCTTTACTTAACTTCAGCAAAGCTGTTTCAATACTGCTATACTTTGTAAAGCCTGTTTGCATGGTATCAAGAGTACATATATCCTTAAAGAATAGAGTAATTTGATGATGCACTAGCTTTCCCAAGACCTTAGAAAGAAAGAATAGTAAAGCTATAGGTATGAAATGAGATAGTAGGGTAGGGATAGGAATTTTCTTTATAGCTACTAGCATTGATGCTTTCCAGGTCGTTCTTCAGGGAGTCATTGAAGATGTGAACAAGGTAGGGACCTATAGTTAGTAAAGATTTAGCAACCACATTATGGGGAATGCCGTCAGTACCAGTTGCTTGCGTTTTAAAATGAGCTACGGCTAGAATAACATTGTTAAGTGTGACCTCAAGGAACCTGAAACTTCTCGATAGCATCAGTATTTTCTGTATCAGAAAAAGATACTTTAGAGAAATGATCATTAATCTCATTGGGTGAGAATCCATGTAGATCACTCTTATGATTAGGTAGCAAGCCTAGGTGTTTAAGTTTACGCTAAAAGTCTTGCCCGGTAGCGATCTTACTCGACACGAAAAAAATTGAACACATCACTTTTGAACACCGAAATTAAAACACACAAAACTCAACACAGTATATTTTCAACACTCATTGTTGCTCACGATTTAAATTAAACACTAAATTTTTCAGCACATTTTATTTGACACAAATTCAACACAACAAACTGAAATTCAATTAGTTTTTACATGATTTGCATAAAAAATTTAATTTTTGTGACGAATAAAACGTGTTAAAAAAATTTGTGTTGGATTTAAATTGTGTGCAAAAAATAGTGTTAAAAATTAATGCGTGTTTTAATTTCGGTGCTTAAAACTGATGTGTTCAATTTTTATTGTGTTGAATAAGATCGCTACGTCTTGCCCATTTGTGATTGCTTCATCAAGGCGATCATGTATAAAGGTGTTCCTAGCAGTTACAGTTAGTAACTCAGCTTGTTCATTGAATTGTAGGAGTTCAGTCAAAAGTTGCTTGTTTTTGGTTCTAATATATTTTTTCTCTGTTGCCTTGCGTTTATTAATTAGATGTTGTAGTTGAGGGTCTACCCATGGTAGTTTTTTCTTTTTGGGGTTCATGGTTTTTAAGGGTGCCAGTTCATCAATGGCAGACTGCAGGTTGGAATTGAGACAGTCAAATAATTTTCTTGTGCTTGATTCAGAGTTCTGTAAGGAAGTCCAGTTATAGTTCATCAAAAACCTAATGATATCCTCAGGTGTTATGATTTTAAACTGTCTATAAGAAAAGGTGTGTTGTGGAGGCTTAGGCGATATATAAAGATAATAAAGAGATTTTTACGTCAATGATGTTTGGTGGAAAGTTGCTGTAACTAAGAATTTTGTCATTGTTATCAACATATATACAATCTATCCACTTTCATGGTTCTGTTTCTCTAAATAAATTTCTAGAGGCAAAAAAGATTTTTCCAAAAAAGTTACAGATAGGTAAGGTAGCAAAAATTTTAAGAAGCTTATTAATGAAACGATAAAATTTCCGGATCACAAGCGTTCAGTAAATCCATGATATTCATGCAGTCAATATTCTCTTTATTCTCTTCATCTTAAAATTCCATGCTTCTAATTCTAATTTTATATTTCTAACAATTTCATCAATATTAGATTTTTTTTTAAATGAGGAATATTTTATGGCCAAATCAGATATTGCATTTTTATGATTCTCTACATTAAAATTTTTTTTGGTTCCTCAAAGAGGAACCATTGTGTTAGGTCAAAATTTGATTTTCTATTTTTTGGCATATAAGCACGTTTTGGGACCCCAGGAAGCTAAAAAACCTGTTTTTAAAAAAAGTCTGTATGTGTGTGTGTGTGTGTGTGTGTGTGTGTGTGTGTGTGTGTGTGTGTGTGTACGTATGTATGTAATCGGTGATATTTCACAAATATTATGGAATTAAGACCTAATTTTTTTTTCAAAAATTTTTTCACCAAAAAATCTCGAGGTACTTTTTTTTTTTTTTTATTTGGATGTAATACCTCATTTATTTCCATGAAAGTACTTATATTTGAAAGTATGGTTTTTACATGATATCTCGAATCGGATACTTAATTTTCTGAAAATTTTTTTTCTAAAATTTTTTTCACAAAAAAATACAAAAAATACAAATTTTTTTTTTCTTTTTGGACGTAGTACCTAATTTATTTCCATGGAAGTACTAGTTTTAAGAACCTTGTTTATTGCTATTTTTTGGATCTGATACTTAATTTTTTCAAAATTTTTTCTGTCAAAATTAAAAAAATAGAAAAATTAAAAAAAATGCAATATTTTTTTTTTTTTTGGGTGTAATACCTCATTTAATTCTATGAAAGTACTAATATATGAAAATATTATAACTAGTGATATTTCAAAACCATTATCGAATTAAGACCTAATTTTTTTTTCAAACATTTTTTTATCAAAAAATCTCAAACCCCCCCTTTTTTTTTTTTAATTTGGATGTAATACCTCATTTATTTCCATGAAAGTACTTATATTTGAAAGTATGATTTTTACACTATATCTCGAATCTGATACTTAATTTTCTGAAATTTTTTTTTCTAAAATTTTTTTCACAAAAAAATACAAAAAATACCAATTTTTTTTTTCTTTTTGGACTTAGTATCTAATTTATTTTCATGGAAGTACTACTTTTAAGAACCTTGTTTATTGTAATTTTTTATATCTGATACTTAATTTTTTCAAAATTTTTTTTGTCAAAATTAAAAAAAAATAAAAATAAAAAAAACTGCAATATTTTTTTTTTTTTTGGTGTAATACCTCATTTAATTCTATGAAAGTACTAATATCTGAAAATATTGTAACTAGTGATATTTCAAAACCATTATCGAATTAAGACCTAATTTTTTTTATCAAAAAATCTCAACCCCCTCCCCCTTTTTTTTTATTTTGGATGTAATACCTCATTTATTTCCATGAAAGTACTTATACTTGAAAGTATGGTTTTTACTTGATATCTCCAATCTGATACTTAATTTTTTGAAAATTTTTTTCCTAAAATTTTTTTCACAAAAAAATAGAAAACATACGAAACTTTTTTTTCTTTTTGGACGTAGTACCTAATTTATTTCCATGGAAGTACTAGTTTTAAGAACCTCGTTTACAGTAATTTTTTGGAATTGATACTTAATTTTTTCAAAATTTTTATTAACTAAATTAAAAAAAAAGAAAAATAAAAAAAATTGCAATATTTTTTTGGTGTAATACCTCTTTTAATTCTATGAAAGTACTAATATTTTAAAATATTGTAACCAGTGATATTCCAAAACAATTTATTATCGAACGAATACCTAACTTTTTTTTCCAAAAATTTTTTTATTAAAAAAATCTCAAAATACTTTTTTTTTTTTTAATTTGGATGCAATACCTCATTTATTTCCATGAAAGTACTTATACTTGAAAGTATGGTTTTTACTCGATATCTTGAATCTGATAATTAATTTTTTGAAAATTCTTTTCTCCAAAATCTTCGTTACAAAAAAATACATAAAACATCAAATTTATTTTTCTTATTTGACATATCTAATTTATTTTAATGAGAGTACAAGTTTTAGAAATTTAGTTTGTAGTAATTTTTTGTATCCGATCACAATTTTTTTTTTTATTTTGATATAAATTATAACACACAAGAAAGAATGATGGAAATCTTGCCTCTTTTTGACTTCCTCGGATTATTTTGTTCGTTGCTATGTTTATTTATGTATGTAGGTTAATGAAATTATAAACAATAATAAACAGCCTAAAAATATTAAATGGTTATGTTTGCATTTTAAAATTAAGTTTTAAAAGTTATATTGGCATTTTTTAAAGAATCAAACAATTTATAGAATTAAATAATTTATTATTATGTGATTAATAGAAATAATATAAATAATGTTAAAATCTTGAAGCAATTAATGTGGCTATTTTTTTTATTACAAAATATTATTATTATTATTATTATCATTGTTGCGGAAGATTGGTCAAATGCAAGGAGTACACTGAGAAAATAAATTATAAGAAATTATTATAAATTCTGGTAAAAACTCCTATCTTTTTATAATAATTGAGCGAATATTTGTAATTTTCGCATCGTTACCAACCATTTCTTTTATAAAAAAAAATAAAATTAGCTTTTTTTATATTTCTCTCTTTTTAATTATGCAAAATTGATTTAAAATCCATTAACGCCGGCGCGACCAATCCATGGACGCTAGAATTTTCACTTTAATAACAAAATGATCTTAATAATCTACTTTACCAGCTACTAAAAACGAAAAATGTATGTATAATTGCATGCTTGTAATCAATAATATTTGTTGTAAATTAAGATTACAGCCCATTGTTTGAGGAACCTCAGTGCCAGCTAGTTGGCAGGGTATTTGGAAATAAAATTGAAAAGTTATACAAATTTATTACTTTATCAGAGTATCGGGAATATATTGATTGTCTATAATAATTTTGAATATTTTCAATTGAATATTTCTCTCTACCCGGTGATAATTCTCTCTAGCTGGAGGGAAGAAACGGTCAATAAAGAACAAAAAACGTTGTTTATTTACAATTAAATTTATTGCAATTTTTGTCATGCGACAGTTTTGGTAGTTTAATTACTACCCTTTATGATGTTTCATTACTAGTTTAATTACTATCCTTAATGAGATTGCAAAAAAAAAATAGAATATTAAGTTAAATTGTTTTTAAGAGTGTAGACATACAGAAAAAAGAAAGATCCACGCGCTTAAAAATGAGCTTTAGTACAGATTACAGTATCTCTTGGGATTTTATATATATCCAAAGTACCATTTTATTTATGCATGAATTAACAATATATTTTTTATTTTTAATTAAAATCTCAAAACTTTATATTTTTTTCCAATAAAAATAAAAGAAATCGTATACATGTAACATCATTTCTTTTAAAAAACTTTTCTAACAAACTCAAGACAAATTTATTTAATATATATAAAAAAAAAATAAAGAAAAGTTTTTTCAAAGCAAATAGTTAGTAGAATATAACTTTTATACTATTAAAAACAGAACAATAAAAAAATAACAAATAACGAGCTAGCCTGAATGAAACAAATTTATAATATAAATCATAACTTTTACAAATCACCTTATAAATTTTATACCTATTTTTAAAACAAATAAAAATTGAACATAGCGAGTATGTTGTGGAAAATGTAGATAAGAGAAAATGTGAGGGTATATAAAATGTATTTCATACTCTCTATAGACTCTATATCTCTATATATATTATAAAATTGTAACCGCTGCCGCTGCAATCACCGACACAGGGGTAAAATTTTTGGGACCATACATTGCCTTCATCAACATATTATATTTTTTTTAATTTATATAAAGTTTATTAATTGTCTGTTTTTTTTTTATTTTTAAATTTTCACAAAAAGCACATCTATACTTAAAATATACTTAAACTTTTTAATATTTTTTTTTAATAACATTTTCTTTTTATTAGTACTACTATTTATAAATTTTTAATTTTTTTATATAACACCAATATATGTAATCAATATATAATATTTATATTTATATGAACTAATTGTAATTAGTGATAGCACGATTATTACCAATTGATTTAAAAAAATAATAAGAACTAAAAATTTAAAACTTGACACTTAACACATCCTTTATACTTAAAGGGGGTTGACGCGTGAAGCGCGCAGGGGGCAGAGCCTCCTAGTATATATACCATATAAAATAAACCGATCGATGCGTTTCCCACAGCGACGACTATATGGTCCATATACAAAGGAGCTTTTCTCTTTCATTAGGACAGCATTTTGTGGTGTACGTGTGTGGTATTTTATGCGTTTGTATATGTACTCGAGTTTGTGTACTGTATTTTCATGTAAATGTTTGTACGTATGTGAATCTGGAGAATCTTATATTGTATAGAAATGTTTATGAGTCAGTTCTTCTTGAGTGGAAATGTTTAGGATGTGTATTATTATCATCAGTTCTATTTTCAAAGGAGGGTTTAATATTACTTTGAAATTAAACGTTTTCTGCATTCCTTGATTATATTTTAATTATGACATTGATAATGTGCTTGGCATTCTAATTTAATATGATATCTGATTTTAAAAATAGTACCTACTGAATGATATCGTATATTTTTATTTCATAGGCATTTTTTATCCCTTACATATCGAATTTTTCAATAGGTGTAAACATTTTTTCAGTTACTAAACACATATGATATATTTTTTTACTGGAAGTGGTCTAAATACCCACAATGGGAATTTTTAGACTATGCTTTGTAACTTTTTTAAGCATTTTATCAATTATTTATGCATTTTAAGTTGCTAAATGCGAAAATAAAATCCGTTTTTACCTATATATTAGCTCAGTTGCCTACAATTAGCAACTGAAGTTTACCTTTTGTGGTTACGATTCTAGGCAACTGGACTAATTATGGTAAAAACGGCTATAATATTCGTATTTAGCGACCAATTTTTCGTTGGGAAATTCCATTGAACTATCAAGCATAACTGTTTTAAAAAAAGGGTCTTCGACAGGTCTGCTAAATTTTAAAAAAAATAATTCTTGAGCTTTTAATGTTATTTTCCGTCATCAAACTTTTTAATATCCCATGGTAAGTGACAAACATTTTCAAAGACTATTTTGTTTTTGCGGATAAATTTGAAGTATGAAGTGATCGATGACCTTTTGTCCGGGAGCTGGAAGCAACTTACCTTGCTGCTGGTAATCTTAAATAGTTCAAGGAGCACTCCTGACTTTATTAGAGGCAGAAAAGAAGCGCAGCAATTTGAGTGACCTGAGCTGTTTTTTGAAATATTGTTATAAATATTTAAGCTCTGTTGATGATAATGCAGAATGTTTTCAAATTAATGCGGTTTGAGAAATCAAAAATGAGATTTTGGCTCTCGTACAAAGTTACGTCTGATGGATGAATTTCCTTTTAACGACATAGATATTTAACAAAAAGTTTCTGTTTTCAATGGAATGCAAAAATATATTACAGCCATTAGCATTTTCATGTATAAAAAGTTTATCTATTATAATAGAAAAAGTTGCATAAAAGTTTTTCTTTCTTCTACCAACATTAAATAAAATGAAATACAATATAAATTTTATCTAAAAATTTTAATATCAAAGATTGAATAAAAGTTTCGCGAGAATAAAATAATATTTCTTGCCCTCCCTTGGCGAAAAACTCATGCGTTAAACTGTTCAGCACTTGTTCTATGCCTAGCTCGACGCCTTATTCAAAAAATGTTGCAACCAACGTGGTCAACAAACTTTAGAAAAGGCTTCGCCAAGCACACTAGCTAGTGCTCACACTGGTACCAAAACTTTTGTACCCTTGATATTTAATATACTATTTTTTAATATTTGTATCGAGAATGTTTATAAAGTTCAAAATATTAGATATTTAATAAAATCATCACATTAACCAGATTTTTTCGACTTTTTAATTTATTATATAGTACATACGTATACCAACTTGATAACAAAAGTTTAAAATCCTTGATTGAATTAAACGGTCAAAGTTACACATGTCAGTTTATGTACTCCCAGTATGTTTTGCGTAAATTTCAAATGGAACTGTGATCTATAATGTAGCTAAACAAATTGTAAAAGATTTACTTATATTTGCTAAAGTTTGTGTCATATTTAGTTTTTGTGTATGAATTTTTATACCCATGAAAACGATTTATTCTGAAATTCCTTCAACATAAAGTAAAGACATTTATCAAAAAGTTGTTTAAACGTAATTTATTAAACGTTGTGTAAATGCATAATATACGTTTAGTGTATTTCATGTTTTCCTTATTTCCTGATAATTTTAAATATTTTTTTGAACATTTTTATCAAAACAGCTGTAACAAAAAAAAATTTGTCGGATTTGAAATTGAATTCAAATAAAGTCCAAACATAAAAAAATCATGTTTTTTAATTACAACTTTGGTACAAAATTTTATCACAACGAGAAAAAAAATATTTTGCAAAATTTTTAAATTCTTTTTACTTTCACACATTTAAAAGTTATTATACTATCAAGCAAACTGTTAAAAGTATCAAGTAGTTTGCTCTTATAAGAAAAAAAAGCTTTTTCCGTCTTATTGTCACGCACGTTGTACTATAATGTCATAGTTCCGGTGATTCACACTGATTGATCACATCTATACAGCTTAAGATTTCTTTATTATCATTTTTATTATTCTGAATAAAATCAATATTTTTCATAATTCAAAATTATCATAATCAAATATTTTTATATTTTTGTTAATTTATGAGCTTTTCTGTAAATTTGCTTATTAACCCCCAATCATAACACATAAATAAAACTATCAATCACTTTGGCTTTCTAATATCATGTTAAATTATGATAAATCAATAACAAATGATGTGTGAAAAAAAAACTAGAAAAAAATTAAAGTTCATTGATATCAAAAATCTAATTTACCCCCTTTTATAACAGTGTGCTCTAGATATACATAAAAATAAAATTTGTGCTAAGGTCAGCGTCCTTGATTCGAAAAGTATCCACGATATCTTCGTCAAACGTGACATATTCTCTTCCCTAGGTTGTATATAGTAAATAGCACAAATACAAAGTACATAATAATCAGGAAGACAAAACCGTTAAAGCATCATCCTGTTTTATATATACACACATAAAAGCTCACTTTATATACATTGAAAGCTCCGCCCGGGGTCGACTCCGTGCTGAACCGGAGTACCGGCCCATTGGCCGGGTATATCGATGAGTTTGTAAGCTCTGGGCCAATCCTATAACAAATTTTCATCCCCTACTTCTGCTCATACAAAAGTTTTTCCTATTTGTATGTATGTGTTTGTGGGAAAATTTTCACGCAGACTCTCTAACTAACCGATTTCGATTTTTAGCTCTATTTATGATAGATAAAGATAGATTATGAAAGATAGAGAGAATTTAAAGGACGAAAAACGATACTAACGCCAACTAGAATATTTGTAAGGGAAAATTTTTAAGAATTATATCAAAAATACACACATTACTGTACGTGCGCTGAGAGATACGTTCTCTTTTTTTCTATAACCGCGAGCGCTTAACCCGCCCGCGCGCTAAAAAAATAATAATATTTTATGTAATTGTTATTATTATTTTTTTTTTAATTTAAGTTGCTTCAAGACATTATTATTGGTAAGTATTTTTTATTCTATGACTAAATTTTTATTTTATTTAACAAATTTTAAATTTTTGTAATTTTTGTTTTTTTGGTGATCTAAATTTGGTACGTTTTTATCTGAATTTTATTTCTACATCAAAAATCTGTTAAAATTTTAATAAATAATTAATTAAAAATTAATTTTATTTCATGATGAAATTTAAAAAGTAAATTATTTCACATAGTAAAAAATAAAATTACAATGCGTGGATTGCATATATTTTTTGAGTAAAATCGATTTTTACATAAAAAAAAGAATATTCTATTTCACTTACTCTCGTCACAGCATCACGAAATTGGGTTATTGGTACACTTAAAATATATATACTTTTTTTCTATTTTTTTTTCGACAAAATTTTCGTAAAAATTAAATTAAAAAATTTTTTAAGCAAAAAAAAAAACAGTGAAAATTAATTTTAGTGCGGGAAAATTTTATTTTTTTTAAAGTGGAAATTAAAATTATGAAGTTAAAATTAATTAGTGAAAATGAGTTTTTAAGTTAACGAGTTTTTTTAATTTAAAGAAATAATTTAAATAAACAAAAAGAAAGCAAAGTGTACTTAAATTAAGTGAAAAATTTTCATAACAGTGAAAAGTGTTTTATTTAATTAAAAAAAAAAAAACAAAGTTTATTGTCAAAATCAGTGCGGGAGATCGGAGGGTAGAGATGAAAAAAAAATATAATGTTTGAGCTTTCTCATCATTGAATTGAAAACCGGAGGGGATCAATACTAGTGAATATCATTTTCAGTTTAGAGTGAGAGAGATAGAGAGAGTGATAAAGAGAGAGTGTTCCTTTTGTGTTTTGAAAAAAATATTATTTTAATTAAAAAAGAGGTCAATTTTACGGTTTAATTGAGCTTTTTTGTTTCCTACGGTTTTTAATAGAATTAATTTCGTTGATTAGTGTATTGTTAATTGATGCTCGAAGGCAGAAACAGATAAAAGAGAATAAATTGATTAAATGGATTTATAAAGTCATTAAATAGACTTTGCCCTACACCCCAAAAAATGTCATACTAATACTCGAAATTTTGACCCCTTTGAGAATAAAATTTTAATAAGTTACAAAAAATTCAGAATCACTGATTACTCAAAGATAATAAAATCAAATAAAAAGGGTAGATTCACCGCTAGCCATTTACGAAAGTTGAAAACCACTCGATATCACTTGATATATCAATACACGTCACATTTAACAATACCCACGTGTATAATTACCCTACATTAATCCACCTCTTTTTTTTCACGTGTATTTCATTAATCACCTTTTTTCCGAGGAAAAATATAAGAAAATATATTTTTACTAAACATAATACCTACTCTATCTCTTTATAAATAAATCTTAATACTCAATACAGAGATTTTTTTTTCTTCACGTTTTTTAACCCTCTTTTTTACTTGAATGGCTCAGTGAAGTTATCCCTCGGGAGTACCATAGGATTACTAGATAGTATATGAAAAAAAAGGAGGATAGATTTCTTTTTTTTCTAAGTATCAAATAAACAGACTTCAACAAAACTTAATTCATTCTTTTCAAAGTAAATGCCCTTTTTTTTCTTCTTGCTTCTTATCTTTTACTGTACTGATAAATATATATCTTTATATGTACAGTAATATATCTTTTTTAGAGATATCGTAGACTCTGAATGTATTGGGTGGTCAAGATGAGAGTTAAAGGAATAATAGAAGATTGCTTTTTATATCTTTTGGGTTAAGGAAAGTTTTTTATTTCAGTGAAAAAGATATTTCATTATTTAAAAAAGATCTGTATCATACTTACTTTTTTATTTAAATTTAATCTAAAATGATTTTTTAAAAAATTTGAGTTTTATGAAAATTTGTTATCAATCATCATGGTTTATGAGGTTTAAAAAATGACTTCTTACATTCAGAGTTGTAAAATAAAAAAATTTGGTATCGTTTATTTTTATAAATTTTGGAAATTTGGTTTTTTCGAGGGAGGTTATAATTTCGTCGCTGACTAAATTAGGCCAAATTTCATTTGAATTTCTGATTACAAAACATAATTCTTTAAACCTTTCAATAAGCTTTAATATTCTATAATAGTGTGCTTAGGCCTTGAGAGAATAATTTCAAAGGAATTTGTTGGATTATTTTATAGTTTGGATTAGGAGTATGTAGTTATCAATCCTAAAGTTTGGGCTTTTTTTGGTTCAGGATTTGGAAAATTTTTGGTAAAAGGTCTGCAGATACAGTTTTACTTGGAGTCAAATTGAAATTTTCTTTGCACATATAGACAATTAAAATTTTTTGATAAGGATCATTGATAAAGGGGAAAAAAATATAAATAAAGTGCCCAATTTTTCTGCATAAAAAAAACTAAATATAGATCCTCCTCCTATTGGTATCCAGTAAAAGAATTAAAAATTTTTTATGACATTGAACTTTTCTTTTTCAAGTGCTGACAGTACTTTTTCATCTATTAAAACAATTGATTACAATTCAACTATAAAAACAGCACGAGACATAAAAAAAATTTACTATCAACAACTACTGATTGAAATAAATTATTGGATATCTGTCAGCTATTTATTCAATGCAGTTAGAAAATTGATTGGGTTCTTCAACTCTATAAATTCAAACATTCAATGAACGATTCTTTTTACATTATAGTTTTTAAAATCTGATAGATAAAGAGTATAAGTCATGTCAGGGCGTATTTCATTATTTTTTTTTTTTATAAAAATTTAGGAAAAATTAAAAGCTTTCATAATCTCTCTCTGAATAATAGTAACCAACTTTTTAACATGGAACATGTTTATAGGGAAACGGGACCTCAATAACTTGAAAATTAAGGGGGGGGGGGTGGTCAAATTTGTCCTATTTAAGGGGGGGGGGGTCAAACAGGACTTAGAATTGCAATTTTGCGATTTAGAATAATCCAGGTTTAGGGACTTTGATCAATTTCAATTTGGGGACTTGGAATAACCTGGGTTGTCACTAACTGTAAGTAAACATGTTCCATGCATTTTGGTTGTGTTTACATAAACCGGTTATAAGTTTTTTTTATATTATCAATAAATTTTAATGATAGAAAATAATAATAAAATATCAGATAAAAAATGTACCAAAATCATAAATTGATTATTTAATTACTTTTTAATTAATTTAATGTTATAAATTTTCAGGGTCTGTGTTTAAAAAAGTAACAAATAATACGTAAAAAAACAAAGAAAAGAATAATATTTAAAATATTCCATGAAAAAATTATTGCAACCCTAATAATAAAAAAATGTCTGGAGCTGCAACGGCGGGTTTAGCCAAAGGCTTAACAGCCTTTGAATCACTCAAAAATAGAGTACAACTACAATTATCCAAGTAAGATATTTTTTGGTTTTTTAAAATATTTTTAAAAAAATTATTGATAATATTGCTATTTGAATTTTTAGAAAAATTTGATCTAAAAAAATTTTAAGTTTTTCTCGAAGCTATTTATTTTTTATATTTTTTTAAAACAATAAAACCTGAATAAAACAATAATTTTTTTAAATTTACTGCTAGTAAAAAATTTAATAGTTCTATTTAAAGAATCTAAAGTGAGTGAACTCTCAACTGAATCGCATCATGAATGAATCAAATTTAAATAATAGTACATACTAAAATTAATTTAACAGTTACAAAAGAAAAAATGATGCTGGTTATGATGAATTTGAGGTGCCAAATGGACATGGAGGTTTCACTGACATGAAACAAGCATCTTTCGATGATTTTCCAGAACCAGAAAGACCACCATTACGTCATATCGATACTTATTGCATGCCAGAATGCTCATGTTTATCAAAAAGGTATACAATCGCAGCATTAGCTTGTGCAGGTGAGTTAATTTATTAATTAGTTTATTTTCTGCTTTAAAAATGGATTTCTGTTGCAGTCATAAAAATAAATAATTTTTTTAATCTAAATAGGTTTTATTATTTCATTTGGTATGAGATGTAACATGGGAATGGCAAAAATAAAACTAAAAAATACAACAGTACATGGACATGCAAAATTTAATTGGACAGTTGGAATTGAAAGTGCTTTAGACTCGTCATTTTTCTGGGGTTATTTAATAACACAAGTACCTGGAGGTTTTTTAGCATCACTTTATCCAGCTAATCGTATTTTTGGTTTAGCAATTGTAACATCCTCATTTTTAAATCTATTAGTACCAGGAGCACTTCAAGTTGATCCTATCATTGATATGGCTGTTCAAGTTTGTAAAGGCTTAGCAGAGGTACTGTTATTTGAAAATAATATAAAAATTTGATTTTTATCTTATTTAATACTATTTGAATATTAGGGCGTGACATATCCAGCTTGTCACGGTATTTGGAAATATTGGGCACCTCCTTTTGAAAGATCAAGATTAGCAACACTTGCGTTTTGTGGATCTTACGCTGCCGTTGTTATAGGAATGCCATTATCAGCATTATTGAGTGATTCTATTGGTTGGGCAGCATCGTTTTATTTTTATGGTATGTAATTGAAGCTTCTCTAAAACAATGGTAAAAAATGATAGTTACTATCATTGTCTTAAATATTCATAAAAAATATGTTGCTTATATATAAAATTCGATTTTACCATATAAACTAAATGTTACTTTATAAATTAAAAGGTACTTGCGGTATAATTTGGTATGGATTCTGGTTATGGTTAGCATTTGAAAAACCATCAAAGCATCCTTGCATATCAGCAAAAGAATTACATTACATAGAGGATTCAATAGGTCAAGTTCAAATGAATCAATCAATACCAACATTTGCAACAACACCTTGGAAAAAATTTTTTACTTCGATGCCTGTTTATGCAATTATTGTTGCTAATTTTTGCAGATCATGGAACTTCTATTTATTAGTATTATTTCAACCGAGATTCATGCATGAATCGTTTGATATGCCAATGGTTGAGGTAAATTTAAATTTACATTATTTAAGAAAATACACATGAATTTTTATAATAAAATAGAATGAGCAATATTTCATTTGATAAATCCCAAAAGAATTAAAATGAGACGAAATATAATTATATAATTTTGTAACATCTGCAATTTTGAATTTCTGATTAAAAATTAAAATTCTCTCAGAAATGAAACCTGTATTGAATTTGTTATGCAATATGTTATGCAATGATCACAATAATTGAATTTTCAGAAACTAAAGCGAAATTTAAGCAGATCTACTTGATATAATAATTATTTTGCAATTTGGAATATATGAATGTAATCATTCGATTTAATTTTCTTTCCAAATTTAAATAACGACTTATGCGTTTTTAATGCATCAATATTTTAAAAAAAAATCTTGTAATTATCCCAACTAAGTATTCGAAATAATTTTCAGACTGGAGTTATTGGTTCGTTACCACATCTGTTAATGACCTTAATCGTACCTTGTGGGGGTCTCTTGGCGGATCATCTTCGAAAAAGTGGAGCAATGACAACGACTAATGTGCGTAAGCTGTTTAATTGTGGTGGTTTCGGAATGGAAGCGTTATTTTTCCTAGTTGTTGCGAACGCAACAACGCATAAAAATGGTGCTGCAGCAACAATAGCGTTAGCTATTGGTGTAGCCTGCAGTGGATTTGCAATATCTGGTTTTAATGTCAATCATTTAGATATTGCACCAAGATACGCTAGTATACTTATGGGCATGTCAAATGGTATTGGTACGATAGCTGGTCTTTTAGTACCATTTTTCGTTGACAATATGACCCATAATTATCCATTAGGATGGAAAAATGTTTTTATTATTGCTGCATGTGTTCACTTTTTCGGTGTTACTTTTTACGCCATATTTTGTTCTGGAGAATTACAACCATGGGCTGATCCAGCTAATGAAGAAAAAGATTCATGGAATCCTATGGATGAATTGTCGCAAGGAAGGCCACCTGTACCACCACCACCACAAATTCAACAAACGCAGTTTATTGTAAGTAACTAAAATTATTTTTTTTTAATGGTATATTTAAAGACTTTTGACTTTAAGATAATTGCATTTTAACGCATTCACAATATTTATACCGCTTCTTGTTTGGTGAAATTTAAAATATTTTACTTGCCAATTTTCTCTTCATGAGTTTTATAATATTTACTGGATATTATTCCAAAATAATATGCTAAAATTTTTATTTTGAAAACTTTCCCAGTGTAATAGATAATCTAGTAAGTTAGTAGACTTCTGTGTATTTGTTAATTTTACTTTTATTTTTGGCGAGGAATGATTTTAGAGTATATAATATGAATCCGGTAGCTTTTCAAACTCTATTTTTTTTTAAACCGGAATTACGCTAATATTTGAATGGCCGAAAAAGACGTATTTTATCACCACTGATGAAAACAAATCATATATTATCCTTGAAAATAAATAAAATGCTCCAGATAGCAGTTAACTTTGAACGGAAGCATACGCGCCTCTCAGCAGTATTTCCGACCCTAGGTAAAACGACGATATCAGCATACAGCTGCACTAGTTCTCGTTTTAGTTGCCAATGGTTTAAATTTGTAAAACACTTCCGTTTGTTCTCTTTACTCATTTTAAAAATGACCCGTAAGCGACCGTAAACTGATAAATTTAGAACGAAGCCGTTTTTATAAAACCAGTGGAGCGGATTTTTGAAAGATTAATCCGTTTCTGATTTTTTTTGAAAACGGAAAAATTTTGAAATTTGCCTTTTTTAAACCTTTTTTTTGCATTAAATATCTTGTAATTGTAAATGCTTCTATTAATATAGTATGGGCCTTTTAATATCCTATAAGGGGCAGTAAATATCTATTTTTTTATTACTTAAAATGGACTAGCACAACCGCATATTCCCTATTTTTTCTTTATTTTTTTTGCAAATATCTGAGGTAGTTTTAAATAAAGTCAGTCAATAACTGGAATTTCTTCTCGTATACTTAAATTGTTATGGCTCTTGTACATTTTTCTTATCTCAATATCGGCATTTCCAAGGATTTTGAATTGAATTGAATTTTATCTTGTCAAGACTCAAATAACATAAAACTTTCAATAAAATATTTTTTTTTCTATTATTTAAAAATCACTCTAACTTTATAAATTTTCATGTGAAATAAAAACCGAATGAAAATTAAAAAACTTTGTAAACAAATTGGTAATTATTCTCCGTTTACTTTGAAAAAATAAATATTTCATTAAACAGAAAATGAAGTTAATATTGGTGAATAATTACGTGTTTATAAAATCTTTTATGTTATATAATAACACTTCGATGTTGCCTCAAGCTGAATAAAGGATAGAGAATTAATAAAATTATTAATCCCTACTGTAAGTAGATTTAATGTGTTTTCTAACTAATTCATCAGTTCGAAATCTTTGACCATATAATAGTTTAGTACCCAATTAAAACTTTACAAATTGCTTCATTTCAGTTAATAAATCTTTTATAAACAAAGATAAAGGATCATTTGTTTAATTATAAATACGTATTGACGACGTATAGTTTTTAATAAGCTTTTATCTGGAATTATATTGCTTATAGTTAGAAGTTATTAGATAATAAAGATTTTAGTAAGTGAGATGTATGCGACTATAAAAATTTTAAAAAATTTTAAATTAACTAGTTTTTATCTTCTATTAAAGCATATCCTTAAATCAATCATTTTTAAGTCCCTCGTTAAAAGGAACTTGTTCTTTTTTTAAGAATTGTACTCGTTTGCCTGGATTTATTTTAAAGTCGCGTTATACACTAAAAAAATCGAATGAGGCAATCGGAATTTATTCTCTTTGTGGAAACGGTAGGGTGAACATTTTCCAATATAACTTTTTTTTTCCTGAAGAGTAACTAAATCTTGCATTAACGAAGAAAACCTCACGTACTTCTATGTACTCTGGAACTTTTAAGCAGTTGTCGATGCCCAATACTCGCACCTTAGTGCACAAAACTAGCAAGTTATAATCATGTGTAAGCAACTTATTACATTTTCTCTTGTACCTCTAAACTTTGTACAATCCTGTACGATAATCAATTTAATAAAAAAAAAAAAAAAAAAAAAAAAAAGTTTCGCTCTATTTATTAATAATGTAAACATTTAATTTTTGATTCGCCAATAAAAATGAAAAATAATAGTTTTAATTTTTAAATCAATTTTGAATAGTATATTACGACCCATGTCCAGAAAAATAAAGAATTGCTCAAATCGCATGTAAATTACCTTCTAAGGCGAATAACTTAATTGATGATGACGACACTAAATTACACAATACTTTTTTTATGGCCAAGGGTCGTAAACGATATTTCTGCGTCAGTGGAAAGAAAATTTGATTTCCTTGGCCACGCAGTATCTGGTAAATCGCACCTTCGTGGCCACTGTCCAGAAAATATCTTTCCTGATCTTAGTTTTTTTCAAACCTTAGATAAATTAGATAAAAGTCTTAAAAAAAAAGACTAATTAAAAAAAAAAAATACCTGTGAGAACCTCAGGCTTCCTAAATTAAGAAAAATAGAAAATTTTTCAAATCCTCTTAAAAATAATTATTATTTTACAGAGACAACCATCACTAGGAGGTAACGCAAATGGAAATTGGAATACCTACAACGATCCATCTTATCAACAACAGTATCAACAAAACGAACCAATCGATAGAGGGCAAGCAATAAATTACGGTTCAACAGAAACAAATACGAATCCGTTCCAATCAGCAGCACCATCAAATCCTTTTACTAGTAATGTAACAGCAAGTTATGTACAACCAGCATCAAGAGATGATTATAATCATGATCCAACACAAGATCAATGGCAATAAAGAAAATTATTTTTTTAATAAGTTATCCAGCGCACGAGTGGTAACATATTTTAATTTTTTTTTATTAAAACAAAATATATATTTCATCTGGAATGAAAGTAAGAGAAGATTTATATATATTTACAGAAAAAATATGATAATATTTTTTAAAAATTGTTATTTACAAATACTAAGAAAGTATCTTTACAAACATTATGAAAGTATTAAAAAATATATTTAATAATTTAAATAAAAAGGTAACAATGCTTTTAATTAGCAGCTAAGACAATAAAAGTAATCCTCAAAGAGGAACCTAAATACAAAAATTTAATTCGATCAGAAAGTTTAAAAACACAAATTTACATAATAAAATCAAAATAAAAGTATTTTTTTACATAATACTTTCACTTTAAAAAAAATGATTAATTTCTTAAAAAAATATTAGTGATGATTTTTCGAACTGAAATTTACAACCGATTGCACTTTTTTAACAATTGCACTGTATTTTAAATATAATAAGATCGAATATACAAAAAGTCTGGATTTTTTGAAAACAAGACAATAAAACAACAGACTTAAATCGACAATAATAAATTGCACTTTTTAAGATTCTGCACAAAAAATAAATAAAATACTCTGCGATAATAATAAAACTAAAAAAATGAAAGTAATTAATGAAAGTAAAAAAAATTTTTATTTATAAATATTAAACAAAAAAATATTTATTTTATCCTCCCCTCGTGCGTTTTGGTGAGTACCTAAAAAGAAATTTTTTTAAAGCAATAACAAAAATTTTATTTTATAAAAAAAAAAATAGAGTTTTAATAAATGTTAAATTCACAAGATTGAATTTTTAATAATAAAAATTCTATTTAAATCTTCAATAAATAATGAAGATCTTGTTGATAAATATTTTTTTGTTAAAAATTTAAAAAAAATATAAAGACGAATTATTAAGAAAGTATATTAAATGAAAGTATATTAAAATATGTATAAAACTTTAATTCATTATTATTATTATTATGTGTTAAATTATGAATACCCAAAATACAAAAAATAAAAAAAAATAAAAAAATATTAAATAAATAACAAAAAAATACGAATGAAAGTAAAATGAAAGTAATATAAATTAGTTAAGTGGTGTATATTGAAATAAAAGGAATTATCTTATATTAATTGATAATTTGCAAATGGATGATGAATGAGCAAGGAATATGTTAGAAAAAAATGATTTTTATTAGGTTCTTTCTGCACGTAGTCATAATCATGTTTTATGATTGTATTGGCTTATTTTAATGTTAAAATAAAAATAGCTACCGGTAGGTGACGATATGGGATAGGGGAGTAGGTATCTTATGAGGCGAAGTTTTATATATGCTTTCAACTTATAATTTATAAATTATTTCACTAAATAAGAATAAAAGTAAATCTTACTTCAAGAGATTGGTTTGATACATTTTTTGTAAAAATGATACTTCCGTAAGCTTCAGTAAAAAGCATCTCTAAAACTTCATTTCACAAATTCATTTTTGCGTACACGTTTTTTTGTTTTGAAGAATACTTTACAACAAAAATTATCATCAAACTTGATTATCATTAAGTGCAGAAAGAATTTTATAAATAATTAATAATTAAAAAAAACTATACTATAATACGAAATTAGTCAATTTATGCGAGACCTTTTTAAAAAAGTTATTTAAAAAAAAAATAATAATAATAAAAATATATTAATAATTAATAATAATAATAATAATAATAAAGTTTCAAATATTTATAAATAAAAATAATTAAAATTATTTATTAATTATATAAGTTAGCTTTTAATTGAGCTGATTGAAAACTATAATACTGTGTTGTGAATGTAATAAGTGTCAATGATTAATATTACAAAATATATATAAATATAATGAGTCTGCAGAATTAAATAAGTGATTTTTGACAATTATATACTATAATAATAACCTTTTAGAAGAATAAATTTATTTTATTGATGCATAAATATCGCCTTTTTAGGTTATGATGACAATATTAATAATTTATCAATCGAATGCTTTTGCATCGAAAGTGTAATAGAGAAAGTTTGCATGAATATTAGCCTGGAAGTTATTTGAAAAATTGTTTAGTTTTTAGTTAACGAGTGAAGTTAGGTGGTTTTTACAAAAAAAACAATGAGATTCCCTAAAAATAGTGTCATAATTTCTATAAGCAATGGCAACGAGCAAATAAAAAATGATAATTCTAAATCAACTAAAAATTTTTTCTATAATTTGGAAATATAATTTATTTATAAATATGAATAATCTATTTGATACATTCAGCTAACAATTTTGGTTATTTCGTTTATGGCTAAATAGTGTGAGGCTCATAAGTACGTACACTAATATAATCCTGCATAATAATTTTTCTTATAAAACAAAAAATAAAAATTTTTCAAATAAAAAGAGTGAAAACTGATTATGTATCGAAAAAATTATTCATATTTAAAAATACAAATGAACGAAAAATTAAATAATTTTTATAATTTTCTTGGTACCAAAAATTTCACTCAATTATCTAGAAACTTTTTACTAGAGACTTTTTTAATTAATGACGAGGCTAATATACATACATTTGAATATAATATGCATTCTTTTATCAATTTAAATATATGAATTTACTTTTTTATTACAAGTAACACTTTTAATAAAATTGAAATTAATTTTTTTATATTAAAATGGGTTCATATATATTTAGTTAATTTATAAGCTAAATATTTAATTTCAAATGTCACAGCAAATTTATTGTTTCCTTTTTTATGTTTTAAATTTATTTAAATAATTTGAATTTTTTATAATATGAATATTTAAGGTACACTGTTATAATTAATTTTTGCAAGTAGAAAAAATAATTTTTCATGAAAATTGACTGATTTTTCTCAAATAAATTATTTATTTTGTTTTTTTACAAAATTTACTAAGGCATATGCGCTGCAAAAAATTCTAATTTCTTATTGAAAATAAGTGATGAACAAGAGAAAATATAAATTTGCAAAATTTAAAAGATGAATTAAATAATCTTTCAATTTCTTTGCGGCGAAATAAAAAGATATAATAAAATTAAAATTTATTGAAAATCAAACAATTATTTAGCTTTGGATATTTTTAAACACTGTCAGGACACTCTGCTAGAAATTTGCTTAATAGAATTTAAGCAGAATATCCTGACAGAAAAAAGAATCAAACATCCTGTTGTGACATATAAAATTAAATATTTTGGTATTATAATTTCCAATATATTTTTGACCAAAAATTTGACAATATTTCGATATATATATATACACCTATACATGAATGATAAAATGCTTATGATATTTACATAAATAGCTTGTACTTTTTTTAAAAATTTTATGACTGACAATAAAAAAATATTTTTTTTGTTGCTAAAAAAACCTATTATATAGAAATAGTAATCATGTCATTTATAAAAATATTATATATATACTGGCCTTTTAAAAATTTTAGAGCAATGTAATTATATTATGTAAATATTGGACAAAAAATTTTATTGTAATTTGTTATTTTATTAATTAAGATTTAAAGTTCCTTTTGACGTAGTTTTAATTTATAGTTTTTTGGATTTAGTATTTATTCTTTGAGGTATAGTTTTATAAATCATATTTTTTTATAAATATTTTTATCATAGGCCTACAAAGATAATAAATTTGAGGGCTTGGTTGCCAGAGTATGCTTATTAGAAGGATTTTTGAATGCTGAATTTGATGTTGTTTCCTGTTTTTAGCTATAAGTTTAGAAAAACAACTAATAATAAAGGGATATAGAAAGCAAAAT
Organism: Anagrus nilaparvatae; assembly: GCA_022575985.1. Taxonomy (NCBI): domain Eukaryota; kingdom Metazoa; phylum Arthropoda; class Insecta; order Hymenoptera; family Mymaridae; genus Anagrus; species Anagrus nilaparvatae. The sequence goes on along the minus strand of JAKSXM010000246.1, from coordinate 2,947,346 downwards.
TGAAGCAGCTCTTATATTGAAGTCAATATTTTGAGATGTACGAATCTTTTGTACATCTTTCGTAATACGCGGTTTCTGGCCGCTGGCCAGAAAACTTTACATCATGTTACCGGTCAGGCATATTTTACAATTATCCAGTAAACCTTGCGGTCATGCGCTAGAGGTCCGAATGACGCCAATCAGAAATAAATGATAAATTAAAATAAACATGTGTATTTATTTTACGTAAAGTTGGTACTTTTGACTTGCTGTCCTCTTTTGCCGTACAACAAGAGTTTACCCGATAATTGTAGAATGTGCCTTAAAGAGAGGACATAAAGTCTTGGCTACGAGGTAAGGTCACGTTCCGCATACACATTGAGGTACAAATTTAGGGTGGTGGGGATGTTTCTTTTGTTAAATTTCTCCACTACTTTAATTTTTTCTCACAATGCACATGCGGAGTGTGATTTTACCTCGCAGCCGAGACTTTATGTCCTCTCGTTTAGGATCCCTTGTCTAAAATGATTAACGGAATTACGCTAAGCATAAAACTACAAAAAAGTCTTAACTTGAAATGACTTAACCAAAAATAAAATTTTCTAATCCTTTGTTTTAAAGAGAAAAGACAAAAAAACTGGCTTATTTTTCATCAAAGGTAGAAATTCTTAAAATTTACAATAGCTAAAAATGGCAAAAAAGTATCATGCACTCAGCATCCAAAAATCCTGCTTGCAAATACATTCTGGCCGCTTAATCAACATCTTTGATGGCCTTTTCTTTTATTTGCTCATATAAAAAGACAATAAATAAACAAAATTTGATTAAAACTTATTTTAAAAAATATAAATGTGTAAACACCCAAAAAAATATATGTGATTTATAATACCGTTTACATTCAAGTAGTAAGTGGCCTAAAAATAAGTGTTTTTTAATTCGGATATATAAAATTTCAAACAAAAATATTATCTCTCTCACTCTCTCTCTCTCTCTAAATATACTTTTTTCAAACTTTTAAATATTTATTTACTCAAAAATTGCTCTAAATAAATGTTTTATTCCCAAAAAAATTTACTATATAATAAAAATATTCTCATATAATAAATAAATAAAAAAATAGGCTAAGTTCTAAAATGCTGTTCGAACAATAATTCTCATAAATATATAAATAATATATTTATATAAATAATATATATTATAATAAAATATACTATGTAATATTTCAATAATAATTTTAAACGACAATAATAATAAATGAATAAAAAATATATTTAAAAAAAACAATTATCAGGCGCTGTGAATAATTAAAAGAAAATGTCATCTTTATAAATAGTTAGTGATTTTTTTTCTTCAATTTTTATCATTTTTAGAACTCAAATGTAAAAAAAATGGTTTTCTTGTTCAAATATTTATATACTTTATTTTTATATCGTATGATTAAATTGTCATCACTAAAAACAAACAAAAAAAACATATCTGAATAAAGCACCATTTACTATCATCAAGTTACAAACACAGCAATAACAAGAAAAAATTTATATATTTGGTCAAGTTAACCATTCCAACTGTTATAATTTTAATTTTCATGTAATTAAATGAATAATCAAATATATTTTGTAAATATTAAAATTAAAAAAAGGAACTTTTGTTTGTGTGAAAATGAGAATGTGTTTTGTGTGACTGGAATTAAAAAGCTTTAGAATTTTAGATATATCTTTCATAAATATATTCGTCATAATTCTGAATGACTTTATTATTGTATTAAAGAAAGACATGCAACAGCGTAATTAATTATTTAAAAAAAAAAAAATTATAGTTGTTTACTTAACAAGTGCGTAAAGTAATTAATTTACACACTAAAAATTATTAGTTGGTATATTTCTGTGTTTTTTCTGGTTTTAGTGAGATAAATTATTGAACTTTAAATTTTGTAGGAATTATGTGAAGAATTATTTATAATTTTAAAATTTATTCTTAGTAATGCGTAATATTAAGAATAAAAAATTCTTATAAATTTTTTTGATTCAACAATTAATAAAAACAAAAACAGTAAAAAAATAATGAACAAGACTTAAATAAAAATCAAAAAATGTTAGTTAATTTTATTTTTTATATTTAGATTTTAGTAAATAATCAATTATAAATAAAACAAAAAATATATATGACATGTAAAAATATTTTGTTTATTTAAATTTTTATAATTTGTTGCATGTATAATAAAAAATATGTTTTTTCTTATAAATAAATAAAAAAAAAATTTAATAATAAAAAATATAAAATATAAAAAAATTTATAAATGTCATAAAATAATTATTAGCTTTAAAAACAACAAATTTTTTTTGGCGTGACATTATTATTATTATTATATATATATATTAAAATATGTTAGAAAAAATAATTATAATATTATTAAAAGAAAAAAAAAATTTATTGTCAGTTTTAAAAGAAAGTATATCAATTATTATATCGACAATAACGAATAAAACAAAAAATATAAATCAAAAAGACAAAGTTACATGTAAAATAAAAAAAAAATAAAATATTTAATAATCAGAATAAAAAATTTTGTTTTGTTTTTAGTCTATTTACTTTTATTTAATTTAAGATGGCACTGATTTTAATGTAGTGGAAGTAATCCATTGGATAAGGTGCTTGTTTCTTGAGCTTAGATACGCGAATAGTGGCGTTGAATACTAGTTTCGGTGTATTTTAATCTTTAATCGAAAAATCCTATTCTTATTCACCTGATTCAACCTTAATTATTTCACTAAAAAGTTTTCTATAACTATAAAAAAGAATTGACCGAATCTCAGTTTTCCATCGTTACATAATTTACAAACGATTTGGGTCATTCTTTTATTATTATTATTATTATTAGATTTATTTGCTCATAACAAAATACAGTAACACTCCAGATTTACATGAATACGTGAATTTTAAGTAATTACATTGTAGTAATTATATGTTAATATAATTAATTTTTATATAGTAAAATAAGTAAATGAGCAATTATTTTAAAAGTGCTACTTAATGCCTGGAATCGTAATTTTTTTTTTTTTAGGGCACATCGATATGACCCGTGTTTCCAGTTAGTTTGAACCTTCAGAAAACCGAAAAAAATCGTGAACAAGAAATCGGCGATAGGTGCCAAAAAGATTTTTTCACTTTTATGTCAAAAACCGTGTTTTTCGTATCTGAGCTACCCCAAAATTTTAAAATAAATTTTTAGGTAAATAAAATTTAAAAAAATAGATAAAAAAATCTGATTGCCAGGGAAAAACCACTCCAGAAGAAAAAAAAACTTATCTTTTTACGATGAAATTTAGCTAAGTTATCGTCAATTTAAGATTTTGCTCAAATTCGTCTTAAAAAAGATTGAAATTTTATTGAAAAAAGCCTGTTTATGAACTTTAAACATGCATTACTCGCTTGATTTTCATCGTAAAATAATAATTTTTTTTTCTAAATCAACTAATTTTTTCCTGAGTATTCATTTCTTCAAGAAACAAATCAGTTTTTTTGACCAAATTTTAATTTTTAGGTCAAAAACTGTGTTAAGTAAATTTTGCTACTTACAGTTTTCAAAGGATTTTGACCTAAAAATTGAAATTTGGTCAATCAAAATGATTTTTTTTTTGAAGAAATGAATTTGTAGGGAAAAATTAATCGATTTAAAAAAAAAAATTATTATTTTACGATGAAAATCAAGCGAGTAATGCATGTTTAAAGTTCAGAAACACGCTTTTTTCAATAAAACTTCTTTTTTAAGACGAATTTAAGCAAAATCTTAAATTGACGATAACTTGGCTAACTTTCATCGTAAAAAGATAAGTTTTTTTTTTCTTCTGGAGTGATTTTTCCCTGGCAAACAGATTTTCTTATTTATTTTTTTAAATTTTATTGACCTAAAAAGTTATTTCAAAAATTTGGTGTAGTTCAGATACGAAAAACACGGTTTTTGACATAAAAGTGAAAAAATCTTTTTGGCACCTATCGCCGATTTCTTGTTCACGATTTTTTTCGGTTTTCTGAAGATTCAAACTAACTGGAAACACGGGTCATATCGATGTGCCCTAAAAAAAAAAAATTACGATTCCAGGCTCAAATTAAGTAGCACTTTTAAAATAATTGCTCAAATATATAGTAAATATAAGTAAATATAGGTTAAAATCTTTTGTTTTATAAAAACAGTGATAATAATACTGATTTAATGAATTTTTGGATAAATTTTTAATGACTAAGCATACACAGCATCTGTGTTAATTCAATGCATCCTGTTTAGAAAAGTATAATTTTATGCATCTCTTAACCCATTAGCGCCAGTGCGGCCATGCCACTGACGCGCGGATTTTCGCTTATAGAAAACGGGTAAAAATTGATTTTTTTTTTAACTTAAAGTCTTCCTTTACTAAAAAGGCCTTGCTTTACAAGATTCTGGGGTCAGATTTTCAATATTATTGACCGTTAATTAAATATGGCGGCTCAAAAATGTAATTATATTTTTATGTTGTTTATGTTTTCTTTTAGTAGAAATTTAAAAAAAAAAATTCCATATAGTGGATTTAGCAAATGATTATAATTCTGACGAAAATTCTGATAAACACTTCAGTTAAATTGGGTAGAGTTGATGTTTAGTTACTGGCCGGCATAAGCTTTGGTCTGTTATAGCTTTTTTGGGTCGCTGATAAAAAATTTCGGGGTATTTTCCAGGATATATCAGAGAAACACCCTTAAATTTGCAAAAATTACCCCTAAAACGGGGTATATTTGTTGTATTTGCACATTGAGTGCTAGGACCGTATGGGTTTTTTGGGTCGCTGATCAATAATATCGGGGACTTTTTTTGGATAAGTTATTATTTCACCTCAAAATTCGTGTAAAGCAATCCAAAAAATCTATAATAGATCCAATCTTATGCTGGCCAGTAACTAAACATCAACCCTCCGCAATTTGACTGGAGTATTTATCAGAATTATAATAATTTGATAAATCCGACATCTTGAATTTTTTTTTCTTTAATTTCTACCAATAAAAAACATAAATAATACAAAAATATATGTTGCGGCCAATAGCTTAAAATCATATTTTTCCTTATATTTTTCAAATATTCGCGCATTTACTCTAACTTCTTTGATATCGTAATTATTTAATTTATCGGCCCCCCGTTTTAGGGCCCCTTCTCTCACGTTAAACTTTCACCGGTTCTATAAAACCGATTCATGCGCATCAATCGCTCTCATTCTGTGGTCGGCGGTCGCGCTCGTAAGTCAATTCGAATCATACACCGCCCAGCGTGTTAAACTTAGTGAAATTAAAATCAAATCAACTAGATTCTTAAATGCCAGTTTTTTAGTAACCTTAATTTATACAGTCCGCTAACTATTTATTTATTATTGTAAAATTTATTGAAGTGATTTAAAATAATTAACATTATTTAATTTAAACGAGTGAATTCATTTATTTTACCTCAAAACCAATTTTCCTACAATTTCCCCAAATATTTCCTTCAAAATATTACATGGTCAGTGTCTCGCCGGATAAAAAGAACAATAATCGCGAAAAAACGTGTGAATTCGAGCAAGGATTGCGCGTAAAAAACTAGATTTAAAAAAGTGCTCATCAAGTGATTTTCATTTAACGTTTATTCAAGTGACAAAATTTTCAAAAAAAAAAAAAACAGTGACAAATCATTATAATTATTTGTGTTGTGCAAAATTCATAAATTTCAAGTGCAAAAAGGGTTAAGTGCACTACAGGACCTAGTGCACCGCATCTTTTATCAAGAAACAACCACGTGGGCAGGCCCTGTGTATCAGGAGCTCATAAATCGGCAGAAGCCGCCATCATCATTTTCAAGAAGAGAGAAGGGCGAGTAACGAGGCTCCCCTCTCAATACAAAAATCAGCGCACGCTACCACAGACGACGTCATCATCTCTCCTACCACAGACAGCAATTTCTCTCCCCACCAAGTCAACTACAAGCAAGCCAACTTTACTTTCACTGCCAGCCACAGACGCATGTACGGTTGCTGCTTTTCAGGCACCTCAAATTTTTAACATTGGGTAAAGTTAAACCCACTTTCAAGGTAAAATCTTTTTTCTTAATTTACAACTAAGATGGAAGATGCCGAATCTCTTTTAATAGATCAAGTTACTGACGGGAACTTGATCCTCGATTTTCTCGTTAATTCAGATCTAAAGGGGGGAGAGAAAAAACCACTAGCAGTTTTAATGTGCAGAAAAGAACTGCTAAAAGAATACTGGCAAAGTTTTCGTGATCGGCATCGAAAACTACGACATTATAAGGAAGAACTAAAAGATAGATCGTATTTTAAAAAAAATCATTTTACAGATGTCGAAGAACGCTACATCGAGGCTCTCAGTCAACTCAACGACGCAATCTCCAAGGAAACAACGCCAACAACACCATCACCGGCAGCGCACAGCATCGTTCACACATCGCTGCCTAAAATACCACTGCCAACCTTCGACGGGACTCAGTACAACTGGGACTCCTTCAAGGAAATCTTCAGAGCCAGGATAGTCGACGATGACAACCTCGCACCAGCTGTCAAGCTTCAACATCTCTTGGCCTCTCTTCAGGGTAATGCTGCCAGACGATACAGCAATCTTCAGCTCACCAGCGCCAACTTTCAAGTAGCATGGGATACACTCACACGTCGATACGACAACAAACGTATCAGGCTCAGCACGCATCTGTCACGTTTGATTTCAGCTCCTGCCGTCAATGCCAAGGTCACCGGAGACATCACACGACTTCTAGACACCTTCGAGGAAAGCATCAGGGCTCTTCGTGGTCTGGACCAGCCAGTCGATCAATGGGATGCCTGGTTCGTACAGCTGACGGTCTCCAAGCTCGACTACAGTACACGCAGCGACTGGGAGAAATTCAGGGAAGCAGACGACATCTTCTCCACGCACAAACAGCTGATTGACTTCCTGGAGAACCGTGCCAGAACGCATGATGCTGCCCAAGCCTACAGCGGTTCAACCAGCCACACTCAGGGCTCTTCAAATTCCAACAACAGGTCGAACGCCTCAGCCCACACCACGAGTCACCAGCGATCTACGCCAAGTTGTCCACTCTGCAGCGGGGAATCCCACTACTTATCCAAGTGCTCCAAATTCCTGCAGATGGATGCACAACAACGACGTAAGCTGATGACATCTTATCCAGGTACCTGTTACAACTGCTTGGGGCCTGGACACCAGCCAAACAAATGCCCCTCCAAGCGAACCTGTTTCTCATGCGGTGAGCAACATCATACTCTGCTCCACCAGTGACAACTTAGCAGCTCCAACAGCAGCAATCTCAGCGGCTCCAATAGCGGCAACCTCAGCAGCTCCAATAGCAGCAATCTCAGCGGCTCCAATAGCGGCAACCTCAGCAGCTCCAATAGCAGCAATCTCAGCGACTCCAATAGCAGCAACATCAGCGGCTCCAATAGCGGCAATCTCAGCAGCTCCAATAGCAGCAACTTCAGCGGCTCCAATAGCGGCAATACCAGTAGCTCCAATAATAACCAATTCAGCAACCTGTTCCAACTAACGTGGCGTTCCAGACGTGGGTCAGTTCACGGCGGGCGGTCCAGTTTCAACATCATACTAAGCTCAAATTAATACTGTAAAAAATTAATTAAGTTTTGTCTCTTTTTTCTTTTCAAATGTTAATTAAATTTACAACTTAATTAATTTTGAATAAGTAATGTAAACCAGATCCAAAATTGCATTGTATAGAATCACGTTAAATTCAACTCAAATTTAATTAATGTATCAACTCATTTCATTTCAACAAACTTATTTTGTTTAATAAGATTTAACAAGGCGGGCGGTATGTTGCGGCCAATAGCTTAAAATCATATTTTTCCTTATATTTTTCAAATATTCGCGCATTTACTCTAACTTCTTTGATATCGTAATTATTTAATTTATCGGCCCCCCGTTTTAGGGCCCCTTCTCTCACGTTAAACTTTCACCGGTTCTATAAAACCGATTCATGCGCATCAATCGCTCTCATTCTGTGGTCGGCGGTCGCGCTCGTAAGTCAATTCGAATCATACACCGCCCAGCGTGTTAAACTTAGTGAAATTAAAATCAAATCAACTAGATTCTTAAATGCCAGTTTTTTAGTAACCTTAATTTATACAGTCCGCTAACTATTTATTTATTATTGTAAAATTTATTGAAGTGATTTAAAATAATTAACATTATTTAATTTAAACGAGTGAATTCATTTATTTTACCTCAAAACCAATTTTCCTACAATTTCCCCAAATATTTCCTTCAAAATATTACAATATAATTTATTTAGTCTTTATAAACTTGAAAAAAAAAATTACAATTTAAAACCGTATATCAATAATCGAATTTTTGTCTTTTTTGAGCCGCCATATTTAATTAACGGTCAATAAAATTAAAAATCTGACCCCAGAATCTTGTAAATCAAGGCCTTTTTAGTAAAGGAAGACTTTAAGTTAAAAAAAAAAATCATTTTTTTACCCGTTTTCTAAGCGGAAATCCGCGCGTCAGTGGCATGGTCGCGCCGTCGCTAATGGGTTAAATTGAGAAAATGATGGTATAGGTCACGATAGCAAGGAGGTAAAGAATTCCATAAATTGGCGTATTTTATTTGGAAGGAATTCTTTCCAGAGTCAGTGACCATTGTGGTAATTTCAAGGTCTATGAGGGGTCCTCTGGTTGGTTTATCGCTGCGATAGGGCTTGAATAATGAAAGGAGCAGTGGCGGTTCCTTCATTCTCACTATCCTGTATATGATTAGAACAGCAAAAAATTCATTCTTTATACTTTCCTGGGCACATAGTATTTTCTCTGTCCCAAAAAAGAGCAATAATTTTCAATTTAAAAAAATAGATTTTAAGTTGAGAAAATTTGCATTTTTTTTTACTTAGAAACGTTATTTTTGTTATTTTTACTTTAAAAAATTTTTAAATCAGAAAGAGAAACAATGAAATAACATTTTTTTTTAAAGTCTCAAATTACTTATATCATTCGCAACTTATTACGCATGATTCCCAAAAATAGGTATTAAAATTATACCGAAAATTTTTAATACTTTAAAAATGCTTTATCATAAGCTTTTATTGAATTTCAAAAGTTGAAATGGTATTAACTTATTATTAACTAATAACCTATATCAATTAATACTATCCTTTGATTTACTTAAACCTGCGCATATACAATGAATAAAAATTAAATACCTATTGGGAATCACGATTAAATTCATTCTTACATTTTTACCCCCTCTACACGTAGGTGTGTATAAAACATGTCTACTCTTTTTCCATGAATAACATAGGAAAAGTAACAAATAGTTCATTATTAGTTAAAATAAAGATATTAAATTGAAAAAAACACATAAATTTATTAACACAATACTATTTCTAATATACACTGTTTTATTTTTGTAAAAATTTTATACCTTTAATTCATTTAATTAAAAATATTAATTTTTGGTCTATATGCACAATGTTAATTCATACCTTAGGGTAGCCATCTTACCTACACCGACGCGCGTGCATGTGTTTAATCATGAATCCTAATAGAAGTGTATGGTCGCAACTTAAATAATAAACGTTAGTTTTTTTAACATAAATCACAGTCTTACATACAATCGTGACAGTATAGTATTGAAAAAGTAAAAAAAAAATTTTATTATGTTCAAATTACCAAAACCTTTTAAATTATTAACATTTTTGGGTCTGTGGATGCCGTTTGATGAATCCCATCATAAATTTTATAAATTTATTTATTGGTTATATACTGCTTTTACTTTATCGCTTATGCACTTGTTTTGTTTATTAGAAATATTTTATTTAATTTGGGGCAGTACAAGCTTTGCTGATTTTGAGGAACAATTGTTATGCCAACTTTTGGCTATGATTATTTGCTTTAAAATTGATTGTATTCTTATCAAGAAAAAGGATCTATTAAAATTAGAAAAATTATTACAAGACCCATTGTTTACACCAATTTCTGAATCTGAAAATCACGTTTACAACCAAAGCATAAAGCAAAAAAAGTAAACATTTTTTTATTGCTAAAATTACTATCAAGCTATAAAAATAATAACAAATAATATTTACAGATTTATATATAAACTGTTTTTTTGGATGTCACTATCAGGAGGTTGTTTAGCAATTACAATGCCACTTCTACTAAATTTTCATAATCCACAGTTTATAGTTAAAAAATGGTACCCATTTGAATTAACAGATAAAATTTTTTGGTTAGACTATCTTTGGGACTCTTATATTACAATCTATGCAGCTGTTGTTCTGAATCTTATTGATTCTATAATTTTTGGCTTTATGCTTGACGGGACTGCACAATTAAATATTTTGAAGTTACGAATAGAAGGTTATCCAAGTCACGTCATTCAAGAAAGTACTAAAAAAATTGACAAAGAAGCCCTTTCTGAAGTTGAAAAATCAGTTTTAAATAAAATAATTCAACATCACCAAAGTATACTTAAGTAAGTCTATTTTAGTTAATTTTTTCAGTTACTAGTTTTATAAATATCTGCTGTTTATTTCAGCTATGTCGAGGCGATAATGAATACCTTTCAGGATATAATTTTTATTCAATTCTTTATTTTTACAATTATTATGGCATTAACAATGATTCAATCACTTAAACTATTAGAAAACGTTGATTTTTATGTTATTTCTTTTATAAACGTTGGTGTCGTATTGCTGTTACAATTTTTCTTTTATTGCTACTTTGGACAGAATATAACATTGAGGGTAAGTTATCTTAAATTATTAAGAATTAATACAAAATATTAGAAAAAATGCTCGGAAATTTAGACTTATCTGAATTAGATAAGAAAATAACAAAAAAAAAATATATTTTTGTAATTTGACAATTTTTATATTTGTAATTTTCATATGACCGCACCTAATTCTAATACAAATTAAATCCATTTTGAATTTATTATATTCAGCACTCAAAATACCCATACATATAAACTTATGCAAATAATCATATGATGAATTTTTTTAACTAAAATCCAATATGGTATCTGAATGTAAAAGATATGTCGCAAAAAATAATAAGAAATCTGTTAGCATGAAAAGTCGATTAAATTTATTAACTTAGAATATTTACTTTTTTCTAAAAGTGCAATTTTTCGAGTCTTTTAACGTTTTTAGCAGCTATTCAGAAATAGCCGTTACCCTCGGCTACTTTTATTTTTTCTTCATAATTACTTTAAGAAATTTTTTTTTATATCCAAATATTTACATAAAACATTTAATCTGAAATTCTAATGGTAGCTCTAAAATTTTATGACTTCTAAAATATTTTTAAAATTTTGTAAAATTGCGTTTTTCCTATCTTTTATCCAAAAGCATATTAATATAAGATTTAATTTTAATTTTAATTCTAGAATGAAAGTTTAAATGAAGCATTTATTAACATGGATTGGACGACTTTAAAAGCTAATTCTATTCGCAAATTGAATATTATTATTTTACGCGCAAATAAACCTCTGGTAATACAGTGTCGTCATTTCGTAATTTTATCACATGAATTTTTTTTGAAGGTAAAAATTTAATCTTATTTTACAATTATTTATGAAAATTTTTTCTTTTGTTAATAACTTAAATTAAATTTTATTTTTAAGGTTATAAAGTTTATCTATTCAGTATTCAATTTATTAAGATATAAAATGATTTAAAAGGAAGTGAAAATAAGTATATATGTTCAGCACCAACATTGTGTCAAGATCTCATCATTTTTATTAATAATCTTTTATAAAATAATTTATTTCTAAAAATATTCATAAATTTAAAATCGGAAAAAAGCCGTAATCTCTAATACGCTTTCTTATGTTATTTTTGACCAGCCAAGAATATGTGACTTCTTATAGAGCCAGGCACGGTGGAAAATAAAATTATTGATTAGACCTACAGTTATTTTTTACAGGGTCATATATAATTTATTAATAAATACAGTATAAATTTGTAAACCAATATAATAGCATAAAATATAAATTTAGTTTAATTAAATATTAGGTAGTTTTTATTTGTAAACTTATTTTATAATTCTAATTTTATTGAAACTGAGAGAAATTAAAAAATTCTCCCCTACTTTAACCATGTGGCAGTGTCTTTTTTCAAAAAAATAAGCTGCTTCCTTAAGTATTAAGGAAATTCTTTTACTAATACTAACACAATTCTGGTCAATGTGTATTTTTAATTTTAATATTTTTTACATCCAATTATAAAATTTATAATAAAATTTGAAATTTTAACTAATTGCTCGATTTCAATGTTAATAACTTGAATTTAATTTTTTATTTACAATTTAAATTTAGTTTAATTAAATATTAGGTAGTTTTTATTTGTAAACTTATTTTATAATTCTAATTTTATTAAAATTTGTTTAATTAGGCTTCGGCCATGTCAGCGCATATAATATACTAAAATAATAAAGAAATTAATAAAATTAACAAATAACATGGAAAATTTTCACAGAGATGTGTAATTGATAAGATGGAGGGAAGAGGAGTAAGTATTTACGGTTACAGGGAGATATGGGATATAGACTTACAGTATAATTTCGATAAGAACATTTTTTCAAAATTTTTAAAATTATCGTTCATAGTCTCGTGGTTTATAGCATTTACAATATGTATACCGTAATTTAGAAAAATCCATGATACTTTACGTGGGCTTTACTGCAGTTTTTCCTTGCGTAATGAAAATTTTTCATGTGAAAACGAGTATTGAAAATTAATGATGTAGTACTAATAATTGATTAGTCTATCGTAAGTCTGGACAAAAACAAATAAATAATTTATTTATGTTTAAAAAAATGATTAGTCTCGCTGATTCGTTAAAAAAAGAGAAATAATACTTCTGTAAATTAATCAATTCAAAAATGTATTTTGTTATTGTATGAAAATTTTAACTAATTGTAATCTATCAAAATTATTAATCAGAATTAATAAATTGGCTACTGTTTTTAAAATAACCTGATTTTTTAATTATCAAGTAATAACATTCAAATACCACAAAAGTCATAAGGCATAACACAAATATCAGTTTTAAGACAGTCAACTTTTATTCTTTTTAAATATTTTTTCTGGACAGTAAACACGAAAGTACAAAATTTGAAACGGCCCTTGTCGATAAATAAAGAATGCCCCAAATCGCAGTTTATCATCTGATCAGTTTACAACTGATATTTACGTGCGATTTGGGCCATTCTTTACTTTTCTGGACATGAGCCGTAAATATTCTATTAATTTTACGTCTGTTATGAAATTACAATTATTAAATAATACGACCTTTCCAGACATTGATAAATTCTTAAATACTCGTCTTGATACGTGACTCTAAATATATCAGATAGTGTAATAATAAATTAAGAACAATCATTAAGATGTTGTTTAAAATTTTTTATGTTGGGAAAATATGAATAAGTTTTTGTAAAATTCAAAGGTCATTTTGTCTCTTGGCCAAACAGTGTGAGGCTTCATCAACTTTAATTGTCTATTTTTAGTTTATACTGCCAAAACTGTAAAAAAAATTCCACCTTGTCCGTTTTTGAAAACTTCGTTGGATGGATTTTTTTAAAACTGACTTGTTTCTAACTATTTTTAACTATTTTTAAAATGAATAAAAATTCTAAAATTACCATTCTTAACTATTCATTTTATCAATTTGAAAACGATTTTTTCATCCAAAAATGACAAATTTTTCCCGATTTTCCCGATAAAATTTAAAATCAGCCAGCTCAGCTTTTCAAAAGCTAACTGAAAAAATATATTCAAGCGGTTGCACATTTTCATAAAATTTCTGTCGTTGTTGAATATAGTCAGATTTTTAACAATTTTAATCTTCTTTGTTTACTTTTATTCTGGATGCTTGGATAAAGTCCATTTAGTAAAAAATTTGAACATGTATATTTATTTTTTATCACATTATTTTATGTTTTAATTAATTAATTAGTTTAACGTTCGTCATATTTTTTCAAATATTAGTATCAATAATTAACGATCTCTACGAACAAATAATAATCTTATATTTCAAAGATACATAAGGCATTTTCATACCATTAATTTTATTTAAAATTTTTTACAATTTTAAATAAATTAGAAAAATTTTTTAATTGATGTTAAATAATTTTTTAAGATAAATTAATAAATAATTTAGCTTAAAAAAGTGGTTTGAATGAAAAAAAAAAAAAAATATGGTATTAAATATGGTATGAAAATGCCTTATGTATTTATGTTTTAACTTGTGTTAATTTTATAACCAAATAATTTTTAGTATCAACTGAACGTCTTTTAAGAAATCGCATAACATTTTTTGATAATATATTAGCTTGTTGATAAGGATTTTAAATCCAAATAACATTAGGGTATAAAAGACTCCGTTGCGTTTAACAGAACGTGCAAATTTAAAAAAATTATTTTTATTTACCGATAATCTATGAATAACTGTTGAATTTTCGGAAATTATAAAAAGCAGGATTCAGATTATTGAAAAATAATGTTTCCCGTGAGAAAAAAGGGAATAAAAATGGTTTTTCACACTGGAATTTATTAATATACCGTCGCATGTCGTATTTAAATACCCACAGTATAGTTTAAATTATAAAAAAGATATTTGAATTAAAAATGATTATTAAGAAAATAATATTTGAACTATCAAAAAATTTTATAAAATTAGTTAAATATATTTATTTGTAGCTCTTATGACAGGTAACGTAATAAAATATGATAACATAATTAACATGCTTCAGACTAAAAATTAGTCTTTCTGCCCAATCAGCGTAAAAGTTTTTTTTGACAATTGAAGGCCTGAAAATTCAGTATCAAATAATTTTATAAATACCCTGCATATTTAAAATTATTTAAATGACCCCAACCTCAGAAGAGATTCATTAATGAAATTTGATAAAGAAATTCGTTACGCACCTTAATATTACAACTAGCTGGTAGAAACATTTTTGATTCAAAATCGTGATAAGCTCACCTTCAGATATGAGGGAGGGTTGTACACGTATCTCATTTTATTTATATACCCATAAATAATAAATTTATTTTCACAACCTCAATGTATTTTTTAAATTATTAATACAGGGAGAGTTCATAATTTTATGGTATAAGTTGCAAGCATATAAATAATTTTAAAATGTAAGCTTTAACGATTTTCTTTTTTAAATAATCAATAAAAATACATAGTATGTCTAGATGACCCTCAATAACAAAACATATTATATGCACTTGGTAAATGATAATTTAAATAAATTTTAAGTATGATAATCTAATTTTTGCAATACTTAATTTTTATAATAATTAAACTTTTCTAATCATTTTTATAATACGATATAGTTATAACATATTTATTAAGTATTTTCTCTTCACAAAACCTTGATGAGATCCACACCCTCATAAATTAAAAAATATTATTTATGGTGTATTTATAAATAAGGATTAGGGAAAAATTTTCTTTTATCTATGCTTAAATAAAAATATTTTCTTCAATTATTGGATATCTAAAGCCAGTCTTTTTGTGATTATTCGACACAACGGAATAAAATTTAGTCAAACTGAAGGAGGCACAACTAAATAGAATTTTAAAATTTTAGTACTAAATTTTTTTTTGTTTCATTAATTTGTTCCTGATATTTTATCATTTTTATCATTTTTTCCTTAATTTTTTGATATTTGAAATCGATATTTTCGACATTTCTCTGCGAGGACTAGATCAGATCTGGAAATCACTTCAGATTGTAAACCCTGCAACTAGATCTGCTCCAAAAAATTGCTCCAAAGGATTTTTAATTCATCGAGTAGTTTCTTATCTGATAGATAGATCAGGAGGATTCACATTTTCTTACATTACTAGAGACGATATTATTGTACATCGCCCAAACTATCACGTGGTTTGTCTCTAGTCTCTTTGTTTGTCACTTTATTTTTTACATAAGTCTTTTCTTGTTTTTAGAAAGTTTAAAATATTATATGGTAGGGAGCCTGGTGGAGAAAAAAACAAGAAGAGACTTATGTAAAAAATAAAGTGACAAACAAAGAGACTAGAGATTAACCACGTGATAGCTAGAGCGATGTCGACTTTTTATTTAACATTGGATGATCTATCTCTGTAAACCTCATCTCTGTATACATACATTTGAATTTAATATGCATTCTTTTATCAATTTAAATATATGAATTTACTTTTTTATTACAAGTAACACTCTTAAAAAAATTGAAATTAATTTTTTTATATTAAAATGGGTTCATATATATTTAGTTAATTTATAAGCTAAATATTTAATTTCAAATGTCACAGCAAATTTATTGTTTCCTTTTTTATGTTTTAAATTTATTTAAATAATTTGAATTTTTTATAATATGAATATTTAAGGTACACTGTTATAATTAATTTTTGCAAGTAGAAAAAATAATTTTCCATGAAAATTGACTGATTTTTCTCAAATAAATTATTTATTTTGTTTTTTTACAAAATTTACTAAGGCATATGCGCTGCAAAAGCATATAATTATATCTCCAAAATTATATATTTAAATAGTATTTGGCTACGAGGTAAGATCACGTTCCGCATGCACATTGAGGTACAAATTTAGGGTGGTGGGGATGTTTTTTTTGTTAAATTTCTCCACTACTTTAATTTTTTCTCACAATGCACATGCGGAGTGTGATTTTACCTCGCAGCCGAGACTTTATGTCCTCTCGTTTAGGATCCCTTGTCTAAAATGATTAACGGAATTACGCTAAGCATAAAATTACAAAAAAGTCTTTAACTTGAAATGACTTAACCAAAAATAAAATTTTCTAAACCTTTGTTTTAAAGATAAAAGACAAAAAAAACTTGCTTATTTTTCATTAATGGTAGAAATTCTCAAAATTTAAAATAGCTAAAAATGGCAAAAAAGTATCAGGCACTCAGCATCCAAAAATCCTGCTTGCAAATACATTCTGGCCGCTTAATCAACATCTTTGATGGCCTTTTCTTTTATTTGCTCATATAAAAAGACAATAAATAAACAAAATTTGATTAAAACTTATTTTAAAAAATATAAATGTGTAAACACCCAAAAAAATATATGTGATTTATAATACCGTTTACATTCAAGTAGTAAGTGGCCTAAAAATAAGTGTTTTTTAATTTAATATATAAAATTTCAAACAAAAAAATTATCTCTTTCTCTCTCTCACTCTCTCTCTCTCTAAATATACTTTTTTCAAACTTTTAAATATTTATTTACTCAAAAATTGCTCTAAATAAATGTTTTATTCCCAAAAAAATTTACTAATACAGTATAATACTATAATACAGTAACAATCCAGATTTACATGAATACGTGAATTTTAAGTAATTACATTGTAGTAATTATATGTTAATATAATTAATTTTTATATAGTAAAATAAGTAAATGAGCAATTATTTTAAAAGTGCTACTTAATGCCTGGAATCGTAATTTTTTTTTTTAGGGCACATCGATATGACCCGTGTTTTCAGTTAGTTTGAACCTTCAGAAAACCGAAAAAAATCGTGAACAAGAAATCGGCGATAGGTGCCAAAAAGATTTTTTCACTTTTATGTCAAAAACCGTGTTTTTCGTATCTGAGCTACCCCAAATTTTTAAAATAACTTTTTAGGTCAATAAAATTTAAAAAAATAAATAAGTAAATCTGTTTGCCAGGGAAAAACCACTCCAGAAGAAAAAAAAAAATTATCTTTTTACGATGAAATTTAGCCAAGTTATCGTCAATTTAAGATTTTGCTTAAATTCGTCTTAAAAAAGATTGAAATTTTATTGAAAAAAGCCTGTTTCTAAACTTTAAACATGCATTACTCGCTTGATTTTCATCGTAAAATAATAAATTTTTTTTTTTAAATCAATTAATTTTTTCCTGAGTATTCATTTCTTCAAGAAAGATATCATTTTTATTGACAAAATTTCAATTTTTAGGTCAAAAACTGTGTTAAGTAAATTTTGCTACTTACAATTTTCAAAGGATTTTGACCTAAAAATTGAAATTTGGTCAATAAAAATGATTTTTTTTTTGAAGAAATGAATTTGTAGGGAAAAATTAATCGATTTAAAAAAAAAAATTATTATTTTACGATGAAAATCAAGCGAGTAATGCATGTTTAAAGTTCAGAAACACGCTTTTTTCAATAAAACTTTTTTTTTAAGACGAATTTAAGCAAAATCTTAAATTGACGATAACTTGGCTAACTTTCATCGTAAAAAAATAAGTTTTTTTTTTTTCTGGAGTGATTTTTCCCTGGCAAACAGATTTTCTTATTTATTTTTTTAAATTTTATTGACCTAAAAAGTTATTTTAAAAATTTGGGGTAGATCAGATACGAAAAACACGGTTTTTGACATAAAAGTGAAAAAATCTTTTTGGCACCTATCGCCGATTTCTTGTTCACGATTTTTTTCGGTTTTCTGAAGATTCAAACTAACTGGAAACACGGGTCATATCGATGTGCCCTAAAAAAAAAAAATTACGATTCCAGGCTCAAATTAAGTAGCACTTTTAAAATAATTGCTCAAATATATAGTAATTATAAGTAAATATAGGTTAAAATCTTTTGTTTTATAAAAACAGTGATAATAATACTGATTTAATGAATTTTTGGATAAATTAAATTTAATGACTAAGCATACACAGCATCTGTGTTAATTCAATGCATCCTGTTTAGAAAAGTATAATTTTATGCATCTCTTAACCCATTAGCGCCAGTGCGGCCATGCCACTGACGCGCGGATTTTCGCTTAGAAAACGGGTAAAAATAAAAATGCCTTGCTTTACAAGATTCTGGGGTCAGATTTTTAATATTATTGACCGTTAATTAAATATGGCGGCTCAAAAATGTAATTATATTTTTATGTTGTTTATGTTTTCTTTTAGTAGAAATTAAAAAAAAAAAATTCAATATAGTGGATTTAGCAAATGATTATAATTCTGACGAAAATTCTGATAAACACTTCAGTTAAATTGCGTAGAGTTGATGTTTAGTTACTGGCCGCCATAAGCTTTGGTCTGTTATAGCTTTTTTGGGTCGCTGATAAAAAATTTCGGGGTATTTTCCAGGATATATCAGAGAAACACCCTTAAATTTGCAAAAATTACCCCTAAAACGGGGTATATTTGTTGTATTTGCACATTGAGTGCTAGGACCGTATGGGTTTTTTGGGTCGCTGATCAATAATATCGGGGACTTTTTTTGGATAAGTTATTATTTCACCTCAAAATTCGTGTAAAGCAATCCAAAAAACCTATAATAGATCAAATCTTATGCTGGCCAGTAACTAAACATCAACCCTCCGCAATTTGACTGGAGTATTTATCAGAATTATAATAATTTGCTAAATCCGACATCTTGAATTTTTTTTTCTTTAATTTCTACCAATAAAAAACATAAATAATACAAAAATATAATTTATTTAGTCTTTATAAACTTGAAAAAAAAAAAATTACAATTTAAAACCGTATATCAATAATCGAATTTTTGTCTTTTTTGAGCCGCCATATTTAATTAACGGTCAATAAAATTAAAAATCTGACCCCAGAATCTTGTAAATCAAGGCCTTTTTAGTAAAGGAAGACTTTAAGTTAAAAAAAAAAATCATTTTTTTACCGGTTTTCTAAGCGAAAATCCGCGCGTCAGTGGCATGGTCGCGCCGGCGCTAATGGGTTAAATTGAGAAAATGATGATAGGTCACGATAGCAAGGAGGTAAAGAATTCTATAAACTGGCATATTTTATTTGTAAGGAATTCTTTCCAGAGTCAGTGACCATTGTGGTAATTTCAAAGTTTATGAGGGGTCCTCTGATAGGGTTTATAGCTGCGATAGGGCTTGAATAATGAAAGGAGCAGTGGAGGTTCCTTCATTCTCACTATCCTGCATATGATTAGAATAGCAAAAAATTCATTTTTTATACTTTCCTAGACACAGACTCATAGTATAGTATTTTCTCAGTCCCAAAAAAGAGCAATAATTTTCAATTTAAAAAAATAGATTTAAAGTTGAAAAAATTTGCAATTTTTTTTTTACTAAGAAACGTTATTTTTGTTATTTTTACTTTAAAAAATTTTAAAATCAGAAAGAGAACTAATAAATTAACATTTTTTTTATAGTCTCAAATTACTTATATCATTCGCAACTTATTATGCATGATTCCCAAAATTAGGTATTAAAATTATACCGAAAATTTTTAATACTTTAAAAATGCTTTATCATAAGCTTTTATTGAATTTCAAAAGTTGAAATGGTTTTAACTTATTATTAACTAATAACCTATATGAATTAATACTATCCTTTGATTTACTTAAACCTGCGCATATACAATGTATAAAAATTAAATACCTATAGAAGTGTATGATGGCAACTTAAATAATAAACGTTAATTTTTTTAAATATAAATCACAGTTTTACATACAATCGTGACAGTATAGTATTGAAAAAGTGATATAAAAAACATAAAGTATTAAAAAAAAATTTACTATGTTCATATTACCAAAACCTTTTAAATTATTAACATTTCTGGGCCTGTGGATGCCGTTTGATGAATCCCATCATAAATTTTATAAATTTATTTATTGGTTATATTCTGGTTTTAATCTGGCGCTTCTTCACTTGTTTTGTTTATTAGAAATATTTTATTTAATTTGGGACAGTACAAGTTTCGCTGATTTTGAGGAACAATTGTTATGCCAACTTTTGGTTATGATTATTTGCTTTAAAATTGATTGCATTCTTATCAAGAGAAAGGATCTATTAAAATTAGAAAAATTATTACAAGATCCATTGTTTACACCAATTTCTGAATCTGAAAATGACGTTTACAACAAAGGCATAAAGAAAAAAAAGTAAATATTCTTTTATTGCTAAAATTACTAGCAAGCTATAAAAATAATAACAAATAATATTTACAGATTTAAATATAAACTGTTTTTTTGGATGTCGCTACCAGGAAGTTCTTTTGTAATTATAATGCCACTTCTACTAAATTTTCATAATCCACAGTTTGTAGTTAAAAAATGGTATCCAACTGAATTAACAAGTAAAATTTTTTGGTTAGACTATCTTTGGGATTCTTATGCTACAATTTATTTAACTGTTGCTCTAAATCTTATTGATTCTATAATTTTTTGCTTTATGCTTGACGGTACTACACAATTAAATATTTTAAAGTTACGTATAGAAGGTTATCCAAGCCACGGAATGCAAGAAAGTACTAAAAAAATTGAAAAAGGAGCAGTTTCTGAAGTTAAACAATCAGTTTTAAATAAAATAATTCAACATCACCAAAGAATACTTAAGTAAGGCTATTTTAATTCATTTTTTCAATATCTAATTTTATAAATTTTTGTCGTTTATTTCAGCTATGTCGAGGCCATAATGAATACCTTTCAGGATATAATTTTTATTCAATTCTTTGTTTTTACAATTATTATGGCATTAACAATGATTCAATCACTAAGACTATTAGAAAACGTTGAACTTTATGCTATTTCTTTTATAAACGTTGGTGTCATATTGTTGTTACAATTTTTCTTTTATTGCTACTTTGGACAGAATTTAACATCAAGCGTAAGTTATTTTAAATTATTAAGAAATAAAACAAAATATTAGAAAAAATGCTCGAAAATTTAGATTTATCTGAATTAGATAAGAAAATAATTTTAAAAAAATGTAATTTTGTAATTTGCCAATTTTTATATTTTTAATTGTCATATGACCACACCTAATTATAATACAAATTAAATCCATTTCGAATTTATTATATTCAGCACTCAAAATACCCATATATATAAACTTATGCAAATAAACATATGATGAGTTTTTTAACTAAAATCCATCAATAGGGTGTCTCAATGTAAAAGAAATGCCGCAAAAAATAATAAAAAATCTGTTAGCATCTCGGTTAGCATGAAAAGTTGATTAAATTTATTAATTTAGAATATTTACTTTTTTCTAAAAGTGCAATTTTTCGAGTCTTTTAACGTTTTTAGCAGCTGTTCAGAAATAGCCGTTACCCTCGGCTACTTTTATTTTTTCTTCATAATTACTTCAAGAAATTTTCCCTTTTTTTGTATTCAGATATTTACATAAAAATTGAAATTCTTATGGTAGCTCTAAAATTTTATGACTTAAAATATTTTGAAAATTTTGTAAAAGTGCGTTTTTTCTATCGTTTATCCAAATTCTTATTAACGTAAGATTTAATTTTAATTTTAATTCTAGAGTGAAAGTTTAAATGAAGCATTTATTAACATGGATTGGGCAACTTTAAATACTAAGACTATTCGCAAAATTAATATTTTTATTTTGCGCACAAACCAACCACTTGTAATCCAGTGTCATCATTTTGTAATTTTATCATATGAATTTTTTTTAAAGGTAAAATTTTATATATCTTATTTTACAATGAATAAATTTTTTATTTGTTCAAAAGTTAAATTTGAATTTTATTTTAAAGGTTATAAGATTTATCTATTCAGTATTCAATTTATTGAGAACTAATATTTAAAAGGAAGTGAAAATCAGTTTATGTTCAGCACCGACATTGTGTCAGGATTTCATTATTTTTATTTCTAATCTTCACTTTCAGAAAATAATGTTTTTGTAAAAATATTGATAAATTTAAAATCGGAGCAAGCCGTATAGTTTCTAATACACTTGTCTGTGTTATTTTTGATCAGAAAAGAATATGTAACTTCTTATAGAGCCAGACACGGTGGAAAATAAAATTATTGATTAGACCTAAAGTTATTTTTTACAGGGTCATATAT
The DNA here is from genome assembly GCA_022575985.1 of Anagrus nilaparvatae. NCBI lineage: Eukaryota > Metazoa > Arthropoda > Insecta > Hymenoptera > Mymaridae > Anagrus > Anagrus nilaparvatae. The sequence continues at coordinate 2,924,535 of JAKSXM010000246.1, read as the reverse complement.
AATTTAGACACCAAATAAACTTTTTCGTAGCACAAGTAATATTAAACTTTTCTTTAAGGTCATGATTAAAAATGTTTTGTTTTATAATACTTTTTTATATATGGCTTAAAATTTATTTATTAATAATAGCACATTTACACACTTCGATGTTTACGATTATAACAAGTTTCTCACAATTTGTCTAGGTAGACCTATTTTTAATTAGACTGTTAAAAAAAACTACTGTAAATTTGGACAGCAAATAGTTAATTTGCAAAATAATTCGTAATTTTTAAAAAACATTTGTAAATTTTCGATGAAGTACATTTACTAAGAATTTTTGCGAATTTAAGAAGTTATCGAATATTTTAAACTTTTTTTTGTAAATTCACAATTTTTATCAAAAATGTACTAAGCAGTCTTCTTTATTATAAAATCCAAAGTCTAATTAACTTCTTAGTTTATTAACTTTACTATTACTGTGTATTAAATGTTATTTCTGAGTTCAATTTTTCCTTTTTTTTATTATAAAATTTGAAATTTTAACTAATTGCTCGATTTCAATGTTAATAACTTGAATTTAATTTTATATTTACAATTTAAATTTAGTTTAATTAAATATTAGGTAGTTTTTATTTGTAAACTTATTTTATAATTCTAATTTTATTAAAATTTGTTTAATTGGGATTCGATCATGTCAACGCATATAAATATACTTAAATAATAAAACAAATAATAAAATTAACAAATAACATGGAAAATTTTCACAGAGATGTGTAATTAATAAGATGGAGGGAAGAGGAGTAAATATTTACGGTTACAGGGAAATGATCGACTTAATTAAATTTGGCTTAAGAAGTTTTTTTCAAAATTTTTAAAATTATCGTTCATAGTTTCGTGGTTTATAGCATCTACAATTTGTATACCGTAATTTAGAGAAAGTCCTGATACTTTACGTGGGTTTTACTGCAGTTTTTCCTTGCGTAATGAAAATTTTTAATGTGAAAGCGAGTATTGAAAATTAATGATGTAGTACTAATAATTGATTAGTCTATCGTAAGTCTGGACAGAAACAAATAAATAATTTATTTATGTTTAAAAAAATGATTAGTCTCGCTGATTCGATAAAAAAAAGAAATAATTCTCTGTAAATTAATCAATCTAAAAATGTATTTTGTTACTGTATGAAAATTTTAACTAATTGTAACCTATCAAAATTATTAATCAGAATTAATAAATTGGCTACTGTTTTTTTTAAATAACCTGATTTTTTAATTATCAAGTAATAACATTCAAATACCACAAAAGTCATATGGCATAACACAAATATCAGTTTTAAGACAGTCAACTTTTATTCTTTTTAAATATTTTTTCTGGACAGTAAACACGAAAGTACAAAATTTTAAACGGCCCTTGTCGATAAATAAAGAATGCCCCAAATCGCAGTTTACCATCTGATCAGTTTACAACTGATATTTACGTGCGATTTGGGCCATTCTTTACTTTTCTGGACATGAGCGGTAAATATTCTATTAATTTTACGTCTGTTATGAAATTACAATTATCAAATAATACGACCTTTCCAGACATTGATAAATTCTTAAATACTCGTCTTGATACGTGACTCTAAATATATCAGATAGTGTAATAATAAATTAAGAACAATCATTAAGATGTTGTTTAAAATTTTTTATGTTGGGAAAATATGAATAAGTTTTTGTAAAATTCAAAGGTCATTTTATCTCTTGACCAAACAGTGTGAGGCTTCATCAACTTTAATTGTTTATTTTTAGTTTATACTGCCAAAACTGTAAAAAAAATTCCACCTTGTCCGTTTTTGAAAACTTCGTTGGATGGATTTTTTTAAAACTGACTTGTTTCTAACTATTTTTAACTATTTTTAAAATGAATAAAAATTCTAAATTTACCATTCTTAACTATTCATTTTATCAATTTGAAAACGATTTTTTCATCCAAAAATGACAAATTTTTCCCGATTTTCCCGATAAAATTTAAAATCAGCCAGCTCAGCTTTTCAAAAGCTAAATGAAAAAATATATTCAAGCGGTTGCACATTTTCGTAAAATTTCTGTCGTTGTTGAATATAGTCAGATTTTTGACAATTTTAATCTTCTTTGTTTACTTTTATTCTGGATGCTTGGATAAAGTCCATTTAGTAAAAAATTTGAACATGTATATTTATTTTTATCACATTATTTTATGTTTTAACTTGTGTTAATTTTATAACCAAATAATTTTTACTATCAATTGAACGACTTTTAAGAAATCGCATAACATTTTTTGATAATGTATTAGTTTGTCGATCAGGATTTTAAATTCAAATAACATTAGGGTATAAAAGACCCCGTTTTGTTTAACAGAACGTGCAAATTTAAAAAAATTATTTTTATTTACCGATAATCCATGAAAAACTATTGAATTTTCGGAAATTATAAAAAGCACGATTCAGATTATTGAAAAATAATGTTTCCCGTGAGAAAAAAGGGAATAAAAATGGTTTTTCCACTGGAATTTATTAATATACCGTCGCATGTCGTATTTAAATACCCACAGTATAGTTTAAATTATAAAAAAGATATTTGAATTAAAAATGATTATTAAGAAAATAATATTTGAACTATCAAAAAATTTTATAAAATTAGTTAAATATATTTATTTGTAGCTCTTATGACAGGTAACGTAATAAAATATGATAACATAATTAACATGCTTCAGACTAAAAATTAGTCTTTCTGCCCAATCAGCGTAAAAGTTTTTTTTGACAATTGAAGGCCTGAAAATTCAGTATCAAATAATTTTATAAATACCCTGCATATTTAAAATTATTTAAATGACCCCAACCTCAGAAGAGATTCATTAATGAAATTTGATAAAGAAATTCGTTACGCACCTTAATATTACAACTAGCTGGTAGAAACATTTTTGATTCAAAATCGTGATAAGCTCACCTTCAGATATGAGGGAGGGTTGTACACGTATCTCATTTTATTTATATACCTATAAATAATAAATTTATTTTCACAACCTCAATGTCTTTTTTAAATTATTAATACAGGGAGAGTTCATAATTTTATGGTATAAGTTGCAAGCATATAAATAATTTTAAAATGTAAGCTTTAACGATTTTCTTTTTTAAATAATCAATAAAAATACATAGTATGTCTAGATGACCCTCAATAACAAAACATATTATATGCACTTGGTAAATGATAATTTAAATAAATTTTAAGTATGATAATCTAATTTTTGCAATACTTAATTTTTATAATAATTAAACTTTTCTAATCATTTTTATAATACGATATAGTTATAAATTACTTTTGAAATAAAAAATCGCAAAGAATTATAAAAAAGCTAAGGCTTCTTTATTTCAGGCACGAAAACATATTTATTAAGTATTTTCTCTTCACAAAACCTTGATGAGATCCACACCTTCATAAATTGAAAACTATTATTTATGATGTATTCATAAATAAGAATTAGGAAAAAATTTTCTTTTATCTAGACTTACATAAAAATATTTTCTTTAATTATTGGATATCTAAAACCAGTCTTTTTGTGATTATTCGACACAACGGAATAAAATTTAGTCAAACTGAAGGAGGCACAAGTAGATACAAGTTAAAAAATGTTCTGCCAAAGTTTTTTTTTTCATCGAGTTATTTCTGATATTTGCAATTTTTCTGTATTTTTTAGATAATCGGAAATCAGTATTTTTGTGATTACTCGACAAAAGGGCCCGAGGGACCAAGCTGCACTATCGGTATAATTTTTGTATAACCAGTTTAGCACACTATTTTATTTTATCACATAAGCATAATCAACATTATCAGAGCCAGTTAAAGTAATATTTTACATAAAGTAATATTTTACATAAAGTCTATATTTTCTAACGTGTTGTGAAAAGTTTATTGTGAAAGTTTACTTCGCATTCGGCAGTAAACTTTTATCGAATCAGTTTATAACAATATTTTACACAAATACTGGGCAAAAAACGTCCCATCCAAGTTAGAAAATAGTTATTTTCTGCAAACGTTGTGTAATAGAATATTAAGTGTATCAAGTCTCCAAAAATTTTTCGTAGGCATAAAACGAGTGTTAAAAATTCCGTACCAAGTTTTATGCAAGAGTTTCACGCCCGCGAGGGCAAAACAATGAAACCGAACTCCGGGAGATTAAAATAGATCCTGGTAGAGAAACAAATTGAACCTCTGGAGGCTGAAATTAAAATTCTGATATCCCAAGGGATCATTTTGTCCCCAATAGATAATTGCTATCCATCGACTACTAATTGAGCCCTATTTCGTAGACACTTTTTTTTTGCTGAATAAAATTTTATGCGAATATGAAATCCGTTTAAACCAAAAATGGTCAAGTTGCCCACAATAATAATGTAGAGGTTATGTTTTGCGGTTATTTTATGATTTTTGTCATGTATTTTGAGTTGCTAAACACGAATATGATATTCATTTTTACCTAAATTTTTTTAGTTGTCCATAATAGGAAATTTCAAAACAATTAAAAATAATGACCTAAAGTTGCTTATAGTAGTCGAGTAGAAATTTTTAGGTAAAAACTGATGTCAGATTCGTATTCAGCTACCGAAAAAAAATCATAAAATAACAGAAAAACTTAACCTCTAAATTCCTATCGTGGGCAACTCTGCCATTTTTGGTTAAAACGGATTTCATATTCGTATTCAGCGAACCAAAAAACATAGATACTCGTTGGAAAATTTTATGGATCTATCAGCAAAAAAAAGTGACTAATACGAAATAAGGCTCTACTACTACTACTACTACTTAATAAGTTTATACGGGCTTCTAAACTAGTTCTGTGGTTCAAGTTGCGGTACGTTTTTCTAATGGTTTTCAAGCGACTTTATAATTAGAAGGAGAAGTGGTTTTGATCACATTACAAGAGTGGTTCATAAACTTTGAATTCCGGGAAGATAAAAGTAAAAAATTAGATTTTAGTCAATTTATTTTTATTTAATTTAAGATGACACTGATTTAAATCTAGTGGCAGTAGTCCAGTGGATAAGGTGCTTGTCTCTTGAGCGCAGATATGCGGATAATGGGGTTGAAAATGGTCCCGGAGTATTTTAAAATAAGCTTAATTATGTGGATCAAGTTAACCTACCTCTTTCTAAGATTTTTCACACCACTTTTAAATTAGAAGAAACAGCGGTTTTGATCACATTACAAGAGTGGATTCCGGAAAGATAAAAGTAAAAAATGCAGCTTTTAGCTGCATGTGTGAAAATGGATAAAGTGAACTGTATTATAACTTAAAAATGAAGTGGTTAAACAAAACCTAAAACTGATTTAAAAAATTATTTTTATTTTCCCAAAAATTTTTTTAACTTTGGAAAACATCAAGCATATTCACATGAATTTTATTTATAAAATTAGCTTTCATACATAAAACAACCATTAATTGATAAATTGGTAACCTCTATAATAATTTATCTGCTAAACATTATTTACTCTGTCTTTTTGCAATATCCTTTAATGTTTTAGCCATACGAGTTCCAGTTTCATTAATCATGCGAGAAAAATAACCATCAGGATGATTTATTAAAAGATTGTTAGCCGAATCAAACTCCTAAAAATATTTAAAAGTGTAGAAATTGTTAATTAATTGACCTTTTTTTGAGTACAAAATTATTTATTTTATTGACGCTCTACCTCCTAGTTCGGGGCCCTTTTCAAAATCTATCTAAAAGTTTTTTACAATTAATAATATTACTGAAAACACATAAAAATCACAGAAAAATATTTAACAAATTAAAATATTACATTTTTAAATGATAATTACATAAATATTAGGATGTAAAGAGTCCAGTCATAATATAAAATAAAAATGTTTCAGATTATTTCACTTATACATTATTAATTATGAATTAATTTTGAATATTTACAGTATGTTATCAGTATTATGAGTTGTGTTTTTTGGTAGTTCAGCTTTTTTATTTATGTGGCTTCTGAGAACCCTATAACTACCAGCTTGTTGTTTTTATATAATACCTGACATACTATTGTAAAAAACATCAATATTGGGAATGCATTTCTTTGGGTTCTTGGCTATTATTCGTTTTTGTATGTCATAACTCACATTTTCATTGTTATTATCTTCAGCTCTGTATTCAAGAGTATTTATTCTTTTGTTTATGTAATAATCTATGAACTTGCTTGGGTAATTAATGTTCAATAATAGTTGTTTAACAATTCCAAGGTTGTGTGTGTGTGGAAATTTTTATCAGATAGTAATATAGCTTTGTCTCTTAGTGTGTATATCATCCCTATAAATTGATTTTTTGTATGCGCAGAATTGAAGTTCAAGTATCTACCCGATGATGTTGGTTTCCTGTACCAGTTATGTATTAGTTTATTATTCAGTTTAGTTAATTTCATATCCAAAAAATTTATACTATTGTCAACTTCTGTCTCATTCGAGTTAAACAATTCAAGAGTATGTTTCGTTTTGTCAATAGGGGTACATGTTAATATGTCGTAGACTTATCTAACAAAAGATGCAGGTCTGAAATTTAATTGGCTCAAACAGTATTCCTACCTAGGGGTAGAGACGTCAATAAAATAAATAATTTTGTACTCGAAAAAAGGTCAATTCATTAACTATATAATTTCTATATACCACACTCAAGTAGAATTTTAAAAATCGTTAAAAAATGTATTTTTTAACTTTCTTATATTCATACTTTTGAATTTAAATAAAATTAAATAAAACTTACTACAATACGCCCATGATCCATAACAATAATTTTATCACAATCAATGATTGTGTTTAACCTGTGAGCTATGGTTAACACAGTATAATTAGAGAATTTGGTTCTCAACGTTTTTTGAAGAATTGAGTCCGTACTGTAACATAAATATCAGAAAATTAAATTCGAATTTGGGAATTTACATATTTTTTTACATCGACCAACACTTACTAAATATCAATGTTAGCCGTAGCTTCATCTAAGACTAAAATTTTATTTTTCCTAACGATTGCTCTTGCTAAACAAATTAATTGTCTTTGTCCAACGCTCATGTTACTGCCACTTGCAATAATTTGAAAATCCAAAGGTAGGTTCCTTATTTCAACGCTGTGGAGTGCTGCGTAAAGATCCGAATCTTCAAATTGACAAAATGGATCCAAGTTATATCGCAGACTTTGACAAAATAGAACGGGCACTTGAGGAATTATCGATATTTTGGATCTTAGTAGTTGTAAGTCGATACTTGATGTATTTATGCCATCAATTATTATTTCTCCATTTAAATCATCTTTAACAAATCGGAACAAGGCTGTAATTAGAGATGACTTTCCAGCTCCTGTTCTTCCAACTACACCTACTTTCCAGCCAGATTTAATACTCAGATTTAAATTCTACAAATTTATGAAAATGAATTTTTATTTAATCAAAAATTTCAATCAAAAATTATATTTAGAGTATTAACAAACCTTTAGAACTAATGAAGAATTTTTATTATATTTCATTGAAAGATTTTTAAATTCAATACTTCCTTCTCTAGGCCAGTCATCAGATACTTTCACAGTTGACACTGACTCTTCCGGTGGAATATTTGTGTACTCAAAATTTCTAGCAACATTAGTCATATATGTTTCTACTTCAGACAATCTTCTTATAAAATTTCGCAATACAAAGGGTAAGCTTAAAATTTGTGAGAGAATTAATCCAACGTCACCTCCGGATGTACTACCTAAAAATATTAATGACAGACGAATCATTTTTTAAAAAAAGTGATTTTTCTTACCATTATAAGTGAATATAAAAAAATAAGTGAAAGCAGAGTGAAGAACGTGAGTTATTGCATCAGTGATAAGTGCTGACGCAGTCGACGTAGCTATTATCAAATAAACAGCTCCAGAATGATTATCTTGATAATAATGAAATTCATTTTCTAATAGATTTTCAATTTCTTTGTCGTAACTGCGTATCGTCATTAATCCATTATAAGTCGTATTTATGTGAGAAAACACTGGGCTTTTCGCTAAAATATAATTTAATAGATAAAATAAAATTAATAGAAAAATTATAAATTAATTACCTGCACTTTCTAACTTTGTTAGAGAATGAATAACTCGAAGATAAAATTTCATTACCACGAATAATAAAAATGTGTATATAAAAATTGGAACACTCATGGTTGGATTAATAATTAAAATAATAGCAAGTGCCCCTAAAATATAACTAAAAACAGGAATAAAATCAATTATTTTGTTAGGCAAAATTTCATCCATGGCTCCTAAATCCTTAGAAAATCTGTTCAATATTCTTCCACTAGAATTTTCATAAAAGAAAATCATTTTTGCTTTTAACAAACTTTTAAACATTAATTCGTGAATTTTTTTACTAGCTTTTGAAGCAATGTTTATAAAAAAAGTACTATTTATTAAACAAGTTATTAAGCCTATAATTATTAAAAATACGTAAACATAAATAGCATCTTGGGTACTTAATAGTTTATTTTCTAATGAATTAAATGTATTATTGGTGAGCCTACTCTCTTCAAGGTTTGCCCAATACTTTAACCAGTAATCTAATCCACTTGAAAAAATTTGAGCGGAAATTAAAGTAATCAAATAGAGTGTCAGTATTGTATTTGATGAACCAGCACGCAGGTACCGTATTAAAAGATTAAAATTTACTAATATTTTTCCTTTTTTTCCATCAGCTAAATTTACTTTTTCTTCAGTTCCATAAACCTAATTTCAACATTAAAAATTTTGAATTGCAATTGTGTTTGCAATTATGATTTTTATATTACAAAATATACGATTCCAAAATAATAAGATTCTAGGATAAACGATTTATTTTTACCATAAATAGAAGTTAGATACCTCTGAATTCTGTTGAATTGATTCCCTTATTTTAAAGAAATCGTCCCCTTCTGAACCTAAATTCTCCTTGATTTCTAAATTATTTAGAGATGATTCATTACCTTCTGCTCCCGCATCATCATATTGCTCCAACATCTCCTTAAAATGTAAATTTTTACTTTTGATACTCTCAAATGAACCGCAGTGTTGAATTTTGCCCTAAAAAATAACTGTTACAAATTTTGTAAAATTTTATATAATAAGTTTGGAATAATTTTAACTTGGTCGATAAAAACTACAAGATCAACTTCTGAAAAGAATTGTATTTGATGAGTTGCGAGAATTCTAGTTTTTCCCTTCAAATACCCCATGATACATTTTTCAAATATATTACGTGCCACTTTTGTATCAACAGCACTCAATGGATCATCTAAAAGATAAATATCCGCATTTCTATAAATCGATCTAGCAAGGTTAATTCTTGCTCTTTGGCCTCCTGACAATAAGTACCCTCGTTCCCCAACCATAGTCATTTCCCCATTTGGTAATTTAAGAAAATCTTCTTTCAATGAACATACCTCAATTATCTAGAAAGAAAAAAATAATTTTTATCCAAATAATGCTAAATATTTTATTATAATTTAAACATGCTTCATTATATTTGTCCAAATTAAAGGATTGACCAAAGAGAATATTTTCTTTAATGGTACCCGTAAATAACCAAGGATCTTGACTACAATAGGATATTTGAATTTCTTTATTTTCTGTGTAAAACCCAGTGCCTAATTTTGATATGTCAATTTGAAATTTTGAATTATTTGTAATAACAATTGAACCACTGTTCAAAGGTAGCTCTTGTAATAATAAATGAAAAATTGAACTTTTTCCACATCCAACTGTACCAGATAATCCACAAATACTCCCTGGGTCAACTGTAAATGAAATATCTTGAAGTGTTAAAGGTTCTTGACCAATTACCCAATTCGCAGTGACTTTATTAAATTGTATTTTAACTTGTTTTAGATTTTCAATTTCAGTTTGGATATTTAAAATTTCCATTGGTTTTGACGATAATCTATGATAGGTACTGAAATTTTTTATCTGATAAGTGCTTTTTTCTTGAAGAAGTAAAAATTTCTGGAAACAGAAAATATATAAGTTTAAAATAAAAATAAATTTAGAATTTTTTTCTTAATCTTGGAATGATGTTCTACCTGAATTCGTTTTATTGTAACTGTTGATTCTCCAAGTTCTATCAGACCCAAAGGAATTAATAACGAAAGGGGTATCGTTAAAATTGTAAAAATTGTTACAAGAATATAAGAAAGCTCGGTGTTTAAATTTCCCCCATTTAAAATAAATAGTGTAAGTGTTACAAAAATAGATATCTTGGAATGATAAAAAAATGAGGTTATGTAAGTACCCCTCAAATATGCAGCGTATTTAATTTTTTTTAATTCTTCAATTCGTATTTTATTTATTATTGATTCGATTGATTTTTCCCAAACGTACATTTTTACAACCTTGATTAAAAAAATTGTATTAATAATTGAAAAATAAATTTTTTTAAAATCATTACCTGAATACCAGAAATAAGTTCATTCATCAATTGGACTCTTTTATCAGTTAAAAGGGCGACATTAAATCTAAGCTTTTTGCTAATATTTGTTATAATCATAGGAATTGGAAATGCTAAAATAATTTGTACCAATATTCCAATTAAAATAAAGTACCCTACAGAATCCCACACTTGATAGCAATACAAAAAGACCTAGATTATAAATGTAATTTTAAAAAAAATTGTTTGATAAAGAAGAATTTATTAAATACGAACCAGAATTGGCGTACTCCATATAAAATGGAAATACACGAACAGCATGTCAAATCTTGAAACGTCATTGCTCATTAAATTAATAATTTGTCCAATTTTTACTTGATTAGTTTCGCGTTTATCTAAACGCATCATCTAAAGAAACATTAAAATTTTTATAAATCATTCGTTAAGAAAGCCTCGTTAATATTACCTTTTTGTACAACATTGCACAACATGCGACACGTACTCGCATACCAATTCTTTCAGCTTGTTTTATGTAATAATTATAAAGCAATGAATTCATTATTTTACAAACAATTAGTATTGTTGCATACATTAAAACCTCATTTTTCTCAGTTTCAGTCCATTTATTGTCAATTTTAAAATATTTTATAATTTTTCCCAAAAGCATCGGTTGTGGCAATCGAAATATTATCATGTCAATAAAATTAATACATGCTACTATACAATTTGGCATGAAAAAAGCTCTTATCAATGCTTTTGCAAAACTTGGTTTGTATACTTTAAATATTGACAATTTGGTATTATCATCATATTTTTTTGGATTGAATTCACTATTGTATTGTTTATCAATTTCGGTTTTCCATTCTCTAAATTAAAATTTTTTTTTTGTTTTCAATATTTATTTAAATTTTTTATGAATACAGTAAAATAAAAAATACTTTTCAAGTCTTTTTCCGCAGTTGTAAGATTTATCATTTTCTTCTGGATCGTAAATATCATTCATTAACAGATTTTTTTTTATACCTTTTTTGATAATTATTCTTGTCCACCTGTATGAAAAATCAAATTTTACAAACGAAAATAGTATGTCAAATATCAAGGGTGCAAAATTTTTGGTACTAGCGTGATCACAAGCCCGAATCACAGTGGGGTTAAAAAACAAAAAAATGGGCAACAAAAATATCAGCTCAAGGTTTATTTATAAAAAAAAGTGAATAACAGAACGCCTGCATGATTAAAACTGCGATATTTATTTATTTATTTATTTATTTTCAAATTTAACAGGCGTTACCGCCTTTATACAATTTTAATACAGAAACTTATATTTAGTTAATTACAACTTTTGGCAAAAAAAAAAAAATTTTACAATCAAAAGAGAGAAAGTCATATGGGTCAATATTTGTGAACTGTATATGACTTTGCATGGGTGGGTCTTGAAATGTACTCCAAAGCATGTTTGGTCGAAAGCATATATAAAAAAAATAATTTTCCCCAATTTTTAGCTTTTTAGATCCAATCCTCTATTTTTTACAGCGATTTTTGTTTTTTTCAATTTTTTGAAATTTTTAATTTTTGAGAAATTTATGTTCATTAATTTTTCTCGCAAACGTGCACTTTACAATAAAATTTTTTTTCCTTATAGTACCCCATAGGAAATTTTCCGTAGAATTCGATTCTGGGGTCCAAATTTTTTTTTGAACTGCGCATGCGCGAGAAAATTAACTTTCTTGCTTTACCTTTTCTAGCTTATATGCCTCAGCTGCAGACAGCTCAATTTTCATCCTGTTGGTCTCAAATTGTAGGTTTTTTCATATACTTTCAGCACATGAAATCATTTTTTTGGGTAAATTTATTTTAAAAGCAGTAAAATTGAAAAATAGCGATTTTTAAAAAATCATTTTTCACAAATTTTGAATTTTCCGCCAAGTCACGTGACCAAATGAAAATCTGATTAAAAATTCGGATTCAGCGGAAAATTTTACATAAGGATACCAATTTTCGTCTTGTTTCATTAAATAGTTTCTAAGATATCCCATTTTAAAGATAAAGATTAAAATTGACTTTTTTTAAAAAACCCTAAAAATGGGACTCTGACTTTAATTATCATATATGTTAATCAAATAATTATAAAAAGACGAGTATAAATTTTTTGGAAACTAAGGGCTTGTAAAAAATTTTTGAGGCCTATAGAACTCGTTTCTTTTAAAAATTAGAATTTTGGCAGCAATTTCAAAATTGGTCATTTTTGGGTAAGAATAGGGATTTGGTTTATTGATTATCGGCATGAGAGATTTAGCGACAAATAATTACAGTGTACGGCAACTGAATAGCGACACTTATACCAAAAAAATGAGACCAATTGGAAGTATTTTGGTTAACTGGCAAGTTTGCAGCTTTGTATTAAAGATTACAAAAAAAGTTCTATTTGATAACATTGTGGTATTTTGTAGTTATTTAGTATTTTGCTATTTCTTTTATTTCTATAGCGTTACGGAAACATCCAAAACTTTTCCAAAAAGGGGGTCTTTTGTAAAATTTCTCGAGGAATCCGAAAATTTCGTCAAAATTTTCATTAGGTAACTAGAAAATTCGGAAAATTGAAAATAATATAGAATAGCTACAAAATACAACAATGTTATAAAATAGGATTTTTTTCATAATCTTTAATACAAAGCTGCAACCTCGCCAGCTAACCAAAATACTTCCAATTGGTCTCATTTTTTCGGTATACGTATCAACATTTATTTACCGTACACCACATTTATTTGTTGTTAATTCTCTCATGGCCATAGTTAATAAACCAAATCCCTATTCTTACCCAAAATTGACCAATTTTGAAATTGCTGCCAAAATTCTAATTTTTAAAAGAAACGAGTTCTATAGGCCTCAAAAATTTTTTATAAGCCCTTAGTTTCCAAAAAATTTTTACTCGTCTTTTTATAATTATTTGTTTAACAGATATGGTAATTAAAGTCAGAGTCCCATTTTTAGGGTTTTTTAAAAAAAGTCAATTGTAATCTTTATCTTTAAAATGGGTTATCTTAAAAACTATTTAATGAAATAAGACGAAAATTGGTATCCTTATGTAAAATTTTCCGCTAAATCCGAATTTTCAATCAGATTTTCATTTGGTCACGTAACTTGGCGGAAAATTCAAAATTTGTGAAAAATGATTTTTTAAAAATCGCTATTTTTAAATTTTACTGCTTTTAAAATAAATTTACCCAAAAAAATGATTTCATATGCTAAAAGTATATGAAAAAACCTACAATTTGAGACCAACAGGATGAAAATTGAGCTGTCTGCAGCTGAGGCATATAAGCTAGAAAAGGCAAAGCAAGAAAGTTAATTTTCTCGCGCATGCGCAGTTCAAAACAAAATTTAGACCCCAGAATCGAATTCTACGGGAAATTTCCTATGGGGTACTATAAGGAAAAAAAATTTTATTGTAAAGTGCGCGTTTGCGAGAAAAATTAATGAACATAAATTTCTCAAAAATTAAAAATTTCAAAAAATTGAAAAAAACAAAAATCGCTGTAAAAAATAGAGGATTGTATCTAAAAAGCTAAAAATTGGGGAAAATTATTTTTTTTATATATACTTTCAACCAAACATACTTTGGAGTACATTCTGAGACTCGAAAATCCAAACTGTATACACTTCACAAATATTGACCCATATAAAATGTATGATATATAATATAAAATTATTTAAGACTTAATTTATACAATATTTACAAATATTTATAATATGAGAGAATTAATTATATATACAATAGAATTAAATTAAATTAAAGTTACTAAAACATTTTGTAATTAAAAACAGATTATATAAATTTTGTATGAAAATTTTTGGTATAGCATGGATTTAAATTATATTAGTAAAGATTTTTAATGATATTTTTATTAATAGATCAATGAGATCAGTGATTAATTTAATCATAGTACTTTAAGAATCGGTGTTTGATAATGTTTTTAAATGTATCTAAATCAGTTTCTATGGAAGTTTTATTTATAAATGGGTCACTGTTCCAAGTACGTGTTAGCCTAAAGTGACGCGAATTATACAGTCGATTATTAATTGTTTTACCTTCAGACAAAACTCTATAATTTCTTAGGTTGTAACCAATATTTCTATTAGTGAAATTAAATAAATTATCATTATCATTAAACAGATTTTTATTAGTTGCAATATTTACAAAAACTATATCATTGACTTGATGGTATGAAAGTATAGAGAAAATATTTAATTTTACAGAAATTTCTTTATAATTTTGATCAAAATATTTCATGGGCTGACCGGTTTTGTAAGACGCTAAGCGTAGGAACTTGTGCGCTATTGTTTCCAGTCTGTGCTGATCAGACACTGTAAATGGTCTCCAAATTACTGATCCGAAAAGTAGATGTGGCAAAACTAACGTCTTATAAAGTATTGATAATGTTTTAATTGATTTGAAACCGGGGGTGGATCTGCGTATGAAACCAATCATTCTACTGGCTTTTGAAATTATATGATCTAAATTGTTGTTAAATGTCCACTTTTCATCAAGAATAATGCCTAGATCACGTACTTTTGAGACTCTTTCTAAAGTAATACTATTAAGTTGATAGTTAAATTTATAATTAATAGATTTTTTGAAAAAGCTGATAACTTGAGATTTCGAAATATTTACAGGAAGACCATTTTCTATTGACCAGTTTTGAAAATGTATAATATCTATTAAAATGTATAATATAATATTTTCTTTATTTATTTTTTTTTTTTGGGCCCCTTTCGAGAAGGGGCTTTTTCGTAGGACGAGGAAAATGCTATTTACGCATACCATACAGCGCGTACTGTATAATTATGTTGGACTAACCTCAAATTCGAGGTAATACCCACTAAACTCCCCATCCTCCTGCATTTTGATTGATTGATTAATAAAGTATTTCGGGCTGGTCACGTGACTTTGAATACTCGAGGAAAACAAAGCAAAATTTAACATGCAAAAGGATAGGACCGGTCAATATTTTTATAAATTATTTAATAATTAAAGATCAAAAGTGAAAATTTTTTAAGAAAAAATATTCTTCTATGTTTGTAAATAAATAATTTAAAATTTTTTCATATATATAAATATATCGTCATAAAGGTTTTTAAGTGTATGCAAAGTAAATGCAACTTAACCTATATTATATGTGCTTTACATAAATAATAACTCAGATTTGTTTTTACTCTCAGTTGAAAAATTAATATTAAAATTAAAAAATATTTAATTTTACCTGCATCATGCATAAAAATGTAAGTAAATTTATCAATATTTGTAATGCTTATAAAAATAATAAAATTGAAAAAATGCAAAATTTTTTTTACAGATATCTCAAAAATAATGAGTTAATATGTCAATAATTTGACTGGTGATGTTCAGAGTAGATATAAAAATAAAATAAAAATTATTCATTCAGTTTACCCTTATGATTTAAATGTTAAAAGTTCATTTTATGTCAAAAACTTTGCTGAACCCCCGAAATAACTTGGATTGATATTGGGAATTATTTAATTTTAACAAAAAGTTTTTATACAAGAGAATCCTTGAAAGCATACAAAAGTCTTGAAGCGGTTAAATATGTAGATGCAGGTTTCTTTTAAAATCTTTATGGATTTAAGATAAATGGATGTTTTGTAATTAAAAGCAACGTAGGTATTCATTTTATTTTTTGTTAGTAAAAATTGCTGAGTAGATGACTTTTTCATCTTGTAGGTCAAGCAATCACAAAGGCAAAATGAAACTCCTCTTAAAACTTGTTTGATTCCTGAACTCAATGAATCCATTGTATTTGTATGGCTGGCTTAGGCGAAGTGTGTAGTCATTCAGCTGCCATCGCCTTTGCTGCGCATTTTAATCAGTCATCGCCATCAAAGTCAAAGCCATCATCAGCTTCATGTACAGATTGGAACTTTCCATCAAAATTCCAGCCCAGTAAGATAAAATATGAAAATTGAGGGAAAGAAATAAAAAATAGAGATTATAAAGGTATTTATTATTTAAATATAAATAGTGATTTGTAAAGCTTTGAAATTTAAATATTAAATACCTTTATAATCTCTATTTTTTATTTCTTTCCCTCAATTTATATCTTTTATCTTACTGGGCTAGAATTTTTGTGCAGTTGACGGAAAGTTCCAATCTGTACATAAGCTGGTGATGGCGATGACTGATTATAATGAACAGCAAAGGCGATGGCAGCTGAATGGCTACACACTTCGCATAAGCCAGCCATTCAATTACAATGGGCGCTAATTAATAAGTTCTAAATCATAAGGGTCAACTGAGTGAATTATTTTTATTTTATATTTGTATCTACTTTGAACATCACCAGTCAAATTATTGACATAACTCATTTTTTGAGATATCTGTAAAAAATATTTTGCATTTTTTCAATTTTATTATTTTTATAAGCATTACAAATATTGATAAAATTACTTACATTTTTATGCATGATGCAGGTAAAATTAAATTAAAAATTTGGTATACAGAAATAAAAGTATATAGAACTAATTGTGCGACACGTTAATTTACAAAATTTAAGTTTAAAATTTAAAGCAAAATATAAAACAAAAAATATAAATAAATTTTTAAACTAATTAACATTTATGTAAACGATTTATTACAATAATTTGATTTTTTAAATTTATAAATTTATGAAGTGTTTAGAGAAAAGGAAATTTTTTATTTATTTTATATAACACTTAGCATATAGGAAAATTAAATTAAATGGGGAATACTGGTGAAGGGGAGGTAGGAGAGGTAGGAAGTAATCTAAAAATG
Source organism: Anagrus nilaparvatae (assembly GCA_022575985.1). Taxonomy (NCBI): domain Eukaryota; kingdom Metazoa; phylum Arthropoda; class Insecta; order Hymenoptera; family Mymaridae; genus Anagrus; species Anagrus nilaparvatae. Next base: position 2,907,316 of record JAKSXM010000246.1, on the reverse strand, counting down.
GGTGGAAAATTTACTGAGGTTTTTATGAAACTTTATGAAAGAGAGGAGGAGGAGTCTTGTTGCAGAAGATATTGATAAATTTTATGCATTTATGATAATATCATAGAATCCGGATCGGGACTCCCTGTTTAGGTATTACTTCGGTCTGGAAAAAATGCAGCCTAGGTATTTTTTCGCCATACCCTGCCAATAAAGGAGGAGAGTTTCCTACGAGAGGAAACCCTCCTCCTTTTTTTTAACCAGTGTCGCCCGTACGTACTCTGCTACACTGAATATTTTCTTCATTATAATTACGCAAAATTTCACACGTATACCTCATATTCGGAAAGTACCAATAAATTCTTTAAGCTTTGAAAGTTTAATTTATCGCCATCTGCATTGGGAAATTCGCGATTTGGTAAAAATTAAAAATAATTATTAACTTCGGGAATTTTCCCCATAAAACTAATGCAATATTTTTATCTTTGTACCCTTATATCTCAAAATTATGCACGATTATTGACTATGAGACCCATAGCATTGGATTCCTGAAAATTTTCTTTAAAATTTCCTTGAGGAGAATGACCTTAAGAGATGTTTTGATACATTTAACACCCATTCACTATTGTAACAAAGGTAGATATATGGACACTTTAGAAGAGTTTAAAATTTATAAAAATATAAAAACTAATAAAGATAATATTTTAAATGACAAATTACTATAACAAATTTATAAAAAAGTGCCCATATATATATTTTTATAAATAACAATCCAACTTTATGTAAACTGCCCATATGTATATTATTTTATTTAATTTTTAAATTGTAAATACAAAAATATAATAAAAAAATAATAATTCCAAATTGTAAACACGTCAAAAAACTTTGTATTTTGAATTGTTATCATTATTTCTAAATATTTATAATAATAAAATTATTTAAATGTTAGTATAAAGAATGTGCTCCAAGCATTAAGATGTATTTTAAAATTTATTTATTAATAGTTTTTAAGTTTAAATATCTTTTTATGTTTTTGACTTCTGAAAATTTAGAAATTTTACCTGATAATGAAAATTTAATTTCGAAATAGCTATAATTAATTTTATACAAAAAATGTAATAAGAAGAACAATGAAATATAAATATTTTTAATAAAATATTATGTTTTTTATTATAATAAACTTTTAGCCCTCTAGCACCTCAAGAGGCCAAAATATGTCCGTTTAAAAGTCCAAAAATAGCCTGCTTAATCCTATTTTAAAAATTACGCCATTCCCTAAAATTTACTCAAAATTTAATCTTATTGGTCGCATTTGGAACACTAAAGAGTCTAGTTTTTGTAAAAAAAATTTTCAAATTTCATAGTCTCAACTTTTTTTGACATTAATGAACGTAAAAAAAAAATAGTTACACCTTTCGTAGTCTAGTAGGTAAAGTGCTTCGACTTCCAATGTATATGTCGTAGCCCCATAGGATAATCGGTTTTATAGGCTATAACCCGGCTCATAGAGTAAAAATGCTCGAGAAATATTTCGATATGAAGCTGCGCACTCCAGTTTTATAGCCTATAGGCCGGCTTTTAGCGTATAAAGTTGAAAGATGTCAGCTATCACAAAGACAAGACAAATATCAAAGTTTCGAGACTCTTAGTTTTAAATAATATAAATTTAGTAATATTATGTCGTGAATTAGTTATATATATCTTATAGCTTATAGCTTTATTTACATTATGAAATTCTATCAATAATTATAATAATTAATTTTGATGAAGTTTATTAAAAATGAACAACGATCTATATGGAACAAATAAACATGATAACTTTTTTCATTATCTTTGTCTGTGTGTCTGAGGACTGAGCCTCTCTTTGTCACACAGAATAATTTTTCTTGAAGAAAGTTATATGATGTTAATTTTTAGATGGAAAAAAATTTTTTTATTAAAAAATGAAAAATCTGAAAGTTCATTTCAGCTCTGCAAGAAAACAGGGCGAGCTTCATCAGTGTGAGACCCTGTTTTCTGCTTTTCACATATGAACAAACAGAAAACTTAATAATTTACAAAAAAAAAAAAAAAACAAAATTGTAAAAAAATTTTTTAAAAGAAAGAAAGAACTTACATTTTTTGACACGCCATTAATAAACTTCATCAAAATTAATTTAATTAATTTGGAACGTAAAACAGTAATTATACTGTTTTTTTTGTGAATAATAATAATAATTATAATAAATATAATAATAATAATAAATTTTTATAATTTTATATTTGACAAAATATAATAATATTGTAAATATTTTTAGTTTATCGCTTTTCCTTGAACTTGAATGTTGTTTAATATCATATAAATATAAATTTTTTTAAATCAATTTTTTTATTATTAATATGGAAAAAGTAAATAGTGAAATACAAGAAGTTAGTGTTGATGGTCATATATTATCGTCACTGTGGACTAAAGTACAAGAAAGTCCTGTCATTTAATATTTAAGGGAATTTAATGATTTTTCTGTAAAAAGCAATACGTCACTTGCATTATCATTATCATCAAAATTATGAACTTTTAGAAACAGCTGAAAATAAAACGTATTTTATTTAAATTCCAAAAACAAAAATTATATTTTATGTTAATGTGTGAAAGTTAATTATGCGAAAGTGCAATTGTTCAATTAAACGAAGTTCCGGAAGTTACATTAACTTTACGTGAAGCTGCTGCAAAGCAATCTTTATCAGGTGGGCAAGGGTTCAAGAAATGTAAGTATAAGCCAGCTAAAAATCAGTGCCGAACAAAAAGGTATGCCTGTTTCAAGGAAAACTTATTATGCAATTCTCGCTAACCTATAAAACCAATTATCCTATGGGGCTACGAGATATATACGTTGGGGTTCGCGGTTCGATCCTACTCGCTGACTGCCTGTTTTTATTTATTAAAAATAAATGAAAATTCTCAAGTTACATTGCTACCACGATGATTGCTACATAGGTCTAGGAACTTGTTTTCATTATAGTATTTAAAAGAAAAATCGAATACTATAAAGAAGACAAGGCTCCGAATAAAAGAGTTCATTCTATAATGAAAATATTCATTGTAAAATGAATACTAAATGAAAGGAAAAAATATATGGATGAAATGAAAGGAATTTCAGCTTCTGAAAGTACATGGCCTTGAAATGGATTCTAAAGTAATGTGTTAAACGGTTCCGGGGTAATTTCGTATAAGGCAGGAAGGAAGTGGAGTTTTAGTGAGTATAAGGAGTCCCACATAACCGAACAGTACGGGCTGTAAAAATGCTCATACAAAATAAAAATGTCACAAACGTCCAGGTCATTTTTTCAAAGTTTATGTAATATTTTACTTAATGCATCTTGTTCAGTAACGTGTTTTGATGAAAAAATAAGGTACACGAAGTGTGGGAGAATTTAGTGGCTAGACTCAAAATGTCACAAACGTCCACATAAATAAAAAATACCATAAGAATAACACGTAAAATTTATTTTTACATTTGTAGCATTAACATTTAAAAATTTTAGGTATTTGGAACCTGAAAAAAAATACAAAAAAATTTTGAAAAAAAAGATAATAAGTATTGTGCCGTAAATAGAAAAATATACTGTTTCTGTGAAAAGCACCCATATATATATATCGCAGATAATTCTATTCATTCAAAGGCGGCAATTTTCAGTGTATTTTACGTGTATCAATGCCAAAAAAAATTGAGGCCATGGAATTGGATAAAATTTTTTTCACAAAAATTAGACCCTTTATCATTAATATGATAATTAAAGTTAATTAAAGGGAATGGCATAATTTTAAAAATGGGCTAAATCAGGCTATTTTTGAACTTTTAAACGGTCATATTTCGGCCTCATGAGGTGCTAGAGAGCTAAAATTTTATGTTTTTTTAGGTTTTGTTAACCATATAACCCTAATTTTTTTTTATTGAAAAAAAAAATTTTTTTTGATCGGGAGCAGCCGTATTGCCTAAGGAAACTAGTTTAAGATATTTTTTTTAATACTCCGTCTATCATTTCAATGAAATTAAACCACTTCGTGCAGTCATTCCGCTATTCACTTTTTTTTAATCAACAACCTCGAGCTGATAATTTTTTGTCCGTTTTTTGGTTTTTTACGAGGTTTTCTATACCAACTTAGCCGGGCTCAAATGATACGTGTTCACGCTAGTTTCTAAAGTTTTTCGCCCGTGATGCTTACAATATTTTTTTCTGGTCAGCGGCTAGAAAGCACGTATTTCCCGGCCGCTGCGCGTCCGGCAAAGATGTGTTTTCTCGCCACTGATGCAGAAAAATCGTATACGACCCTGGGCCATAAAAAAAGAATGCCGCCCCAATCTTTATTTTTCTGGCCATGGGTCGTAATATACTATTGCCTACCAGGTGTAGAATGAATGAAGAAAATTCCATGCTACGTTTTAACTTGGTACGGAATTTTCTATACTCGTTCTACGCCTTGGCAGGCACAAAAATATTGTAAACTCCATGGTTAAAAAACTTTAGACACTAGCGTGAACACATATCATTCACACTAGTACCAAAACTTTTACGCCCTTGATACTTAATATACTATTTTGCAAAATTTTAATTTAAAATAAAAAAAACAACTACTAACCACATTAATACTGAGCTAAAAATATTTGCATTTTCTCCAGGATTCGGTCTCTTTATTTTTTCATCGTTATTCATTTTTTGTTCAATATTTTTTAAAATAATTATTGTACAAAAAATTGAAATAATTTAATAAATAATAATTTTAAAATTTATATATTTATATTTTTAATATATTTTTTTTTTTAGTATAATAAATAATTTTAACACTGAAAAATTTAAATACAATGTATTGTTATAAGCTAGAGTAAATTAAATTATTTATTTTCCTTACATACATTGTAATAATTATAAGTATAGGCCAAGTATAGGCAGATAAAGTTTTAAATAAATAATTATCTTAATAATTTTAAGGAAAAAATTAATTTTTAAAATGTCAGTTTATAGTCCAGAAGCCGTATATGTTAGATGAATGCACTTTTTTTGAATGCTTTGTAAAAGGCTTTTTGATACGCTGATTTCAAATTTTTAGGTCCTGACCCCGAAAAATTAGTCCTAATATCGAAGAACTATATTTTTCAGTCAATTTTGAACGTATTTTTTTGACATAATGTATAACAAACGTTTCTAATTGCCCATGTAAACAAACCGTCTAACGTCTAATAGCTAGCTAATAGCTGGCTACGATTTGGCTACGTACTGGATACAAATTTATATTTTACTAATTTTCTTTGAAATTTTATTCCGGAAAATCCCACATCGAAAAAAGAATCTGCTTGCCGTAAAAACTTTTGCGGCAAATGGATTTCTTTTTTTCAGTGCAGGATTGATAATTTTTTACCTTTTTATAACTTTTTGATCTGCAAAAAAAAAATCATTCATCAATTTTGTATTTTTCTTCGGGAAGCCATTCCGATTCGCGTTTCATAATTTTTTTCCTTATCAATTTACATTTTCGCACCAACTCTTTTTACCAAATTTTAAGGTTATTTAAAAAAATTAAACTTTTCTTCTTCCCAATGACATTTAAACTCTAATACATTACGAAAATAATTTTTCTCTGCGGAAGCGAGAAAGTTTCTCATCGTATAAAAAAATTTGTTCATAACCGAATTTCGGAAATTTTTTTCTTGTATACACAATATTGTTAACTTGAAAATTTACGGATAAAATAAAATTTTTAACTGATATCTTCTTTTTATTATTGAAATATTCTTTAGTTCGCTGTAAATTTAAATATTTTATTTCTTAAGATGGTTAAATTGTATCGACTCGCGCGTTAGGCTTCTCGAAAAATACTAACTTGATATGATTTGAAACTGTCTGTTTATTTTTTAATTTTATAGTACTAATTAAAATAGTAATTTTCTTTTTTTTATCGTTTACTTTTTTCTGAGTATTTATTTCTTCAAGAAAAGAATCATTTTTTTTACCGCATTTCAACTTTTAGGTCAAAAACCAATGAAAATCTGTGTTAAATAAATTTTGCTATTTACAGTTTTCAGAGGTTTTTGACCTAAAAATTTTGTAAATAAAAATGATTTCTTTCTTGAAGAATATTCCGGGAAAAATTAATCCATTAAAAAAAAAAAATTATTATTTTACGATGAAAATCAAGCGAGTAATGCATGCTTAAAGTTCAGAAACAGGCTCACAGCTAGCCTGAAAGATCGGGTTATGCAAAAGTCGGCACTTTGGATTTTATAGCGAAAAATGAATGTTCAGCCTATAAGAAGATCCTACTTTTTTGGATTTAAATTTTTCATCTAGTTTCTTTCGAGTTATTTGATAAAACTTGTATCTCGGGGGAGATGAAAATAAGCCAAAATTTGCCCTGCTCGGATCGGCTGAAAATTTCAGAAAAGGTTGCTTTTTTGGTACCCAGAAATATGATCAAATCCATTTTTTAAAATCAGTCATCTTCTTCGAGATATTTATTAATATGTATCCCATTTAAAATACATGGAAATAGATAAAATATTGGTTTTGGCTTTGCATGCAGTTGTATGCATGAGCGAGTGTAGCGAGCTAGTGCAGACATCATGCAAAAGTCGAACCCCATATTTTGTCCCGTACTGTTCTAAACAATAGTTTTACATATAATGGGCAAAAAAGCCGTCTCCCTAGGGCAGAAAATAGGCTTTTTCTGCCCTAGATATGTAAAAGCCATTTAGTAGCGGTTTTTCTTATTTTGCTTCACAATTTTAGTTTGACAAAGCACCAAACCAACGAGAAAATTTTTTTTTTACATTCAATTTAAGTAAATGATAATGTATAATGTATAAATAATTTAATATACGGAATTTTTAAAAAACGTTATTGGTTCCTCATAGAGGAACCTTTGTGATAGGTGAAATTTTGATTTTCGATATTTTGGCATATAAGCACGTTTTGAGACCTCAGGAAGCTAAAAAACCGGTTTTTAAAAAAAGTCTGTGTGTGTGTGTGTGTATGTATGTATGTATGTATGTATGTATGTATGTATGTCGCACTGTAACCGGTGATATTTCACAGCCAACACGACATTAAGACCTAATTTTTTTTTCAAAATTTTTTTCACCAAAAAAGCTCGAGGTACTTTTTTTTTTTTTAATTTGGATGTAATACCTCATTTATTTCCACGAAAGTACTTATATTTGAAAGTATGGTTTTTACTCGATATCTCGAATCTGATACTTAATTTTTTGAAAATTTTTATCCCAAAATTTTTTTCATAAAAAAATACAAAAAACACCAATTTTTTTTTTTTCTTTGAATGTAGTACATAATTTGCTTCCATGGAAGTACTAGTTTTAAGAACCTCTATAAAAGTAATTTTTTGGACCTGATACTTAATTTTTTGAAAATTTTTTTCTCAAAATTTTTGCCGCCAAAAAATATAAAAAATGCCAATTTTTTTTTTTTTGAGGATGTAGTACTTGTACGAATATTTAGAATTATCGTTTTTAAATGATTATTTCATGTGATACGTAATTTTTCGAAATTTTTTTTTTTCAAAATTTTTTTAATAAAAAAATTAAAAAAATAGAATAATTTTTTTTGTTTTTGGACGTAATACCTAATTTATTTCTAGGAAAGTTCTAATATCCAGAATCATCGTTTTTAAAGGATTTCTCCATTTGATATATGTAATTTTTCGAAATTTTTTTTTTCAAAATTTTTTGTATAAAAAGATTAAAAAAACACAATAATTTTTTTTCTTTTTGGACGTAGTACTTAATTTATTTCTATGAAGGTACTAATATCCAGAATTATGGTTTTAAAGGATTTCTCCATCTTATATGTAATTTTTCGAAATTTTTTTTTTCAAAATTTTTTGTATAAAAAAATTAAAAAAACGCAATAATTTTTTTTCTTTTTGGACTTAGTACTTAATTTATTTCTATGAAAGTACCAATATCTAGAATTATCGTTTTTAAAGGAATTCTTCATCTGATACGTAATTTTTCAAATTTTTTTTGTGAATATTTTTCATATAAAAAAATTAAAAAAACATCATTTTTATTAGATAAAATAGACCATTATAAATATTTTGCTATTGTTGATGAGGAACCATAGTGCCAATCACTTGACAGCGTTTTTTTTCAATTTTAAACGCGATTTTTTCAGACAATGGAGGCGTTTCGCCACGTTGGTCATAACCGAATAATCCTCTTTATAATGAAGTAGGCATTTGAATGAATATTAAAAAAAACTTTTCTCGTTGGTTTGGTACTTGGTCAAACTAAAATTGTGAAGCAAAATAAGAAAAACCGCTACTAAATGGCTTTTTCCATGTATTTTAAATGGGAGACATATTGATAAATATCTCGAAGAGGGTGCCTCATTTGGAAAATAAGAGACACGTTTTATTAAATAACCCGAAATAAACTATAGATGAAAGATTTAAATATAAAAAAGTATATAAGTCATTTTAGTGGGGGGGGGGGGAGGAGGAAACGAAATAGATTCGGATCCAAACTACCAGAAAGTAATGTTGGTAGTCGCGGCCTCGTCATTTTTCTATATTTTTGGTGGTCATAAAACGTATTTTCTTGTAGAAATGCACATATAATTATTAATATATATTAAAAATAAAAAATGTTTTTAATTATGTAAAAAAGGGTAATGTGGACATTACTATGCGTTTTTAGGCGCAAAAATATGTCTTGTAATTTCACAACTGTTTGTTGCAAATTTTCGATTAAAATTCGCAATTTTTCGTAAATTTACTAATTTTGTCATAAAATTACAGGAGTTATTTTTTACAGTGTACATATAATATTTCAATAATAATTTTAAACGACAATAATAATAAATGAATAAAAAATATATTAAAAAAAAAAAACTCGTCATAATTCTGAATGACTTTATTATTGTATTAAAGAAAGACATGCAACAATGTAATTAATTATTTAAAAGAAAAATTATAGTTGTTTACGTAACAAGCGTGTAAAGTAATTAATTTACAGAATATAAATTATTAGTTGGTTTAGTTCTGAGTTTTTCTGTTTATAAAAAATATGTTTTTTCTTATAAATAAATATAAAAAAATTTAATAATACCAAAATATAAAATATAAAAAAATTTATAAATGTCATAAAATAATAATTATTAGCTTTAAAAACAACAAATTTTTTTGGCGTGACATTATTATTCTTATTATATATATATTAAAATATGTTAGAAAAATTAATTATAATATTACTAAAAGAAAAAAAAAATTTATTGTCAGTTTGAAAAGCAAGTATATCAATTATTATATCGACAATAACGAATAAAAAAAAAATTTTAATGAAAAAGACAAAGTTACATGTAAAGTAAAAAAAAAAATAAAATATTTAATAACCAGAATAAAAAAATTTGTTTTATTTTAGTCTATTTATTTTTATGGTTTAAATTCTTTCGGAACTAGCTATGTGGTGCACGATGCAAAAAATGCTGCATGGCGTTACTATGGCGTTCCCGATCAAAACAGTAGGTGGCTTGCCACCTTTATGTCACGTGGCCCGATGGCTGCCCACCTTCGGACCACCACCGAGCCATGTCACAAAAGATGGAATTCCACCATTCTGTTTTGATCGGGTTATGCTACGTTTTTTCCCCTAAAAAAGGGTCATATTTACTGAATTCCGAGAAGATAAAAGTAAAAAATGCGGTTTTGAGCTGCATTGTAAAAATTAATAAAGTGACCTCTGTTATAACTTAAAAATAAAACTGGTTAAAAATAGTATATTTTTATCCTAGGCCGCAAAAATAAAGAATGGCCCAGATCGTAAACTGCGATCTGGGACATTCTTTTTTTCCGGCCGAGGCCAAAACATAATTTTTCTTCGTCAGTTGCTAGAAAACACGTATTTTCGAATCGCGTTGCGGCCGGGAAATACGTGCTTTCTGGCCACTGACAAGAAAAAAAAAATTAACAATTGATTCAAAAAATAATTTTATTTTCCCAACAATTTTTTTAACTTTGGAAAACATCATGCCTATCCACATGAATTTTATTTATAAAATTAAATTTCATACATACATTCATTAATTGGTTACCATTATAATAATTTATCTGCTAAACATTATTTACTTTGTCTTTTTGCAATATCTTTTAATATTTTAGCTATACGAGTTCCAGTTTCATTAATCATACGAGAAAAGTAACCATCAGGATGATTTGTTAAAAAATTGTTAGCTTAATCAAACTCCTAAAAATATTTAAAATTGTATTTTTTAACTTCCTTAAATTCATACTATTGAATAAAATTAAATAAAACTTACTACAATACGTCCATGATTCATAACTATAATTTTATCACAATCAATGATTGTGTTTAATCTGTGAGCTATGGTTAACACAGTATAATTAGAGAATTTGTCTCTCAACGTTTTTTGAAGAATTGAGTCCGTACTGTAACATAAAAATGAGAAAATTAAATTCAATTGTGAATTTTATTTTTTACATTGACTAACACTTACTAGATATCAAGTTAGCCGTACTCACATAAAAAGATTAAGCTTAATTTTAAAAATTAAGCCTCTTTAGGTTAGTCCGTAAGCTTACTTCAGTAAGCTTAATCTAGTAAGCTTACCCCAGTAAGCTTACCCAAAATTAAGCTTAATCTTTTTACGTGGTAATTATCTAATACTAAAATTTTATTATTTCTGACAATAGCTCTTGCCAAACAAATTAATTGTCTTTGTCCATCGCTCATATTACTGCCACTTTCAGTAATTTGAAAATCCAAAGATAGGTTCCTTATTTCTACGCTGTGAAAAGCTGCGTAAAGATCCGAATCTTCAAATTGAGAAAATGGATCCAAGTTATATCGCAGACTTTGACAAAATAGAACGGGCACTTGAGGAATTATCAATATTTTGGATCTTAGTAGTTGTAAGTCGATACTTGATGTATTTATGCCATCCATTATTATTTCTCCATTTAAATCATCATTAACAAATCGGAACAAGGCTGTAACGAGGGCTGTAATTAGAGATGACTTTCCAGCTCTTGTTCTTCCAACCACACCTACTTTCCAGCCAGTATTAATACTCAGATTTAAATTCTTCGAATTTATAAAAATGAATTTTTATTAAATCAAAAACTTTAATCAAAAAGTAAATTTAGAGTATGTATTAACAAATTTTTATTATATTTCATTGAAAGATTTTTAAATTTAATAGTTCCTTCTCTAGGCCAGTCGTCAGATACTTTTGCAGTACTAGCCAAGCAGTTTACGATTTAGCAATTTTTTGGTTTAGAAAAAATCCTCAATTCAAAACTTCACCATGAAATTTCTTTAAATTTTCAACATTTATTCTACACTAAAAAACATCCAATTTTGCAATTTTACTTTTTTAGTTTTGACCTCTAGTTTCTGAGTTATAAGCATTCAAACTTAAAATTCTCAGCTCTGGCAAAGTTTTTAGAGGAATCATCGTATTATTATTATTACCTCGGATTTGTGGTCTGGATTTTTTTGTTTTCAAAAATACAAAATTATGAGAAAACTAACTTTATAAAAAAAAACTATATTTTATCTTTTCTTGGATTTTTCTGATTTTTTAAATTCAGCTCTCGATGGTTCAGCTGCAATTTTGCAGCTGTGATATTTAAAGTAAGAAAGTACCAATAGACATTGAAAACTATACGGTTCAATGTAAAAAATGAGCAATTGCGGATCAATTTATTTTAAAAACTGTGTTGTGAAAAGGGAAGTTGCTGATTTGACAAAGACTGTCCCATTTACATATCATTTATTGTGAGTAGCGCAGTGTAAATGTTGCAAATTTTTTTGCCGGATTTCAAAGAGTACTCATAGATATTTCTTTTCTGAAAATTAGAAAAATGCGTTTATCATGAGTCTCGAGATATTACAGTATTTAGGCATAAGAAATCATCAAAAAACGCATTTTTTTGAATTTGCAGCAATTAAACGTGTTCAAACCTGTCTAAAAAATTTTTTTTAGGTGTATTTTTTAATGATAAATTTTTTGAGACCTCCCGCGTCCCGATCGAAAGTCACGTTCTTTGTAGTCCAAAAACTGACGTGGCCGTGGGTTGGCAAGTGAAAGAGGGGGGGGGGTACCGCCCCTTGAAATCTGAGTTTTTATGAAAATACTACTTTCTGAACCAAAAAAAACTCAAAAATATGCTGGGGCCGATAATACCAAACAAGATTATATCTTCTTTGATAATACATTGATATCCCGCAGTAGTCTTTTGTAACTATCATTCCAATTTATTGTTTACATCCAAGACACAAATATAATTTTTTAAACATTAAATAGCTATTTTTATTATGTCTTTTACACCTGAGCGACCTTTTCTTTCAACGAGAAGCTTAATCATCCATTACCACCCCGTATGCTAAACAAAGCTTTTCATTATCTGGGGAACCTAGCGACTTTTCAAGTCAAATAAAAAAAAAATATTAGGATTTAATACAATAATGCACTGAATCATAGAAACACTAAATAAATAATACACACATATACGAGCACACAATGTATGCGTAAATGTTGTCGTCGTCGTTGTTGTCATATCTTTGCCCGCGTGCGACCGGCGATGTCTTATTGATGTATATTTTATTTTTTGAAAATGATTATTAAAATTTTGTTTCATTAATATAAAAACAAAAATTGGCATCCATATTTTTAACTCGATTTATATTGTTTATTGCGAAATTTATTGTTATGCGTATTGTTTACTATTTATTGTGAATATTAAACGTATAGTAGCAGACTACGGATTTATAAACAGGAGAAGCAAAGATAGTAATAAGATTGTGCAAGAGAAACAAAGATGCACAATCTCTAGGGGCGAATGTTTATATTTTCGTCTCTAGGGGCGTAAAGCAGTGACCACAGAAAACAAGTCTGAAAAGTCGCTCTGGTTCCCTCTGATGATGTATATATAGTACATTTTTAACCAAGTGAGCAAAAAAAAAGAATGGCCCAGATCGCACGTTAATTAGCATCCGAGGCGAAGCCGAGGATGGTAAACTGCGATCTGGGGTATTTTTTTTTTGTTCCCATGGACAAAACGAAATTTTTCTTTCTCAGTGGGGTGAAAACGCGTTTTTTTCGATTTCGTTGCGGGGCGAAAAAAGTGTTTTCGGCCCGCTAGGAAGAAAAAAGTTTTACAGTATACCTTTAGTATTATGATTTTTTAAGGTAAGTTAAGTATAAATACTTACAATAATAGATTTTCAAGATGTTTTAAAACGAATTGTTTTATTTTTAAATATTAAATTTCTGCGTTAATTTGGGAACAGGTATTATTTTTTTATAATTAAAAAAAATAGCACTAAGTATTAATGTTAAAAAAAAATGCAAATTTATTTATTTACTTATTTAAGCAAGTCATTTCTTACCCTTTTACTCTCATTTTTAAGAGTGAATAGAAATTTTTCGCAAAAAGGATGATAGGATCGTAATGCCAGGGAATTTTCCACCTAAAAACTGTACCTTCAGACCCCCGAAGCTTTTTGGTTGTAACCGAAGACCAACCCAACCCGACCCGAAAAAATCCAAGATCGCCCGAAGCTTCGGGTCGGGTAACCGCACACCCCTAATTTCAGCTATATTGAGGAAGTAATGAATACCATTCAGGATATAATTTTTATTCAATTTTTCATTTTTGCAATTAGCTTGGCATCAGCAATGATTCAATTACTAAAATTCTTAGAAAAATTTTACTTTTGTAATCGTAGGTTTCGTAATGTTGTTACAATTTTTTTTTATTGCTACTTTTGACAGAATTTAACATCAATCGTAAGTTAACTTAAATTATTAAAAAATTTAGACAAAATATATAAAAAAATGCTCTGAAATTTTAAATTTATCTAAATTAGATAAAAAAATAATAAAAATAAAATGTATTTTTGTAATTTGAAAATTTTTATATTTGTGATTGTCATATGACCACACCTAATAATAACTCTAAAATAAATCCCTTACGAATTTATTATATTCAGCACTCAAAATACACCTACATATAAACTTATGCAAAGAAACATATCACGAACTTTTAACTAAAATCCAATAGGGTGTCTCAATTTAAAAGAAATGCCGTAAAAAATAATAAAAAAACTGTTAGCTCTAAAAATCGATTCAATTTATTAAATTATTTATTTGTCTCTAAAAATGCAATTTTTCGAGTGTTTAAACTTTTATTTTTTCTTCGTAATTACTTTAAAAAATTTTCTTTATTTGCATCCAAATATTTATATCAAACATTGAATCTGAAATTCTTATGATAGCTCTACAATTTTATGACTTCTAAAATATTTTTAAAATATTGGAAAATTGCGTTTTTTCTATTGTTTATCTTATTAATATAAGATTTAATTTCAATGTTTTATCCTAGAATGAAAATTTAAATGGAGCATTTATTATATACATGGATTGGACAACTTTAAAAGCTAAGTCTATTCGCAAAATTAATATTTTTATTTCACCCACAAATAAATGTTGTAAAAAAAGTTTATTTTTATTAATAAATCGAAATTAATAAATTTTATTAATAAATTCTTGATACTTCCATAATATAAGGGTGAAAACCCTTTTAAAGAATTTTAAAATTTGGCTCTTTAACGTTTAATTATGATTGTGATTATCTTAAATTTTAATTATTTTAGTGTAACACTTTCGACTATAATAAAAGGTCTGGGATTGAAAATAATAATATGAAATACTTAAAAATATGAAATACTAAGGAAAAGTTAAATGCAAATAGATATTTGAAAAATTTGGATATTAAAATGGCATTCCAAAAAATTTAATAGTTGGAAACAATTGATTCCCATGAACATAAATCAACCACGAAAAAGCCAAAAGAAATTTTCTTACGAAAAAAATAAAAAAAATAATTAAAAAAATAATTCTCACAAAAATGTATTTCACGAATCTTTTGTGTGGTTAAAAATTCTTTAATTTTTATTCCAACGAGATACTGTTTTTTAATTGTCGATTGAACTTTTATTTTAGTTTTACCAAAGAAATTAACAGGTCATCCTGGGCATAATATAAAATAAATAATAAACACGATCTACATGGAACAATAAAAGATAACTTTTTTACATTATTGTTATCTGTGTTTCTGACGACTGAGCCTCGCTTTGTCACACAGAATAATTATTATTGAAAACAGTTGTATGATGTTAAAAATTTATTTTTCTGATGTTAAAAAGTTTTAGAAAAATGAAAAACCTTTGTCCATTTCAACTCTGCAAGAAAACAGGGCGAGTCTCATCAGTTTAATCCCTGTTTTTTGCTTTTTACATATATAAACATAAAAATATTTTTTATTAATTTACTAAACAAATAAACTTAAAAGAAAAAAGACTTATATTTTTTAATCACACCAGGAAGTTTCCTTTTTCCCACAAACTCTCAAAGATCCCAGCTGTTATTAAAAAATGTGAATAGACTCATCAAAACTATACTTTAAAAATATTTTTTAAGAACTAAGTATAAGATGTTAAAAAAAAGAAAAATCAAGTATAAACAACATTGTTTAATAATCATAGGTTATATTTATTATATTAATTAATCCTTATACTTTTAGAATCAAATTATAAATCATCATAAATATTTTCCTATTTGTTTATTTTTATTTTATAATAAATAAATTTTTATAACAAATTTTATTTTTTAAAATAAATTTAAATATAATCGAAGAATCGATTTTCAATCGGCCCATCAGAAGGTGAATAAAATCTGTGAATAGAACAACTTCAGAATCATCCATCTATTTTCAATAAAGGGATTAGTTTAGTTTTTTGTATGTAAACTTATTTTTTAATTCTATAATTTTATTTAACTTTTTATCAATTGGCTTCGGCCATGTCAGCGCATATAAATATACTTAAACAATAAAAAAAAAATAAGATCAACAAATAACATAAAAAATTTTCACAGGGACGTGTCATTTTTAAGATTAAGTAAGGATTGTGAAGAGACGGTTTAAGATTTTATAGTAGATGTTTGTTTATTGTTTCATATAAGTATCAAATTTTACAAAAAATTTTTTTTTTTTAATTTTCATTACGTCACTTCCGCATTACACTTGCGTAAAACAGGCACTTTGTCAAAACTGCGTGCAGGATATCTCCAGTTTGGCTTATCTAAAACAAAAAAAAAAAAAAATGGGTATTAGTTTAAACCAAATGTCAGGTTTTGACGTCGAGTTTTTTCAAAAAATTTAATTAAAAACAAAATGGCGGATGTTTAAAGTTAAAATGCGAAAAAAGGCCTAAATTTTTAGGACTAAAGTAGCTGTAAAAACTTTTTGAGAACTTTTGTTAAAAAAAACTCGACGTCAAAACCTCAAAAATATATTTTTTTTAATTCTGTCGTCAAAGCTTGCCTTTGCAAACCAAATTCACGAGACAAAGTGATACATTCCTTTACACTTTACTTTGCGCACTGTTTGATGAGAACTGTGTGCAAAGTAAAGCTGTCCTTGACTTTGCGCATTGTTTAGTTTCATACCTTAATTTAAGCTATGACCCTAACCACTGCCTCAGCCACGAATATCCTTAACTTCGATCGAGTATATATATATACAGAAGAAGAGCTGATTTTAACACTTGCGAGAGCGATTTATACTAAGAAGCCACCTAATCCCCTCAAAATATTAAAAACTCATATCGTTTTCTCTGCCAATTATATATAAAAAAAAGAGACAACAAAAAATCAATACTTTTTTACCATAAAAACAAGTTCCTTAACATACGTAATATAAAGAATCTAACTTTGAATATACACAATCAAAATACATACAATACGCGTGAGTCAGATTCTTTTATTTTATATTATTTTCTTTTTTTTATTCTGCGTTTTCTATCATTCTTTTTTTATTCTTTTACATATATATGAATTATTTTTTTATCATTTTAAAAAACGATCATTCTTTTTTTATTCTTTTACATATATAT
This sequence comes from Anagrus nilaparvatae, assembly GCA_022575985.1. Classification (NCBI taxonomy): domain Eukaryota; kingdom Metazoa; phylum Arthropoda; class Insecta; order Hymenoptera; family Mymaridae; genus Anagrus; species Anagrus nilaparvatae. The sequence goes on along the minus strand of JAKSXM010000246.1, from coordinate 2,890,370 downwards.
GAATTATTTTTTTATCATTTTAAAAAACGTGTACTATTTTTAAAAAAATTAAATTTTTTGTATTATTTAAATCCAGTTATCTCGTGAATTATGTTTTGCAAAGGCTTAAACTTTGACGACGTCATTAAAAAAAGTTCATTTCTTTATTCGGGTGCAAACGTAATACTTCGCCAAATCGAAAGAAGCGGCCAAAGGCCGCTAGTTCTCTGTATCCCTATTCTTCTTTCGATTCGCGAAATATTACTTTGCACCCATATAAAGAAAACTACTATTTTTAACTACTCAGCAAATATGAAGTAAATTGCTAGAATAGTTTTTGCTTAATCGTGCACGCGGCTAGCAAGAAACGTGTTTCGAGATAAACGCGTTTGAAGTTTTTTGAAGTTTCAAAACAAGTTTTTTGATACTTTACATGGCAATTTTTTTTTTTTTTTTTTTTTTTTTTTGTTAGAGAAACTTAAAACGAAAAAATCTAGACCATAAACATTACAATCGGTTAATAATTTTTGCAGAAATATTAAGTAGAAAGAATAAATACGTGTTTTAAAAAAAACAAAAATTTTTTTTTTGTTGATAAAATGAAAAATTATTTTTTTTTTTCAACTTACCAGTCGTCTGCGATCCCGGGTCAATACAATAACCCTTTTGGCTGGCTCATATTCTACTACTACTTGACTTGTTTCGTTTTTTTGGTAAGAATTTCGTTTTTTGGCCAATAGTGGAGAGGCCAGCGTATCATTCCGTATGCACGAAATCCGATCGCGTGTTGAAGTGATAGACACCAAGTAGATTATAGTTTTTTGACCCGCTAATTCCGAATCTGCAGTTATTTTTTGTCTAAAACTGGTACGTTTGCCGCTAGAGGGCGTTTAGGGGGGTAAAAACGCTATTTTTCTCAAATATCTCAGAAGCTACGCGTCCTAAGATACTTAAACCCAAGAAAAATATAGTTTTTTGAGCCGCTGATTCAGAATCTGCAGTTATTTTTTATCTAAAACTGGTGCGTTTGCCGCTAGAGGGCGTTTAGGGGGGGTAAAAACGCTATGTTTCGCAAATATCTCGGAAGCTACGCGTCCTAAGATACTTAAACCCAAGAAACATATAGTTTTTTGACCCGCTGATTCCGAATCTGCAGTTATTTTTTGGCTAAAACTGGTGCGTTTGCCGCTAGAGGGCGTTTTTTGATAGGGGTAAGGAATTTCAATTACAATTTATTTTAATAATTATGAAAAAAAATCTTTTTTACGGAATCTTTAAACAGTCTATATTTAATTTAAATTGCTTCAAAATTTTAATTTATAAATTTAAAAAAAAACTTTGGAAATTTGTACCATTTACTTTTATCAAATAATTTATTAATGAATTTTACTAAAGTACATTAATACTTAATTAGTATTTTTACAAGTTTTTTTGTTTAAATTAACTTTTCTAAAATAAATTTTGTTTCATAAATAAAAAAAGAAGAAATATTGTTTAAATACATCTGTATTATTCGAAACATGAGCTTGATAATTATGTTTATAATTATAATTATAATTATATCTTTATAATTATACTTACTAATCATGATTTCTATCGGAAAAGACTGTAATGTTAGAGAAAATTTAACTGCATATTTTAAATCAGCGGGTCTAAAAACTATAAATTACTTGGTTTTAAAGTATCTTAAGTGTGTAGCTACCAAAATATTTGCGATAAATAGCGTTTTTACCCCTCCTAAACGCCCTCTAGCGGCAAACGCACCAGTTTTAGACAAAAAATAACTGCAGATTCTGAATCAGCGGGTCAACAAATTATGTGTTTCTTGGGTTTAAGTATCTTAGGACACGTAGCTTCCGAGATATTTGCGAAAAATAGCGTTTTTACCCCACTAAACGCCCTCTAGTGGGAAACACACCAGTTTTAGACAAAAAATAACTGCAGATTCTGAATCAGCGGGTCAAAAAACTATATGTTTCTTGGATTTAAGTATCTTAGGACGCGTAGCTTCCAAAATATTAGCTTCCAAAAAACTATATGTTTCTTGGGTTTAAGTATCTTAGGACGCGTAGCTTCCGAGATATTTGCGAAAAATAGCGTTTTTACCCCCTTAAACGCCCTCTAGCGGCAAACGTACCAGTTTTAGACAAAAAATAACTGCATATTCGGAATCAGCGGGTCAAAAAACTATAATCTACTTGGTGTCTATCACTTCAACACGCGATCGGATTTCGTGCATACGGAATGATACGCTGGCTTCTCGACTACAACTCTGCTTATATAGTGAATTAAAACTTGTTACTGATGGAAAAATCCGTAAATATACACATTCTATGAGTATTCAATAATACAATACATATTAATTAATATAATATAAATAATTTGAATGACCTAGGAAGGGTTGCGAGGACAATATGGATATCTATTCAATTTTAGAAAAAAAAAGAAGTTTGACGGCGCGCGCAAAACAGGCCAAGAAGTATACTTAGAGAGGGGATTTAAAATAAAAATTTTTTCATACTCTTGAGACATATATGAAGTCATTTATGCAAAAAAAAAATTTGATTTCCAAAATCATATTACCATCAAAGTACCCTTAATTATTAGATTCCGAAAATTATAGATTTTTCAGCCTTTATAAATGTGAGTTTTCTCGCTTGTGCCGTTTAAAACACCCCAAACGTTTCTTTTAGAAATGCAGTTTCTACATTTTTAATATATATAAAATAAGAGCAAAAATTAAAATAAAACAAAAAAAAGATGAATTTTAAGAAAAACAATTTTTCTAACCTAATTTCTAGCTTGTTAAAACTAAAGATTTTATCAATAAATTATTTTTTACGATAAAATGTAAATGTAAATGTAAATAATCTTTTATTTTGTTTCACAAAAATTTGATACATAAGTTATATGAATAGTAATAGCGATTAATAACAATTTTAATATAACATAACATAAATAATTTGTGAATATAAACTGTATGTATATATAAAAAAGAAAAAGAAAAAAGAATTTATTTTAAAAAATAAGCAATGTAATAGCAACAGTAGTTAATGGGCAGCAGTACTAAGTAGCTAATAATCTAATATTTTGGTTAAGCAAATACGATAAAAAAATATCACAGTCAATTCACAGTAATAGAGTAAATAACATTTATTATTTGTTTATTGGTAACTTTAATACAATTCAATCTTGATAAATAGGTAAATATAACAACTTATTCGGTAGTTTAGGATTTTAAAAGGCAGAGTCATCATATGTATGATTCGATTCTCTTAGGTAATTTAAAAGGCCTGTTTTAAAAGAATTAATAAATGAGAGGAATCTTATTTCCGAAGGAAGTGAGTTCCAGCTCTTTGCACCTTGCACTTGAAAAGAGAGATCACCATGCCACTCTTCAAGATCAGGCATACTTAGCTCCCTTGTTGCTAAATCCCCTCTAGCTGTTTCTTTGGGGTTGTATTTAACAAAGTTTGAAATTAAATAATCTGGCTGGTGTAAACGGAGTATTTTATACATAATAATAGATGTAAAGTACAGCCTACGTGCGTTACATGTTAACCACCCTAGTGTTTCCCTATAGGGAGTAATGTGTGTATCTCTACTGATACCAAATACATATCTCAGACATGTATTGCTCATCCGTTGTATTCTGTCTTTTAAGTTCTTTGAGCAATCTAAATATACAACCGAGCAATAGTCTAGATGGGGGACCACTAGGGCTTGCACAAGTTTGATTCGAAGAGCCTCAGTTGTACATTGTCTGATAAACCTTAGTGTGTAAAGGACTCTGTTAACCTTTTTACCTATAGATGTAACATGCGATTCCCATGATAGTTTATTATCTAGGATTACTCCTAGGCTCTTAACCTCTTTTACAAAAGGCACAGTCACTCCTTCACTTACAGTCACTCCAGGTAAGTTCAGTCTATCAAGTTGGTCTACAAAGTAGTTGGTACCGAAAAATATTGCTTGCGTCTTGTCTGGGTTCAGTCTCAAAGATACCTTTTGAGCCCAAATGTTGATGTTATGAGCGTTATAAAACATTTCTTGATACACACCAAACCTAAAAGAGTTTTTTGTTACGCAGAAAAGATTGAATGTTTATTTAATTCTTTAGAGAGGAATTATTTTGAGGTTAATTATTTTTAAAAAATTTATTTTTGTTTTTATTCTGTTCAAAAAAAATTAAAAAAAAAATAAATTTTTTTAAAATAATTAACCTCAAAATAATTCCTCCCTAAAGAATTAAATAAACATTCAATCTTTTCTGCGTAACAAAAAACTCTTTTAGGTTTGGTGTGTAGGAAGAATTCAAGCAGAACTATTTTAGCTAAAAAGATTCATGTAATTAAAAATTTTTGTATAGAAAATTGAAAAGAAAAAAAAATCCTGCCTCAATTTATCAAGGATATTAATTATTGTATACTTTTAATACTTTTATTATTATTATCATTATTATTATTATGTTATAATTAATTAAGTTTATAAAAATTTATATTTATAATTATACAAGAATTTTAAATATTTTATTTACTAGAATAATAAGAAAAATGAAAAAAAAGACAAAAATTATATTAATTTTTAATTTACATTCTTTAAGGTATTATGCAGCTTGATTAAAATGATGACAGAGCTTAATGAAATAGGAAAATTATGAAAATTTAAACATTTTAAAACTTAAATAAACTTTATTTTACCCCTCTTTTAGCATTAACTTTTTTGAAAATAAAATCAGAGCTTTAAGAGCATTCCGTGTGCTCTACTATACGTCGATAATCTGGTAAGAATTTAGTAAAAAAACCCCTGATTTGCTTTCCAAGTTTTCTCAGCGGAAAAACGTTGGATCAAAATTTCCTCTTACAGGAAGTTTTGTTTTTCAATAATCTCGAGCGCGCAACTATTATTATTTGGAAAATTAATAATTTTTCGCAAATATTAGAAAATAAAGTAAAGAGGTATTCTGACAATCATTTTTGCAGAACGCGCGCAAGTTAAAAGTTGAACTTTATTTTCTAACATTTGCAAAAAATTATCAATTTTCCAAAAAAATAATAGTTGCGCGCTCGAGATTATTGAAAAACTTTGATCCAACGTTTTCCCGCTGAGAAAACTTGGAAAGCAAAACAGGGGTTTTTTTACTAAAACTTACCAGATTACCGACGTATAGTAGAGCACACGGAATGCTCTTAACATTGATCTTATGGGAGCAATACTTTGGAGCTTTGAAAAAATATGAAAATGATGACACAGGAGATTAAAGTTAGCACGAAATGATAAATAAATGATCAAAGATTAAATTTTCAATTTATTTTCCCCACCTTATAGACTTTAATTTTAAATAAATAAATAAAAACTATGTAAATAACCTGAAATTATACTAATACATATATGATGTCACATATGCATGTAGCGTCGATAATTTAGAATGCAATAAAATTGTTTGTCCAAGCTGCATAAGACCTTAAGAAAATGAAAATAATAATTTCAAATTGAACTATTCTTTCTGCGTTATAGTGAATTTAATTTAATTATTATTTTTAGCTATTAATTTAAAAACCAAAAAATTTTGAATGTATAGGGGGCTTGCATGTGTCGGAATTTTAATGATTTTTTTTTTATAATTTGAAACTAGATCAAAAAATATTAGACACGTATTTTTTTGAAAAATAAAAATATAAATTTGTCAATATTTCGGAGATTTTTTTGTTTTTCTAAAAAATGAAATTTAAAACAGTGATGACGAGATGCTAACCGTATACAAATGAATTATGATGCCACACCTTTAACGAACCTCTGATTTTTTAAACCCTTATAACTCTTTTAATTTTCGTAATTTAAAAAAAAAAAAAATACGTGTCATATTGGTTCCTCATAGAGGAACCATTGTGATGGGTCAAATTTTGATTTTTGATTTTTTGGCATATAAGCACGTTGTGGGACCTCAGGAAGCTAAAAAACCGGTTTTTAAAAAAGTCTGTATGTGTGTGTGTGTGTGTGTGTGTATGTATGTATGTAATCGGTGATATTTCACAACCATTATGGAATTAAGACATAATTTTTTTTTCAAAATTTTTTTTTTCAAAAAATCTCGAACTACTTTTTTTTTTTTTAATTTGGATGTAATACCTCATTTATTTCCACGAAAGTACTTATAAATGAAAGTACGATTTTTACTCGATATCTCGAATCTGATAACTAATTTTTTGAAAATTTTTTGCTCAAAATTTTTTTCACCAAAAAATACAAAAAATACCAATTTTATTTTTCTTTATGGATGGAGTACTTAATTTATTTCTGTGGAAGTACTATAGTTTTAGAAATATTGTTTATAGTAATTTTTAGTACCTAATAATTAATTTTTTCAAAATTTTTTTTTTCAAAATTTTTGTCGCCAAAAAATACAAAAAACGCCAAAATTTTTTTTATTTTAGGACGTAATACTTAATTTTTTCCTATGAAAGTACGAGCATCTAGAATTAGGGGTGTGCGGTTACCCGACCCGAAGCTTCGGGCGGTCTTCGATTTTTTCGGGTCGGGTCGGGTCGGTCTTCGGTTATACCCGAAAACCTTCAGGGGTCTGAAGGTACAGTTTTTAGGTGGTAAATTTCCCTGGCATTACGATTCTAACATCCTTTTTGTGAAAAATTTCCATTTGCTCTTAAAAATGAGAATAAAAGGGTAAAAAAATAACTTGCTAAAAAAAAAGGATAATTTTTATTAACTTTAAGTTATTATTTATTTTTTTATGTAAATTAAATAAATCAATAAATAAATTTGCATTTTTTTTAACACATTTTATATGCTATTTTTTTTAATGTAAAAAATAATGAAACCTATTCCCAAATTAATCGGTCGGTAACCCCCTCCCCCCTTTCACTTGCCAACCCGCATCAGTTTTTGGACTTCACTTAAAAATTATTATACGAAGAACGTGACTTTACATTGAGATGTGGGAGATTTCAAAAAATTTATAATAAAAAAATATTTTTTATCTTTTCTTAACACGTTGACTGCGACAGGTCACGTGACACCATTTAAAATACATGGGACCATGGGTGTATTTAGCCCATGCCGCAGCCAATGTGTTAATTTCTTCTGATTTTTTGATTTCAGCTCTCGATAGTTTAACTGCCATTTTGCAGCTGGGTAATTCATAATAAAAAAGTACTATACGATATTGAAAACTAGAGGGTTCAATAAAAACAATTATCTATTGCGGATTAATTTATTTCAAAAACTGTGTCGTGGAAAACGAAGTGGCTGATTTGCCAAAAAAATGGCCCATATATATTTTTCTTGTTTTATTTTTACCGTTTTATTAATCCCGTGATTGGGAAATTAACTTGCGAAATTAACTTATTACTTTAAATATGGCCTCTTTTAGAATTTCATGATATACATGTGACTCTAAGAAACAAACAAACCCCAAACTATATTTTCAACTGCTTTTTGATTTTTTTTTATGTTTAGTTACTTACAGCATTATACAGCATTATACTTTTTATAGAGTGGTTTTTTTTCAAAGTATTTGGAGCTTTTAATGCGCCCGCAGAACTCGAAAATATAAGTAAAAAAATAAGTTTCTCATTGGATTTAGACAAAAACATCTATTTTCAAGCCCACACGATAGCTCTTGAAAGTTTTTTTTAGCCTCCTTTAAAATTGGGATTTACTAAAAACTTAAGATTTTTCTAATGGATTCAAATCGTGTTTTATATTATTTTAAAATTCATAGTTTTTCCCCAGAAATCTGATGAATTTTAGCTTTTAAGTATGTTTTGGGACCCAATTTAAAGAGGACCTTTTTTAAAAGTTCTATAGTTTTTGAATAAATTTTTTTGATTATTATTTACTAGAGAAATATGCATTTTTCTCCCAAGAATCCGATTAAAATTTTTTTTTTTTAAATTTTATTTGCCAATTTTTTACGGGATTTCAAAGAGTACACATAGATACATCTTTCCTGAAAATTAGAAAAATGCGTTTATCATGAATCTCGAGATATTACAGTGTCTAAGCATAATAATACGTCAAAAAAAGCGTTTTTTGAATTTTTATCGTTGAAACGCGTTCAAACCTGTCAAAAATTTTTTTTAGGTGTATTTTTTTATTATAAATTTTTTGAAACCTCCCGCATCTCGATGTAAAGTCACGTAGTGACTTCTACTTCAATAATTTTTAAGTGAAGTCCAAAAACTGATGCGGGTTGGCAAGTGAAAGGGGGGAGGGGGTTACCGACCGATTAATTTGGGAATTGGGATTCATGATTAAACACATGCACGCGCGTCGGTGTAAGTAAGATGGCTATCCTAAGGTATGAATTAACATTGTACATATAGACCAAAAAATGATATTTTTAATAAAATGAATTAAAGGTTTAAAATTTTTACAAAAATAAAACAGTGTATATTAGAAATAGTATTGTGTTAATAAATTTATGTGTTTTTTTCAATTTAATATCTTTATTTTAACTAATAATGAACTATTTGTTACTTTTCCTATGTTATTCATGGAAAAAGAGTAGCCATATTTTATACACACCTACGTGTGGAGGGGGTAAAAAAGTAAGCATGAATTTAATCGTGATTCCCAATAGGTTTCATTATTTTTTATCAATTTTATCATTTAAAAAAATAGCATATAAAATGTTAAAAAGAATGCCAATTTATTTATTGATTTATTTAATTTACATAAAAAAATAAATAATAACTTAAAGTTAATAAAAATTATCCTTTTTTTTGCTAGTCCTTCTTTGACCCTTTTATTCTCCTTTTTAAGAGCGAATGGAAATTTTTCGCAAAAAGGATGATAGAATCGCAATGCCAGGGAAATTTACCACCTAAAAACTATACCTTCAGGTCTCTGAAGCTTTTCGGGTATAACCGAAGACCGACCCGACCCGACCCGAAAAAAATAAATTCGGTCTTTCGGGCGGGTACCCGAATATTCGGGTAACCGCACACCCCTAATAGATACATTTTATAAAGTAGAGAATGGTTTTATGAACTTTATGTTGTACGAATAAAAAAACTTAAGAGTAGAGTAAATTGAAAAAATCTCAAAAATACAATTTCTTTACCCTAACCCCCGGGAATTTTTTTAATTTTTACGGCAATTAACTTAAAAAGAATATTCCTAATCGATCCCATTTTCAACATTTTGCATATCGCAAAAAATTTCGGTAAATTTTATAAAAAGTACGCTAATAAAAAGAAGTAAGGTTTTTAAAAGTTTTTCCAATTTCCTTTAAAGTATACATAATTATAATTAGCAAAAAATTTACAAGTTTTTTCGAGAATCAGAATATTTTGTCGAAACTTTTCTGAGATCTTTACGAGATTATTTTACAATGGTTCATAGATTTTTCTTAATTAAAGTTCAACATTTGTCGAGCTTTTTTCAAGTTTATGCCGTACAGCGAAAAAACATTTCTTTTTCGAAGAAAGGAAATAAAAAAGAAAGAAAATAATCAAAATAAGCTAATAAAAAAAAACTGTAAGAAAGGTAAAAAATAGTTTATTTTGGATCTAAAATCCTTAAATTTTATTTATATCTGAGTATCTTCATATTTACCTTCGTGGAAAATTCTAATATTTTTCATAAAAATTTAAAGGACAACGATTTTTGAACAAAAAGTAACTGAAGTTTCAACCAAATGATAAAATTTTTCAAAATATTTAATAAAAATAAAAATTCTATCTCTTCACAAAGCGTATAGAACTAAACTCTTTATTATAAGCAAACCAAAGTAAAGTTAAAAATTAATTATTGCTATTATTGCTAAAAAATTTCTTATTACTTTTTTAGGGAATTAGAATTTCAAACTTAAAATTTATTTTCATTATCATTTACCAAGAGCATGTAATATATTTTGTTTTTGAGGGTCATCTAGTCATACTATGTAATTTTATTGATTACCTAAAAAAGAAAATCGTTAAAGCTTAAGTTTAAAAATTATTTATATGCTTGCAACTTACCGTATAGGAGCCGGTTTTCGATCAGAAGTCACTTTCTTATACCTAGCTGTATCTTTATTTGTTGAAAAATATACTTTAAAATTAATATTTGGAGTTAAATATTGTTGCATTTGATCAGGGAAATCCTATATTTTACTATCCCAATTAAAAAAATGTCAAATTTATTGATGGATAATTTATAATTTACATTTATTACAAGTGTGCAAGGTAAGGTAATTTCGATAATGCAAATCCTATTTTTGATAATAGTATCATTTTGATCGAATTAATTTTCGATAATTTGAAAATCGTTAAAACTAAGTTTAAATCGCGCTCGTTTTAATACAATTCTTATAGGTATAACTATACCTATTTCTTAACTCCCTTTTCACTTCTTTTTTCTTGTTTTTTTAATAGAAAATACCTATAATAAGAGTAAAATATAGTAAACAGCAGATGAACTACACACTTGTATAATCATGTATTTTAAACATTTATTTATTAAAATTTGCTTTTTAATTTTAATTAACGAAAGATAATAGTTGATATAATGTTTTTAAAACTCAAGGAAACAAAATAGGCGCCTTATGTAAGCAACCTGCTGTATGCGTTCAGTTTGGGCGCGACTTTATTAGGGGTCGTTTACCTGTTTGATTATTTGTGTATTTAAAAGTAAAAACGACATAAATTTTATGAAAAAAGTGTTGGAATATAGTTTTTATATACTTTTAATATTAAAATAAAGGTTTTTTTTCATTTCAAAGCGTGTATACGTAATTTTTATTAAAATCAAAGCATTTACGAGCATTTATTGTGTTATAAACAAAGTGATACATAAGTATATAAGTACTTTAAATTGTGTTTATGTGTGTTAGTTTATTAAATATTCTATTAATTATTATAAAATATAGTATAAATAATGTAATTATGACAAATTTAGTGTATTATTATTAAATAAATATCGTTTAAATTAAAAAAAGTGTAATTAAATTGAAAATATCGAAAATACCCATACGTGTAAAAAAGTTCGGATTCGATTATCGATATACCTATTTAAAATAAATTTGCAATAAATAAGTGAATATAACCCTTTCCCTTCATTTATTAAAGCATCACAACGTAATTAAAAGCATTCTTAGTATTCGGCATAGAGTAGGTATCCCTAAAACTCGATTTTAATAACATACGAGATTTGGTGAAAACGATGAGAAAAATCTCCTATGGTTGTACAAGAGAGCATTTTTCTTATTTTTTTTATTAATTTAAGTTGTTTTTTAATATCGGTAACGTAGAAATTAGTTCCTTAGGGTTTGGAGTTTCATAAGAAATTTCCGTTTTAGATAAATGATGCATACTTTTTTATATAAAAGCTAATTTGTGTGTACTTGATCGAAAGCCAATACGTTCGAAAACTGGCTCCTATACGGTATACCCTGAAATTATGAATTCACCCTGTATTAATAATTTAAAAAAGACATTGAGGTTGTGAAAATAAATTTATTATTTATGGGTATATAAATAAAATGAGACACGTGTACAACCTTTATGGCTCACGGCGAGCTTTACGTGGTTTAAATCAAAGTCGAAATGAATTTAAAATTTTTTTTACGAGTTAATTATCGTATAAATTTTAAAAATTCCCTAAGCTCTTTTTTTGTTTTACGGAAAACTTATTATCATTAAAAAAAAAAAAAGAATGAGACAACCTTATTATTATTGTCAATTATTTGCCATAACAAAATATTCTTCTATGTATAATTTACTAAGAAATTTAACAAAATAATTGAAAAAGATATTATCTTATTAAAAATTATAATTAAACATTTTTGAAGCTAACGCTTTCATATTTGAATAAAATAATATGAAATAATATGATTTTAATCTAACGAGCATAGTATGAGAGCTGTAACTTATTATACCTATAACATGTCGTTCAGGCTGGTATTATGGACAAATAACATTAAATAATGCAACTTCTATCGAGCATCATGTTATTTTTCAGAGCAATACCAGCCTGAACGACGTGTTGTAGGTATAATAAGTTACAGCTTTCATACTATGATCGTTAGATTAAAAATCATATTATATCATATTATTTTTAAAATTATAACTTATAATGAATACAAAATGAGAATTATTCAATATTTTTATCACTCGATAATAAGGAAAGTACATAAATTGAATAAATTCAAAGATGACTTTTACGAGCTAATGTTTAATGTGAGACCCTTATGAGCTAGCTTTAGCTCGTAAAGGTCATCGTAGAATTTATTCAATTTATTAAAATTATTTTGAGAAAACAAATTAATAAATATTCAACAATCAGGCAGATTGAATCTAAAGTGAACACAAAAGTCAAGTTATTACGTCAAAAAGAATAATTCTTTAAAAAGTCAAATATTATCTGATCTTAGCAGATATTGTCTAATACTTTTTTAAAATCTTAAATTAGAAGGGAGATCACGTACATGAAGGGTTGATTTTTAAATTTATTCAAAAAAATAAAATCATCAAAAAATTTCTAATACCCTTCGATTTATAAAACGAAGCTAAGGAGGCAATTTCGTGACCACTGGTTTAACTTGTTAGAGAAAGTTAAAACTGAAATATTTAAAACATATTTGCTTATAATAATTTTTCAATAAAAGAACTGATATCATCAGAAAATTAAAAAAATACCCTGCCAACTAGCTGGCACTGAGGTTCCTCAAACAATGGTCTTTAAACTTCAATATGCAATAAATATTATTGATTACAACCATGCAATTATACATACATTTTTCGTTTTTAGTAGCTGGTAAAGTAGATTATTAAGATCATTTTGTTATTAAAGTGAAAATTCTAGCGTCCATGGATTGGTCGCGCCGGCGTTAATGGATTTTAAATCATTTTTGCATAATTAAAAAGAGAGAAATATAAAAAAAGCTAATTTTATTTTTTTTTATAAAAGAAATGGTTGGTAACGATGCGAAAATTACAAATATTCGCTCAATTATTATAAAAAGATAGGAGTTTTTACCAGAATTTATAATAATTTCTTATAATTTATTTTCTCAGTGTACTCCTTGCATTTGACCAATCTTCCGCAACAATGATAATAATAATAATAATAATATTTTGTAATAAAAAAAATAACCACATTAATTGCTTCAAGATTTTAACATTATTTATATTATTTCTATTAATCACAAAATAATAAATTATTTAATTCTATAAATTGTTTGATTCTTTAAAAAATGCCAATATAACTTTTAAATCTTAATTTTAAAATGCAAACATAACCATTTAATATTTTTAGGCTGTTTATTATTGTTTATAATTTCATTAAGCTGCATACATAAATAAACATAGCAACGAACAAAATAATCCGAGGAAGTCAAAAAGAGGCAAGATTTCCATCATTTTTTCTTGTGTGTTATAATTTATATCAAAATAAAAAAAAAAATTGTGATCGGATACCAAAAATTACTATAAACTAAATTTCTAAAACTTGTACTCTCATTAAAATAAATTAGATATGTCAAATACGAAAAATAAATTTGATGTTTTATGTATTTTTTTGTGACGAAGATTTTGGAGAAAAAAATTTTCAAAAAATTAATTATCAGATTCAAGATATCGAGTAAAAACCATACTTTCAAGTATAAGTACTTTCATGGAAACAAATGAGGTATTGCATCCAAATTAAAAAAAAAAAAGTATTTTGAGATTTTTTTAATAAAAAAATTTTTGGAAAAAAAAGTTAGGTATTCGTTCGATAATAAATTGTTTTGGAATATCACTGGTTACAATATTTTAAAATATTAGTACTTTCATAGAATTAAAAGAGGTATTACACCAAAAAAATATTGCAATTTTTTTTATTTTTCTTTTTTTTTAATTTAGATAATAAAAATTTTGAAAAAATTAAGTATCAATTCCAAAAAATTACTGTAAACGAGGTTCTTAAAACTAGTACTTCCATGGAAATAAATTAGGTACTACGTCCAAAAAGAAATAAAAGTTTCGTATTTTTTTTATTTTTTTGTGAAAAAAATTTTAGGAAAAAAATTTTCAAAAAATTAAGTATCAGATTGGAGATATCAAGTAAAAACCATACTTTCAAGTATAAGTACTTTCATGGAAATAAATGAGGTATTACATCCAAAATAAAAAAAAAAGGGGGGGGTTTGAGATTTTTTGATAAAAAAATGTTTGGAAAAAAAATTAGGTCTTAATTCGATAATGGTTTTGAAATATCACTAGTTACACTTACAATATTTTCAGATAATTGTACTTTCATAGAATTAAATGAGGTATTACACCAAAAAAAAAAAAAAATATTGCAGTTTTTTTTATTTTTATTTTTTTTTAATTTTGACAAAAAAAAATTTGAAAAAATTAAGTATCATATCCAAAAAATTACAATAAACAAGGTTCTTAAAAGTAGTACTTCCATGAAAATAAATTAGGTACTAAGTCCAAAAAGAAAAAAAAAATTGGTATTTTTTGTATTTTTTTGTGAAAAAAATTTTAGAAAAAAAAATTTCAGAAAATTAAGTATCAGATTCGAGATATAGTGTAAAAACCATACTTTCAAATATAAGTACTTTCATGGAAATAAATGAGGTATTACATCCAAATTAAAAAAAAAAAAGGGGGGGTTTGAGATTTTTTGATAAAAAAATGTTTGAAAAAAAAATTAGGTCTTAATTCGATAATGGTTTTGAAATATCACTAGTTATAATATTTTCATATATTAGTACTTTCATAGAATTAAATGAGGTATTACACCCAAAAAAAAAAAAAATATTGCATTTTTTTTAATTTTTCTATTTTTTTAATTTTGACAGAAAAAATTTTGAAAAAATTAAGTATCAGATCCAAAAAATAGCAATAAACAAGGTTCTTAAAACTAGTACTTCCATGGAAATAAATTAGGTACTACGTCCAAAAAGAAAAAAAAAATTTGTATTTTTTGTATTTTTTCGTGAAAAAAATTTTAGAAAAAAAATTTTCAGAAAATTAAGTATCCGATTCGAGATATCATGTAAAAACCATACTTTCAAATATAAGTACTTTCATGGAAATAAATGAGGTATTACTTCCAAATCAAAAAAAAAAAAAAGTACCTCGAGATTTTTTGGTGAAAAAATTTTTGAAAAAAAAATTAGGTCCTAATTCCATAATATTTGTGAAATATCACCGATTACATACGTACACACACACACACACACACACACACACACACACACACACACACATACAGACTTTTTTTAAAAACAGGTTTTTTAGCTTCCTGGGGTCCCAAAACGTGCTTATATGCCAAAAAATAGAAAATCAAATTTTGACCTAACACAATGGTTCCTCTTTGAGGAACCAAAAACAGTTAAAAATGTTTATTTGTTCAAATAAATACGGCATGTTGCATTTTGTTAATTTTTCAGGTCATAAATGTTACTTTTCAAATGTTATTTTTTTAAGTTAACCTTTAAAATTTTTATTTTGTGGCTAAAAACACCATTTTTCCATTATGGGTTGCCGATTTTGCCGATATTATTAAAAAAAATCATACTTATTATAATTTTCTATCGTTAGCTATCCTATAATACACAAGTAAACATTAATTTTTACCCGAGTACTGTACCTCAGGGTTACCCCTTTTACCAGATTATCCCCATTTTCTGCCATTAAAAGGGACAAGGTATTGATAACAGAAGCTAAATTTGCTTCATATATTAAAGAAAAAAAACTTGATTTGCAAAAATCGGACAAAAGTCCGATTAAAATTAAAATTTTATTTTTCTGTTCATGAAAATTCGAGCATTTGGAGGTTAACCAAATTCTAAAATTATATATAGATATGATTTTTACCTATCATTAAAAAAAAAAATTAGTTTTTATGGTAATTAGCATTTTTAGAAATTTTAACCGAAATTGTTACAAACAATTGATTTATTATTTAAGAGTTACTTAATCTGCAGTTGTAATTTGTTTAACCCTTTTACTGTGAATTCCTTTTTTCCATAGATCATTGATCGCTTAAGAGTGAAAAAGAAAGTCATGAAAAAATTCATATAAACCTACTAATACCCGACAAAGCCATACACACGTCGAAGGAGAATTATTAAATGAATTTTTTTTTACCCGAAAATTCCAAAATCATTTTCTTGGAAAATATTTCAAAGATTTCATTTGACCTCACTCCCTCCTCTAAAAAGTCATTGATTTTTTTTTTTAAATAATTTTACGAAAATGTGTGTGAAGATAGTCTGATAATTTTTTTATCAGGGATAAAAATGTTTGTATACATAATAAAAAAGTCAAAACTTGGCTATTGAGATCCCCTCCATAGATCGTTAGATCGGCATCCCGGTAGGACTACAGTTTATAATGACTTACATCTGTTGAAAAATTCCCCGGAGTCAATATTTGAATACTTAAAAGGAAGAATAATCGTATTAGGAGCTTTTTTATATATTTTACGAAATGCTCTGAAATTTTCCTTCAAAGAAGTAAACCGGTTAGAAATTTATAAAATCCTTTAAAATTAACCATTTTTTTATAAGACAGCGATTTATGAATTCCCTATGCACCACAGATAGTCAATTTTTTTATTTTACAGATCTGTACAGAGTTGGGCATTTATATAGATCTGTACAGATCTGAAAAATGGAAATTACAGGTCTACGCAGATCAAAGAGTTTATTTATAGATGTTTTATTTTTAAAGAACCTTGTTTTGAATTATTCTGATTTTCTTGATCAACTACATAATTTCATTTTCTAAATATCTTTTATCAAACTAAGTAATTATGGGATAATAAAAGTTTAACCTAAAAAGATTTTTCAAAAAACGATATTTTTTGCTTTTATTTTATTATAATAATGTAGCTATTGCATCATATATAACAACATAATCGGAGTTTTTTATGTACATTTTTAATTTTTTATCATATTTTTTAGGATAGTTTGCAGTATTTTTCCTCTTTGTTATTATGTCATAAGCTTTTTCCAAAAACTTTTTGCGATTTTCCTTGCTATTTTATTTATTAAAAATATTTCTTTTCTTGGGAATCAAAGATGATTGTTGCCACGAAGCAGCCTGTGCGCCCTTATCCGTTGCAGGCAAGCCTCACTTCATCATTTTTAGCATAGTTCGGGATAAAAAGCGAAATTCTGATCCTTGCATAAGTAGTAATGATGTAATGAATTATTGTAATTAATACAAGGTGAAAATTATGTAAGATTTCCCCTTGGTAATAAATTATTACAATTTGTACATTCGATTTCATTATTTTTATTATTTTATTGTTTGCACTTTTATTTCGGTTTTATATTACTTCTTGTTTTATTCTTAATAAATAAAATTTTTTAACTTATTTGTTTATAATCAAAGACTAATTTTGAGATAGTATTTAGATTTTAATGATGACACGTTTTTTTAAGATTTTAGAAGAATGCATCATACAAATAAACTTTTGTATCTAGGAATTGGCTCTTGCGCGTGGGAATTTACCAAAAAATTTTATAAAAAAAAACATTTTTTTGCAAAAAAAAAATGTGCAAGAATTATTATTACAATGAATGAGATATCTTTAGCCATCCTATGACTTCCCTGAAATACCGAAAGGTTATTGGAGCAAACAAGATATGCTGAACCTATTTTTTTTTATATATAAACATTCCATTTTGGAAGAAACCTTACTAAAAAAGCCTGTAATCTAATGCGGAGATAAAGAATTTACTGTAATAAAAAGTGAATATTCAGTTGCGAAGTATAGTAAAATATTGTATGGCTTGGATTATCAAGAAATATTATTTTGTAAGTCAAAAATAAACCAAAATTTTTTTTAATTATTTCACTGAAGAGTTTTTGTAAATGACCCTTAATTACTCTTTAAAAGAATGCCCCAAATCGCAGTTTACCATTCGTAACATAATTTACGGGCGATTTGGGTCATTCTTTACTTTTGTGTACACTCGTTCGTAATATAGTATTTTTTTCGCGATTCCCAAAGATAGTTATTAAAATTTATCGGACACCGAGTGATAAGGAATCAAAAGCTTTTAATACCCCGACGAATTTTCGAAATATCTCTTATGATCTCCGCTGATCTTTTTAGATCTCCGGAGATCACTTTTGATTTCTGGAGATCTCCGGAGATCTCCAGAAATCAGAAGTGATCGCAAATTTCAGGTGATTTCTTTAGTTCTCTGGAGATCTCCGGAGATCTCCGGAAATCACTTTTGATCTCTGGAGATTACTGGAGATTAAAATAGATCTAAAGTGATCTCCAGAGATCACTGAGTTAAAAAAAAAAGTTAGAAAAATTTAGAAAGAATATTTAGAATCATTAAGCAAAGTTGTAAAATGATAAGCATAATAGATTAACCTTATTTTTTGACTTTATTTAAATTTAAAAAATGATACTATTAGTTATTCTAAAACATTATTAAAATATCAAAAAGTACAGCAATAAGTTTACTAATTTTTATAATAAATATAATTATTGGAATCGTCTCAGTAAGAAATACAATTAATAGAAATACAAAAGGTAAATGAATAAAAAAAACGCTGCCAAGTGATTGGCACTATGGTTTCTCATCAACAATAGCAAAATATTTATAATGGTCTATTTTATCTAATAAAAATGATGTTTTTTTAATTTTTTTATATGAAAAATATTCACACAAAAATTTGAAAAATTGCGTATCAGATGGAAAAAATCCTTTAAAAACAATAATTCTAGATATTATTACTTTCATAAAAATAAATTAAGTACTAAGTCCAAAAAGAAAAAAAATTATTGTTTTTTTAATTTTTTTATTAAAAAAATGAAAAAAAAAAATATCGAAAAATTACGTATCATATGAAATAATCATTTAAAAACGATAATTCTAAATATTCGTACTTTCGTAGAAAAACATTAAGTACTACATCCTAAAAAAAAAAAAAAATTGGCATTTTTTATATTTTTTGGCGGCTAAAATTTTGAGAAAAAAATTTTCAAAAAATTAAGTATCAGGTCCAAAAAATTACTTTTATAGAGTTTCTTAGAACTAGTACTTCCATAGAAGCAAATTATGTACTACGTTCAAAGAAAAAAAAAAAATTGGTGTTTTTTGTATTTTTTTATGAAAAAAATTTTGGGAAAAAAATTTTCAAAAAATTAAGTATCAGATTCGAGATATCGAGTAAAAACCATACTTTCAAATATAAGTACTTTCGTGGAAATAAATGAGGTATTACATCCAAATTAAAAAAAAAAAAAGTACCTCGAGCTTTTTAGGTGAAAAAAATTTTGAAAAAAAAATTAGGTCTTAATGTCGTGTTGGCTGTGAAATAGTTTTTTTAAAAACCGGTTTTTTAGCTTCCTGAGGTCTCAAAACGTGCTTATATGCCAAAATATCGAAAATCAAAATTTCACCTATCACAAAGTTTCCTCTATGAGGAACCAATAGTTAGTTGATCATTAATAATTTTAATAAATATTTATAATTTTAATTCAATATATTAATAGACATATTTTAAATTAGTCAACAATTTTTATAAACGAATAATTATAATTCATTTTTATAATAACAATAATTATTTATAAATATTTATTAAAATTATTAATGATCAAATAACTAATTTTTTTTAATCATTTACCTTTTGTATTTCTATTAATGGTATTTCTTACTGAGACGATTCCAATAATTATATTTATTATAAAAATTAGTAAACTTATTGCTGTACTTTTTGATATTTTAATAAGGTTTTAGTAAAATAACTAATAGTATCATTTTTTAAATTTAAATAAAGTCAAAAAATAAGGTAAATCTATTATGCTTATCATTTTACAACTTTACTTAATGATTCTAAATATTCTTTCTAAATTTTTCTAACTTTTTTTTTTAACTCAGTGATCTCTGGAGATCACTTTAGATCTATTTTAATCTCCAGTAATCTCCAGAGATCAAAAGTGATTTCCGGAGATCTCCGGAGATCTCCAGAGAACTAAAGAAATCACCTGAAATTTGCGATCACTTCTGATTTCTGGAGATCTCCGGAGATCTCCAGAAATCAAAAGTGATCTCCGGAGATCTAAAAAGATCAGCGGAGATCATAAGAGATATTTCGAAAATTCGTCGGGACTTTAAAATTTCTTTATCTTAAGCTTTTATTGAATTTCAAAAGTTATAATAGTAATAATAATGATCATTAATAATAACCCATATGAATTAATATTATCATTTGGTTAGCTTAAGCTTGCGCATTTACAATGTAAAATAATTTAATACTTATGGAGGTGTATAGCCGCAACTTTTATAATAAACCTTAGTTTTTTAATATAAATGACAGTCTTACTTAAAATTGTAACAGTAGTAATGAAAAGGTGCTAATACAAACATGACGTATTAAAAAATTAAAAAAAAATTATAATCATGTTCAGATTACCAAAACCTTTTAAGCTATTAACAGTTTTGGGCCTATGGATGCCGTTTGATGAATCCCATCATAAGTTTAACAAATTTATTTATTGTTTATATTCTGCTTTTAATCTAACGCTTCTTCACTTGTACTGTTTATTACAAATATGTTATTTAATTTGGGGCAGTACAAGCTTTGCTGATTTTGAGGAACAATTGATATACCAAGTTATGTCTATGATTATTTGTTTTAAAATTGATTGCTTTTTTATCAAGAAAAAGGATCTATTAAATTTAGAAAAATTATTACAAGACCCATTGTTTACACCAATTTCTGAATCTGAAAAACACGTTTACAACAAAGGCACAAAGAAAAAAAAGTAAACATTTTTTTATTGCAAAAATTACTATCAAGCTATAAAAATACTAAAAAATAATATTTACAGATTTATATATAAACTGTTTTTTTGGATGTCGCTATCAGGAGGTTGTTTTCTAACAATAATGCCACTTTTACTAAATTTTCATAATCCACAGTCTGTAGTTAAAAAATGGTATCCATCTGAATTAACAGATAAAATTCTTTGGTTAGACTTTCTTTGGAATTCTCATACTGCATATTATGCAAGTTTCGCTTTGAATCTTATTGATTCTATAATTTTTGGCTTTATGCTTGACGGAACTACACAACTAAATATTTTGAAGTTACGAATAGAAGGTTATCCAAGCTACGGCATGCAAGAAAGTACTAAAAAAATTGACAAAGGAGCAGTTTCTAAAGTTGGACAATCAGTTTTAAATAAAATAATTCAACATCACCAAAGTATACTTAAGTAAGGCTATTTTAATTAATTTTTTCATTTACTAATTTTATAAATATCTGCCGTTTATTTCAGCTATATTGAGGCGACAATTAATACCTTTCAGGATATAATTTTTATTCAATTTTTCGTTTTTGGAATTAGCATTGCATTAGCAATGATTCAATCACTAAATTTATTAGAAAATTTTGAAATTTATGCTTTTACTTCTGTAATCATAGTTGTCATATTGTTGTTACAATTCTTTTTTTATTGCTACTTTGGACAGAATTTAACATCCAGCGTAAGTTATCTTAAATTATTAAGAATTGAAACAAAATATTAGAAAAAATGCTCGGAAATTTAGATTCATCTGAATTAGATAAGAAAATAATAAAAATAAAATGTATTTTTGTAATTTGACAATTTTTATATTTGTAATTGATAAGATTGATTAATTATTTATTATTATTAATTATTATTATTTCTTATTAATTCATATGACTGCACCTAATAATAACTATATCACTTATATTGAAAAACTTTTCCGCTTGTGGCAAGCGGAATCTGCTTTCGGCGAGCAGATTTTTTCTTCTTGCCACAAGCAGATTCCTCTTGTGGCTAGAGGATGGTTTTTTTATTGTAGTATCATTAAAGAGTTAAAACAGTTTTAATATAAGTGTAACATCAAGTCATACAAAAAAAAATCCAAAGTTTTGCTAGTTTCAAATAAAAAAAAAGTCCTTACTCATAAATCTATTAGTGGACAATACACATCAGTGAAAGCAGTATTAAAAAATTTCTTAGAGAAGCCTGGAGTGCTAAAGGAAGTAAAAGAGTTTATTATTGATCTTTAAAAGTCAGATGAAACAAGAATTAAGCATTTGATGCAAGCTTAATTCTTGAAAAGAATTATTTTTAATAAGAAATTTACGCACATAACGGAACAAACAAAATATTAATCGGTCTATTTCGGCTCTTGCGGAAATTAGTGTGAGCCATCATCAGTGTAATGCACTAATTTCCGCGTAATTACAGATAAACCAAAAAAAATTTGATGTTAAAAGGGTTTATACATACCAAAAAAGACAAACTAAACATGTGCATCTGAGACTTCCATCTTCTATGAACACACATATTGAACTAAAACAACTAAAAGATTTCCCCTTCTCGGGAAGAATCTTTTCGTTGTTTTAGGAGAAAGATGACAAAGCAACTTTCTAGATTAGGCCAGTGAATTGAGCTATGGCTGTTTTAATTAATGTTATTCAAAATTATTTAAAATTTTGAAAAAATTGTATCAAGTCTATCATTCTTTTAGAGATCTAGTAGTTTATAAATATAAGTATACCATGCTTATAAGATTCAAAATATCGAATGAAAACCATACTTTCAAATATAAGTACTTTCATGGAAATAAATTAGGTATTACATCCAAATTAAAAAAAAAAAAAGTACCTCGAGCTTTTTTGGTGAAAACATTTTTGAAAAAAAAATTAGGTCTTAATTCCATAATGTTTGTGAAATATCACCGATTACATACGTACGTACGTACACACACACACACACACACACACACACACATTTACATACAGACTTTTTTTAAAAACCGGTTTTTAGCTTCCTGGGGTCCCAAAACGTGCTTATATGCCAAAAAATAGAAAATCAAATTTTGACCTAACACAATGGTTCCTCTTTGAGGAACCAAAACTGTTAGCACTTAGCGTTTTTTCTATCTTTTATCTAAATTCTTTTTAATATAAGATTTAATTTTAATTTTTTATCCTAGAATGAAAGTTTAAATGAAGCATTTATTTACATGGATTGGACAACTTTAAACGTTAAGTCTATTCGCAAAATTAGTATTATGATTTTACGCATAAATAAACCTCTGGTAATACAGTGTCGTCATTTCGTAATTTTATCACATGAATTCTTTTTGAAGGTAAAAATTTAATCTTACTTTACTATTATGTATGATAATTTTTTCTTTTGTTAATAACTTAAATTTGAATTTTATTTTAAAGATTGTAAGGTTTATCTATTCAGTATTCAATTTATTAAGAACTAAAATGATTTAAAAGGAAGTGAAAATCAGTATATGTTCAGCACCGACATTGTGTCAGGATCTCATCATTTTTATTAATCATCTTCATTTTTATAAAATAATGTTTTTGTAAAAATATTGATAAATTTTAAATCGGAAAAAGCCGTAGTCTCTAATACGCTTGTATATGTTATTTTTTATCAGACAAGAATATGTTACTTTTTATATGGCCAGACACGGCGGAAAATAAAATTATTGATTAGACCTAAAGTTATTTTTTACAGGGTCATATATAATTCAGACACTAAATAAACTTTTTCGTGGCACAAGGAATATTAATCTTTTTAACTTAAATTAAACACGCTTAATACCTAAGAAACATTTTTACTTACATGGTTGAATACTGTGAAAATATAAAAAATACTATTTCAGGGTCGGAAACTTAAAAGATGATAAATCTATAATATTATCTGAAAAACGGATTGCTTCATGTCATAAGAACACTTACATTATTTATAATAAGGTTAAAAATGTTTAATGTTTCAGGATATTTTTTTTTACGGTTAAACCTTTTTTTTTATTAATAATAGCACATTTAAACACGTCGATCGTTACGATTATAACAATTTTTCTCACGATTTGTCTCGGTAGACCTATTTTTAATTACACTGTTAAAATTAACTCCTGTAAATTTGCAAAGCAAATAGTTAATTTGCAAAATAATTACTAAATTTTCAAAAATATTTGTAAATCTTCGATGAAAATCGTGCATTTACTAAGTTTATCAAATTTACGAAGTGATCGAAAATTTTTTACTTTTTTTGTAAATTTACGATTTTTATTAAAAATATACTATTTTTTCGAAAATTTACGGGAGCTACTTTTAAAAGCACTGCGTTGGTATTATTGAAACGATTAAACATGCTTGAAGATATAAAATCATTTTAACTCGGAACGATAAGGCAGTCCTCTTTTTAATAAAATCAATGTCTTATTAACTTCGCAATTTATTAACTTTTCTATTACTGCATATTTAATGTAATTTCTATGTTCAATTTTTCCTTTTTTTATTATCAAGTTTAAAATATTAACTAATTGGTCGATTTCAATATTAATTACTTGAATTTAACTTTTTACTTACAATTTAAATTTAGTTTAATTAAATATTAGGTAGTTTTTTGTATGGAAACTTATTTTATAATTCTTATGTTATTTAACTTTGTAACTATTGGGCTTCGGCCATGTCAGCGCATATAATATACTAAAATAATAAAGAAAATAATAAAATTAACAAATAACATGGAAAATTTTCACAGAGACGTGTAATTGCTAAGATAAAGGGAAGAGGAGTAAGCATTTACGGTTACAGGGAGATATGGGTCATAAACTCGATTTCAAGATTATAAATTCGATTTCAAGACAGACTTGAAACTTAGAATGATTCAGTTATACGCTGAAAAAAATCCGCTTGCCTCTACCCAAGTTTTTTTTCAGAATTTTCAAAATTATCGTTCATAGCCGAGTGGTTTGTAGCATTTACGATCTCTATACTGGGAACGGAGTCGGTCCGTAATTTAAAGAAAGCTCTGATACTTTACGTGGGCTTTACTGCAGTTTTTCCTTAGGTTATGAAAATTTTTCAGGTGAAAGCGAGTATTGAAAATTAATGAGGTAGTACTAATAATTATTATTGTTATTATTATTATTGCCTTTATTTTGTAAAACAAAAATATAGTACACTCTTTACATTCATGATTTGGTAAACTTTTATATACAATTAAATAAATTTTTAATATTTTAATCTTATATAACCTAAATACATTTTAATTTAATTTATTAATAAATACAGTATAAATTTGTAAACTAATATGAGTAATTCTTAGTGAAACTTTACTAATGGAAAGGTAAAAGTCGGGGATTTGAAAAAAACTAATTGGGTTGGGTTTGGTATACGTTCATATGATACCATGCCAAATTTTAAGGTTTTAGGTTCAAAGGGTACAAAATGGCGGCTATTTTTCGGTCTTATATGGTTTAAAAAAAAAAATCATTTTTAACAATGACAATTTTCGATTTCATTTTTTCTACGCTCTGAATAAAGCTGAAAAATGGTTTTCTTGACTATGTCTTATGTAAAATTTCCCGCTGAATCCGAATCTGCCACCAGTTTTTCAAAAAAACGCCAAAGAAAACCGGAAAATTGGAAAAACTAAGAAAACTCATTTTTTTTCAAACGCAGATTTTTCATACAGTCGTAACTTTTTTTTTTTCCTAACCGGTCTTAAAATTTTTGTTTTTGTATGTACTTTTTAATTAAAAAAAAATTTTAGCGAGTATTTGCCTTTTAAGTACTTAAAAATCCATTTCAATATTTCCCATTTTCACGAAATTTTCCATTTCCAATTTTCCGGATTTCCTTGTCACCTAATGAAAATTTTGACCAAATTTTCGGATTCCTCGAGAAATTTTACTAAAGACCCCCTTTTTTGAAAAGTTTTGGATGTTTCCATAACGCTATAGAAATAATGAATAACTACAAAATACAACAATGTTATAAAATAGGGTTTTTTCGTAATCTTTAATTCAAAGCTGCAACCTCGACAGTTAACCAAAATACTTCCAATTGGTCTCATTTTTTTTGTATAAGTATCACCTTTCAATTTTCGTACACCGCTTTTTTTTTTAATTAATTCTCTCACGGCGATAGTCAATAAACCAAACGCCTATTCTTACCCCAAAATGACCAATTTTTAAATTGCTGCCAAAATTCTAATTTTTGATAGAAATGAGTTCTGTAGGCCTTGAAAATTTTCTACAAGCACTAAGTTTCCAAAAAAATTTTACTCGTCTTTTTTCTTTAAATATTTTCTAAGAAATCCCCTTTTTAAAGATAAAGATTAAAATTGACTTTTTTTCAAAAACCCTAAAAATGGGACTCTGACTTTAAATTATCATATCTGCGAAACAAATAACTATAAAAAAACGAGTAAAAATTTTTTGGAAACTTAGTGATTGTAGAAAATTTTCAAGGCCTACAGAACCCATTTCTATCAAAAATTAGAATTTTGGCAGCAATTTAAAAATTGGTCATTTTGGGGTAAGAATAGGCGTTTGGTTTGTTGACTATCGCCGTGAGAGAATTAATTAAAAAAAATTGTGGTGTACGAGAATTGAAAGGTGATACTTATACAAAAAAAATGAGACCAATTGGAAGTATTTTGGTTAACTGTCGAGGTTGCAGCTTTGAATTAAAGATTACGAAAAAACCCTATTTTATAACATTGTTGTATTTTGTAGTTATTCAGTATTTTGCAATTTCTTTTATTTCTATAGCGTTATGGAAACATCCAAAACTTTTCAAAAAAGGGGTTCTTTAGTAAAATTTCTCGAGAAATCCGAAAATTTGGTCAAAATTTTCATTAGGTGACAAGGAAATTGGAAATGGAAAATTTTGTGAAAATGGGAAATATTGAAATGGATTTTTAAGTACTTAAAAGGCAAATACTCGCTAAAATTTTTTTTAAATTAAAAAGTACATACAAAAACAAAAATTTTAAGACTGGTTAGGAAAAAAAAAAAGTTAAAACTGTATGAAAAATCTGCGTTTGAAAAAAAATGAGTTTTCTTAGTTTTTCCAATTTTCCGGTTTTCTTTGGCGTTTTTTTGAAAAACTGGTGGCAGATTCGGATTCAGCGGGAAATTTTACATAAGACATAGTCAAGAAAACCATTTTTCAGCTTTATTCAGAGCGTAGAAAAAATGAAATCGAAAATTGTCATTGTTAAAAATGATTTTTTTTTTTAAACCATATAAGACCGAAAAATAGCCGCCATTTTGTACCCTTTGAACCTAAAACCTTAAAATTTGGCATGGTATCATATGAACGTATACCAAACCCAACCCAATTAGTTTTTTTCAAATCCCTGACTTTTACCTTTCCATTAGTAAAGTTTCACTAAGAATTACTCATATAATAGCATAAAATATGTGAAATTTCAAATAAAATATACAACAATCATGTCAAAACAATTAGTCAAAATGAATCAAATAGTCAAACAGTCAAAATAAGTATATTGGTGAAAAATGTTTAGTATTTTAGGGTACTTTTTTATACGGCTAAATCTTTTTATTATTAAATTATTAGGACATTTAAACACGTTGATCGTTACGATTATAACAATTTTTCTCACGATTTGTCACGGTAGACCTACTTTTAATCACACTGGTAAAAATAATTCCTGTAAATTTGCAAAGCAAATAGTTAATTTGCAAAATATTTAGTAAATTTTCAAAAACATTTGTAAATTTTCGATGAAAATCGTTCATATTCTAAGCTTAGCAAATTTACGAAGTAATCGAAAATTTTTGACTTTCTTTTGTAAATTTACAATTTTTATCGAAAATATACTAAGCAGTCCTCTTTATAATAAAATCCAATGTCAAATTAACTTCTCAATTTATTAACTTTTCTATTACTTCGTATTAAATGTAATTTCTATGTTCAAATAATAATTCATAATGAGACCAGTTTTGGATAAAATCAGTTCTGCTTGTAATCTATTCAAAATTCTTACTCAATTTTTAGATTTCTCGGGAAATTTTACAATAGACCCTCTTTTTTGAGAAATTACGATAAATTTTTTCAAAAGATTTAATAAAAATAAAAAATCTATCTCTTCACAAAACATTTAGAACTAAACTCTTTCTTATAAGCAAACCAAAAAGTTCAATCGTCATAAAAATTTCATAGCAAAGTTAAAAATGAAGTATTGCTAAAAAATTTCTTATTACATTTTTAGGGAATTAGAATTTCAAACTTAAAATTTATTTTCTTTATCATTTACCAAGTTCATGTAATATATTTTGTTTTTGAGGGTCATCTAGGCATACTATGTATTTTTATTGATTACCTAAAAAAGAAAATCGTTAAAGCTTAAGTTTAAAAATTATTTATATGCTTGGAACTTATACCCTGAAATTATGAATTCACCCTGTATTAATGATTTAAAAAAGACATTGAGGTTGTGAAAATAAATTTATTATTTATGGGTATATAAATAAAATGAGACACGTGTACAACCTTCATGGCTCACGGTGAGCTTTACGTGGTTTAAATCAAAGTTGAAATGAATTTAAAAATTTTTTTACGAGTTACTTGTCGTATAAATTTTTAAAATTCCCTAAGCTCTTTTTCTTTTGTTTTATGGAAAACTTATTATCATTAAAAAAAAAAAAAATGACACAACCTTATTATTATTGTCAATTATTTGCCATGACAAAATATTCTGCTATATATAATTTACTAAGAAATTTAACTAAATAATTGAACAAGATATTATTTTATATGTATATTATATATATGTATTTTATATATGTATTTTATATTTATGTATATGTATATTATATATGTATATTATTATTTTTGTTTTTATTGACTAATTTAAAAAAATTATTTAATGTTGCCACTTGATATGTCTTAATAAAAAAAGGGATGTCATATATACATACACATATCGAGATAGGGCAATTTAATAATATGATTCATTTAAAAATTATGCCCAGTACAGGTCAATAAAAACAAAAATAATAATATATATATATATATACTTAGAAAATATTTGGGCGATTAATAGAAATAATTAAAAGTTGATATTATTTTATTAAAAATTATAATTAAACATTTTTGATGCCAACGCTTTCATTTTTTGTATAAAATAATATGAAATAATATGATTTTGAATCTAATGATCATAGTATGAGAGCTGTAACTTATTATACACGGCCAGGCTGCTTTGCTTGAAAATTCAAGCAAAAAATATAGCTGCTTGAAAAAGACTGTAGGAAAGCTTAAATTTTGTTCCCGTCCCTTTTTTTAAAGAGTTATTTGAGAAAAAACATTTGGTACCTGCTGTTATACTTAATTGCCATGGCTTAACTTAATTGCCTATTTCTTTCTTTTTTTAGTTATATAAATTTCTGGTTTGTTACTGCTTTTATGTTATCCAGAGGGAATGGGGGGTAGGTAAATTAAGATTAAACTCTTTAACATGAAGAATAGAGGATATAAGAAAAAGGAACTCAGTTATTAATTATTTCATAATATGGAAATATCAATAATATCCGCCGCTGCGCTGGTTATAATATAGAAGTCGCAGAGTGCGATAGAAAGAAAAGAAAAATGAATTAAGGTTTATTACTCTGTATTTTGATCACGATAGAAATCGATATAATTTTTATAGGGGCTTCGTATTTATAATAAAACACATAAAAAACATTTTTTAAGAAAATTGTGGTTTTCATTTGGGAGATACAAAGCTCCAAAGTTGAGTCCTTATATATTGCAAGCATAGGAGCTGAGTCAAAAATCAGGGGTTTGAGATTTTTATGCTATGTCAATATCAAAACTCAACGATGGATTTAAAAAAAAAATAGCACCACGTAAATTAATTATTGAAGAATCTAGTATTCGATTTTTAAATAAATTGTGGTTTTCGTATAAAAGATATTTTAATTAGAAAAAATAAAAAACCGATAAAAATTTTAAGGCGACAACGTCGCTGTTTAAAATACACGCATAATATTATAATAATAATCATGTAAATAAGGCTAGTTCTACAGACCTCCGTAAACGCAAACCGTAACCGCAACGCAATGCGCACAACACAACACGCATGTGCACAACACGATTTTGTTTTGTGCGCATTGCGTTGCGGCTGCGTTTATGCGTTTGCGGAGGTCTGTAGAACCAGCCTAAGAAACGCGCCCTACAAACATTCTGCGACGTTGACGCAATTTTTTTTTTTTTTAATTTCAACTAAAAATGACCGGCCGTATACTGTCAAATTTTTGTAACGATTAATCAACCTTAATTACTATATTCTTTAAATTATCAAGGCGATTCCTCTCGAAAAACATTTTGTGCGTTGTGTCATACTTTTGTTATCTCTTATTATCAAATAAAAATATACAATTTACGCGCGAAAACTTTTAAATTATTTTAATTTATTAATCAAGAAATCAATTAACTTTGCATAAAATAAGTTGGAAAATTTGTAAAACTTATATTTTTATATTATTTATTATAACTCACTTTCTAAAAAATAATTTAAAAATTTTATTAACTTATAAATTTATAAGATTTTTGAAAAGATTTGCGATTCTTAAAAATTGCAGACATTGAGCAAAAATAAACAAAAATATTTGTAATATAAGCTTAAGATTACAGAATCTACATTATAAAATTACAAATTTATACGAATTTAATGAAACAGAAATTATTTTAAAAAAATAAGAAATCTTTTTAACATAGTTTTTTGATAATTAATTTATTCTATATATGCTTGGAAAATTTAGTTTTTATTTAAAAATCAATATTGAATTTTTTTTAAACATGACTCTGTTTCATCTTAATTTACCTACCCCCCATTCCCTCTGGATAACATAAAAGCAGTAACAAACTAGAAATTTATATAACTAAAGAAAGAAACGAATAGGCAATTAAGTATAACAACAGGTAATCCAAATTTTTTTTCTCAAATAACTCTTAAAAAAAATGGAGGGGAATAAAATTTAAGCTTTCCTACAGTCTTTTTTATCTGATTTAATTGATTTAATTGATTGCTTGAAATTTCAAGCATTTACTTGAATTTTCAAGCAAAGCAGCCTGGATATGTAGGTAAAGGCATATTTAAATTAATTTTTTTATAATTTTATGGTGAATTGTCCTGTAATATACTCTTCATTATACGCTGCAAAAAAGATCTACTTTCTTACTTTCGGGCGATCTTTTTACTTTTAATGAAAAACTATGTGTTGAACATGGGAAAAATGTAGGAAATTTTACTTTCAATGCTGTCTGTAAAATAAAATTAAAATTAAAGTCAATTAAAATTAAATTAAATTAAAATCAATTCTATTTTTTCCCTTGTTGAACAAATAGATATTAATAAAGATAACGTACTAAAGTTTTTAAAAATTGGCTCAGCCAATCCGAAGATTAGTTGTCAGCCAGTCGGAATTCGGATTATATACTTTGCTGCCATCTATAAATGAAAATAATTATGAATATCATTTTTTTGTTTTGTTTTTTTTTTCAAAATTTAATTACGTAATTTCTAATTCGGTCTGCTACCTTAAAATTAAAAAAACTACTAACCACATTAATACTGAGCTAAAAATATTCGCATTT
The DNA here is from genome assembly GCA_022575985.1 of Anagrus nilaparvatae. Classification (NCBI taxonomy): domain Eukaryota; kingdom Metazoa; phylum Arthropoda; class Insecta; order Hymenoptera; family Mymaridae; genus Anagrus; species Anagrus nilaparvatae. The sequence continues at coordinate 2,859,003 of JAKSXM010000246.1, read as the reverse complement.
TCTCCAGGATTCGGTCTTTTTATTTTTTCATCGTTATTAATTTTTCGTTCAATATTTTTTAAAATAATGTACAGAAAAATGAAATAATTTTATTTTTAAAGCAGAAAAATTTAATAGTGTGGTTACATTCACATACAGCACAAAACGTTTCTAAAACGTTTCTAGAACGTTTTTAAAATGCAAACAAAAACGCTTATAGAACGTTTTCAAAACGTTTTAGGAACGTTTTTTAGGTCCGCTTTTTCTTGGAAGCTAAACGTTTCAGAAACGTTTTAAAAACGTTTCCATGTAAAACAAATTTTGTTTTCATTTAATTTTTTTTATAAGTTTTTTTTCATATTTATTTTGTATACATAATCACTTAGCAAAAAAAAAAATTAATTTTTTGGACCAAAAAATTTTTTTTCAGAAATTTTTCTAAAACGTTTAGCTTCCAAGAAAAAGCTGAGCTAAAAAACGTTTCTTAAACGTTTTGAAAACGTTCTATAAACGTTTATTTGCATTTTAGTTTACATTAGAAACGTTCTAGAAACGTTTCAGAAACGTTTTGTGCTGTATGTGATTGTTATAAACTACAGTAAATTAAAATAATTATGGATTATACCTTAATGGATGTGTTAAAAAATCTACCTCGCCTTTCAAAATACAGCGGGTCGCAGTTCACTAGAGCGCGTATTTCGTTCTTGGACAGAGCAGGAACGAAAGACGGGTTCTCGTTGAATTACGAAGATGACGTCACCGATCAGGTACGCCAAAGAAATATACAAAAATTATAGTTAAAATAACATGAATTGTAATAATTACAATTGATCATAGTATAATTTCTTAAATTTTGCGTTTTATTTTAATATTCGTGTCGATTTTTATTAACAAAGAAATAGCGTTTTATCTAACTAAAAAATTTAAATATAAAATAAAGTCCCTAGAATAGTAACTTATTCCGGCCAATCAGCGCGCGCGTGGAAAGAGATAGAGAGAGGTGGCGTCCCTTTAGACTTCGGTTGCTCCCAAGCGTTCATTCTCTTTTTAGAGGTTGTGCTGTGCGCATATAGTTTTGCTGGTCCACCTAGAGAATATTTTTCCTGAGGAAGCTACTGCTAGAGCTGTTCATTTTTTATCGTTAATTTCAACGTCGTTTAAGTGTACCTGTGCATGATTGGAAGTAGGATTAGATCGAGGAAATACCTTGTGAGAAATTTTGTACTTGGCCAAGGGACAACGCACCTGCGGTGTGCAAACAGTGGGCTGATAAGCCGTGACTGGACGTGGTCCAGTCAGTGTTAAATCCAGGTATTTTTTGAATTATTTGTGTGATTGTGTGTGTATGTGTGAAAGTGATTTTTTTTATATTTATATTTCTGTATACTGAGCAGCGACAGCAAACCTCATAAGCCCTGCCCTTTTCAGGGCAGGCACAAATAAATAAAACGTAAGGGCGCTGCTCAAACAAAACAGACTCAAGTCGAAATTTTTAAATAAAGATAAATAAATTAACCTCACTTTTCCTCATCCTTTTTCCTTCCATTTTTTTTTTAATAATATTTAATAACAGGATGCAAAAATCGACACCTTGTGGACACGATATCTCAACAACGATCCATCAGATTACTTTCATTTTTTAAAACTGGGTTTCTTTTATCAAGTTGATGGAACTTATAGTTTTTGGGCCCAATCCGATATATTTAAAAGCTTGTTTATTCTTGTATTTTCTCTTCACAGAGGTGAAAAACCTTATAAATGTTAACTGCACAATAAATTTCATAGCTTTTGTATAAACTTTGCATCGATGAAATATCATAGAAATGCAAAATAACACAAGATACTTATAATTTTAGGCACGATCACCACCCTATATATGCAATACATAGATAAAATCGTGCCTTAAAAGTTTATTAGGTTAAAAAACAAATAAGTCTTTAAATTGTCCATTATATGTAGGAATTCGGTCTCCAGGTCATTCCGATGCCTCTACATGCTTATATTGCCTTTGTGTGTGATAATAAATCATAGTTTTCAAGTTAAGAGGGTGTGGATTAAACATTTAACGCCCAAGAGCCTGACTACGAGTTCTAAATTAATTTTAAAACCAAAATTTATTTTTCTAAAAATGTATCCATTTGTTAAAAAGTCTCTATTATCAGAATTTGATTTCAAACTTACTATAAAATTAACCGGAAACTCATTATTTAGGGTAAAAGTTGGATACTAAAAAAAATTGACACGTTTCTTATCAGTATTGTAAATAGCATCAAAAGAAAGTATATTTAATGAAGAATAATAAAATTTTCATTTTTTGTGTGTTTTAGGGCATATTTTTTTGCATGATTTTTTTTTAATTTCAAAATGGCGGATGGAGAATTGCAAAAATAATTACTTAAAATAAGTTGCATTAGATCATTTGTTTTTAGGAATATTTTTTAGAATTTTACATAAATATTGGATTTAAAATTAATTTATTTAGTATTCAAAAAGAAATCGACACGTAAAATTTTAAATATTAATATTAGATATATTTTTTTGGACTAAACCTAGTTCAAAGAATATGTAACTCCATCCGTATCCATTCTAAATATAATTCCATTATCGTTGAATTTTTTTATTTTTATCCATTGAGCAGTTTAAAAATTTGATTAGAAACTAATAACTAATGGAAAAAATTATGGGTCCAAATGGCTAATTTTTGAAAAAAAAATAAAAGTATGAAACCCCGGAATAGCCCACGTTAATAAGTTTATATTTAACATTTTTCGGTATTTTAATTCTGGAGAGACATGTTGGGCCATTGAAGACGTTTATCCAAGCTCACAATCATACTATAAACTAAGAGCCCGATATGCCCTTCCGGAGCCAGAATACCGAAAATTTTAAAGTATAAATTAAGTATGTTTTGGCCTAATATAAAAATCTAGTCTATTCTGGGGTGTCATAATTTCAGTTTTTTTTCGAAAATCGGTTAAATTTTTCTAGAGCATGTGACCAATAAAATTAGAATACAAAAGTAGGTATGCCTTGATTGTGAAATACGGAATCTGGGGTACAAAGTGGCTGAGAAGTAGAGGACATGAAATAAGCAAGAACTACTACATTTTAAGGTTCTAACATGGAACATGTTTATAGGGAGGGGGTACTTCAGAACTTGAGGGGGGGGTCAAATAAGACTTTGAATAATTTCAATTTAGGGACTTTGAAAAATCTGGTCCTAGGGAATTTGAATAATATAGTTTTAAGGATTTAGAATAATATTGATTTAGGGACTTAAAATAATTCAGGTTTAGGGACTTATAATTTTTATTTAGGGACCCAGAATAATTTGCATTTAGGGGATTAAAATAATTTGGGTTTAGAATCTTAACATCTGGTAAGGTGATAATTACAAATTATAAAATTATAGAAAATTGTATTGTAATGTTGAGTAACATTTGTATTATACCTAGTCCTCAGATTGAAGTAAATATGTTCCATGCATTTAGGTTGTATTTACACAAACCGGTTATAAGTTTTTTTGCAATATTTTGGAAGCAGAGCTAAAATTATCTAATTAAATGCCTTTTTTGAAGAAAGGGTAAGAAAATATTGGGATTCAATAATTACAGGCTCCCACGTAAAAGGATTAAGCTTAATTTTGGTTAAGCTTAATGAATTAAGCTTACTGGAGTAAGCTTACTGGATTAAGCTTACTGAAGTAAGCTTACGGACTAACCTAAAAAAGCTTAATTTTAAAAATTAAGTCTTTTTAGGTTAGTCCGTAAGCTTAATTTTAAAAATTAAGCCTTTTTAGGTTAGTCCGTAAGCTTACTTCAGTAAGCTTAATCCAGTAAGCTTACTCCAGTGAGCTTAATTCATTAAGCTTAACCAAAATTAAGCTTAATCCTTTTGCGTGGGCTCTAATTGGGCTATAAGAGTAATTAAAAGACGTAAAAAATAAACCTCTAAAACGGACTAGTTATATACATAAATGCTACAACATTACAATACAATCACTATTCTTATAATTTGTAATTATCACCTTTACTAGATATTAAGATTCTAAACCCATATTATTTTGATAAACCTGTATTATTCTAAGTCCTTAAATCGAAAATATTCTAAGTCCTTCAACTCGAATTATTAGAAGTCACTTAACTCGGATCCCTCCTTATAAACATGTTAAATGTTAAATCTACGATTTTTGCAGCAAATTAAAAATTGATCATTTTAGGCCAAAAATGGGCATTCAGTTTACTGACTGTAAAGAAGAGATTTTCAATTTAAAAATTAAAAAGGTAAAATATTTTGCAAACAAATAATTCTGAAGGACAAATAAAGAATTTTTAGAAAAAAGATTTTAGAAAATTTTTGAGACCTATAAAACCCAATTTTGTCTAAAATTGCAATTTTTGAGATAATATAAAAATTAATCATTTTGGGCCAAAAATTACCATTTGGTTAATTTACTATAACATTGAGAAAATCAGCGATAAAAAATTGCGGGATCCAAGGCTTGACAAATGACTTTAATACCAAAAAATTGTGACCAACAAGAAGTGTTTTTGTTAACTAACTAACTAAAAATCAATATTACCAAACAACTCTATTTAAAAGCCTTGTGCTCAGTATTTTTATGCTTAGAAGGCCCGTTGGAATAAATGGAGGTTATCGGGGGTTTTTTTAAATATATTAATGAAAGTAATTTGTAATTTGGTTTCCAAAAGGTAGCGGTCTCTTGCTAGCGAAAGGAAAGTAAAGACACCAAAAAATTTGCCCTCTTTTTGCAACTTTGTTATTTTTTTGCATAAGGGAACTTAAGCAAAATTTTTTCTTGCAAAATCTTTGTTATTACATGATCTTCTGGTGCTGGACATGGTATTTTTAAAGCCATATGACAAAATTAAATTCATAAATTTAAACATATGTTTAAATAAGACGTAAAAAAATGTTAAGCATAGTTAGAATTTTTAAGCATTGGCCAAAAAGGACACCAAAAATTTGCTCCGTATTTTTTAACCTTGTTATTTGTTTGCTGAAAAGATTTCAACCAAACTTTTGTTTGAGGAACTTTGTTATTACGTGCATTTTCCATAATTCATAAAAAAAAAAAAATCTTTGAACTCTAATATCCCTCAATTCACTTAATTACCAAATTATTGTCAACCAGAATTGGAAAAAGTCTTCTGTAGGTTTTGTATGTCGCTGAATCCGAATTTGGGGCCTTACTGTGTTACAAAATAGGAAAATAAAGCAGAAACTTTCCATCTTATTGGTTTTTTCACAATATTTTGGAACTAATGATCAAATTAATAAGTGCCACGTTTTAAGAGTAATTAAATATTAAATTTATTATTTTATTCTGTATCAATAAAGGAATATTAGAGCTAATTATTGGTGTTGAAAACTATCTCCAGGGTAAGATAAAATCGGGAAAATACAATATGAGTTTTTTTCTTTGTTTTTCTTTTAATCTTGCATTTGAAAAAGTTTTATCTTATTTTAACTTTTATTTAATTACTGACTCCTCTGAGGGGGGGGGGGGCAAAAATGGATAAAAAAACTACCCTTGAATTTAACAGAAAATGAAAAAAACTTATAACTGGTTTGTGTTTTCACACAACCAACGATCATGGAACATGTTCACTTATAATAGTTTTAGCGTATATTCCCTAATTATTATAAGTCCTAAGATCGAAATTAAAATAAATCCCGAAATATAAATAATTATCCTAAGTCCATAAACCTAAAGTATTTTTGTTTTTAAAGTTCTTGTTTTTATCAGGGCCTGATCTGAATCCCACTTCAAATTATTCCAAGTGCCTTAATCGGAAATATTCTAAGTCCATTTCACACTACCCCTCCCTGCCCCCTAAAAACGGCGTCAATATTTCAACCGTCAATACACGGTTGTCCCGAGCGGAACGTGAATTTTATTTTATCAGGTGCATCGCTATTTGTGATGCTTGTAATCTTAGCTGTGATTGGTTAACTAATAAACAAACAATGCATCCACTCTGGATCGCCCTATATTTACCCCCCCCCCCCCTAAAAAGTCACTTTTTTACTCTTCCCCTGCTTAGCCGGACTTTTTTAATAACCCATTCAATGAACATGTTCCATGTTAAAAAAGGAACTACATTTTAATTTTCGGACTTTTCATAACTTCTGCGGTATGAAAAATAGCTTTTTTTAAACATATTTATATACTTATTTAGTAAATAAAAAAACGGATGATTAATATAGTAATGGGGATAATTTTTTTTGTTGAATCCTGAAAATAGATATTTTTTAAACAAGGGATAAAATATTGGTTTTGACGTTGCATTCAGTTGTAAGCACGAGCGAGTATAGCGAGCAGACAGCATGCAAAGTCGAACCCCATAATTTTTCCCATGATTTAAAACATAGTTTTACATAAAATGGGCAAAAAAGCTCTCTCTAGGGCAGAAAATATGCTTTTTTTCCCTAGATATGTAAAGGCATATACACGGTCTTTGGGTGCTGGATGTTGTATTTTTAAAGTCAAATGACAAAAAAAATTAAATGGTTGGCATTAACTCATACTAATACTATTATATCGTAGTATAAGTAAACGTGACATACGGAGATATCCCATTGAAACCAACCTATGAATTTAATTTTGTCATATGGCTTTAAAAATACCATGTCCAGCACCAGAAGATCATGTAATAACAAAGATTTTGCAAGAAAAAATTTTGCTTAAATTTAAATTTTCTTTAAATTTTCCCCAACACTAAAAATTTATTATTTAATATTTTATAAATGATTTCGCTCTTATAAAGTACCCAGTAACTATTATGAATGATAACTTTAACTAAAAGTGATAAAAAGTGACGAAAAAAAGATTTAAGAATAAATAGTAGATTGTTATACAAGGGGAGAAAATAAGCTATTTCAAAGCAGGTTGGAGATAGGGGCACGAGATGTGCAATGACGAGGGTGCACACGAGCCGTAGGCGAGTGTGTACCCGAGTCATTGCATATCGAGTGTAACTATCTCCGACCATGATTTGAAATTGCATTTTTTCCCCATGTGCAACATACTATTTTTTACTCTAAGAGTGAATATAAGCATCTTTTTAACAAATGGGAACATATACACATAATAATACAAATATAATACCGAAAGAAAAAGATGAGTAAAATAAAAAAAAAAAACAAGTATTGATGAATAATAAATCCCTACTTCTTTCAAATAACCAAAATAATAGTGAAATTCCCACTCCGACTCTTTTCCAAAAAACATAAATTTGTATATGAAAGAAAGAGACAGGTAAAAATACTCAGGTGAAAGTATGAAACTTACGAATCTTCTTCGTCCCAACGGTGACGATCAGTTGCTCATAGATTCTTCTATAGAAAGGTATAATTGTTAAAAGGTGCGTTTTATTAAAATTCAAAATGGCATTTTTACTAAATAGTTGTTTAATTTAATTTATTTTATATGGTATATGCATTTAAACATGCGTAAATTTATTTAAACATTAATAAATAATTTATTAATTGTTTTATGAATAAATAAAAGTGTGTTTTAATTTATAATATAAATAAAAGTGTGAGCACGTGGAACACATCTCTTATTTTAAGAATGTTATTTTAATGACTTTATCGACACAGAGAGCTAATTAATAAATTTTTGATTTATTAAACTCGACATGATACGTGGATGCCATCTGCAATCACTTTTTTTATTTTTAACGTATCACGCAGTTGTTTTAATTTTTTCAAATTTTATATAATCAAATAATTTAATTATAATTTTTTTAAAATTTTAATTTCATCGAAATTAATTTTTTAAAACATAGAAAATGATGTTAATAATATTTTAAGCCTAAAAAAGGCAGAAAAAAATTTTCAAGAAAAAAGTCCCTCCTGGTGGTTGCGAAGCCACGACCTTCAGATTGCTAGTCTGACGCTCTAAAAAAAAATTATAATTAAATTATTTGATTATATAAAATTTGAAAAAATTAAAACAACTGCGTGATACGTTAAAAATAAAAAAAGTGATTGCAGATGGCATCCACGTATCATGTCGAGTTTAATAAATCAAAAATTTATTAATTAGCTCTCTGTGTCGATAAAGTCATTAAAATAACATTCTTAAAAATTATGAACAATAGAGTCATTAAAAAAACATCTCTTATTTTGTTTATAAATTTAGCTATAACAAAATAAAAGATGCGTATGCTCATTTTTCATCGTTTGTTTATATAAAAGTTAATTTTTGCATTTATTAAATAAAATAAATTTATATAGAATTAATAACGCAACTATTTCATAAAAATTCCATTTTGAATATTAATGAGCGACACCTCACAATTTGTCTTCTATAACGAAGAATCAAGATCGACTAGATTGGGAGGGGTAAGAGGATGTAGGAAGAGTGGGTCGAGTCTCGTCTCAATTCTCTGTTCTGTTTTCTTCTCTAAAGTATTTAAAGTATTTAAAGTATCAAAAGTATTTACTTTCCTCCTTAGGGAGAAAAAATAGAAGAGAGAATAGAGAGGGATACAAATCCTCACTTTCTCCTTCAAAAACGCGTTAAAAAAGATGCTTTTATTCACTCGGAGAGTGAAAAAAATTTTAATTCTTAATCGCAATAAATAAATTTAAATCTCCTATATTTGTATACTTAGCAAAATCATTGTATTGCGGTTCTCCGAAATTTTTAACAACGAAAAAGATAAAATAAAGAATATAATATCATAATATGCGTCACCTGCCGATTCGAGTTTCTTTCAAGCAAAATATGTATAATATAAGTATATATATGTATAGAGTGAAGATATATTTACGCAAAAAATATACACATATTTTTATTTTATATATATTTTTGTTGTTTGTATAGTATTTTGTCGTTTACCGATAGTGTTGTATTCTGTAGTTTTGTTTCCTCAGGGATTATTATTGATCTCAATCAAATCATAACTTTTAAAATCCCAAAATTAAAAAGTTACTGAAACTCTTTTCTTGCTTTTTTTAAACATGATCAGCTTCGCTCTACCCGTCTTTGACGGTATCTAGTATAATGTAATATGTAATAATTTATGAGCTTTGTTTGCAAAATATCTCTTATTTATTTAGAAAATTGAAAAAACAATACTTTAATCTATATAAATTTTCATGCTATGAGTGTTTAAATTATTGATGCTAGGTTTTAAATGATAAAAAAGTATATTCAAAAGATTTAGAATGAATAAGCGACAGATTTTTAACATAATTTTTGTGCAATAGGCTCAGAGTAAACCTTAAAGAAAAATAATCGAGCAGTTGAAAATTTTATTTTTCCATTTTTATAATGATTCTGGGATTTTCCGGTCATAAAAATATTGTGCAATAAAGCTATTACAAAATAAAAATATTTGGTGTTAATAATTTTTACGTTAATGCATTCAGGAATTATTATTTTTATTTTTTGGCAAAAAATGTCCATTTTGCCCTTAAGGGCTGCCAATTTTCACCATATTATAAAAAAAACTTATAACTGGTTTGTGTTTTCACACAGCCAACGATCATGGAACATGTTCACTTACAACAGTTTTAACGTATACTCCCTAATTATTATGAGTCCTAAAACGGAAATTACAATAAATCTCGAATTATAAAATCATCCTAAGTTCATAAACCTAAAGTATTCTAGGTTCTTGTTCTTATTAGGGCCTGATCAGGCCCTGAATCCCACTTCAAATTATTCTAAGTCCAAAAACGAAAATATTCTAAGTCCATTTCACCCCCCCCTCCCTAAAAACGTCACTTTATCCCCCCTGCCGAGCCGGACTTTTTCAAATACCCCATCCAGTGAAAATGTTCCATGTTAAGAAGCATATTATTATAATTTTCTATCGTTACCTATCCTATTACACAAGCAAACATTTATTTTCACCTGCAGAGGCGGATCTAGAAAATTTTTTTGGGGGGGTCAAAATGATACTTCGCGTTAATTATGTAACGTAAAATTAGCTAAAAAAACTTATAACCGGTTTGTGTACATACAACCAAAATGCATGGAACATGTTTACTTACATTTACATCTGTAATCTTACAGCATAGACACACAAAAAAAAATACAATTTCCTATTTTTATAATTTGTAATTATCACCTTTACTAAATGTTAAGATTCTAAACCCAAACTATTATGAGTTCCATACGCGTATTATTCTAGGTCCCTAAATCAAAAAAATTTTCTAAGTCCCTAAACCCAAATTATTCTAAGTCCCAAAATTGAAATTATTCCAAGTCCCATTTGACCCCCCCCCCCCTCTTAAATGGGACAAATTTGACCGCCTGAGCTTTCGAAACGTCGAAATAAATAAATTATTTCTAAATTTGTTCCATTTTTGATCGTCTTTATTTTTATTTACCTAATAATAATAAAGAAAATTTTCAAATTAATAAATCAATTTGTTAATTAATTTTTTTTTAATATTATTAATATGCTTTTTATATTAAAGAAAATAAAACTTTGGATCAATATTTCAATTTTAAATAGAGTTCTAATAGCGAAAACCAAGAATACCAGGGTTTTGGACACTAAGTACAGGGTTTTGGACATGAAATTTATGGGGTTTTCGACACCATTCTTAAAACTATCTACATAATACATTTTTTTAAAATAATAATCAGAAAAATTATAAACAATCGGTATATAATGGCATTTGATTAATTTTTAATTAATTTTTAAATAATTTTTAAATAAAAATAGAACTAATACTGAACTATTTATATAAAAATTTTTAATTATTAATTATTACCAATTTTTAATCAATTATAAAAGTTCATGCTACTAACGACTTGTCGAGTATAGGTGAACATAAGAAAATATATCAATTAAAATTTTTTTTAATTCTAATTAATTTTAAATAAACAAAAAAAGGGAACAAGAGAAAAAGAAACCTACTCGGAGTAGTGAGAGTTCTTCTGGCCAATCGACATCACTGCATTACCAATTGGCATACAGCGGCAATGAATTTTTAATTTCAATCGAAATTAAATTTTATGTAATAATTTTTAATATTTGCTTCTGGATTGGACAACATTTAACAATTAGATACTGTTAAGAATAAAGATATTACCTTTATCTTTAACAAAATAATCAAATGTCCAAAACTAAAATTCGCGTATGCTGTTTTGGACATTCGAATAAAATACATGTCCAAAACCACATTTTTAAGTATATTTAAGATGGGTTCTTAGAAATCTTAATTAAACGCATAAAAAAGAAAGAAAATGATTTTTTTTTGTTACAAATTTAATGTTTGATGATTACTTGATCAAATAAATACAAAAAAGTTGTTATTGTTAAAAAAATATAAACAAAATATCAATTTTACGTATCTCGCTACTCGTATTCTTAGTATTTTTGTTAAAAAACGATACCATATCAAGTAGTCTATTTTGATTCAAGGTTTTATTATTGTAAATAATTAATAATTTTCAAACAAACTAGATAGAGAAGAAACTTATTTTTATCTTAGTTATTTGGTAAAATAACGCTTGGTGTTCAAAACCGCATTGATGTCCACCACCCCATCCTTGACCCTAGTCTTTAATACGCTTGTTTATGTTATTTTCGATCAGCCAAGAATATGTTACATCTTATAGTACCGAAGCCGGAAAGTATACTGGTAGGGTGAGAGGGAGAGAGAGAGTAAGTTAGGGGACTAGGCCCTGGTGGTGTAGGACTAGGCAGTGGTGGTGTAGGACATGGGGGCGGTAAAAAGAAAAAAATCTCGCACAAAAAGAACCATAATGGTTTTCCATATGATAATCCAAATGGTTAACCATAAGGTATATTATTGACCCAAAAAGATTATTTAAATATTTTCCGATTTTCCAAGATGGCGGACCTAAAAGCATTAAAAAAGCAAGTTTCTGCATTACCTGGGGGGTTTTTGAGGTTGAGAAAAATGTTTTTATGGATGAAAATATTCATTTTTTCACCCCACTATATTTTCCGATTTTCCAATATGGCGGACCAAATAATATAATAGAATGAACTTTTTACATTACTTGGGGATTTTTGAGGATGAGAGAAACGTTTTCATAAAGGAAAATTTTAATTTTTTTACCCCAACATATTTTCCAATTTTCCAAGATGGCAGACTAAAAATCATTTAATAAGCAACTTTCTACATTACCTGAGGATTTCTGAGGATGAGAGAAACGTTTTCAAGAGAAAAATTTTTTTATCCGAACATATTTTCCGATTTTCCAAAATGGTGGACCAAAAAATACAAAAAAATTGAATTTTCTGAATTTAATTCTCTATTGAATTTTTTACATTTAAAATGAAGAAAATTCACTTTTTTGTATTTTTTGGTCCACCATTTTGGAAAATCGGAAAATATGTTCGGATAAAAAAATAAAAATTTTTCTCTTGAAAACGTTTCTTTCATCCTCAGAAATCCTCAGGTAATGTAAAAAGTTCATTGTATTATATTATTTGGTCCGCCATATTGGAAAATCGGAAAATATAGTGGGGTGAAAAAATGAATATTTTCATCCATAAAAACAATTTTTATCAACCTCAAAAACCCTCCAGGTAATGCAGAAACTTGCTTTGTTAATGCTTTTAGGTCCGCCATCTTGGAAAATCGGAAAATATTTAAATAACCTTTTTGGGTCAATAATATACCTTATGGTTAACCATTTGGATTATCATATGGAAAACCATTATGGTTCTTTTTGTGCGAGATTTTTTTCTTTTTACCGCCCCCATGTCCTACACCACCACTGCCTAGTCCTACACCACCAGGGCCTAGTCCCCTAACTTGCTCTCTCTCTCCCTCTCTCCCTACCAGTATACCTTCCGGCTTCGGTATTATAGAGACAAAAAAATAAAATTATTGATTAGAGCTAAAGTTTTTTTCTGGACTGCGGCGCGAAAGCACGTATTTCCCGGACGCTGCGCGTCCGGCAAAACAACACATGTTTTCTCGTCGCAGACGCAAAAAAATTGTATACGACCCTTGTTCTTAAGGGGGTAGACCTAATTGGAACTTTTTCGTAATCGATTTTCTGTTTTTATTTTTTTTGGTTTCGAAAACATCTTAAAAATATGGAAAAAAATTTTTATAATGATATCTTGAATAATAAGAAAGTTATAGACGATGAAGCCAGACACCGCGAAAGGCGTAAGATACAGTATTCTAAACTTTAAACGCGTTTTTCTCGAAACAACGTTTTTCGATTTGTGTGCACGATAACTCAAAAAATAATTAAGATATCTTCCTAATTTTTTGGCTACATTTTTAAAATACAATTATCTTCTGGATTGATGGAAGGGTTTTTCCAAAAAATGTCCCAATTTTTTTTTCTTTCAAAAAAACATGTGAAAAAAATTGCAATTTTTGAAAAAAATTAAATAATTTTCACAATTTTCCATTTTCCGAAATTTGAATCCATCAATCCAGAAGAAAAATGTTTCCCAAACATAATTAATTTGGTTTCGTGTGTTTCTGAACAATTTGGAGACCGGAATCCTGCACACAGTGAAAAGTGAGGCCCAACTTTGAGGACCTGTACTCAGCGCCATTTTGAAAAAATTAAAAAAAAAAAAAAAAAATGTTTAGCAACTTATAATCTAATAAAGTGCCAACTTTGAAAAAATTATCTCAATTATTTCTACCCGAAAACCTATCCAGAAAACCACACCTTTTTTCTATCTCCAATTAGGTCTACCCCCTTAAATAAAGAATGCCCCAAATCGCAGTTTACCATCCTCGGCTTTGCCTCGGAAGATGATTTGCATTCGATTTGGGCCATTCTTTACTTTTCAGGACGCGAGCCGTAAATATACTATTTTACAGAGTTATATATAATTTAGACACCAAATAAACTTTTTTTTTGTGGCACAAATAATATTAATTACTTTAAGTTTAATTATAACACGCTCGATACCTAAGAAACATTTTTAGTTACATGGTTGAATACGGTGAAAATGTAAAAAATACTAGTTCACGGTTGGAAACTTAAAAGATAATAAATCTAGAAAAGTATTTGAAAAACGGATAGCTTCATGTCATAAAAAAACACGGTTAAAAATGTTTAATACTTTTTATACGATTAAACCTTTTTTTTATTAATAATGCACATTTAACACGTCGATCGTTACGATTATCACAATGTTTCTCACGATTTATCTATTAGAAGATCTATTTTTAATGACACTGTTAAAATGAACTCCTTCAAATTTGTAAAGCAAATAGTTAATTTGCAAAATAATTAGTAAATTTTGAAAAACATTTGTAAAGTTACGATGAAAATGGTGCATTTACTAAGTTTAGCAAATTTACGGAGTATTTTTTTTAAATTTATGTATGCTTTTTTTAACATCACTGCGTTGGTAATTTTAACTTGGAACGGTAAAGCAGTCCTCTTTATAATAAAATCCATAGTCTTATTAACTTCACAATTTATTAACTTTTCTATTACTGTGTATTAAATGTTATTTCTGTGTTCAATTTTTCCTTTTTTTATTATAAAGTTTTAAATTTTAATTAATTGTTCCATTTCAATATTAATTACTCGAATTTAACTTTTTATTTAAGATTAAAATTTTTTTTACTTAAATAGTAAAGTAGTTGATATTAATTATTATATACTTTTATTATTTTTTTTATTATCATATTATAATTAATTAAGTTTATAAAAATTTATATTTATAATAATACAAGAATTTTAAATATTTTATTTAATAGAATAATAAGAAAAATGAAAAAAAAGACAAAAATTATATTAATTTTTAATGTACATTCTTTAAAAAAAAATAAAAATAATAATTTCAAATTGAACAATTCTTTTTGCTTATTGTGAATTTCAATTTAATTATTATTTTTAGCTATTAATTTAAAAACCAAAAAAATCTGAATATTGGCTTGCATGGGTCGGAATTTTGATGATTCTTTTTCATAATTTGAAACTAGATCAAAAAATATTAGACACTAATTTTTTTGTTTTTCAAAAAAATGAAATTAAAAAAGGTTTTGACGTCGTGCTCACCATATACAAATGAATTTTGACGTCACACCCCTGACGAACCTCTGATTTTTAAACCTTTTTTATAACTCTTTTAATTTACGTAATTAAAAAAAAAAAATAATACGTCAGATATTTTTGGTTCCTCTATGAGGAACCATTGTGATGGGTCAAATTTTGATTTTTTGGCATATAAGCACATTTTGAGACCTCAGGAAGCTAAAAAACCGGTTTTAAAAAAGTATGTATGTGTGTATGTGTGTATGTAACCAGTCATATTTCACAACCATTATAAAATTAATTTTTTATTGTTTCAAATTATTTAAAATAAATAAAACAACACAAATTATTTTTGATGTGTAACAATTTTTTTATTTCACAATATTTCACCAACAAATCCGTTGGCCTCTTCAGGTGATCTGAATACAAAAATTATATAATTTTTTCTTAATTACTAATGAACAATAATTAAGACCTAATTTTTTTTTCAAAAATTTTTTCGTCAAAAAATGTCAAACTACTTTTTTTTTAATTTTGATGCATAATATATAATATATAATACCTCATTTATTTCCATGAAAGTACTTAAATAAGTAAAAAAACAAAAAAATTAAAAAAAATTGCAATTTTTTTTTTTTTTGTGTAATACCTCATTTAATTCCATGAAAGTATAATATCTGAAATCTGAAACCATACTAATATCTGAAAATATTCTAACCGGTAATATTTCACAACTATTATGGAATTACAAGAATGTATGATTGCATGGTTGTAATAATAAAATTCGACCTCAGCGGGATAATTGACCATGGATTATGTTCAGAAACTACTTTTAATACTAAAAAACAAAAAGTTTTAATCTAATATACTTTTCCATACTTTGAGTGTTTAAATTATTGATGCCAGGTTTTAGATGATAAGAAGTTATATTCAAAAAATAAAAAAAAGATAATAAAAGAAAACTGTAAAACACAGGTAAAAAATAGTTTATTTTGGATCTAAAATCCTAAAATGTTAGTTATATCTGAGTATTTTTTTTTCACCTTGGTGAAAAATGCTAATATTTTTCATAAAAATTTAAAAGACAACGTTTTTTGAACAAAACATAACTTAAGTCTGAACCAAACGATAAATTTTTTCAAAAGATTTAATAAAAATAAAAATTCTATCTATCTTAGTATTCTATCTTCTTCACAAAGGACTATTAGCATATATGCAACTAAACTCTTTTCTTATAAGCAAAACAAAAAGTTTAATCATAAAAATTTCATAGCTAAGTTAAAAATTAAGTATTGCTAAAAAATTTCTTATTACGTTCTTAAGGAATTAGAATTTCAAACTTAAAATTTATTTTCATTATCATTTACCAAGTGCATATAAAATATTTTGTTATTTAGGGTCATTTAGGTATATTACGTATTTTTATTGATTACCTAAAAAAGAAAATCGTTAAAGCTTACATTTTAAAATTATTTATATGCTTGCAACTTATACCCTGAAATTACGAATTCACCCTGTATTCAATGATTTAAAAAGACATTGAGGTTATGAAAATAAATTTATTATTTATAGGAATATAAATAAAATAAGACACGTGTACAACCTTCATGGCTCACAGTGAGCTTTACGCGATTTAAATCAAAGTAGAAATGAATTTAAAAATTTTTTTACGACACGGTAGAGCTGCTTTGGTTGAAAATTCAACCAAAAGCTAAAATACAAAATAAAAATGATGTTAAATACAGAGTAAAATTCAGAGTAAAAATTGGTTTGCGCATCCATTAAAACTGAATTAATTTTAATATTAATTAAATAAAAATATTTGATTTTTGAGCTAACAATTTTTTTTTCTTTATTTTTGCAATAAATTGCCCACGTTTCGATAATAGATTGTATAATTATTAATTAGTAATTTTTTATGTATTATTACTTTATTTTGCTCAAAAGCGAGGGGCTACCGTCTTGGAAATCACGAATTTGATTTAAAAAAATTTTTTTTGATTTTCTTCTGATTTTGGCTTGTTTGTACCTCAATCATGAATCGTTACTAGTTGAAATGGTTTATTTCCGTCTTTTAGCGATTTTTTGCGATTTTTTGCGATTTTTGCGATTTTCTTTGATTTTTTTTGATTTTTCGTGATTTTTTGTGATTTTTTATGATTTCTCGTGATTTCTCGTGATTTTTCGTGATTTTTCGCGATTTTTGGCGTTTTTTAACCTTAAAAGATATTATATATTGGTCAATGTGGAACATAAAAATAACAATATAATTATTGCTTTATACAAAAATTTGATGGAAATCATTTGTCAGTCTTATTACTGACCTAAAAGATTTTAAATGGTTTATTTCGGCTCTGTATAGTAGTACGAACCATCATCAGTAAAGTATACTACTATACATCTTTAGATAAACCAATATATTAAACTTTACAAAATACTCATTTATATACCTTTAGTATATCACTTCTCTTTCGAGAGAAATTACAGTTTATGTTCATCGGTGTTCAGATAGTACAACAGAATATATATACTTATATTTTGTATAGTTAGTCGAATAACAGTTTAATTACTGAAAAAGTATGACTATATTACCATACACAAAGTAGTACATATAAAATAGACAAACAAAACTGTAATTTCTTGGCATATTTAAGACCCAATGCCAAAAAATTAAACTATAATACTTTATTAATTCGTTCCTTTCATAAATTTAACCTCGAATTTAACTTAAAAGATATTATATATTGGTCAATGTGGAACATAAAAATAACAATATAATTATTGCTTTATACAAAAATTTGATGGAAATCATTTGTCAGTCAAATAAATAATAAATAAATATCGAATAAACTGTTATTCGACTAACTATACAAAATATAAGTATATATATTGTGTTGTACTATCTGAACACCGATGAACATAAACTGTAATTTCTCTCGAAAGAGAAGTGATATACTAAAGGTATATAAATGAGTATTTTGTAAAGTTTAATATATTGGTTTATCTAAAGATGTATAGTAGTATACTTTACTGATGATGGTTCGTACTACTATACAGAGCCGAAATAAACCATTTAAAATCTTTTAGGTCAGTAATAAGACTTACAAATGATTTCCATCAAATTTTTGTATAAAGCAATAATTATATTGTTATTTTTATGTTCCACATTGACCAATATATAATATCTTTTAAGTTAAATTTATGAAAGGAACGAATTAATAAAGTATTATAGTTTTTTAACCTTATAACTCACCCTAGACCTCAAAAATCTAATTTTTACTATTCAATATAATAGGTATTTAGCGGTTTTTACAAAAAAAAATTATGTTATTGAAATTATGAACGTTCAACGAACAATACCTAACCTAAACTGTTTTAAAAAAGTGGATTTATCTGGATAATAATTTTTCCGGTGGTTTTTCCCAAGGAATACTAAACGCAAATGAATCTTTGATAAAAAAGGCATAATTAATAAAAGATTTTACATGGTTTAAAGCACCGGAAATATAAAAAAGTAAAGAAAGAAATTTTTCCACTTTAAGATTTTTATGTTATTTTAATTTGAGTCAGTTTTCCCAAGTAAAATCTTCATATTTATGTTAAATATTTAATTTTTTATTATTTGTGATATTTTTTTAAAAATATAAAACACCGGAAAATATTTAAAAGAAGAAAAATGCTAGAAATTTGTAGGTTAAGGGATTCGTTTTTTTTTCATTTTAGTCTTTAATCTATTTTTTCAGTAAATACAGATTACTTACAAGGAATAATTAATTAAATGGAAGATTTAGAGTTTAACATTAAATTTTATTGCCTAGGAACGATAACCTTCTATAATACACAAATTCCAGTGAAATCGCGGTTTAGGGTGTTTAGTTACTGGAATTACCGTCACCATATTTGATCTATTACAGGTTTTTTGGTCGTTGATCATGAATGTGAAGATCCTGCCCAAAATAATTGTCGCTTCACCTTCAAATTTGCAAAGTCCTTCTAAAAGGGGAATTTTTGATGTATTCAAACTTAGAGTGCCAAGATTTGATTGTTTAGTTTTTTATGACGTTGATCATGAATTTTGGGTTTCTGTCTATAAAAAATCGGCGATTCATCCAAAAAATTTGTAAAAACTACCTCTAAAATTTTTCCATTTTTGGGGTAGTTTTTTGCAATTTTAAAAGAGTCCCACTACCAATTTCTCATAGAAAATACCCTGAAATTTCAGATCAGCGACCCGAAAAACCTAAACTGGAAAATATTGGTGACGTATTGGTGACGGAATTACCATCACCAGATTTGGTCTATTACAGGTTTTTTGGATCGCTGATATAATTTTTATTTAGGGACTTAAGATAATTCAGATTCAGGCAGTTAGAACAATTTTGATTTATAGACTTAAGTTAATATCGATTTTGGGACCTAGAATAATACGCGTTTAGGGAATCTATGACTCCGAAAACTATACTGGGATACCAAATATAGGCTCAATTAACAATTGTTTTCAAGAATTTACTCATATAATTTTTAATTATCACCTTACTAAATGTTAAAATTCTAAACCCAAACTATTATAATTCCCTAAACGCGTATTATTGTAGGTCCCTAAATCAAAATTATTACAAGTCCCTAATCCTGAATTGTTCTAAGTCCCTAAATCGATATTATCCTAAGTCTATAAATCAAAATTGTTCTAACTGCCTGAATCTGAATTATTTTAAGTCCCTAAATAAAAATTATTTTATTTCCCTACCCTTGAATTATTCTAAGTCTCTAAATCGATATTATTCCAAATCCATAAATCTGTATTATTCTAAGTCCCTAACCCCAGATTTTTCAAAGTCCCTAAATTTAAATTATTCTAAGTCTCATTTGACCCTCTCCCCTTAATATTCAAGTTCTGAAGTACCCTCACCATATAAACATGTCCCATGTTAAAATAGGTTCAATTAGCAATTGCTTTCAAGAATTTACCTGTCTTGCTAATTTTTTCCGATTTTTTATGATATAGCTTTCATTACTCAAAACTCGGACGAAGGACGAAACCTTCAAAATATCGGTTTCAGTAACCAAAAATACATACGTTTCATTGGAATGAATCCACTCTCGTGCTGTTAAAATTTTTAGATGCATTTAACATTGCTGATGCATTCACTCCAGTCAAATCACAAAAATAAGCGGGTTTTCAGCTACTAGACGACACCAATATTTTCCAGTTTAGGTTTTTCGGGTCGCTGATCTGAAATTTCAGGGTATTTTCTATGAGAAATTGGTAGTGGGACTCTTTTAAAATTGCAAAAAACTACCCCAAAAATGGAAAAATTTTAGAGGTAGTTTTTACAAATTTTTTGGATGAATCGCCGATTTTTTATAGACAGAAACCCAAAATTCATGATCAACGTCATAAAAAACTAAACAATCAAATCTTGGCACTCTAAGTTTGAATACATCAAAAATTCCCCTTTTAGAAGGACTTTGCAAATTTGAAGGTGAAGCGACAATTATTTTGGGCAGGATCTTCACATTCATGATCAACGACCAAAAAACCTGTAATAGATCAAATATGGTGACGGTAATTCCAGTAACTAAACACCCTAAACCGCGATTTCACTGGAATTTGTGTATTATAGAAGGTTATCGTTCCTAGGCAATAAAATTTAATGTTAAACTCTAAATCTTCCATTTAATTAATTATTCCTTGTAAGTAATCTGTATTTACTGAAAAAATAGATTAAAGACTAAAATGAAAAAAAAACGAATCCCTTAACCTACAAATTTCTAGCATTTTTCTTCTTTTAAATATTTTCCGGTGTTTTATATTTTTAAAAAAATATCACAAATAATAAAAAATTAAATATTTAACATAAATATGAAGATTTTACTTGGGAAAACTGACTCAAATTAAAATAACATAAAAATCTTAAAGTGGAAAAATTTCTTTCTTTACTTTTTTATATTTCCGGTGCTTTAAACCATGTAAAATCTTTTATTAATTATGCCTTTTTTATCAAAGATTCATTTGCGTTTAGTATTCCTTGGGAAAAACCACCGGAAAAATTATTATCCAGATAAATCCACTTTTTTAAAACAGTTTAGGTTAGGTATTGTTCGTTGAACGTTCATAATTTCAATAACATAATTTTTTTTTGTAAAAACCGCTAAATACCTATTATATTGAATAGTAAAAATTAGATTTTTGAGGTCTAGGGTGAGTTATAAGGTTAAAAAACGCCAAAAATCGCGAAAAATCACGAAAAATCACGAGAAATCACGAGAAATCATAAAAAATCACAAAAAATCACGAAAAATCAAAAAAAATCAAAAAAAATCGCAAAAATCGCAAAAAATCGCAAAAAATCGCTAAAAGACGGAAATAAACCATTTCAACTAGTAACGATTCATGATTGAGGTACAAACAAGCCAAAATCAGAAGAAAATCAAAAAAAATTTTTTTAAATCAAATTCGTGATTTCCAAGACGGTAGCCCCTCGCTCAAAAGCTGAGGAATGACTAATTAAAAAGATTATCCTATATAGAATAATAAAACGAAGAATTTTTAATAGTATAACCTTTTTTTTTTGCTTTATAAATTATTTACAAAATGTTTTAAACATAAATTACAGTAACGCTTTTATTTATATATATTTACTTATAATATCAATTTTATTAAATATTTTTATAAATGTTTATATACCTATTCTAAAAATAATAAAAAAAAAATTTAATTGAAAAATTTTTTTTTAAATAATTCATTTTAGATTATAATTTCCATTAAATTAAATCATAATTTTTCTTTTTATTTTTCAAGAAATATTTTTAAAATATATTATTAAACTAATTATCAGATGTATTTCCTTCACTATCAATATCTTCATATAGCACTAACTTATTAACTTAATTTGCTTATACAAAGAATCTATTGGATCGTTAGGGGGTCAGTTTTCCCAATCCGTTTTTCCCAATGATTTTTTTTCCCAGAGTCCTTTTTTCCGAAAGTACATTTTTCCCAAAAAAATAAAAAAATTATTTTTTTCCAAAAATATATTTTACTGATATGAATTTACATTAAAAACGTACATTGTTCCCTATATTTCTCAAGTAAGACATAATATAATTATTTTCATTGTCATAGTTGTTCGTAATGTTGAATAAACGTTCTTCTTTGTGTTTTCTTATGTGATCCTTATTTTTTCTAATTTTTTGGCCTAATTGCAGTTGACGATACATAATTTCAGCGTCCGCTTGTTCCTTTTTCAGCTCAGTCAGAAACATATACAAGCTGGGATGACTTTTTCCCGCCACAATCTGAAACTTCTTATACCACCCCTCAGAGATATTATTTGCACGAACTGTTCTCTGAAGGGTGGCATCATATTGATTCCATAATGTAGGTGGATACCTGGGTGCTAAGAATCGAAGTTTAGCAGGACGTCTTCTACCTCTACGTGCAATTGCAGAACGACCTCGAATATAGGTTTCTTCGAAATACTTATAAACTGGAAACAGATCTTATGGTATCTCTGCTCTTAGATCTTCAAAACATTGTTGGACGTTAATAGGTACAAAAGTTGTTTCGAAAATCACGTGTACACCAATTTTAATGCTCCTGTCATCTTTAAAGCAAATCTACATAAATATTTATTGGAAATTGACTCACGGGAATCGGATATATCATCTCTTACTTCTTACCTTTAAATTTTATTCCCTAATTTTTTGTAAACTGTTTCTTCTTTTTACTCATCTTTATATTTACTAACAATTAATATTGTTAGTAAATATAAATTAATAATAATGGAAAATAGAAGCAGTGATAATATTCAACAATTAATATTAGTAAAAAAAATTTTATTTTAATTTATAAATCTATATTATTATGTTTATCATTAAATTTTATTTTTTATTATTATTTAATTTAACTTGTGCAATGTAATTATGTAAATTCTAATATAATTCAAAATTTTTGTATAACATTTATACAATAAATAATTTGATAAAAAAAAAAAGAATTTTATATATAGGTATAGTTTAAATTTAAAAATTATGGATTAAATTAAGTAACCTTTTTAATTATTCATTCCTCAGCTTTTGAGCCAAATGAAGTAATAATATATAAAAAATCACTAGTTATATTATATATTATAAAATTAATTCACTTTTAATAGATGCAGAGGTCATTTTTTTACTCTGTATTATAATTACATCATTTTTATTTTGTATTTTAGCTTTTGGTTGAATTTTCAACCATTTTGGTTACTATTTTTGTTTGAATATTCAACCAATTGGTTAGTAAGCAGTAACAAACCTGAAATTTATGTAACTAAAAAAAGAAGGAAATAGGTAATTAGGTATAACAGCAGGCAATCCAATTTTTTTTTCTCAAATAACTCTTAAAAAAAGGGAGGGGAATAAAATTTAAGCTTTCCTACAGTCTTTTTTATCTGATTTAATTGATTGCTTGAATTTTCAAGCAAGCAGCTTGGCCGTATAGGTAAAGGCATATTTAAATTAATTTTCTTATAATATTATGGTGTAATATACTTTAATAAAGATAACGCCAATTCGGAGATTAGTTATCAGCCAGTCGAAATTTGGATTAAATACTTAGCTGCCATCTATAAATGAAACTAATTATGAATACAATTTTTTTTTTGTTTTTTTTTTTTAATTTAATTGTTAATAATAATGTAAAAAAATGGTAAGGTCATACATAATAAAACCTGAATAAAACAGCTGAGAAAGAGAATAAATAAGAACAAGCTTATAAAAACGTGATTTCTATAATTCGGTCTGTTACCTTAAAATTAAAAAAAAACTAAAAAAAAAAAAAACTACTAACTACATTAATTCTGAGCTAAAAGTATTCGCATTTTCTCCAGGATTCGGTCTTTTTATTTTTTCATCTTTATTCATTTTTCGTTCAATATTTTTTAAAATAATTAATGTACAGAAAAAAGAAATAATTTTATTTTTAAAGCAGAAAAATTTAATAGTGTGGTTAGATTTACATACAGCACAAAACGTTTCTAAAACGTTTCTAGAACGTTTCTAAAATGCAAACAAAAAGTTTATAGAACGTTTTCTAAACGTTTTAGGAACGTTTTTTATGCCCTCTTTTTCTTGGAAGCTAAATGTTTCCATGTAAAACAAATTTTGTTTACATTTAATTTTTTTTCTAAGTTTTTTTTCACATTTATTTTGTACACATTTGTACATTTTTTGGACCAAAAAATTTTTCTTTTTAAAAACGTTTCTAAAATGTTTAGCTTCCAAGAAAAAGCTGAGCTAAAAAACGTTTCTTAAAAGTTTTGAAAACGTTCTATAAATATTTCTGTTTGCATTTTAGTTTACATTAGAAACGTTCTAGAAACGTTTCAGAAACGTTTTGTGCTGTATGTGATTGTTATAAACTACAGTAAATTAAATTATTCATTTTCCTTACATGCAGGTATACATTGTAATAATTATCAGTATATAGACAAATAACATTTTAAATAAATAATTATCTTAATAATTTTAAGGAAAAAGTTAATTTTTAAAAGGTCAGTTTATAGTCCAGACGCCGTATATGTTAGATGTATGTGCACTTTTTTTCTAAGCTTTGTGCAAGACTATACTTATATGTGATAGGTAAGTTTTTTGTTATGCTGATTTCAAATTTTTAGGTCACGACCCCGAAAAATTAACTCTAATATCGAAAAACTGTATTTTTCAGTCAATTTTGATGTAGGGTAGATGAACCAGTGAATGACCGGCCTCCAGTGAATGACTGAATCATGAATTATTATTTCTTAAATGTTATTATTTTATAAAAAAGTTAATATTAATCCACGATCTGATAAATAAATGTATAAATTGTCATTTCATATAATTATTTTAGGCCCAATGTCTACCGCAATCGAGTGAAAAATAATAATGATGAGGCTATTTAAAGACTATGAAAAAACGCCATTTTTTTAGTAAAAGTATGAAAAATCGGCCAAACTGGGAAATTCTATTTCGAAAAATAAAATACCGCTAAATGATTTTTTTTTATTGAATATTATTTATAAATGTTTAAAAAACAATAAATTAAGATATTTTAATCGAAAATTACCTCCGTTTGACTTTTAATTTAAATTAATCAGCAGCCATTTATTGGTGATCAGTAACGTAGGTAGGCTTAGTGAATGACCACTAGTCAAATTACTGGATCTGATGGTAAATTACATCACCAGTGAATGACTGCTATAGAGCACGTGTACGTATTTATTTAATTTTTTGATAAATTGAATTATTTTTGCGCATCGCATGATTTAAAATATGATTTATTTACTTATTAATTAATTTTAAATAAAAATTAATTTTTTTTTAACCTTTATCACAAATATACTTACTTACTATACAGTCATCTGTAAGGTTAGTTTTCCAATATGGCCAACCCGAAAACTCTAAAATGAATATCCTTCATAAGATATGGGTTTTCAGACACAATAAAAACGAATTTGAGATGCATATTTTGCCCTTTACCATATTTTTCGGTTCTCGAATATAGCAGACCCGAATATTCTAAAAACACCCAAAAATATTACCTTCGTACGATTTGGGGTTTCGAGCTTAATAAAAACGAATTTTAGATGTAAATTTTTATTATTTGAGCTTTACCATATTTTTCGGTTTTTCAATATGGCAGACCCGAAAATTTCACAAACAAACGAAAATAAATTTTCTGCAAAATTTACAACTCAATTTCATTTTTATTGAGCTTAAAAACCCAAATCTTATGAAGAAAATTGATTTTCTAGTGTTATTAGTTTTCAGGTCCTCCTTATTGGAAAACCGAAATATATTTGCAAAGTTGAATTTTGAAATTTTTCATCTGAAATTTGTTTCTTTTGAGACTGAAAATCCAAATTTTATAGACGAATTTAATTTTTGGTGTTTTTAGAGTTTTTGGGTCTGACATATTAATATTTTCTAATGAAAACCGAAAAATATCGTAAAGGTCAAATACGAAAATTTGCATCTAAAATTCGTTTCTATTGAGCTTAAAAACCCCAAATCTTAATTTTTGGTATTTTTAGAGTTTTTGGGTCCGCCGTATTGGAAAACCGAAAAATATGGTAAAAATGAATATATTCAATTTATCGCCTGTAGAAAATGAAAAACTATCGGATATTCAAATAATATTACGAACTAGAATTGGCGCAATCCAAATAAAATGGAAATACACAAAAAGCATATAAAATATTGAAAAATCGTCACTCATTAAATTAACAATAAATTTGTCCTATTTTGCCTTTATTGATTTTGTACCTGCCTAATCTCATCATCTGTAAAAAACTTTAAATTTTTCATTTGAATAAAATTTTTAAGAAATCATAAATTTAATATTACCTTTCTGAACAACAATGGACAACACGCTACACGCACTCTCATACCAATTCTCTTGGCTTCTCTTATATAATAGTTGTACGAATTCATTATTTTACAAACAATTAACAATGTTGCATATAAAACCTCATTTTTCTCAGTTTCAGTCCATTTACTGTCAATTTCAAAATATTTTATAATTTTTCTTAGAAGCTTTGGTTGTGGCAATCGAAATATTATCATCATATCAATAAAATTAACACATGCTACTATAAAATTTGGCCGAAAGAATGCTCTTATCAATGCATTTGCAAAACTTGCCTTATAAACTTTTCTTATTAATAATTTCTTATCTCATAGTATAAAATAAAATTACTTTTCAAGCATTTTTCCACAGTTGTAAATATCATTTATTGAAAGATTCCTTTTTATATACTTTTTTTAATTATTCTTCTCTCACAGCTTAAAAAAAATGAATTTTCAAATGAAAATGTTAGTCCATTGAAAATAATAAAAAAATCCTGAAAAACCAGAAATTTTTTGTCCATCGGATTTTTTTGCTTAAAGTTTCATTTTAATGTATAAATAACCAAAAAATCACAATGCGTACGCATCAAAGGGTGTGCAATGATCTTTAAAATGCACTTTTGTGTAAAAAAGTGGATTTTTTGTTATTTTTCATATTTTTTTAGAAACTTACTTACTGAAAAATTGTACTCTCATGAGTTTCTTGCAGTTTTTCAGCATACGAAAAAATTAACTCCGCTGTACCAAAAAAGACAAAAAATTCAAGTATTAGAGAATATTGGGAGGACAACATTCACACAATCTTTTAAAAACTCTGTTGTTCAGGTATTCATGGATGAAACTACAGGATCTGTAGTTCAAGCGTCAGGAATAATGATATCAAAATTCCTCTGAAAATATACCAATGCATATCTCACATGGAGTAAAAGGTGAAACGAGAAAAAGAATTTACTTCGAATTTAAAATATGATCGAAAAAAATCGAGCAAAAAATTAAAATACGAATTTACTATTAAAAAAAAGTAATAATAGTAAAAAACTGCATTGACTAAAATAATTTTATTATTCATCTCATAACATCGTGACAGTATTTTAAAAATTAATTTTAATTTTAAATAAAAATTCATAAATCTAAAAACCACAAAAGTAATATATCATCGTCATAATATTAATTAATTTTTTAGTCATAATATCATATATTACAAAATATTTTATTTTTACTGTATAAAAATATTACTATATAGTCATTACGCATCAAATTTTGAATTTACTTAAATTTACATAACAATAAAGTCTTATTATAAACATTAAAATACTTAATTTTTTGATTAATAACTTTCACTCATTATATACCACAAAAAATTTTATTTTTAAATAATATTTGGCAAATTAACCATTAATTGTAAATTAAAAATTATATAATGTATCGAATAAGTTCGAGTTTTTTATTTTATTATTTAAAGCTTGCACAAGTTTTTTCTGAATAATAATATTTATATAAGTAGACACGAAAGGAGATTATTCCTTCATGCAATGGTAGATTGAGTCACTGCATGGATATTATAGAAAATTTTTATTCTCGCAAGAGAATTGAATTTCAAAGACTATATAATAAATGAAAGGTGCGAAACTTTTTATAATGAATAAATAAAGCTAATAATTTTAAACATTGTCATCCAATGCATATTCTTAAAAATTATAAATTAAACTTGGGCAATTTTAAATGAATAATCAATATATGAATTAGTTTATAAATCAAAGCTTCAGGCTCGATTTCTGTTATCGTTTTGAATGAAACTGAATATTTTCAATATATATCACGATATACATATAAACATTTTGGGATCTATGTCAGCTGTTATTGTGTCCAATAATATTTAAAGTATAGCTACGTGTACAAAATTTACATTAGTGAACAATAAGCGCCTGGGGCTGGATGCTGAAATCGTTGTATGATCTATAGCTTAAACGCGTAACCTAATACTTAATTTTTATAATATTATTAATGCCTAAATAATAATAATATAAAAAATATAATATAAATAATATAAATTAGGTTACACGTTTAGACCATGTGTATGCACAATTAGATATTTTACGGCTGTGTGAATAAGCTAAATAATTCAATAAATCATGCGAATTTTAAACAACTTCGAAGTTGATTATGTAAAATATCTAAGTATTATGATTTATAATACTACATTTTTAAAATTTTGCCAAATTGTTATCTCAAAAAAAAAATTTTGTATTAACTAAGGAATTTTATGTTTTGTTTTATTTATAAAATCTTTAAGAGGCTTTAATTTTACCTGATTATTTTCACTGAGGCTGGATGCTAAGGTGATTGAATAAGCTATTTGGTTTTACCTATGTTTTTTCTATACGAAAAATAAAAAACGCGTACAAAACATACGCCAATGCAAATGGAATATTTATTGCATTCTGATACGTATACTATTAGACACCAATATGATCTATATTTTTCTATACAGATAGTTGAATAAGTATGTATAGGACCTTATTCAATTTGTGTACGCCTGCTACTACAGACCAGCCCCTGAGCTCAAGCTTTTTAAAAGCTCCTAAAAAGTAAACAACATTAATCTTATAAAAATAGATTCAAATGTTTTTTAGCCATAAATTTCCATTATTTGTTTTCAAGAAGCTAGACATAAATATGTTGTAAAAATAATTTAAAAAATAAATAATTTTTTATTCATACATCTTAACAGTTTCCTACATCTTAAATGCAAACATTATTAATTTATCGTCCGGAAATAATTATATTTAATGCGGTTAATTTTTTTCCACACAATATCAAATTTCACTAGTTCAATTGTTTTTTTTTAATGATTATACAGTAATGAAAAAAAAATGATTAATAATTTGATTTAATATCTCAATTCACATAAATATATAGTTAAAAATGAAAGTGAAACATGTTCAACTGCATTACTGCAAATATACTTTCTTGACATATATGATTTTCCTATGTAAATAGTTATAGCCGGAAAATGTAAATATATCTTTTCATTCATCTCCTTCCCAAAAATAAAAAATCAAAACTTTGTTGTTTTTACCTCCACTCTCAAATAATTTTGTTTAAAAAATGCACACGTGAGCGATATTTACCTGAATTGATAAGAAAGAGAAAAAAGATTTATAAGAGAAAAAAAGATTTTTTTTTAACTCTTTTTACTTTCTAAAACTCACATACGCCGGACGATGACTCTGATGTATGTTATAGTATCTTTCTATATTCGGATGGATGAAGAGACTTTTATCATAAGACTAGTGGCTTAGCACGAGTTTATATACATTTAAATTGTTCGTTAAATTTTTTTAATTTTTTATTTATGAAAAAAAGTTGGACTTTTACTAGGCTAATCAAATCGTAATTTACCGGCGCTTATACGCTTATCACGCGTATTTTATCCGATGTTATATTTTAAGTCATTTGAGTGTGGGATATGGCGGTCAGTTTTTGTGATTATTTTTTAATTGTTTTCATCATTTATATTTTACAATATTATTGTAAGTATTACATTTTTTAAATATTTAAAAATTTTTTGAATTTCCCGCCTTTTTTTACAAACTTTGTTTAAGAATTTGCGAAAAGTAAACTAAAAATTTTCAATTTGCAAAAATTAACTAAAATTTTTCTAAATTTAAAAATTTTGTCAAACATTTTTCAAAAGTTAATTTCAATAGCGTATAAAAATACGTGTGTTTTCACTTTTTAAAATTTAAGAAAAAGAAAAAAAATATTGTGAAAATACCAGAAATTTTTTTTAGCATATAAATTTTAACACGTGTATTGCAAAAAAAAAATTCTAAAAGTTTCTCCTTTTCTTGCAAAAAAATAAAAAAACATAAGTAAAATTTTTTATTGTAAATATATGTGTAATAAAAATTGATTTTTTTTATTCACAAATTATCACTTAGAGTCGAAAAAGTATCATTAATTAACACATATACTTTTTAAATGTGAGGTGAACGTGCCTGTATCAAGTTTTTTTGAAAAAAAATAAAAATTTCAATTTGTAATATATGAAGTATTAAAAAGTGAGACATGTAACTGCCTAGACGAGATTTCTATAAAATTATGATATGCGAAATAATTGCATATTTTTTTATGTATATATAAACGAAAATTTTTCCTTATAAATTTTTAAGTGATAGTTGCTAGACGCGATTTAATTTTTCGTTGAGAAAAGGCGTATCTTTAGTATCGAGAAATGAGAAAATTGTAGTTTACCTATACACCAACTGGGTCAAATTTTGGCATACATTAAATCCTGAGAATTGCAAAATATTCGGTTTTTCTGCTTGTAAATTCCAAGAAATAATATTTTTTATTAATAAAGCTAGAAAATTGCTAATTCAAGCAGAAAAAACCGACGTACAATCTTTTCGCCTCATGCATTTTGTAACTTAAATGTTGCCCAAAAATTCTTGTCATATAAACTTTTTTCCAAAAAGCGAATATGTAATTGTTTTAATACACAATAATTTAAACAAAAAAATATGTCACATATCATTTAAGTAATTTGATATGTAAATTAATAATAATAAAAAAAACATCTTGCGTGTATAAATTTTACGCAAGTGACATTATATTGAAATATTATAAAATTTTTTTAATATAAAATTAAATTTAAGACAATGAAATTTCGTTATTTTTTATTTTTTTGGCATCATTTTTTTTAGCATTGTTTTTATTAATAAGCGTTTAAAAAAAGTATGCAAAAAAATGGTATTTTATTTGGAAATAATAATGTCACATCATTAAGAATATGAGTATAATTTATTATTGAGTAACAAGGGAAGACCACCGTATTTGGGTTGCTAAATTACTTAATATTAAAAAAGTTTTTTAAATCTTTTATTAAAATTTTGATTGTGATATTTGTTAGGTAATGGTAATGTAATTGATAATGAAACGTAAAAAAAATCTGTTAGTCACAAGGAATTCTGGTTGCAAAAAATGGGTTATTACTGAACGTAGGGGTAAAAATATTTGAAACTATAAAGTTGGTATTATTTTAAAAACTAATATATCAAATTATTTAGGTAAAATTTATTATAATATTTTCAATTTCCAAACTATACTAATAATTTATTGACCCCAAATATCTTAGCCTTCCCTTGTTAAGAATTTCATTTTATAAGTTTACTTTCATGCAATTAATACATCTTTCATAAATAGATTCTTTTTTATTACAATATAAATGATGTTGAACAACTTGACAGTCATATTTTGCATGGTGTAATTAAATGAAAAAAATAAATTACTTTTTTTATTGATGCAAATGATCATGTGGAATAAAATATTAAATAACAAAAACATTTTTTTATTTCTAATGGATATGATTATATATAAAAATTTTCAGCAAAAATATTAGTTTGATTTGACAATTTTTATTTAATTTTTCAGTAAAACCAAAAATCTGTTTATACTCGTTAGCTTGGATAGATATTTTAAAAATTTGCTTATATTTTTAATTACCGTGTGAAATTAGTTGTCATTTTCCCAAAAAGTAAAATTCTCGAAGTCATAGCTCAATTTAATTAATTTTAAGCACTATCATACAAATTGCATGTTTTTGGTAAATAGCTACTTTCATCTGGTTATCGAAAAACCAAGTTACTTTTGAAAATAATTGCTCTGATAATAATACTGGGTATAAGGGCTACTATACTTTTATAAGAGGGCACTATTAAAACAAATAAAAAAACAGTTTATTTGGTAAAAAGTAATAAATCTTCGATCTTGTCAAAAATTCTCGATTTTTTTTTTGAAAATTTTGGCAAAATAGTTATAAATTTATGAAAAACTGTTCTAGATACGCAAAAAAATATTTTTTTTTCAAAAATTAAAAATTTTTGCCAATAAACTTTTCTTTTCCTTACCACTGTTACTTTTAATAATGGATGCGAAGAATTGATCGAAAAATTTGATTTTTTAATACCAATACGATAAGATTTAATTTATTATTTACTTATAAAAACTGGGTATTTTCAACATTCTTTTGGTAATTGGTTTGATGAAACATTTTCGTAAATTTATTATTACTACCTTGAACAACTTATTATTTCAAGGTCCTATTAATTAATCGAAATTTTATTTAAAATATTTGCATTACATAAAATACAGTGTAGATATACTTCACAATATTTGCAAAAAATCCGTATTAAATAAGTCTTGTGCAATACCTTTCAAACGGGCTTCGTGTGTTAACGTGTTATTTGAAGACAGATAATTGTATAGCTTATTGAATACGATGGGTTTTTTCGATAATTTTATCAAAACCAATAAATATTATTAAAAAGTTGCTTTAATTTCTTCTCCAAACGAAGTTTAATCTTTGGTGTGCCTTTTTATTTGTTCAATATCGACTTTCATGTAATTTTATATTTTTTCTGAAAAATAACTTTTATTTTAGCAGTAAATCAAGTTATTTGGTTCAGGTTCAAGAGTGAATTCGCGATTGTAGAGAGTTATAATAACCTGTCAATAAAGATATTGTTATTTTCGAGGCGAATCTTAAAAAACAGCTATTTACTGTTAATATATTTAAATTTTGGTAGTGGCGCCAGACAAATTATTATCAAAAAAATAACAGAATTTCTCGTATATAAATTAAACTTTTTTGCAAAGGTCGATAGCCGAAATCTAAATTAGGATAATAAAATTTATAATAAATTAGTTGTTCATAAACTTTTTAAAAAAATAATGAAAAATTATCACTTTATAATTTTTTGTTTTGTAAATTTATTATAATTTTAAATACCAAAAAGCTTTTTAAAATGTTTGAAAATTTTAATAAAATTGAGAAGGTCAATTTTTAAATATTTGTTTTGTTTATTTACTTATAAGACTGTTAAAAAATGTCTATTTTTTATAATAATAAAACCATGCATGCTCTAAATTAAGTAAAAATGCGTATTTTTTATTTAACTTAAAAAATAAAACGAAGAAATAATTTCGCAATATTTTCTCAACGGTTATATATACCATACATGTTATAAGAATTTCAATTACCTCACATATAAATTTTATAAAAAAAAAGTTAAAAAAAAAAAAAATTACTATTTATGTCATAATACAATTTTTTTTTGAATTATTACTTCGCTTGAAAGATTTTGTTGTTTTTTTTATTTATTTAATTTAAATATAAAAATTTTATATAAAAATTTATTCTTTGGCTTTGATTACTTAATTTTATTACAAATAAGTTTTTTTTTTTAGATATAATTGAAAGTGAATTAATTAAAAAATGTAAATTCCATGCTTAATAGGTATATTTATGATAATCTGATAAATTAATTTTTGCAGTTTATTATACTTTTTATAAAGAGAAAATTATATGTATTATAATATGTGTAAATTCTTTTAATCGACCTTTACCTCAATTTTGATTACATGATTTTATTTATAAAATGATCTTGTTATAGGTATCTTATTTTATTTTATTGAGACTGAAGTACTTTGAACAAATTTTTTTAATTTTCACTGGATTTGGCTTACAAATTTTAGTTATACTTGTTTTAGGTATTTAAAAATCACTATTAAATAAGCTAAATTTCAAAAACGAATATTCATGTGTTTTTTTAGCTATTAAATAATAACAAATTTTTATAGATAATTTGAAAAAAAGCAATTATTTATTCAGAAGTATTGACATTAAAAAGAATATAAAATTATGACAATATTTGCTAAATATTTTTTTGAAATAATTTTGTCGATAAGAAAATTTTGACATTATAACATAATAAGATATGTATTTTTTTTTTAAATTGATTACAATAAAAGCAAATTCTTTAAATTATTCAAGATTTTCATATCGATATACAAGTAACTATGTTAACATACAAAATTATTCATTAATATTATTAAATTTATTATTATGCTAGTTATAAAATGCATCATATTTCTAAAAACTTTTATATTTCACTGACATTTAACTTACGAACAGTTAAATTCAACATTTCAACAGCTCTAATTTTTAATTTACTCAAATTATAAGTAAATGCAATATCGGTTAAATATTTGGCATTCTCATAACTTATAGAATTACATAATATTACTTCGCATAGCTCCTTTAATTTCTCAATACCATATTTATCAGCTAAAATTAAGAGCGGTATGAGCATTTCTTCTGAAATATCAATTTTCTTACCATAAATATAATCAATCGCTAACTTAAAAACATCATAATCATCCTTAATTCTGATATTCACATTATTTTTCTTCATTTCAGTATTAAACAAAGCAGCAAAGTATGAACTATTAACTGATAATATGCATTTATGCGCATGAATTTGTTTATTAGACATTATAAATGTTACATCGCCAAAGTTTTTATCATCAATTAAATTTTCATTACTGGTAGTATTCTGATAACAAGGAATCAATGCATCTATTTCCTTATGGGTCTCAACATCAGATATTCCTTCAAAAACTGTTTTCACTATCAAAATATCATTATCTGTGTTATCAATTAATTTTTTTTCCACATCAAGTAATTCAAACCGTAGATTTCTGCTAGCAATAAATTTACTTTTCTCATAGATTTTGTTATCATGTATATCAAATAAAGAGATTTTAATTTTATATCTATATTTTTCTGAATAATCACTTTCACGGTTATCTGGATAAATCGTAATTTTGACTGCATCATAATATTTATAATTTAAATCTTGTTTTGAACACTTTTCAATCACTAATTGAAAACGATGATCATATTCCTCTACAAGAAATACAGGTGACATAAGTTTATTATTTATATTATTTTTACCAGAATCATAACGACTAATATGAAAACTAAAATTTTCTATTCTCCAAGTAAAGTTATAAATTTTTAGGTTATTATGAGTCAATATGCTAGCGTTGTTTTTAAAAGCGAATTCTACATCAGAATCTACATCAGAATCTTCATCAGACATTTTTGTCTCTGAAAAAAATAATAAAATTTATAAAAATATATAATTAATTTAATGCAATTCTTCAAATTTTATAACAAATAAAGTATATGAATAACTTACCTATTGGCTATAATTATATATATTACCTATAATTACAGTAAAAGTAATGAAGAAGAAGTGAAAGAACTTTATATATTTTTATAAAAACTCGTTTTATACAGCAAAGGTTAGTTTTATTGTTGATATATTTTGGCGGTAATTTTAAATAGATATAAATCTTTTCCAATTATATTGATAAATGGTAAAATGATTATTGATACATATATTTAGCAAAAATTAATAATATATATTTTCTATTTCTATATCAGGGGTTACTATACCGTCATTATTCTTTTTTATGATAACAGTATACTAGTATTAACAGTATATGGTTGGTTGTCACTGGAACTGTAAAATTTTTTATTGTTTACGGCACAACACTAATTATCTTTTTTTTACTTTTTTGTATTTTTATGTTTATCAAGGTCTAAAAACCTAAAATTTTCAGTGGTAATGCTACACTACAAATATAAAAATAAATTCTACGTGTTATTCTTATGGGATTTTATTTTATGCGGATGGTGGCGACATGGACTGTGGCGACATTTTGAATGTATTATTGAAATAACTTCTCAAACTCTGGGTACCTTATTTTTTCATCAAAACATATAACTATACAAGATATTTAAGAAAAATATGACATACACTTGGAGAAAATGACATGGACGGTGGCGACATTTTTTTTTTGTAAAGGCATTTTAAAAATTTAATAGGTTTAATTTTCATAGTTAAAGCTTTCATATTTAAAATTTTAATGTACATAAATTTTTAGTTTTCCACGGTTCATATATGAGTGGTTAAGTAAGAAAAATACCCTGCCAACTAGCTAGCACTAGGGTTCCTCAAACAATGAGCTTAATACTTCAATATGCCACAGATATCACCAATTACAAGCATGCAATCATATATACATTTCTATTAACTTTTAAAAGTTTTTTTATTCATCAAAAATTTTGGAACAAATTTTCAAAAAATTAATAATCAGATTCAAGATGTCGAGTAAAAACCATATTTTTTTAAATATAAGTATACTTTCATGGAACTAAATGAAGCATTGCAGTTTTTTTAATTTTTTTGTTTTTTTAATTTTGAGAAAAATATTTTGAAAAAATTCGGAATCAGATCCAAAAAATTACTATAAACGAACTTTCTAAAACTAGTACTCTCATAGAAATAAGTTAGGTACTACGTCCAAAAAGAAAAAAAATTTGGTGTTTTTTGTATTTTTTTGTGACGAAAATTTTGGGAAAAAAATTTTCAAAAAATTAATTATCAGATTTGAGATATCGAGTCCAAATCGTACTTTCAAATATAAGTACTTTCATGAAAATAAATGAGGTATTACATCCAAATTAAAAAAAAAAAAAAGTAGTTTTTAATTTTTTAATAAAAAAATTTTTGAAAAAAAAATTAGGTCTTAATTCCATAATGGTTGTGAAATGTCACCGGTTACAATATTTTCAGATATTAGTACTTTAATGGAATTAAATGAGGTGTTACACTAAAAAAAAAAAAAATATTGTAGTTTTTTTAATTTCTTTGTTTTTTTAATTTTGAAAAAAAAAATTTTGAAAATATTCGGTATCAGATCCAAAAAATTACTATAAACAAACTTTCTAAAACTAGTACTCTCATAGAAATCAATTAGGTACTACGTCCAAAAAGAAAAAAAAAATATGCGTTTTTTGTATTTTTTTGTGAAGAAAATTTTGGGGAAAAAATTTCAAAAAATTAATTGTCAGATTCGAGATATCAAGTAAAAATCGTACTTTCAAATATAAGTACTTTCATGGAATTAAATGAAGTATTACATCAAAATTAAAAAAAAAAAGTAGTTTGAGATTTTTTAATGAAATAATTTTTGAAAAAAAAATTAGGTCTTAATTCCATAATGGTTGTGAAATTTCACCGGTTACATACACACACACACACACACACGCACACACTTACACACAGACTTTTTTTAAAACCGGTTTTTTAACTTCCTGAGGTCCCAAAACGTGCTTATATGCCAAAAAATCAAAATTTGACCCATCACAATGGTTCCTCATTGAGGAACCAAAAATAAAACAGTGCTTTCAAGTGCATAAATATAGAATGCGCTCCCATAAAAGGTAGAAAGCTTAAAAAAAGCTAAAATCGAGGGACATCGATAAGCTAAGAGGATAGCATGAAAATTTGTTTTGTTGAAAAAAATAAGTTTTTGGGACCTAAATACGTCATATGCATCCTACAGAAAAATTTAACTTCAAATTTTAAGCCGTTTGTTAATACTCAAAGTTTATAGTTAAGCAAAAGGACTGTGGACGGTGGCGACATTTTGAACACATATGCTCCAGAAAATTTTTTTGTTAAGTTTCCGATATATGTGTAGTAGGTTGTGACTTTAAAAAAATATTATTTATCATTTTATTAAAAGAAAAACAAGTACAAAAGAGCTTTCGTTTTGAATATAAGTGAGCCCCCCTCACTATGTATATCGTTCCTATGAAAAGTACCCATATATAATTTTTAAAAATTTTATTTTATTCATTAATATAAATTTATTATTTTGCTTAAATTGCTTAAAATTTAAAGCAACATACATTAAAACTAATGTAAAAATTTTTGCTTGAATTTTGCTCGAAATGAAGAGTTAAACATTTTATTTTTGTTTTTTGCTGTAAAGGGCTATTTTTAGATACTTCCGTAATTATTGTTGAGATAAAACAGTGGCGGATACAGGGGGAGGTCAAAGGCGTCAATTGACCCCCCCCCCCCTCATCGGTCAGTTTGACCTTTTTTAGCTAATTTTACGTTTCATAATTAACGCAAAGTACCATTTTGACCACCCCAAAAAAATTTTTTTAGGAAATTTTTTGTAATTTGATTCAAATGACCCCCTCAAAAAATTTTCTAGATCCGCCTCTGTAAAATGTATAAAATAATCATTGACAGTGGAATTTGGATTAACTAAGTTAACTAAGTTAACTGAATCATGAACAAAAAATTAAATTTATTTAAATTTTTTATTTCAGCAAATGTGACAGCACAAAACAATAATAAATCTTGGCAAGATCTTTTCAACAGCACATCTTGTGCCCAACCTCCATATACTTGCCCATATCCTCATATTCAATTTTTCTTGTATACAAGGTAAGAATCTTTCATTTTAAAATATAGTCATTTTTGAATATTTTAAATAGTACATTTTTAACCAAGGGAGAAAAAGCAAATTTTTCTTTCTCAGATGGGAGAAAATGTTTGTTTTTTTCGATCGTGTCGTGGGACAAAAAAAGTGTTTTCGAACCGATAGTAAGAAAAATTAATTTTTATACATTGAATCATGCATAAAAAAATTATGAATAGTGATTTTATGGTTAAAAAGTGATATGATAAACAGTTTTCTCAAAGCTTTGTACAAAAATGCTAACCAACTCTCTCTAAACCTTGGAAAAACAGTATATATAACTTATGGTGCTTATAAAAACAGCATTCCTGAGCAATTTCAGATAAGCATTGGTAGTCCGAATATAGAGAGGGTTGATCATTGTAAATATTTGGGTGTTCACTTTGATTGTCATTTAAGATGGGATGTCCATATAACATTAACAGTGAAACGCACCAGATATTTACTCTTTGTGCTAAGGAAAATGTCCTCTCATGTTCCTATTAACATATTACGGATGATCTACTTTGCCCTATTTCAAAATGTTGCCTACTACGGCATAATAGCGTGGGGGGGTGCATACAATAATGTACTGAAGCCCTTAAAAAATCTACATAACCGCATATTAAAAACAATTGGTTCCCCAAAAGACATTTTAACTCTTGAACATGCTTTTATTCTCGAATCAATAGTTTTAAATTACGATGAACTTAAGCAACTTTACATAACTTCTAATAAAAATACAAGATACAAAAGTCTAAGACCGCCTGATATTCATAAGTCTATTAATTTCAAAAATAGTAGAGTTATTGCCGTAAAGAATTATAATTCTTTGCCCAACAATTTAAAAGCCCTAGATGGAAAAATAAAATCCATCAAGAATAAAATCAAACTCCATCTACTTGGAAATTCAAATAATATTTAGATGTTATAGTTTTAAATCATACTAAATGTTATTTCTTTACCCTGTAAAGGGAAAATACACGTATATACAATATTTTTATGTAAATTTTAGCCCTAAATTTAGTTCTTAAGTTTAATTATAACATTTTTTTCTATTTTACTTTTTATAATTATATCACTATTAATATAACCAGTCTGCGCACAGGTGATTAAATCACTTCAGCAGATTACTTTACATTTGTAATTTTTTTTTTTTGTAAATGTTTTGTAAATAATTCTGGTTCTGAATAAATAAATAAATAAATAAATAAAATGTTTAATTATTTTTGGAATAAAAAGTTCACAATTTTCTAATTTGATTTCAAGAGATTTTGTGTTCGTGCATGTAATTATTTTAATTTTATTGATTTTACAATTATTGTTTATTTTTAGTTATATGCTAGAAAAATTTAAATTACACAAAGTAATAAAAAGTAGATTACTAATAATTTTTGTTTTAGAAAACCGCAAAATTAAATATTATCTTTAAAAATCATTTAATTTATTGTTGCAACAATATCCGCATTGCAAAAATTTAGCCATAAGTAATTTACAATTTTTAATAAAAATATTAAACTTCGTGCATCCTTTAATTGTTTATGGATTATTTTACTGTTGTCATTATTGCTGTTAACTAAAACAAGCTTTTGATTTTTATTTAATTGCTATGTATATGAGCAATTTTTTTCCTTTGCATTTATTTTATTTTGTTGATATTATTTGTCGTTAAGTTTCATAAAAATAATAGACTCTTGCAAAATATTTTTTGAATTTTGCCAGGGTATTCACATTATATGTTTTGCGTGTATTTTAAATATTTAAAACATATACATTGTATTATGAGTTAGTCTCCATATTTTTTTTTTGTGAAAATAGGTTTAAATTGAAAAATTCTTTGTTATATATAAATATTTTGTTTCATTTTTCTTAATTATTCATTCAGTTTAAAATTTTTTAAAATAATATGACAATGCAAGAATGTGAGTAAAGTAAATTTATTTATTTATTTATTTATTTATTAACCATTATAAAATACAGAAAATTGTACATAAACAAGTAAAATGTAATATACAAAACATTTCCGCATCCTCAGAGTCAAATCAAAGTTTGACTGTGCGAGGAAATGGTAAAATCAATTAAATTAAATTCTTAAAGAAAATAGAAATAGATAAAATTTAAATACAAAATAAAATTAAACATTATAAAACAATAGTTAAAATGACTAGTAGTCTATACATAAATAATTATTAATATAAATTTCAAGTATTCAATATTAAAATAAAAAATATATTTACTAAATACAACATAATAAATTGCAAGTATAATTTCAATAATAAATCATTATTCATATCTTAATTAATTATTAAACTGATTCAAATTGCTCAAAGGTTCTAAAAGTCTCTTTTTTAAAATTTTTGAATTAGATAAATTGAGAAGTTTAAAGTTTTTAGGGAGTAAATTATATAATTTTAAGGATATAATGAAAGGACTCTTTTTGTAAACAGATTTTTTTATAGTAGGTAACTTAATATGATCTTTTCTAGTACTGAAAGTAGAATTTTTATATAAGTTTGTAAGATCATCATAATAATGTGTTAGAGCATTGAGCTTGAAAAGCTGTTTTAAATCCAAAAATTGCGAAGGATCAATTTTTATAATTTTAATAATTTTTTTATGAAAGCTCTGCAAAATTTTTAGTCTATTATCATATGCACATCCCCAGATGGAAATAGCATATGACACTACTCCAAGAAACAAAGAATAATACATAATCTTTAGTACTTTTTTGTTAATGTGCCTAAGCTTATAGAAAATAAATAGTAGATATTTAGTTCGTTTTAGTAAGTCTTGAATATGATTATCCCAACGCATATGTTGGTCAAAATGTATACCCAAATACTTACAAGACGTCACTCTAGTTAACTTATAATCAGAGATTGCGATAGAATAATTATTTTTTGGTAAACTGTTTGCATAGTTACCAAAAGTGATAAAACTGGACTTATCTGGATTAAGTGTTAATTTATTGTTCATAAACCATTTATTAATCAAACTAAGCGAATCCATCATTGCAGAATTAGCCAAATTCCAATTTTTCTCAACATGTTTTTGTCAAATGTTTTTGTCAAATGTTGTTTTTCTCAAATGTTTTTTAAGAATCTCAGACAATTTTTCAACTCTGTGGTAATCATTTGTAAAAAAATTTTTATGTACTTGTCATCATTTTGCAAAAAAATGTTTATCAAAACAATTTTACAAATTTGCTATTTGTCATTTCGGAATGAAAATATTATTCACATGATAATACACTGAAAGCTCAATTATCAGGACCTCGATTATACGGATTTGAATGAACCGGTGAATTTTGAAATTTTGAATCAACCAGTTTGGCATTTTGCTAAAAAAAAAGTTGCTATTTTTTTTTTCAATTTATGTAAAAGTTATTTTTAACACACAAAAAGGAGATTGCTAAAATTATACTCTCGCTAACGGCCTGTTTTTATTAACTGCCGCAACAAAAGTATTTTTAAATAAAATATAAATTTAAGTTTTAACGTTTGAATCAATTGAAGAAAAATATTATTGAAAATTTAGAGTTTATTAATGGTTTACTTGCGTGAAATTATTTTTAAAATTCCAACGCTAAACTATAAACTATTATTTTCATAGTTCGGTATAAACTGTTTAATTGACATTAAGTAACTCCAAATGATTTTTGGTCTGTAAAAATATTGCAATCTGTATCCAAACTCAAATAAATAATGATTTGCGAGATGATTTGTGCATAAATATAAAAAGTGGATTTGTGAATAACAGTTTTAAAATTCTGTTTGAATAAATAAAAAATAAAAAAATAAAAAAAATACTCTTACTTTCAAGATCATGAACATCACCTTAAAAAATCATTGTGAATTGAAAGTGACCCCAATATCTTATAAAAAATTCACCTTTCTCTAAACGAGCATAAACAAATAGTATATTAAATATATTCAGATTTCTAAGTTTTTTATATGTGATGGGTCCACGTGTACAATATTTTTACACAGTGAAAATGAATCTTGTAACTGTCGATTATTAATCTATATGCAGTCTAATTATTAGTATTACAACTATTACTAGCAGAATATTTATTGCTAGAAAGAAAAATCATTAGCATCAATTGAGAAAGGTATATATACCGGTTTTTATTATGTTATAATCAGCCATTTATTATATTACATTTTCTACTTTTTTTTTTATTTATAATTTGCGTAATTTCTGTTATTGAAATTCACTTTTCTTATCGTAGCAAGGTCGTTTTTTATCGAAAATTTCTTCATCTGATTTATATATATAAATTTTTTTAAATTTTTCGTATAATATTTTATGTTTTTATTTTATGTGGATAGTTTGAAACGCCCTGATAATTTTTTAAATAATTTTTTAATTAATTTAAATTAAAGTAAAATTATATTGAGAGTACAAATTACACTTGGCGATGTACTCAAGTTTTTTGAATAAATAAAATTATTTCTATTACCTCAGGTAACCTATTTTAAACTATAATTGACAAGGGCATAAGGATATATGCTTATTTATACACAAAGGATATTATTGATAATAGTTTGATCATTTGTTCTTTATATATATTGATGTACAATAGATGTAGAGAATGTTGTGCATAGGGCCTCAATTTTTTTCATTTCTTGACTATTTTGATACTAATCCATTTAAAAAAATAAAATAAATATTTTTATTTATTTTTTCAGAGAAACTCAACAAAGCCCATTCCAAATAGATGTTACCAAAAAAGAGTCATTATATAAATCACGCTTTAATAGATTAAATCCAACCAAAGTTATAATTCACGGTTTTGGTGGTGGTAGAAATTTAGCACCAAGTACAGATCTTAGAAAAGGTAGAAAAAATTAGTAAATAAAATAGCCATTATTTTAGATTATTTGAATAATTTTTAAATTAAATTATTTCAGCATATTTTACTAGAGGTAATTATAATATTATAATTGTTGATTACGGTTCGCTGGTACGAGAACCGTGTTTAGCACAAGTTCAATGGGGACCAGATTTTTGTTCACGATGCATTGCACAACTAATAAGATATTTGAGAGATCATCCAAGAGGCACTCGTGTAGAAAGAATTCATGTTTTAGGATACAGCGTCGGTGCTCATATTGCTGGTCTTATATCCAATTATTTACCAGATGACAAATTAGGCAGAATTACTGGTATAGAATCTATAATATTTTATGTTTATTTTAGATAATTTTAGGA
The DNA here is from genome assembly GCA_022575985.1 of Anagrus nilaparvatae. Lineage (NCBI taxonomy): Eukaryota > Metazoa > Arthropoda > Insecta > Hymenoptera > Mymaridae > Anagrus > Anagrus nilaparvatae. The sequence goes on along the minus strand of JAKSXM010000246.1, from coordinate 2,815,280 downwards.
TAAACTTTTTTATTACTAACTTTTTAAATTTTTATTTTTATCAATAGGGCTTGATCCAACGATATTTTTTTACCAAAATGGAAATAGATCTAGGGATTTAGATGATAGTGACGCTAATTTCGTTGATGTCATACATACAGCAGCTGGAATACTTGGACAATGGGGACCAACTGGACATGCTGATTTTTATGTTAATGGTGGATCTAGTCAACCCGGATGTGCAACAACTTCAATATTGCGTAAGATTAGTTTTTAAAAAGTTTTTGATACATTTTTTTACTATGATTGCTGTTTTGGGAAGTGAAGCGTCTGATACAGTATTGTAAACATATGATGGATTTTGCCGGGAATAATTAATATTTTGCCAATAGTAGTAAATTTTCGAATGTTGGGTGTTTAGCACTCCAATACACACTAATTATTTTGCTTTAATTTTTTTTATCAATTGCTACTTATAACTATGATCCTATTTTCTAATATTTTTAAATATATTTTCAGTATAAAGCTACCTACAATCTTTTCCCATAAAAATATAGGTTTTAATTATTTTATTCATATGTTTTTATTTTATTACAACAGAAACCTTGTCATGTGACCATACGAAAGTAACACCATATTATATTGAATCAATCACAACGAAGGTTGGTTTTTGGGCTGCCCCATGTGCGAATCTTTTCGCATATCTAATTGGATGGTGTGATCCAGAAGAGGATGATTATATTCCAATGGGAGAGGATGCCCCACCTACGTAAGTTTTCATAATAACTAACTTTTTTATCCAGCTTTTCACTATCATTTTTTTGCTTGTTGTACAATAAAATCCATATAGTGTATGCATGCGACGCGGTGGATCCAGAAACAATCTTAGGGAATATTCAGTAAAAATTCACAAGTTTTTATAAAATATTTAAAATTATACAAAATTTTATTATAAAACACGTACATTTTTTACCTCTGGAGGGCGCGATTTCCCTCTTCGCCCCCAGCTGGATTCGCCTCTGCTTTTATTGTAAAGAAGTAAAAATTAGGTCATCTATTTCTTTTGACTACAAAACCAGTTTTTGTTTCATTCATTTTTTATGCGCTACATTGTATGTATATGTGCATTTCTACGAAAAAATCCTTTTTATGAGCACCAAAAATGAAGAAAAAAAAATTTACGAGGCCGCGACTGCCACCATGATTTTCTGGTAGTTTGAACCCTATACAGAATGCAAAAAAAAGCGTGAACACGAAATCGGCGATGGATGTCAAAAAGATTTTGTCACTTTTATGTCAAAATCCGTGTTTTTCGTATCTGAGCTACCCCAAATTTTCAAAATAACTTTTTAGTTAAATAAAATTTGTAAAAAATAGGTAAAAAATCTGATTGCCAGGGAAAAACCACTCCAGAAGAAAAAAAAACTTTTCTTTTTCCGATGAAATTTAGCCAAGTTATCGTCAATTTAAGATTTTACTCAAATTTGTCTTAAAAAAGATTGAAGTTCTATATTGAAAAATGCCTGTTTCTGTACTTTAAACATGCATTACTCGCTTGAATTTCATCGTAAAATAATAATTTTTTCTTTTAAATCGATGTATTTTTCCCTGGCAATTCATTTCTTTATGAAAAAAAATCATTTTTATGTACCAAATTTCAATTTTTAGGTCAAAAGCCTTTGAAAACTGTAAGTAACAAAATTTACTTAACACAGTTTTCGACCTAAAAATTGAAATTTGGTACATAAAAATGATTTTTTTTCATTAAGAAATGAATTGCCAGGGAAAAATACATCGATTTAAAAGAAAAAATTATTATTTTACGATGAAATTCAAGCGAGTAATGCATGTTTAAAGTACAGAAACAGGCATTTTTCAATATAGAACTTCAATCTTTTTTAAGACAAATTTGAGTAAAATCTTAAATTGACGATAACTTGGCTAAATTTCATCGGAAAAAGAAAAGTTTTTTTTTCTTCTGGAGTGGTTTTTCCCTGGCAATCAGATTTTTTACCTATTTTTTACAAATTTTATTTACCTAAAAAGTTATTTTGAAAATTTGGGGTAGCTCAGATACGAAAAACACGGATTTTGACATAAAAGTGACAAAATCTTTTTGACATCCATCGCCGATTTCGTGTTCACACTTTTTTTTACATTCTGTAGGGTTCAAACTACCAGAAAATCATGGTGGCAGTCGCGGCCTCGTAAATTTTTTTTTCTTCATTTTTGGTGCTCATAAAAAGGATTTTTTCGTAGAAATGCACATATATCAGTCCTATGCATTTCTTGCAGAATCTGTCTTTCACAAAAAATAAATCTAAAGTCATAAACAAATTATGCCCTCAACATTACTTTTATAATAGTAAAAAAAAGTCTTAAAAAAAAAAAGAAATTAATTGTCCAAAAACTAATACCATGTTAACTCATTTAAGTTTCTTTATAGCTCTCAAACTCATTTTAATTAAAGTTTTGGAAAGAAAATATTTGTCTTAATGGCTTTTTTCCTTTGGATCCTATGTTTCGTATAGTACTTATTGTTATTTAAGTTTCAAGCACTCTTTGCAAACATTAGTTTATTTTTTCTTATTTTTAATGAATTTTTAAATCTGTTTTATTTATTGCTTTTATAAGTAGCTTAAAAGTTATGCTTTAACTTTTGCTATGCTTACTTAAGGACAAGTACATGTTTGCTATGGTAAGGTAAAGCAAACGCCTAATAAAATGCGTTGACTAGTGAATTTTCAGTTGCTTTTTAGAGAAACGTATTAAGTAAAAAAAATTTTTTTTAAGTTTTAAAACTTTTGATATTTGTTTTTGCCTACGATCTTATTTACGAAAATAATATTTACTCTAAAAATTTTAATTTTTAAAAAAGCATCAAAGAATCTTAATTCCTGCATTTTTTCATTATAAATTTATAAAAAGTAAATTTACTAACATGACTAAGAACAAAAAATAAAAATAAAAATAAAAAAAGTAATTAAATGTTTTATTTTAGTGCAAGAGGAGTTTACTATTTAACAACAAATGCACGCAAGCCATATGCCCGTGGTTTACCAATTAAAAAACGAGCAACAAGTCAGAAATCATCAAATTACCGCCAGTATTAAGTTTAATATAATGCAAATAATTAAATTTACCTAATTATCATAATTTTTTAATATTATTATTATGGTAGAAATTTTAATTAAAAATTCCAGTAAAAAAAATAGTTACAATATTTTATTTATTTATTTTCATGAATAAATTATCATTAATAAAACTATAATTAAATATTAATTAATAGTTTAACTTTATTGATTATTTTATTTATTAGTTTATTTAAAAAAAACTATTATAAAAATTGAAAATAAATACTTTTAGATGAAAATATAAATAATTAAGTTTTTAATTTTAGAATAATGAGTTTTATAGGAACAGCACTTAATTAGTAAAAAATACTATTCTTTAAAATAATAAAAAATAATTTTTTAATTCTACTTTAGAAGTCATTCGAATTAAACTTAATTATTGTATTTCATATAAAAAGTTCGAATAGAAACGTGAATTTTTCATCTTACTTATTTAAATTAGTCTGTACTATTCAATACATTTACGCAAATAATTATATGGTATTTAAAAGTTTTTAGTCTATTGTAGCAGCCATTATGCTAAATTATAACCGTGAATAATTTTTGCAAGAGTTAAGTTATCCACTGCAAAATAAAGCATAGATTCGTAGATTCAGCAGCAAAATTATACTATAATTTTATAAATTTCCATTCAGTCTATAGATTCGAGATTTTCTTATGAGAGTTCATGGTCTATTAATGTTTAAATTGTTTTGTCTTTACAATGGCTATTATCAATGTATCTGTATTATGTATATTTTCTTCTATTTTTGTGTAAGCTCTATGATAATTAACTATCATTGCATTTTTAATTATTTAGGATTTTGGTCTGGTATGCGGATATAGATTGATTGACTAGTTTACTAGACATGTGCGAAATGACTGGTCCTTGGCACCAATTTTTACTAATGTCCTCGTTATAAAAAGACTTATTTTGTAAATTGTGTAGATCTCTCACTCTATATTTTTTCCGGACGTCGGATTATTACTCCGTTTATATAAGAAATTAGGAAATTACTAATTAATCAGGTTAGTCTTAAGTACCTCAAGATTCACTTGTTTATTGAGTAATCTTTGGGAAAGTTTCAGTAAACTCTTATTAGTTTTCTCTTCCTCATTAGTCGAAGTTGAAATTTTTTCTTGGGACAAAGATCCTGGTTAAAATTCCTATTAATTCGTCACTGGTTTGGATGGTGGAATTAGTATCATGATTTCCACCTAGGTCGTCATTAACGTAGCTAGAACTGGTAAGAATAGCAGTTGCTTCTAGAAATTGCTGGGCTTCATTGACAGTAGGTAACTGTTGAGATAACAGATTACTATATATGGTCCTGGAGCAGTGCCATATATAACTGTTTTAAGTCGGTATTCCTGAATATCTTCATAGAACTCTCTTGCCAATCACAGTCTCTTGGTTAGATCTTGAATAACATAAAATTTTACCTACGACAGCAGTAAAGACACACCTGCCGAATTCGGCCAATACTTGCGAAAGCTCAGCTTGTAGCTTGAGTTTAATATAGAGAAATTATTTTTTTTTATTTTAAAATTTTTTCTATTTTCCTCATAGACTTTTTCTATCTGTTGTCGTGCCTCTTCCCGGACCTGTCGTCGATCATCCATGAACGTTTCTCGCAGCTCTTCATTATTTATCTGTATCATTGATGACGTTTATGTCATCGGAGATCCTTATCTTCATTTCAAACATAACCTCAAAAGGAGTCTTTGGGGTTGACCATTGATAAGACCCATTTAATGCCTGTTTCACCTTGCTGACCTTTTTATGCCATTTACTTGCTCTTTAATTTTTTCTCAGTATCAAACTTCCTAAATAAACCTTCGACTTTTGCAGTGGTTTTCTTTTCTTTGTCGGTAGAAATTTGAAAATTGTATTGGGTCCAAGGTCCTGGTCCTTACTGGAGCCAATCTTGACCATGCCGCCCCAAATTTGATTGTTGCAATTGAACAGGAGTCGTTCCTCTGACTGCTATATCAGTAAGATTGTTTGATGTACCCACGTAGCCCCATTCAGGAAGAGAAGTAGTGATTTACCGCTTACGCGGTTGGCAGCAAATGTGTTCCAGCAAATTGGACTGCCTTTTAACCATACCAGAACAGTTTGTAGAGTCAGACCAATAGTAGATTTTTTCTGGTTGACAAATTGGATTTATTTTGGTAGATTTGATTATTTTGGGCAGCAACTGGGCTTCGCAGAAATCTAGTCTCGGAATGATGAGTTTTTTTACAGGTGACACTTAGATTTTTGCTAAAATAAGAGTGTTTCTATAATTTCTTGTTTTTTTGTTTCTATCTTTTCTATAATTTCTTGGATTCTATGATGATTGCAATACGTTATCAAGTAGATAACCGCAGCATAAGCTCTTTCGCTTGCGTCTATGAATCCGTGGAGTTCCCAATTTAGCTCTTTTGGTGTCAAAAACCAGCGAGGCATGAAGATATTTTCAATGTCTTACAGCTATTTTTTAAAACTATGCCAGACTTCTTTAAGATTTTGATCAACAAGAACGACTATATTCTAATACAAGCCATATTCTAATACAACCAAAGCAGTTTCCATGAGCACTTTACCCCCTACGGTAGTAGTGCAAATAGACACGGTAGATGTAGGTGATTGTTCCTGGTTTCCAGAAAAGGCTGGTGAGCCTACCCTGCTTGATGGTGCTGTACCGTCTAAGTGTAGCAGAGTATGGTGCCGTCCATCACTTTTCCGGCAGTTGAACTTTGATGGGCAATTGTTAGCTCTATGCCTGGTTCCGAAACAGTTACAACAATTTTCAGCTTCTGCCATAAGATCTCGTCTCTTTTGGATGGCCTGTAAAAACTTAGGACATTTAAAGGTAAAATGACTCTCACCAGTACATTGAGAACAGTTTGGAGTGACCCGCTTTGCGCCAGTACTTGTAATATGGGCAAAAACAGATCCTATCTTATTCCAGAGTTTGTTGGCACCCAGGTTTTTTTGCGAGAGTTGATTACATGATATGGAGAGTTGAGCTGCATTTTAAGACCGTGCACAATTTTCTAGGAATGTTGAAAGTTGATCGTACATTGCGAAGTCATCACTTTCTTCTATGAATCTTTCCCAATCGGTGCCGGTAGCTTGATCCAGCTTTGAAACTATAAGTTGGACGAACCAATCATATATGTTTTGACTGGCCTTTCGAGTCCACGAAGGGCCCTGATACTTTCCTCAAAAGTGTCCAAAAAACAGTTGACGTCCCTTGGAAACTTAATATTGACTGACGGTACGGATATTAAGCGCGGCAAGTGGGTAGTTTACCGCTACTTGGTATTTAGCTTCTGTTATTTTTAAAGTACCTAATCTTGTGCTGGCTTCGCCTTGGAGACATGACAGAAGATGCTGAAACTTAATAACAGGTTTGATATTTTCATCCTCAATGATCCTTGCTCGAAATACCTCTTTGAACGATTCCCACTGAAGTTGGTCGACATCAAAGGTTGGTAGTGAAAACTTGGGTAGGTTAGATTGTTGATGAACAATGGGCAGGTGTTGCTGTGGTGCAGGTTGCGGCGTAGGATTCTCTGCTTTGGAGAGAGTGTCCTTGAGATGCAGAAATTCTGCTAGAGAGTCAGTGTAGACCTCTTCTAAATTTTCTAAGGAATACTCTTCTTGTATGAAGTATGGATGCTTTTGGTTGTCTCGAGTTTTAAGAGACTGAAATTTTTCATCATTATCTTGATATGTTGTCCTTTTGGTGACCTACAAGAGTCAATTAAATAGATATTTTAACACTGAATTTTGAAATAATAAATGATTTACGTAGGGGGATCATAAAATTTTGCAATATGATATTGTCCATAACTAAATGTTTTTTACGTGAATCACGTAAATTTTTAAGGAATGCCCTTCTGATATCCTTTTCTGAATAAGAATCTGTGATTTCTTGCATTTTTCGGTACTTTGAAGATCTACAAATTTCTTCAAAGTTTGTTAGCTGGAATTGAGTCCAAACCAATTTTCTGCAAAGTCTATAACTCTGCATTTCTGCTCTTCATTGGCGTACTGTTTCGACAAATTAATCAAGTAGGGTGATTCAGTTGCCCAAAATCGCATAGCGTCTCTTCGTATCCTTTAATAATAATTACTTCTCACAACTCCTCGATGTCTTAATTGGCAAATTCAATTTGCATAGAAATTACTTTTAGTAATAGCTGTCTTTCTACAATTTCGCAAATTCCTTAAAATTTAAAGATTTCTGGTAATTATCCTGACATAACAGTACTATGTTTTGGAAATATTTCTTTTGATTTCACGTGCAGCAAAATAATGCTCCATAACCATTTTTAAAATCCTCTCTCTGGACGCTGCTCTCCTTCTCGTTGTTTATAGTTTCAATAATAGCAATTATTTTTCCTTAAAAGACACATTGCACTTGATTCTTATCTTGAGGCTTTTAAAAAGTAAATTTACTGAGTGGAGCACCTAGCCCATTAATTATTTGTAATGATTTTCTAGAACTTTCTGAAAATTAGTGAAATCTTTGCTCTTATTCTTAACCACTATTATGACATTATCCAGTGTAAATTTGCATTTTTTTAGCTTTGGTCTCTTACTACAAATACTGAAAATAAAAAAAAAGGTGGCAAATTTCATAAATTACTTAAGCTGGGATTTAGGTATTTCAATTTATATTGTATTTGATTTTTTCTTTCAGTCTTTCAATAATGCATTTGATTTGAACCCTACCTAGTTTTTTTATTCAAGTGAGTCTTGACTAGTCAATTCAGTTGAATGTTTGTTTTATTCAGAGTTAAATTCTCTATATGTATTATCGTAACGTGAGGGCTGGTTGTTTCTAAATAAGGCTTCGATTTAATTTTGATTTGATTATTCATGGATATTATTGTTAATGTCTTCAATTGTATTTTGGCAATTTATTTAATTCTATTTTCTATTTTTTGCTGGTGAATTTGAATTTTTTATCACTTTACCTTACCTAATCCGAACATCGCTTGGCTCTGTAAGGTAATTTAGCATTAAAATTCAATGGCTGTTACATTAAAAGGGTATAATTGTTTGACTATTTATAATTTTTCATTCAGTCAATTAATAAAATAAACAAAAATTAAAAATGTGAATAAAATAATATTTGTGAATGCAAACTTTCTCATTTAAATATTTTTATACTCAGGATTTTGCTTGTTACAATTATTGCTACTTTGGTAAAATATTTAGATTGTCATAAAAAATCCGAAATAATTTTTTATGCGGTAGAAAAGCTGGTGCCTTTAGAATTAAAATACAATAATGAATTTTTCTAATTTCAGTAAAATATGTGATAAATTTATAATCAATTATGTAATGATAAATTATATATTTACATAAGTTAAAAATAATTTAAAAAATAAAAATTTACTGATTTTTAAATTAACATTTTTTAATAGGAGTTTTATATTATGTTGTAATATATAAATAAAAAAAAATTTATTATGTGTATTGAGCTGACAAATAATTTAAAAAGAAGAATTTATTATCCATTATCGTAAAAATTGGTTTTATTTATACTGAAAAACTCTTCAAAAAAGTTCCTAAAGTTGCAGAAATCAACTAATTACTGGCATCAAGAACACAAATATTAAATTGAAATTATGTAATTGATAGTGCTTAAAAGAAATTTAATCAACTGAACATTTTGGAAGAATATATTTCTAAGGAATTGTATTTAAAATAGTTCTGAGCTAAACTTAAATATGAAAATTTGTAAAAATTTATGTAATTTTAAATTTTATATTTATCAAAATTACGAAAAATTACGCCTTTTTTACGTACAAGATTTGTCAAAAATTTGGAAAAATCTTAAGATCTTAAGAGATTCTTAAGGTAGAATAAAATTTTTAAATTCCCAAGTATGCAAAAAATATTTTTGTTGGTATGACTCTTTTATGCAGAAAAGGCAAAAATTCCGAATTCCAATACATAAATCAAATTCTAAAATTAAGTCACACATTTTACGTACATTTAAAAAAAAATTTTTTCAAATTTCTCTTACCAAACATTTAAAATTACATAAATTTAAAAAATATTTGTTTTCCTATATTTATATAACAAAATTACATAATAAAATATTTGAAATTTATCGAAGTGTAAAAAATTAATTATCAAATGTGAGATATCGAGTAAAAACCATATTTTCAAATACAAGTACTTTCATGGAACTAAATGAAGTATTACACCAAAAAAAAAAAAATATTGCAGTTTTTTTAATTTTGAAAAAAAGAATTTGAAAAGATTTAGTATCAGATCCAAAAAATTACTATAAACGAACTTTCTAAAACTAGTACTCTCATAGAAATAAATTAGGTACTTCGTCCAAAGAGAAAAAAAATTTAGTGTTTTTTGTATATTTTTGTGACAAAAATTTTTTTCCCAAAATTTTCAAAAAATTAATTATCAGATTTGAGATATTGAGTAAAAATCATACTTTCAAATATAAGTACTTTCATGAAAATAAATGAGGTATTATCCCTTCAAATTAAAAAAAAAAAAGTAGTTTGAGATTTTTTAATGAAAAAATTTTTGAAAAAAAAATTAGGTCTTAATTCCATAATGGTTGTGAAATGTCACCGGTTACAATATTTTCAGATATTAGTACTTTAATGGAATTAAATGAGGTGTTACACTAAAAAAAAAAAAAATATTGTAGTTTTTTTAATTTCTTTGTTTTTTTAATTTTGAAAAAAAAAATTTTGAAAATATTCGGTATCAGATCCAAAAAATTACTATAAACGAACTTTCTAAAACTAGTACTCTCATAGAAATCAATTAGGTACTACGTCCAAAAAGAAAAAAAAAATATGCGTTTTTTGTATTTTTTTGTGAAGAAAATTTTGGGGATTTTTGAAATTTTGAAAAAAAAATTAATTCCATAATGGTTGTGAAATTTCTCCGGTTACATACACACACATTCATACAACCTTTTTTTAAAAACCAGTTTTTTAGCTTCCTGAGGTCCCAAAATGTGTTTATATGCCAAAAAATCAAAAATCAAAATTTGATCCATCACAATAGTTTAATAATAATTGATGAACCAAAAAATGAGATCAGATGTTTGATTAACTTCCAACATAACAAAATTTTTCAGAAGTTACCTTGAAAACCGTTTCTGATATAACATTCAGAATAACTTGAAGCCCTGTTGTCTAGGCCCCAAAGGCACGTTGAATTAAATGGAGGGTACCATTTTTTTTTCAGCATAATAAAATCAGAACTCAGCTATAACTATGGATTATAATTGGGCACTCCAAATATTCCGGTCTCCCATTATAAGTTACGCTATAAAATGAAAATCTGGCCGAGAAATTGGATTTCTCGCGGATATTTTTAATTTAAAATTAGACCAAAATTTATAAGTAGACCAAAACTTAAAATTATACCAAAATAGAATTAGACCAAAATTTAAAATTATTCTAAAATTTAAAATTAGACCAATAAAAATAAACAAACGAGTAAAAAGCTTTTAAAAATGTTTGTAAAATTAATGTTCTAAAAAACAATTTTTGTACCGTAGATAAAGTTAAATAGAATTTCTAGTAGGAAAATGTTAATTTTTCTAAATTTAGAATCGTTTTGGAATTTTTATGAAAAATAAAAAAAGAGTAATTTAAAAAAACATTTTTAAATATATATCATGAATAATTATTGATAATAATTAATTGAATAATATTTTAAGTCACGTAAAGATTAAAATAATAAAAAACTTAAAACTGTTTTGAGCACATACAACCAAATCGCATGAAACATGTTAACTGGAAATGAATGCCAGATTAGAGATGGGCATAGCACAAAAAAAAACTTGAATATTCTGAAAAAATATTTGTCAATAAAAGTTTGACGATGGCTTAATAAAAAGTCCACTACTCTCAGCACCAGCACAAGTACTCGTTGAAGCTGGGCATTAGTGCGATATGTGTTAATGAAAAATTTACACCTTTTTTCTCATGTGAAGTTCAAACGATTAGGAACTAGGAACTTACAGGTTAGTAAAATTTATCTTAAATAATTAAATAAATTTAATTATTATTATTTTTGTTGAAGTTTTTATTTATTTAGCTTAATTTTACAATATTGAAAAGGTACAAATAGTGTACTAATATATTTTTTAAATAATATAATAATATAATCATTGTTTAAATTTGAGTAGTTTAAGTGAGTTCTTAAAAAAAAAAACAAAATCTTTAAAAGCATTTTTTATCGTATGAAATAGTTTAGCTTTTTTTGATAAATTATTGCCGGTGTTATTATAGACTTTGCATTTATTTTCAATACCATTATTTAATGGTAAATTTAATTTAAAATTTTTATTCCAATAAGAAAAAGCAATCGCTATAGCTGTCGTTTGATGACGGGTCTGATGATCATTTATTAAATCTCTTGGTGTTAATATCGAACTTATCATATATGAAAATGAATTTGTTGGAGGGAACGCCTCTAGATAAACCGCATCTTTTGCAGTTGATGAACCGGCCTCTTGTGTGAATCTTTGAACAGAGTAAAAAGAAATCTTTTCTGCTATAGCTTGGCCTTTTGTAAAATAAACTTCTGCATACATAAGTGGTGCTGAATTCTCGTAATTATAGGTATGGTTATTGACAGCCAAATCGCGCTCTCCGAAATAACCATACTGATAATAATGCATTTTTTCAGATGCATCAACAGCTTTATACTGCACACCGCAAAATTTTGGAGCGTTTGGTCTTACATCGAAAATATTTAATTGATATATATTCGGGTGATTGGGATTTATAGTAGACATCAAATCTTTTATTATCTTATCCGCATACATGTAATAAAAAAATTTACCTGCAACAAATGAAGGAAAACTAATTTTTATGAACAATGGATCGTTTCTTGTTGGATTCTCAGCATAATATTCCCAGATATGAATAAAACCAAATGCTTCTCTCTGGTACACCATATTTTCTTTCAAAATGTTATGTGTTGTATCATGAATCAATAATCCATCATCATAATATTGTCTCCAAATATTCATGTCTTTTAAAGTCCCATAAAAATGTTTTTTATAATCATCTTCCATTTCTCTCATGTATGAAATAGATGATTCATATAAATTTTTAAGCTCATTAATTTCAACTTGTACTTCATTTTTTGTTAAGCCCATTTGATCAGAATTCTTAATGGCACTTAACCTTACTATAGATATCAAATTTACTACACTTGCGTAAAGTGGTGCAAAAGCTGATTTAAGTCGATTACCTTTTATACTATAAATTTCCTCTTTTCCAGTCATAATCATAGAAATCGGCATGTAGTTTTCATGAATTAATGACGTGTCATTAGTTTCTACAACGCTATTGAGCCTTCTTATTTTAGATTTTAGCTCACTCGTGAACCTGCTCAATTCGTCCCATCTTAAATTATCAATTTTCTCATCTATCAAAGTACTAATTTTTTCTTTCATTTCTTGAAAAATATCTTTTTTATTAACACGATTCCAAAAAAACTTAAACACAAAATTTATAATGGGCCCAACTTCAGGGATTTGTGAAATACCAAATGAAAATAACTCAAATAGTGAATCCTTTACTTTTGGATCTAATGTTATTCCATTTTTGGGCGATGAGAATACAAATTTTGGATTTTTACTTGAGAGATCCTTACATGATTCATCTAAAACTTGCTGATTTTCTGACGAACCTATTTAAAATATGTTACAATATTACATTAGAAAATAAAAATTACTTATTCCATAAACTTACTTATTCCATTTTCAACAGAGAAAGAAAAGGCTAGCGATGGAATGATAGAAATTAAGCATCCAACAGTAATAAATGTGATCTTCATTGTTATAGAACTCACTAAACTATAGACTCAGCCAACTGTATTAACTTTGGAATTGAGAATAGAGGCTCTGAGTTTGTGCATCTTTTAACAGTTTTATTTATTGCGTTATAAAATAATAATCAATAAAATTATCACAAAAGTGCAGTACGTCATTATCAATAAAATATTTTAAATAAAAACGTGTTTAATTTTAAAATTAAAAAATTAAAAAAAACGTATATTGATTAAAAATTTTGATAAAAATAACGTAAAAAAGTCAAGGCGACAACAAAGTTAAATGCATCCAAAAATTTTATCAGCCCTAGAATGGATGCACCTCAGTGAAACTTATGTATTTATGGTTGCTGAAACCAATTTTGAAGGTTTCACCCGTTTCCGGATGGTCAGTTTTGAGTAATGTACGATATATAATAAAAAATCGGCGAAAAATTATCAATATTGGTAATATCTTGAAAACAATTGCTAATTGAGCCTATTTTTGGTACCCCAATAAGGTTTTCGGGGTCGCTGATCATGATTTTGAAGACAGATTTATAAAAACCAAAATGGTGGACTCAAAATTTTTCTTTCATAGAAAGAAATTAAGTACTAAGAAATTAAGTACTAAGTCCTAAAAAAAAAAGTAATTGCTTTTTTCTAATTTTTTTATGTAAAAAATTAAAAAAAAAAAATTGTTTGAAAAATTAGGTATCGGATTGGAGATAACGAGTAAAAACGATAATTCAAGATATTAGTACTTTCATGGGAAAAAATGAGGCACTACGTCCAAAAACAAAAAAAATGATCTATTTTTTAAATTAATATTTTATGTAAAAAATTTAGAAAAATTACGTATCAGATGGAGAAATCCTTTACAAACGATAATTCTAGATACTCGTACTTACATAGGAAAAAATTAGTAAAATAAAAAAAATTTTGGCATTTTTTGCATTTTTTGGCGACAAAAATTAAAAAAAAAAAAAATTTTTGAAAAAATTAAGTATCAGATCCAAAAAGTTACTATATACGATATTTCTAAAACTAGTACTTCTACAGAAATAAATTAGGTATTACGTCCAAAAAGAAAAAAAAAAAACTGAAAAAAAAATTTTCAAAAAATTAGTTATCAGATTCGAGATATCGAGTAAAAATCGTACTTTCATGGAAATAATTGAGGTATTACGTCAATTATTTAATTTAAAAAAAAAAGTAGTTTCAGATTTTTTGATGAAAAAATTTTTGAAAAAAAAATGTCGGCAGCACTCAGTGTCGCATAGCTCAAAAAACAAATATTTTTATATCACCTGAAGAGGCCAACGGATTTGTTGTTGAAGTATTGTGAAATAAAAAAATTGTTAAACATCAAATTATTTTGTATTGTTTTATTAATTATTTAAATAATTTGAAACAATAAAAAATTAAGTTCAGCTCCAATTCTGGTCAATAAAATATTATTTTTACTTTTTTAATTCCATAATGGTTGTGAAATTTCACCGGTTACATACACACACACACACACACATACATACTTTTTTTAAAAACCCGTTTTTTAGCTTTCTTAGGTCCCAAAACGTGCTTATATGCCAAAAAATCAAAAATCAAAATTTGACCCATCACTATGTTCCTCTATGAGGAACCAAAAAAAATTGTATTTTACTTACTTTTGTTATTTGTAAATAAATAAAAGATGAATACATTTTTTTTTGTTTTAATTTTTTTTATTTTTTTATATTTTTAACAACAATATTTATTACATAATAATAATAATTATTATTTTTATTTATATATATATACGATATTTATAATAATAATAATAATAATAATAATAACTTCTATAGATTTACAATACATATCGTTTTTCATTTTTTATTCGCTCTAATATTTTATAATAAATATTTTTTATTTTTTTCTTATGGTTTTTTTTAAATAATTAACACAATATTTAAATACATAATGGAATGATTAATACAAAGATTTTTTTTTTATTATGATTTTTTTTTGGGTGATATTAGATAGTATATTGTACTACCAAGGGCGAAAGAGTTTAGCTCTAGTGTGAGCACTATGATATGCGCTGACACTAGTGTCTAAAGTTTTTTGCCCATGGTGCTTACGATATTTTTTGCCTACCTAGGTGTATAGCGAGTCCAGAAAATTCTGGGACAAGTCTTACGTCCTGGAGGGCAAAAAATTTATTTATCTTTCGTCTCTCGGCAAGCTGAGGGGCGTCTCGAATAATTGGTTTTATTAGTTAGTTATTTGTCTTTTTATTCATTTTTATATTTTATTGGAGTAGAAATTTCATTTTATAACAAAAAATCGTTTAAAAAAGCAATTAAAAAAGTGTATATGTCGAAAAATTTAAGTTTTCAAATTCATTTAAAATGTCATTGGCAACATTATTTTTTATGAATTTTCACATAATATACGAATAATAATATATTTGCGATATGATATATTATTTATTTATAAAAAACAGAGAGAATGAAAAAAAAATTATTTGACCGAAACGAAGTTGACAATACCGTTTCAAAAAATTTAATTTTATGTTTATATTATCATTAAAATTGAAAGAAAGTTTATTGTATAGCTTGAACTTATAATTTTATAGTTTGAGTAAAATAGTATATTATTTAACAAGTATGTAAATTTTAAAATTAATTTGGATCAATTTTTATGTCGAATCATGTAACAAAAGCGCAATTATTTGTATTTCCGAGCTGAATTTTTATGAATCTAAGTGATATGTGACATTTTTTGCAATTTTTGAAAAAATTTTAGTATTTAGCGAATTTCATTTAATGCAAACAAAAGTATGTTACAACCCATGGAGAGAATAATAAAGACTGGCCCAGATTTCAATCACCATTCGAGGCGAAGCCTAAATTTTGGTAAATTGCAATCTGAGGTAAACTTTTTTTATGATCTAGGCTAGGGTTGTATGTAGAATTTCTTTATGTGACAGAAAAATGCATCTTTCTTAGAAATCTAGAAATTTTGAGCTCTCTGGCCACTGAAAAGGAAAAATATTATTCACATATTAAACTTGCTAACAACGCAAAACAAAGTGTAAAAAATCGAAACATTAATTTAAAATTATTAATTTCTAGATTAATGAAACATTAGTAAACTATTGTTTCTAACATAACCTAGAAAAAGTGAAGATTTAGGTTATGTTTAGCATTATTGTGTCCACTAATAACAATACAATTTTTTTTTAACAATAAAACGCATTATTAAAATTTTAAAAAAAGTTAAAATTAAAATATTTTAATTACAAATATGGACATTACTAAGCGTAATTTATCTAAAACTTTCACATTATTGTTTATAATAAATCTTATTACAAAACATTAAACCTCGCATCAATTCGCTCATAAATTTTTTAATTTTTAAAGACGACATGTAAATTAAATAAATTTTTGATTTTACGACATATACTCTTTTTAATAACTTTTTTCTGTTTAAATGTTTAAAAATTATATAACATGAGTATTTATTTAACTTAATTACTCAATTTGGAGAGTACTTGTAAAAAATTAAAGAATTATAATTAAAATATTTAAATCTGTCTGATGTCACTGTTAATTTTCAGCAGTAGTATCAATAAAATTTAGAAACTTTTTGCACCATAAATACGTCAATGTAGTAGTGTAGAAACAGTCACAGTAAAAATTATATAATTATTTCATCATAGGTTAAGGCAAAGAGACAGTTTTATAGTCTTATCATTTTTACGTTGCTTACAAAATATCAATCATTCAAAATTAATTTTTTAAAAAATTTTATACTTCTGATTATTTAAGAATTATTTATTTTATGATGAATAACATCATTAAATTTTATTACACTTTATTGCACACATGCTTAATTATCATAGATTTCATGTAGAGGCACATATACCAATTTATTTTTTACAAGTACACTCCAAATTAAATAATTAAATTTTGTATAGTTTCTTTAAAAATTTAAAGTCTCTATATTTTTATGAATTTTTAGGTTATAAAATAACATAACCTAAAAAACTAATAAAATAATTTTATTTTTTGTGAATTTATTATTATTTTTTCTAGCTTCAGTGTGATATAAATATTTATTAATGCATCTAATTTTTATTTTTTAATTTTCCAATATACATTTAAGTGGTAATGAGTTTTTTTTTCTATTTTTAGGTTATGATTATATAGTGAAAATTTTTTTAACTCTTATTGTGATTATGATTTCTCACATTCATTCCATTTTTTTTTTTAGATTTTTTAAACATTTTTTAGGTTATGATTATGAAGTTTTTTAGCTTATTTATAAGCTGTGCAGATTAATGCGTGCAGTTTTTTATGTATACCTATTTTTCAATTGTTTATTATTTAATGTGCAATTTTTTTACCCTTTATTTTATAGAATTTTATGATAAAATTGTAAATAAATAAATAATGTAATTTTTTCATCTTTCAAATTTTTATAAAAATCATAAATTTTCTATTTTGCATTTATATACACTGTAAAAAATTTCAAACTTGATAATTTTTTACAGTGTATGTATATATGTTACTGGCAAATTTTAAAATAAGGTAAAACAGATTTTTCGACAAATAATTTTACACGTCGAAAAAAAGTATAAAAATTTTGCCAAAAAAAGTTACCTTCAATTTCTAAGAGTGAGTATTTTCTTCAGAATTAATGCTTTAAATTCTCACTCTAATAATTCTGATTTTGTTTGTACTTTTTATTGCAAATTTTTAGCCACATTCAAGCAAATTCACACTTGAATTTGTGACAAAATTCGCACCTTTTTTTTAATAATTCAGCAGGAAAAAGTCACTCTTAAAATTCTACAGGTCAATAATACATTTTTTAAATATATATATTTTTATTAATTTGTATCTATATATATATATATTTTTCATCATGATTTACGATTTCTGATATTTCTATAAGAAAATTCTATTATTTGGTCCTGGTGAAATGATAACTCGAAGAATCTTGCCAAGAGCATAATATGTATTTTTTGTTGTTATTCAGATTTGTATTTTACTATTTTTATGGTGATTTCACAGTCAGATTGATCTGCTTGAATTTTCAAGCAATTTACTCGAATTTTAAAGCAGTTTATGCAATTCGAGCACAATTCAAGCAGAGCAATTTGACAGTGTTGATAAATTAATATGTACTCTAAAATTTTAGAGCTTTTTATATATTAATTTGCAAAATGTATATTAGGGTGGCACTTATATTAAAAATATTCTTATTTCCAGTTTTTCTATTTGAATATTTAATTCAAGTATTTTTTGGTAAAAGATATTCATAAAATAAGTACTACCCTAATATACATCATATATTTCAGTATCGTATAAGACTCTCAATTAACCAAATAAATAAAACTCTATCTAACTAAGCAATTTAGATTATTCAAGTATAAGGAAGAGAGTCACTTTTTTAGCTTAAATATAAATATCTACTAGTATTTTTTTTCTAACCTATAAATATTTTTTTTTTTGGTGAAATATGTTATATATGTTTGTTTTTATCTATATAAATGTTAATATGAATCATACATGATTTAATTATTATTTATAATATTTTTTTTTTTTTTTGGAATTAATCATTAAATAACAAGTAAAATTTTTTTATATATATATTCATTTTTTTTTGTTTTAGACAATATTTAAAGCTGACATTCATTTATATATATATATATATATAAATATATATATATTTATAAAATAAAAAATATTTTTTAAGCAATATAATTTTTTTTGTAAATAAATTTTCGACTTTTGGATATTATTTATTGATATTTTAGTGCACCCCTCAATTTTAAGGTTTTTTTTCTAATTTTATCAACAAAGTCGTACCAGCGATTTGTAAATATATGAGATATATTATAGTAATTTGTATTATTTTTAAGCATAATTATAATGTGTTTTATATATATATATATATGATTTATTTTTAACTTGATGTATGTGCAATTTATATTTTTGTGTATGTGTTGAAGTGATTCTTATTTTTCAATTTGGGTCAAATAAGATTCTGCATTGGTCTGATATATAATCTCCATGTTATAAACACCATTATTTTTTCAAAAAATTCTCTAAATTTAGTGAAAATTTAAAAACAAAGCCAGCCTTATTGTAAAGTGAATTTTTTTTACACTTTTTAGATTCAAATTTCTGAGTAAAGTAAAATTCTAATGAAACTGGCTGGATTTGTAAATTTTCAAAAAATTTAGACTTTAAGAACCACTCTAACACATACTTATAAATATATAACTATATATATTTTAGCATTTTTTAATGATAAAAACGATAAATTAATGAAGGAACCAAAAACCATAATTTTTTTCGTGATAAATTTCAAGCATATAATATATATATGTATATATATATATATATATATTCAATTGCAATATTAATATTTACAGGAGAGAGAAAAAAAAAACAATTTTTGTTTTTTTTAAATACACAATGATTTCTTAACCTTAATATATATGGTAAAGTCTATATCATAATGACATGTAATTAGTTTTTCATGTAGCAATGGTTTTTTAAATAGATTTTTTTTCTGCTAAATATTTTTATGAAATGTTATTTTGCTCGAAATAAAGGCCATTATTTTGTTTTCTTTTTATAAGTTACTTATAAACTATTATTTTAGACTAGAACAATTTCATTTTATTTTATTTGCCAATTTATTAAAAAATTTTTTTTTCATTCTAAAAAATTCTACGTAGTGCATTAAATTAATTAATTTTTAAAAATAATAATAAATAAATTTCTTCAATATTTACAAAAACAAAAATATAATCTCTTAAAAACTGACCATCTGAGATAGAGAGAGATATTATTAGAGAGATAAAGAGAGACGAAAGGAAGATTTATAATTTGAATATACGTAGATACACTGAATAAAATTTACAGTGTACATTTTTATTCAGTCTAAATTCGAAAGAAATAATAATTTATATATTTAAATCTAACTTATATATTAATGAACATACTTAAAAAATGCAATTTAACCCAATTTTTTTTTGCACCAAATTGAGATTTTTTTAGTTCCCAAATTGGTCCCTAAAAAACTCTTAATATTTGGTACTAAAATCAGGTTTAACATTTTTCATTAAATCTATACTTTTTTTTGTGCCTCATCATAATTAATAATTTCTTAAAATTCTCTTACATACCTAATGATATAATAATAATAATAATTTATATATATAATACTTTATTTTTTAAATATAATTAACACTGATATATCTGTAACTCATTTTTTTATATACTTTTAAGCTAAATAATAACCAAATTATTTTAATGAAAATTTACATTTAAAAAAAGGATTCAATCACAATAAATAACGATATTTTTGAATTTTTTAAGTTTCTTAATATAATGACTTTTTTTTCAGTGATTATGTTTTATGATTATGAACCATTACTCTTTTTTTGCATTTTTTTATGATATTTTTTATACTTTTCAATTAAATAGCGTTTTTTTGGTGTGAAAAGTATATTTTTTTAAAGGTACAACATAGCATTTTTTTTTGTTAATACACAGGCCGATATTTTATTCATTTTATCAGCAAAAAAATTTTTTTTCGTGCGCATATTATATTTATTTCGGAGCGTGCCATTTTTAAAAATGAACAGAAAATTAAGGTATTTTTTTAAATATAATATAGGCCGCCTTTTTATGTTAAAAATGCATGCATTTTTTTATATGACATGAATTTTTTTTATTTCTACTGATGATTTTAATCGAGATTTATAAGAAAACATTTATTTTATCTCATTTTTTTTAATCAATTTTTGCTTTTTATTATAAAGAAGCATTTTTTTTTTATATTGTCGATAATATTTTTACGCATTTTTTTAACTATTAATATTTCTTATTAACTAACATTTTTTTTTGGTTAATTTTTGTTTTTTTTTTTTATATATGAAAACGCAAAAAAAAGCATTTTTTTAAGCTATTTTTTTTAAAATTAATAGTCGATGTAATTAAAATTTTTGAAGATACATAATTTTGGAAGTATTTTTTGGATTTTTTTTTTGGGTTTTTGAGATTTTTTATACAAATTGTTGACTTGGTTAAAGTACAAGTCAGTTTTTAAAAAAAAGAAAAAAATGCGTGTCTTGTAACCCTAATTTTTAATGTCATTTTTAAGCTCTCTTCTTTTTTATGAAAAACCAATTTTTTCTTCCAATTTCATAAAAAAAATTATTTTTAAGCTTATACAAGACCATTAAAGTATGAAAAACAAATTTCTGCTTATTTTTAAAATGCTAATAATTATTATTATTTCGAAATATGCGCATGATTTTATTTTAATATTAAAATTTTAACGTTTCTTATCGACTATTTATTTTTTCTTGTATTTTTAATTTCTTGTTGTTTTCCTGAAAATAAAAAAAAATTTTAATTAGTTTAATAAAAATTCAGATAATTTTTTAATTAAATATTTTTAAAAATTTGATTTTCTTGACTAGGATTCTTTTGAAAGTATTTTTAGAAATAAATAGTAAATTAAAATTTAACTACTTAATTCAATTATTTTTGAGTAAATTTGAAATGCCAATAGTTGATTTATAAAAATAATAAATATGTTTCTATTTTGTAATGACCAAAACTGGGCTAACTTAATTCAAATTAAGTTACTTGTTTGTTAAATTGTCTCACTCAGCCTCAGAAAGTCTTTTAAACAAAATAGAGTTGTGAAAAAATCTGGTGAGTAGCTTTTTATTCTAACTACTTTAAAAAACTTAAAACTCTAAAAATCAAAGTTGTTAGACGCAAAACCATTGACTGAGTTGGAAATAAAGATGGTGTGCAACCATTCAAATAGTTAAGATTGAGCATAAGTTGCCATTAAAAATGAGCAGAACGAAGTAACCAAATATTTTATAATAATCAAAAAATCTTAAACCAAATATTAATCTGTGGAATGGAAAAAATTTAACAACAAATTTTTTAATTAGTCCACGTATAAATTAGCGACAACCAATTCAATATACAGTTAATTCAGTTCATCAGATAGATAATGAGAAATATACTTAAGTTCAAAGTGTTCAAACAAATTTTAAGCCGAAAAAAATTGGCTAAAAAAGAAACTAGAGATCATTTCTCCCTTCAAACACTGTATTTAAGATATTATAAAAAGTGAGTCATCGCTTCTTACCAGTTCTATAATATTTTGACTTTCAATGTTTCTTAATTAAAATTTCAACAACAAAAACTCCGATAGATAGTAGACAACCAGCAGTAAAAAATGTGACAAGCCGAAATACTAAAAACGGATCTTTCATTTCATCTTCTATTGATTCTGCATCAATTATCTTTGGTTTATGAGTCAAATAATTCCAATGTTTTGGAATGCCTGATTCAGTGATGTACTTTATCAATTTATTAAAATCTTTAGCAAAAGGAGAAGCATTTTCATATGGAACAGCAACGAAATCACTATAAACGTCAGCGACAACAATTTTTAAAATATAAGAACCATCTTTTTCAAGAAATTTTTTTAAAAATAAATTAGCTGTTATTTCGTTGGTCATACAAATTGATTCTCTTTTTGCAACAGCCTCTTTTATGCAGAAAGTATCTGAAGTTACTTTTTTGATTTCTCTGTTATGTAAGCCTGATTTATTTATTTTATCCGAAAATAATTTCATATAAAAATTATTGTATGTATAGATTGGAGTAACGTCTTCTACAATATTTTCAAATGATTCCAGTGATCTTTTTTGACGAATAAAATTATTTCTTGAAATCGAAAAAAATTCAGTTGTCACTGCAATTGATAGTATAATTACTGTTACGTATATCAATCTTTGCATTATTTTAATTGGTGGATTTTGAACAAGTTGATTTATCATCAGTTTGTACAAATTGAAGTAGCTTAAAAATTCACCTTCCAATTTCAATATTTTAGCCAACAATCGGAAAAACAACACAAAACCTGTCAAAGCTAATAATGGATAAAATAAGTTCGGTTTTTTGGACAGAGATTCTTTCTTAATTGGTACAATGAAACAAATGTCATTTGTTTCTACAAGCGACTCAAAATAAACATTAATGTTGCGTAATCTTCTGGAATAAAAATAATCTGCTACTAGCTGTATTTTATTATTTTTTAATCCCTTAAATAAACTTTTAAGTAAAAACTCGTTTGAGGTTTTCTTGAATAACTTTGCTATAAGCGTCGCGTTTCTTTTTTTGAATATAATTTTAAAATAATCATACATGTATCCAAAATAATATTCTGTAGAATTTAATTCTGGAATTTTAGTACATGGAAAGTTTATTTCATGACCATAAAAGTCCTTCAATTTATACGGAAATAATGATGTAGATGAATTTAAAAAATCTTCGCTTAAAAGTTTGCTAAATGGATTGTAGTGTACAATCGCTACTTGACCATCAAAAACTTTCTCTAAGATGGTGAAATCCAAAAACTTTAATTCCCATGCAAACTTAAAAATATTTTCAAAATATTCACTAGCTGCTGGAACCCCGTTCATAAAAATAATTAATACCTTAGGTCTCGCAGCTAGTGAATTGTTGGACAGTTTTATAATATTGTTCAAAAACTTTCGGTACTCAAATTCTTTTGCATTATTTTCAATAGCAATAATTAAAAAGTTTGACCTTGAATTTTGTAAAGATGCTATGATAGATGTGTTATTTGACCGATTATCTTGGGCCTCGATTAAAGTTGTTAAAACCTCGTTTGAAACTTTCGAGTGAATCTCTTTATATTCGTTAGCCAAGAAAGAACAAGATGTTTTATCAGCTAATATTATAATTTGGGAAATTCTTTCAGATTTGATATGCTCAATAACATGATCAATCCAATTTATTTCAGTACCGAAAATAAATTTATTAGCAAAGATGCTACAAATAGTGATTTGGATAACCAACATTTTTTCAAACTTTTCACTTTGCAAAACAGAACCAAACTTTTTAGTGTTTGACCTACAACTAAAGTGTCTGAATACTTAGGTTGAGTATTAAATTTTTATTTTCCAAGATTATCTTTAAGTAATAAATATTGAATATTTTCAAAAATTGTTTATTTTAATTGACTTAGTCATCATTTTTTTATGTTATTTTTGAACAAATCAATAAAATGTAATTGTCATTAATATTGACAAATTATTTAGAATTTGGTATATTTTTATTTTTTAATTGGTAATTGGAAATTTTATTGCTCAATTTTTTAAATTTTTAATGAAAATTTTAATATTTTTTTTTATTTCAATGTTTTATGCTTACCATTGTCATAAAATTCATTATTTTAATTAGAAATTACAAATAAAACTTTAAGTGGTTGCTCTAAAACCAAGGGGGTTGAGTAGTTATTTTGTTTAAATTATATTTTAAGATTATCTTCAGATCAGTTAAATATATTTATTACACAATATGAAATACAATTTTTAAAAAAATATTTTTTATTTTAAATGTTTTAGTCTTAATTTCTTTTATTTTATTTTTAAATATTTCAATAAAATATAATTTTTTTTATGATAACCTGTTTTAAAGATAATAGGAGGCTAGCATTGGTCAAAATTTTAATAATTCTTTTGCACATTATAAAATTATATTATTTTTATGTTTTTCAAAAAATTAAAAATAATTAATTGATGAAATCACATTTTTACATTGAAGCAAATTCTTCGATTAAAAATTCAAGAAAAATTCAAGCGCAGCAGATTTACAATGAAGATAGTAAAACTGCAAATTAATAATTTTAATCATTCAATCCAGACCAGTTACTAAAAATATCATACTGGCATTAAAATTTTCAATAACTTTTTAAGACATAATTAATTGGAGAAATAAACATCTAAATTTTATTTAAAATATCCTTTAAGCTTAGGTAAGCCACAAAAATTTTGATGTAACTAAAAAATCTTAATCTTGAGCAATATAAAAAGTCACTTTCAATGCGTGTCAATTTATTATATTTTAATGTTTCTTTATTAAAATTTCAACAATAAACACTCCGACAGATAGTAGACAACCCGCAATAAAAAGGGTGAGAAGCCGGAATACTAAAAATGGATCCTTCATTTCATTTTCTATTGATTCTGCATCAATTATCTTCGGTTTATGAGTCATATAATCCAAATATTTTGGAATGCCTGATTCAGTAATGTATTTTATTAATTTATTGAAATCCTTAGCAAAAGGAGAAGCATTTTCGTATGGAAAAACTATAAAATCACTATAAACGTCAGCTACAACAATTTTTAAAATATAAGAACCATCTTCTTCAAGAAATTTTTTTAAAAAGAAATTAGCTGTTATTTCGTTGGTCATACAAATTGAGTCTCTTTTTGCAACAACCTCTTTTATGCAGAAAGCATCTGAAGTTACTTTTTTGATTTCTCTGTTACTTAAGCCTGACTTATTCATTTTATCCAAAAATAATCTCATGTAAAAATCACTGTAGGTGTAGATTGGAGTAGCGTCTTCTACAATATTTTCAAATGATTCTAGTGATCTTTTTTGACTAGTAAAGTTTTTTCTTGAAATCGAAAAAAACTCAGTTGTCACTGCAATTGACAGTATAATTACTGTTACGTATATCAATCTTTGCATTATTTTAATCGGTTGATTTTGAACAAGTTGATTTATCATAAGTTTGTACAAATTGAAGTAGCTTAAAAATTCATCTTCTAATTTCAATACTTTAGCCATCAATCGGAATAACAACACAAAGCCTACTAAAGCTAAGAATGGATAAAATAAATTCGGTTTTTCAGAAAGAGATTCGCTTTTAATTGGTACCATGAAACAAATGTCATCTGTGCCCAAAAATGACTCAAAATAAACATTATCCTTGAGTAATCTTCTGTAATAAAAATAATCTAATATTAGCTGCAATTTATTATTCTTTAATTCTTTAAACAAATTTTTATATAAAATGTCGTTTGAAGTTTTATTAAATAGTTTTGCTTTAAGCGTAGCATTTTTGTCTTCAAAAATAGTCTTAAAAGAATCATACAGATGTCCAAAATAATTTTTTTTAGAATCTATTTCTGGAATTCGAACATATGGTACGTTGAATTCATAACCATACAAGTCCTTCAATTTATACGGAAATAACAATGTTGATGAATTTAAAAATTCTTTGCTTAAAACTTCGCTGAATGGATTGTAATGTACAATCGTTACTTGACCATCAGAAACTTTCTGTAAGATGGCGAAATTCAGAAACTTTAACTCCCATCCAAACTTTAAAGTCTTTTCAAAGTATTCACCAGCTGTTGGAATTTCGTTCATAAAAATAATTAATACCTTAGGTCTAGCTGTTGGTGAATTGTTTGATAGTTTTATAATATTGCTCAAAAACTTTTGGTACTTAAATTCTTTTGGATTATTTACAATAGCAATAATTAAAAAGTTTGACCTTGAATTTTGTAAAGATGCTACAATAGATGTGTTAATTGACCGATTATCTTGGGCATCGATTATACTTGTTGATATTTTTGATTGAAACTCTTTGTATTCGTTCATAAAAGGAAAAAAATATGATTTATCAGTTAATATTATAACTTGAGACACCCTGGATTCATATTTGATATGCTCAATAACGTGATCAATCCAATTCAATTCAGTACCAAAAATAAATTTATTAGCAAAGATGCTACAAATAATGATTTGGGTATGCAACATTTTTTTAAACTTTTCACTTTGCAAAACAGCACCTAACTTTTTAGTGTTTGACCTGCAACTAAGGGACTTGAATACTCATGTTGAGTATTAAATTTTTATTTTCCAAGATTATCTTTCAATAATATATATTTAACATTTTCAACAAAAAAAAAAAAAATTACTGTTATTTTAACTTTCTAACTGATCATTTTTAAGTTAAATTTTGAACAAAATCAATAAAATATAATTTTAATTAGTATTAACAAAAATTTTTGAAATTTATATATTTTTATATTTTTATAATTGTATAATTGAAAATTGGACTTCCTTTTTTTATAATTGCTTAATTATTTTAATTTTTAATGAAAATTTTAATATTTTTTTTTTTATTACAATATTTTATGTTTACAATTGTCATAAAATTGATTATTTTATATAGAAATTACGTTAATTGGTTTGCTTCTAATAATTTTTAAATTATTTCACAAAAGTATAACATATTCTATTTACAACCAATGAATATCTTCACACAAAAATTCCGCTCAATTTTTTTCCCAAATATTTATAAAGTCAATTATAAAAACCTTTTCAGTTTAGTTTATTTTTGGCCAAGATATGTAATTTTTATTATTGCCTAGTTTTTTCAGCAAATGTTATACTGTCAAGTTGCTGGTCTTAAATTTAGCTTGAGTTGAATACTTAATATGTAATTCAATAAAGTACAATTGAAATATAGTATTATGTTTTTCTTGAACAATAGTAGCAAAAAAACCAGCATTGTTACATCTGGGTGACATCTTTAAAAGTAATTAATTAGAACTGGACTAGCAAAGGGAGATCACTACCTTTTGTTGGAATACAAAAATTTATACAATGTATATATTAGTTGCTTTATAAATTTATCTAAGCAAGACACTTACAACAGACAAGAAGAAATAGAACAGATATGTTTTGGGATTTTTTAATATTTATTTTTTCTATTTTTATCTCCATGCATATGTTTAATTAATAAAAAATTAAAAGGCGCTGTTTAGTTGTTTTTAAAACTCTGTAAAGTAAAGACACAGTTTTTTATATATGATTAAATTCAATATAGTGCAGCGCACAATTTGAACTAAACTATTGTGTTTTTCATTTATAACAAACCAACTGTTGATCCATAAAATTCTGTCTATTTCCAACAGGTTATGGGTCCAAGATCGCATAGAGTGTTATAAATAAATGCAATCCAGTTTACGTGATAAAAAAATAAAAATAAAAATAAGATTCACATAAAATAAAGAATAATCAGTTTTTTCTGTTATTGTGAGAAGTTTAAAGTTTGTTTTGTGTACACTCTACCGACAAAACGAGAAAATCTTTCTGTTAAAACCAGAATTTATGTATTTACTCATTTAAAAACGAGATTTTTAATAAATCTCGTTTATAAAAAAGAAATAGCGCTGTTTCCTTTATGTAAAAGTGAAATACATAAATTTCTCGTTTTGAAATCCGTTGCGTTCCAAATAAAAATTTTAAAACGAGAAAAGTTAAAAAAACTCTTTTTACAAAAGATAAAATATTAGAGAAGTGAACAAACTGAGATGCAGCCATAACCTCGTGTGCTTTTATTATGTTTAGCAGAATATATTTGTATTTTCTGCTCCTGTTAGATTATTTATTAAATTTTTTGTTAACATTAAATAAATTAAATTATATTTTATAAAATATAATATTTAATTTAATAATTTGTGTTAAAAAAAAGAGGCACAACTAAAATATGTATAAAATTGCAGTTGGAGTTATATATTATACTGTGAGAAATAGTTTCAAAAATAATAAGTTTCCAGGATAATAATAAAATGAAGTAAATCAAAAATGTATCAACAAAAATTATTTTATGAACAAATTAAACATTATCTGAATGTCAAATCACCAAATTTTTTTAAACAACATTTATTCAATTGATATTCTTATAGATTACCATTCATCGAACTCCTATAGCGGTGGATGGTTATAATGAAAATATCAATCCAACTATCTAAAAGGAATGTCTTCTAATTTGGCATAATGATTAGTTTTCATATATTCTACAATATGCCATCATGATTTAGAATATATTAACAGCGATTCTCTTTCTCATTTACTTACTCATGAATTCTAGAAGTTCTTTTTTTTAAGAATACTATATTATGAGTCTTGAATTTGACCTACTCAATAAATTCATTATATCAAGATGAAATATTCTTTAGAGTATAAAAACTAATTACTCTACAAAATTAGAATACATTATGTCAACTCGTTGGCTTTACATTTTCAATGATGCCCTCCAACGAAATAGTGGTTCGATGATGAGTTTTCTAAACATGAGCTCATTATGATGATTTCAATCTTAATATTAGTCAGAGGATTTTTTCATTTGGCATGTTGGTTAGTTATTATATTCTAAAGAATATTTTATCTTGATATAATGAATTTATTGAGTAGGTCAAATTCAAGACTCATAATCAGAGCTGGGATACTGTGACACGCTGTTATCCGTATATACGGCATACGGTGAACGGTTACTAGATGTATTTAGCCATATATACGGCAAACTGTATACGGTAGCCGTATAAAATAGTCCATTAATACGGCAAATTTCAAACGGATCCCATATTGACTTTTGCCGTATAAAAATTCATACGGCAAAATCCAATACGGGAACCGTACGAAATATGCCGTATTAATAGACCATTTTATACGGCTCCCGTATTGACTTTTGCCGTATGAAAATCCATACGGCAAAATCCAATACGGGAACCGTACGAAATATGCTGTATTAATGGACCATTTTATACGGCTCCCATATTGACTTTTGCCGTATGAAAATCCATACGGCAAAATTCAATACGGGAGCCGTATAAAATATGCCGTAATAATGTGAAATTGTATACGGCTCCCGTATTGACTTTTGCCGTATGAAAACCCATACGGCAAAATCCAATACGGGAACCGTACAAAATATGCCGTATTAATGGACTATTTTATACGGCTCCCGTATTGGATTTTGCCGTATGAAAATCCATACGGCAAAATACAATACGGGAACCGTACAAAATATGCCGTATTAATGGACTATTTTATACGGCTCCCGTATTGAATTTTGCCGTATGGATTTTCATACGGCAAAAATCAATACGGGGGCCGTATAAAATGGTCCATTAATACGGCATATTACCTACAGCTCCCGTATTTAATTATGCCGTATGAAAAACCGTACGACAAAATTCAATACCAAATCGCCTATTTGTACGGCATAAGAATATACGGCCCCATATTTTTCTCATACGGGCCCGTATGCATATAGGACCTGGGTAACTTCATAATGCCCACGGACCCGTATGCGTATAGAAGAGGGTATTTTCATAATGCCCACAGGTCAGTATACGTATGAGACCTAGGTATTGTCATAATGCTGACGGGTCCGTGAGCATTATGAAAATACCCAGATCCTATATGCATACGGGTCCGTATGCGTATAGGACTTAGGTATTTTCATACTGTGTACGGATCCGTGGGCATTATGAAAATACTAGGTCTCATACTCATACGGACCCGTATGCATATAGGACCTATGTTTTTTCATAATGCTGACGGGTCCGTGGGCAGTATGCATTCAAACTTTAACATACTACCAACTGATCCGTATACTTATAAAAATAAAGTATGGACAGACTGTGCACGGATCATTATACTGCTTGGCCGTATATACGGCTGTTAGTTTTCCGTGCCCAAAATGCCGTGCATGCCCAGCTCTGCTCATAATATAGTATTCTTAAAAAAAAAGAACTTCTAGAATTCATGAGTAAGTAAATGAGAAAGAGAATCGCTGTTAATATATTCTAAATCATGATGGCATATTGTAGAATATATGAAAACTAATCATTATGCCAAATTAGAAGACATTCCTTTTAGATAGTTGGATTGATATTTTCATTATAACCATCCACCGCTATAGGAGTTCGATGAATGGTAATCTATAAGAATATCAATTGAATAAATGTTGTTTAAAAAAATTTGGTGATTTGACATTCAGATAATGTTTAATTTGTTCATAAAATAATTTTTGTTGATACATTTTTGATTTACTTCATTTTATTATTATCCTGGAAACTTATTATTTTTGAAACTATTTCTCACAGTATAATATATAACTCCAACTGCAATTTTATACATATTTTAGTTGTGCCTCTTTTTTTTAACACAAATTATTAAATTAAATATTATATTTTATAAAATATAATTTAATTTATTTAATGTTAACAAAAAATTTAATAAATAATCTAACAGGAGCAGAAAATACAAATATATTCTGCTATACATAATAAAAGCACACGAGGTTATGGCTGCATCACAGTTTGTTCACTTCTCTAATATTTTATCTTTTGTAAAAAGAGTTTTTTTAACTTTTCTCGTTTTAAAATTTTTATTTGGAACGCAACGGATTTCAAAACGAGAAATTTATGTATTTCACTTTTACATAAAGGAAACAGCGCTATTTCTTTTTTATAAACGAGATTTATTAAAAATCTCGTTTTTAAACGAGAAAATACATAAATTCGGGTTTTAACAGAAAGATTTTCTCGTTTTGTCGGTAGAGTGTATATGAGCGGTTCAGTGCACAAACTAGACATAGAATTTTGAAATTCGGAAGATGATCAAAAGAAAATAGAAAAAATCTATCTTAGAAGCATGCGTTAAAGAAGTGCAGACATAGTTTCCCTTTCCTTTTCAATAATTCTATGTCTAGTTTGTGCACTGAACAGCTCATATAAGCATAATCAGGGTGTCCGACAGTGGTTCGCGTTTTTTGAAAATTGAAAAACTGAATGGGAAAAACCACCAATCTTGTAGTTACCAAATCGAACTATTGTTCATTAAGGATAAACTATGGGACGCAAAAAACATGGATCTTCCGGTACCAATAACCACTGAGTGGCAAGATAAAGATGACCAGGAGCGTGCTTATCGGTGGAGATTAATCAACTGGTCCATATCAGAAATTGCGAAGGAAGTTTGGAGAGCATTGAAGTCTTACCAACAAAAGGCGACCTTATCGGGTAAAATTTTTTCTCCTACAACGTCTTTACAGACTAACACTTGAAGAAGGCAGGGATATGGAGAGCCATATAAGGGAAATTTTAGAAATATCAAATAAGTTAGCAAGCTTGGGAGAAAGCTTAAAGGATCATCTACTAGCAGCTATGCTATTAGCAAGCCTCCCTGATTCGTATGAGCCACTCATCGCAGCCATAGAAAGCAGGCCCGAAAACGAGCTTACATTAGATTTCGTAAAATCAAAGTTAATCGACGATTATCGGAGGCATAAAGAGAATTCAAAAATGAATGATTGTAATAAAACTGTAATGAAGTCCATCTCAAAAGTAAGATCAAATACCGGAAAGATTAATTTTAATTATTTTTTTTGCAAAGATCACTTAAAGTGAGATTGCCCTAAATATAGGTAATGGAAGAAAAAACAGTTAAGTAAGGAATGGGCCAATATTACGAAAGAAGAGATAAAAGATGAAGATAACTGTTTTATAGCTAAAGAAGATGAGAATCTCTGTTTCTCCACGAAAGTTTCCACGAATAAAGATGTTTTTGTCGTTGACTCAGGAGCTACAAGCCATATTGTAAGAAACGAAGATTTTTTTACACAGCTTGATACTTCTAGAAAAGGATACGTAAAATTGCCCGTGGAAATACTTTAACATGTGTAAAAATCGTTGGATAAAGGGAACTCAAGTACTTAGATAAAGATAGTAAAATAAGGTCATTGAACATTAAAGGTGTATTGTATGTTCCTGAAATAGACGAGAATTTAATGTCGGTAAAGAATTTAGACAAGGAAGGCTATAAGATTTGTTTTGAAAGAGGTGTATGCAATATTTTAAAAGGAGATATTAAGGTAACTGCAGAACTCTCTTCAGGTCTGTATAAAGTAAATTCTGCTGAAAGGGCGTGTTTTATTGGATAATCAACAGGGGATAAATGTCAACATATATGGCATAAACAGTTTGGGCATCGTGATATAAAAGGTATACAATATTTACAAGAAAGATAAGTAGCGGAAAGGATTAATATCAAGATATGTAACAAAAAAGAAATTTGTGAGTGCTGCGTAAAGGGAAAGCTTACAAGAAAACCTTTTCCACAGTTTTCAGAAAGCAAGTCTGAAGAAATTTTAGATTTCTTTTAGTTGGTATATATTTTAAATTCTTAATTCTTAACATTGCACCTTGGATTTCGGATGCTATGAATTTGAAAAATTAGCACTTATTGCCATCAACGCTTATGAACAATGAATGGCCAGCGTTTCAAGGTCGGTCATTCTGGGCCAAAAATAGCTATTCAAACTATTGACAATAACAATGACAGATTTAGTGATGAAAATTGTGGTTTATGGGGCTTGAAAGGTAACACTTTCACTAATAAAATGAGGCCAACCAGAAGTGTTTTGGCTAACTTACAAGGTTGCAGCGTTATACATTGAAAATTATCAAAAAAAACCCTTATTAAGACTTATGCTTTAATAAATATTTACAAAGATGGTCATCCTATAAAAATTGCAGTTTCATTAATTAAAAATCCTTTGTATAGTTTTGATAAGTGGTTAGCTAAATTGTTATCAAGTTGTATTTAAAAGCCTTCAGTTTCATTTAAAGTCTCGAAATTAAAAAATTATTAGAAAATAATGTGATTTCCAATAATTATGTTTGTATAACTTTAGATGTAGTAGCGTTATTTCCTAGTTTATCAAATTAGTTAATTAAAGATTGTGTAAGTAAAAAATGGAAATTTATTAAGAATAATGTTCCTCTAACTAAATTTGTTTTTATGAATAGTTTAGAATTTTTTTTTAATAATACTTATTTTCAATTTAATCAAAAATATTATAAACAAATATAAGGGTCACCGATAGGTCTGAACTTAACATGTTTAATGCATTTAGCTTGCGTTTACGCAAACCAGTTATAAGTTTTTTTTTATTACTTTTGATCAAGAACAACGTAGGCAACTTTACTAAAATAGCTTGGAAAATCAAATAAATTGTTTGAAAATTAAAGTAAATGCTTGTAAATTCCAGTGATTCAAGTATTATTCAACCTCGACAACCAGGCAGTGAATTTACAAAGAATAAAAATATAATTCGTTACCTCCATTTGGGTTTAGAAATTGTGCTGAATCTGGCGTCTTGAAAATAATACCAAAATTTTTATAGCTGTTTGATTTTCAATTAAAATTTTTTTTTGGATTTAATTATGTATGGTGAATACGATAATGTTACTAGCTGTAATAGATATCCTCAAATCAAATACCGTACTCTTATTATTAATTTAACTATAAAAATCTTTACTCCTGAATCAGCTGCTGAGTAAGTCCGATATACTTACATTGAAAAAGTATATGATTTGTCTTAAAATTAGAGAGATTTTCTATTTGTTAAAATCAAGCCCTTTTAAATTTTGCAGTTTCGAGAATCTTGAGATTAACAGTTTTCTAGAGAGTTGATAATTATTCATTATTTTAATTCTTTACGCTAATTGCTTTCTGGCTACGTTACCGGCGCCCTTTTGCCTATTCTCTTGCTTGCCGGCCTCAGTCTCGCGAAATGAGAAGAACGAGAAAGTAATTTTTTATAACAAGATTACTTCATTCATTCTTTAAGCTAATTTATTAAATTTGTCATGTCAACGCAAATTAGAGTCTAATTGTTCAACACATTCATCATAGTCATTAAGTGTAAATAGTTTGTGAAATTATATGTTTTATTATTTCTGTCAATTAATTATTCAATTTTCCAAGAAAACGATGATATTTATTAAATATAATTGCAAGAGAGGTGGACGCGGTTTATACCCATATTTTAAAAGATATTAAATACAACTTATAATTTAAAACTGTGTCATAATTAATTCAATAATTGCCTTATTTTGAGCAACTCATTATGTCAAGAATCAGCAATAATTTTCACAATTTAAAATTATCCTGTTTAATCTTATAAATTTTGAAAAGGTTTTTAAGAAACCTTTTCTGAAAAATTATGCATAAATTCTTATGAAAAACAGCAAGGTTTTATATCTAAATATACGATTTCTAAATTAACATGTTTTATTGGTTAGTATTTCCATATATAATTTATATTATAATTAGTAATTGACTGCATAGTTTATTTTTTTGTTACTTAAATTTTATTATCTCTTGCCATAATCCTAGATATTTTTGTTACATAAAAACTAATTTTATAAGTATCCAAGCTTGAAACACGGGTAACTCGTACATTTAATGATTTGAATCAGTCACACATCAAGAAATGTTACAAACAGCGTCGAACTGGAAATTAAATATTCTAACACAAAAATTTAATTTTTCTTGTCAGTGGCGAGAAAGCGCGTCTTTTCCGGCCCTTGTCCATAAATAAAGAATGACCCAAATCGCAGTTTACCAACCTCGGGTTCGCCTCGGATGGAAATTTACGTGCGATTTGGGCCATTATTTACTTTTCTGGACATGGGATCGTAATATACTATAATTAAATTCATTCTTTAGTCTTAGATAAGCCGCAAAAATTCTTGTAGAATGTAAAAAGAAAAACTTTCAATTCATGTTATAGTTTCTAATAATTTTTTAATAATATTTCAACAACAAATACTATCATAGATAATAAACAACCAAAAGTGAAAATAGTAACAAGCCGAAATACTAAAAATGGATCCTTCATTTCATTTTCAATTGATTCTGCATCAATTATCTTTGGTTTACGAGTCATGTACTTCCAATGTTTAGGAATACCTGATTCAGTAATGTATTTTATCAATTTATTGAAATCCTTAGCAAAAGGAGAAGCATTTTCATATGGAACAACTATAAAATCACTATAAACGTCAGCGACAACAATTTTTAAAATATAAGAACCATCTTTTTCAAGAAAACTTGGCAAATAGTACTTAGCTGCCATTTCGTTGGTCATACAAATTGAGTCTCTTTTTGAAACAACCTCTTTTATGCAGAAAGCATCTGAAGTTACTTTTTTGATTTCTCTGTTACTTAAGCCTGACTTATTCATTTTATCCCAAAATAATTTCATGTAAAAATCACTGTATGTATAGATTGGAGTAACGTCTTCCACAATATTTTCAAACGATTCCAGTGATCTTTTTTGACTAGTAAAGTTTTTTCTTGAAATTGAATAAAATTCAGTTGTCACTGCAATTGACAGTATAATTACAGTTATGTACATCAATCTTTGCATTATTTTAATCGGTTGATTTTGAACAAGTTGATTTATCATCAGTTTGTAGAAATTGAAGTAGCTTAAAAATTCACCTTCTAATTTCAAAATTTTAGACAACAAATAAAAAAACAACACAAAACCTGTCAAAGCTAATAATGGATAAAATAAATTCGGTTTTTCAGATAGAGATTCTTTTTTAATTGGTACAATGAAACAAATGTCATTTGTGTCTACAAACGACTCAAAATAAACATTATTTTCGCGTAATCTTCTGTAATAATAAGTATCTACTATTAGCTGTATTTTATTATTTTTCAATACCTTAAAAAAATTTTTATATAAATTGTCGGTTCCAGTTTTCTTGAACAACTTAGCTATAAGCGTCGCGTTTCTTTTTTTGAATATAATTTTAAAATAATCATACATATATCCAAAATAATATTCTGTAGAATTTAATTCTGGAATTTTAGTACTTGGAAAGTTTATTTCATGACCATACAAGTCCTTCAATTTATACGGAAATAATGATGTAGATGAATTTAAAAATTCTTTGCTTAAAAGTTTGCTGAATGGATTGTAATTCTTAATCCTTACTTGATTTTTATCAGAACCCTTCTCCAAGATTGTAAAATCCAAAAACTTTAATTCCCATGCAAACTTAAAAATATTTTCAAAATATTCACTAGCTGCTGGAACCCCGTTCATAAAAATAATTAATACCTTAGGTCTCGCAGCTAGTGAATTGTTGGACAGTTTTATAATATTGTTCAAAAACTTTTGGTATTCAAATTCTTTTGGACTATTTTCAATAGCAATAATTAAAAATTTTGATTTTGAATTTTGTAATGATGCTACGATAGATGTGTTATATGACCGATTTTCTTGGGCCTCGATTAAAGTTGTTGAAACCTGGTTTGAAACTTTCGAGTGAACTTCTGTATATTCGTTAGTCAAGAAAGAACAAGATGTTTTATCAGCTAAGACTATAATTTGGAAAATTCTTTCAGATTTGATATGCTCAATAACATGATCAATCCAATTCAATTCAGTACCGAAAATAAATTTATTAGCAAAGATGCTACAAATAGTGATTTGGATAACCAACATTTTTTCAAACTTTTCACTTTGTAAAACAGAACCATACTTTTTTGTGTTTGACCTAAAACTAAGGGGCTTGAATAGTTACGTTGAGTATTAAATTTTTACATTTCAATATTATCTATAAATAAATAAATATTTAATATTTTCTAAAATTTTGTATTTTAATTGTTTTAGTCATCATTTTTTTATTTTATTTTTGAACAAATCGATAAAATATAATTTTAATTAATATTGACAAATTTTTTTGAATTTTTTATATTTATATTTCTATAATTGTATTAATTTGAAATTGAACTTCCTTTTTTTATAATTGCTTAATTATTTTAATTTAGAATGAAAATTTTTTATTACAATATTTTATGTTTACCATTGTCATAAAATTGATTATTTTTAATTTAAATTACAAACAAAACACCTAACTTTTTAGTGGATGACCTAAAACCAAATGGGTTGAGTAGTTATTTTGTACAAATTTTTATATTAAGACTATCTTGAGATAAATTTATTGAATATTTTTAATAACAAAATATGCAATATAATTTTTAAAAAAATTATCATTTAATTTTAATGTTTTTGAATCAATATTTTTTTTATTTTATTTTTAAACAAATCAATAAAATATACTTATTTTGTACCAATTTTACGCCCATTTTCTTGTATAAAGCAGATTGTACATGAAACGTTACACAATTGAAATTATTTGTTTTATTTATTGTTTGCCCTCGTGGTCTCGAAAAATTCAATCCTATTTATATTCAATAAAATTAGGGAAGTCTCAAAAATTTTGATTGATCTTAAAAATCTTGATCTTGTACAATACAAAAAGTCACTTTCATTGCGTGTCAACTTATTATTTTTTAATGCTTCTCATCTTTATTAAAATTTCAACAACAAACACTCCGACAGATAGTAGACAACCAGCAGTAAAAACAGTGAAAAGCCGAAAAACTAAAAATGGATCTTTCATTTCATCTTCTATTGATTCTGCATCCATTATCTTTGGTTTATGAGTCAAATAATTCCAATGTTTTGGAATGCCTGATTCAGTGATGTACTTTATCAATTTATTAAAATCTTTAGCAAAAGGAGAAGCATTTTCATATGGAACAGCAACAAAATCACTATAAACGTCAGTAACAACAATTTTTAAAATATAAGTACCATCTTTTTCGACAAACCTATTTAAAAAATATTTAGCTGCTATTTCGTTTGTCATACAAATTGATTCTCTTTTTTCAACAACCTCTATTACACAAATTGCACTGGAGTCTACTTTTTTTACTTCTTTGTTATGCAAGCCTGATTTATTCGTTATATCCCAAAATAATTTCATGTACAAATTACTGTATGTGTAGATTGGAGTAGCGTCTTCTACAATATTTTCAAATGATTCCAGTGATCTTTTTTGACGAGTAAAGTTTTTTCTTGAAATCGAATAAAATTCAGTTGTTACTGCAATTGACAGTATAATTACAGTTATGTATATCAATCTTTGCATTATTTTAATCGGTTGATTTTGAAAAAGTTGATTTATCGTCAGTTTGTACAAATTGAAGTAGCTTAAAAATTCATCATCTAATTTCAATATTTTAGCCAACAATCGGAAACAAAACACAAAGCCTATCGAAGCTAATAATGGATAAAATAAATTTGGTTTTTTAGACAAGGATTCTTTCTTAATTGGTACAATGAAACAAATATCGATTTTATCGAAAGCCACTCCGAAATATAAATTATTTTTTCGTAATCTACTGTAAAAATAAGGACTTGCTTTCAGTTGTATTTCATTATTTTTTAATCCTTTGATTAAAATACTATCTAAAATTTCATTAGAAGTTCCTTCATAGAATTGAGCTTTAAGTGAAGCATTTTTTTCATTAGCAATTGTTTTAAAATAAGGATGCATAGTACCAAAACTAAATGTTTTGGGCTCTATTTTTGGTAACGAATAAAATGGTATTTTCAGTTCATGACCATACAAGTCCTTTAATTTAAACGGAAACAATGATGTAGATGAATTTAAAATTTCTTTACTTAACAGTTTGCTGAATGGATTGTAGTGCCTAATTTTTACTTGATTATTATGAGAATTCTTGTCCAAGATGGTAAAATCTAAAAACTTGAAATCCCATGCAAATTTTAAAATATCTTCATAGTATTCGTCAGCTACTTGGATTTCATCGATGAAAATAACTAACGCCCTAGTTCTTGGTGCTGGTGAATCGTTGGATAGTTGAATATAGTTACTCAAAAATTTTTGGTATTTAAATTCTTTTGCATTATTTTCAATAGTTATAATTAAAATGTTTGACCTTGAATTTTGTAAAAATGGTACGATAGCAGTATTATTTAACAGATTTTCTTCAGTGTCAATTGAAACTGTCGGAATGTTAATTGTCAATTTTAAGTGAATCTCTTTATATTCGTTAGTAAAAAAAGAACAAGATGTTTTATCAGCTAATATTATAATTTGGGAAATTTTTTCATATTTGATATGCTCAATAACATGATCAATCCAATTCAATTCAGTACCAAAAATAAATTTATTAGCAAAGATATTACAAATAATGAGTTGGATAATCAACATTTTTTTAAACATTTTACTTTGCAAAACAAAACCACACTTATTAATGTTTGACCTACAACTAAGGGACTTGAATACTTATGTTTAATATTAACTTTTTATTTTTCAAGATTATCTTTGAGTAAATTAAATAGATACAAAAATTTTTAAACATAATTATTTATTTTAAATGTTTTAGTCATAATTTTTTTTATTTTATTTTTAAACAAATAAATAAAATATAATTTTTTTTTATTATTAACCTTCTTATTTCATTTAAAATAAAATTTTTCTTCAAATTTAATTTAAAATTGCATTAATATTTTATTGTAATCTATTTTTAATAAAAAATATAATAACAGAGTTATTTATAATACAGTCATAAAATTGATTATTTTAAACTTTTTACTTTTATTTTGGTACTTTAATACGAAACCCTCAATTATTGTCAGTTTTTGAAAATTAAAAAAAATGAGATTTTAATAAAATTTGTGTCTCTATAATTCTATTTAGAAATGTTTCGATTTATTATTTCAAAAAATAATCTCTGTTACCCTAAACTAACTTTATGGTTCTATTTAGTCTAGAATCACACATGCCTCAATATTATTGTAAATTTAAACAATTTCCTTTACTAATTAAAATCTGTAATTTGATGATAAACTATTAGACCAAAGGTAAAGTTCAATTTCAACTCGAGAAAAAGATGCAACTAAGTCGAAACTGCTGCAGTATTTTTTTTATGAATAGTGCAAATTGAATTTTCACTTGTAAATACCAGAAGAAATTATGAAGATAAATAAGAAACTAGAGTATACCTGAAAATTATTTACAAATAATTTTGTTGCAAATCAGGGTACAGAATGTGAATACAGTTCCAACTGCACTAATTTACCGCATAATTAAAATACTATAAAACCATCTTGATTTGTTTGCAATATTGACGAAATTGTGCAAACGTAAAAATACTTACTAGGAAAGTTAAAGGCAGCAAGAAAAATTTTTAGGAAACTAATTTACCTTTAATTTACTTTTTAATCATTTTAGTCTTTCTTGTCACCATCTTCAGGATCTTTGAGCGTATGCCACTGAGCGATTGGCCGTCTTGGAGATGCTAACATGTCTGACCAATGTCTTAATTCAGTTCCACTTGCATTATAACCAAGTAAAACTTTTCCAATTGGTTCAGATGTACCGATACGATCGTAATCCACTACAGTCACTTGGAGATTTACTTTCTGTTTGAAAAAAATTAACAAACAAATCATTAATATTGATTTTATTTTTAATTTGGTGAATAAATTAAATAATATTTATTAATATATGGGCTGTTTCATGTTAAATCTACGTATTTGAAAATAGATTTTTCAATTTTTATAATTTTCTTAACCCTTCAATGGTCTTTAGGGCTTTACTTTATGCCATTTCTCATGGATAGAAATAATTTGTAAAAAATTTGGTAAAATTAAAAGTAATGAGGTCTATTTTTTAGTAAATTCAATTAACATGAAATGATCCATATATAATCAAAAAAACATTTTATCAATCAAAATGATAAGTAAAAACACAAGATTGATTAATTACTATTATATTTAAAGGTCAAAAACCTCAAAATAAAATATTATAATAAAAAAAGTAAAGTTCAGAAACCTAAAGACACAAGTAACATTCTATCGATTCTTACAATACTGTTTACATTCATTAAAGTATAGAATTTATATAATTCACATTAATAATTAATCAATATTAGCATACAATTGAAATGTAAAACTAAACAAATAATTAAAATTACCTGAATCTGTTCAAAAGGTACTTCAAATGTGAATGATTCGTTGTAATATGGATTAAGAGTACATTTTTTAATTGATGTCTTTTTCTTTTTCAGTCGTTTACCATTTTGCATTAATGCTATTTTAACGTATGGATCAGATAAACCACCGACGTCCATTTTTTTAAGATTCTTTGCTTCTAATATAACAACTGTCAATTTACCAGCTGTTGGTACATATCTTAGAGAGAAGCAAATGTCACCAAGTTTGTTGTCCTGAAATTAATAACAAATTTTAGAAATTTTCCAAATTTTTCACAGATAGAAATTATGAATTTTGATTATTTACCTGGCCACCTTCACCTTCGACACTTTGTAATTCTCGCCATTCTTCAATAGTTTGTGCCAAATCAATTTGACAAAGTGGAACTTTAACTTCACCAATTTGATCGTGTTTTGAAAATCTATCAAAGTCAAATATTGCAAATACCAATGTTTTGTTCATTGCGTCAGCGTATGGGACACCCTAAAAAATTAAATAATTAAAATTAATTCCAAAAATAAATTTTAAAATATTGCTAATCTTATTATTGATTAAATGAAAACTATTTGCAAATTTAAAATCTAATAAGAGCATAGTTAAATAATTTAACTTGCAATAGGAAATTCCAATCGCATTCAATAATTTCCTGTATAAACGTTATTTATAAAAGGATCTCAACTGTCGTTGGTATTATGTTTATTAAAATAATTTTATTTTCCTTTATTTGCATAATATTCAATATTTTAAATTATGGGCGTGCGACTCGAAAATTCTGGGTAGATGTCAAAGGATCTTTTAAAAATATTGTTATTTCCTGGAAATATATTTTTTATTTTAAGTCTAATTCATTGAGTAGATTAATGTAAACGAAAAAAACAATAAATTAAGCGTAGAAAAATAAATTCAAGAACTTTCTTTTACACCCGTAACTTTAATCAAACATTCAATATTGGAAGTTTTAACAAAATAAAGTCTATTTATGGAAAACTATGAAAGATAAGGTAATAGATCGTCACAATTAATTCGATATGAGAAATGCAAGTCATAAAAATAATGGAAGTTATTTAATTAAGAAAGAGAGGGGGGGGGAATAAATTTTTTTTTTAGAATTCAAGTATAATAATTTTGAAACTTTATTTATAAATTTTTCAAATTTTAGTAAAAATTTCAACCCAGAACAACCCTAAAAACTATTTTTGATTTTTAAAACATAAAAAATATATAGTTTTACATTGTGTTTAATAATTTAAGTACATAACAATAAAATTATTATTATCCAACTATTTGACATGTATAAACTGTTCCGCTAGAGTATATTAGGTTGACAGTATAATTTTATAGTTAGAGGTAGTTTTTAGTGTCATAGGGGTAGAAAACATAGCTTTGAACCGCATTAAAATTGGACGATTTCTCGATAATAAAATAAGATTATTTTCATAAGCCATGCAAAGATCAATGGCCGAATCACGTGAAGGATCTTTATGAGTAATATCACATGAAACTAGATAAAATTTATAGGCAAGGATGAAATCAAACATAATATTAATGCCTTTGCAAAAACTAGAAATTGGGCGCCTGTAGGCACCAGCAATCATCGGATATCCTAACTAAGTAAATTTTGATTATTAAAGACTCAGACAGTCTATCATGATCAAATTTGTAGCTTATATCTACAAGAACATTTCAAAGTCTGAAATTCGGGCTATAGTATCAATGAACGCACTAGGTACCCAGTGTTTTATACAATTCAATGACTTTTGACAACTGACAAGAAAAATGATTTAGACTAAATTAGACTAATATTCTAAAAATCATTCAGAATCATGTCAGAATTATTTCTTTCCTTGTCAGTGAAGAATTATTAAATTACGAATTTTTATTAATATAATAAAGTCATTAAATTTTACACTTACTAGAACGAATAAATTATATAAACACGTGCGTTATTTAAAGTTTATCAAATTAAGTGCATAATAAATAAATAAATAAATAAATAAATTACCTTAAATGTAAATACTTCATTAAATTCAGGATTTAATGTCTTCCTATGCACTTTAGTCTCAAATTTCTTTTTCTTATCTGGTAGTAAATAAACTTTGACATAAGGATCAGAAGTACCTCCCATATCAAGTGCTGGAAGTTCTTCAGCTTTAATTACTGTTACTGTTAAACTATTCGAATTGAAATCGTACTCCAACTATTGAAAAAAAATAAAAAATCAATAAATTTTTTTTAAAATAAATATAAATATTCAATCAATTCAGTAAATTTTTTCATATCTTAGATTCCAATATAGCTCTAAAAGAAATTGTAAATTTAATATAAATTCAGGGGGAAAAAAAATATTATCTCTGTGCATACTCTCGTAAAATTTTCTGAAAGTTAAATAAAGATAGAAAATATTTCATTGAATATATATATATTTGCAAGAGTGATAATACTGACATATATATAACATTTTAGAGCCCGGGGATCAATAAACATTCACTTGAGACTTTATGTTGGGATGGTATAAAAGTCAGAATTTTATTTTTATTTAATATCTATTTTTTTTTTATTTACTCTTTATTTTATTATTTATTTTTCAACTTTTTTAAGTAATAACATTTTTGTTTATAGGTGTAAATATGGTTTTATGGATGTGTGTGTGACTTAAGGAGAGGGCGTGAAATTTGGGTTATTTTAAAAAATAATTTGATAAAAAATAAAATCTTTATAAAGCTAAAAATAATTGTTTTTTCTAAGTTAAACTGTTTCACATAAAATATTCAAGTAAATACCAGCTCATTTTTTCATTTTCCTCTACTTACACAACTTTTATCCAAATTACTGCAATTTACTTCACTTATTTATAGAAATAAAGTAAAAAAAATTAGATCTATTATTATTTTAAAAAGCTATTTCTAATTTATTGAATTATTAAATACAAAAAATTATATTAGGAATCATAAAATCAATATCATTAACAGTAAAAAATAAAGCGAATAGAAAAAAAAGTATCAATAATAGCTAAAAAGCAAATAATTCAATTAATTATTTTTTTCTATCAAAAAAAGGCAAAAAATAAGCAGATTTTCTACTATATTAATGATGTCAAAGATTAATTATTGATAAAATATATATTTTTATAAAACTAGAAATATATATGGGAATTTTTAGCTAAAATGGTTTAGAAAAAATTTTTTTAAATACTGAAATTGGGTCTCTGAATTTAAATTATCATATTTTTCAAGCACATAATTGAAATGGGACGAATAAAAATTTTGGAAAGTTTGTATAGCCAATTGGTTAATTGACCGAATGTTGCGATTTACAGGGCCTAAAAAATGATACTTACTCGAAAAAAATATTGATCTAAATTTTTACAAGATTACAAAAAAAAAAAAAAATTAAAATATTCCCTAGGAAATTTTAGCTTAACATACCCATATACACTTATATATATACAGAAGATTAAAGATCCTTCAATAAATTGATAGGTTCATCTAACCTGATTAACGATTTTAAGGAAGTATCGTTATAAGATACAGCATACTTTGAGTTAAAAGCAATGTACTATAAATAATTATGTAAACCATCTTAATATACATGGAAA
Organism: Anagrus nilaparvatae; assembly: GCA_022575985.1. Lineage (NCBI taxonomy): Eukaryota > Metazoa > Arthropoda > Insecta > Hymenoptera > Mymaridae > Anagrus > Anagrus nilaparvatae. The sequence continues at coordinate 2,770,384 of JAKSXM010000246.1, read as the reverse complement.
AGTAATTAATATATAAAATAAGGTTTCGTCGTAATAAGATAATTGGAAATTTTCGGATAAGCTAGTTTTCTTTGGTTAGATATTTTATAATCAAAGTATTATAATTTAATTTAAGTTTGGATGATGCAAAATAATTAATTCAAAAAATCTGATTTTGTGTTGCACATCAAAAAAAGTATAAAGGAATTTAAAGAATGGATATAAGATAAACCTCAATTAGTTTAATCTTCTAAACAAGAAACAAAGATCGATGGCATAACTTTGAAGATTTTGTGATAGAAAGTTAAATGTCACGTGCAACAAATAAAATTTATGACGCAAGTTCATTAAAATAAAAAGAACTTTTAGTCATAAATTTTTTTAAAGCTTATTGGCTTCTAGAGCAGGTAATATATACCTTAAATTGTAATCTTCCTAATTTTTGTTCACTTTGTTTACTTTCACCTTCATCTGGTTCTTCAATATTGTCAGTCAATTCTTCCATATCAGGCTGTACCTAAACACGTGGAAACGAATTTCTTGTTTTTATAAATAAGCGCACTAATAATTACTACAAAGCATTAGCTATCAGTAAATAAAATACATTACCTTATCTTTGTACGTGCTACCTAAAAGCTGTACATTTTTTAAATCTACGCCTTTTCCTTTTTTTCCATCCTTCGAACGACGTTTTCGGAAGCATCTTCTTATGCAAAATAATATGAAACCGACTATCGCTAACCCAACTGTTGAGAAATGACAATTTTATTAGAATATTGAATTTTATTGGTGCTAAGAAATTTTTTTTGTACCGTTTAAAATATAAAAATCTTGTAAATGCAAAGAAATTTTTAAAATTCAGTTGGTATAAGACGAATTTTGAAATTTAAAAATTTAGGTAGTACAACTAGTGTTAGATAATAAAATGATGTAGTAACCATTTTTACAAACTTAGATAGAAATACAATCGATAAATCGAAACAGTAATATTTATTCTATCGCAAGTTTTTTATCGCTATAAGCGATGAACAATGAACAACAATAAATCAAGCTTATTAAAAACATTAAATTATAGTCTGAAACTTAAATTATAATTTAATTTTTAAAGAAAAAAGGAAAAAAATTAAATTTAAAGTAATTACTCAGAAGTTATCAATTAGTTATACGTTATTTAATCAATTAAAGATAATTCATAATTTTATTGGGATAAATTCAATTCTTTTATACATTATGAAAGTCATTTCTTTTGCGAGAAAATAAAACGCCATCTAGATTTTGTAAAGCGAACATAAAAAGTGGATTACTTATCATGTGACAATAATGAATTTTATTCAAAAAATATGTATCGTTATTTCATCATTATTTTTTTTACATTTTTGGTCTAGTAAATGCTAGTCAAATAATTTGACATTAGATATTTTTTATAAAATAGATTGATTTTTCTATTGTACTTTGTCTGTAGCCCAAACTTCTAAAATATTTTAAATTAATTGTTTCATTCATTACTACTTATTTTATATATGCTGATAATAAAACTATTTTTTAGCATTCAAATAGACCAAATTTTTAAAAAATTGTATACATCTTTAGAAAATAATTTGCACGTAAAATCTCTCAATATTGAAAATTTCTTCCCCCCATTTATTTATGGTCAATAAACTTAAAGAAAAAAATGACATAAGAATTGCTCCATTAAAATATATATTGCTTAGATACTTTTTAGTGGCTAAAAGTCTTAAAATCGAGACTTAGACGTAAAATTTTATTACTTTATTTTATTGTATCGTTTTTCTGTCACTACTGCTTACTTAGTTTTAATAAAATAAACAATATAAAAGTTTCAAACTTTTTTTTATTTTTCTAGGTCCACGTGTAGTACGTAAGGGCAAAGAAAATATTTTTTTTGTTATTCTTACTTACAAATAAATTTGTAAATTGTATTGGCATAATTCCAGAAAAAAATTGACAAAATTCATGTGCATTTTTACTGTATCTAAGTTTAATCAAATTTTAAGCCTTTTTAATCCTTTAGAAAATAAATACAATAAAATTAATTCGTTATTTTTTTTCTCTTGATGAGAAAATTTTAATGAAAAATATTTGGTTTTTTGTTATTTTCTCTTGATAATAAAAACTATTCAAAGTTAATTGAGACCGACTAAAGTTACTAGAAATGATGATTTATGTTAATGAGATGTCTGAACAATGTTCAAAATTTTATATAGGAAATAAAATCAAATATTATTTTATTGGCAAAAATTGCAAGTCATGGTTTAAGCCATAATATAACTTTAAAATTTTAAATCATTGTAAATAACTCTTGCTTAAAGATTTTTATGAAAATAAGGAAGAAAGTAAGATGAATTGCTAGTCTATTAATATGCAAAGAGCATTTTTATTTTACAAAGAAAACTTTATTATACACATCAAGAAAATGGTATAATGTTGAAAATTCGACTGGCATACGAAAATAAAACTGAAAAGTACTGAATTTTCACATAAGTGTATTTTAATATAAGAGGGATTCCAATGGGTCTTAATTGGATTGAAGGGTCACGAAAATTAGCCAAAAACATTTCTATCAATTTTTAGTTCACTGAATATTGAGCTTTTTGACCATTTTTTTTTTTAATTATTTTTGCGGCCAAGTGCTTTTTTTACAGAGAAAAATATGAATGAATAATATTCTTGCGCATGCGCATCTCAAATTTGTTTCTTGAGCCTAGAATCGAATTTCTAGTTAGATTTTGAGGAATATTTACAAATATAAAAATATCTGCAAGAAAAACTATTATTCTCTATAAAATAAGCATTTTGGAAAATTAAGCTAATTCAAAAAACTGGCCAAAAAAATGAAAAACGACTATCAAAAATGAAGAAATAAATAGAAAAGAGAGCAAAAAATTGGTGGTAAGAATTATTTTCAAAATCTTTTAATACAAATTGGATGAAATTGGCGCGAATTCCTTCATGCAAATATTAAATATATTCATAAAAATAATGTTGAGTATATTCTTTAATTTAAAGTTTACTATTTTTGAGATTTACTTTTCACTTGATATAGGTAAACCAGAAAATCAACAAAGTATTAATAAGCTTAAAATAAGAATATTTATTCAAGATAAATCAATTAAATCTGATAAAATTTAATTAAAATTAATTTGATCTTAATCCAATCAAACTATTATCAGCTGAAATAAATGGACCAAATTTAATATTTTCTTAATTAATAAATTTAATTAACAAATCAAAAGATTTATATATTAGGTAGGTCAAAAGTATCTGAAATTTTATTGTCACAAAAATATATTGAAAAATTCCCTTGATTTGACCCAGTAAAAAAATTTAATAAATTATATCACCCCATGTTAAAAATGGAATATTTATATAAAAATGATGAATATTTATAAATATTTTTATTTTTGTCAATAGGCCATAAATGTCAAATAATTTTGATATATAGGTTTTGTACCCCATAGGATTTAATTCCACGTGTCAAGTGTAAATTTTTGTTAAATTATTAAAGATTTTTGGCCAAATGTGACACAGATATATTGTTCTTTTATTCACTTGGGATCGATTTAATCTTTATTTATTATAGTGATATTTAATGAATTTTCTGGAACAAACTCGAAATTTTATATCAGAGTAATGAATGGAAAATTATCATTTTTATTGATTTTTCATACTGTTTAAATAAAATTTGCAGGAATTACAAACGTCCAAACTGAAAATTTGCCCTTTTTTTTATTAATTATACTAAATATTTAAAATTCAATTCTGAACCAAAATTGCTGCAAACCAGAATCTTAAAATACAATGTTTTAAATTATCAAATATTCTTGGTTCCAGCAAAAAAAAATAAAAATACAAAAAAGTTTTATTCACATGCAATTTTAAATATTTCATATCTAATTCCCAAAGGCTTTACAGAACATTTTCCTTTTAATAAAATTTTTATTAAACGATTTATTTTATCGGATAATGCTTTCTTTTTTTTTATTAATTCTATAAATATCGATTAGAGTAGCCAAGTTTATTATTACAATCCAATTTGCTTGATCTCTTGAAAACGTTTTTTTTTTTTTAATGCAACGAAGTACAAGAAAAATTCTCATATTTTTTTGCAGCTCGTATTGTAGTGGCAATTTAATATCACTTGAGTAATGAGAAAAAGTATTTTAGATTAATTTTAGAACAAACTTTCTACGGCTTATGTTAATTTATTAATTACAACAGCTCATTGGTAATACCATCTAAAAATTGTTACTACCAATGAGTGAGACAAAAAACAGTTGCATTTTTGACCCGAAGGCACTCTGAGACCTGAAAAATTTTAGTGTCCCACAAAATCGAGTGTTCTGTATTACGGTATATATTTTTTAATATAGTTTACGTCCTATTGAGAAACATGATGTATACAATTTTTTTTAAAATTGAAAATGCTGCCGAAATCAGCTTCAAGCCGAATAATTGATACACTTAGATCAAATCTAAAGTTCAACTTCCCGGGTCCAGCTTGAACTTTAACTGAATTTTCTTTTTGCTTTTAGTAAAATTTTAATTTTAGATTCAGTTCGAAAAATCGCAAAAAATAATCATATTTAAAAAAATTAATCTCTTAGTATTATCAAATTTTCCTTGAAAAAAAAAAAAAAAAAAAAAAAAAAAAATTTAATACCCACATTAAAAAATCATTAATCTTTTTATTATCAGTGTTATAATTTAAAAAAAAGGTGTTTATAGCTTAAATTTACAACGTTTTTCTTAACACATGCTCTTAATTTTTTCTTTTTTATTGAGTAATTAATTTTTTTGATCACTCTATAAAAAAGAAAAATAATCATTTTTTTATGCTTATACGGAAGATACTTATTAAGAAAAAAAATTGTGTAATATTAAATTTGATTACATAAAAATAATAATAAAAGACAATAATTTGATTACAAAATATATTATTTTAATAAGATAAAAAAGTTAAGTAATTTCAAATGTGTTAGGTGACACAATAAATTAATAATTACCTATTAAAAGTGCGACTAATGCCCACGTAGGCATCCCAGTTTCGACGGCTATTTTTTCGACGGATTTTTCAATTTTTTCCTCCAATGACTTTGTTGTACTGGAGATAATATTTTCGACTTCTGTGGCTGACGGTACTTTAACAATTAAAACATAAATTAATACACTAAGCATTTTTAATTTAAATAATTAAATACCTGTTTTGGATTCTTCTTCGCCATTTTGTAATAAATTTGTCCCCGTAGGCCTTACCAACGAAGAATTTGTATTTTGTATTAATGTTGTGTAACCTGTCGTCGTTTCGGAAATTGGATCTTGCACCCCTTGGGGTGCCTCTCTTTTCACTAATGATGGCATTTTCTGAAATAATTAAAATATTTATTTTAAGAACAAAAAACGCTTTTTTTATTGCATGTAATTAAATAAACAACAACAATTTTTTATTATTATTATTTTTAATTTAATGCTAATTTATTCATAAAAATATTGCTAAATCACAGATCTCTTACATTTTAATTATAATCTAAAGAAGCATCCAAAAAGTATCAAGTACACTCGCAATATAAGTCATTTTTTTCTCGTCATCGTATCGCAAAAAAATCGATTATTTTGTCATAAAAAATAGAAAAAAAAAGTTTTTTATACACTAAAAAAAGTACTGTTATTTACATGGTATTAAAATAATGTAAACATGGAATTACGTCAGACTGTTTGAATAAACACACACTGTAAATAAAATTATTTTTATACTTTCATTCAAAAAAACGTTACGTACAATTAATTAATAAAATAATAAAAATAAAAAAATCGATAATTTTTTCATTTTTAAAATTACTTTTTTAAAAAATGAGCTTACTTCACTTATTTTCACATTTTATTTAACAAAATAAACTTTTTACTATAATTAAATTTTACACGTGTTAATTACAAAATTTTATTTGCACACACACACATGAACTGATTATTAAGTATATATATAAAAAATGTTATTGTAGTGTAAGAGTAATAGAGAGAAAACCTCGACGCAACTTGATCGCCGTACCGGTGAAGCTGTGTGACGATATTAATAATATTATGATGTTTAAAAATTTATATATAGTCAAAGAAGTATTATTTTATAAGAAAAAGCGAATATATTGTATTTTATTCAAGGCTAATGTATCAAGTACGAATGTAAGATTTATGTGATCCTGACGAATAAAAATCCAAGCGCATGTTTTTACTATTATTTATAATTTTGATTTTCATTTTTTTAAATTATTTATGGCATGCGGGATTTTTTTGGTAGAAGAGGAAATCGGCATGTGGCGGAAGGATAATAACACTGCTATAGTTACATACATTTTGTCAGTGTACAATGAGAAGTCGAATGATAGAAAAAGATAGATAGAAAAAAATTTTTGAATATAGTAAAAAAGTGCATTTTTTATTTTTAGATTTTATGGCAAAAAGGTGTTGAAAAATATTCTAGGTAATTTTAGTAACCAAAAAAATTACTGTACGGTGTTTTTAAATGGTTATGAATCTTTTGACCTCGTATCTGAATAAAAGTAAATTCAAGGTTTAAGTTCACTTTTTACGAATATTTTTAAACCAAAAAATTTTACATCGGTTGGGCACTTTTTGCGAAAATACGAATAGAATTTTTTCGCAAGTCATTTTCAGGTTTTAGTTTCTCGATATTTTAAAACTCAAAATACATAAAATGACTTTAAAGTACTGAATTAAGGACTCAAATTTCTCTGGCTATGTTATTAAATAGTTAATTTTTAATAAAAATCATAAATTATTAATTTTTCTTTTGAACTGTCGAAAATGACATTAACTAAAGAACAATCATTTAAAAATTTATTTAATAATCAAAAATTCTGCTATCGAATCTGTTTGTATCCTTTTGTAATTTATTTGAAGCATATCTAAAAATATTTACTTTCATCCCCTTGCAAAAAAAAACACTATATTTTTATTAACGACTATAATAATCGATTTGATTATTATTATTGAAGCCTAATAATCTAAAACGTCTATAAAAAAAGTTCTATAAGAAACCCTCTATAAACTGAGTTAAAAAAAGAAAAAATTATTTGTCTGGGAAAATAAATTATAGTTTAATTTACTAAAAATAAACAATTCTTTTCCAGTCTATGCAAAAATAAGTATTGATTTTTCAGGAATTTACTTTTCTTAAGTATTAAAACAGCATAAATTTAACTACTCTATAAAAAAATTTTATTTTTCATATATAAGTTTATTTTTCTGCTAGAATATATTAGAATTTTTAAACTTATTAAAACTTTATGTGACGAGAATATTTTAAATCTTTTATGTGTATTAAACATTTTTTTATTAAAAAAAATGGGTTCATAAAACTCAAAAATAAGTTTTATTAAATTATGTATTACGAATATTTAAAACTTGAAATTTTTCAAAAAAATCATCAGCTAATTTATACATGCAAATTTTTTTAAATTGATTTTTTTCAGTATCAAAGAAGTATAAATTGAAAAAAATGTATTCAAATTTAATAATATGTTAATCAATAAACACAGCATGAGTAAGTATATAAAATTAAATTTCCTTATTATACAAATAAAAAAAAAACTTTTTATGTATATAAAAAATTTTTATTTGATGCAAATTAATGTCAATAAGTCATTTTAAGGTTATGTAAACATTAATAAAAAAAAAATTTTTTTAAACTAAAATAAAAGAAATTTTTTTATTCAAATTTAATAAATCCAAAAATAACATTTTTTTATTATTTTAGTTAGTGTTAATTACAATGTACCTGTATGAGTGCATTAATATGTAAACATTGTTTTATTTGGTCACATAAATTTTATAAATCATGTTAAATAATCCAATAATATTTATACCTACTATCGATTTTTTTTATACGAAAGGTGTGGTCACGAAATATATATTAATCATTTAAAACGAGAAAAAGGTTAAAATATCCTGAAAATTTTTTATATATGATTTGATCTAGCTAATTTAGAAAAAACAAATTTTTTTAATCAGATATAATTTTAATACTTGGTTTAGAAGGTGCACTTATGATTTTCGATTTCAAAACTAAATTCAAAATTCTCAAAAAATTTGTAGAATTAATAGTTTTAAAACATGATGATAATTTTTTTTTTTGCAATTTGGCACCAATTTTCCCAAACAATCTATTAACTTAGTATGAAAAACAGAAATAGATATTTTTTAAACAAGGAACAAAACATTCTTTTTGACCTTACGTGGGGCTGCATGAACGAGCTAGTGCAGAGAGCACCCCAAGGCCAATATCCATATTTTACCCTAAAACATACTTTTTGCAAAGGGTAGTATATACTCCAGCCACATTAGCTAAATCAACCCATATACCTCATAAACGTCAATTTATATTCTACCAGAGTATATATAATTTTATATACAATTCAAAAGACTTTTTATTGCAAAAATGACTTTAAAAAAATGGGCACTTTAATTATTATTATTATTCTTCAAAAAAGTAAAAAAATAAGTAAGTACTTATAATTATATATATTTTTTACAACGCTATTCGAATATGTATCGTTTATAGACGGTCCGTAGTATATGAAATAAAGGTACTTTATCGCAAGAGGGCTTCTACTCTTACGATATAGAGTCTACTCGTACGTATAAAAGTATTATCGTAATAGTAGAGACCGAAGTAGAGACTGCGCATGATCAAAGTTCGATGAACCGAATAAAATTTAGTTGTAACGTGGCCGTTGTATAGAACGCATGAGCGTGTTTTTGTTTAAAAAATAAAATATTGGAAAATAATGTTAAAGAAGAAGATGAAAATTTATTAATAGACGAGAATAATAATATAGATGCCGAAATAAATAATCAGAAATAAATGTAATTTTTTCTAACTTATTAAAAATGAATGTATATATGTGCAAATAAATAAAGTGTATAAAAAAAAAATTTTGTTTTTTAGTAATATTTATTTTTTTGTCTAAAAAACGATGAATATTCGAATATTGTTGAAAAAAAAATATATCGCCACTCGTTCGATACAAAGCCTTCACCGCAGTATGGCGGGAAAAGAAAAAATAAACAAAAACAGAGCGCTGGCGCGCTCTGTTTTTGTTTATTTTTTCTTTTCTCGCCATACTACGATAACAGCTTTGTATCGCAACTCGTGACGATATATACTATATATATGTGCACACATATATATAAATTTATATATTATTATAATATATGCGTGGGTGGAAAAAGTATACAAGATATTATTTATATAAGTGTGTGCATATAATATTCTGTATGAAAAAGTTAAAGAATGGTAGAAAGATTTTAAAATGATAGATGAAATGACATATTATGAAAATATTATGTTTATTTACTACGGTATACCGTATCATGTGCAGTTTTTGGTCAATTTTATTTTATTTGTTTAATTTTTTTTCTCATTATATTTTGTTATTCTTGATGATTTAAATAATTGAAATTTTCAGTCCCTCCTAAAAAGTAATACTTAAATAATATGGGGGGGGGGGGGAGGCTCTGTGCGCATCAGGAAATTGATGTACGAATTAACTAGTTAATTTACTTAAACTGTAAAATAATATTTTATATTCAAAAATCCTAAACAGAGAACCTGATGAGCAATCAATCACTGTACGTGGCACGGTATGTAGTTTCTTAAACAAATTATCTTTTATATTTCTTACGCATGTAATTTCAACTTGTCTACACTGTCATTTATAATATAAATAAATAGTTACGCGGTATACAAATATTTAATATTATGTAATTTCAATATGAAAATAGAAAACTTTTATATATTTAAAAAATATCTATTTTAAAAAAGTCAAATTGGTCTGAGAAAGAATAGACCATTTTGTATCCATTTATTGATTCTCTGTCATCATCCTATCTAAAGATCTTGAAGAAGTGTTGATTTTTTTAGGCTTTCAATTTTTTTAAACTTTCTTCATATTCTTTAGTAATTTTCATGAATAGGTTAAAACTCTATTTAGACCACATGAGACTGAGCGAGATCATTGCAAAACCCTAGAGAACCCATATGGTTTCTGAAGTCAGTAGCCTCACAGCCATTGCTTATACTTTTTTATCCACAGAAGCCAACTTCATTTACATGAACGTTTTCATTAATTTTTCGAAAAATAATAATTTATCAAAGTATTCTTTCTTCGTATTTTATTTTAAAAAAAATTAAAATACATTTCATTCATTAGTCAATGTATTTCATAGAAAACAAGAATAATATTAATTCAAGATAAGAATAATAATAATTCAAGATAATAATTATGCAATTCACAATTGCATAAAAAATTAAAGCGCATATATAAAAAAAATTTTCAAATTTCTGTAAGCTTGTGGGAAAAGATTGTAGTTTTAATGATTTTAGGGCCTTTCAGAAAACAAACTTTTAAATAAATATAAAAAAATAAATCAAAAAAATCAATCCAAGAACTTTAATGACTTCTGAACTCTCTTGAAGAGCCTTGAAAATATTATGAGTAAATTTTTTTCTTAAATATAATATATCTTCAAAATTTTATCGATTTATGTTCCATTCACCGTAAAAATGAACAATCTCAAAAGAAGCTAACACCCCCATTGAGTCACCTAATATCAAATCTACCTCCCATTGGCAATAAAAATCTTCAACAATTCAGCAAAAAATCGACCAAAAATTAATAAGATTTCTAAAAATAACACAATACCTTTCTTCAACTAAAAATATCCATTTTCTAAATATAATTGCGTGTGTATCTAAAAATACCTAAGATAACATAAAATATCAATTGAGAGGATATATTTTTATTAAAAACTCGTGTTACTTTCCCTCATGTATCTCATGACGTAAATGTACTATTATTCATGGAATTATTTACGCAACTATGGACTCAAATATTTTTACGTATTTTCTTATCATATTTTAACACGAGCTAAAAGTTAAAACGTACTATTTTATTGAATACTACGTAAATTTAGTAATTAATTTAATAAAAATATTATAAAAAACATATTTTTGCTTTTAAGTATATATTGAAACTTATTTTTCATATTATTATTATTCAATTTTAGAAATGTGTAATTAGGTTGCTAAAAGACTTTTATTTTATAAAATGAACGTTCTTTGATTTTAAATTTTCAGAATTTTCTGCTTTGATGTTCTTTGCTAATATTAAAATATTTTATATTTCTTAAAAAGAAAATAAAATTATCAATTTGCATTGATAAAATTTATATTTAAAAATTTTTTTGATACGTCTATTAGTTTTTTTGGGTCAAGATTCGGAAATCAATATCAAGGCGCCAATAATTTTAATTTCATACACAATTTTTTAATCGAAATCGATATTCGTGGATTTTACTAACTTTAGATTTTTAAGATTCCATGTTGATTGCCAGTTTTAAGTAATTAATGGTATTTTGGCTGAAATAAACAGAAACTTTGCATAAATTACAACTTCTAAAAATATTTTTGATTCAGACATATTTTTGGACTTTCAGATTATTAGCATTCAAATTGGAGGGTTACTAACCTCAAAATCGGTAATTGGTTTTATTTCAATTATTTTAGCATCGAACAACAATTTTTATAGCATGATTATTAATTACTATTTTGGAATAAAATTTTTGATATTCAAATTTGCAAATTTCTATTCTCAAAATCGGTAACTTAAGTTATTTCAAGCATTTCAACGTCGATTTACAAGTTTTACTTTATAAGATCAACTCCTAATTTTAGAATCATGATCACCCAATCTAAAAACCTTGGGGGTATTCCAGAATTTGAATAAACCTTTAAAATTGTTTTCGGTGACCAAAAATACCCAGAATCAAGGCAATTATGTCGTCCGTAAAAAAAAACTACCATATACACTAAAAATTCCAATTGTAACCAGCTTAAAACGTAAAACTAAAAAAAAAAAATTTTCACTCATATTAACAAGCACCCATTTCCATTTATAACAAAACTAACCTACACGTGCATCATAATCAAAAATTATCCAATTACTTATAGAAAAACAAGCAAATATTTATTTATAGAATCTTTTTATTTTTTAATAAAAGAAAATTTCCTTAAGTTTCATATTATGACGTCATATAGAACTAATAAAAAAATGACGTTATTTTTTCCAATATTAAGAGAGAAATTATTTATTGATAAAAATTTTATAATAACAATTAATTTAATTAATATTATACGGAAGTTAATAAATAAAATATAATTACATATTATCTGAATATAATACAAAACATAATTAATCTAATAATAGTTTAATTATCAATATTTGATAACGACTAATTATTTATATTATATTATATTAATAAACTAAAAGAAAATCTTTGATTATAATCTATATCACGGTGATTGCTCTTCTCTATTATATCTTTTTATTGATTATTTTTTTTTTATTATGCTTTTTTTTTTAATTTTAATCCTTTTTTAGGGTTTGGATTTTTTAAAATTATTTTGATGTTTTTTTAATGAAAATTGGAATTTTAATTATTTACGGATTTTTAGGAATTTATTTATTGGAAATTTTTTTTTCATGTGCTGTGATTAGCAAAATTTAAGTTTAGCAATTTGTCGGTGTCGAATTTTCTAGTTAGATCCATGGACCATTTAAAGTTTAAATGACAAGGATTTTGTATTCTAATAATAGGTGAAATATTAATAACTTCTGGGTAGATACGAATTCAGTGTTTTAAATTCAGCGGCAATTTTGCAATACCGGTCACGTAGAGGTTTTATATTAGCTAAATAAATATTAAGGTATAACTTATTTAAGTTGTTCCAAAAAAATATACTCATACGCTCGCCATATATTGAATTTTTTAAATTTTTAGTTAGTATTATTATCGACTGCTTTAAATTGTAAATTTTATTATTAAAATACACACCTCCCAAGTAGAAAAGGGATATTCTAAGCATACCAAAAGAATCCATTTTTTCCTCAGCAAAAGTAGTTCAAATTGTTTCTTGAATTTCTCGTTTAATTAAAATTGCTTCTAATACATTTTTTTTGAGTTATCATTGTTGGTTAATTGGAATACATATAAAAATAAATGAATGTAGTAATATAACCTATTTATTTTTTCATTAAAATTTTAACAATAGTAGTGAAACCTACCACATAGAAACTATTTTTTTATTTACTCTATTTTAGTGATTTTAAAAGTTTGTTATCTCGATTTAATCATTATTTTTTTAATTAAATACAATCTTTTATTTGAAAATGTTTGTTCGTGTGAGGTTTATTGAACAGTTGGTTTTAATAAAATTGATAAATAATTAATTAAGCATGAAAATAATTATTATTTATTCAATTAAGTACATCAAAAGTTTGTAACCAAAAAAAAAATTTTTTAAGTTTTTTTTATTAAATTACAATGCATTTTGATAAAAGAGAAAGTTTTCGTTAACTAATCTTTTATTATGTAACAATTAAAATATTAAATTTTTAATAGAAAAGTTTTACACACAATATACGTACTTAATTAAATTTATACAGTTTATTAAATAATTTTGAAAAAGTGTTTCTAAAAATGTATAACATAATTAAATTATTTGGAAATTTATTTATTCTTATTTTTTTTACCCTATAGTCGGGTTCGAATTGCGAAAAAAAGCTAAACTTAGACGTACGACAAAAAATAATTTTCCAGTTGAAAAGGAAAGGAATCTCTTTAGCAACATTTTAGAAACATTGTCTATCCTCCTCCCCCCCCCCCAAATATAGAAATAAAATGGGCAAGAAAAACACTCACATTTTCCATCTCATTCAGTCACAAAACTTAGTTTTATCTTTAATTAAATTTTCACATATTCTGGTAGTTAATTTGAGTTTCTAAAACCAAATATGGATTTTTTAGGGGTGCAGCAACTTTAAACCGCTGAAACTACTTATTTTTTAAAAAACTTTTTTTTATACCCTTATTTTTAACCCTTAAAATACCAATTTTTTTTGAAAAACTTTTTTTAAATTTTTTGTAGATTTTATAGATAAAAAGAATTTTTTTTATTAAATACCTACTTGCAATAGTTAAGAGGGTGAAAATAAAAGTGTTAAACCTTTCAACAATAACTTTTGAGCTTAGATTCAAACTTATAGCAAACCTATTTATCCATTATTATCCATGAAAATATGAAATAACGTTTCTAAAAAAAAAAATGGTTCTTTAAGGATTAAAAGGGTGAAAATAAGGGTATTACATCCCTAAAAAATAATTTCTGATCCCCTATTTAGATCCAGCAGCCTAAAATACCTACTAGAATCTATAAACATTAAAAAATGTTATTTTAAGGGATGAAAGGGTGAAAATAAGGGTCTTAAATCCCTCAAAAATATTTTCTGAGACCATATTTACATTAAGCAACCTAATTACCCAATAGGCTATATCAAAATTTAAAAAAAGATAAAGCTAAGTTTTGGGACTTAATGGGGTGGAAAATGAGGGTAGGTTTCACCCTCATTTAATTTTTACATTTTTTTGGTGTAGAAAATGTTCTTAATATGTTTATGAAGAGATTTCGCTAACTTTTAACTGGAAAATTATTTTTTCGTCGTATTTTCCCCCTACATCATGGATACAACTCGACTAAGCTAAAGAATGTCTATATTCCAAAAATTTTTTCAGGAAATAGTGATGCAAAAATTTACTTAGACCTCTGATTTTAGGTAAATTTCAAATATTTTTGAAACGCTTTATTTTTTATACATTAGAAATACAAAGAAACAATAAAATTTTACAAAATAAAACATTTTTATACTTTCATTTTATTTCCTCTTTTCTTGAACAATGTTAAGAGGTTTCTAAAATTTTTGTTTTTTGAATATTATATCAACGATTCAATTCCATTCACAGTTTTTTATTTTAAAATATTTTATTAAATTCCGAAAATAAATGTAAAACCAAAAAATTTCTATAAACATTTTGCAAAAAATTGGTATTTCAAATTCTTTAAGTTATTCGCACTTCTTCTAAACTGTATTTTTTTTACTATAAAATTGAAATATTTTTTTATCGACTGAAAAAAAAAAAAAAATGTAAAAATAAACATTAAAATTTTTATTTTTATTTATTTATCGATTTATTTATTTTTAAAGGTAAATAATATTTTTTTTCATGCATTTTTTATTACTAAAATAAAAAAAAAGTTATTAACAAACACTAAAAAATTTTCTAAACAATTAATAGTTAAATATTTTTGAAATATAAGAATGCAAAAAACACTTTTTTAATGAATAAATCGATAAAGAAGGTCGCTAACACTCGTTTATTATAATAAGTTTTTTTTTTCAATGACTATGTTTACTTTGTTAAAGTAAGTTTATTTATTTGTTTCTTCCATATAATAAAAATATTTTTTCATAATTTCACATACTTAATTTTTGAACATTTAAAAAATTTTTTGCAAGTACTTTCTTTTCTTTATTTCAAGGGTTTAAACAATTTTTTATTTCATTTAAAATATGATTCACTTTGTTTATAAAAGTTTTTTCCTTTAGAAAATAAAATAGCAAACTACTTCACTTTTTTATTTATTTATTTTATAAATAGACATTGATATTGAATGAATTAAATAAATTTTCAAAATAAAAAATTTATTTATAAATTCTTTTGCAAAAAAAGTTTTTAAAATTATTTTATCAACAGTAAAAGCTTTTCCAAAATTATAGTGGCTTAGTGTATTTTCAAAAAATGGGCAAAGGCAAAAATTTTGTGCTCTTTGAGATGAATATACTATTAAATAATTGGAAAAATAGTAGGTAAACGAGAAGAAAACCTTTAAGGATTTATGGAGTGGTTTTTTAGAATTCAGTGCCAATTCAAAACTATTTTACTGGCTCAAAAAAATTAGCTGTTTTTTATTATAAAAATAATGTAAACTATGTTGACATGGTGTGTTTTAAACAAAAATTTCTACAGATTTAAAATAATTTCTAAAAATTGTGCTTTATCAAATTCGAATTCTGGAAAAAGCGTTACAAACTTGCAAGGTTCCTGAACTCCCTTAAAGAGCCTTGTAAAGACCACGTGTAAGTTTCACCCTTGAATATTTAATGGCGAGAACTCATATAAAATGTGGAATTAAAATAATCTCCACAGATTTTATTTAATCTAGTCTAAGTACCTCCTAATTAAAAAACACAATAAATAAATAAATTTGCAGTTAATTTCAACATGACTTGATCTATTGTATACTTTCAAACCCACCCACACATTAATAAATCTTATTAAATTCTAATTTATTAAACTTTAATTAAATTCAATTTTATTAATATTTATTGTATTTCGGATATATTTAATTAATTAATTGATGCATCTCTAAAAATAATGATTTTTTTTTGCTACTTTCAGCTCTGTACACTCAGAGAAATAAAATAAATTGGCTATTAAAAATTTTATAGATTTTATTTTTTTTAAGTGCTTTTTAAATAGAAATGAGAAAAAATTTTATTACAATTATTGATATTTTTGAAGTACTTGAAGTACAGAAACATAACGACCTTAAAAAAATCTTATGAATTATTCTTAATAAATAATTAAATCTTTTTTATTTAATAAATTAAAAAATATTAATACTACAATGCGCATGTCAATAAAAAAATATAGAGAATATTACACCGAAAAATAAATTTTATTAAGTCAAAATGTCCTTTTTACCAAATTAACATAATCCAAAAAAAAAATATATTCAAAATCGATGAGAGTAAAATAAAATTAAAATACAAAAATACTGTCTTTTTAGATAGAAAAATATTAACGTTTCGAGGTCATGCGCCGCAATCCCTTTTATACAGTAAACTCCCTCTGTATATATAAATTTTTATTATTTTTTTTTTAATATCAAAATTTTCTCCCTTTTTTATGATATTCAGGCATTTTTTTATTATTATAAATTATTTTTTTTGATTAATTTTTTAGAAAATTTAATCAATAATTAAAAAATAAAATTAGTGCCGAAAACGCCTTGTGTCTGACCGAACGCGACTTTTACCACTTGTATTTATGTGCGAGATAAAATGAAAAAGAAAATAACTATGTTTTATATAATCTATAGCTTTGTCACTTTCTAACTTACAAAATGGATGCTTTATATATCTAAATCGATTAAAATAATAAATTAACTAATAAAAAAAAATTGTTGTCTTTTTTATTTAAATTATTAAAAAATTCGTTAAAAAAAAATTTAGTAAAAAATTAATAAAAAAATTTTTTACTTACGATTTGTCTATGGCACTATTTATTAAATTCTTGAAAATTTTTTCTAAAATCTGATGAAATTATTAAAAAATATTAACTTTTTAACAACATTTATAATATAAATAGAATTTTTAAAATAATTTATTAATCAGGCAGTAGTTTAAGACGGTATCAAGTCCGACCGCCGCCCGATTTTCACTTCAAACTTATTTTTTTCGGCGGAAATTTTTATGACTTAAAAAAAATTTTTATAACACTTTCATCTTCTTTTTGTATTCATTTTAAATTCTCTTTATTTTGTGCTGAGATAAAAATTTTTTAGGGTTGTAATCGAAGGGCTTGTAACCCCTTTTTTTCTTCTTAAATATATAAAACTGAATTATATATATATCACAATAAACACTTTTTCAACACACTTATTTTGGATAATAAAATAAAAATTAAGCACACAATCACACACGTAAAATTTGATACTTAAAAACTAAAAAAACTAAAAGAAAAATGAAAAATTTTCTTTTATCAACCGTCTTTAACCACATAATTTATAACATACATTTTTTATATTTCTGTTCTCTTATCAATAATCTTTTTATCAACAAAATTTTTCCAAAAACAATAATTTTAATTTATAAGTCAAGAAAAAATTAATTTACTGAAAAAAATGTGTGTACAATAATATTTCTTTTTTTTTTATAAGAAGAGAAAAGAAGAAGACTTTGGAAATTATATTACACGACCGTCGTCGTGTGTGCGCGCGCGAGGCTAAAATCTATCCTTAACATATATATATATATATATTTAGTGTATTGGTATTTATATATATATAGGGGATTATGCGCAAGCTCTATGAGTGGAAGAAAAAAATATCAAATTTTATCTACACACATGTGTTATTTTAATAAAATACATAATTTTATTTTATCATTATTATCATTAGAGAGCTTTCACATATAATTTTGAGCTTTATTCATGGGATAGTTTGAGCTTACTCTATATTTTTTGTAAAACGTTTTTAAAATGTATAATTTTTTAGTCTTTTCTAGGTATTTTTTGGTCGAAAAATTTAACAGAAAAAATGATTTTGATAAGAATGCGCCTGACCTAATGTAGCCGGAATATATATATATATATATATATATATATATATATATTCATACTATTGTTTCTTTTTTAGTATATACATTTTTATTCTCTGATATACATAAGTATTATTTTTACTCTCTTATACTACAATATTTTTTAGTTTTCAGATTGGAGATTGCGCATTCTCGTAATCGATAATATATACTTTTGTATTTAGAATTTATATTTACACATATACTAACATATATTTAGTACATGGGTACTGGATTATCGTAATATGTAATTATTTGGTACTAATTTTTTTGTTTTTTTAGTTTTTGGGCTAAATTTTACAAATTTTTAGAGGCATTTTATTTTTGTTTTGGATAAATTTTTGTTAATCAAAAATTTGATTTTTTGGTTTTTTTGTATCTATTTATTCATTAAATAGTGCTAAATAATTTTATTTTTCAATAAAATAAAAATTTTAAAACAATTTTTAGAAATGTTTATTTAAATTTACCACCTTAAAATAAAAGCCTCCAGCAACAGTTTAAGTAACGACATCTATGGAATGCGCAAATTAGTAGGTACTATACAACTACCGTTAAAAATGAACAGAGCAAAGCAGATATTTTCATGAAAATTTTAAACAAATCATTGCCTAATTTAAATCGAAAAAATATCCCAAAACAAGCTTTTATTTGGTAAAAATACGTTAATTTCTCCATATAACTAATTTAAATGAAAATTTCTGCACTGACAAAGGGGGTGTCAACTGTTTGTGAAGCCAATTTGCTTTTATAACTTTCAGGATAGTTCGTGGTAGTTGAATAAACATACCCTATACTCTCCATTTACCTGAGTGGGCCTAGAAATTAGACCTCCCAGCAGGCTTCTATGCTGTAGGTAGGGTTATAAGATACGTTTTAAGACCTTCTAAATGAAACTGATTCCTTGCAACTCGACTAAATATTTTTCAGTTGGTCTCATTTGTGTCAGCTTTTAATCCTAGTTAACCGAATTTTTTATCAGTTATTCTTTTACCATCATAGTCAGTAAACAAAATAGCCATATTTGTCCAAAAATGATCAATTTTCAAATTGCTGCCAAAATTGTAATTTTTAACTAAAATGGATTTTATGGGTCTTAGAATTTTTGTACAAGCTCCTAGTTTTCAAAAAAAATTTGCTCGTCTGATTATTTGTTTGCGAGATAAAAACTGCTAATTTTAAACACCATCTTTACAGAGTCATATGGCGAAAGCAAATGAAGCAAAAGGTACAAGTAAAAAACTTTTGAAAACTAGGAGCTTGTACAAAATTTTTGAAGCTTATAAAATCCATTTTAGTCAAAAATTACAATTTTGGCACCAATTTAATAATTTGACATTTTTGGCCAAATATTTTCATTTGTTTTATTGTAAAAGTATTAAATTTGTAAGTAAACTTTTTACAAATTGTCTTTTTTGTCATCTTTTCGAATTTTCCATGCTCTTTATCAGTTACATGTTACTTTAGTTTACTTTATTTTTATAGATATATGCCGGATATGCCCTATTTTTAAGGAGTTTCGTTGAGGTGAAAGAAAATTTCTTATTACGCAAAAATTATAATATTATCAATGGATTTATTTATATTTGATGATTATTACTAAGAAAATGTATAGATAAGATTGGATTATTTATATTTAAATTTTTTTATCATTTTTATTTATTATATTTGTTTTTCAAAATAAATTTAATACATTTGTATTCTTTTATCGTAATCGAATTATGGAACAGTATGAATATATTAATTTTAAATTATGGAAAATTTTAATGAATATTTAAGAAAGGTTTTCCAAATTAAAAATAATATTAAAAATTTGAGTTATTTTGAGATTTTTAAAAATCAAAAATTTTAAAATTGGCTTGAATTCTAAATTTATTTATTGTGAAATTAAATGCTTCTATAATAGTCTTTTCCATAAAAAATAGTAATTCTGATAGCTATTTAAAAATTAGTCATGCAAATTGTAGCTTACAGAGCTGCATTAAATTAATATTAATAAATTAATATTACATTATTAAATATATTAAATTAATTAACTCATTAACGTAATGGTAAAAAAGCAATAATTTCGATTGGTATTGCCCGTTTTACCCCTTTTAGCCCAGTTTTTTGAGCACTTACAAGAACTATAGGTCAAAACTAATGATAGGTTTTAATGAAAAATTTTTTTTTCTAAATATTATTAACTAAAGGAACTTATGTATTTTGCCCCAGGAATCCGATGAAATTATTTATTTTCGCTTTTGACCACCTCTTATATGAGAAAAATCGATTTTTGTCGTGTTTCAGGGTCCCAATTTTAAGGAAATCCATTATAAAAGGTTATTAGTTTTCAAAATATTTTTTTCTAAATATTATTTACAAGAGGATCTTGTATATTTTTTCCCCAGAAATTCGACCACGTGTTATATGAAAAAAATCGAATTTTGTCGTTTTTTAGGGTCATAATTTTAAGGAAATCCATTATAAAAATCAAGACAATATTTAAAATATGAAAATATTGACAGAAAATGCTTAGAGTAGCTGGATAGAAGGTCCGGATATAATATAAAAAGATATAAATCCGGATATGTATATATAATAGGAAATTTGTACACATTTTTTAGTGTAAAAAACACCCCACCATACAGTTTTTTTTGTCATTTTGATCCGCATAATAAAACGCTTCCAGGTCACCGTGGCAGGGCTTAATTTTATAAAATAGAGTTCTTTTGAAATCCGTATAATTCGAATTTTTCGATGGTAATTTTAGTTTTGGGGTCGCTGATTCCTAATCCGAAGTCCGTTTTGACCTAACGTGGTCCAATTTTGCGTAATTGCCCATTTTAGGTCATTTTTAACGTTTTTTTGCTATTTCTTGTTAAAATTTTTAATATATTATATTATATATTACCATTTTTCTCACACTACACTATGTGTAGTGTCTTTTATACCTAATAATCATATCTACTCATACAAAAAATAAAAGGTAGCCCATAATAGGGATTCTTAGACTATTTTTCACGCTTTTTGGGCTAATTTTAGCTATTTTTATGAGCTAATACCAATTTTTTTCTACAGCTTGTGGTTTTCGGGTCACTAAACGCAAATAACACATCTTTTAATTTATTTTATTAAATTTGATTTGTTTAAGTATTTTCTCTCGCCTTTCATAGGCGGCAACATTTCTGCGTTAGGCGGCACGAGAGGTAAAAACGGCCCTGTGCAAGGGAAATTGTTATTCTTTACCATTTCCAAAACTCTCCGCAAATAAAAATGTGCCGAGACTCACGATGAATCCACTGGATCACCGTCATTAATCAAGACAAATAAATTAATTGAAACGCGATTCATTAAACATCTCGGTATCGTTAAAATGAAGATAAGGAGGCTTTTGATCTGAATGGCAGTATAAATTGCTAATCTTCTTAAAATATTATTCATTCAAAACCAACATATTTAAGATAGAGATTTATGACTTATTTATTTTATTATATTAAGTTAAGATATATTTTATCAATCACAATTCCGGGTAATAATTAATTATATGCAATTAATTATATAATTTAACTGATAAAATTCTAATTATAATTTTTTTTATAAGTTTATCGTTTTTAGTAACATTGCTTTGAATTATAATAACATTTATGTTTCTGAACCATCATTTTTGTGACTTTAAAAAAATTAGTATTTCAAAAATGAAGAAAATTCAATATTTATTATTAATGATTAATTTTTTTATCACTGATATTTTAAGCTGTGAAAAAAATTTGGAACTTGTACAAATCGTAAGTTTAAAAATTTTTTTTAATGCTTAAATTAATTAATTTTTATTTTTTTAATCAGCTAATTAGACATGGAGATCGCACTATTCAAAAAAATGAACGAGTTCCTAACATCCCATTTCCAAAAGAAATAATTGATTATTATGGGTGGAAACAATTGACAAACGTAAGAAATAACTTTTGATTAATTTTTATCAGTTATTTAAATTTAGGTACATTTTTTAAGTTACATTTTTTTTAAGAATGGAAAAAGGCGAGTATCAGAAGTTGGAAAAATGTTAAGAAATCGTTATGACAATTTTCTTGGAAAAGATTATAATCCTCAAGATGTTTATGGGTACAGTTCAAATCGAGATAGAACAATAATGACATTAAAAATACTTTTATCTAGTATTTATTCACTGTCAACGGAATATCCATTGGACTCAGAAATAACGGTCAACAAATCAGAAACTGATATGTTACGTAATTTTCAAGAAAATTGTCCAATGTGAGAGGCATAATTTTTCTTCAAAATTAAAATTAAAATAATAATTAAATAAGTTAAAAATATACATTTAAAAATAATACATTAAGTATCAAGGGTGCAAAATTTTTGGTACTAGCTCGATCACTAGCAAGAAATAGATTCACGCTAATACGCTAGTGCATTTTCGCCCATGGAGCCGTGAGGCTGATTTATACAAACGCCGAAAAAGGCAGTCACAACTGCAAGCGCAATTGAAACGGAATGTGAACAACACGATTTTAGGTCTCTGCGCATTGCGTTGTGGCAACAGTTTCGACTGCCTTTTTCGGCGTTTATAGAACCAGCCTGAGCAAGTAAGGCACATTCTAGAATCGTCCGGTAAACTCTTATGGTCGTCCGCCAGAGGCCCGCAAGGTAGTGGCGCCAACCGAAACTAAATGATAAATTAAAATAAACATGCGTATTTATTTTATGTCAAGTTGGCACCACTGACTTCTAGTGGACGAATGCAAAAGTTTACCAAATGATTGTAGAATATGCCTAAAGAAAATTCCGCACAAAGTTTTGAAGTGGGCACGTTCATACTGTGATTGTGATTCGGCTAGTACCAAAACTTTTACGCCCTTGATACTTAATATGCTATTTTTTATAACTATTTTTATTAATTTTTAGATACATTAAATATTTAAACGACATCTTTTTACCTTACGAATTAAAATTTAAGCTATCAAGGAATAGAGAATTTTATGAGTTCCTTTCAGAAAAAACAGGATTATCATTAGAAGATGTTACCACTTCAAACCGTTTTTATAATTTCATTAAATCTATGGTAAAATAATTAAATAATGACAAATAGAATCTTTTATATTTATAAATATTCTTTTTAAGGTATTTATTGACATATTGAATAATGAATTTGAAAAATCTTTGCATGGGAAATGGGTCAAATAATTTTACATTAGATAAAACATTACTTTTTCATGATCTTTTAAAAAGACAAGAAAAAATTTTTCTTGAAAACTGCTTTTCAAGAAAAAGTTTTTTTAATTTAAGGTACTTCCGGGAATTTTTTGTTCCAGAAACCAAAATCAGCATCCCCAAATATACTTATAGTAAACTAAATCTAGTTATGATGTATTTCCTAATTTAAGGATTTAACTCCTTTCCCACGAACGTGGCCCATGTATTCGTAATAAAAAGTCCCTCTCAAAAAATCTAATTACCTTTATCTACTCTATAATTTCACAAAAAATTCCAATACAAGGGTTTTAATTTTCTCTAATTTAATGATGTTCCTCAAATTAAGAATTTTTCTTATCTATAGGTTACCAAATAGTGCCCCAAAATACCAAAGAAAAAAGCACACTATTAAAAATACCCTTGGTAAAAATACGATCTGTCGTTTTACGATTGTATTATAAATTTTCTAGAAAAATCCTAGAAATCGAGTTTGTTGTAAGATTAAGATTATTTTGTCGTAAGTTTGAGACTCAATTGTAACTTTACAACAATTTTGTATTTTGGCCGCAGGGTATTTTTAACAGTGTATGAGTAATATAATTATTATTATATATTAGGGGGCTCCGCCCCCTGCGCGCTCCGCGCGCCAACCCCCGCAAAGCGTCGAGTGTGATGAAAAGGCCCATGTTTACAATTAGAAATTAAAAGACAATTAATTAGAAAGAATAAAACTTTAAACTTATTTGCTAATAATTTTTTTTTTTATTTAAATAATTTAATTTTCTTTCACAAATATTTATTTAAATTGCAATAATATGAAATCCGTTGCTAAATTTTACTAATTATTTCTTATCATCTATAAAAAATAATAAAATTATTTTTTTATTAAAAACAAACATGGGTGCCCAAATGGGGGTGTCCAAATGGGGGTGCCCAAATGGGGATGTCCAAATGGGGGTGACCAATTGGGGTGTCCAAATGGGGGTGCCCAAATAGGGGTGTCCAAATGGGGGTGACCAAATGCGGGTGTCCAAATGGGGGTGTCCAAATGGGGGTGACCAAATGACCCATGTCGGCGGCAGCGTTTAGAATTTTATAATATAGAGAGATAATAAACTTATAATTCCATATATTGAAGCAAGAAAAATATACATTTTGTACTAAACATTTTTGTAACCTTTTCTAAGGAATTGTAAAAATTTTTATTTATTTATTCCAACAAAAAACAGAAAAATAGTTAATATCTGTCCTAGTGTTTAAAATCATTATATTCAGTTAATTATATTTACCATAATAACCCTTCATTCCTTTAAAGCTTATTAATATTTTCAGGAAAGTTTAAATGTTCCATTACCAACATGGGTGACACCTAATGTTACAAATACTTTACAAAATAATGCTTTTATTACTTTTGAAACTGATAATTTAGTACCATTTACATTGAGGATAAGCGGTGGTCAAATAGTGCAGAAATTTTTAGAAAATATCAAAAACAACGAGGATAAAAAAAGCAATAAAAAAATTTTTATTTATGCAGGACATGACACAAATATTTGTTTATTCAGCCAAGCATTAAAAATAAAACTCCCAGTTTTTCCTGATTATGCTGCAACAATTATTGTTGAGAAACTTAGAGGACTTGATTGTGAAGTTTATATCAAGGTCAAAAATTTAAGTAAATTATTTTATTTTTGTAAAAATATTAATTTTTTTGTTCTGTGTTTAGGTTTTTATGTGGGATGCTGAACTAAAAAAAATGCACGTTTTGAAAATAAATGACTGTGATGAAGAATGCCCTTTAAAAAAATTTATTGAAATTGCTAGTTCAGTTATTCCATCCAAAGAAGATTTTGATCAATGTAAACTAAATGTTGTTTGACAAAAATATTCGTAGTAAATGAAATAAATGAGAACCATGTTTTTTTGGGGTTTTATAAGATTGTATTCGTAATATAAATAGAAGATTGTACAAATTTTAGTTGATTTTTTCTATGCAACTATCAATATCTTAAAAGCTTTCAATTTGATTTTAATGGAATAAATTCTACTGTGTCTTCTAAATTTCAAAGTCTGGCTTGCTGTTATTTAATTTATGATCATTGAAAAATAAACGTTTTTTAATAATTTAATTAATGTAGCACTTATTCTTTAGGAAACTCAAATCTTTCTACACTGTAAAAATATATTGAAAAATTAAGCGAAACATTCATCCAATATATTTTAAAATAAAAGAAGACTCAAAATTCATTTTTATTATAAATTTTTGATTCACTGTATAGGTAAAAATTTTTTTTACTGTGTATTTTGCAAATAAATAATTGAAAAGAAGCGAGTAACAAATTTGTGTAATTTTGGAGTCTGTACCAAATTTTTGAGACCTATAAAAGCCTTTTCTGTAGAAAATTGTAATTTCGGATACAAAACATTGGTCATTTTTGGCTGAAAATGAGTACTCGGGTTATTGATTTTAACAGTAAGGGAATGATTGATAAAAAAATGCAATTTACGGGGCTGATAATTGATACATCCACTAGAAATATTAGACCAACCAGAAGTGTTTAGGTTAATTTGTGAGGTGGCAGCGTTCTAGTAAAAATGACCAAAAAATCCAATTTAAACGTATTGAACTCTGCGTTTCTTGGCCCAGAAGGCTTATGGGCATAATCGGAAGGTGGAAGGTATCCTTTTTAACATAATAAACTGATATATAACCATTGCGAGTGATTTGGTGTTCCAAATGCATTAAACCTCCCGCGTAAAACTGTTTTTGTTATATTAATTTAAATCTAATTCTATGGCCAAAATATTATAAAGTAGTTTTAAAAATGTAAATAACAATAAATAAATTAACAATAAATTTTTATTTTATAAATTTCAATTTTTTATCGATTTTTTTTATTTTTTCTTATTTGGGAGAAAGATCCCTAGTAAACAAGGCGGGTAGATTGCTGCATGGTGCTAAATCTCAATATTTTCTTACTTTTTCTTCAAAAGATGCAATTTTTTCAAATAATTTTACTTCTAATAAACCTTGCAATAAAACCCTTTAAAATGCGTTAGTTTTTGTTGCTTTCAGGGTGTTCCCTTATTTTTAGCCAGTTTGGACCCCAAATTCAGATTGAGCGACCCAAAAAACCACCTATAGTAAACTTTTTACCTATTCGGTTCCCGATTTCAGATCTCCCCTGCATTTTGACAATGTATTACAAAATAATTCAGTAGAAATAGTTGCAGGTCTAAAAATTCAGTAAAAATAGATACTTTTTTATTTTTTTGTTTTAATATTTATTCTAAAGCAGCTAGAGTAAGCTTTTTTTCAAGTTTTATAGTTGCATAGAAAAATCAACTAAAATTTCTACAGTCTTCTATTTATTACCAATACAATCTTATAGAATCCAAAAAAAAACACCGTTCTAATTGATTACATTGTCTAAGGATATTTTTATCAAACAACATTCAGTTTACATTGATCAAAATCTTCTTTGGATGGAATAATTGAGCTAGTAATTTCAATAAATTTTTTTAAAGGACATTCTTCATCACAATCATTTATTTTTAAAAAATGCATTTTTTTAAGAACAGCATCCCACATTAGAACCTAAACACAGAACAAAAAAATTAATATTCTTCAAAAATAAAATGATTCACTCAAATTTTTGACCTTGATATAAACTTCACAATCAAGTCCTCTAAATTTCTCAACAATAATTGTTGCAGCATATTCAGGATAAATTGGGAGTTTTATTTTTAATGCTTGGCTGAATAAACAAATATTTGTGTCATGTCCTGCATAAATATAAATTTTTTTATTGCTTTTTTTATCCTCGTTGTTTTTGATATTTTCTAAAAATTTCTGCACTATTTGACCACCACTTATCCTCAATGCAAATGGTACTAAACTAACACTTTCATAAGTAATAAGTGCATTACTTTTCAAAGTTTCTGTAATATTAGGTGTCATCCATGGTGGTAATGGAACATTTAAACTTTCCTGAAAATATTAATAAATTCTGAAAAAATGAAGGAATGGTAATGGGTAAATTTAAGTTAAGTGAGAGTAAAATTCATGTTAAGGACTTCGAAAATGCTCCAAAGTATTTTTTCCCTGAAACTACTACTAAAACAGCTCACCAGCCCAATTTCTAACCTCCTATAACGAAATTTTAATTTTTGGTAGCCATTTTTGTGCTTTGGTCCCTTTTAAAAAAACTAAGAAAAATGAAAGAGAATTTTTCTTATTTTTCCTGTAAAAAACTCACATTAACATGAAAAATTTTTTTGCTCTTAGGTCCTGATAAGATTTTCCGTAGAATCTGATTCTGGGCTAAAAAAAAAGTGTAATGCTGCGCGTACGCAAAAAATTAATGAAATATGCCGATTTTTTTTTAAATTCGATTTCTCAAATGTCTATTAATGAAAAATCTTCTAACTACTTAAGCTTAAATTTTTTCTTGAACTTCATATTTTTTAGCGAAAAAAAATTTTAATAGCACATTGTTTTTTGAGAGCTCTAGGCAAAAAAATAGTAGTATTTAAAAGTTCATTTTTTACAACTTTCAAATTTTCTGCCAAATCCGTGGAAAACTTCACACAAGGAAATTTCTTTTTATGTTTTTAAAAGCTTTTATATTAATACAGCGAAATTTGAAAGAACTTTACAATAAATTTTATTAATTTAGTGTAATTAAGAAACTACAAAAATTCCTTAAAGTTAAAAAATGAGATATTTTAATCTTTCAATTTAAAATTTCGCTGTTTTAACATAAAAAGATATTCCCTTATGTAAAATTCCCGTGTAAGATTTTTAATTAGTCAAAAAATGGCGTATTTCATTGATATCTCGCGTATCCATTCATTTCTCTCTCACTTCATCTAAATTTACGCTAATATAATGAATTAAATAAAGTTCAGATATAATTTGCTGCAAAAATGTTCAGCAAAAAAAGTAATTTTTTTTTGTTTTTATTGCCTAATTCATGAATATATTCCATTACTGCTCAGGCAGCCAAAACGTGCCACTTGATTAATACCGGCTTAGATTTTCATTAAAAATTAAATTAAAAAATTTTTTTGAGACAGAAACTCTAGAAAATTAAATTTTTGAATTATTTTTTACCAACAAACCCTCGAAAAATGTCTAGAAGGGGCGGAAACTTAAGAAACAAGCGATTTTAGCCCTGTTTTGCGGCCAAAACGTGCCAATTTGACGTAAGTCTTTACTAATAGAAAAATATTATGTTTTTTTTTCTTCTAATTAGCAGATGGGAGTTTTCTAGGTTGCTAATTTCAAATGAAAACTCAAAAAAATCATAAAGCGTCATCTAGGGGTAAAAAATTGTGATGAAAAGGGGTAAAAAATAACCCCTTTTGTAAAAATTGATTTTTGCGCCTTTTATACCAAGTTTTCCACCCCTAAATGAAATTTTAGAATTTTTCGAAGTTCATATTTGAAATAAGCAACCTCAAAAATCCTCCGATATAATTTTTCAATTAAAAAAAAAATGTTTTATAAAAATCGGATGTTCCCCCTTTTTCACCCCAGTTTTGCACCCCTAAATGAAGTTTTAGTTTTTTTCGGAGTTCATATTTGAAACCAGTAACCTCGAAAACCCCCCGATATAGTTTTTCAAGTAAAAATAAAGTTTCTTATGAAAATCAATTTGTAACCCCTTTTCACTCCAATTTTCCACCCCTAGACGAAGCTTTATGATTTTTTCGAGTTCATATTTGAAATTAGCAACCTCAAAAACCCCCGGTGCTAATTAGCAGAAAAAATAACATAATATTTTACGAGTACTAAAGACTTACGTCAAAGTGGCACGTTTTGGCAGCAAAAAAGGGTTAAAATCGCTTATTTTATAAATTTCCACCCCTTATAGACATTTTCTGAGGGTTTGTTATTAAAAATTGATTCAAAAATTGAATTCTTCATGAGTTTCTAGTCTTAAAACAATTTTGAAATTTAATTTTTAATTAAAATCTAAGTCGTTATTAATCAAGTGGCACGTTTTGGCTGATTCGGCGGTAATGAGATAAATAATTTTATTATTATTACTCATATACATGTTAAAAATAACCTGCGCCTGCGGTAAAATACAAAACTGCGGTAAAGTTACAATTTAGTTGTAAATTTATGATTTAATCGTAAATAAACGACTTTTTTAGAAAATTTGCAACACAATCGTAAATTTACGACAGATCGTATATTTATCATAGAATTTTATTTTATTATGGGATACTGACGTTGGTTTCAGCAACAAAAAAATTCCCGGTTAAAAAAACATGTATTTTTGAAATATCATGAAAAAACAATATTTACACCGTGGACTAAATCTAGTTACGGTTTGTAAATATTCCAATTTAAATGCTTTTAAAAGAGGGCATTTATAAATTACAAAATATACTATATTTGGCACTATTTAACTATTTTACCATAGATTTAATGAAATTATAAAAACGGTTTTTTGTGGAAACATTTTCTAATGATACCCCTGTTTTTTCTGAAAGTAATTCATAAAATTCTCCATTCTTGGATAGCTTCAATTTTGATTCGTAAGGCAATACGACGTCTTTTAAATATTTTTTGTATCTGAAAATTAATCAAATTAGTTTTAAAAAATAGCATATGAAGTATCAAAGGTGTAAAAGTTTTGGTACTAGCTTAATCACAACACAATATAAACGTGTCCATGTTATATCTATAAAGTTTTTCGTCCGTGGATTGATTGCCATTATGGGCGTAATACTTTGCCAAGAATTTTCTTCACTTGCTCACGGACTCCAAGGGTGAAAATCTTTAGACACTAACGTATTAGCGTAAATTTTAATCTTGCAAGCACACAAAAATTTTGCACCCTTGACACTTAGTTATTATATTAATTTTAATTTTTAAAAAAATTTTTGCTTTTTACGATTGACAATTTTCTTTGAAATTACGTAAAATATCAGCTTCTCCTTTGTTGATCGTTATTTCTGAGTCCAATGGATATTCCGTTGACAGTGAATAAATACTAGATAAAAGTATTTTTAACGTCATTATTGTTCTATCTCGATTTGAACTGTACCCATAAACATCTTGAGGGTTATAATCTTTTCCAAGGAAATTATCATAACGATTTCTTAACATTTTTCCGACTTCTGAAACTCGTCTTTTTCCATTCTTCAAAAAAAAAATGTAACTTAAAGAATATACTTAAATTTGAATAAGCGATATAAAAATTAATCAAAAAGTATTTCTTACGTTTGTCAATTGTTCCCATCCATAATAATCAATTATTTCTTTAGGAAATGGTATGTTAGGAACTCGTTCATTTTTTTGAATAGTGCGATCTCCATGCCTAATTAACTGATTAAAAAAATCAAAATAAATTAATTTTTGCATTAAAAAAATTTTTAAACTTACGATTTGTACAAGTTCCAAATTTTTTTCACAGCTTAAAATATCAATGATAAAAAAATTAATCATTAATAATAAATATCGAATTTTTTTCATTTTTAAAGTAATTAATTTTTCTATATAGTACGAAAATGATGTTTGAAAAATGTATTTTATTATAATCTAAAAACTAATATTTTAAATTAATCTGTTCAGTATTAAATTCAAAGCAATGTAGCTAAGCACAAATTTACAGTGAATGGAAACTTATAGGAGAGTTGAGCTGTTTTTAAACTTATCAGTTAAATTATATAATAATATATGAAATCAGGCATAAAGCACGTTTTTGATAAAAATATATCTAAAATTAATATTATAAAATAAATATGTTATAAGACACTATCTTTATTGTTAAATATTATATTTCAACTGAATTAGCTCTTACTATCTTTTGGTTTTTTTACTGATTAGGGGGATTAACACATTTTTAATGCCAAATTACAACCTATATTTTGAGTTCTTCTTTGAGCCTAAAAATAGAGGGCTCTATATTTTGAGATAGAAATTTTAGGGATATCTTCCAAATAACGTTGCCACCAAGTTTATCAACCCAAAATTTCTTGTTGGTCTCATTTTTAGGCACGATCACCCTAAAATGGTATTTTTATAGTTTAAAAGCTTCAACAGACTTTAAGCGATATAGACCAAATTAGTGCTAAATTTTTTAGTTGGATCAAACTATATTTATCTCTAAATGGGTGATTTTTAGCATGAAATGAAGGTTTATTTTTTGGCCATAATGAAGTGGAATTAGCGATAGATTAAAAATGGAATATGTAAGTGCTGCAAGTTAATACGGTAGCTTTAAAAATTTTTTGTTATTTAGAAATATTATTTAAAAGCTGCAGTTCGAGGTAAAGATAGTGGTTTATAACTTTTTTCACTTATAATTATAGTTATAGTTTATTTTATTATAATTTAATCAAGTGATTCTTATGTATTTTTGGTCGCTAAAGACTATTTGGAAGGTTTCATTGATTTTCCGGTGGACAGTTTTGCGTAATTGTCCAAAACAGGGCAAAATTTTGCACATTTATAAAATATTGCTTATCAAGCCTAATTTTGGTTTTCGAGGTCACTGATTACGATTCTGAAACCGGAGTTACAAAATTCAAAATGATAACCTAAAAGTTCTGGAACTTCAGATTTCTTTCTTAGAATGGTATTTACTATGATACAGGAATAAAAATAATCCAAAAATTTATTTTTAAAATTGTACAACATTCTATAAAATTTTTTTAGGAGAGCTTAAAAAAGGTCCAAAATGAGCAATTTTTAAATTAGTTTATATAGCTGCCGAATTTAAATTCTAATTTTTTATAAAACTGGGTCTTGTAGGTCTCAAAAATATTCTAAGAGCTTCAAGTTTCCAAAAATTTTTACTCGTGTTTTTTCAATTGTTCACTTAACAAATATGATAATTTAAAGCTCGATTTAAAGCCAGAGTCCTATTTTTAGGGCTACCCCTAAAAAGAAGTATTATTGATGTATTCAAATTTCGAGTCTCCAGATTTTGTCCATATAGGTTTTTTAGTTTGCTGATCTAGAATTTCAGGGACATGAAAAATTAATATTTTACAAAAGAGTCCCCGAAATTCTGGATCAGCGACTCAAAAAACATAAATGGATCAAATCTGGACACTCGAAATTTGAATACAATTGCTAATTTAAGATTAATAAAAAAAATAACCGAAATTCTCGATCATTGGCCCAGAAACTCCACATGGTCCATATATGGACGTTCAAGGAAGCGAAAATAGCAAAAACACCTCTTTTAGAGGTGTATTAATTTAAGGGTGACATATCAACTTTTTATATAAATGTACCGAAAATTCGTCATCAAAGACCCAAAAAACCTATAGTAAAATAAATCTTATAGTGGTCGGAAACTTTAAAATCTAAAAACTAGAGTAAAGTCTGTTTTCATAAATTGGTTACAAAAATAGAGAAAAAGAATCGAAAATTTATTTGCAAAAACTAAAAGAAATCTTCAGTCATAAATAAAATACCGAGGGGGAAAAAGTATTAAAATATGCCAATTGCCTGATATAATTTATGGTCAGCCCCTACAAGCATCATTTTTTCTTAAAGTAAATAACTTTTTAGATAAAAAAATCTGGTTAGGTAAAATAGAAAATGAGAAAATTCTAGTTTATCTCAGAATTTTATATCCTAAAATTTTAACCTTAATAATTTTTAGAGTTTTAAAATTTCAGTCGGTTACAATAAAGGAAATTAGCCCATATACAAATTATTTAAAAAATATTTTTTTCAAAATCGACGTTCGTTTAAAAGTAATTTTATGGTAGGATCGTTCCCTTGTTTATTCAAGGCATAAAAATCCGTAAGGGGGTAATAACTGTATGGTGATATCGACCAAATATTACTAAACTTAATTTTTAATACATATAAAAGCGGATGCAATTATAATGTAGTTGTTACTTAACCAGTACGCAGTATTAACGTTTTTATTTTATTTTTTGAAAAAAATGTCTTTAAAAAAATTAAATAAAAAAATAAAAGACTCGTCAAGTAATACATCACGTAGTACCAATAAAGATAAAATAGAAGAAAGAGATCTAAAGTCACCAATTTTAGGGGAAAATTTTAAAATACCTGATTTATTTCATGATATACCAAACATCGAACTTGATGAATCTTTAGGTTATGTAAGTTTTAAATATTGTGTTCTTTTTTTTTTATTATTGACAAGAATTTTTTTTGTTAGGTTCCAATTTATACTCACTTAAAGTTACCAGAAATTCAACCAATTGTTAGACCAAAAACACCACCAATTTTAACAGCTTTGAGGGCTGAATTGTAAGCCACAGTTAAATAATTATTTAAGTTATACAATTAATTGATCTTTTTTTTTAATAACAGAAATTTGGATACTCAATCATTAAAATCAGCAGATACCCAAAAATCAAAACCTGAATCATCAAAATTAAAAATTGTCAGCCGTAATCATAAAATTAATAAATCAGATTAAATTAATTACAATAATTACTTTAAATTAAAATTTTAATTTTATTAAAACTCTTTAAAAATACATTAAATTGTACATAGAAAATTTTTAATTAAAATATAAAATATAAATTTTTCATTTTATAATAATTTTTAATTTTTTTTGTTTTTTTTGTAAAAATTGAACCAGCCAATTTTTTTTTTTATAATACTTAAAAAAATATATTAAGTTTAAATCAGTTGACAAAACGTCGCTTTAACAGCAATAAAAAAATTTTTGTAAACTATACATAAATTTTTTTCATTTTATTCCATTTGGTCAATAAATTCAAAAAATATTCTATACGTTTATTTATATTTAACTTTTTCTCTTTTTTTTAGCTATAAAATAGCTTTTTTTAATATATATTTTTTTTTATAAATTTTACAAAAAATATTTGATTAATTAAATTTACACTTAAGAATACTAATTATAATTAGATAAGAAATTGATACAAAGTTGATAAGTCTTATTTAGTTTTACTTCGGAGATCAAGGCAGGATATTAGGATGATATTTTATTTTACTTACTAACTTACTTACTATTTTTAAATCATTAATTAAAATCTTAAAATTATTATTTACAGTCTAAAAAATAAAAAATATATATTTTTTGTATTTTGGTTCAGCTAAAACTTATCACTATAAACTAAAATTCTAATATATACAAGATGGATAAGTGCGCCCAGACAAAATTGGAGGATTAAGAATTGGCGAAGTTTGCTTGAAGCGATCATAAACTAAATTTAGACTGTTTGATGGAGATGTTGAAAGATTGGTTGGCATCAGTGGGGTTGAGCATCTTTGATTCATAGGAACTTCTTGAATATCTTGAATCTCTTGGTGATCTTTTGGTGCTTCGTTCGGGATTTCGTTATCGTGTTTTATGCCTTTTCTACGATCTTTTGCTCGGCGGTTTTGAAACCATATTTTAATCTGTTGATTAGAAAATTTTATTTAACTTTATATTCAAACAGTGAAAGATATAAATTTAAAAAATCTTTTATTTTACCTGGCGTTCGGTGAGGCCGAGGTTTCTTACAAGTTCCCTTTTTCTGTCCATTGATATGAATTTATTGAACCGAAACTCTTTCTCTAATTCGAGCTTTTGTTCTTTGCTGTAAACGTTCCTGTACTTTTCTACTGTCCTAGTTTTTCCTGTAAAAAATAAATAAATTCCATTTAATTAAAAAAAAATATTTTAAGTTCTGTTTTTTATAAAAAATGTACATTTGTAAATATTTGAATTTTTTGATTGATTTTATAAAACAATGGAGAAATTGCAAATATGAAAACTTTTTGATTAATTTAAATTTTTGATTTTTGGAAAAATGCTTATTAATGAGTTTTTACACGGAATTATCCATAACTTCCGGGGGGAGAGGTTTGAATTTTCTTTAAAAAAGGTTTCTAAAATAATGAAAAATTTGTCTTATTTTAAAATAAGAATTAATGAAAATAGAATTCTACAAGGAAAGTCAAAAAGTGCGAAATATTGTCTTATGTAATATACGGAAGGCCCCCTATAAAAACATTTTTCTGGTCATGGCTGGCCTCGAAGCAGACTGATAAACTAATAAAAATTTTAATTTACTCAAAAAATTACATTTTTTCCAGATTTTTATCATTATAAAAAAATTCTTTGATAATAAAATATTTTTTCAAAAGAGATAAAAAATAAGCGCAACGTCTTATCAAAAACCCGGCCTCATTATGAGAAAAAATTTAAATAAAAAAAAAAAATTCAAGTTCGTGAATAGGAAAGCTGTTATTTTATTGATAATCAAATAAATTCTTAATTATTATTACGCGAATAAATACACTGTAAAAAGTAACTTTCTTAGATTTATAAAAAAAAATATAATTTTTTCGAAAAATTAGTGAATTTTCAAAAAATTTTGTAAATATTCGATAAAAATCGTAAATTTACTAAAATTAGTACACTGAAAAAAAATTCCGCTTGCCGCAAGCGGAATTTTTCCTCTTGCCGCTAGCGGAATTCCATTTGCCGCTAGCGGAATTCCGTTTGCCGCTAGCGGAATTCCGTTTGCCGCTAGCGGAAATCCGCTTGCCGCAAGATATCCGCTTGATACTAGTGGATTTTTTTTTTTAAATTTAAACGATTGGAAATGACTTGAAACGTAAAAATAATATTAAAAAAATTATTTTTTTGCACCCAAAACTTCATAAGACTTAAAAATTTATTTTCATTTCATTTGCAATCGTTTCAACATTTAAAAAAATCGTCTGCCGCAAGTGGGATCTTTTGCGATAAAATTAACAAAAATATGTACCATATATATTACTAGCAAAAGTTGGAGGGGGAGCTCTGCCCCCCTTGTACCGCATTTACTCGAGCATTTACTTCTATTTCTGTTGCTTAAGAAAATTATGTTTCACTGCAAATTTATAATTATGCAAACACACTCAGAATTTTCAGAGGAGCCTAGTTCTATTCCCAGTAAAGTTATAATTATTAATTACAGAAACGTATTTAAAAAAGTATTGAAAAGACCTAATGCCCCTATGCCCAATCCCGAAGATAATTTATTTCTTCATCATGTTATTCAGCTAGTGATTTCATAATTTAAACTTTGTTTTATTAACTGGATATGCAATTTTTTTGGTATTTTTTAATCTAGAGAATTTAAGGCCTCATAATAAAAAACAATCAAATAATTTTTAGAGGGGCCTCATTATAGTCCTAATAGTTTGTACGTAAACAGTATGAATTAATAATCATTTTTAAATAAACAATCGTGCGTTTTACTCTTGGATATGCAAAATCTAGTGTTTCAGAGGGCTCTAGTTTTTCTATGACCTCGATAAAATAATATGTAAAAAAATGAATTTATGATACAAAAATCATGTTTTTGTTTTTTGAATAATAAAGAATCTAGATTTCTTGAATTTTTCTCTAATTTTCTTATTTTTACCGAAAATTTTTTCTAACTAAAAAAATTTTACAAATTTTTAAAGAAACGTCCGTTTTTAATAAAAATTTATCTGACAGGGGAGTTCAATACATTTGGAACACTAAATTACACCAAATGGTTATGGATGAGTTTATTATGTTGAAAAAACATGCCGACTACTCTCCGTTCATTCCAAAGAGCCTTCTGGGCCTAGAAACGCAGGATTTAATGTTATGGAATAGGGTTTTTAGGTCATTATCAATGAAACGCTAAAACCTCACAAGTTAACCATAACTCATCTGTTTGGTCTCATTTTTTGGTTTAAGTATCACCTTTTAAATGACGTAAACCGCAATTTTTTGTCATTAACTATCTCATCACTATAGCCAATTAACCGAAAAAGCCTTTTAACCAAAAATGACCAAGTTTTAAACTCCTGCGAAATTTGTAATTTTTAGAATTTTTGACGAAAATGGGTTTTAGAAGTCTCAAAATATTTCTACAAGCTTCAAATTTCCAAAAATTCTTTACTCTACTTTTTTAAATTATTTGTTAAGCAGATATGATAATTTGAATTCGGAGTCCCAATTTTATAATTTTTTAAAAAAGCTCATTTTTAATGTTAACTTTGAAGAACCATTTCTTAAACTTGACTTGGCAGGAAATTTGAAAGTTGTAAAAAATGAACATTTAAATGCCTAATATTTTTTGTCTAGAGCTTTAAAAAAAACAATGTGCTATTAAAATTTTTTTTTCGCCAAAAATATGAAGTTCAAGAAAAAATTTAAGCCTAAGTAGTTAGAAGATTTTTCATTTTGAGAAATCGGCATATTTCATTAATTTCTAGCGCATGCACAGCTTTAAAATTTTTTTCTACGAGAAATCTTATCAGGACCTAATAGGAAATAGTATATTAAGTATCAAGGGCGTAAAAGTTTCGGCACTAGCGTGAGCACTAGCACGAGTGCTCGGCGAAGCCGGGCATGAGTGATTTGTGTTCACGCTCGTGTCTAAAGTATTTCGCCCATGAAACTTACACTATTTTTTGCCCCCCTAGGCGTAGAACGAATTCAGAAAATTCTTTACGCACGAGTTTTACGCTTGGGAGGGCAAAAAAATTTTTTACATATCTAGGGCAAAAAAAGCCTATTTTCTGCCCTGCGGTGACGGCTTTTTTGCCCATTATATGTAAAACTATATTTTAGAACACGGGAAAAAATATTGGGTTCGACTTTTGCATGCTGTCTGCACTCGCTCGCTACGCTCGCTTGTGCATACAACTGCATGCAAAGCCAGAACCAATATTTTATCCCTTGTTTAATAAATAGCTATTATGTTAATGTGAGTTTTTTACAGAAAAAATAAGAAAAATTATCTTTCATTTTTCTTAGTTTTTTTATAAGAGACCAAAACACAAAAATGGTTGCCAGAAATTAAGATTTCGTTATAGGAGGTTAGGAATTGGGCTGGTGACCTATTTTAGCAGTAGTTTCAGAAAAATAATACTTTATTGCAGTTTCGAAGTCCTGGCCATGCATTTTACTCTCACTTCACTTAAATTTACCCATAACCATTCCTTCATTTTTTCAAAGTTTATTAATATTTTCAGGAAAGTTTAAATGTTCCATTACCACCATGGATGACACTTAATATTACAGAAACTTTGAAAAGTAATGCACTTATTACTTATGAAAGTGTTAGTTTAGTACCATTTGCATTGAGGATAAGTGGTGGTCAAATAGTGCAGAAATTTTCAGAAAATATCAAAAACAACGAGGATAAAAAAAGCAATAAAAAAATTTATATTTATGCAGGACATGACACAAATATTTGTTTATTCAGCCAAGCATTAAAAATAAAACTTCCAATTTATCCTGAATATGCTGCAACAATTATTGATGAGAAATTTAGAGGACTTGATTGTGAAGTTTATATCAAGGTCAAAAATTTAAGTAAATTATTTAATTTTTGTAAAAATATTAATTTTTTTGTTCGGTGTTTAGGTTCTAATGTGGGATGCTGTGCTTAAAAAAATGCATGTTTTAAAAATAAATGATTGTGATGAAGAATGTCCTTTAAACAAATTTATTGAAATTACTAGCTCAATTATTCCATCTAAAGAAGATTTTGATCAATGTAAACTGAATGTTGTTTGATAAAAATATCCGTAGACCATGTAATCAATTAGAACGATGTTTTTTTTTTGGATTTTATAAGATTGTATAGGTAATGATTAGAAGACTGTAGAAATTTTAGTTGACTTTTTCTATGCAACTATAAAACTTGAGAAAAAGCTTACTCTAGCTACTTTCGTTTCGAATTTCGTTCTCTGGTTTGACCCTGATAATGGAACACACACTCACATACACAGACACAAATAAATTTTCAAATATATATAGTAGTAAAATAAGATATATAGAACATTTTTTTGTTAATTTTTTCACAAAAAATCCTACTTGCGGCAAATGATTGTTTTTTAATGTTAAAACGATTGCAAATGAATTGAAATTCAATTTTTCAGTCTTATGAAGTTTTAATTGTAAAAAAATAATTTTAAAAACATTTTTTTAAAATTATTTTTACGTTTCAAGCTATTTGCAATCATTTAAATAATAAAAAAAAAATCCGCTAGTGTTAAGCGGAATTCCGCTTGCGGCAAGCGAATTTCCGCTAGCGGGTAATGGAATTCCGCTAACGCCAAGCGGAAATCCGCTTGCGGCAAGAGGAAAAATCCGCTTGCGGCTAGCGGAAAAATTCCGCTTGCAAGCGGATTTTTTTTCCAGTGTATATTAACAAAAAATTCGAAAACTTTCGATTTTTTTTGTGATTTTACGAAAAAAGTTGTTTTTTTGTAAATTTTCGAAAAGAAATTGTAAATTATCAATTTTTCTTATGAATTCATAAAAAAAATCGAGAATACTCAAATTTTTTATTAATATACTAAATTTAGTAAATATACGATTTTTTTCGAATATTTACAAATTTTTTTGAAAATTTACTACTTTTTCGAAAATTTTCTAATTTTTTTGTTAATATAAGAAAGTTACTTTGCAGTGTAAATTTTAAAAAGCCTGATTTTCCCCTCCAAGCATAATTTTTAATTTTAATTTTTTCTCATTGTGTGGCTTGGTTGCGTAACGTCAAAAAATAAAAATATTCTCAAAAAGAAATATTTAGGATACACATACAAAAAAATACTAATTTATCAATAACGTAGACTGTCTGCGCGAATTTGGAAATCCCGAAAAAATTATCATTAACTTTTATTGCCCCCCAATAAAAGTCTTTTATTTTTCAAAAGAATATTCCATTGAACAAAAATATTTAAACAGATAAGGTATTATTTATTTAAGAAAAATGGGCCCTTTTAATGGACAAAAAGCGAGACAAAAAGTCATAAAAATATTAAATACTAGATGTCTGAGATTATGATATTTCTTGTTCGATACGTGACTCTTTTTAAAAATTAACATTTAATGATATTTTTTCTCTTTTTCATTTTACTTTTTATACCTGATTGAAAAAAAGAGTGTTTTTCTATGATAATTTTTTTTTTTTTTTTAAACAAAATTTTAGATTTTATCAGTTTTTATTTTTTCAAATGTACTTTAAACCAAGGTTTAAACATGTTTTTATTTTTTTGATTTATTTTTTCTTGATTAACAAATTAAAGCATGAATTAAAAAAAATAAAATCAAACTAATATAATAGCAGAAAAATTAATTCTGACCAACAAAAAATTTTAATTTATGAGTGAATTGAAAAAAAGAAAAAAATACCTGTTTTTTTTATTCAAGCTTTTTTTCGGAATTTAAACGTAAAATATTTTTTAAAATCTTTAATTTTAAATATGAATTGATAAAAGTTGTTTATAAAAAATCATAAAATTCTCCTCAAAATTTATTTATACCTAATTTTTACATTATCTTAATAATTAATTAAATGAAAAAATTTAATTAAAAAATCAAACCTCCTCACCCGGCCCTAATTTTTAAGGCAAATTATGAAGGACCTCTTATCTCTTTTTACTTTTTAACCTTTAATCGAAATCATGTCTAAAAAAGAATTTTTCAATGGAAGTATTTTTTTATCTTTAAAATTTTTATGCAGAACGTAAATAATTTAAGGCCTCTAACTTAAAATAAATTTTATTTGTTCAAAAAAATATACAAAAAAGATTATTTTTTTTTTAAATTTATTTACTCCTAAAAAATACAATTCCCATTCCAAAAATTCATTTTAAATAATTTTTATGAAAAAATAACACGATTATAAACAAACAAAAAATAAAAAAAAAAATTTGGTTTTACCAAATCATTTTAAGTTAGTGTATTAGGAGCCCGTGTCCAGAAAAGTAAAGAATGGCCTAAATCGCACGCAAATTACCATCCGAGGCGAAGCTGAAGTTGGTAAATTCCGATTTAGATATACGATCGATACGATTTAGGTATACGATTTTTCTTACTAGCCAGTGGGGAGAAAACGCATCTTTTCTGGAAATTACGTGGTTTTTGAGGCTAACAAGAAAAAAAATTTTTCAATAGTTAAAATAATTTTTTAAAATTCCTTTTCAAAAATTATATAAAAATAATCAAATAACGTAAAAAAAAATCAAACAAAAAATTAACTTACCCAAAGCTTTTGCTTGTTTTGTCTTTTTCATCCAATCAAATGGTACATCTTCCTGTGGCTCCTCATATTCTGACTTTCCATCAGGAATGATAAAATCGGTAATATTTTTATAAAAAGCTGAATTAATACTCATACACGACGATGGGGTGCTATTAATTGTTCTTGAGCTACTTGAATCACTTTCACTTGAATTTATTGAAGTTGGACTTGATCCATCAGTAATTTTTAAGTTATCAAAATATCCTTCATCACTAATATTATTCAGATTCTTCTCATTACTGCAATTTGGATTTAATCCTAATTGCAATTGCTGTAACTGTTGCTGATAAATAAATTGTTGATGTTCATAAATTTTTTGAGCTTGAGCATACCATCCTAAATTTTGTTCAACATTATTCATCAATGTTTGGTGATATTGGTGTTGATGATGCGCCTGATGCTGTAAATATGGATGATGATAATGGTAATTTGGATAATGATGATTGTGATGGTGATTGTTATGGTACTGATAAAACTGATGATGATTTTTTAACACTTCGTTCTCCAAATTTAAACCAACATTTTCATGATAAATTGATGGAGGATTCAAGTATGAAACCATTGTTCTTATGGAATAATTGATAACACACAAAAATACGAATTCACTTTTTAAAATATTATTTTTTTTAAATAAAAAAAATGAACAAAACACAATACAAAAAACAAAACAAAAAAACAAGTGCATTGATTTTTTTTTCAAAGTCAATGTTTTATGAATGATAGTTGATTCACGATTC
Source organism: Anagrus nilaparvatae (assembly GCA_022575985.1). Taxonomy (NCBI): domain Eukaryota; kingdom Metazoa; phylum Arthropoda; class Insecta; order Hymenoptera; family Mymaridae; genus Anagrus; species Anagrus nilaparvatae. The sequence goes on along the minus strand of JAKSXM010000246.1, from coordinate 2,728,098 downwards.
ACGAAACAAACTTTACCGACAATCTTATTATAGTACGAGCCAGGTAAGATAACAATTAAAATAACCACGCCTCTAAATTTTTACTTTTGGTAGTTTTAGAGGGAGAATTTTGATATAAATTTATATGGAATAGAAAGAGATGACAATATTTCTATCGTTTTGTTTCTTTTTACCCAGCTTTTAGTTTAACCAATCAGCATGCATTTTGATTTTATTTTTGATTTTAGACTCTTTATTTACAAAATTATTAAATTTTATCAAAATAATTTAATCAATACTTTGTCTAGAAATAATTTCTTTTCAAAATAAGAAATTCCAATTTTGATATCATAATATTATTATATATATTTAACTTATAATATTATTATAGTATATATAATATTAATCAACGAAATTTTTTATTTATTTTTTAGGCTAAATTTATTGATGCGATCCATTAAACGCGAAATTACGCGAAAGTATGAATTATGATAAAAAAAACAAAATTTTGTAACTATCAAAGAAAATGTACCCAATATAAGTAATTGCTTGCAATATCATACACGGAGAATAAAAATACATTTCATGAATTTATTTTTGAAAAAGAACTCATTGTTATCGGATTTGTGAATATCGGCGAAATAGTATATTACGGTCCAAGGCCAGAAAAGTAAAGAATGGCCCAAATCGCAAGTAATTTACCTTCCGAGGCGAAGCCGAGGATGGTAAAAGGCGATTTGGGTCATTCTTTGTTTGTGGCCGAGGATTGTACAAAATTTTTCTGCGAAAGTGGTGAGAAAATACATCTTTGCCAGATGCGCGGCGTACTTTTGAGTCGCAGTACAGAAAATTCCTTTTCTTCCTAGCGGGCCGAAAACACTTTTTTCGCCCCGCAGCGAGATCGAAAAAAACGCGTTTTCACCCCACTGAGAAAGAAAAATTTCGTTTTGTACATGGGAACAAAAAAAAAATACCCCAGATCGCAGTTTACCATCCTCGGCTTTGACTCGGATGCTAATTAACGTGCGATCTGGGCAATTCTTTTTTTTTGCTCCCTTGGTTAAAAATGTACTATTTCTTCCTAGCGGGCCGAAAACACTTTTTTCGCCCCGCAACGAGATCGAAAAAAACGCGTTTTCACCCCACTGAGAAAGAAAAATTTCGTTTTGTACATGGGAACAAAAAAAAATACCCCAGATCGCAGTTTACCATCCTCGGCTTTGACTCGCTCGTGCATACAACTGCATGCAAAGCCGAAACCAATATTTTATCCCTTGTTTAATAAATAGCTATTTTATGGTCAGCGGCCAGAAAGCACGTATTTCCCAGCCGCTGCGCGTCAAAGTTTTCTCGCCATTGATGCAGAAAAATCTAATACGACCCTGGGCCATAAAATAAGAATGCCCCAAATCGCAGTTTACCATCTTCGGCTTCGCCTCGGAAGGTAATTTACGTGTGATTTGGGACCTTCTTTATTTTTCTGGCCTTAGGTCGTAATATACTATATTTGTATGACCTTAAGTTTCGTAAGTACGTCTAACTATGTTTATAAATGATATTTGCTAATAAACAATATTTAAAAGAATATTTCTATTTTTACTAAAAAATTTTTAATAAAAATTTAAATTTGGGGAGAGAGGGGGCGACGTGATTCTATAGTGGGTCCTGTATTTTTATTAATTATTTATTTTTAAATTGAAAAAATTTTAATATTTTAATGGGTCTAAGTAAGAATAACCGATAAATATAATTTTTATTCAATAAATAGAATAAACCAAAATATTAATTCTTCCTATACCAGTAAATATATATTATATATTTACATATAATATATAATTATATAATTATAATAATTATAATATAATATTACATATAATATATTATATTTATTTATAATATATATATTCGGAGATAATTAGCTTAAACTTTATGATTAAAATAGAATTTAAAAATTTTCATTGCTTCAATTGAATATCCCAATTGTAATTTCAGGACGTAAATTAAAATTTAGTCATTTATAAAAATAAAAAATTGGATAATTCAAATAAAATATGATAATGAATATGGGTCAATATTTGTGAAGTGTATACAGTTTGGATTTTCGAGTCTGAGAATGTACTCCAAAGTATGTTTGGTCGAAAGCATATATAAAAAAAATAATTTTCCCCAATTTTTAGCTTTTTAGATCCAATCCTTTATTTTTTACAGCGATTTTTGTTTTTTTCAATTTTTTGTAATTTTTAATTTTTGAGAAATTTATGTTCATTAATTTTTCTCGCAAACGCGCACTTTACAATAAAATTTTTTTTCCTTATAGCACCCCATAGGAAATTTCCCGTAGAATTCGATTCTGGGGTCCAAATTTTTTTTTGAACTGCGCATGCGCGAGAAAATCAACTTTCTTGCTTTGCCTTTTCTAGCTTATATGCCTCAGCTGCAGACAGCTCAATTTTCATCCTGTTGGTCTCAAATTGTATGTTTTTTCATATACTTTCAGCTTATGAAATCATTTTTTTGGGTAAATTTATTTTAAAAGCACTAAAATTGAAAAATAGCGATTTTAAAAAAATCATTTTTCACAAATTTTGAATTTTCCGCCAAGTCACGTGACCAAATGAAAATCTGACTGAAAATTCAGATTTAGCGGAAAATTTTACATAAGGATACCAATTTTCGTCTTATTTCATTAAATAGTTTCTAAGATATCCCATTTTAAAGATAAAGATTAAAATTCACTTTTTTTAAAAAACCCTAAAAATGGGACTCTGACTTTAATTATCATATCTATTAAACAAATTATTATAACAAGACGAGTAAAAATTTTTTGGAAACTAAGGGCTTGTAAAAAATTTTTGAGGCCTATAGAACTTTCTTTTAAAAATTAGAATTTTGGCAGCAATTTCAAAATTGGTCATTTTGGGGTAAGAATAGGCATTTGGTTTATTGACTATCGACATGAGAGATTTGGCGACAAATAATTGCAGTGTACGGTAACTGAATGGTGACACTTATATCAAAAAAATGAGACCAATTGGAAGTATTTTGGTTAATTGGCAAGTTTGCAGCTTTGTATTAAAGATTACGAAAAAATCCTATTTGATAACATTGTCGTATTTTGTACGCTGAAAAAAAAACCCGCTTGCGGCAAGCGGAATTCCGCTTGTAGCAAGCGGAATTTTTTTTCTCGTCAAACGATTGCAAATGACTTGAAACGTAAAGAAAATTAAAAAAAAAATTTTTTCCCGCTTACTTGGGATATGCGTATTTCGGTATGACGAGATTTGAGAAAATTTTGGAAAAAGAAAAGAAAAAATGTTTTTTTTTAATTTTCTTTACGTTTCAAGTCATTTGCAATTGTTTGCAAAGAAAAAAAAATTCCGCTAGCCACAAGCGGAATTCCGCTTGCCGTAAGCGGATTGTCCGCTTGCCGTAAGCGGATTTTTTTTTCAGTGTAGCTATTCTATCTTATTTTCAATTTTCCAAATTTTCTAGTCACCTAATGAAAATTTTGACGAAATTTTCGGATTCCTCGAGAAATTTTACAAAAGACCCCATATTTGGAAAAGTTTTGGATGTATCCGTAACGCTATAGAAATAAAAGAAATAGCAAAATACTAAATTAATTACAAATTACCACAATGTTATCAAATAGGATTTTTTCGTAATCTTTAATACAAAGCTGCAAACTTGCCAGTTAACCAAAATACTTCCAATTGGTCTCATTTTTTTGATATAAGTGTCACCATTCAGTTACCGTACACTGCAATTATTTGTCGCCAAATCTCTCATGTCGATAGTCAATAAACCAAATGCCTATTCTTACCCCAAAATGACCAATTTTGAAATTGCTGCCAAAATTCTAATTTTTAAAAGAAACGAGTTCTATAGGCCTCAAAAATTTTTTACAAGCCCTTAGTTTTCAAAAAATTTTTACTCGTCTTGTTATAATAATTTGTTTAATAGATATGATAATTAAAGTCAGAGTCCCATTTTTAGGGTTTTTAAAAAAAGTGAATTTTAATCTTTATTTTTAAAATGGGATATCTTAGAAACTATTTAATGAAATAAGACGAAAATTGGTGTCCTTATGTAAAATTTTCCGCTAAATCCGAATTTTTAGTCAGATTTTCATTTGGTCACGTGACTTGTCGGAAAATTCAAAATTTGTGAAAAATGATTTTTTTAAAATCGCTATTTTTCGATTTTAGTGCTTTTAAAATAAATTTACCCAAAAAAATGATTTCATAAGCTGAAAGTATATGAAAAAACAATTTGAGACCAACAGAATGAAAATTGAGCTGCCTGCAGCTGAGGCATATAAGCTAGAAAAGGCAAAGTAAGAAAGTTGATTTTCTCGCGCATGCGCAGTTCAAAAAAAAATTTGGACCCCAGAATCGAATTCTACGGGAAATTTCCTATGGGGTACTGTAAGGCTGGTTCCACAAACCTCCGTAAACGCAAAATCGCAGCCGCAACGCAATGCGCACAAACCAAAATCGTGTTTTGCACATGCGTGTTGTGTTGTGCGCATTGCGTTGCGGCTAAATTTTTGCGTTTACGGAGGTTTGTGGAACCAGCCTGAGGAAAAAAAATTTTATTGTCAGGTGCGCGTTTGCGAGAAAAATTAATGAACATAAATTTCTCAAAAATTAAAAATTTCAAAAAATTGAAAAAAACAAAAATTGCTGTAAAAAATAGAGGATTGGATCTAAAAAGCTAAAAATTGGGGAAAATTATTTTTTTTATATATACTTTCGACCAAACATACTTTGGAGTACATTTCGAGACCCGACCATGCAAAGTCATATACAGTTCACAAATATTGACCCATATATAAAACTAGTATATTATGATTAAATTTATTTATTGGTTCCTCATAGAGGAACCTTTGTGATAGGTGAAATTTTATAGGTGAGATTTTCGATATTTTGGCATATAAGCACGTTTTGAGACCTCAGGAAGCTAAAAAACCGGTTTTTAAAAAAAGTCTGTGTGTGTGTGTGTGTGTGTATGTATGTATGTATGTATGTATGTCGCACTGTAACCGGTGATATTTCACAGCCAACACGACATTAAGACCTAATTTTTTTTTCAAAATTTTTTTCACCAAAAAAGCTCGAGGTACTTTTTTTTTTTTGATTTGGATGTAATACCTCATTTATTTCCATGAAAGTACTTATATTTGAAAGTATGGTTTTTACATGATATCTCGAATCGGATACTTAATTTTCTGAAAATTTTTTTTGTAAAATTTTTTTCACATAAAAATACAAAAAATACAAATTTTTTTTTTTTTTTGGACGTAGTACCTAATTAATTTGCATGGAAGTACTAGTTTTAAGAACCTTGTTTATTGTTATTTTTTGGATCTGATAATTAATTTTTTCAAAATTTTTTTTGTCAAAATTAAAAAAATAACAAAATTAAAAAAATAGAAAAATAAAAAAAAATGCAATATTTTTTTTTTTTTGGGTGTAATACCTCATTTAATTCTATGAAAGTACTAATATCTGAAAATATTGTAACTAGTGATATTTCAAAATCATTATCGAATTAAGACCTAATTTTTTTTTCAAACATTTTTTTATCAAAAAATCTCAAACCCCCCCCCCCCTTTATTTTTAATTTGGATGTAATACCTCATTTATTTCCACGAAAGTACTTATATATTTGAAAGTATGGTTTTTACTCGATATCTCGAATCTGATACTTAATTTTTTGAAAATTTTTTTCCCAAAATTTTTTTCATAAAAAAATACAAAAAACACCAATTTTTTTTTTTCTTTGAACGTAATACATAATTTGCTTCAATGGAAGTACTAGTTTTAAGAACCTCTATAAAAGTAATTTTTTGGACCTGATACTTAATTTTTTGAAAATTTTTTTCTCAAAATTTTTGCCGCCAAAAAATATAAAAAATGCCAATTTTTTTTTTTTTAGGACGTAGTACTTAATGTTTTTCTACGAAAGTACGAATATTTAGAATTATCGTTTTTAAATGATTATTTCATGTGATACGTAATTTTTCGATATTTTTTTTTTTCAAAATTTTTTTAATAAAAAAATTTAAAAAATACAATAATTTTTCTTCTTTTTGGATGTAGTACTTAATTTATTTCTATGAAAGTACTAATATCTAGAATTATTGTTTTTAAAGGATTTTTTCCATCTGATACGTATAATTTTTCAAATTTTTTTTCTCAATATTTTTCATATAAAAAAATTAAAAAAACATCATTTTTATTAGATAAAATAGACCATTATAAATATTTTGCTATTGTTGATGAGGAACCATAGTGCCAATCACTTGGCAGCGTTTTTTTTTTAGTCTATCATTAAATTTTTTATCTGTATACATTATTTTAGGTTCCAATTATTACCATAGCTTAAAACAAAATTTTTATTTTTTTACTAATTTTTGTATAGAATTCAAAAAAAGAGTTGAATTGATTTTCAATGACTTTGTTTATAAAGAGTGGAAAAATTGTATTTTTCTCTTATTAAGACAAAAAGTAAAAACCAAAGATTTTAAAAGATTATAGAAACACCTGTGCATAGTGTCTGAAGATTAAAAAACTAAAAATCATGGTTTTACATATACGTAAATAGAACTTTTGATTTTTGAAATGTAAAAGTTAATTATAATCTATATAATATTTGTCTGTAAAAACAACAATTCATGGAAATAACACTGATGTGGCCTATCATAATAAGCATAGGATTAAAATTTTGTATATAATTATAATAAAAAAAATACTAATTAAATTGGTAAAATTTTAAGATAAAAAATATTGTTAAATGAAATTTAACTAAAAATTTTATAAAAAAATTAATAAAACTTGAATTATGTGAACATTCAATAAAAATTATTATATTTTTGAAAATATTTAAAGAAACTTAAAAAACTCCTCTTTATAATATTATAAACTCTTTAATATTTACGCTCCTCCCATACTCCTCGCATACATGCGTCTCCGCGCTCGCGTCTCATATAAAATTTTGGAAATAATTAAAACGATTAAAGTAATAAAAATTGATTAGATTTTCAATAGAAAATTAGTTATGATTTATTAGGGTCAATAAAATTATAACGTACTTTTTTGATAATACTGTCGCCGACGCTTAATCTTTATTATTTTTGGGCGATTTTATTAATAAATAAATTTTTAAATAATGCAACTCTAGACACTGATTAAAATATTATTGATTAAACTCTTGTTTTTTTTTATAATTGGAAAAACCAAATAATAAAACTGATAATATATTAACGATAAAAATTTTCAGCCTAAGTACATTTTTAAAATAATATATAAAAATGGATTGAAATACACTGTAAAAATTAGCCGCCAAGTTTAAAAATCCATCATTAAGAAAAAAAATGCTGCCAAATAATTGGCTTTATGGTTCCTCACTAGCAATAACAAAATGTTCCTAATGGCAAGGGGCGGTACACTTGGCGCACAATTCAATGTGTGCCACTGTGCGCTAAAAAGTGCGCCAGTGATAATTCCATTAAACAATCCACATTAAAAGTATAATAAAGTGTGCTCTGGTTATTTAGACTTTCAAACTTATGATGAAGCACAAACTTTTACACTAGAATATGGATTTTTTAAACGAATTCTTACTGGCGCACATGGAATCGTGCGCCAAGTGGACCGCCCCTTGCTTAATGGTCTATTTTAGCTTACAAAGTATATTGTCATAAGAAAAACTAAAAATGATCTTTTCCTTGATACTTTCAGTTTAACATCTCATTGAAAAAATTAGGTTTTTTACATAAAAAAAAAGAAACTTTTTCAACACTAATAGATAATCTTCTTTTGTGATATATGTTTCACACCCCATTTGTGAAATTGACCATTTCGAGAATTGGTCAAGTAAAGTGACCAATTCGTGAAATGGAAAAAAAAAAATAAAATTTATTTCACAAATGGGTCAACATTTTATTCTTTATTTTGAATACTTGTAAAAAATTATTAGGAACATTTTTTTTTTTATAACTGAAATCAACAAACTTTATTTATTTCTAAACCAATTATTAATAATTCTTATAATAAATAATAAAATAATTTTTTTTTTAATTTTATCATATTTAGAAGATATTTTACTTTTTAATCAAATTTTCAAAAAATTTTATTTTTCCCAAAAATAGTAAAAAAAAAATCTCCAGAAGTACGATATCTGAGCCACAAAACTATGGCCTATATGTTCTCCGCAAATATAATAACGCTATCTAGTGTTTGTAAATTTTTTTATTTCAACTAATTTAAAATAGCGCCGGTAAACGGCGGGACTTTGATGGCCCGACGTACTCGTCCAGAACCCAGATACCGAAAAATCTCATAAATACAGTACACCATCGAATAAAGGCTAAATTAAGGGCAAACTTAGACAAAAATCCTCCAGAAATGAAATGTTGTGGAATGTGTTGCTTTTGGGCTAATTTGAAAGGAGAAACAAAATCGGACAATCCAAACCAGTGCTGGGCCTCCCCAAAGGGGGCAAAACGGTTTTTTGCAAACAACTCAAAAAGTGAGCAAAATATAAAAAAATACCCTGCCAACTAGCTAGCACTAAGGTTCCTCAAACAATGAGCTAAATACTTCAATATGCCACAGATATCACCGATTAAAAAACCATCAATAATACACTCAATTCTATTAACGTTTAAAAGTTAAAGAAAATTTATGTAATGAATTTAACTAAATCTATTTTTTTCAAATAAAATCTAACGTAATTCATCGGATAATAATTATTCATGGAATTTGGTACTTTCATGGAATTAAATGAAGTATTGCACAAAAAAAAAAAAAAAATGCACTTTAAAAAAACTGTTTTAATTTTGAGAAATAAATTTTGGAAAAATTCGGTATCAGATTCAAGAAATTACTATAAACGAACTGTCTAAAACTAGTACTCTCATAGAAATAAATTAGTTACTGCACCCAAAAAGAAAAAAAAATTTGGTGATTTTTGTATTTTTTTGTGAAAAAAAATTTAGGAAAAAAATTTTTAAAAAATTAAGTATCAGATTCGTGATATAGAGTAGAAACCATACTTTCAAATATAAGTACTTTCGTGGAAATAAATGAGGTATTACATCCAAATTAAAAAAAAAAAAAGTACCTCGAGCTTTTTTGGTGAAAAAAATTTTGAAAAAAAAATTAGGTCTTAATTTTATAATGGTTGTAAAACATCACCGGTTGCAATATTTTCAGATATTAGTACTTTCATGTAATTAAATGAGGTATTACATCATAGAAATAAATTAGTTACTGCATCAGGTATTACATCCAAATTAAAAAAAAAAAAGTACCTCGAGCTTTTTTGGTGAAAAAAATTTTGAAAAAAAAATTAGGTCTTAATTTTATAATGGTTGTAAAACATCACCGGTTGCAATATTTTCAGATATTAGTACTTTCATGTAATTAAATGAGGTATTACATCATAGAAATAAATTAGTTACTGCATCAGGTATTACATCCAAATTAAAAAAAAAAAAGTACCTCGAGCTTTTTTGGTGAAAAAAATTTTGAAAAAAAAATTAGGTCTTAATTTTATAATGGTTGTAAAACATCACCGGTTGCAATATTTTCAGATATTAGTACTTTCATGTAATTAAATGAGGTATTACTCATAGAAATAAATTAGTTACTGCATCCAAAAAGAAAAAAAAAATTGGTGTTTTTTGTATTTTTTCGTCAAAAAAATTTTGGGAAAAAAATTTTCAAAAAATTAAGTATCAGATTCGAGATATCGAGTAAAAATCATACTTTCAAATATAAGTACTTTCGTGGAAATAAATGAGGTATTACATCCAAATTAAAAAAAAAAAAAAGTACCTGGAGCTTTTTTGATAAAAAAATTTTTGAAAAAAAAATTAGGACTTAACTCCATAATGTTTGTGAAATATCACCAATTACATACATACACACACACACATATACTTTTTTTAAAAACTGGTTTTTTAGCTTCCTGGGGTCTCAAAACGTGCTTATATGCCAAAAAATCAAAAATCGAAATTTGCACTATCACAATGGTTCCTCTTTGAGGAACCAAAATCCCGCTAGCCACAAATATTTCCACTTGCAGCAAGTGAATTATATAGTAGTACTTTTATAAAATCTTATTCAAATTATATTTTGTGTTGTTTAAAAATTGTATATTCTCTTTTTTACAGAATTTTGAAACTTATTTTTTATTTTTTAAAAACAATTGTAAATTGAAACTAAAATTATTTTATTGTTTTTTTTTTTACTATTATTAAATAAAGGAAATTGAAAAAATATTAAATAGGTATACACCCAAAGAAATTCATCACGCCATCTGCGACAAAACTGTAACAACTAATGCGATGGTGCTTATATGCCAAAACGTGCTTATATGCCAAAAAATCAAAAATCGAAATTTGCACTATCACAATGGTTCCTCTTTGAGGAACCAAAATCCCGCTAGCCACAAATATTTCCACTTGCAGCAAGTGAATTATATAGTAGTACTTTTATAAAATCTTATTCAAATTATATTTTGTGTTGTTTAAAAATTGTATATTCTCTTTTTTACAGAATTTTGAAACTTATTTTTTATTTTTTAAAAACAATTGTAAATTGAAACTAAAATTATTTTATTGTTTTTTTTTTTACTATTATTAAATAAAGGAAATTGAAAAAATATTAAATAGGTATACACCCAAAGAAATTCATCACGCCATCTGCGACAAAACTGTAACAACTAATGCGATGGTTAGCTGTCGCATTTAATGCAACAAAAATGTTACAAAAATAATAGTTTTATATATATATATTCAAAAAATGGCGCGAAAAATATCATTCTGCACCAGAATCGTTCCTTCCGCATCCGCGCGCGGTTTTAGGAGATTTGCAACTCCGAAGCCAACCAAACTCGATATTGCAATATTGCATCAACTGTTGAATTTAACAATAATTATTTTTATTTAAAATATAATGTTAAACAATAAAATATTTTAATAGAAGAAAATTTTTCCGCCAGATTACTTTCTATACAACAATACATCTTTTATTTGGTAAGAATTGCTTTTAATCAACGTGTTTCTTTTATCCTAACCTCTAAATTTTCTCGTCAACATATTCTTTGTAATTGCAATTATTCTTATAAATCATAAAATAATATAAATTATTAGCTTGATTCTTAGGTATACAATCCTGCTTTGAAAATATTATATTTCAAAATTATCTAGGTTTCAGAAAAAAGCAATTTTTTATACGCAATATTCTATTTTAATGTTTTAATTCTCGCACAAAAAAAAACATAATGATTTATCATTATGATTTATCATTATGGTAAATCATTATGGTTTATCAAAAGGTTTACCATAAGGTATATATTATTGACAAAATAATTTCTGTTATCTCCTGGACAACCTTCGGGATAAAAATGAACCCTCCTAGGAAAAGCTGATATCCTGGAGGTATAATTTTCATATTTTCACCCCAACTTATTTTCCGATTTTCCAAAATGGCGGACCAGAAAATATGAAAAGAAGAACTTTCTACACTACCTGGGGGTTTTGGAGGTTGAGAAAAACGTTTTTATGACTGAAAATTTTCATTTTTTCACCCCAACATATTTTCCGATTTTCCAAGATGGCGGACCAAAAAAATATGAAAAAAACAACTTTCTACCTTACCTGGGGGTTTTGGAGGTTGAGAAAAACGTTTTTATGACTGAAAATTTTCATTTTTTCACCCCAACGTATTTTCCGATTTTCCAAGATGGCGGACCAAAAAAATATGAAAAAAACAACTTTCTACCTTACCTGGGGGTTTTGGAGGTTGAGAAAAACGTTTTTATGACTGAAAATTTTCATTTTTTCACCCCAACGTATTTTCCGATTTTCCAAGATGGCGGACCAAAAAAATATGAAAAAAACAACTTTCTACCTTACCTGGGGGTTTTCGAGGTTGAGAAAATCGTTTTTATGACTGAAAATTTTCATTTTTTCACCCCAACGTATTTTCCGATTTTCCAAGATGGCGGACCAAAAAAATATGAAAAAAACAACTTTCTACCTTACCTGGGGGTTTTCGAGGTTGAGAAAATCGTTTTTATGACTGAAAATTTTCATTTTTTCACCCCAACATATTTTCCGATTTTCCAAGATGGCGGACCAAAAAAATATGAAAAAAAGAACTTTCTACACTACCTGGGGGTTTTCGAGGTTGAGAAAACCGTTTTTAAGACTGAAAATTTTCATTTTTTCACCTCAACGTATTTTCCGATTTTCCAAGATAGCGGACCAAAAAAATATGAAAAAAACAACTTTCTACCTTACCTGGGGGTTTTCGAGGTTGAGAAAACCGTTTTTATGACTGAAAATTTTCATTTTTTCACCCCAACATATTTTCCGATTTTCCAAGATGGCGGACCAAAAAAATATGAAAAAAACAACTTTCTACCTTACCTGGTGGTTTTCGAGGTTGAGAAAACCGTTTTTAAGACTGAAAATTTTCATTTTCGTATTTACCGATTTTCCAAGATGGCGGACCAAAAAAATATGAAAAAAACAACTTTTTACCTTACCTGGGGGTTTTCGAGGTTGAGAAAAACGTTTTTATAACTGAAAATTTTCATTTTTTCACCCCAACCTATTTTCCGATTTTCCAAGATGGCGGACCAAAAAAATATGAAAAAAACAACTTTCTACCTTACCTGGGGGTTTTCGAGGTTGAGAAAAACGTTTTTATGACTGAAAATTTTCATTTTTTTACCCCAACCTATTTTCCAATTTTCCAAGATGGCGGACCAAAAAACATTAACACAATTTTTTTGCGTTACCTGAAGGTTTTAAAGGTTGAGAAAATCGTTTTTGTCATGGAAAATTTTCATTTATTTTCTTATTTTCAACGATGGCGGACTAAAAAACATTAACAAAAGAACTTTCTACGTTACCTGGGGGTTGTAGAGGTTCCAATTTTCCTAAATTGCGTTTAAAAAATGGAAACTGTACTTAGTAAAATACGGAGGGGTATTTGAATGGAAAATATAGTATTTAATTTTTTATAGTAGACTAAAAATTTTTATTATAATCTAAAAAATTACTAATATACAAAAAAATATATTTATAAAAATAAGTGTACATTATATTTTTTATTTTAATAATAATGGTACAAATTTGGAACTTTTGTTAAAAATTCTTGCCCTCTTATACTTAAATAAACGCAAATTGAATCTATAGCACTAGTTTCTACTACAGATTTATCTTCACTGATTGCATCAATTCTGTAATTTACGGGACATATAAGAGGAGTACAGTGAATACTCTTACATACAGTATACTCTTTCTCATTCGCTTCATCAACTATAAACTCAAGTAACTGAATAAATTGCCCATTTTTGGTGTAAGCGTATGAACAATTTGTCCGGTCAGTTTCACGTGTAGCATAATAACAACCATTTTTTGTCATTTTTGTATATGAAACTGTATACGTTGGATCTAGATGAAACTCATTTATGTATTGTTCATCTACCATAAATGACCCAAATCTTAGTTTACCAACCTCAGATTCGCCTCGGATAATATACTAATACTTGATTTTAATTTATCTTCAAATTTGGGAAGAGCATGAAATTTTACTATAGACATTTAATTCAAATTGCTTAAAAACATTTAATTAAAATTAATTAAAATTATTGCTCAAATATTTCTAGATAATGTAGAAAGTTTATTTTTCATGTTTTTTAATCTGCCATCTTGGAAAATCTAAAAACATGTTAAAATTAAAAAATGAAAATTTTCAGTCATAAAAACGGTTTTCTCAACCTCGAAAACCCCCAGGTAAGGTAGAAAGTTGTTTTTTTCATATTTTTTTGGTCCGCCATCTTGGAAAATCGGAAAATACGTTGGGGTGAAAAAATGAAAATTTTCAGTCTTAAAAACGGTTTTCTCAACCTCGAAAACCCCCAGGTAAAGTAGAAAGTTGTTTTTTTCATATTTTTTTGGTCCGCCATCTTGGAAAATCGGAAAATATGTTGGGGTGAAAAAATGAAAATTTTCAGTCATAAAAACGGTTTTCTCAACCTCGAAAACCCCCAGGTAAGGTAGAAAGTTGTTTTTATTATATTTTTTTGGTCCGCCAGCTTGGAAAATCGGAAAATACGTTGGGGTGAAAAAATGAAAATTTTCAGTCATAAAAACGGTTTTCTCAACCTCGAAAACCCCCAGGTAAGGTAGAAAGTTGTTTTTTTCATATTTTTTTGGTCCGCCATCTTGGAAAATCGGAAAATACGTTGGGGTGAAAAAATGAAAATTTTCAGTCTTAAAAACGGTTTTCTCAACCTCGAAAACCCCCAGGTAGTGTAGAAAGTTGTTTTTTCATATTTTTTTGGTCCGCCATCTTGGAAAATCGGAAAATATGTTGGGTTGAAAAAATGAAAATTTTCAGTCATAAAAACGATTTTCTCAACCTCGAAAACCCCCAGGTAAGGTAGAAAGTTGTTTTTTTCATATTTTTTTGGTCCGCTATCTTGGAAAATCGGAAAATACGTTGGGGTGAAAAAATGAAAATTTTCAGTCATAAAAACGTTTTTCTCAACCTCCAAAACCCCCAGGTAGTGTAGAAAGTTCTTCTTTTCATATTTTCTGGTCCGCCATTTTGGAAAATCGGAAAATAAGTTGGGGTGAAAATATGAAAATTATACCTCCAGGATATCAGCTTTTCCTAGGAGGGTTCATTTTTATCCCGAAGGTTGTCCAGGAGATAACAGAAATTATTTTGTCAATAATATATACCTTATGGTAAACCTTATGATAAACCATAATGATTTACCATAATGATAAATCATAATGATAAATCATTATGTTTTTTTTTGTGCGAGTTACAGTGCTTTTCACTCAACAACTGCTTTTGTTAACAATATTAAATATTATATACCTAAGTCCTAACTGTTATCACTTTTATGAAAATCAAAAGTTTGTTGTTTTTCCATAAACATTAATAACAAAAAAAAATGATAATATAAAAATAGAAGAATATTTGAAGGTATATTTGATTTTTAAGTTTTTATTGCTTTGTATAAGGATACCTATATAATATACCTATTAACTTAAATCACTAAAAATAATAAAAATTAAAACAAAATAATTGCTTAAAACATTTTATAATAAGAATAATTTTACTATTGTTATAGTCATAAGATAAAACATAATAACTTTTTTATGTTTAGAACTAACCAACTACTGCTGGTTTATTAAAAATATTAAAATAAATAACTAATATTTTGTATACGATGATTTCAGGAGGTAAGTCAAAATAAAACTAAAATTAATCTTATAAGGTATTTATAAATTTTTTATCTTAAATGTAGATATGTTGGATAAATCAAAAGCTGATGATAATTCATTTCAAGCCAATCAAAATTTAACCATCAATTGCCTTAAAGATGACTTATGGATACACATATTTCAATATTTAACTATTGATGAAAAAATAAAATTAGAATCAATTTGCAAAAAATGGAATCACATTGTTAAATTGTCATGGAGCCATCAAACATGTTTGGACGTTTTTCGTATATTAAAATATAAAACTGGAAATAATAAGGTGAAGAAGAATAAAAATTACTTGAAAGGAGTTTTAAAAAAATGTGGTGTTTATTTAAATGAAATAATAATTAATAAGTATCAAGGGCGTACAATACGATACTCTTTATTATCATGGGAAACTGTAAGAAAGCTTCCTGAATATGTTGCCAAGTACTGTAAAAATATAACTGAATTACAGTTATTAGAACACTGTTACAATCCACCACGCATGTTTACTGACGAAAATCTGAAAAAACTATTTTCTAGAAATCCCAATATTAGTAGTATTTATTTTTCTGAATTGGATCTTAAAGTTGACTGCTTATGTCATTTGAATACCAATCTCATAAAAGAATTTCATCTTGAAAAATGTAAATTTGAATCAAATAGCCAGTTTCTTGCTTTTTTAGAGAAGTTAAAAAATTTGAATAAACTTATTATTAAAGATGAATTCAAAAATGACTCTCAAGTGATAGATGCTTTGATTCGAAGCAAATGTATGGACGTTTTTGAAATTGAATTAAATTTGTTTTTTTATACTAATTTAAACAAAATATCATTATTAGTATCAAGACAAACAAAACATCGTAAACTGAAATTGGAAGAAATATCAATTAATCAAAAATTTTTGGATAATTTGCCAACGGGATATCTAGAAGAATTAGATATAGAATGTAGAAGTAGTTATGGAGTTAGAGAAAATATTTTAAGTTTTTCATCCTCCTATATATATATAAATCTTTAATTTTGTATGTTTGTTTGTTTGTTTGTTTGTTTGTCCGAAATGGATAAACTAGAAAACGATAAAAGGTAGAGACGCGGGGTTTACGGCAAAAGATGGCAAAAATTACGGGTCAAAACATAGGCTAGGTTTCGTTTCGATTGATAACGACAAAAATTTTTTATGTTGAAAAAACTGAATTTTCAAGAAAAAAATTTTTATCAAATTTTTAAAAAAAACCAAAAAAACAAAAAACCGAGGAAAAATTTTACTATCAAAAAGAATTTCATTCGATTCGGATATATTTTTTATGTATCCACCTAAATTTTCCAGGCGATCGGTTCGATCTGTCAAAAGATACAATAATTTTTCGAAAATTATAAAAGTTTAGGACTAATATTATATATATTTATAATTTTTATCAGTCACTGATGTAGTAATTGAATATAGTAACTAAAAGAAACTTGAACAGCTTTTATCATCAAGCAGAACCCTAGAATGGATAGTCAAGGGACACAACGACTGCTTGTGGATCCTATGGAAGGGTAGCGAAGCTTTGTATTGCTGATCACTAATTATTAGTCTGGGTTCGTATGCCCGTAATTTTTATGATCCAGTAAATTTTAGGTAATACTTAGGGTAAAAAAAGGTTATTTTACAAAATATTGAGTAACATAAAACAACATATTTTTGGAAAAATAAAGTCGCAGGGGTCCAGGGGGGTGCAGGCCCCATGGTGGCTGCCGGGGCGAGCGAAGCGAGCCGGAGGCAGCTAGTTCTTATCTAAGCATGAAAAGATTCGCAAATTAAGATTGTGCAATGTATTAATTGACAAAGAATTTCTTAGAAATAATTGCTTAAAATCATTAGAAGAATTTGATTTGGAATTTGATAGAGGTGAATCAGAAAAAATTATTTCTTGTCTTTTAAAATTTTTATCAAATCATAAAAACATTCGTAAACTTAAACTAAATAAAGTAGACATTGATGAAAAAATAATGAAATGCTTACCAGAAAGTTTAGAAGAATTGTTTTTAGATCACATTGAAATTTCCTTTAATCAAGTACTAAAATATTTTGAACGGCTTAAAAATTTGCAATTCTTCAAAGGTAAATTTGGTGACTTAAATTATAATTTTTCGACATCTTCTGGTGAAGTTAAGAATGCATTAAGTGTTAAAAAAATGCAAATAATTTTTGAATACTTTTCACCAGTAAAAAGAATTCCTAACTTTCACAAATTGCATAAGCTTGAGTCTTTGATGCTTTATAATGAAGGCGACAATATTCCTGATATAAGCAACATATTGGGAAATTTAGCAGAATGTGAAAAATTAAATTATTTGAAAATAGCTGCTTGCAAGGTATCATCAGTAGGTTTAAATACTATTAGTTACCTTCCAAATTTAAAAATTTTAGATATTGTTCAATCTGAAAATACTGATGATGATTTTTTGGATTTTGTTAAGAATTCAGTAAATCTTCAAATCAAGCATTGATGCTTGAATTATGCATTAAAATTACAAATGATTTAATTGAAAAATTGAGTAATGTTAAAGTTAAGCGTAAAGACTGTCAAGTATTAAAAATATTTTTTGACAATTGTTGTCAAATTGATTCTTTTGAATTAGATGAGTTCCCATTAATTGATTTTAAATTTGTTTAATTAAATTATTTTTAAATTAATAATTAAGATATATTAATTATTCAATTAGTATTCTAAGTAATCTTAATATACTAATAGTTTTCTTAAGTTGCATATGCTTAATATGTTTAATTTTTTTTTTAAGATAAAATATTTAAATTTTTGTACTCAAATATTTTAATGTTTTCTCTTTATTTTAAGAAATTTGCGACACTTGATAACTAGATGAGCAGTTAGAAATATTTTGTAATCAAATGTAAACTTATTGTTAGTTTTTTCAAACAAATTAATTACATTTGTATTTTTATTCATGACATTCAATTTTTTCTTACATCAAATATTATAGTAATGTAATTGAAAAATCTAAACTTAACCTGAATCTTTTTTAATAAATAAATATTAACTAATTTTCTCAAAAAATTTTAAACTTTTTTAATATTTGCTGGAATGCTTAGAGTGATAAAATTGAATATGATCCTATATGTACCAGATTAAAATATGAAAAAATATAAATAAGAAATAAAATTTCTTGTATTTCAACTGTACCATCACCCATGTAGAACGAAGCGTTCCTGATATATTTTCAAAAAAAGTTCCTGAAAGGCTTTAAAAAGTTTTTAAAAAGTCGTACAAACGTTTCTAATGTCCGCGCAGAAAGGTTCCCAAAACGTTTCGAAATTCGTGAAATTTTTTTCAAAAAATTTAATCTTTTTAAAAATATTATGTTTTTTTTTATAAACCTTTCTAGAATTTTATTGAACCTTTTTTTGGAACGCTTAGAAAATTTTCGAAAATGAATTCGTTCTATGTGGGTAGTTGAAATAATATTTTTTCATGCTTAGAGTGAATTTGAAATATAAAATCATATTTCAAATTCAAAAAAATTATTTTTAATGATTTCTTTTAATAATACAAGCGCCAGCCATACTAATCACGCCCAAAAATTAAATTTCTTTTTCCGAGGATAAAAATAGGTGGTATTTATGTTTTTCGACCCGCTGAACACGAATCCAGGGTCCGTTTTGCAAATTTCGTGGTCAATTTTTTGTTGTTAACAAATTATTGTAAAATTATCCAATAATTTATGTTAATAACAAAAAATTAACCACGAAATTCACAAAACGGACCCCAGATTCGTGTTTAGCGGGTCGAAAAACATAAATACCACCTATTTTTATCCTCGAAAAAAGAACTTTAATTTTTTAATTTTTGTGCGTGATTAGTATAGATGGCGCCTAGACTATAATCAATTATAAATTATTGATTATATTATTAAAAATCCATCCCAATACCCCTACCTTTTTACCCTCTGCAATTCTACGTTAAATTTAAATTTTAAATAAAAATAAATCTAGTTACAAAATATAGTTACTAAAACCATGAAGGCTGAAAAATACATCAGTGACGACTGACGATCAACTGTTAACGGCTGTTTATATTTACAAACAAGAATTAGCATAATTTGTTCAGATATATAGTACCATATAATGGAAGATTGCAAAACTAATTTAGAAGTTCAGAATATTAAAAAAATTCTTTATCACTATACCGATGAACATGTGCAAATATTATTTAATCAAAGCAATGTATATAATTTTTTTACAACAAATAAATTAGTTGAACAAGTTAGCCAATACCTGGCTTCAGAAGAAGAGGAAAAAATTTCAAAATATTATGTTATTATAAATACTAATCAAAGTGAAATAGTTTATGTAGCTTTTATTGGACATTTGCATTACAACATTAAATATAAAATTTGGACCTTTGATGTAATACCATTAGTCAATTTTGAACTTATTATAACACAAGTTTATCCTGTTTTATTTAAAAAAATTATTAAGACCAGTTATTGCAGTTTTGTCAACATATCATCCGATAGATCAAGTTTGTTACGTGATGTTAAAACCACTGTAACTTGTATGTCACAAATAATAGAGCATGCAAAATTAAAAATACAATATTCTCAATACAAGGTTTACAGTTTTGAAGAGTATCTGCAAATGTTAATTGATATTTATGCTGAATCACTAGAAAATTTGCAGCAAAAGCATTCAGAAATTTTGAAACTGAGCCATCAAACCCAAAAAAATAGGTACCATTTTTATCCTACATTTGCAATAAATTAAATATTTTCTTCTTCTTACAAAATTATTTATTTACAGGCTAAATCTGGATTTTCAGAAATTAAATATTGAATTTAAGTGTATAGAAAAGTTTCTCTTAAATGATACTGGCTTGGAAATTAAGGTATTTTTTAATCGTAAAAATTATGATTATACTGAATCACATCTTACTGGAACAATAAAATTAATTGAAGAAGCTAATCAATGCATGAAAAAAGAGGAAAAAGCCTTGAAAAAAAAATCACATTTTTCACAGTTTTATTTAGTTATAAATAATAATAAAGGTAAAATTAATGCAGCTTATTTAGGATATTTATATTATAATAATAAAGATAACAATAATTATTTACACTGGAACTTTCAAATGATGCCATTGATTTATAGAAAGATAGTTTTGGAAGATTACTTTTTGATAATTGGTAAAATTGTTTTTAATAGTATTCGTTTAGGAATTGATAATAAGTTAATGTATAATAATGTTAATAACAATCCAGTGCATGTTAAACAAATAATAGAACACGTAAAACTGATAATAGAATATTTGCAACTTGAAGAAAAAGAAGAAGATTTAAAAAAATATTTAGAATCATTAACTAAAGTTTATAATCAAGCTCCAGAATCTTTAAAAAAAGTGCATTAAAAAATACTGAAAAAAAAAACAAATAGCTGACAGCAATAATAACTAACAATTTTTTAATGAGCATAAATTAAATTTTAGTAAAAATAATAATAATTTTATAAAAGAAAAAAAAAAATTTTTTTTTAAACTGTTTTTTACCATTGAAATTTTGTCACTTCAAACTCAATACATAATATTTCTTAACAAATTTTTTGCACAAAATTTAATATTAAAACGCAAAATTTTCAACACATTTTATTTGATTTAAAATATTTAATCCTTTATATGCAACTCGTTTAAAAAATAAAACAATTTTAGTTTTTCTTACAGAATAAACAATGTCAAAAAATTTTATTTTGAAATTAAATAATGTGCAAAAAATAATTTAAAAAAATATTCCCTGTCAGTAAAAATGTTCAGATTTTAGTGTTAAATAATCGGGTGTTTAATTTCTTTTTTATAAGATTGCTAACAAGATGAAGTATGGATTTGTACAAACTTTTTAAATTTTATTATATAATTGAACTACAATGGCCACTTAACTCTTTTTAGGTACACGAAATACAAAGGTAACATTTCAATCAAAAGTAATTCAATTTTAATTTATTATAATATACGAGTATATAAGTATACCCTAAGGTTAAGTTAAGGTTAAATTGTTTTCGTAAATAAGTTGCCAAAAGCATAACATATGTACTATTGATAGTGGCTTATACTAATTAATTTTTTTAACATAATTAAAGGAATAAAAATTGTGATATTTTAAAATAAGCATAATAAGCACTTAAAAACTTAATTTTTTTATATAATTATTTTATTATAATGAATATAAAGTATATAAATGCTGCTTTTTTCCCGAATTTATGAATTAGACTTTTGAGATTAATTATAAATAATAAATGCGATCTGAGCATCCCTTTTCCAGATCTGAAAAAATTACAAATATTTTTTATAAAAATAATTTTTTTCTTATCACATTTATTATTTGTAATAAATCTCAAAAATATATTAATTTTTTTATGTTCATTTGAATATTATTCAGATCTTGTATTAAAAAATACAAAAACAAAATGGATGAGAGGTTTTCCTATAGCTAATGTGTTTAATCGATGAATTTCCTTACCTTTACTATTTTTATAATATCAAACAACTTTATTTTTTTCAATAAAATAATTATCTTATGTAATAAGTAAAAAAGCCTGAATATTTGAAAACATTTTATAAACTTACGATTTTTCTACGAAAAAAAGTTTGTGAATCTATAATAATCAAGTAAAACTAAATTAATCAAGATTGTTAGATACTTGGGAATTTGGGAATTTTATTTTGTTAAAAGAAGTCTGTTTCGTGACCAGTGGTCAGCATATATTTTGAAACTGAAATATATTAACCATATTTACTTATATAGAATTTTTTCAACAAAAGAGCCGATATTTTGCTTAATTTTTGGAAAATTATGGAAATTTTTTGATTCAGTCTTTCAATGATGAGGTAAAGCTAAAATCCTATACCTATATATATAAATCTTTAATTTTGTATGGTCTTGGTATGGTCACTAATTACAAAATTTATAGATGGAAGCTTTGAAAATCATTAAAAAAAATACGATAAGATTTTATTTTTTTTTACCATTTCACGAATTGGTCACTTTACTTAACCAATTCTCGAAATGGTGAATTTCACAAATGGGGTGTAAAACATATCACAAAAGAAGATTATCTATTAGTGTTGAAAAAGTTTTTTTTTTTGAATCTAATTTTTTTAATGAGATGTTAAACTGAAAGTATCAAGGAAAAGATCATTTTTAGTTTTTCTTATGACAATATACTTTGTAAGCTAAAATAGACCATTAAGCAAGGGGCAGCCCACTTGGCGCACAATTCCATGTGCGCCAGTAAGAATTCGTTTAAAAAATCCATATTCTAGTGTAAAAGTTTGTGCTTCATCATAAGTTTGAAAGTCTAAATAACCAGAGCACACTTTATTATACTTTTAATGTGGATTGTTTAATGGAATTATCACTGGCGCACTTTTTAGCGCACAGTGGCACACATTGAATTGTGCGCCAAGTGTACCGCCCCTTGCCATTAGGAACATTTTGTTATTGCTAGTGAGGAACCATAAAGCCAATTATTTGGCAGCATTTTTTTTCTTAATGATGGATTTTTAAACTTGGCGGCTAATTTTTACAGTGTATTTCAATCCATTTTTATATATTATTTTAAAAATGTACTTAGGCTGAAAATTTTTATCGATAATATTATCATTATCAGTTTTATTATTTGGTTTTTCCAATTATAAAAAGAACAAGAGTTTAATCAATAATATTTTAATCAGTGTCTAGAGTTGCATTTTTTAAAAATTTATTTATTAATAAAATCGCCCAAAAATAATAAAGATTAAGCGTCGGCGACAGTATTATCAAAAAAGTACGTTATAATTTTATTGACCCTAATAAATCATAACTAATTTTCTATTGAAAATCTAATCAATTTTTATTACTTTAATCGTTTTAATTATTTCCAAAATTTTATATGAGACGCGAGCGCGGAGTATGGGAGGAGCGTAAATATTAAAGAGTTTATAATATTATATATAAAGAGGAGTTTTGTAAGTTTCTTTAAGGCCACTGTCTCTTTATTGAGGCGTTTTTTAAAGGATTTTCAACATTTTTTTTCTCAGCTGTTTTATTATAAAAGTTTACAATTTTTTTTTTGCTAATTACAAAACTATTCTAGATAACATAAAAAAATTTTTGTTCCATTTGCTTTTTTTTTACACTTTGTAGATGGCGTGAAAGTAGAGGCTCGAAAAAAAAATTGGAAAACGGTTGCCATCATAGAGTCTATTGTAGGCATTTGAAACAAAAAAATAAAAAGGAATATTAATCTCTATAGTATTATCTAGTGCCTGAAGCGGCGATTAGGAAAAATATTAAAAATTGACCATTTGGTGAACAAAAAACAAAAAAAACAGTTTTTGACGTTAAAAAATGCGCCTAAAACGGACAATAAAATTTTTTCTGATGTATAAAAAGCTGATATTGTCGGTTTAGGTACTAGATATTTCAATAACAAAAACAATGAAACAAGATTCGCGTCGATAGCTTAATTAGTTTTTGAGCTAGCGTGGCAACCGATTTCAAAGAAGTAGTTCTGAGATAAACGCGTTTAAAGTTTTTAAATGCTTATGTTTTCATATGAATACGGCCAATAAAAATCGAAATATCTAAAAAACATATTTTTTTTTTTCTTGAAATTTGTTTTATAGATTCTTGAAATGTTTTAACATAGGATAATGAAATAAAAAAAATTCCAATTTTGAGACAGTGGCCTTAAATATTTTCAAAAATATAATAATTTTTTTTGAATATTCACATAATTCAAGTTTTATCAATTTTTTTATAAAATTTTTAGTTAAATTTCATTTAATTAACAATATTTTTTATCTTAAAATGTTACCAATTTAATTATTATTTTTTTTATTATAATTATATACAAAATTTTAATCCTATGCTTATTATGATAGACCACATCAGTGTTATTTCTATGAATTGTTGTTTTGTTACAGAAAAATATTATAGATTATAATTAACTTTTACATTTCAAAAATCAAAAGTTCTATTTACGTATGTAAAACCATGATTTTTAGTTTTTTATAATCTTCAGACACTATTTACAGGTGTATCTATTATCTTTTAAAATCTTTGGTTTTTACTTTTTGTCGTAATAAGAGATAAATACAATTTTTCCACTCTTTATAAACAAAGTCATTGAAAATCAATTTAACTCTTTTTTTGAATTCTATATAAAAATTAATAAAATACCCTGCCAACTAGCTGGCACTGAGGTTCCTCAAACAATGGGCTGTAATCTTAATTTACAACAAATATTATTAATTACAACCATGCAATTATACATACATTTTTCGTTTTTAGTAGCTGGTAAAGTAGATTATTAAGATCATTTTGTTATTAAAGTGGAAATTCTAGCGTCCATGGATTGGTCGCGCCGGCGTTAATGGATTTTAAATCATTTTTGCATAATTAAAAAGAGAGAAATATAAAAAAAGCTAATTTTATTTTTTTTTATAAAATTTTATTTTATTAGAATATATAATTATCCCTTAATAATTAAAATATTGGGTAACATGATTTTTTTGTTTTGTCAAAGAAATGGTTGGTAACGATGCGAAAATTACAAATATTCGATCAATTATTATAAAAAGATAGGAGTTTTTACCAGAATTTATAATAATTTCTTATAATTTATATTCTCAATGTACTTCTTGCATTTGACTAATCTTCCGCAACAATGATAATAATAATAATAATAATATTTTGTAATAAAAAAAATAACCACATAATAATTGCTTCAAGATTTTAACATTATTTATATTATTTCTATTAATCACAAAATAATAAATTATTTAATTCTATAAATTGTTTGATTCTTTAAAAAATGCCAATATAACTTTTAAATCTTAATTTTAAAATGCAAACATAACCATTTAATATTTTTAGGCTGTTTATTATTGTTTATAATTTCATTAAGCTGCATACATAAATAAACATAGCAACGAACAAAATAATCCGAGGAATTCAAAAAGAGGCAAGATTTCCATCATTTTTTCTTGTGTGTTATAATTTATATCAAAATAAAAAAAAAATTGTGATCGGATACAAAAAATTACTATAAACTAAATTTCTAAAACTTGTACTCTCATTAAAATAAATTAGATATGTCAAATACGAAAAATAAATTTGATGTTTTATGTATTTTTTTGTAACGAAGATTTTGGAGAAAAAAATTTTCAAAAAATTAATTATCAGATTCAAGATATCGAGTAAAAACCATACTTTCAAGTATAAGTACTTTCATGGAAATAAATGAGGTATTGCATCCAAATTAAAAAAAAAAAAAGTATTTTGAGAATTTTGAATAAACAAATTTTTGGAAAAAAAAGTTAGGTATTCATTCGATAATTGTTTTGAAATATCACTGGTTACGATATTTTAAAATATTAGTACTTTCATAGAATTAAATGAGGTATTAAACCAAAAAAAAAAAAATATTGCAGTTTTTTTTATTTTTCTTTTTTTTTTAATCTTGAGATAAAAATTTTGAAAAAACTAAGTATCAGATCCAAAAAATTACTATAAACGAGGTTCTTAAAACTAGTACTTCCGTGGAAATAAATTAGGTACTTCGTCCAAAAAGAAAAAAAAAATTGGTATTTTTTGTATTTTTTTGTGAAAAAAATTTTAGACAAAAAATTTTCAGAAAATTAAGTATCCGATTCAAAATATCATGTGAAAACCATACTTTCAAATATAAGTACTTTCATGGAAATAAATAAGTTATTACATCGAAATTAAAAAAAAAAAAGTACCTCGAGCTTTTTTGGTTAAAAAATTTTTGAAAAAAAAATTAGGTCTTAATTCCATAATGTTTGTGAAATATCACCGATTACATACGTACGCGCGCACACACACACACACACACACACACACACACACACACACATACATTTTTTTACCAACCGGTTTTTTAGCTTCCTGGAGTCCCAAAACGTGCTTATATGCCAAAAAATAGAAAATCAAATTTTGACCTAACACAATGGTACCTCTTTGAGGAACCAAAAGTTTAAAATAAAAATTGTAGCTGAGAAAGTTTCCGACGAAAATGGGCCTCAAAAATTTTTCAGTCGGACGCACTGGGCTAGAAGCGGTCAAAAATTGGACCTTTTTTACCAAATTTTCAAAAATCGATATTTCATGAAAGAAAATAAAAAACGCGTTTTTGCTGAGTTTTTGTTGAGTTTTTGGTAGTCAAAAGTGTTAGATATGGGTATGTAAGGATTTTAACATATAATAGAATGTTTATGGATGTAAAATTTTGCAACCCCTAGAAAGTGCATTTTTTTAGTGCCCATTTTTCGATGTCCATTTTTTGATGTTTTAAGCTAAAAAATCTTATAAATATGGGCAAACTTAGTATGGAATTACTTATTAGAGATGTATTCAAATCAAAATATGCACATATTTCAATGTAATTTTGCCTTAAATGCATTTTACTTCAAAAAAACGAGAACCATTTTTTTCGAAAAAATTAAAAAATTGCGTTTTTTTTTGGATTTATATGTTTCATACACATGGAAAATTATGTTATTTCATATTTTTTTTGTAATATCAACTATTTTCAAGATTTTTGGTACATAATAGTACAGTAGCTTAAGTCCAAAATCGTTTTTTGACCAAAAAATGCTAAAAATTTTAAAATTATACACTGTAAAAAGTAACTTTCTTAGATTTACAAAAAAAATAGAATTTTATCGTAAATTCAAATTTCGAAAAATTAGTGAATTTTCAAAAAATTTTGTAAAGATTTGATAAAAATCATAAATTTACTAAATTTAGTATATCATCGAAAAATTCGAGAATTCTCGATTTTTTTAGTGATTTTACGAAAAAGGGTGTTTTTGTTATTTTTTAGCATCCAGGATATGCCCATATAGGTTTTAGGGGTAGCTAATCAAGAATTTTGACTTCCTTTTCAATAAATATTCAATATTTCACCCCATAAAATAGCTAAAACTACCTCTAAAAGGGGTGTTTTGTATCCAGCATACCCCATACTCTATCCAGGATATGCCCATATAGGTTTTTAGGGTCGCTAATCAAGAATTTTGACTTCTTTTCAATAAATATGCCATATTTCACCCTTATGGTGCAAATTGCCATTGGTGCAACTGCCCGTATGGTGCAAATCTAAGCGCTCAAAGTGCGAATATGTAAAAAAAAACCTTTTTGGGGGTAGTTTTTGTAAATTTAAGGGTAAGCCCCAATTTCTCAATATTTCTACGAAAAAGTGTTCCTGTAAAAAAGCTGGATTACCATGCTCTACATTGTGCAAAGCATGCAAAGGCACGGATTGTGAAAATGCAATTCCGGTAGCTCCCACTTATAGAGCAATTGACGATAATAATAATATGGATTACGTCAAAATTAAGTCAAAATTCTTTATTAGCTACCCCAAAAACCTATATAGGATATGGGCATATCCTGGATGTTAAAAGTACAAAAATAGCAAAAACATTCCTTTTAGGGGTAGTTTTAACTATTTTAAGGGTGAAATATTAATTGTTCATGAATAGGGAGTCAAAATTCTTGATAATCGACCCAAAAAACCTATGTGGGCATATCCTGGATACTAAAAGTACGCAAATAGCAAAAACACCCCCTTTTCGGGGGTAAGTTTAGTCAATTAGGTGTAAAATTTAAATTATTTATAAAAAAGAAGTCAAAATTTTTGATAAGCGACCCAAAGAATCCGTATGGATCATCTGAGCGCTCAAAGTGCGAATATGTAAAAAACCCATTTTTGGGGTAGTTTTTGCAAATTGAAGGGTGAAGCACCAATTTCTCTGCCAAATGACCCAGATTTTCGTGTTCGGCGACCCAAAAAACCTA
The DNA here is from genome assembly GCA_022575985.1 of Anagrus nilaparvatae. NCBI lineage: Eukaryota > Metazoa > Arthropoda > Insecta > Hymenoptera > Mymaridae > Anagrus > Anagrus nilaparvatae. The sequence goes on along the minus strand of JAKSXM010000246.1, from coordinate 2,699,975 downwards.
TAATAGAGCAAATCTGATTTTTGCCAGTAATAATACAACCAAACCCGTATTTTGACTGGAGTAATTATTATATATAAAATTATGTAAATAAATAATTTCGTATCATATATACGCATAAAAACTTACTAAATATGTAAGCGTTAACGTGTGTGAATGTAATTATACATGTTTATTGAGTAATTGGAAAAAATTTGTATGTGTTATTGTATGAGTTTATATATATAATAAATTTTTAAAAATAAAAAACGATTTTATCTACACTGTAAAAAGTAACTTTCTTATATTAACAAAAAAATTAGTAAATTTTCAAAAAAATTTGTAAAATTCTAAAAAAATCGTATATTTACTAAATTTATTATATTAACAAAAAATTCGAGTATTCTCGGCACTCGAAAATTTTCAGCATTTTTTGATTAAAAAACGATTTTGGACTTAAGCTACTGTACTATTATGTACCAAAAATCTTGAAAATAGTTGATATACAAAAAAAAAATGAAATAACATAATTTTCCAGGCGTATGAAACATATAAATCCAAAAAAAACGCAATTTTCTAATTTTTTCGAAAAAAATGGTTCTCGTTTTTTTGAAGTAAAATGCATTTAAGGCAAAATTACATTGAAATATGTGCATATTTTGATTTGAATACATCTCTAATAAGTAATTCCATACTAAGTTTGCCCATATTTATAAGATTTTTTAGCTGAAAACATCAAAAAATGGACATCGAAAAATGGGCACTAAAAAAAATGCACTTTCTAGGGGTTGCAAAATTTTACATCCATAAACATTCTATTATATGTTAAAATCCTTACATACCCATATCTAACACTTTTGACTACCAAAAACTCAACAAAAACTCATCAAAAACGCGTTTTTTATTTTCTTTCATGAAATACCGATTTTTGAAAATTTGGTAAAAAAGATCCAATTTTTGACCGCTTATAGCTCGGTCCCAGAGCGTCTGGCTGAATAATTTTTAAGGACCATTTTCGTCGGAAACTTTCTCAGCTACAATTTTTATTTTAAACTTTTTTTTTTTATTTTGCTTACTTTTTGAGTTATTTGCAAAAAGCCGTTTTGCCCCCATTGGGGGGCCCAGCACTAGGTTGGAATTTCCGATTTTGTTTCCCCTTTTAAATAAGCCCAAAAGCAACACATTCCACAACTTTTCATTTCTGGAGGATTTTTATCCAAGTCAAGATTTTTACTCAATGGCCTACATAAACTGAATATATTTTGGCCTAATCTAAATAAATCTAGGTTATTCCGGACTGTCATACTTTCACTTTTGTTTCCGAAAAATTGGCCAACTTTGTGGACCTGTAACTTTTTCCAGAACCTGCGGCCAAAAAAACCAGGATACGAAATTGAGTATTGGCTATCACTGAAAAGAAATGGAAGCAAATAAAAACCAGATTACAAAAGAATATAAAAATTATATAAAAAAATTATATTTATATAAAAAAAATCTTTTTTTAATTTGAGTAATGTTTCGTAAGTTTACGAAATCTATAGGAAATCACAAAAAAATTTTATTTTTTAATAACATTTGTGATTTTACAAGCGCTTTATATTTTTACAAAACTTATACTATGTAAATTTTTTTTAAATCACAAAAAATTTTTACAGTGAACTTTCAATGAAATTAAAAAAAAAATATTAATAATTTTATTTTTGTCAAAACTATGTATCGTGTAATATTAATAAATAAAAATTTTGAAATTTATTTATTGTATAGAAAATATAAAAACCCCTAAATCAATCGAAATTATTATGTAAAATATAAACATTGGACTGTCACCTTAGATTTAACAAATGTATTATCAAATTCTTTGGTATTATTTTGAGTTAAATAAGAATAAGAAGAATAAGAAACATAATCATCTCAATGATTATAGGTCCATCATAATGATTAGTTTTAGAAGACGATAAAAAATTTTTTTTATCACAAGTTCAATTAGTGAGTTTAATCCATAGATACAAAATAATATCAAAAAGTTAGTTATTTTATTATCGGATTATAATTTTTTAACACAGACTTTGAGTATTGGTTCACTATGATAATTATTGTTAATGTATACGGAAAATTAAGCAAAGATCAAATCAACATACTAAATTTACTGTTCTGTCAATGGCCCAAAAAGCAAATACAAATAAAATTACTAACTATTGGAGAACACCTCATTTGGGACTCCAAATTAAAATTTATAGTTACAGATGAGCTATATTCTGGGCCTAGAAATGCAGGGTTCCAAGGATTCTTGGGCTATTTCAAAGTAAAGCTGTCACTTTGCTAATCAACCAAAATATTTCCATTTAGTCTCCTTTTTTGTGTAATTGTAATTTTTCAGGCTTTGTATAATACTCCAGTCAAAATACGATTAAAAACAACCAAAGGTTATTAAATTCATATTTAGGGTCCAAAGTGGCTGTAAATTATGGCGATCCCCTTAATTCAGCAAAAAGTACCCTATTTGAAAGGTTTTTTGCAATATTTTGGAAGCAGATCTAAAATAAATTATCAAATAAATTGGATTTTTTTAAGATAGGATAAGAAATTATTTTTATTTGAATATTATAAACTCTAATTGGAGTACAAACTAACCCAAAAAATAAAAAAAAACTAAAGGCTTTTAAAAAAATTGATATTTTTTTAATTTTACGTCTGGTATGAAATTACGATTATTAAATAGTACGACCTTTCCAGACAATGATAAAATTCTGAAATACTCGTGCTGATATGTGGTGTAATATTTACACTCTAAATATATCAGACAGTGTAGTATTAAGTTAAGAACAATCAATAAGATGTTTAAAAATTTTTTTATGTTGGGAAATTCCCAGATAAGAAGATAAGATAAGAGTTGTATGAAATTAGATTTTCTATTTTATATTAGACAAACGTGATTTTCAAGTTTTCAAATTTTAATTGTTAAAAAAATGAATCAAAATGTAAAATCATTTGTAAAATATTAATATATATTCAGACAGGCACGTATCCAGAAAATTTTTTCGGGAGGGGCCAAAAAATTTCGGAGGGGGCCAGAACCTAATAAAATTAAAATTGATGGTTTACATTTCTTAAATATCTTGAATATTATCACTGCTTCTATTTTCCATTTTTATTAATTTATAGAATAACAATCAAAATTTAATTGTTTCTTAATTTTAATTGTTTATAAGGAATAATTGTTAATAAAAAATTAAAAATTTTTGAGATTGAGGTAAAAAATGCTGTTATTTTTTCAAAAATTTTCCATTTCGGGGGGGGGGGGCATGGCCCCCCCTCTGGATACGTGCCTGTATATATTATAGTTTAATAAAAACTCTAATTTTATTTTTCATGCGGAATTAATAATTTTTTAGCAGCCTTTTTTCCTTTTAAAGCAAGAATTTGTGACAGTTTACTATTATTTTAAAATTAAGTTTTATTTACATTTTTTTTTTAATTTACAGTTATAAAAAATTACATATCTTGATTTTTATAAAAATTTTTTAAATTTCTAATTTAATTTAAAATTAGATACTAAAAAATAAAAATGCATTATCATAACATTTATCACAGTTTTTATATACTAAAAAAATTATAACTAACATATTCTAAATTCTTAAACTAATTTATTTCGACAAACTTTTTGTCTCGTAAGCTTTGCTTCAATTGTCTTCTTTCTTTTGATCGACGATTTTGGAACCAAACTGTTATCTGAAATAAAACAAAATAATTGTTGTTTTTAATATGCATATAAAAAATTTGCTTTATTTAAAAATAAAAAATTTTTAAATTTATAGAAAAATTGAAAATAATATTTTGGTAACGCTTTGTAAATTTAATAATGAGAAGGTAGTCATTTTAAATTTATAGCTAGGCCCAAAAAAAATTTTTACGAAATTTTTCATTATTTATCTACTAAAGTTTATTTTAGTACTTTGGCAAAAAAATGGTGAAGGTAAACTGTTTGGTGCTCATAAATTGCATAACACAAATTACGCATAAGGGGTGAAGTGGATTAAATTTTTTTATAAATCTAGAATTGATAATAAAAATTACCACATTTCTAATTTTTATTTCGTGTAGTTATCGCCCTTTTGAACGATTAAACTGGTAGCAAAATATGATATTGTCTGCCAAATTATATTTACAAAAATTTCATTTGTTTGAAAAACGCTTGAATGAGACCACTTAATTTGACCGGTCATAAAACTCAATTACTCGACTTCTATTGTTTTGTTATACAAAAATTAAATCATAATCATTTGAATAAACAGTAGATTTTTTTTTAGTTAAATAAAATTTAATAAAAATATTATCGAAAAATAATAATCCAAAACAAAAATATTATCATTAAAAAAATATTTTTATTTACCTGACGGTCTGTAAGTCTGAGACTTTCAATCAGTTGTATTTTACGTTCTGATGATACAAATTTTGTTATCAAAAATTCCTTTTCTAATTCCATTTTTTGAAAATCTGTATAAACATTTCTGTATTTTAGATTGGTTCTTGTTTTTCCTGTAAAATATAAATAATAATATAAAATAACATTTAAAAAACAAAAAAAACAAAAATTGGGAATTTCCCCGCCAAAAAAAATAATTGAAAATTTTAAAATAAAATCTGTGGTCAATAATTCAGGTATAAAACGAAGAAATAAAGAAAATAGATTCGACGTAGAAATAAAATATTTACTTTTAATCTTTTCAAAGATAAAAATGATTTAATCTACGTACTGAGTAAAAAAGTTTTTTTATCTCAAATAAGGCTGGTATTTGACTAAGGCTTATGCCTATTGTTTAATATAAAATTTAAATTTAAAATTATAATTAGTATACGTGATTGAATAAAAGAAAAAAATAAATATAAATAAATCTTGTTTTTTTCTTTCTATTTGAACAAAATTTAAGTTTTACAATTATTTATTCTTAATTATTAAATTGATAACGGATTTCTAAAGGGCTAGGTAAGAATGGCTATTCAAATTATGGGAAATAAATTGTTTTTTTGTTAGAAGATAAATAAATATCATAAAAAAATTTTATCTAAAAAATAATAATCTGATATTTAAGCAAGTTATTATAATTAGAATAAAAAATTTAAAACAATGAGATAAATAAAAATTTGAGGCACCTTTTTTTATCCCAGACGAGATTCTAAATAAATTTTTAAGCATAAAAATTTTCGATTTGGTTGCTAAATTTCCACGCAAAAAAAATTAATTTTTTAGTTTTGTCTAAATTTTGTCATACATTATTTTATTTCCGGTAATGCCACGCGTCGTTTTATATTTCAGATTTTTTTTTTACTATAAATATTTAGAGCAAATAATTTACCTGGATTCGCTAAGTTTTGATAAGATGGTTTCTGTAGCCATTCATATGGTGGTACATCAGTAACTTCATCATCTGCGTCAAATTTTTCATAGCCATTTACAGACGCAGAATCGAATACACCTGAGGATTCTGAATTATCCGATGACGATGGCGAAGGCGTCGAATGAGTGATTGAACTAGAACCACTACTATAGTCACTGTCACATGATAAAGAAGGCGATTCTGAAGACGGCAACAGCACCTCAGGCGAAGCTAATGATTCAGGTATTAATGAATCAATTCCAATAGATAATCCTATGTCTTTCAAAATTTCATCAGTAAAATCATCATTGTTGACTAACAAACTTTGATCCACATTATTCAATGCCATTTGGTACTGTTGCATATGATATTGCTGCAATTGTTGAAATATTTCTGCCTGTTCCATAAATTGTTGCTGCTGTTCGTATTGTATTTTTTGCTGATGATTAAAAAATGGATCGTTTAACATACATGGTTGTTGTAATTCATTTGTTGATTGAATTTGTTGATGATGCATTGATGGATCATTATTGTACCAGCAATTGTAATTTCCACCAGCCATTAAGTTTGAATGATGATGATAATTTAAATTTGGATTATTATGATAACTATTCATATGTTGGAATGGATTATGCATAGTATGATTATCCAATAAATTATCATCTATACTTTGTGGTGGCGAATACATACAATGAGGATTATTCACATACGACACCATTTTGTTTTTCAGTAATTATACTTATAAATCACACGATAATTAAATAAATTTTACACGCACTCTTTATAGTTTTATAGGAGCAATAAAAATTTACTGTCTATAGGTGCTTTGAGAACGAAAGACAAAATGATTATAAATGTTTATGAGAAAAAAATATATTTTTACCTGACTTTTTCTGTATTTTAACATTTTTAAAACCACGCCTACTGTGTCTAAAGATAAATTTCTTATCTTTTTCTTTCTCGGTGATATTTTTAAAAATACTTATAAAACAAAAAAATTTTTTTTAGGAAGGAGAACAAAAATTTTAATTTTCGACCAATCGTCAGAAGTTAGATGATAAAAAATTAAATACATAAGAAAGGGTAATGATTTAGATTGAATTAACGCTTCACTGGTCGTAATAAAAATTTTTATAATTATTTATAAGTCTAATTGGACAATAAAAATTTCTGTACAAGTATAATTTATTATTAAAAAAAAAAATTAATTATATTTTTTTTAAATTATACTGAAAAAAAAATCCGTTGTGGCTAGCAGAATTTTTTTTCTTGGTCAAACGATTGGTGAAAAAAAATATTTAAAACAAATTTTTTTTAATTTTCTTTACATTTGAGGCCATTTAAAATTTTTTTAACAAGATAAAAAATTTCGCTTGTGGCGGAAAATTTTTTTCAGTTTATATCAAAAGTTCTTTTGAAATGCGGAATTTCTATTTTTTCTGATTTTTGAATAGTAATTGTCATTTGTGAAAAAAAATAATTTAAAAAAATAAAAATGAACTTTTTATAAAAAGAAAATTTGAAAGAAACAAATAATGCTTTTTCAGATAAGGAAGCACGCAACAATGACGTCATCAAAATTTAGGCCCTTTTAAAAAAATAAGCTGACTTATTCCAAAGAATATTTTCAAATGAAAAATTCAATTTTTTTCTGCAGAATTGACTTTCGTATTATTTGGAAATCTAAATCGGTAACAGTTCTGATTACATTCAGAACTTTAAATTTATATTTTTTATGAGTAACTGAGTACAATTTCATCCCTTATTAATCGTAAAAAATGACTCCAATAACTTTCTGTTTTTAGTCAAAAAGGTCAAAATGTTTGCATTCGAAGGTTTATTTAGTTTTTTTGATGCATGAATTTACACAATGCAGCCACCAAGATCAGATATAAATTATTGTGTATAATAATGCCACGCAATGAGCTTATATTTTTTTTAAACCACAACAATATACTCATTTTAATCCTATGAATTCATTATGTTACCTATGATTTTATTATTTTAAAGATTATTTACATATGTGACTTTAAAAGAGGATTAATTATAATTATAATTAACTTTTATAAGTTAACAAAATATTTTATGAAATCAGAAATTTAATTTTTTTTGAATTTATATTTTTACAGTGTATTACAGTGAAGCCACATACTATCCGACGATGTTAATATCGATATCGAAAAATAAAATTATAGCGGTGCAAAATTCAAATAATTTTTGTTTTTTATTAAAAAATTTGCTAAAAATAATGTTTTAATCATAAAATAAATAAATAAAACGCAAAATCAGTCTGAATATAATAATTTTGACTAAATTTTAATAAGAATGTTGGTATATTAACGTGTATTTTGATACCATAACAAGTTATTTATTTTTGAGGTTATGATATCAAAATACTCGTTAATATACTAAAAATTATTAAAATTTAGTCAAAATTAGTTGTTTTGCACTGATTTAACGTTTTATTTATTTATTTTATGATTAAAACATTATTTTTAGCAATTTTTTAATAAAAAACAAAAATTGTTTGAATTTTGCGCCGCTATATTTTTATTTTTCGATATGGATATCGACATCGACGGATAGTGTGGCTTATTCACTGTTAAAATTGATTTTCAAAATAAAACGAACTTGTTTTTTAATTTATTTAAATAAATAAAAAAAGGTATTTATTTTTTACATTAAAATAAGTAATTCATTCATAAATTCAGAACCGGAAATAAAAGAAAAAAAAAAGGAAGAAAAATATAAATAAATTTTTTGGTAATTCCGGAAAATTTTTAAAAATATAGATAAATTAAAATTTTAAATAATAATACCATTATTATTTTTATACCATAACCTAACTTTTTGACTGTCCAAAAATGAATTTTAATTTTTAATATATTTTTAAGATCTTAAAGATTATAAAAAAAAAGATAACTATTGAAATTTAAATACACCGAGGCTAATTTTTATTGCCCTAGTTATTATTTGAATAGACAATACGTCTGAGTTATTTTAAATCTTTTATTATAATTACAGACAGTTTGATGTTTAAACAGGTATAAATGTTTTTTGGCTTTTCCTCAAACTTTTAGTTCTTGAAATTATAAAGCTAAAGAATAACATTTTTAGATTTTTATCTGATAAAATGTACAAATTGTTTTAATTATTTGTATGAAGGCACCATCGTTTATTTACATAATAATTATAAAATATTTACAGAGTTGGGCAAATAAGACAGATATGGATTTTTTTTTTCATATCCATATTCTATATTTTTTCATATTTGCCCAACTCTGGTTGTTTATTTAAAAATAGCTTCGTCTCGACTAACATATTACAGGATATTACTGAAAAGCTGAATTCTCCACGTGTAACCTCCACCTTAAATTAAATTTCACTTAGTTTAAATTCTCTTCAACATTAGCCAAGCAGAGTTTTGATCCAAGTTGTCTAAATCTAGAAAAAATGGCATTTATTCAACTTGTCGTATTTGTTTTAACAAATAAACTCTTTAAAAAAGTTTTTTCATTTTTTGATAACAAATTATGTAAAGCATCAGCTGTTTTATTGAAAACTTATCATAAACTTGTTTTACATATTTCAGTTTTAAAATATGTTAATGAATTAATCCTGTGGTCACGAAACAGCCTCCTCAAAATAATATCTTTTATTCTTTATTCTTTATTTGAAATATTTTGATGACTTACGGCCAATATACCTAATGAACGCGCAAAAACTTCGTTGCTTTTTGGCTTAATTATACTTTTTTCGTATTTTTAAAATTAAAAGGTTACTGTTATTCCATGTGAAATCAGAGGCGGATCTAGAAAATTTTTGGGGGGGTCAAACTGGTACTTCTCGTTAATTATGTAACGTAAAATTAGCTAAAAAAAGGTAAAACTAACCGCTGAGAGGGGGTCAATTGACCTCTTTGACCCCCCCCCTGTATCCGCCACTGGAAACATACGTTGACTTGTATTCCGATTGAGCTGTAACTTTTCACAGGTGATGATAAATATGAAATGTCTTATACACCCCAATTATCACGTATTAAAATCGTTTCTATCCATCTCTGTCAACTTTTTAAATTTTGGACGGATTTTGAAGCACTCAGCCACCAATTTTTGCTTCATTATATAAAAGCATGAGAAACAGCTTGGAAAATTATACGAAAATAGTTTTCGATCGAAAATTTCTCTGGCTATGCGTACTCCTAAGCCGTATTTTAAATTTTCACTTGGATCCCGGATAATTGAATATTGCTTATAACTTTTTTAGGCTATGTCAAATAACATCATACTAGGGGTAAAGTCAGGAGTATTCCATAAACTCCAGTCAAAATACGGGTTTGATTGTGCTTAAACTGGTGAATACCAGATTTGCTCTAGTACAGGCTTTTTTGGATCGCTGAACACGAAAGTCGGTTTCATTTTGTAATGAAATGTACAGAACACCCTTGCATTACCTAGAACTACACCCAAAAAGGGGTATTTTTGCTATTTTCGCACTTTGCGCGTCAAGATTATGTCCTTACGGGGAGTTTCAGGTTGCTGATAATGAATTTCAGTGATTTTTAAATGAAAAATTAATATTTCACCCTTAAATTATCCAAAAATGGTGCCATAGATATTTTCTAACTTTTTGTGTCTAAAAAAGGTTCATATAGGGGGTTTTTCGGATTTCTGATAATTAGTGAAAACTTTTTCAAAATTAAAAAAGAAACAAAATTTTTAATGAAAAGGGTGAAATATTAATTTAAAAAAAAAATCCTAAAGTTCGCTGTTAGTGATCCAAGAAACCATATGGACCTAATATAGGCGCAAAAAATACAAAAATAGCAGACACCATTTTTGGATAGCATTTGGCAATTTAAAGGTGAAATTTTAATCTTTCATTAAAAATTCCCCAAAATCGCTATCAGCCGAGCTATCAGCAACCAAAAAAACCATAATCTGACGCACAAAGTATGAAAATATCAAAAACACCCCGTTTGGGGATAGTTTTAGTTAATTTTAGGGCGAAATATTAATTTTTTATAAAAAAATCCCCGAAATTTGTTATCAGCAACACAAAAAATCTCTATGAGCCTAATCTGGACACAATTTTTCGAGAATAGTAAAAATACCCTTTTTTTGGTGTAGTTTAGCTATTGCAAGGGGATTCCGCACATGTCATTACAAAATGAGACCGATTTTCGTGTTCAGCGACCCAATGAAACTTATATTAGAGCAAATCTGGTATTCGCCAATTTAAATAGAATGCTCCGTCCCATATTTTGACTGGAATAATTATATTTTCATCTAGTATTAATGTGGGCTTGGCTTTTTTCACATAGGGAAACGTTATACCAATAATTAGTGAAATTTTCCGATTTTGAAAATTCAAATTTAGCTAAAAAAGCTATATGTTTATTCCAATTTAGGCAGAACCAACTTCACGTGTAAAATTTATCATTAAAAAATTTTTTTCAATGCCTTAAAACTTTTAGTAAAAAAAATATTTAACTAATTCTTTCAATTAGTGAAAATTATCTAAAAAGAAGGTGAATGTTTGGAATTTTGAAAAATCCGATACAGCTGGATTTAGTATATTAAAATATTACAACGTGCTTATTTTTATGGTTCTAAATTAAAAATTTTTTAAATAGCAGTCGTTTGTTGAATTAAAAATATTTTTAAATTTTGAAGGAAAATATAGGTAAATTTTCTATTTTAATTTCTTTACACTCTGTTCAGTGCTAAAAAACTATTTTCCACCATAGTAAATAGCTAGAACTTCCAACTGAAAGTCATAATTATTGGTATAAATTTTCCCTGTGTGAAAAAAGCCAAACCCATATTAATACTAGGCGTGATACTATAGGTAAAAGTATATGGCTCGTTTTCATTTTTTTTGAAAAAATAGCTTTCAAAAAATAAAAATAAAAAATTCCTTTTTTAAAGTCCAAACAAGGCTTTTTAGACTTTTTTCACCAATATTTATTCAGTGTTGCATAAAAATCACCATAACGAACCTTTTACATCAATTTATTACGTTTTTTCATATAATTATAAGGTAAAAACAGGTTAAAACCATTAAAAACCAAAATCGTTACATACGGCCTTAATATATGAATTTTTCTAGGCTTTATGTGTTTTAGAGAACAATAACATATATTTTTGAATAATTCTTACTAAAAAAACGAGTTTTGGAGGTAAATTTTAAAAATATTTAATAATTTTAAAAAAAATGAGGAACGGTAAAGGCAGGAACGGTAAAGGCTTTTTTATAGAAAAATCAAAATAATTCGTAGACAAATGAACAAAAAAACTTTTCCGTTTGGAAAGTAAAGTATTTTTATGATTGAAACTTGCCAAGTTTTTTATCTTTTAAATACAACGCTTCTTAATCGGAGATCCATGGGGGTACGGTAAAGGCTTTTGTTTTTGTCCCTTCGTGATTTCTGAACTTAAACTGATTTTGTTTTCCTATTTAACGACCTCTTAAAGTGCTCTTGGTGTAAGAATTTATTTTTTATGTATTTAAGTTGTCATTTATGCGATTTAGAGGTTTTAAAAATGTTTTTATGAAGAGATATCAAATTTAATATAAATAAAATACGTTTTACGTACACATTTTGTAAAATCGTGTGACACACCTTCTCACCCTTGTAATAATTAGGAAAAGTAAGTTTAAATTTTTTCTGTATGGAAAAAGTTTAACCTTATGATATAGCAAGTAATCCCCAGATAAAAATTTTTGAAAATTAATTGATAGATGTGAGTGACAGACACTCAAAGTATAGGAATCTCCTTTGTGACGGGGAACGGTAAAGGCTTTTTTGCTATATTTTTATGTTTTATAGTAGTTAAAACATTAAATTATGTTGATTTTTATGGTGTACCATCAAAAACTTATTGAAATGAAAAATTAAAAAAAAAAAATTTTTTTAATTAATGCATCTGGTAGTTGGAAATGTGCTGTACGTCACTTTTGCAAAAAAAACGATAATGAGCCATATAGAAAATATACGACCAAGCTGCTTTGCTCGAAAATTCAAGCAGTTTGCTTAAAATTTTAAGTAAAGCAACTTGGCCGTATATTCTAATTTTACCCCCTATATGAAGTTATTTGAAGTAGCCTGAAAAAAGTTATAAGCAATAGCCAGACCGGCTTACGTTTTCCAATCTTCCAGCTTTCCATATAATAATTTTAAAAAAAATATTTTGAAAATTCGGATAGCTGGGGAAAGTTCCGATCGAAAACTATTTTTGTTTAGTTATCCGACCTGTTTTTCATGCTTTCATATAATGAAGCAAAAATTGGTGGATGAAAGCTTTAAAATCGGCCTAAATTTCAAAAATTCACAGAGACGGCCAGAAACGATTTTAAGACGTGAAAATTGGGTGTGAGGACCTTTTATTTTTATGACCACCTGTGAAAAGTAAGACCCCATCTGCAAGTCAACTTACGTTTCACAGCCTACCTATAGGTACTTGAAATTTAAAAATATTTTTATTTTCATTTTTTGTCGAATCATTCAGAAAATTTTAGCTTTTTAGAAATTTTAATTTTTCTTCTTTAGAAATTTAAAAATATTCTTAAAAATTCTTAAAAATATTTTCCTGATTATCTTAATTTTACAAGGTATTTTTTTAATTATAAAAAAAAAAACAATAAAAATTTGGTCGAAATTTGAATTTTCTAGTATAGAAAAGTGAGATAGTGTACAGTGCTGACATCTATGCAACCTTCAGTCGATATTGTCGTCTGTCGACGATAAATACAAAGTACTCATAAAAATGGAGTTAATTAAATAAATTAAGTTGTTTGTTATTATGGGTTTATAATAAGTAAAAGATTTGTATGGAAATGGATAATAAAATTAAAATATATACTTATTTAATAATTATATTAATTTCAACATCTGTTTTCTAGTTAATGTACAGTTTATTTTATAACAATGGTAGCCAGTGATTTATTTATTTGTTGACAAAATAAATTCAAGATGAAAATAAATTAGTTTTATATTAATTAATAAATAGTTTATTTTTGAATGGCGAAATATTTAAAAAATGAAATCGTTTTTTGGGTTCAGCATATTATTTATACTCCAATTTTTTCATGGGATTTGTACAACTCATTTGCTTATAAATGTCAGAAACCAGGTTTGTGCTGATAATTTTATAAATACTTTTATTAAAAATGAGTTTTTCCAAAAAATATTTTGTTTCTTTTGTTTTTAGGGTGGAGATATAATTTTAGAAACAATATCTTCAAATATTACAGAAGATTTAATAACTTTAGAGTTTCAGCGCTCTGATGGGACCTTAATAACCCAGTTAATTGACTTTAAGAATGTATGTTACCTTGGAAAAAAAATTATCAATTTGTTAAAATGTTAGTTTAAAATTAATACTGTTTTGATTTATGTATTAGGAAGTTCAAGTTGTAAAAGCTTTAGTGTTAGGAGAAGAAGAACGGGGTCAAAATCAATTTCAAACGATGTGTTTTGTCAATCATTTTTATAAAATGGATTTTATTTCTTCTGATGCAATGTCAAAATTACGCCAGAAAAATCCGGGTACTATTAGAGTAGCTGAAGAAGATAAAGGTCTAGTCAATTATACTATGGATTTATTCTTGGATATATCACAATCTGGTATAATTTCAAAACATATTGCATCTTTGTGTTCTGAAGTTTCAGATCTAATTTACACAAGAAACGAAGACTTGAAACAATGGGCTCAAAGACCTGGTGAGTATATTCATAATTAATTCAATCATTTATTAATGTTAAATTAAAAAGTAATTTGCATGTTTAAATCAACAAAAAAAATTTATTAACAGGTTCATCAGAGTCAGCATTAAAAGCAGCCACTCGCAACTTCACTACTGTTTTTTTGGACCCAAAAAGAATTGTGTCTAAATGCGGAGATACCTCTAATCTTTATGTGCCATGTACATGTTCCTTAGAAATGTGTATTGGTTGGTATCCATGTGGACTAAAATTTTGTAAAAGTAAAGGAGAAGCAAAAAAAGTTTCCAGTACATATCGCTGTGGAATAAAAACGTGTAAGAAATGCTTTTTCTTTGCTTATTATTCTAAAATGAAACAGAATTGCTTATGGGATGAATAGCAATATAAATAATGACAAACAGAAACATATTTACAATTAAATTTAAAATAAAAATCATTATAAACTAATCATTAGCTATTAGTGGTTTTTTCGTACCTCATATAATATACTTTTGTAATAATATGTAATTGAAATTGAGGATACAATGATATGATTAGTATAAATGAACAATTATATAAATAAACATGAATAGTTCAAATAGTTTTTAATAATTGTACAAAAAATTTTGTAAAATAATTAAATCTAGACAATTGTGATAAGAAACATTTATTATTTTGTAATTACATTATTATAAAATGTAGATGCATTCCAGTTAAACAATATTTTAGTCATTCCAAAATACTCAATTTAAAAAACAACAATTTTTTATCTTCAATTAAGTTATTTAGAAAAATATTATTGAATCAAATTAATTGATATCATATAAGTAAATTTAATTATTACATACTAAAAATTTATGTAAAAATTTTATAATTTTGTAAAACTATTTATCAAAAGACTGTAAAATCTGTCCATGCAGTAAAAATATTTGACATAATCAATTTTTTACTCTATAATATTATTATAAATGATTTTTTATGTACAATCATTGACATGTTATCAAGTGCAATTAATTTTTTTATACTCACTTTAAGTCTATATTTTATAAATATATTTAATTTATTTTATTATATTTTTATTATAAGTTATAACATCGAATTGTTTATAAAATTAATTTTTCGTAGGTAATATTTTTTTGTAATTCTATTCTAAAGTAATGTAAATAAAATTTAGGACTGATAACAAATTTAGCAATAAAAATAATACGCATATTTAACAAATTTATGTATAAAAAAAAATCAAATTATTATACTAATTTAATTTTAAGGAAAATAACAACCAATGAAAATATTTAATTAAAAATTTATATTACAAAAATTTTAAGATAACTATACTTTATTTATTTAAGTTAACATTTATTATAAAATACATAAATATGTACAAAAAATATAGTCAACAATAAGTTTTATTAAAATTAAATTAATTATAAAATTTTTTAATTCAAAACATACATATAAGTTACTTTTTTGAAAATATAATTTTCTAGAAACTTATATTATGCATATCATTTTTAAAAAATGTAAAACATTTAGTGCCATTTATAAAATTATAATTGCCATAAATTAAAATTTTTTTTTGCTAAATAACAAACCTGTATTTATTATTTATATTGTACATTAAAATGTACATTTTTTTATACAATAAAAATATTTAAAATCACAAACATTGTATTTTAAGATTTATCACGTACCTACGTAATATCAAAAGAAAATATTAAGATGATAGATGATAGAAAGATTCCAAAATAGATGTTTTGACTAGTTTTAATTCTCAAAACAACAAAAAGGAATATTATTATTATTATTATTACCTTAAAATCAACGCTTTTTTTGTAAATTTTATATTTACTAGACCCAACTGCGTTTCGCGCAGAGAATGACTTATTTAAATTATGTATTATTCTATAACAATTCTTCTATAACAATTCGAATTGAATTGTATCATTCATTAAAGATGAAAAACCTCTAAGTAAGAGGTCCTTATTGATTTGGTAAACCGCAACAAAAAAGTATTTTATATACGAGAAAAAAATAAAATAATAGTCTCCTGGTTGTTATATAAGAATCTATAAAGTCAGATTTTTTATTTGGCCTTTTAGGAAGTCATTACAGCGCAGCGACAGGGTCACTAATAAAAATTCAGAGGTTTTACAAAACGCTTTTTATCATTCTGGCCAACTGACCTGGATTACTAACTTACCAAAAGACTAAATCAAAAATCTGACTTCAGATTCTTAAAAAAAGCAACTCTCTTTACTTAGTGGACCATTATTTTATTTTAAATTTTTCGCATAGTAAATACATACTTTTTATTTTACATTGTGCGTAAAGTTGAACTTTAGTTTTAAATGGGTAAACTTTACCGCAGTTTTTAAATAAAACTATTTTCGAAATTCGTTATATGAATGTACATTTCATCGAATACGATTATAGTCCCTCAGTGCTACGCACCTCGGGCCTGTGAACTTTCGCATTCGGTGTAATACAACTTTATATCACTTGTTTCAAAAAACACTATTTTTGTGGTTTACCAAATCAAGCTTCCGGACTTAAGATAGTAAAATAATAATCTATAGTATTTTATTTAATTTGATATGTGTTATAAACACATATCAAGATTTAAATATAAAGAAAGAATAACATAATTAAATTAAAGAATTATTAGCTATACTGAAGAAAAGTCAGCTTAACTGAGAAAGTTCTTAAATTGAACTTTTTTGGCCATCAATTCTCTGCCCTCAGTTTCAAGCTTCCCCAAATACCCCTCCCCATAGACATCTTCTAGGTTAATAAAATTTTTCCTCTTTTATCAAATATATTTTTTTAATTTCATTATTTATTAAAAATATTGTTCTTTTTTTTAATTATAATTCAATTATTAATTTCATGAATTTTTTTTACTCTTACTCTTGTAAAAATTTTGTTATTATTTGCGAACATAAAAAATTTACTCACAATTAGGGAAGTTTTTCCTAATTTAAGAGAATTCGGTTCATTTTTCATTAATGGAACAGTTAAAGTTATAATTAAAAGCTCCAAAAACCTATATAATGGGCTAAATCTCGTTATAGTTTGTGAATATTTTGCATTTCTTATACTGAGGGGGTGAAATAATCTAATGAAATAATCTATGAAATAATCTAAACCCACCTACTGTTTTTCTTTTAATTGCATTACCCAAATTATTTATTCTAATAATAATTCCGTCATCCAAAACGTCTCACATTTATACAGATCGTAACTTTTTTAATCTTTATTAAGGGTAACATTGTCTATGTATATAAACTTTATTAGGTCACATTCAAGGATCTAAAAAGGACAATTTTATTTAAAAATATAGTCCATTTTTAGCCCCGCTACTATAACCAATAACGGGTCCAGACCCAAAAAAATTATTGGATATTGTATGTATACATGAAACCCTTATAATACCGAGGGAAAATGATATAGCAGTCTTGAGATGACTCGAATTCTTCTAGAACGAAATAAAAATTAAAATATAAGGTATTAAAATCATTTTATTCTGATTCAAGGTGACAGTAATATTTTATCTGGTAGGAATAAATTTTCAAAGTAAATTATTATTATTTTGATAATATTTCTCATATGTTTTTTGTAATCCAAACATTTTTGAAAATAAAAAGTGCCACTGTTGAAGAATCTAAGTCATTCCTAGGACGCCGAGAGGACGCTGTATAATTTTCCTTAGCATTTTATGGGTTTTAATGTTAATAATTCATATATACACCCTATATCCAATTGCTTTTTTGGATCCAAATCGTTATAGAATCCATCTAGTTATTGTAGTACATTTCATTTCAAATAAGTACCAAAATATATTTACCGAAAGAAATATCACAAAAATGAATAACTTTTAACACCTTTTTTCTCGGCAAATCGTTTTGTCTTATTCTCTAGATTTTACCCTTATAAAAAATCATTATTTCTTCAAATTTTATCTTCCTAGATCCCATTCTGGACTTTTGGCAACTATTTCCATTTTTGGACAGTTTAGATTAATAATGTTCTCTTTTTGTCCCCGCAAAAACGTATGTATTTTTTCGAAGACATAAATATTTTATTTTTTCGTGTTATATCGGAGTCATAAATTAATCCGGTGAGGTAAAATTTCATATGCCGAGTATTACAAATTTTTCTTAATACTTCCTAAACTATCTTTACTGCATCATGGACGAATTTTTACCTATATTGAATAATTAATGGATCAGGCATAACAAATTTTATATGCCGATCAAAAATGTCATTTTTTAATCTTTTGATAGATAATTCATTTCTTTAATACTAAAATTAAGTATTTTCTAACCAATCCAAGATAAATTAAACATATGAGCCCATGTATGGACACGTAAATTTTATAAGCAACTAAAATTTTGAAACCCAAATGTAGATTCAATTAATCTTTATTAAAAATTATGCGGATTCGTCGAAAGTATTCTCAATCCCAAATTTTAAATTATTTTCTATCCGTAGCCCTGGATTATTCGAAAGCCCTAAAACGAAATTATTTTAATTCCTAAATTAAAATAAGAAATAATAAATTAAAGTTTCTAAATCAAGTCCTTTAATTCGAATTATTTTAAGTTTCTAAATTAAAATCATTTTTAGTCCAGAAACTGAAATTATTCTAAGTCGCCAAATCAAAGTTTAGAAAGTCTCATTTCACATCCTGGACAGTCTTAACTATTGGAGCTACTGAGTTACTCCCCCCTTCCTTATAAACATGTTCCATGTTAATATTTAAGCAATATTAAAGCCTAATTTTTTGGATAATCAGTTTTTTCACGATTCTGTACATTTTTACTAAGTTGTACAACAAAATAAAAATCTGACTTTGGATTAACAACCGCGTAAATTTTAATTTTTTCAAAAAATTATTTGTTGATTTCTTTTTTATAAATTAAACAGACTAAAGAATCTCTATAAGTATCAGAATGTTTCTTATTTATTTATTGGAATATTATCTTTTTTTAAAGACGACAAAATTATTTTTTCTGGACAATGACCAAAAAGATGTGTTTTTTCGCCACTGCCGCAGAAAAATCGTATACGACCCTTATCCATAAAAAAAGAAAGGCTCAAATCGCACGTAAATTACCTTCCGAGGCGAAGCCGAGGCCTCGGTGGTAAACTGCGATTTGGGGCTTTATTTTTCTGGCCATGGGTCGTAATATACTATTATTTACTATTATTATTATTATTATTATTATAATCATCAAGTACTTCTCTTAAGCATTTAAAAAAATATTTAAAAATTTAAAAACATAATTTACACAACAAAGATTTGAGATTGGAAATATATGCAAAAAAATGATATATTAACCAATAATTTAAATTTTAAATTAATCTATGCTTTCTGTTAATTTTTTAAATGATTTAAATGAATAATTTATTATCAATAACCATTTATAAGTTAAATAATTAGCTACTGGTTTATTATATAACTTGTAAAATACCTAAAATAAAGTAACCTAACTTTTTGAGTTGTGTTATAACAATAACAATTGTTTTTAAAGTTTGCATGTATGTTATGTATGTATTGTTTAAATTATTGCGAGAACCAATCAGAATGACTCTTTTAGCGATAGCAATGTACATAGTTACCGTATCGATGACTAACTCATTTTTAGGATAGGATGGAATCGGTATCAAAATTATTTTTTTCCATATCCAATTATTCAGGATGAAAATAAAATTTTATTTCCATATTGAGTATTAAAAAAAAAAAATGCGTTAATATTCGATGTTCACAAGCTCTAAAAATTAGTTTTGAAGCCCTCATCATTTAACACGGGTCACAGGAAGGGAAAAAAATGGGTTTACGACAAAAATTAAACTTGAAATAACTCAAAAAATCTGTATTTAATATCGGAAAAATTGGGTCGTTTAAGAAAAACGCGTTAGTTCAAATTATTTTTTGGCTCTCCATGCATTAGAATCAATTATTTATGCTAAAATAATATATTTTTTTGTGAAGCAAGAATTAAATATAAAATATAAATATTAAATAAAAAAAAATAGTCTGATCATACTGAGTTGTATATATTTTAACCAATGAATAAAAAATCTTAAGAAAATTATGACATAAAAGTACGTAAAAAGTAACTCCCTTAGAATAACAAAAAAAATAGAAAAAAATTAGTAAATTTTTGAAAATATTTGTAAATATTCGATAAAAATCGTAAATTTAAGGTATGTTACGAAAAATTCGAGAATATTCGATTTTTTTTTGTGAATTTACAAAAAAAGTTGTAAACTTCCAACTATTTTTCGTAAATTTATAAGAATTTTTAAAAAAATCGCTATATCTTATTATAGAAAGGGTTTAGCATAAAATTTTCATGCGTATTTCATCATAAAATTGAATGGATGCCAAAAAGATTTTGCCACTTTTACTTTTATGTCAAAAACCGCGTTTTTCGTATCTTAGCTACCCCAAATTTTCAAGATAACTTTTTAGGTAAATAAAATTTAACAAAATAGATAAAAAAATCTGGTTGCCAGGGAAAAACCACTCCAGAAGAAAAAAAAACTTTTCTTTTTCCGATGAAATTTAGCCAAGTTATCGTCAATTTAAGATTTTGCTCAAATTTGTCTTAAAAAAGATTGAAATTTTATTGAAAAAAGCCTGTTTCTGAACTTTAAACATGCATTACTCGCTTGATTTTCATCGTAAAATAATATATTTTTTTTTTTAATCGATGTATTTTTCCCTGGCAATTCATTTCTTAATGAAAAAAATCATTTTTATCTACCAAATTTGAATTTTTAGGTCAAAAGCCTTTGAAAACTGTAAGTAGAAAAATTTACTTAACACAGTTTTTGACCTAAAAATTGAAATTTGGTCAATAAAAATGATTTCTTTCTTAAAGAAATGAATACTCCGGGAAAAATATCAATATTAAAAAAAAAATTATTATATTACGATGTAAATCAAGCTAGTAATGCATATTTTAAGTTCAGAAACAGGCATATTTCAATAGAATTTCAATAATTTTTAAGACGAATTTCAATTATATGCATTATACTTACCCTTTGGATATGCAACTAGACACATTATTTATACAATATTTACATAAAATTTTAATGCACTAATATAAAAAAATAGTTATCTATTAGTTTAAAAAAATAATGTAGGTATACGCAACTTTTGAAAAGTATAAAAAAATTTAATAACTTTTTTTTAAATATCAATTTTTATGCATGGAGTTGTTGTATATATGGTTTTAATAATCATTTGTCGTAAAAAAAAAAATTTAATGTTACCGGAATTACGGTTGCCGCAAATGGAACTCCAGTAGTTGCCGCAACCGGAATTTTTTTTCAGTGTAGCTTAATTTTTCTTCATTTATTAATTATTCTTGCATAGTTTAAGAATTATTGAATAATGATACCTTGATTTCTTGAAGTTATTTATTTCTCCTTGAATTTTGTTTCTAATTTTATTTAACCCTTTTACCGCAAGCATATTAATGTTTGTAATTAAAATTTTTTATGTAAATATTGAATACCTATATACAGAGGTAAGTGACGAATATATAGCAGATATTACCATAAAATTTTTGGATTTATGTTGATTTTTAAATTTAAGTTTAAGCTGCAGTTTTTTGTAATACGAAGAAGATATTTTTAAATGCTAAGAGAATTTATTTAGTTCGCATTTTTTAGAAATAAAAAATCAAATAAATCTAAACAGTCTTATTTGAGTAATTTAATATTTATTTATAACACAGCCTCACAAAAGTTCGGAGACAAAAGCGACTAGGATTTTTTCGTGAGTATCTTTCGACGTTGAAAACGAATCTGAAGTCAAATTTTGCCAAATATCCACAAAATTTAGCGCCACGCATTTTATATCAATCTACGCACCCTATGCCATAATTATTAACATTTTAGAAAAAATGTTCCAACATTTTTTATATAGTATAAGGTGCGTAGCGCTAAATTCTTATGGTGTATTGCAGACCTCAGATTCATTTTCAGTGTCGAAAAATACATAAAAAAACCCTAGTTGCAAATTTTTTTCCAATTGTTTTATAGGGTATAGGGTGTGTAGCGCTAAATTTTGGGGGTGTACATCAAAATCTGACTTCAGATTCATTTTCAGAGTCGGAAAATATTAACGAAAAGCCTAGTCCCATTGTCTCCGAATTCTTTTTTGTGGGGCTTTGATATTAGTGATTTCATATACACTTTTTAAAAGAAAAAAAATAAATAACTTTTTCACACTAAAATAAGGGTGTGCCATTCAACCCGCTGCGCCACCACAACTCCCGTGTTTCCCTTAATCGATTTTCTTTCATTCTCGATTTTGTAAATTTATCGATTTTTTCGATAATCGCCCATTCCTAGCATATGCAATTTACAAAGTGTAAACACATTGCTCCACTTATTGTAATTTTTTTAAGGGTCATGTTATATTACTTTCTTTATTGATTCCTTAACCATCTAAAAAACCGTCTAAAAAAAAATCATTAAAGCTTACGTTTAAAAGTTATTTTTATGCACACATCTTATACCCTGAAATTATAAATTCTATAATTCACCCTAATAGCAATATAAAAAAGACATATATATATATATATATATATATAAATTTATTAGTATTAAAAAAAAAATTAAACACATATGTTGCCTTCATGTCTTAAGCCACGTATAAATATTTTTTTTTCTCCAGAAAACGAGTTTAAGGGGACACAGAACCAAAAAAATTTTAAAATTAGTTTTTTTGATTTTTAACAAAATTTATTGATTAAATTAAAAAAAATGAGTCTCATGCCCTCCACAATAAAAAAACACATCAAACCAGTCTAAAAGAATTTTTAAATATTACCACCCCTTTGAGAATTTTTGGAAATTCGGAAATTTAGAATTTTTTTCGAATTTCCAAAAATTCTCAAAGGGATGGTAATATTTAAAAATTCTTTTAGACTGGTTTGATGTGTTTTTTTATTGCGGAGGGCATGAGACTCATTTTTTTTTAATTTAATCAATAAATTTTGTTAAAAATCAAAAAAACTGATTTAAAAATTTTTTTGGTTCTGTGGCCTCTTAAAAGATAGAATTAATCATTAAATTAATTAAAAATAGTATTTTTAAAAATTTTAATCATAACTAGGGAGCAAGTCCCCTGTAAAACCCCTCAAGTCATTTAATTTTTAATGTATTAATAATAAAAATCAAATGTGGGTTAATATTTCTGAAATGAGTAGTTTGGTCAAGTCTTAAGGGAGATTATATCCCATTTATTTAAGATTTTCGGTAACTTTTTGAGAAAGAATTGCAAAAAACTCGTAAAAGATATAAAAATAAATTTTTTTAAATTTATTTATTAATTTTACAACAACAAAAAATATTATTTTTATGACGTCACTTGTCCGTAATCCTGGCAGATTTGAAAAAATGAATGTTTGAAACGGCGTGCAAGAGAACACAAAAACTAATTGACTTATTTACTTCAAATTGAGTGTGCATTTAATTTAACGTTTTTATTTGGGAGTAACATTGCGATTTTTTTTTATAATAACTCCCAAAACCGTTACATCCTCATTTGTACTGAAGTTTTAAGCTTTTTTTGTACCTTTTTCTAATTCTAGCCACCATTTTGTTTTAAATCAAAATTTTGGATCTAAGGGATCTTTTGGATCTTTTAGTTCTAAGTGTACTTTAAATTATTTTTTTTTTGTTCGGACCATCCTAAGTCGAGATATTCTGCATGCCTTTTTTTTTTATTTTCATGAAGATATCTTTAATCGTTATTTAAATTCCCTTTCTCAAAAAACATAACAAAATGGGATATAATCTCCCCTAAAATGAGACTCAAAATATTTTTTGTCGAAATTATACATAAAGGAAATAATTTTCCCAACTCTTTAGCCTTGTAGATCTAATTCTCTCTTTTTTAAGGGGGGAAGGCTATGAAATGCTATGTTTTTTCAGATAGGATTTTTTTTATGAAGGAGTTGAAATAAATGAATAAAATTTTAGGAGAATATTTTTTAAGTATTAAATTTGAACATTCTAAATTTTGGGAAAAAAATTTTCCAATATGGCGGAGTTACAGCTATTGAAAGTCGGCGTGTTTTGAAATTGGCGTGACATCTGGAGCATTCAATATAAGTCTTAAAAAAAAAAAAAAAAAAAAAATAGTGTTAAAACACGTGTATTTTCTAGATGAACCTAAAAAAAAAAAAATTAAATGATTTTTCAAAAATGGGAACGTTTTTTGAAAAATCGACCATTTCTCCGGACTTTAAAATAGGCCAAATGGTGCCTTAAACTTAAGATATTTTACAACACGTAGGTTCATCTAGAGCTAAATAGGTATATAATGTTCCAAAAAAAATTTCAGGCAGATCGGATAAGTCGTTTTTGAGTAATTTGTCACGCCAATTCGAAAGAAGTAGTTTCGAGAAAAATTAGTTTAAAGTTTTGAAGAGTAAAAATTTGAAGAACAAGTTTTTTACCGATTTTTCAGCGATACCGGGATCATACAGTAAACCTTCACAATAGTTATACTAACTTTTTAAATAAAAAAAAATTTTTTAATTTTGGATTTCATTTTCATAGCCTTCCCCCCTTAAATTTTTTAATTTTTTTCGTTTTTTGACATTTTCTAACTTACAAGCATATTTTTTTTCCTTATTTTTTATCTAAACAGTTTACCTTAGCGTAAAATTTTTTTTGAAAATATACTAGTTTTTTGAGAATATACTATTTTTTTTGTTAATCTACAGGAAATACTTTTTACAGTTTGCGTTATTATTAATTTAAAATAGTTTAACTGTGCGTGTCTAGCCATACAAAAAGGAATCCTAAAACAATTACCGTTTTTAACCTTAATATTATTTATAATTATAACAGCGGGTTAAAAAATAAAGAAAGTTTTTTTTGTGTCATTTTTAAAAGAAGTACTTTTTTCTGATAATATTAGCGACTTATCATCTTTTATGTGTGCAACTGTGCAATAATATTTTTCACGTGTTCATCGTGTTTAACTATGTAAGTCAGGGCAAAATATTTTTGGTTAAACGGTTTTGTCTTGCCTAAAAAACGTACATTTTTTTAGTTGAAATGTAAAAAAAAAATAAAAATTGCATAATTAGAAATTTCTGATTGCATCGAGGATTGCATGTTTTTTATAAGTTTCAAGCTTAAACGAAGTCGACAGAATAAGTTTTAAGTGGGTCAAATACATTCAATTTTTTGCGTGAACTCCCAGGCTGTAATTAATTTTTAAAACGCTAATGAAAAATTCCTTCACTATTAAAAATTTCTGATACCTATTTTTTTTAATACATTCACGAATCCGAAAACAATAGCACTAGTATCAGAAAGGCCGTAGTGATTCAATTTTAAGGTAAATTTTAAAGGCTCCTTGTCTAAATATTTTGGATGTTACTGAAATTTAAATATAAATATTTTACTACTTATGACATAGTACGCTGATATTTTTTAACACAATCGATGGCTGCAAGCATTATAATTTTATAATTTTCTTTAGATTTTTTATCCTTACAATTATAATCATCTGGAAGTGTGGAAGAAATTTGGGATAATCTATGTCCCAATAAATTTATTTTTAAGCTTATGAATTATGAATAAAATTAAATATTAAACAATCATTAATTGCTATTTGGAAATAAGCAATACGAGTTGTACTTATCAGCTTATGAAAATTAGCAAATAAAAAGCATAAATTATTTGATTGATCACATGGATACCAAATTGGAAATAAAAAAGCCTCATACATAAAGTAAGGTATCAATATGTAAATTGGCATACCAAAAGTAAACAAAAGGAAAAATAATATATTTGAATTTTCCTAAAAAATAAAAATATATTTTTTAAAACAAAAATAGATCCATTTATAATTAATAAAAAGTATAATTGGTAAATATCAAACCAATGTCAAAAAATTTTTGACTTTTCTTGACTTGAAATTTCTTTAACTTTCCTGAATTGTTAACTAATAGTATATTTACGGCTCGCGTCCAAAAAATAAAGAATGTCCAAAATCGCACGTAAATTACCTTCCGAGGCGAAGGGCATTCTTTATTTATGGACAAGGGATTTATTCTTTTATAATTACAGCTAATTTTTCAAGAATTTCTATGAAACATGAAATGTAAAGAAGTGTAAAATTTAAAGGGCCAACCTTGTAATTTTCTATTTAGACTTTAAACATAGATCTTAAGTCCTTTCTCCATTGCTTAAATATCAATTAATACACGTGTGCTTTGACTGTAGCATTTAATGTAGTCAAAGCACACGTGTATTAATTTTTTTTAAGTGAGTGGAGAAAGGGCTTTAGGTACAAAAGTTGATATAAAAGGTAATATTATATTCCGATTAGAAAAAATTAGAAAATTTTTTTTGAACAAAAATTATTATTTACAGAGGATGAAAATTTTCTTTTAAGGGTTTAAATACGCATAAATTTGGATTTTCAAGAGAAAAATTGATTGTCAGGGATAAATTTAAATTTAAAAAGTTAAAAATATCTTAATTTAATAATAACTTCCCTGCAAAGTTTATCTTTTCCCTAAAAAGAGATCTTTAGTTTCTTGAAATATCAAATATTCATGAAGGAAAAAAATATTTAAAAATATTTATTATTGACAAGGGCCGTATAAAATTTTTCTGCGTCTGGCTTTGCCAGTCTGTTTCTGCGTCATCGCGCAGCTTCTGGGAAATACGTGCTTTCGGGCCGCAGACCAGAAATAGTATATTTATTATCTTTTTTATTATCTTTTGAAAAACTTAATTAATAAAATTTTGTCTAATAATTATCATTAGTAAACATATTTAAAAAAACAGAAATAAGAAACACAATAATTTTCTCATTTTATTATAAAATCTAAAAATTTCATCGGTTTTATCTCATTGGTCGATTTATTGAATCTTTGTAGAATTTGAAAATTTGTTAGACAATTTTAAATATTAATTTTTTTAATTTATTATAAACCGTAAAAATAATTATAAATTTTAATAAAAAATGTTTGAACTATAACAGAAAATTACATAAGCAGATGCGACACACAATATATGAAAACTTATTCGAGTATTTCGTCATTGTATTATAAAATTTCACCCTTAATTTCGCCATCCAGGACAAAAGGAAAATTTATTTTGAGGGATGAAAAGGGTTCTGGCCCGAGGTGCATAGCATCGAGGGACAGTAATCAATATTTGCATTCAGATGCAATATTAAATATTTTTTTCTTTAAAACAAAAATAATAATTGCCCAGCCAAAAGAGTGATCTTCATAGTTTCTCACTAAGTGACCTCAATACCCATTTTGCAGGAGTATCTACATCAGATTCCGAAAATTTGGATAATACTGATGAGCTTATCTTAAATACCTCAAATGAAGGCTTCAAATTTTCAGAAGCCACCCTCAATGATGTGATCCTGGCAGTAGCTCACTTCAGTTCTCAAGCAACTGGGGATGATGGAATTCGTCAGTCATTGCTAAGTCTCTGCCAACAATAGGTCCATTGTTGGTTGGTTTATTTAATGCCTCTCTGGTGAATAGGATTTTCCCTGCAGCTAGGAAGAAATCGCTCTTAGTTGCGATTAGAAAGTCCTCAACGCCAACATCCGTCTCTGACTTCATTTTATATATATATGTTGACTTAGATAAAATTATTATAAATTTTTTTTTTCTTTTTTTAAGGGAAAATATGTGAATCTTGCATGAATTATGGGGCGTTTGCGGGCCTTAAAGACCCGTGGATTTCCGTGACCGCCCAGCTGTACAAAGTACAACCAGGAGAAATCGCTGGTGAGTCCAGTCTCCGGCTTCGTGTCAAATTCTTACTGACTAAGCACACTTTAAAACCCCCCCCTTGCGCTTTCTGCCCCGAACCGGGACTCCCTTTTCAGTCGCTTTTCAGGTATAACTTTGGTTTGGGACGTGCAGCCTAGGCAACTGGCCGCTGCCTTCCCCCTGCCTAGGGATGGGAGGGCTCTCTACGATAGAAAGCCCTCCTCCTTTTTCGACTGCAGAGTGGCCCTCACGTACTCTGCTACTTTGTTCGAATTTTCATGACTTCGTAGCAATTCCGTGACCACTCGCTCCGGTCTCCAAGTTGGGAAGGGTGGGCACCCCTCCAAGAAGCGCGCACATCCAAAGATGCTCAGTGGTGTATATCTCACCCAGACAGTGCAAGCACTGTCCGTGGCCAGTCAAAAACTGGGTGAGGTAGAAATCTACCTCTCCATATCCGTGACTCGTCCAGGCTTCCAGATCTGGAATTAGTCTGTGCATCCACCGGCCCTCTTTTATATCACTATCGCATCGTCTCTGCCATTTAATCATAGTATTGGAGCGGGCGCGAGTGAAAGCCACTTTGCGCTCATCTACACAGTTGTAGATGTATTTCCGCTTCAACGCTAAAAAGTCAATAGGAAGGACACTATGTGTAACACCTGCGTAGCCAAGGACACTAGCTATACACGGCTATGTTGCTTTGCTTGAAATTACAAATAGTTATTTAAATCAATTAAAAAAGATTTTAGGAAAACTTAAATTTTATTCCCCTCCCATTTTTTTAACTTTTATTTGAGAAAAAAAATTTGAATTTTGGAAATTAAAAAATAGTGAAATCTATTTAAATGAAATTTAAATTTTCAGAAAAGATTTTATTTGAAAAAAATAGATTTAGCTAAATTCAATACATAAATTTTCTTTTAACTTTTAAAAGTTAATAGAAATGAGTGTATGATTGCATGGTTGTAATCGGTGATATCTGTGGCATATTGAAGTATTTAGCTCATTGTTTGAGGAACCTGAGTGCCAGCTAGTTGGCAGGGTATTTTTTTTTTTCAAGGGAAATATGTGAATCTTGCATCAGCCATGGAGTGTTTGAGGGCCTTAAAGACCCGCAAATTTTCATGACCGCCCAGTTGTACAAGTACAACCGGAAGACTGCTGACGAACGCGGTCTCCGGTTTTGCCCCAGATTCTTATTGGATAAATACCTCGATAAATACCCTTTAAACCCCCCTGCGCTTGTTCGCCCCAAACCGGAACTCCCTTTTCAGGTATAACTTCAGTTTCGCACGCGCAGCCTAGGCAAATGGCCGCTGCCTTCCCCCTGCCTAGCGCGACCAATTAAAATACTAATAAATTAGATGAAAATAGTATATTACGGTCCTAGGCCAGAAAAATAAAGAATGGCCCAAATCGCACGTAAATTACCTTCCGAGGCGAAGCCGAGGATGGTAAACTGCGATTTGGGTCATTCTTTGTTTATGGCCGAGGATTGTACAAAATTTTTTTGCGACTGTGGCGAGAAAATACTTTCGGGCCGCAGTACAAAAAATTATGTTACATGAGTTTTTTAGAGATAGATAGATGTTGCATATTTCATTTACCTAGTGTATATATGTATGTATATTTTTTTCGAGGGTCATGAGCATACTATGTATTTTTATTGATTACCATAATAATTATTATAAAAAAAAAAAATCGTTAAAGCTTACGTTTAAAAATTATTTTTATGCTTGCATCTTATACCCTGAAATTATGATTTCACCCTGTATTAACGATATAAAAAAAGAGGTTGTGGTTGTAAATAAATTATTTATAGGTATATAAAAAAATAAGAAACATGTGCAACTTCCATGTCTTGCGGTGAGCTTAACACGATTTTAAACAAAAGCCCAATTTTTTTTGTAATTTAAAAATGAAATGAATTTAAAATCTTTTTACGAGTTTTAATTGTCGTAAAAATTAAAAAAATTTCCTAAGCTCTTTTTTTTGTTTTTATATATGAAAAATCTTTCAAATAAGGCTGTCACTTGGATTTTTTACCAAATAATAAAAATAATTTAATAAATGAGAAATCGACTTTTCCAGAGCAAAGATGTTTATTATAATTATTGTTCCCAGCGTTTCGAGTCTTTATAATACTCCTTTTCAAGGGATTCTATATACATATTATAATTTAATTAGTATTACATTATATTACATCTGTTTTTACTGTAATTTTAAAATTAATTTTCCTTGTGTTGTAATGCACAATGTTATACAGTTTTTCAAAAAGTTCATCTCTTTCTTTTAATACACATGTTAATAAATTTTTAAAAAAATTAAAAAAAATAAATTAATACGAGTAATACCAAAAGTGTAATAAAATAAAATAAAAAATAATATAAAATAATACCTAGTACTACTGTAACGAAATAGTATATATCGTCACGAGTTGCGATACAAAGCTTTTATCGTAGTATGGCGAGAAAAGAAAAAATAAACAAAAACAGAGCGCGCCAGCGCCCTGTTTTTTTTATTTTTCTTTTCCCGCCATACTGCGGTGAAGGCTTTGTATCGAACGAGTGGCGATATATTTTTTTTTCAACAATATTCGAATATTCATCGTTTTTTAGACAAAAAAATAAATATTACTAAAAAACAAAACTTTTTTTTTATACACTTTATTTATTTGCACATATATACATTCATTTTTAATAAGTTAGAAAAAATTACATTTATTTCTGATTATTTATTTCGGCATCTATATTATTATTCTCGTCTATTAATAAATTTTCATCTTCTTCTTTAACATTATTTTCCGATATTTTATTTTTTAAACAAAAACACGCTCATGCGTTCTATACAACGGCCACGTTACAACTAAATTTTATTCGGTTCTTCATCGAACTTTGATCATGCGCAGGGGGTTGATTCTGTAAGCGTTTCGATGTATATCGCGTGATATGCGTGCTTTCTATCATAAGTTTAGACGCAAAGCGCATGCGCGAACTGATGTTTTTAGGAACGAGAATATGTTTTTCGATAAAATATTCATGACCATAACCTTAAAATCAGTTGATACGCCAGCAAAGTAGGATAAGTCTTTGAAATGGCGTGATAAAGCCCTTATCGTAGTTGGGATTTTTTTTCACCTCCTAGAAAAATAACCATATCGAACAACGCGCGTGCATTTAATAAGTAGCGACAATCTTAATTAAAAAATAATTATAACTATTTTATAAATAATAATTAAAAAATAATTACAAATATTTTAAGTTAACTTTTTTAAATAATAAATTTAGAAGAAATTTAAAAATCATTATTTAAAAAAAAATTATATGCAAACCCTATTAAGAAAAAAAATACTATAAAATAATTATTGAATTTTGTTAATTATAATTATAGAAAAAACGTTGTCAAAATTATTGTCACTTCCTCAAGCAATAACAAAATATTTTTAATGGTCGATTTCATCTAATAAAGTATAAAATAACAAAAAAACTAAAAATTATCTTTTTCTTGATATTGTCATTTTAAATTCCCATAAAAAAATTAGGTACTACGCCAGAAAATAAAAAAGCTGTCAAATCATTGGCACTACGGTTCTTTAAGAAATAACAAAATATTCCTAATCGTCATTTTTCCTAAGAAAGAAAAATGGCATGGCATAAGAAAAACTAAAAATTATCTTTCCCTTTGATATTGCCATTTTAAAATCTCATGAAAAAATTAGATATTACACCCACGAGTACACTCATAAAGAAAAGAAATTAATATAATAAAAAATAATTTACTTTGGACGGAAAAAATAATGAGAAATTTTTTTTAAATTATTCAGATATAAAAGTGACGCTAAATTTCTAGTTTTCTATATTTTTATATGCAAAAAGTTTTGACACTAAAGTCTTCAAAAAATAAAGGATTAGATCCAAGAAATCGAGTAAAAATGATATTTATAAAACTATAGTACTTTCAAATGAAGTATTACATCCAAAAAGAAAAAAAATAATGGTATTTTTAAAAATTTTTTAAGGGGCCAAAGGTCACGTTTTAAATATAGAGAATCATGGCAATTTTTTCGCTCCATTGGTCCTGAGGAACTATAGAACCAAGCTGGTAGAGGGTAGGCCTATTTGTAAGCTAAAAATTGGTGTAATTGCGTGATTATAAGATTTTTCTAAAATTTTTACTTAAAAAAGGCTAATATTGCAAATACTATTTTTTCGTTTATTAATATGCTTATTTTTTGTTACAAAACAAAAACAATTGATTGACAACATAATCATACAAATTCAGAGAATATTTTGTAAAAAAAAATATTTCAAGCGAATAATTTAGGAAATATTTATAACCACGCAATTCTACGGGTTCTTAGTTTTCAAATAAGTCCAACTACTACCAGCTTGGATCTCTGGTTCCTTAGACCAATAGCGCGAAAAATGCTTATGATTCCCTATATTCAACGTGTGACCTTTGTTTTGGATGCAGATTAAAAAAAAAATTTGGTATCAGATCCGAGGGATTGAATAAACGCGATATTTCTAAAATTAATATTATCATACAGAAAAATTAGATGTACTACTTACGTTCAAAAATAAAAAAAAAACATTGCTGTTTTTTGTATTTTTTGAAGACAAAAATTTTCAAAAAATTAATTATCAGATTCGACATATATGAAGTAAAAATGATATTTTTAAATCCTAGATATTAGAACTTTCATAGAAAAAAATGAGGTTTTACGTTCAAAAAGAAAAAAGATAACGGTATTTTTTATTTATTTTATTATGTAAAAAATTTTGAGAAAAAAATTTTCAAAAAATTAAATATCGGGTACGTATTAAATATGAGAAGTCATGTATAAACGATGTATCTAAAATTAATACATTCATAGATAAAAATTAAGTATTACGTCCCAAAAGAGAAAAAATGTAGGTATTTTTTGTATTTTTTGGTAGCAAAAGTTTTGAGACAAAAATTTCCAAAAATTATAAAAATAATTAGATCCGAGATATCGAGTAAGAACAATATAGGTATCTAGATATTAGTACTTTCCCAGAAAAAATGAGGTATTACATGGGTAGATTCAAATGAAATGTGTTTGAAATGTATGGTCGGGTCTTCAAAACTGCCCCAAATTGTTTTTTTCCCAGAGCGAAATCTCGATTTTTGACAGCCATTTTTGTGTTTTGGACTCTTATAAAAATACCCTGCCAACTAGCTGGTACTAAGGTTCCTCAAACAATAAGTTTAATACATTAATATGCCACAGATATCACCAATTACAAGCATGCAATCATACATAGATTTCTCTCTTAATTCCATAATAGTTGTGAAATATCACCGGTTACAATATTTTCAGATATTAGTACTTTCATGGAATTATATGAGGTATTACACTACAAAAAAAAAATATTGCAGGTTTTTTATTTTTTTTGTTTTTTAAATTTGGGAAAAAATTTTTGAAAAAATTCGGTATCATATCTAAAAAATGACTATAAACAAACTTTCTAAAACTAGTACTTTCATACAAATAAATTAGGAACTACGTGCAAAAAGAAAAAAAAAATTGGTGTTTTTTGTATTTTTTCGTGAAAAAAATTTTGGGAAAAAAATTTTCAAAAAATTTAGTATCAGATTCGAGATATACAGTAAAAACCATACTTTCAAATATAAGTACTTTCGTGGAAATAAATGAGGTATTACATCCAAATTAAAAAAAAAAAAAGTACCTCGAGCTTTTTTCGTTTTTTAGCTTCCTGGGGTCTCAAAACTTGCTTATATGCCAAAAAATCAAAAATCGAAATTTGACCTATCACAATGGTTCCTCATTGAGGAACCAAAAGTAAGCAAAATGAAAGATAATTTTTCGTATTTTTTCTGTTAAAAACTCTCATTAACATAAAAAATTTTTTCCTCTTTCATCCGGATAGGAAATTTCCCTGGCTATCTGATTCTGAAGTCAACAATTTTTTTTTAGCAGTGCATGCGCGAGAAATCGCTAAAATGGGCTGTTTTTTTTTCAAAAGTCGAATTCTCTAATGCCTATTCGATAAAAATCTTCTAACTAGGCTTAAATTTTTCCTTGAACTATATATTTTTTGAAGAAAAAAAAAAATCGATGGAAAATTGCTTTTAGAGAGCTCTAGATCAAAAAATATCAGCTTTTAAAAGTTCATTTTTTACAAATTTCGAATTTTTCGCCAAGCCACGTGACCAATTAAAAATATGACAAAAAATTTGGATTCCGCGTAAAATTTTACATTATATCTTTTCATGTTTTTACGAAATTTTAAATTGAAAGATTAAATTAATTTTAGGTAATAAAAATAATCCCGGCACGGATCTGCACGGATCTTTCCCATTCCGGTGGCAGTGCAATAACAGGTCATGGCCGGAACTTTAAATCCCGGCACCAAACTTGGGCCGCAATTTACCATTAGTTTTGCTTCTGTTCGGTTGGGTAAATATAATTAAGAGAAAATATAAGTTAGAACCATTTAACTACTTGATTATTATAACAAAAATCGTTTTTATTTATTCAATAAATACATTAAATAATACTAAATATTATAATTATTAAATTTTTTTACGCACATATTTAACTATTTTTAATATTAATTTAAAATTTTTAAACTTATTAAATATTAATTAATAAAATAATTAAAAATTAAAATATTAATTAAAAATATCAATTATTGGCAATTTCAAATATGAATGCCAGTTTAAATACTCCTGCGTCCAACTTTAAAAGAAAAAAAAGAATTATTTAGTTAGTGTAAGTTGTCAGCACTGCGAAAAAATTACATGTTTTCTGAAAAGTTAATACTTTTTTTAGATTACCGGCGCGGTAAATGTCTATCGTATTTAACAGTATAACGTATATCGGACGAAAAGCTTACAGAATCAGCCCCCAGTCTCTACTTCGGTCTCTACTATTACGATAATACTTTTATACGTACGAGTAGACTCTATATCGTAAGAGTAGAAGCCCTCTTGCGATAAAGTACCTTTATTTCATATACTACGGACCGTCTATAAACGGTACATATTCGAATAGCGTTGTAAAAAAATTCTTTTTGTTTATATAATTATAGAAATACTTGACTTTTATATATTTATTAACTGAAAAAAAGTGTTTTTTTAATCATATATTTTTATAAATATGTAAAGAGAATATATACTCTTTATTTTTAGTTCTAAGATAGATAAGTAATTTAATAAATGTTCACGTGAACATCATGTATTATAAGATATTATAGATAAGATATAATCATAAGTTTCTAATGTACAGTCATAAGTTTTAGTAATAGAATAAACAGATAGAATAAAAGACCTTATTGTCGTTTCTTATTTTTAGGTAATATAAAATAATTTAATATAATAAAATATATCATTTATTGTTAATTTGTAATTCTTAAAATTAAAATAAATAATTTCTTATTTTTAGCAACACAAAGGTCGTTTAATTTACAAAACCTAAAAAAGATAGATAACACATTATAAATATAGACTTTTTATAGACTTAAATTTAGTTAGTAATATACCAAATGTAAAAATAATTTTAGTTGTATTCATGGTGTTTGAAGTAAATTTTTTTTTTTTAAACAGTCACCAAATATGACTAAGTAATTTTCAAAAATTATTTAAGGTAAACTTTTTCTTTTTTATCACATTCGCTGGGTTTTGATATATTTGTAGTTATAGGTGCGTTTTGCTTGTTTTCATCAATTTTTTTTCTTTTACGATAAAAACATGTTTTTTATGATGTTTTAGTCGTGTTTTACGATTTACCGAAAAAAACAGCATGGGCGCATTGCCGCACACATTTCACGCAGCGTTAATCTGGTGCGGCATGGGCATCAATGCGCCCATGATTTTTTACTTAATTTTTTAGTATGGAAGGTGCATATTCTTAAAAAAAATATTCAAAAGTTATTTTTATTTACGTATTTAATTAAAAGAAGGAAAATTTTAATATTTAATAGTAATTTTTTATTATTATAATATTTTCCATATTGTGAAAATGAGAAAATTTTTTAAAATAGGTTGAAAACCAACCCTGGCTTGCACTTTTGTAAAACTATTATTAATTAACCCGAAACTACCCTTAGAACTCGTATATAATTAAATTCCGTAGATATTTTTGATAATTTGTGAGATATAGAACATGGGCGCATTGGGCGCGCATTGGGCGCGCATTGGGCGCGCATTGGGCGCATTGCGCCCATGACGCACATAAATCACGCAAAGCATGGGCGCATTGCGCCCCTGACGCAGCGAATGTGTTAAACAATATGTATTAATATTTTAAAAAATATGTAATTAATGTAATTTCGAAAAGTTGGGAACAATAATTATAGTAAACATCTTTGCTCTGGAAAAGTCGATTTCTCATTTATTCAACTATTAAATCTATACCAGACGTAAAAGAATCAACAAAAATAATTTAATTTTTTTTTCATTTCTTATGAGTAAAGGGTACCCCGCGATATGATAGACAAAATTTCCTAAGAGCTTTATTTTCAAATAAACTGGATAGTGGTGTCATTTTGACCGAAAAATTCAGATATCCACACTCAAAATATTTTTTTGACCAATTAAAAACGTATTCCTTAGAGGTTTTTTGCCCTTTATTTAATTTGTAGGCCGTAAAATCACCAAAATCTTTGCCGTTTAGTAAAAAGCAGTATTATAAATTAATTTCAGAGGGAAAAATACTTTATACTAATAAACGCAAAATATGGAAAATTACTAATTTTTTGGGTGCTTTTTCGTCCCCTCCCTACTAAAAAGGTTTTTTAACATGGAACATGTTTATAGGCAGGGGGGTATCAGAAGTATGTCACTATTGGGGGGGGGGGGGGGTCAAATGAACTCTAAGTTTCTATTATCCTAAATAATTTCGATTTAGGGACTTAAAATAAGTTCGATAAAGGGTTCTAGAAAATTAAAGGAGCTTAAATTTATATAAATTATTATTATTATTATTATTATTATTAATCTTTATTTGCCAACTACAAAATACATATCATTCAACACACTCAATTGTCAATTATATACATAATAAAATAATACATAAATCAATAGATATTAATATAATTTACAATATATAAGAATAAAATTTTATGTGTACTTAAATTAAAATTAAATAAAAGAAAATTTACAATAAAATGACTATTCAAAAGTTAAATGTTAATAGTAAATAGGTAAATAGTTAAATAGTAAATATCAATAATACACAGTCAATTACAAGATGATTGGTGCAAATGCCACCAACACTATTGTTCATTCTCTAATTTATGAAAGTAAAGTCTGATACTCTTTTTAAAACGAGAATAGGATAGTAAATCCCTTATACAGGGAGGAATCGAATTCCATAGATTGGCTTACTTTACTCTTGGAAAGAGTATAGACCCCAGTCAGTGGGTACTGTGGGAACCTTAAAGTCTATACGGGGGCCTCTGGTAGGTTTGTCTGATTTGTATGGTTCAAATAAAGTGCGTAATAAAGGAGGTTCTCTCATACGCACAAGTCTATACATGATAAGGTATGCAAAGTAGTCAGTTCTGGTCACGTTAAGCATCCAACCAAGACGCTTTCTGTATTTCTAAATGTACCTAATACCTGAATTAGTGAGTCTCTGTAATTGCCCACTCAGTTCATTAGAAATATCAGAATAAACTGCTGAGCAGTGATCTGTGCTTCAGAGGTACAAGATTTGATGAGCCTAAGACCATACAATATGCTATTTACTTTTTTGGTCACCTTTGTTACTTGCGGACGCCAAGACAAACAAGAGTCTAAGGTGATACCAAGGCTGACAACCTCATCCACAAAGGGAACACAAGAACCACTATCATTGACAACAATTTTGGAAATATTTAATTTCTTAAATGAATTAACTGTGGTAGAAGAACCAAAAACAATCGCTTGTGTTTTCTTTGTGTTTATAGATAAGTTATTTGCATCAGCCCATGTCGCCACTTTTATGGCTCGTTCCGAAAGGTATGCAATACCTTGTTCAATCTGGTCAGTAGGAACCTGGACATATATCTGTAGATCATCCGCGTATAATAGTCTGAAAGTTATGTCATCACTTAAGTAGTCTTTAAGATCGTTCATATAAATACAAAAGAGGAGTGGCCCAAGAACGGATCCCTGGGGCACTCCAATATTTGTATCGAGGAAAGTTGATGTTATAGATTTAGATGACACACACATTGATCGTCCACAGAGGTATGACCAGAACCAAGATAATGATGATCTCGAAAAACCAATATCCCTGAGTTTTTTAAGAAGTTTAGATGGAGAAACATTATCAAAGGCTTTCGAGAAATCAAACTGCAATAACAATGTGGCAAGCTTCTTGTCCATACCTATGCGAATATCATCAGCAAGTTTTATCAGTACTGACTGAGTGCTGTGATGCTTCCTAAAACCTGCCTGGAAAGAATCCAGGATTTTATATCTAAACAAGAAGCCTACCACCTGATCATGAGCCAACTTCTCAAGGACCTTTGACAAAAAGCATAATAATGCAACAGGGCGAAAGTCTGATGGCAAAGATGGTATCGCTACTTTTTTCAACGCTAAAATTCGTGACTTTTTCCAGGCTATTGGAAAAACTCCTTGTGCTAGTGATACGTTAAAAAGCTTGGTAAAAAAAGGAGCTATGGTTGGCAGGACTTTCGCAACAATGCTTTAAGGAATTCCATCATCACCTCTAGCCTGTGAACGGAAGTGAGCAACAGCTAATATTACCTCATTTTTAGTGACTTCCTTGAATGCAAAACCTTTAGAAGTAGCACTATTGTTGATATTTAAGGAATCATCAGGATTTTCATGAAGGGAAATGTAGATGTTAGAGAGATAAGCATTGAGCTCTTCAGGCAGGAAGCCATGTAGAGCATCATTTGGCTTAGGTAGTAGACCAAAATTACGCATCTCCTTCCAAAAGTTTTTATTCTCGTCCAAGATGCTGCAGATACGATTGTGCATGTATGCACAACGAGCTGTTTCCGACTGTTCCTCATACAAATCCGCCAGTCTAAGAAATTCATTAAGCAAAGTCCTAGACCCTGTTCTTTTATAACGTCTGTTAGTTGAGTCACGTTTTGATTTTAGCAATCGAAGTTCAGAATTTATCCAGGGATATGTGGATTTACGTTGGTCAATAGTTTTGTCTGGAGCAAGTATGTCAATTGTAGTCTGAATGTTGCTTGTGAGTTTGTTCAGACCTAGTTCAACGTCAAACTGATCATCATTTACCAAATAAGGAGACCAGTCTAATTTATTTAAATGTTGATTAAGGTCATGCGAGGTGAGCTTACTGAAGCATTTGAAGGTGTAAGTACCCTTAGGGGGAGTGGTATAGAAAATGTCAATAAAAACCGATAGTAATTCATGCCTACTTGGATAAGTAGGTAAATTATGGTCGTAGTCCAGAATATAGTCACAATTGTCAACAAAAATTGAGTCAATCCAAGTGCCAGTGATGCCAATCATTATCCTAGAATACTATTTATTTAATAGTTACAAAATAGTACTATAGTGGTGATTTATCGTATAAAAATCGAGATAAAAATAAACATGTTCCATGTTTGTTGTTTGTAAGTTTTTTTCATCAGGAAATTATTGCAAACGACTAAATTTGTTTTAAAAATTGGCTTTTTTTTTAATTTTTTTGACCTTTTTATTTTATTTTTTTTTAATAATAATAATCATAATAATACATATAAGGTTAATTTTTGTATACAAAAATTTGTTATTAATACATTATAATATAAATACAATTATTTTTTTCTTAATGCATAATATGATTTTATGTCATCTAGTATTTGCAGAAATAAATTAGAATTTTTATATTTTTGCCGCCTCAAAAATTTGCACAAATCAATCATACTTCTGTGAGTACCACACTCCTTTTTGTTCTTTGCTTCATTATAGACAATAAATTTTCGTTTGTTTGGGTGTGTGCAACCGTAATGAGATCGACAAAAATATATTAAAAGAAGTATTATTTAAATATTTTAAATAACGTATTTACTTTAAATTATAATATAAGCGTATAAAATGACAATTTTCTACTTCCAAATTATAACCCTTTTAGTTAATTTTTGGTCTCATAACAGCCGGGCAAATTGTTTTGTAGCTGCTTGAATATATTTTTATAGTAAAGTTTTGAAAAGTAGAGCTGATTTTAACTTTTATAAAACGGGAAAAATTGGTCATTTTTGGATTAAAAAATCGTTTTCAAATTTATAAAATGAATAGTTAAGAATGGTAAGTTTAGAACTTTTATTCATTTTAAAAATAGTTAGAAACGGGTCAGATTTCAAAAAATCAATCCGACGAAGTTTTCAAAAACGGAAAACGTGGAATTTTTTCCAAGTTTTGGCAGTAATAAACTAAAAATAGACAATACAAAATAACTTTTCATAAATATTTAAAAAGATTATTAAATAATACGACCTCTCCAGACAATGATAAATTCTAAAATACTCGTCTTGATATGGGGTTTTAATATTTACACTCTAAATATATCAGACAGTTATTAAATTAAGAACAATCATTAAAGCCCTTTCTAGACCTAATAAGTTTTTTTGGCGTTGAAATCATTTGGTGCTATTTGAAATCGTACGCGCATATATTTCGCGCAGTGTGCGACCAAGAGAAAAGAGCATACGCTTGTATTTTCACATCTATCTGTCCTTCAGATCTTCTTTACGCATTCTCTTATTGATGGCTGTATCTATACCTTTTATATCTGTGGGCTATAGTCAAAGCACACATGATTAAAAAAAATTACTTAGGTCTAGAAAAGGCTCACTGTCGCTACTGGGGCTACACTATGTCTGATATATTTAGAGTGTAAATATTAAGGTACGAACATAAACTTTTTTCTACTATGTATGACATAGTAAATTTGAATGGTTTGAACAGAGATGGTCTCTGGTTTGAATTATCATATTTATAGACTATCTCTGTTCAAACCATTCAAATTTACTATGTCATACATAGTAGAAAAAAGTTTATGTTCGTACCTTTACACCACATATCAAGACGAGTATTTAAGAATTTATCATTGTCTGGAAAGGTCGTATTATTTAATAATCGTAATTTCATATCAGACGTAAAATTAAAAATATTTAAAAAGAATAAAAATTAACTATCTTAAAACTGATATTTGGGTTATCCCATATCACTTTTGTGGTATTTAAATGTTATTACTTGATATTTAAAAAAACAGGTAATTTTCAAAATAGTTGCCAATTTATTAATTCTGATTAATAATTTTGATAGATTACAATTAGTTAAAATTTTCATACAATAACAAAATACATTTTTGAATTGATTAATTTACAGAAGAATTATTTCTCTTTTTTTAACGAATCAGGGTCTAACCCTATTTTTAAACATAAATAAATTAATTAATTGTTTTTGCCCGGATGTATGATAGACTAATCAATTATTAGTACTACCTCATTAATTTTCAATACTCGCTTTCAAATGAAAAATTTTCATTCCGTAAGGAAAAACTGCAGTAAAACCCACGTAAATTATCAGGGCTTTGTCTAAATTACCGATATACTCTGTTCCCAGTATAGAAATTTTAAATGCTATAAACCACTCGGCTATGAACGATAATTTAAAAAATTTTTTAAAAACTTGGGTAGAGAAAAGCGGATTTTTTTTCAGTGTATAACTGAATCATTCTAAGTTTCTTAAGCCAAATCAAGTCTTGAAATCGAAATTATACTTCAAGTCTATGACCCATATCTCCCTGAAACCGTAAATGCTTACTCCTCTTCCCTCCATCTTAACATTTTATTGCACGTCCCTGTGAAAATTTTCCATGTTATTTATTAATTTTTTTTTTTTTTTTTTTTTATTATTTAAGTACATTTTTATGCACTGAAATGGCTGAAGCCTAATTAATACAAAGTTATATATAAAATTAGAATTATAAAATAAGTTACATACAAAAAACTACCTAATATTTAATTAAACTAAATTTAAATTGTAAGTAAAAAGTTAAATTCAAGTAATTAATAATCGAACAATTAATTAAAATTTCAAACTTGATAATAAAAAAAAGAAAAATTGAACACAGAAATAACATTTAATACACAGTAATAGAAAAGTTAATAAATTGAGAAGTTAATATAATTAGACATTGGATTTTATTATAAAGCGGACTGCTTTATCGTTTTGAGTTAAAATGATTTTATATCTGCAAGCATTTTTAATCGTTTTAATATTACCAACGCAGTGCTGTTAAAAATAGCTCCCGTAAATTTGCGAGAAAATGAGTACATTTTCGATAAAAATTGTAAATTTACAAAAAAAAGTCAATAATTTTCGATTATTTCGTAAATTTGCTAAACTTAGAAAATGCACGATTTTCATCGAAATTTTACAAATGTTTTTGAAAATAATTACTAACTATTTTTCAAATTAACTATTTGCTTTACAAATTTACAGGGCTCATTTTTAACAGTGTAATTAAGAATAGGTCTGCTGAGACAAATCGTGAGGAAAATTGTTATAATCAGAACGAGCGACGTGATTAAATGTACTATTATTAATGAAAAAAAGGTTTAGCCGTGAGTGTTTAGCCGTATAAAAAAGTATCCTAAAACATTAAACATTTTTAACTGTGACCTTATTTATAAATAATATAGTTTTGTCGTAGCAATCCGTTTTTCAGATAGTTTTAAAAATTTATCATCTTTTAAGTTTCCAACTGTAAAATAGTATTTTTTACATTTTCACTGTATTCAACTATGTAAGAAAAAATGTTTCTTAGTTATTGTTCAATTTAATATAAAGTAATTAATATTACTTGTGCTACGAAAAGAAGTTTATTTGGTGTCTTAATTATATATGACCCTGTAAAAAATAACTTTAGGTCTAATCAATAATTTTATTTTTCGCCGTGTCTGGCCATAAAAGAAGTAGCATATTCTTAGCTGATCAAAAATAACATAGACAAGCGTATTAGAGACTACGGCATTTTTCGATTTTAAATTTATCAATATTTTTAGAAAAATATTATTTTATAAAAGTGAAGTTGATTATTAAAAATGATGAGATACATCATCCAATTTCGGTGTTGAACTGATAATTAGTTTTACTTCCTTTTAAATCATTTTAGTTCTTAATAAATTGAATACTGAATAGATAAACTTAATAACCTTTAAAATAAAATTTAAATGTGGCTTATTAACAAAAAAAAATTATCATTTATTGTAAAATAAAGATTAAATTTTTACCTTTAAATATGATAAAATTACGAAATGATGGCACTGTATTACCAGAGGTTTGTTTGTGCGTAAAATAAAAATATTAATTTTGCGGATAGATGTAGCTTTTAAATTGGTCCAATCCATGTTAATAAATGCTTCATTTAAACTTTCATTCT
The DNA here is from genome assembly GCA_022575985.1 of Anagrus nilaparvatae. Taxonomy (NCBI): domain Eukaryota; kingdom Metazoa; phylum Arthropoda; class Insecta; order Hymenoptera; family Mymaridae; genus Anagrus; species Anagrus nilaparvatae. The sequence goes on along the minus strand of JAKSXM010000246.1, from coordinate 2,656,715 downwards.
AGAATAAAAAATTAAAATTATAATTACTTTGTAGTTGTTCATTCATTAGCCAGTACTGGGTGAGTCAATGAATGAACAACTACAAATTAACATGAAATTAAATATGGGTGATAAATTGCAGCTCATTAATTATAATTTAAAATTATAAATCTTATATTAATAAGAAATATCAGGTAGTAGCTCCGCTCGGGGTATAACTACGTTTTGGCTAAGTCAAATTTATTTACACCCATCATTAATTAAAATTCTTTTTTTATATAAACTAACTTAGCATTAACTCACATTTATTTAAATCCAGAATATAAATTCTTCGAAAATTTATTTTTTTAAATTTAAGTGATCAGATGTTTTTTCAAAAAAGGCTATTTTCAAACCCCGGTGGATGCATTTATTGCCCCTAATATGTAAAACCATGCTTTAAATCATGGAAAAAATGCAGTATTCACCCTTTGCATGCTGTCTGCAAGAATATCTGCTTACTACTGCATGCTATTTTTTACCCTTGTTTAAAAAATAGCGATTTTCTCCACAGCGGGATATGAAATCATATCCAAATCCATATTTTTTTCTCTTACATAAATGAATTTGTTTCGTTTCATATCGTCGTTTACGATATGTAAAAAAAATTTCATGCCCGTCATATTTGCCAAACTCTGGTTATAACCCGGTCTATAGCATACCTTTAAGTGCTTTAAAAGAATAATAAATTATACACGTAGTACAGTGTAATAGTTGTGTGATTGGCTATGATAAAAAGTGAATGTGGGTATGACATTTGAATTTTTCTTTAGACATAACCAAGACCAAAACATAATAATTGTCGTATCTTAATTATTTTGGCCAAGGGTTTTGGAAAAAGTTATAGATCCACAAATTTAGCCAATTTTTCGAGAAATAAAATCTGAAACTATGAAACCTCGGAATAATCTAGAATTTTAGATTCAGTCAAAACATACTCAGTTTATAATTGACATTTATCGGTATCTGGATTCTGGAAGGGTTTTTGGGCCATTTAAATTCCACCTCTTACCCGTGATTTTTGACAGGGTTCAAAATTTATAGTCTTTTGCTTTAATATTACGACGGTAAAATACTTCAAACGTTTTTGATACTACTTTTTCTCCAAAACAAATAGAATACTCATAAATAACTAAAGAAAGTTTTTTAAAGTTAAGATTTTTTAAATATTTTAAAAAATTTACCATTTGGTCGCCATATATTTGGTATAATTTAAAAAAATTGCACTGAAAAAAAAATCCGTTTGCCGCAAGCGGATTTTTTTTTTTTTTGTTTAAACCATTGCAAATGGCTTGAAACGTAAAAATAAACCTTAAAAAAATTATTTTTTTGAATTCAAAACTTCATAAAACTGAATTTTAAAGCTCAAAAGTTAAAAAAATCTTTTTAAAAATAAAGATTACTTATTTAGCTTTTAAAACTTTTTTAAGTGGAATTATTATTGAAAGGTAATAATAAAAAGTTAAATAAAATATATTTCATTAATTACTAGCTTTAGAAATTACCGAAAATAGCTGAAAACAACTCCAAACCTAAATTAACCAATTTTGGGTCATTTTTTAAATAACCAAATCAGTCTCGTTTTTAATGATTTTGTTTATTACTAATTTTTTTACAGATTTTTTTATTATTTACTTTAATTGTACATATTTTAAAGTATTATTCTTCTGTTAAAAATAATTTTTCTTCTAATTTTTAGCGTCTTAGAACAGTTAAATATTGGTTTTTTTAAAAATTCATAGACTTGCGATGGTAGCGATCTTACTCGACACAAAAAAAAATTGAACACATCACTTTTGAACACCTAAATTAAAACATACAAAACTCAACACACAATATTTTTTACACTAATTATTGCACGCAATTTAAATTAAACACAAAATTTTCAGCTCATTTTATTTGACACAAATTCAAAACAAAAAACTAAAATTTAATTAGACACGATTTGCATAAAAAATTTTTGTGTCGAATAATACGTGTCAAAAAAATTTGTGTTGGATTTAAATGGTGTGGAAAAAATAGTGTTAAAAAATAATGTGTGTTGAGTTTTGTGTGTTTTAGTCTTGTGTTCAATTTTTTTCGTGTTGAATAAGATCACTACCCTTAGGATTTTTCTAGCAGATTCAAATGATGTTATAAACTGGACTAAAAGACGTATTCCCTAGTAATTTTTAATTCTAGTAGAATTTGAACTCCCTATTTATTTTAATATTTTAATATGCTTTGCAGGAGAAAAATTCATTTTTTAAGTTTTTTAGGGTACCAGTTATGAGGGGACCAATTTTTAAAAGTTTTGCAGTCTTCAAGAAAAAATTTTCTGAATAATATTTGCAAGAATTACTTATATATTTTTTCCTCGAGATTTCGTTGAAAGCACTATAGTTTTTTTATCTGGGGTTTTCCTTTGCCATAAAATCTTTAGTTTTTATTTTTACTGGCTTTGTCCAATCTTATATATTTGCATTAGTACCCCATTTGAGCCTAAAGAGTTTGAAATATTTAAAATTATCTTTAATAAATAAATAGATAGGAAAAAACTGCTTAAAAAAATGCGAAATCGTTTCGTTTGAAGATGAAAATTCACTGACTTATCAAATTTTTAAGTTATTGTGCTTCAAGTAACGTGTAATTGAGATTGTAGGAGAATTATTGCAAAATCTTTAATTAACGATAACTCGTTTATTAAAAAACAAAAAGTTTTAGCATTTTTTCGAGTGGTTTTTCCCTGACTATTTATTTATTAAAGATAATTATAAATATTTCAAACCCTTTAAGCTCAAATGGGCTACCAATGCAAAATATATAAGATTGGACAAAACCAGTAAAAATAGAAACAAAAGATTTTATGGCTAAGGAAAACAACAGATAAAAAAACTAGTGGTTTCATCGAATTTCCGAGGAAAAAATATATAAGTAACTCTTCCAAATATTATTCAGAAAATTTTTCCTTGAAGACTGCGAAACTTTTAAAAATTGGTACCCTCATAATTGGTACCTTAAAAAACTAAATGAATGAATTTTTCTCCTGTAAAGCGTAGTAAAATGTTAAAATAAATAGTGAGTTTGAATTGTACGGGAAAAATTACTTGGGAATATACCTTTTAGTCCAGTTTATAACATCATTTGAATCTGCTAGAAAAATCTCAAGTCCATGAATTTTTCAAAAACCCAAATATTTAACATTTGAACTGCTCTAAGACGTTAAAATAAATTAAAAGAAAAATTATTTTCAACAAAGATATTACTTCAAAATATGTAAAATTAAAGTAAATAATAAAAAATCTGTAAAAAAATTAGTAATAAATAAAATCATTAAAAACGAGACTGATTTGGTTATTTTAAAAATGATCCAAAATTGGTTAATTTAGGTTTGGAGTTGTTTTCAGCTGTTTTCGGTAATTTCTAAAGCTTGTAATTAATGAAATATATTTTATTAAACTTTTTATTATTACTATATATTTTATATAAACTTTCAATAATAATTCCACTTAAAAAAGTTTTAAAAGCTAAATAAGTAATCTTTATTTTTAAAAAGATTTTTTAAACTTTTGAGCTTTGAAATTCAGTTTTATGAAGTTTTGAGTTCAAAAAAATAATTTTTTTAAGGTTTATTTTTACGTTTCAAGCCATTTGCAATGGTTTAAACAAAAAAAAAAAAATCCGCTTGTGTCAAGCGGAATTCCGCTTGCGGCAAGCGGATTTCCGCTAGCGGCAAATGGAATTCCGCTAGCAGCAAGCGGAATTTTTTTTCAGTGTGGGACAAATTTTTAAAAAATCTTAATTTTGCGATAACTCACTTATTTTATGACGAAAATAGAAATTTTTTTTTTAAATCGATTAATTTTTTACTGGCTATCCAAATATGTAATAAAAATTTTACTTTTTTACTTCCTCTCTTTTTTTTGTAGCCAATAGAAATGGCCAAAATTACCTTTATCAAAAAAGCGTTTAAATAGCAAATACTAAAATTTCTTGATAGGGCATCGAAAACATATTTTATTAAGATACTTCAGTTCTAGTTAGAGCGTGGGAAACATTGCGGGAGGTACTTTTTTTTTATTTTGTTTTTCATTGATTTTTTCAATTTTTCCGGGGTTTCCGCGTCAGAAATGGCTTCACTGGGAAATTTTACTAAGGAGCTTTGCTGAAAAAATGCTTTTAATGCTTCTATGTGTGTTTCCCAGAGATTTCTTTTAAAAAATGACTACAAAAATTAAGAAACACCGAAAAAGTTTGATCTGGCATAACTCGGGCAGATTGAGACCTGCGCCTGCGGAGCTGAAATTTGCTGATAGTTCATATTTTAGATGTGTGAACCCCTTGTAAAGTCGCTGATGAGTTTTGAGAGGTCAAGTGGTAATTGTTTCACAAATTTCGCCTCTAAAATAATAATTTTTTTATTTACAAATGGATTGATTCTCAAACAATTTTATTTATTTAATCTATGTTTATGTAAAATAATAATCACAATTTATTTATCAAATACAAAAAAATAAAACAGAAAAAAAAATATAATATGAATTAAATAGACCTTTGAAAGAAAATTTCTTAAAGTAATTATGAAAAAAAAATCAAAGTAGCCTTGGGTAAAGCAGCTGCTAAAAACGTTTAAAGACTCGAGAAATTGCATTTTTAGAGAAAAGTAAATATTTTTAGATAATAAGTTTATTCGATTTTTAGAGCTAACAATTTTTTTATTACTTTTTACGACATTAAGACACCCCTATTGGATTTTAGTTAAAATGCTTATTTGCATAAGTTTATATGTATGCGTGTATTTTGAGTGCTGAATACAACAAATCCGTAAGAGATTTATTTTCGTGTTCTTATTAGGCGCGGTCATAAGACAATTATACAAATATAAAAATTGTCAAATTACAAAAATACATTTGATTTTTATTATTTTCTTATCCAATTCAGATGAATCTAAATTTAATATTTTGTTTCAATTCTTAATAATTTAAGATAACTTACGCTTGATGTTAAATTCTGTCCAAAGTAGCAATAAAAGAAAAATTGTAACAACAATATGACACCTATGTTTACAGAAATAAAAGTGTCAATTTCAAAATTTTCTAATAGTCTTAACGATTGAATAGTTGCTGCTGCCATGCAAATTGCCAAAAGGAAAAATTGAATAAAAATTATATCCTGAAAGGTATTAATTGTCGCCTCAATATAGCTGAAATAAACGGCAGATATTTATAAAATTAGTTATTGAAAAAATTAATTGCAATAGCCTTACTTAAGTATACTTTGATGATGTTGAATTACTTTATTTAAAACCTTTTGTTCAGTTTGAGAACCTTCTGCTTCGTCAAATTTTTTAGCACTTTCTTGCATGACGTAGCTTGGATAACCTTCTATTCGTAACTTCAAAATATTTAATTGTGTATCTCCGTCAAGCATAAACCCACAAATTATAGAATCAATAAGATGCAGAGAAACAGGTCCAATAATTGAAGTATGAATATTCTAAAGATAGTCTAACCAAAAAATTTTACCTGTTAATTCATATGGAAACCATTTTTTAATCATATACTGTGGATTACGAAAATTTATTAAAAAGGGCGTTGTAATGAAAAAACAACATCCAGATAGAGAAAACCAAAAAAACATCAGTTTAAATACTAATCTAAATATTATTTGTTAGTATTTTTATAGCTCGATAGTAATTTTAGCAATAAAAAAATGTCTACATTTTTTTCTTTATGCCTTTGTTGTAAACGTGATTTTCAGATTCAGTAATTGGTGTAAACAATGGATCTTGTAATAATTTTTCTAAATTTATTATATTCTTCCTGTTGATAATAAAGCTATCCATTTTTATACAGACTCATGACCAGAAGTTGGTACATCAATTGTTCGTTAAAATCAGCAAAGCTTGTAATGCCCCAAATTAAATAACATATTTGTAATAAACAGTACAAGTGAAGAAGCGTTAAATTAAAAGCACACTGAGACAAATATTCCATTAGTTTAATAGGTTTGATTTCATTGAAATATAGCAATGAAATATTCTATTAAATTAATAGTATAGTTATTGAATCAATGAAATATTTCATTAAATTAATAATATTTTAAATTCAGTAATTTTAGACTGTACTGCGCAACTCAGAATTCACTGAGAGAGACAGCGCCACGGTATACTTTAATAATAGAGTTTATGCTGTTTTGAGTATGCCAATAATTAAAGAAAATGAAGTTTTAATTTAAAAAAAAAAAAATGTTGATATATAATGGTGGAAACGCTGCTGTTTCTGAATCTCTTTTGGGAGAAAAAATATTCATCATTTCATATAGCAAGTTAACGATACCAAAGGACTGGTTTTATAAGACTTGATCTTAAATTGTAAAAAACTATGAACTATTTTTCTTTTTTTTCTTTTTTAGTCAATCCTTAGATATATCTGAAATATTTTAATTCTCTATTACTGCTAGGAAAAAAAATTCACAGTTGCATCTTTCCCAGTTAGCGGTAGCAAAGAACTGTTTTTATAGACACTATCTGAGACAGTGAAAAAATAAACTAATAAAAAATAGAAAACCATTCTTGGTTCCTTTTCTTCTACTCAATGATTAGAACTACTTTTGATAATTTCAATATTCCATCTCTTTTGGGAGAAAAAATCTCCATAATTTTATATAGCATTTAAGTTTACGATACCGAAGGACTAGTTTTTTAAGAAACTATTGGATACTAAAAAATTAAACTAATAAGAATCAGAAAACCATTCTTGGTTCCTTTTCTTCTACTCAATAATTAGAACTACTTTTGATAATTTCAATATTCTATCTCTTTTGGGAGAAAAAATATCCATAATTTAATATCAACTTGATGGCTGGAAAAAATATTCATAATTTTATATCAACTTAAATGCTATATAAAATGATGAATATTTTTTCTCCCAAAAGAGATAGAATATTGAAATTATCAGAAGCAGTTCCAATCATTGAGTAGAAGAAGAAGAACCAAGAATGGTTTTCTGGTTTTTATTAGTTTAGTTTTTCACTATCTCAGATAGTGTCTGTAAAGACTATATAGTCCTTCGGCATCGTTAACTTGAATGCTATATACATAATGATATGAATATTTTTTCTACCAAAAGAGATAGAATATTGAAATTATCAGAATTAGTTATAATCATTGAGTAGAAGAATAGGAACCAAGAATGGTTTTCTAATTTTTGTTAGTTCAGTTTTTCACTATCTCAGATAGTATATTAAAACCAGTTCTTTGCTACCGCTAACTGGGAAAGATGCAGCTGTTAATTTTTTTTTCCTAGTAGTATTTAAATATTTCAGATATAATTTTAAACATTGACTAAAAAAAAAAATAGTTTTGAGAAAGTCCAATTCTGGATACTGCCTTATTGTTTTGAGAGAAATTACGTAGTTGCTTTTTATAATTTTTGTAAAGAATTTAATTAATAAAAAAAAGAATTTTTTTGTTTTTATTATATGCATCTTGTCATTCATAGATTTAGAATGTTGATATGATTTTCTTTCCATTTAATTTAATCTTTGATACATAAAAAAATAAATAAATTAATTATTAAAAAAAATTAACTGTTTGTAATTTTTTTATTTAATTATATATTTTTTTTTCACAAATTTTATATTCACCTATACTTTTTTACTGATTTCTTTTTTTAAACAAAATTTGTAAAATATTAAAACTAATTAAAAAAATGATATTCAATTATTTAAATTTAATTATTTACTTTAAAATTTTGATATAATTGTTATAAGCAGATGTCGCTCTAAGAATATCACTCTCGCAAGTCATAAAATTGACTTTCCTTTACTATATAAGGATCAAAATTTTATTACATGATATACGAAGCGCGCGTGCGAATAATATATAATATAGCGAAACAATAATAGGCGAATACACGGGGGATACAAATTAAAAACTAAATAATACACATATGCGGTCATCGTAACTTCAGTCGATAAAAACAGCGTTTAAAATATTAAGTAAAAAAATAATTGACTCACATGGTTAAAAAACTTAATATTTTATTTTCTTTAAAAAAAAAATAATAAGTCATTAAACTAAAGTTATATTTCATTAAAATAATTTTAATAATATATGTCATTAAATTAATGAAATATTTCATTGCTACATTTCAATGAAATCAGTTTATCAAATTAATGATATATACCATTGAATCAAAGAAACGTTTTTCTCAGTGCAGAATATAAACAATAAATAAATTTATAAAACTTATGATGGGATTCATCAAACGGCATCCACAGGCCCAAAACTGTTAATATCTTAAAAGCTTTTGTTAATCTGAACATGATAATAATTAAAAAAAAATTTTTTAATACGTCATGTTTTTATTAGCACTTTTTCAATACTACTGTCACAGTTTTAAGTAAGACTGTAATAAATATTAAAAAACTAACGTTTATTATTTAAGTTGCGACTTAACCACTTCCATAAGTATTAAATTATTATACATTGTGAATGCGCAGGTTTAAGATAACCAAAGTACATAATTAATTCATATAGGTTGTTAGTACTCTTATAGCTTTTGAAATTTGATAAAAGCTTAAGATAAAGCATTTTTAAAGCATTAGAGGCTATGAACGATAATTTTAAAAATTTTGAAAAAAACTTGGGTAGAGGCAGACGGATTTTTTTTCGGCGTATAACTGAATAATTCTAAGTTTCTTAAGCCTAATCAAGTCTGGAAATCGAAATTATACTTTAGTCTAAGACCCATATTTCCCTAAAACCGTAAATGTTTACTCCCCTTCCCTCCATCTTAGCAATTACACGTCGCTATGAAAATTTTCCATTTTATTTTGTTAATTTTATTATGGCCGAAGCTCAACTGTTACAAAACTATAATTATAAAATAAGTTTACATGCTAAAAACTACCTAATATTTAATTAAACTAAATTTAAATTGTAAATAAAAAGTTAAATTCAAGTATTTAATATTGATATCAAACAATTAGTTACAATTTCAAAATTGATAATAAAAAAAGGAAAAATTGAACACAGAAATAACATTTAATACACAGTAATAGAAAAGTTAATAAATTCAGAAGTTAATTAGACATTGGATTTTATTATAAAGCGGACTGCTTTATCGTTCCGAGTTAAAAATGATTTTATATCTTCAAGCATGTTTAATCGTTTCAATATTACCAACGCTGTGCTGATAAAAATAGCTCCCGTAAATTTACAAATATTATTTTTGCGAAAAATAAGTAAATTTTTGATAAAAATTGTAAAATTACAAGAAAAGTCGAAAATTGTCGATTATTTCCTATAATTTTAACATTTTCACCGTATTCAAACATGTAAGTAGAAATGTTTCTTAGTTATCGAGCGTGTTTAAGTAAACTTAAAGTAATAAGTATTACTTGTATACCACGAAAAATTTTCTTTGGTGTCTAAATTATATATGAACCTGTAAAAAATTTTATTTTCCGCCGTTTCTGGCCATATAAAAAGTAACATATTCTTGGCTGATCAAAAATAACACAGACAACCGTATTAGAGACTATACGGCTTTCTCCGTTTTAAATTTATCAATATTTTTACAAAAACATTATTTTATAAAAGTGAAGATGAGAAATAAAAATGATGAAATCCTGACACAATGTCGGTGCTGAACATAAACTGATTTTTACTTCCTTTTAAATATTAGTTCGCAATAAATTGAATACTGAATATATAAACCTTACAACCTGTAAAATATAATTCAAATTTAAGTTGTTAACAAAAAAAAAATTAGCATAAATAACTGTAAAATAAGAATAAATTTTTACCTTCAAAAAAAACTCATGTGATAAAATTACAAAATGACGACACTGTATTACCAGAGGTTTATTTGTACGTAAGATAAAAATATTTATTTTGCGAAGAGACTTAGCTTTTAAAGTTGTCCAATCCATGTTAATAAATGCTTCATTTAAACTTTTATTCTAGAATTAAAATTAAAATTAAATCTTATATTAATAAGAATTTGGATAAACGATAGAAAAAACGCAATTTCACAAAATTTTCGAAATATTTCAGAAGTTAAAAAATTTTAGAGAGCTACCACAAGAATTTCTGATTAAATTTTTTTTTGTAAATATCTGGATATAAAAGACAGAAAATTTCTTAATTTAATTATGAAGAAAAAATCAATGTAGTCTAGGGTAACATCTATTTCTGAACAGCTGCTAAAAACGTTTAAATACTCTTAAATTGCATTTTTTGAAGAAAGTAAATATTTTTAGTTAATAAATTTAATCGATTTTTAGAGCCAGCAGTTTTTTTATAATTTTTTACGACATTTCTTTTAAATTCAGACACCCTATTGGATTTTAGTTAAAAGTCTATGCTTATTTTCATAAGGATGGGTATTTTGAGTGCTGAATATAATAAATTCGTAAGGGATTTATTTTCGTGTTATCATAAGGTGCGGTCATATGACAATTACAAATATAAAAATTGTTAAATTACAAAAATACATTTTATTTTTATTATTTTCTTATCTAATTTAATAAATCTAAATTTCCGAGCATTTTTTCTATTATATTGTTTTAATTCTTAATAATTTAAGATAACTTACGCTTGATGTTAAATTCTGTCCAAAGTAGCAATAAAAAAAAAATTTTAACAACATCGCGACACCTATAATTACAAAATTAATAACATTTGTTTCAAAGTTTTCTAATAGCTTTAGCGATTGAATCATTGTTAATGCTATGATAATTGCAAAAACGGAAAATTGAAAAAAAATTATATCCTTAAAGGTATTAATTACTTCCTCAATATAACTGAAATAAACGGCAGATATTTATAAAATTATTTATTGAAAAAATTAATTACAATAGCCTTACTTAAGTATAATTTGGTATAATTTCAGAAACTGCTCCTTTATCAAATTGTTTAGTACTTTCTTGCATGACGTAGCTTGGATAACCTTCTATTCGTAACTTTAAAATATTTAGTTGTGTTTCTCCGTCAATCATAAACCCAAAAATTATAGAATCAATAAGATTCAGAGCAACAGATGCGTAAATTGCAGTATGAAAATCCCAAAGATAGTCTAACCAAAAAATTTTACCTGTTAATTTAAATGGAAACCATTTTTTAGCTACAAACTGTGGATTATTAAAACTTAGTAAAAGTGGCAGCAAAATTGCAGAAAAACCTCCTAATAGCGAAATCCAAAAAAAAAGTTTATATATTAATCTGTAAATATTATTTGTTATTATTTTTATAGCTTGATAGTAATTTTAACAATACAAAAATGTTTACTTTTTTTTTTTTATGTCTTTGTTGTAAACGTCATTTTCAGATTTAGTAATTGGAATAAACAATGGGTCTTGTAATAATTTTTTTAAATTGAATTGGTCCTTTTTCTTGATAAGCATGCAATTAATTTTAAAGCAAATAATCGTACTCATAAGTTGGTATGTCAATTGTTCCTCAAAATCAGCAAAGCTTGTACTGCCCCAAATTAAATAACATGTTTGTAATAAACAAAACAAGTGAAGAAGAGTTAGATTAAAAGCAGTATATAAACAATAAATAAACTTATAAAACTTATGATGGAATTCATCAAACGGCATCCACAGGCCCAAAAATGTTAATAGCTTAAAAGGTTTTGGTAATCTGAACATGATAATAATTAAAAAAAAATTTTTTTAATATATCAGGTTTGTATTAGCACTTTTTCAATACTACTGTCACAATTATAATTAAGACTATCATTTATATTAAAAAACTTACGAAGTTGCGACTATACACTTCCATAAGTCTTAAATTATTATATATTGTGAATGCGCAGGTTTAAGGTAACCAAAGGACATAATTAATTCATATATTTTACACTCGCTTTGCTCGCCCCGGCAACCAACATGGGGCTGCGTTCCCCCGGACATCTGCAACTTGATTTTTCCAAAGATATATTGTTTTAGATTACTCAATATTTTGTAAAATAATCTTTTTTTACCCGAAGTATTATCTAAAATTTACTGAATCATAAAAATTATGAGCTTATGAACCCAGACGGTTAATTAGTGATCAGCAATACAAAGCTTCGCCACCCTTCCACAGAATCCACAAACAAATTTTGTTTCCCTCGACTACCAATTCTAAGGTTCTACCTGATAATAGCTGTTCAAGCTTCTTTTAATTCCTATATTCAGTTACTATACATTAGTGGCTGATAAAAATTAGAAATATATATAATACTAGCTGCCTCCGGCTCGCTTTGCTCGCCTGGGCAACCGCCAAGAGGGCTGCACCCCCTGGACCCCTGTGCCTTGATTTTTCCAAAAATATGTTGTTTTATCATAAAAATTACGGGGATATGAACCCAGACGGATAATTAGTGATTAGCAATACAAATGCTTCGCTACCCTTCCATAGGATCCACAAGCAGTCGTCTCCCTCGACTACCCATTTTAGGGTTCTGCCTGATAATAGCTGTTTAAATAATATATTCAGTTACTACATAAGTAGCTGATAAAAATTAGAAATATATATAATATTAGTCCTAAACTTTTATAATTTTTAAAAAACTGTTGTAACTTTTGACAGATTGAACCGAACGCCTTGAAAATTTAGGTGGATACGTAAAAAATATACCCAAATCGAATGAAATTGTTTTGATCTCTATTAACCCTTCGGTATTTCAGGGCAGTCATAGGATGGCTAAAAATATCTCATTCATTGTAATAATAATTCCAATTAATTCTCGCAAATCTTTTTTTGCAAAAAAAAATTTTTTTCTATAAAATTGTTTAATAAATTCCCACACGCAAGAGCCAATTCCTAGATACAAAAATTTATTTGTATGATGCATTCATGAAAAATCTTAAAAATACGTGTCATCGTTTAAAACTAAATACTATCTCAAAATTAGTCGTTTATGTATAATTTCAATTAAAATTTTATACTTTGATTATAAACAAATAAGTTAAAAATTCTATTTAATAAGAATAAAACAAGAAGTATTATAAAATCAAAATAAAAGTGCAAACAATAAAATGATAAAAATAATGAAATCGAATGTAAAAAAGATAAAAAAAGGAAAACTAATGTACAAATTGTAATAATTTATTAACAAGTGGAAATCTTACATAATTTTCACCTTTTATTAATAACAATAATTCATCACATCATTACTACTTATGCAAGGATCTGAATTTTGCTTTTTATCCCGAACTATGCTAAAAATGATGAAGTGAGGCTTGACTGCAACGGATAAGGGTGCACAGGCTGCTTCGTGGCAACAATCATCTTTGATTCTCAAGAAAAGAAATATTTTTAATAAGTCGAATTACAAGGATAATTGCAAAAAATTTTTGAAAAGTTGTGGAAAAAGCTTATGAAATAATAACAAAGAGGAAAAATACTGCAAACTATTCTAAAAAATATGATCAAATTTAAAAGTATATATAAAAAGCTCCGATTATGTTATTTATGATGCACTAGCTACATTATAATAAAATAAAAGCAAAAAATATAGTTTTTTTTTTAATGTTTTTAGGTTAAACTTTTATTATCCTAAAAATACTTAGTTTGATAAAAGATATTTAGAAACTAGGGGGCAAGCCCCCTGCGCGCTGCAGCGCGCCAACCCCTCAGATCATATTTCATGCTTAATCGCAATAAAACTGTGGCTTAATTCATAAATAAAAACAATTGTACAGTAAGACATCGATTGAAAATAATGAACTTTTTTCATAATTTTATTAAAATAAACTACTAGCTGTAGGGCCTTGTGATACTCGGCAGAATATAACAATAATTCTGTGTATTTAATTATTTTGTTAGATATAAATAAATATAAAAGTAATATTTTATTTTTATATATCATATTTTAAAAATAATTTATTTTGAATATTTCAATAACTAGGTACTTTAGATTATTTATTATACCAAATAATTTTTAGTGACATATAAAAGTAAAATTTTTATTGAAAACCTTGTTAAATTAAATAAACTTTAAAGTGTATTCATAAATTAAAGATACATAAATAAAAAATTTAAATTCTTTTGTTTTTTTGCATAACCAACAATCATGTAACATGTTCATTTATAACATTTTTACTGATAATGATTTTGTTATAGTAAAAAGTAAAACTTGTTTAGCTGAAAATAATCTTCATATTTTATACTAAATATTATCTATACATTTTTTTTTCCTAAAAAATTTATAGTTTATCTAAAAAAAGCTAATAAATTATTACATAGTAAATTATATCAAATAATACTAAGTTGGGGAAAAAAATTGAAAAAAACAATACTTTAATCAAATTTAAATTTTCATACTTTGAGTGTTTAAATTATTGATACCGGGTTTTAAATGATAAGAAATTATATTCAAAAGATTCAGAATAAATAGGTGACAGATTTTTACTAAAATTTTTGCGCCAAAGAAAAGCTCAGAACAAAACTTTAAAAAAAGGAAATTCAGTTGTTGAAAATTTTATTTTTTTATTTTTATAATGATGAGGGGATTTTTGGTTCATAAAAATTTTGTGAAATAAAGTTTTCGCAACAAAAAAATGTTTAGATTTCAAAATTTTTACATTATTGCATTCATGAATTATTTCCTTCTATTAAAATTAAAATATTTTAGCTTCTAGGTTATTTTGACTTCAATGACAGCAATTTATACAATTTTCGTATAAGAATTAAAATGTACTAATTTTTAAAACACGTTGAAAATTCATAGAATTCCTTAAAATAAAACATTTTTTAATAAGACTGCGATTTAAGAATTTCCTATGTACCATGGCTAGTCAATTTTTTAATCCGTACAGATCTGTACAGATATGTGCAGAGTTGGGCATAATAAAGATCGGTACAGATCAGAAAAATGGAAATTTAAGATCTGCGCAGATCAAAGAGTTTTTTATAGGGAATTGGGAATTGTAAAAAAAAATTTATACGCATATATTTACACTGCATTTTTTGATTAATAGTAAATAATTTTTTTAGTTATACTAATTCTTAGAAGAAATGGTTGCCAAAAAATTTTCTAAAAATAAAAAACAAAAAAATTATGGCAAAAGCTTGGCTAAAATATCCTTTTAATGTTGAAAAAAATTTCCAAAAGTAATTCCATAAATTTTGTATACTGTCAGAAAAACAATCATTAAATTTTATATTTCCTGCTCCTCAGTCAAGGAGGATGTTTCGTGATAACAGGGTTAACTCGTTAACATATTTTAAAACTGAATTATGTTGAACACATTATAATAATTTTTCAATAAAAGAGCCGATACTTTGCGTAATTTTTTAAAAGAAAATGAAAAAAAAAGTTTATGTGTTTTAACATTTACGACATGTTAAATTTTAGAAACTTTTCAGGTCTTCATAAGTGCCATTTTTCCCAGAACTGGACAACTAGGATCAAAACTCTGATTGGCTCATGTTGAAGAGCATTTAACTTTATGAAAGGGGAGAAGGGGAGTGGGTCCACAAGGACAATTTTGTATTCAGCCTTTAAATAATGAGTTACAGCTAATTGTTTATAAATTTTAGAGACCATTTAACTATAAAACATTTCTGAAAGGCTGAATCGAAAATTCCCATGCGCACCCTCCTCCTCCAAGCAGAACTTTGATCTTAGCTGCCCAGAAATGGAAAAAGTAACATTTATGACCCAAAAAATTAACAAAATCCAACAAGTCGTATTTATTTGAACAAATAAACATTTTTAACTGTTTTATTTTTCAACTTCTGATGATATCGGTTCTTTTATTGAAAAATTATTATAAGCAAATATGTTTTAAATATTTCATTTTTAACAAACTCTAACAAATTAATCCAGTGGTCACGAAATCGCCTCCTTAACTTCGTTTTATAAATCGAAGGTATGAGAAATTTTTTGATGGTTATATTTTCTTGAATTAATTAAAAAATTAACCCTTCATGTACGTGATCTCCCTTCTAATTTAAGATTTTAAAAAAGTATTAGACAATATTTGCTATGATCAGATAATATTTGACTTTTTGAAGAATTATTATATTTGCCGTAATAACTTGACATTTGTATTCGCTTCAATTTCAATCTGTTTGATTATTTTGACTGATTTTTGAATATTTATTAATTTATGTTCTCAAAATAATTTTAATAAATTGAATAAATTCTACGATGACCTTTACGAGCTAAAGCTAGCTTATAAGAGTCTCACATTAAAAATTTGCTCGAAAAATCATCGTAGAATGTATTCAATTTACGTACTTTCCTTATTATCGAGTGATCAAAATATTAAATAATGCTCATGCTGATGCAACTTATTATAAATGTCGTTCAGACTGGTATTGCTCTGACAAATAACATGATGCTCGATAGAAGTTGCATTATTTAATGTTATTTGTCCATAATACCAGCCTGAACTACATGTTGTAGGTATAATATAATATTGTAGTTACAGCTCTCGTACTATGATCATTAGATTAAAATCATATTATCTCATATTATTTATACGAAAAATAAGAGCGTTATCTTTAAAAATGTTTAATTATAGTTTTTAATACAATAATATCTTTTTCAATTATTTAGTTAAATTTCTTAGTAAATTATATATCGGTAGTTCTCAGCTATTTTTACCCAAGTCTGAAGTTGGCTGAGAATTCGAAAAAAATCAAAATTGGAAAAACAGCTGCCAAATCGCAACCAAGCCACCTAAAGCCTTAAAAATTGGCCAGTAACCATATTTTTACATACCAAACACAGTACAATTGGTATTTTTTAAATCCAAGACATCGACCTCAGACTTGGGTAAAAATAGCTAAGAACTACCGATATAGAAGAATATGTGTCTGTAAAGTCAAAGTCTTTGCAAACCTTGGGATTCATAAAGCGTATAACTAAAAATTTTTCAATCAATACCACTCTACATTTGTACAAGACTTTAGTCCTTCCAAATTTTATGTTTGGATCGGTAATATGGTCTCCTAACTTTGAGGTTGACTTTAAAGAGCTTGATTACATAAATAAACGTTTTTTAAGATATTTATCATTAAAATGTGAAATAAACATGAACTATACAGATCATGATTATTCTAGAGTTTCTAATTTGGCTAATTTATACACAATAAAATCCTATCACCTAATAAATGACTTGTTAATTTTTTCTGATATAATATCGGGACGGGCTGTTGATGATAATTTAAAGAATAAATTTGAACTCAGAAATTTGGATTACAACTTAAGATCCCAAAGACACTTTAAGGAAATCGGAGCTACAAATGATAATATTTTTAATTTTCCATCCTACAGATCCTGACGTCTTTGGAATAGTCTTTCCAAAGATGACCAGAATCTGATGAATTATAGAAACGCTCTAAAGTCTAGATTACAAATCATGTACAGTGTAAAGAATTGACTAATGCATTTTGATCTAGATTTTCTTCTATACTTATTGATTTAAATTAAATTATACATTAATTGTTTGTTTTATTTTATGTAGAGGACAATTTTAAAATTTTTGAAAAGAATTTCTGGTTACTTAAAATTGTATTTAAAATTTAGCCTCTAAAATTTACTTCTAAATTACATAAAAAAACATGTACTCAAATGTGTAAAATATAAAAATCTATTAAACCTCTTGTAAGTTTATTTATAGCTTTTAAAATAAAAAAAATTTTAACTTTCATAGTTTTAGTTCAGAGTACAACTATAAATGTATATTCATAATTCACTTGACCAATCAAACTGTAAATATTTATAAATGTAAAGGGTTGTATGTACCCGATTAATTTTGACGTGTATGAAAATATTAATTAAATAAATATTTTGTCATGGCAAATAATTGACAATAATAAAAACGTGTCTTATTTTTTTTTTTTTAATGTTAATAAGTTTTCCCAAAAACAAAAAAAAAGAGCTTAAGAAATATTTTTAAATTTTTTACGACAATTAACTCGTAAAAAAATTTTATATTCATTTCGACTTTGATTTGAATCGTGTAAAGCTCACCGTGAGCCACGAAGGTTGTACACGTGTCTCATTTTTTTATATACCTATAAATAATAAATTTATTTTGATAACCTCGATGTCTTTTTTAAATCATTAAATACAGGTTGAATTTATAATTTGAGGGTATAAGTTGCAAGCATATAAATAATGCTTAAACGTAAGCTCTAACGATTTTTTTTTTAGGTAATCAATAAAAATAAATAGTACACCTAGATGACCCTAAAAAAATATATATATATTATATGCACTTGGTAAATAATAACGTAAATAAAATTTAAGTTTGAAATTCTAATTTCTTAATGATGTAATAAGAAATTCTGTAGCAATACTTACTTTTTGAGATTGGAAAACCTTACTTCTTTTTATTAGCGTAATTTTTGTAAAATTTACCGAATTTTTTACGACATGGTAGGCTTTAAAGGATTTTAATTGAAAGAGGGATATGCAAAATGTTGGGCTCCATTCGAAAATATTTTTTTAAGTTAATTGTCGTAAAAATTAAATAAATTCCCAAAAGGGTGAAAAAATTGTATTTTTGAGATTTTTTCAATTTACTCTACTTTTAAGTTTTTTTATTCGTACCAAATAAGGTTCACAATAACTTTCTCTATTTTATGAAATGTATCTATGAAGTTAAAATTTTCACTCTTGAATACTAATGTACACTTATACCCATATAGTTTGATTTTGGTAAATGATAATGTAAATAAATTTTAAATGTAAATGTAAATGTAAATGTTATTTTATTTGTCCAAAAACAAAATTTGATACATAATTATAACAATGTAGCATTATAGCAGAATATAGATACAATATAAAAGTATAAAATTTTAATAATATTTTGTATATGCAATAATAATATAAAAGTTAACAGCACAATAATAGCAGTAGTAAGTACAGTAGTACAAGCAATAGTATTCGATAATTAGAACTTAGTCAATAATAGCAAGTAATAAATAGATAAATAACATAATATATTTGTTAGCGTGAAAGTATATAATTCGGTGTTATATATAATCCCTAGTGGTTATATATAATCACAATCGTGAGCCGTGAGTTTAAATAAGAAAGTAAAATAAAGTTGAATTATTTACTTTCCCTAGGGTTCATATATAATCACAGGTAGGCACCCGTGAATTTAAATAATTCAATTTTCAAGGCCGTGAAAGTAAATAATATAATCTGAATTATTTAATTTAGTTATTTAACATTATTTTGAATAAAAGTATCGACGCTCAAAATTTTTATTTATTATTTTTAAATTTGTAAACAAATAGATAGGTTTATACATTGTTTTGATTTTAAATTATATAATTATAATATTGTATAGTTTTGAATAAATATAAAAGTTTAGTTTATCTTTGGACGCTGGCAAAGAAATTTTAATTTATAAATTTTAATTTGTTTAATTATTTACGTGTGCTAAAAAATATGAATATGAATAAGGAAAATGTTGAATTTAGTGACGAAAAGAATCAAATTTTATGTAATTTATGTAAAAGTAAAACTAAGATTACCAGAGAACGAGAAGATTCTCTAGAATCTTTGAATAAGCAAGCCAAAAAAATGAAGCTTGCGTCGGATCAAAAATTTGGTGAGGCTGTAAAAGGTTCAACGGTGAGAATTCCTGTGCCTGACGTGGATCGTGGAAAGGGTGACGCAAGAAATTTAATTGGTGTTATCTTAGAAAAAACAGCAGATGGTTTTTATAAAATAGGTACAGAAAATGGGAAATTACAACAACTATATGCTCGATCTCAGTTTTCGCTTTGCCCTGAGACACTTTTAGATATAAACCAAGTTCCAGATCAAGTTACATCTGTAAGAAAAGTTGCAACCCAACAGAGCAATGGAAGTGGTCAAGGCATGCAAAAGTGCAATTGTACCTCCAGGTGTATAAATAACAGATGTAAGTGTAAAAAAAATGGTAGGTTGTGTACATCAAGGTGCCATCATAGCAATACATGCTGTAATAAATAAAAAAATCTTTAAAAAATTTATAAAAATATGTTAAAATTGACTAAAAATATCTTTAAAAAATTTTTAAGAATATGTTAAAATTGACTAAAAAAAAGCCTTTTATTTTTAAATAATAAATATTTACTTTTTTTTATCATAATTTAACTCATTTTTTATTTTATTTACATTCACTGTGATGCATGTGTACGGGAATTTGAATAATTAATTTTATTTTATACATCCACGGGTAAGTCCCCGTGAATTTATATAATTCGATAGAATGGTACGGGATTATATATAATCACTAGGGAATGTATATAATTTAGAATGATTTATTTTGAATTATTCACATCCACTAAAAGCTATCGGGGTTATATATAATCACTAGGGATTATATATAATCCCGGAATTATATACTTTCACGCTAACATATTAATATATAGCAAATCAGAGTAATATAACATTTAAAACAACGTCATCAATAGCATAATTCTAGTCTATGTCAAATTTCTATATATTAACCACACTTGAAGACCAATCCATCATATGTATGATTTAGGGTTTTCAAGTGAGCAATTAAGGCTGTCTTGAAGGAGTTTAAGGAAGGAAGGAACCTTATTTTAGAAGGAAGTGAATTCCAGCTTTTTGTACCTTGTTCTTGAAAAGAGGTATTTCCATGCCATTTTTCAAGATCAGGCATGTCCAATTCACGAGTTAATAGTTCACCTCTAGCTGTTTCTTTAGGGACGTATTTAACAAAAATTTTAGTCAAATATTCAGGTCTATAAAAGCGAAGAATTTTGTACATGATAATTAATGTAAAATACATTCTACGCATGTAGCAAGTTAACCATCCTAGTCTTTCTCTATATGGAGTAATATGATCATCCCTGCGATCCCCAAAAATATACCTCAAACAAGAGTTGCTCAGCCTCTGAATTCTGTCATGTAAGTTTGTCGAACAGTCAAGGTATACAACAGAACAAAAGTCCAAATGAGGAACAACTAGAGCCTGTACAAGTTTAATACGTAGAGCTTCCGTTGTACACTGCCTTATAAACCTGAGTGTGTAGAGGACCCTAATAACTTTCTTACCTACTGATGTTATATGGGCTTTCCAATTTAATTTGTTATCAAGAATGACTCCTAGGCTTTTTACTTCCTTTACAAAGGGCACAATAATTCCTTCACTTATTTTAACACCAGAAAGCTTAAGTTTTTCTATTTGGTCTACAAAATAGCTTGTACCAAAGTAGATTGCCTTTGTTTTATCAGGGTTAAGTCTCAAAGATACAGTTTTTGCCCAGTCATGAATGTTGTAGGCTGCTAATGATAGTTTATTGATAGCTTCATGTATGTTCTCAGGTGGCGTTTGTATGTATATTTGTAAATCATCTGCATATAGTAGATGATAAATGTCGTCATTGAGATATTGTTTAACGTCATTAACGGAAATGCAAAACAAGAGAGGGCCTAAAACAGACCCCTGCGGGACACCAAGGTTGACTTCAAGTGGGTCAGAGGTTGATGACTTATTAGTGACTTGCAGTTGTCGACCTTGAAGGTAGGATTTGATCCACAGTAAGGCATTTTTCGAAAAACCCATTGATATTAATTTTCCAATCAACTTAGAAGGCGATATGGAATCAAATGCCATACTAAAATCGAATTGTAGGAGTAGTGTCATAAGTCTTTTATTTCTACCAGATCGTATGTCCTCTGTAAGCTTTATTAAAGCCGTCTCACAACTACTGTAAGGTCGAAAACCAGTCTGTAGTGGGTCAAGTAGTTTGTTTTGCTGTAAATAGCCAGTAATTTGGTCATGAGCCAGCTTTTCAAGTACCTTTGCTAGGAAGCATAGCAAAGCTACAGGCCGAAAATCCAAAGGTGAGGATGGAGCAGATGTCTTTTTAATGGCCACTAATAATGATCTTTTCCACGTTGTGGAAAAAACTCCACCTATCAATGATTCATTGAAAAGCTTAACTAGATAAGGACCAATTGTGGGAAGCGACTTTGCAATGACTCTGTGAGGTATCCCATCAGTACCAGTGGCCTGTGATGAAAAGTGAGCCACCGCTAAGATGACATCATTCAAGCTAACCTCTTTAAAATTGAAACCATTATGAAACGTTGAGTCAATCATTTCATTTGTCATTTCTAGATTCTCTGTTTGTGATGTTGAAACCCCCGCAAAGTATGCATTTAGAGTGTCAAGAGAAAAACCATGAAGATCATTGCGAGGTGTCGGTA
This sequence comes from Anagrus nilaparvatae, assembly GCA_022575985.1. Taxonomy (NCBI): domain Eukaryota; kingdom Metazoa; phylum Arthropoda; class Insecta; order Hymenoptera; family Mymaridae; genus Anagrus; species Anagrus nilaparvatae. The sequence continues at coordinate 2,634,525 of JAKSXM010000246.1, read as the reverse complement.
TTAGTCCCAAGTTTCTCATTTCGCGCCATATGTCACAGTTGTTGTCAATTGCTTCGTCAAGTTTAGTACGTATGAATTCATTATAAGCTGTCTCTGAGAGAGTCTCTATTTTTTCAGTAATCCGAAGTAGTTCATCTAAAAGAGAGGTGTTTTTTGAGTTAAGATAGCGTCGCTCAATAGTTTTACGTTTGTTTTTCAGAAATTGTAGGTTATCGTCAATTAAGTTTGGAATTCTAATTTCTTAAAGATGTAATAAGAAATTTTTTAGCAATATTTATATATTTTTCTGATGATTAAACTTTTTGGTTTGCTTATATAAGAAAAGAGGTAAGTATTATGATTTAATACTCCTTTGTGAAGTAAATAGAAATTTTATTTTTACTAAATCTTTTGAAAAAATTTATCGTTTGGTTCAGACTTAAATTATGTTTTGTTCAAAAAACGTTTTATTTAAATTTTTATAAAAAATATTAGAATTTTCTCTGTCAGAAAAAAAAAATTTTTTTAATGTTCACAAACGTTCAAAAAAGTTTAAAAGCCCTATATTTGGCAAATTTTTTTTTTCATTTAAATTAACTTTTTTAGCATAAATATTCATTAATTAATCATTTATTAATCGTTTTGTACGCAAAAAAACTTTTATGGTATATAACACCAGTCGTTTTTCAAAACTGACCAAATAATAGAATTAATTTTGTATATTAATTTTGTATTTGGCTATTGGGGTAAAATGCAACCCCTAAACGATAAATAGGGGTCGTTTTTTCAAAAAATTAAAAAAATAGTATATTTACGGCTTGTGTCCAGAAAAGTAAAGAATGGCCCAAATCGCACGTAAATTACCTTCCGAGGCGAAACCGAGGATGGTGAACTGCGATTTGGGGCATTCTTTATTTATGGACAAGGGCCGTATAAAATTTTTCTGCGACAGTAGCGAGATAATTCGATTTCCTTGGCCGCGCAGCAAGTGGGACTCTATTAAAAACAAAACAAAAATTTTTTTTTAATTTTTTGAAAAAACGACCCCTATTTATCGTTTAGGGGTTGCAAAATGGTCCATTTTACCCCAAAAGCCCCTATTTCGAATGCTTGAAGAAATTTACCTTAGAAGTAACATTTGGTATCGATTCAGTAGAAAAATCAGATTTTTAAACATTTAGCTATTTTTAAAACTTTACGGTCCATTTTACCCCACGGTTCTCCTTAACTGGCACCAACCCAAGATGCGCTGCTACGATGAGTTTTTGACTGATTTCTTTAAAGTACATTTATCTAAGGTGAAAAAAGCCAAGTTTAAAAAAATCCCCCGGGCGCTTTTTGAAAAAAGCTCAAAAACGTCTATTTTGGACGTTTTTAAAAACTGAATTCCGAAGGAAAAAAAATTATTCGATTTTTTCGTTTACAAATTATTATTACTACCAAAAAATGTTCTAATAGGAAGTTTCTGGCTTGAAAATATATATTTTTTCTAAATATAATAATATTGGCTATTTAAAAGCGTGTAACTGGGACAAAAACTGTTTCAAACTCAATATTCAGATTTTAAAATTTTCATGAAAAATCTTGGGTATTATCGCTTATAAAATGCAAAAATCGGTTAATTTATCGCAAATATGATCTTTTTCTATTAAAAAAAGTTTAAAAATATATCTTACCTGGTGGTATACAAATTTTTAATGCCAAAACTAACAAAAAATGATAAAATTTAATTAAATTAGAGCTTTTTATAAGGGTCGACATTCCTCAAGTGTATGTAAACTTAAATCTTGGGTCTTCAAATCGGTCCCAAAATATTTTTTGCTCAAACTACTATCAAAAACAAGCGACCTCCCTAATTTTTAGTCTCCTAGGTCTTCTCCTTGATTTTTTACAGCCAAATAACTTTTTTTGTGCTTTTTATTTTTTTAAATTTTAGGAGCGCAAAAATTACTAAAAACTCTCTCAGACTCTTATTTTATTGCAAAAAAAATTTTCGTATTAGGCCCGGATAGGGTCTAGAGAGTTTTTCATTGAGTTTCCGTCTACTTCCGCCCCGGCACTAATGGGTTAACATGAAACATGTTTATAGGGAGGGGGTACTTTAAAACTTGAAAATTAAGGGGGGGAGGGTAAATTTGTCCTATTTAAGGGGGGGGGGGGGAATGAGACTTAAAATAATAAGGTAAGTAAATATAAATAAATAAAATACTTTTAAAAGACTTTGAAAAATATGGGCTTAAGGACTTAGGATAGTACAGGTTTATGGACTTTTAGAATAATATCGATTTAGGGACTTGGAATAATTCAGGTTCGGGGACTTGGAATAATATCGATTAAGGGACTTAGAATATTTCAGGTTTAGGGAATCAAAATAGTTTGGGTTTAGAATCTTAACAGCTAGTGAGGTGATAATTACAAATTATAAAAATAGAAAATTGTATTGTAATGTTGAGCAACATTTGTATTATACCTAGTCCTCATCTGGAAGTAAACATGTTCCATGCATTTAGGTTGTGTTTACACAAACCGGTTATAAGTGTTTTTCATACACCTTAAATTACATTATTTGCCCTCCCTGGCGTAAAACTCATGCGTAAAGAATTTTCTGCACTCGTTCTACGCCTAGGTGGGCAAAAAATAGTGTAAGCACCATGGGCGAAATACTTTAGACACTTGCGTGAACACATATCACTCGTGCCCGGCTTCGCCGAGCACTCGTGCTAGTGCTCACGCTAGTGCCGAAACCTTTACGCCCTTGATACTTAAAATACTATACTACAGAACTATATGGCTCAATACAGTCGACTCTCAAACTAAAAGAATACCTAAAATTACGTAAATTATTAAAATTCAGGTGACCTTTTATTCACTAGCTGAAAAAACTTTTTTAATATCTTCTAAATCATTTTTCTGCAAAGTCTTTTAGATATTGGTTCCTCAAAGAGTAGGTCAAAATTTGATTTTCTATTTTTTGGCATATAAGCACGTTTTGGGACCACAGGAAGCTAAAAAACCGGTTTTTAAAAAAAGTCTGTATGTGTGTGTGTGTGTGTGTGTGTGTGTGTACGTACGTATGTAATCGGTGATATTTCACAAACATTATGGAATTAAGACCTAATTTTTTTTTCAAAAATTTTTTCACCAAAAAAGCTCGAGGTACTTTTTTTTTTTTTAAATTTCGATGTAATACCTTATTTATTTCCATGAAAGTACTTATATTTGAAAGTATGGTTTTCACATGATATTTTGAATCGGATACTTAATTTTCTGAAAATTTTTTTTCTAAAATTTTTTTCACAAAAAAATACAAAAAATACCAATTTTTTTTTTCTTTTTGGACGAAGTACCTAATTTATTTCCATGGAAGTACTAGTTTTAAGAACCTTGTTTATTGTAATTTTTTGATATTTTTTTTTTTTTTTTTGGTGTAATACCTCATTTAATTCTATGAAAGTACTAATATCTGAAAATATTGTAACTAGTGATATTTCAAAACCATTATCGAATTAAGACCTAATTTTTTTTCCAAAAATTTTTTTATTAAAAAAATCTCAAACCCCCCTTTTTTTTTAATTTGGATGTAATACCTCATTCATTTCCATGAAAGTACTTATACTTGAAAGTATAGTTTTTAATTGATATCTCCAATCTGATACTTAATTTTTTGAAAATTTTTTTCCTAAAATTTTTTTCACAAAAAAATACAAAAAATACGAAACTTTTTTTTCTTTTTGGACGTATTACCTAATTTATTTCCATGGAAGTACTAGTTTTAAGAACCTCGTTTACAGTAATTTTTTGGAACTGATACTGAATTTTTTCAAAATTTTTTTCTCAAAATTAAAAAAAAAGAAAAATAAAAAAAATTGCAATATTTATTTTTTTTTTTTGGTGTAATACCTCATTTAATTTTATGAAAGTACTAATATTTTAAAATATTGTAAACAGTGATATTTCAAAACAATTATCGAATGAATACCTAACTTTTTTTTCCAAAAATTTGTTTATTAAAAAAATCTCAAAATACTTTTTTTTTTTTAATTTGAATGTAATACCTCATTCATTTCCATGAAATTACTTATATTTGAAATTATGATTTTTACTCGATATCTTGAATCTGATAATTAATTTTTTGAAAATTTTTTTCTCCAAAATCTTCGTCACAAAAAAATACATAAAACACCAAATTTATTTTTCGTTTTGGACATATCTAATTTATTTTAATGAGAGTACAAGTTTTAGAAATTTAGTTTATAGTAATTTTTTGTATCCGATCACAATTTTTTTTTTTATTTTGATATAAATTATAACACACAAGAAAGAGTGATGGAAATCTTGCCTCTTTTTGACTTTCTTGGATTATTTTGCTCGTTGCTATGTTTATTTATGTATGCAGCTTAATGAAATTATAAACAATAATAAACAGCCTGAAAATATTAAATGGTTATGTTTGCATTTTAAAATTAAGATTTAAAAGTTATATTGGCATTTTTTAAAGAATCAAACAATTTATAGAATTAAATAATTTATTATTTTGTGATTAATAGAAATAATATAAATAATGTTAAAATCTTGAAGCAATTAATGTGGTTATTTTCTTATTACAAAATATTATTATTATTATTATTATCATTGTTGCGGAAGATTGGTCAAATGCAAGAAGTACACTGAGAAAATAAATTATAAGAAATTATTATAAATTCTGGTAAAAACTCCTATCTTTTTATAATAATTGAGCGAATATTTGTAATTTTCGCATCGTTACTGTAATGCGGTTTATATTCCCGCCTTATTAGAATTTAATATGTAAAAATAGTTTGGTAAAATACACTCATTTATATAGAAATATATATAGTGATGTGTATAATTAGTACGCATGCCTAATCTCGGGCCTCTAATAAAGGAGAAGAGGAGAAGTTTGGGACCACTGACTTATGTCAAGTTCGATCTTCTTCTCCCGGATCTCAATTAGAGTAGATCTCGGAGAGTCGCATAGGCTGTAGTTTTAATAATAGTTAATATTAAGCAAAGTTATTATATTTATAATATATTATATTATTAGTGTAAAATAAAAATAGTGAACTTTAAGTTAAATAGTAAACTTTAAGTGAACAATTTAAAATAGTTTATTTTGTGTATTTATATCAATAAATTTATATTTTATATATTTTTAAGTAAATTAAAGGTAATTTGTATGAAATATTATTTTATATTACCCTAAACTCAAGGCCCAAATTTAATAAATAATCCCATATACCAATTCCATTATATTACCAACCATTTCTTTGACAAAACAAAAAAATCATGTTACCCAATATTTTAATTATTAAGGGATAATTATATATTCTAATAAAATAAAATTTTATAAAAAAAAATAAAATTAGCTTTTTTATATTTGTCTCTTTTTAATTATGCAAAAATGATTTAAAATCCATTAATGCCGGCGCGACCAATCCTTGGACGCTAGAATTTTCACTTTAATAACAAAATGATCTTAATAATCTACTTTACCAGCTACTAAAAACGAAAAATGTATGTATAATTGCATGGTTGTAATCAATAATATTTGTGGTAAATTAAGATTACAGCCCATTGTTTGAGGAACCTCAGTGCCAGCTATTTGGCAGGGTATTTTTTTCATTTCGTTGACTCACTTTTTCGAATAACTAAACAACTTTTTTGGAGTCCGAAAAGAAAGTTTTAAAGAATTACTTCCAGAACAACATCCAACGTAGCAAAATATGGTGCTTTTGATATATTTTCAACTTTTGTTTAACACTTGATACAAATAAGAGGATTTTGCGAGTTGTGATAAGATTGTAAACAATTTTTTTCTCCAAGATATTTTTCAATTCTCACAGTAAATTTGCGATTTTATAGAATTCTGTTCTAAAATGCAACTTAATAATTTATCTTTTTTTTATCTTTAAAACAATTTTATTGTGTATTTTATTGATTAATCTTATTATATCTACTAGTGCTTGCCAAGAATGGTCATGACGCAAAGCTAAAATTGAAATCTTTAATAGCGTTTTTCCCTTATTAAACTCAGCACACTTGCACAGCTTTTTATCAAGGTAACTTTTTTCTTTCATTTTTTTTAGCATCAGCTGCCTGAAAGAGAAATTGAAAATTCATATTAAATCAATAATTCAAAAAAAAGTTATACTAAGTGCTATCATTTAAAAAGCAATTTTGTAAATAAAATTTATCCCTATCAAAGACAGGTCCAAATATTAACATTCATTTATTAATACCGACATTAGAAAACGTTTTAAAACGGGTTTTAGGTGCAATTAAAAACTTTTCAAAAAGATTTCTACTAAGTTTCTGTCCAGAAAAATTTCATTTACATTTTATTTGGTCCTACAATTTTTTCCTTTATACATAATCATCGAACAAAAATTATCACAGATTTGTCTACATGCACAAAAAACATGCATGAAACATGTTTACGTTTACTGCGTACCTATCCAATACAAACATTTAACTTCCTAAAGTTTATGTACAATCACATTAATTACTAAACATGTATTATTCTGTTCCTAAACTCAAATTATTTTAAGTCCATAAAGTTAAGATTATTCTATGTCCTCAATACAAAAGTATTCTTAGTTTTTGAATCCAAATTATTATTCATCCCAGTATAAGAAAATACGCATTTTTATGCCACAAAGTTATTAAAAAAGACGTATTACTTCACCGATGGCAAAGAAAAATGTTCGCCCCTCCCACAGAATTTTTAGATGTTTAAAAATTTAATTTATATTTTTTTTTAATCTGAAAGTATTGATTGAATAATTTTACTTACGTTCTTTTTAGCATTGCGCTCATATTTCTCTTGTATCCTCTCATATTCTTCAGACTCTTCTTCAGTATCAGAATCATCACTACTTTCATTTAAATTAAGAATGTCAAATCCATCATTTATTAAATAATAATTTAGAATTTTTCGAAAATATTTATTATTATTATTTAATAAATTTATTAAATAATAATAATAATAATCTATCATTTTTAAATCTTCATTATATTCAAAATTAGACAGGTAAAAAAGGGAACAGATGAAATTTTTTGATATTTTCTGCTGTTTTGATATAATAGAAAATCAATAAAAATTTAATAGTCCCAAAAAAAGGATATTGTTATTTTTTTTGAATTTTTTTTCATTTCTTCGTGTAAAAGGTATCCCGCGATATGATAGAAAAAATTTCTTAAGAGCTGGATTTTCAAATAAAGTGGATAGTGGTGTCAGTTTGACCGACAAATTCAGATTTCCACATACAGAATTTTTTTTTGGACAAATTCCCACCTTTGAGTGCCAAAAAACGTATTTTATATATTACGTATAAACATATTCTAGACCAAATTAATTATAATCTTGTGTGCTTTGACTATACTCTTTGGTATATTAAAAGCGCATGGAATTAAAAAAATTTTATTAGGTCTAGAAAGAGTTTTATACATTAATTTCAAAGGGAAAAATACTTAATTGATTACGAAAAATATAGAAAATTATTCATTTTTTGGGTGCTTCTTCTCCCCTACCCACTAAAAAGGTTTTTTAACATGGAACATGTTTATAGGCAGGATGGGTATAACAAGCATGTTACTATTAGGGGGGGGGGGGGTAGATAATAGAAAATAAGTTTTCATAAATATTTAAAAAGATAATTAAATAATACGACCTTTCCAGACAATGTAAAATTCTTAAATACTCATCTTGATATGTGACTCTAAATATATCAGACAGTGTAGTATTAAATTAAGAACAATCATTAAGATGTTGCTTAAAATTTTTTATGTTGGAAAAATCCGAATAAATTTTCGTAAAACTCGAAGATCATTTCGCCTCTTGGCTAAATAGTGTGAGGCTTCATCATGAGAATTTTATTGATTTTTGGGTACATTTCTAACTATTTATAGACATTTTATTATTATTATTATTATTATTATTATGAAACTTTATTTGCCAACTACAAAATACAAAAAATATTCAACACACTCAATTGTCAATCATGTATACAATAATCTATAATATATAATATTTAATAATAATATATAATATTTTGATAGAAAATAAAATCTAAACTTAAAAAAAAACTTGATTTTAATTAATAATATACATAACTTTTGTTTTCCTAAAAGAAGTATTTTTATTTTTAGATTTTACATAATTTTTAGGCTAAAAATGTAAAAAAATCAAGAAAATCCTATTTTATAAATTTTCATTTTTTCTATATTTTAATTAAATTGTCAAATTGAGATGTATTATTCAAAGGATACCAAAATTACTATATCTTTATAAAATTTTCCGCAGAATTCAAATTTTTGGTCAGATTTTCATTTGGTTACGTGACTTAGCGGGAAATCAGCAAAATAAGTAACAAGTCAAAATTGAAAAAAACGGAAAATTCACGAAAATCGGTATTACTCGCTTAAAACAAAAATTACTCTCGGGAAATTTTTTTCAGTAAAATATATGTAATTTCGGAAAATTTTGAGAAAAAAAATTTTTTTATTTAGCGGGAAACTTTTGAATTATTTTTACTTAAAGTTTAACATAAATTTGAATTTTCCCGCTAATTGACGTAGAGTAGGAAAAATCTGACTGAAAATTCGAATTTCTCATCAAATTTTACATCGAAAACTTATTCTTTTTTTCTTTTTTTAACGTTTTTTAGACCTTTTTTACGGGATTTTCAAAAATGGTGGCTGAGGAGAGAAACTTGACTAAACAACTTTAATTCAGCATAGCACCCTTCAAAATTTATAGAAAACCTTCAAATTCAGGGAATCATCTATTTTTAAGTTGTTTTATCGAGAAAAAAACCAAATTTCCTATTTTTAGGTAATCAATAAAAATAAATAGTACACCTAGATGACCCTAAAAAAAAATATATATATTATATGCACTTGGAAAATAATAACGTAAATAAATTTTAAGTTTGAAATTCTAATTCCTTAAAAATGTAATAAGAAATTTTTTGGCAATACTTAATTTTTAACTTTGCTATGAAATTTTTATGATGATTGAACTTTTTGGTTTGCTTATAAGATAAGAGTTTAGTAGTATATATGCGAATACTCCTTTGTGAAGAAGATAGAATTTTTATTTTTATTAAATCTTTTGAAAAAATTTATTGTTTGGTTCAGACTTAAGTTATGTTTTGTTCAAAAAACGTAAAGTCTTTAAATTTTTATGAAAAATATTAGAATTTCCCACCAAGGTAAATAAGAAGATACTCAGATATAACTGACATTTAAGGATTTTAGATCCAAAATAAACTATTTTTTACCTCTGTTACAGTTTTTTATTATTAGCTTTTTTTAAATATTTTCTTTCTTTTTTATTTCCTTTCTTTGAAAAAGAAATGTTTTCTCGGTGTACGGTATAAACTTGGAAAAAGCTCGACCAATGTTGGCATTTAATTATGAAAAATCTATGACCCATTCTAAAAGAATCTCGTAAAGATTTCAGAAAAGTTTCGACAAAATATTCTGATCCTCGAAAAAACTTGTAAAATTTTTATTTGCTAATAACTTTAAAAAACCTTACTTCTTTTTATTAGCATATACTTTTTGTAAAATTTACCGAAACTTTTACGACACGGTAGGCTTGAAAGGATTTTAATTGAAAGTGCGATATACAAAAAGAAAATGGGATCGATTAGAAATATTTTTTTAAGGAGGCTCTTCAGTGTACTCGCTAGTCATTGGAGAAGCTATTAAAAATTTTTGTTAATATTGTAAATTTATGTGAAATATGAATATGAAAAATTGTTTTTTAATTTTATTAATTATTTAATGTTAATAAAATAACAAATATTCTCTTTATTTACGAATTACCGATAACAAAAAGTTTACGTAGTATTCAAACAACTGAAGGCGCGCTCAGTGTAAAATTTAATTTATTATTCGGAGTACAGATTTTAGAATTTATATTTACCGTATTTTAAAGCATTATATGACTTCTATTATTTATCAAATAAATATTAGATTTATCGTTTACAAGTAATTATAAGATTTTGTATTTTAAAAATAAAATTAAATAAATAATATCAATAAATAAATAATATTTACAAATAAACGCGTGCCCGAACTAACTTTAATTTTTTTAGTTTATAAGATAAGTAATTCCATATAAGTAGGTAGTCATAAAATTGCCAAATTGAGTCCACCGATTTGGCTCATTTTAGGCAGACTTTTTTATATGCATGAAATATGAACTCTCCCAGTTTCTTAGCCTTCCTTTTAGTAATTTTTAGAAGTCTGTGAGCAAAAGCAGTTAAAAGAGTATTAAAATTAGTTTCTGAACCATAGTCAAATTTCCCGCTGAGTTCGAATTTTACATTAGTTTAAAAAAAATTCGGATTCTACAGAAAATCTTACTTTTTTTTTTGGGTTTGTGTGAGAACGAAGAAATCTTGAAGCCAAAAATCATAATTTTACTTTCTTTTTTTAATAGGGGCTTGCACGGGTCAAAATTTTAATAATTTTTTTGCATAATCTAAAACCAAGTCTAAAATTACACAAAAAAATAATTGACACGTATTTTTTTTTTTTTAATTAGGAAAATTAAAAGAGTTATAAGGGTCTAAAAAATTAGAAGTTCGTCAGGGGTGTGACGTCACAATTCATTTGTATACGGTGAGTGTGACGTCATCACTTTTTTAAATTTCATTTTTTAGAAAAATAAAAAAATTCGTGTCTAATATTTTTTGATCTAGTTTCAAATTATGAATTAAAATTCCGACCCATGCAAGCCTCCTGTATTCACAATTTTTTGGTTTTTAAATTAATAGCTAAAAATAATAATTAAATTAAAATTCACTATAAGAAAAAGAATAGTTCAATTTGAAATTATTATTTTTATTTTTTTAAAGAATATACATTAAAAATTAATATAATTTTTGTCTTTTTTTTCATTTTTCTTATTATTCTATTAAATAAAATATTTAAAATTCTTTTATAATTATAAATATAAATTTTTATAAACTTAATTAATTATAATATATAATAATAATAATGATAATAATAATAAAAATATTAAAAGTATAATTAATATCCTTGATAAATTGAGGCAGGATTTTTTTTTTCTTTTCAATTTTCTATATAAAAATTTTTAATTACATGAATCTTTTTGAACTAAAATAGTTCTGCTTAAATTCTTCCTATATCAAGGAATTTTTGATCGTAAAAAATATTTTATTGATGAAACCTTTAGTTTCGAAAAGCTAGAAAATAGGCTAGAAAAATTGTTTTTCTAAAAATTCAGCTTTGAGAAAATTTTAACAATATTATGAAATCTGCAGAAAAAATTGTTTACAGTTAACTAATTTTTTAATTTTTTCTATAACCAGTTTTCTACCTCAAAAGGAGTATCTTCAATTGCACCCTCGAAATTGTTCAAATTTTTTTTTTTTTGATTTATCTGTAATTACGCAAAAATTAGTGCATTACACTGATGATGGCTCACACTAATTTTTGCAAGAGCCAAAATAGACCAATTAATATTTTGGTTGTTCCGTTATGTGCGTTAAATTTCTTATTAAAAATAATTCTTTTCAAGAATTAATTTTTTAAGAAAATTTAAATAAATTTTTATTTAAAAAATTTTTCCGGCCGTGATTAAGACATTTGTCAATTTTTGCTCTTATTTCATATTTTAAAAATGTAGAAACTGCATTATTAAAAGAAACGTTTGGGGTGCTTTAAACAGTATAGAAACGAGAAAACTCACATTTATAAAGGCTAATAAAACTATAAACTTCAAAATCTACTGATTTAAAAAAATATTTTTATAGAATCAACTGAACAAGCAGAACTGTTTTTACCCAAAACTGGTCTCATTCTGAATTATTATTTCTATTAATTTACTTAACTAAATAATAATAATAATTTTATAAAAACTAATATTTACAAAAAATTCTCATTTTAAATTATTTAAAAATTGCTTTATATTATAGATTTACAGTTTATTTAATAATAAAATTATTACTAATAAAAATCTCTATTATTTACTGAAAAAATATATTTTATTTATAAATAATTTTTTCTTGAGTCATTAATTGCTTAATATATTTTTATTTATGTACTTAATAAAAAAAAATTAAATAAAGTATTTTTATCTATTTTTTTATCTATTTAACATCTTACAATTCAATTAAAATATTTTTATTAAATAATCTCCAAAGATTTTTTTTTGTAATTTCTAATTTAAGATCATTGCTATTTTTATTAAAAAAGAAATTGACAATTTAAGCACCAAAAGAGATCTGTATTATTTGAGTCTTTAAATCACAATCTCTTAACGAGAAATTATTTATTTAACAAATGATTTAATAAATCAGACAATATGAAATACAAAAAAGTAATTAAGAAGGTAAAAATAAAATGAATTAACACTAGCTACTGTAACAAGTCTTGCGAACGTCTGCAAGTATGACACTGAAATCATCATCAGCCTTAGGTACGTGTTCGATACTTTGCAGTTGGGAAGACTGTTGTTGTTGCTGTTGCTGTTGTTGTTGTTGCTGCTGTTGTTGCTGCTGTTGTTGCTGGTGGTCTTGATACTTTTGCATTTCCATATTTTGGTGATATTGATCCATACCATGGCCCATGTCCAGACTCGTACATTGGTTTTGGTCTTTTTGTTGATCATCCATCATACACTGTGGACTGCTTAGGCTCATTTGAGACTGTTGAGGTGAGTAGTATCGTAGATCACTGGCATAGTTGTGGTTGCTGTCAAGGAGGGATTGAGATGTAAGACTTGTATGACCTATATTTGTAGGATGTGCGTACTTGTTAAAGTACTTTTCAAGTTGCATTACATGCTCTTGATTATCATCGTGCATACCAGGATCCATGTGTCCTAACTGACCGTGCTGCTCCTGTTGAACTTGTTGGCTGCTTGGACCATCCGGTTGATGTTGATACTCCTGGTGATGGGACATCTGGTAACGATGTGATAATCCTAAAAAATAATAATTTATATCAATTTTTTGACAAATAATAGTTAAGTTAAGATTTTAATTAAATCTGAATGCCAATTTTTAAATTTATCAACGTTAAATTTTTCTTGTAAAAAGGCTAAATCACATTGTTTTACTGAAACTAAATTCTTAAAATAAAAACGATTCTTCCAAAAAAAGTATCCAAATTTCGAGAAGTACACATTGATCAGTAAAACCGCCCCTGTAGGTTCGTTACTTATTGTACATTCGTTCTTAAGGCAACATAAAGTAAAATATATTTCAAAAACATTTCTTTTCTTTTCAAAAATTTATTAATTCGTTTCAGTGTTAAAATTAACTCCTATAACTATATCAAAATAGTATTATTTTTGCAAAAATTTAGGAAAATTTCCAAAAAATAAATTACAAGAAAAATTAAAATTTTTGATTTTTTTTTTTTAATTTACTATTTTTATCCAAAATTTATAATTTTTTTTTTTAATTTTCTAATTTTTGGCTAATAAACTATTCTTTAGGCATTTTTATAGGCGTTATTTTAACACTGTAACTAATTTTTTCCTTTTATGAATCAGAAATGCAACTTTTTAAGTTCAGAAAATATAACCATTTCGGTCAAAATTTACAATACACTTGATCATTAAGAAATGATAAATACGGAAAAAACTCTTTTGGTATTTTGTTTAATATTTAAAATTTTAATCAGATGATAAAATAATTCAAAAATAAACTGACCATCATTTGGCCTCATGATAATGCCTTGCTGCCTTCCAGAACACTGAACTGAAGCATAACTGTTGTCAACTGACTGTTGCTGTGCTTGTTGATGTTGTTGATGCTGTTGTTGTTGTTGTTGTTGTTGTAAAGAATACCCTGTGGATGTTTTGGTTGATTGTGGAGATGAGTAATGAAGCGATTGATCATGAGGCGATGCAACTGGCGGATAAAATGTTCCAGTAACAGAACCAACATTTTCAAAACCAGACCTCATTTTGTTACACGAAACCATCATACCATTTGCAATTCCCACAGCTGCGATACTTGCCGATTGACGATCAAAGTGCAAATAATTTACCTAAATAAAAAGTAATTAATTATTAGTGCATAAGAAACAGAAATTTAATTAATCAACTTTTTTTTGATAATTAATTATTTTCAAAAAAGAGAATTTTTTTATAAATTCGTCAGGATATAAAATATTTATCAAACCTTTTTGTACGTTAGAGTATCTGTGTACCCGCCTGGAGCGTTAGAACTGGATGATATAGTTGGTCCACCAATGTGTAATTGATTATCATTATTCATATAAGAATAACGTTTGTTTTGATCAGAATGTTCCCCATGTTGCTTTGAAGAACCTTCCATTAAATCCCTTTCAGGGTCAGGATTTTGTGATACTGGCATATGAGCACCGTCAGCTAAAATTTTGTTTGTTTGTATTTTTTTAATTAAATTAATAATTGCCTTTACTAATAATGATATATTTTAATAATAAAAAAGATTTACCGTCGGGCTCAGGACTGGCAACAGGAGAAATATCAGGAGAATGAATAATTGGCGTATATGGGCTCCCGTAGAGTGAATTGGTCTCCGATTTGTAATCTTGTAAACTTTGTTGTTGCTGGTGATAAAGTGACGAGATCGGTGAATGACCTCCCCATTGTAATTGTTGAATATTTTGATAATTATCCATTTTTGACCTTATTTAAAAAAAAAAAAATTCTTGTTTAGAATAATAATTGATTAAAAAGAGAGAAAAAATATTTTAAAAAATTTTTCTTTTATGATTAGATTTAATCATCAAGTTTATAATTTATTACTCGATGTACCTATAATAGTAATTTCTAATTTGATTAATTCAAAAAATCTATAGATCTTATCAGAATTTAACGAATGAAAATTTCTTTTTAAAAACGTTACATGCATAGAAAGGATGAAATTAATAATTGAATTAAAAAATGATTATACTGAATATATTAAAAAATTTTCACAGAGAAATACAAAGTATTTTTTTGAAAAAATTTCTTACATCGTATGATGAATTGCTGAACCAGCAGGACTCGGCCTATTGCTTTGAGTATTTGTCACAGAAGGAGGAGAAGATGGAGCACCCGGTGCTCTTTTAGCATGTTTCCTCCTACGCGGCCTATACTTATAGTTTGGATGTTCTTGCATGTGTATGACCCTCAACCTTTCTGCTTCTTCGACATACGGTCGCCTATCCTGCGGCGTAAGACCTCGCCATTTTTTACCTGTACAAATTATTATTATTATTATTATTCATATTATAAATTCATTATTGTTTTTATATTGAAATGTTTTCTTTATGAGACAGTCAAATTAAATTTTTTATTATTATGATTTAATGGGGTTTAATAATAATTTGAATAAGTTATTGATTAGAAAATATTAAAATTTATATAAAATATGACATTTATTAATTGCTTATACATTAAAGTTACATTGTTGCAGAGAATATTTTATTTGGTATATCGAAGGTTTATTGCAATAGTGCACGAAGTTTGTGAAAGTATCAGAGATAACTTTAAAAAAATTTTTTATTGCAAGGGATTTTCAAAATTTTTTCTGAAAATTCTATTATTAGAATTTGGACATAAAAGAGCTGTCATATTTTTTGTAGTTTTCGAAGCAATCTCAAAAGAAACTTACAAACTTTTTCTTAGAAAATTGGCTTATTCGTTTAAATTTTTTTTAAATATTTGACACTTTCAGTTTATCTGAATAGGTCTCCTAACACGATTCAAAAGTTACTACCTTAATTTTCAGATTTTTTAAAATCCACTTTAAAAATTTGAATTAAATATAATTTGACTGTTACTTACAAATAAAGTAATTCTTACCCAATAATCCCAAAAAGCTGGATAATAGAATGCGTTGAAAAATAAAAAGTAAGTGTTAGTAATAGTTAATTTAATTAGTAAAAATGTCTTAAAATACCAATAAATTAGTAATTTTTTTAGTAAAAACATGCAATACTTTCGATAAAAAATTAATCTACAATTAAATTAATGATGATAAAAATTTTTAATACATTTTATCATCAATAAATATTTTATTTCACTACCTATATTGTCTAAAAATAATAAATATCCTTACATTTTTTACACACAATACTGTTGTGGTTTAAAATATATCTTTATGGGTATATACACACATATATAGATATCATTAGCGTGTATGTTTATATGGATAAGAGTTAAAATATTGTATACAAGGCCTTTTTATATTTTTACATTTAAATTTCTTATACGTAAAAAAAAAGGTTAGATAAGATGATACTGGAGAGTAAGAGAAAATTTTTTAATGTTGGGTATGTGTATTTGTTTCTATGTATTTTTAGAATATGCTATAATAAATTAAAATTATAAAATACTATCATTATTTAATTGCAGAATTATTTTGTTTTTAGTGTGCGTTTTTTAAATTAATTGACTTATGAAATTTAATAAAACTTTAAAGTACTATATTTTATTTTAATTTTTTTGTTTTTTTCAATTGTATTTATAATTTTGAAAGATTTAAAAAAAAATTTTCTCGCAAATGAAATGTCTTCGCAATGGTATAAATATAAGAGATCAACTAAAAATAATCAAATTATAACTTTATATTTTGGGTTTATTAATTATACATTAAGATTTTTTTATATCAACAAAATTTTTAAGTGATTCTGTTTGATCATATCCATGCATCTATTATGCAATTGTAGCACATTACTTTGACCTTTTTGAATTTATCAATAATTTTGGTTAATTTTGGTAATAGTATATCACTGTTCTTATAAATAATTACTTAAGCTTTCAATTAAATTTAAGTCATTTGGTTGCCCCTTCGTAGTTCTATAGTTTAAGAAATTAAAATGGATTAATTTATCTTTTCATTACACGTTTACTGGCAAAGAAATAGTACATTTTTAACCATGGGAGCAAAAAAAAATTACCCATATCGCACTTTAATTAGCATCCAAGGCGTAGCCGAGAAACCCAAGAAAAAATAATTATTTGATTCTGGGTAAGATAATGTGTAAATCGTTTAATTTTTCAACGAATTTTCTGACATTTGGCCGTATTTAACGTTAACTATTATTGTTATAATCAAATTTTATAAAATTTATAATAGCTCATTTCAATAAAATTTTGGCTTTTTCATCCTCACTGTACTATATTTAATTGACTACTAAAAGGCTATAATAAATATGCATTAATATAGAACACATACAGATTTTTATAATTTCAATTTTTTCCTTTATACTGAATGCTCATTCTGACGTCTGAAGTCCTTTCTACATTAGATTAAAAGTCAATATTAAATTTAGTAATTTTTAAAATTTATATAAAAATAGTTGGGGATTTTTAATGATTAATCGTGATAACTCTTAACTATACACTATATAGATTTTAAAGATGACCAGGTTTAATATCTACTTTTAATCTGATGTAGAAAGGGGTTTATCCCAAACTCTTGTAACATAATGTTTTATAAAACTTTTAGAACATATTACACTACCAAAATAATATTGTAATAAGTCGACGTTTAATAAAATTTATTAGAAAATATTGTTGTGTATTCATTAAATGCCAGTATTTTCAATCTGTTAACTAATAATTAAATTATCATATTAGGCATCAGATCTCTAAAATATCATTCTTTACGATTTCTCGTGCCCAAATCCATTTTCATTTCGAAAGAATATTTTTCTTTATCAATTTTACAAAAAATAAAAACTCACAAGATTTAAAATAGAAAAAATTCTTTTTTTTCCTTATAAAAAATTATTTGAAAAAGTTGTTATATATAAACATGCATATATTTATAACATTAATCAGTATTCATATATATCAATAACTTTCAATAAATTAATTACGTCTAATAAGATAAAATAAATATTTAATAAATAAAAAATTTAAATAGTTTAGACATTTAACAAGCTTTTAGAAAGCACTTAGTTTTATTTAAGATTAATGTTTTTACGTACATAAATATTTATATATAATTGATTAATTTACACCTAAATCATTCGCTCTTATCAATCTTTTTCACGATATTTAACTTTACAGTACTTTGTAGTAGTTGTGTGTGTTTATATATATAATAATAATTTATAAAAATTAAAATTTTTAATATTTTAAAATGTATATGGGGCTTTTTATATAAATTTAGTCACTTAGAATTTTTTTAAGTATCTGAAAAAATTGCAAAATCCAAAAAACATGAAAAGCCCCATACACATATTCATTTTTACGTATTTATGAATGAATAAAAAATTAAATTAAAAAATCTTATAAAATTATAATAATCATTTGATTGTGTGAGTATACATACAAAATCTTATATTTTCTTGAATGAATCACACTAAATAATTATAATAATTTGATAAAATAAATAAATATTTATACCATAACTACAGAAAAAAGCATCAATTACCAATTTTTCCTAAATGTATTATATTACCAACAAAAAAAATTTTATATATAAACAATAAATAATTTAATATAAAGAGAAAGCTTATAGATTTAGTAACATGAAGTTAACGATATTTTACAATACAAAAAGTTGAATCATCTAATAAATTTAAATATTTCTTATATATAAAAATAATTATTTATTAATTAATTATCACTGAAAATGCATAAAAATTAATATATATGTAAATTTAATATTAGTAGTAGTAGTAAATAGTAATACACACACACATACATACATAGTAAAAGAAAAGTCAAAGAGATGGTATACGGGGGCGTAGAACATGGGTGCGCCTTTAGTGCCTTAAAGCCAGCTTTTTTTTTTTTCTTCAACGTTCACGGACCCCATTATTTCATATTTCATTTTAACTTTATAAAAGAGATAGAAATATAGTAAAAGATAAGAAAGAAAGAAAAAAAAAAGTATCTTGTCGACTTGTGAGTTTGAATATTTTTTAAATAAAAAAGGAAGAATGAGAAAAATATATTATAAGCTCTAGATTACTTTTTGTATTTTTTAAATATTGTACGACGGAAGAGAAAAATTTTATAATAATAAAGGAAGTGTATTTTATTATGTATGGATCGAGGTTATAGGTCTTCATCGTATTAGAGATTCATGGATGGAATATGAATAATTTTGGAATATGAATAGTTTTTAATAAATGAGATTTTATCTAGGATTTTTATGGCTAAGGGATTTTTTACCACCCTGGTTGATAGGTTTGTTAAACTTATGTAGGTACTGATTTAATCATTTGGTTAATTGTTTTAGTTGGGTAATTTGGAGTTTCACTTAAGTTTTTGGCACTTTGGGGTGACTATTTAGTACCAAAGTATTATCATTTCCTGAAAAAATAAAATTTTCAAGGAAAGGTAAAAATAGTCTTAAATGGTGCCAACATAGCCATATAAAACCCCATGTATTTTTTAAGCTTTTAAATTATGAAAATCTTAGTTTTTTTTAGAAAAAAAGGAAATTAAAAAAAAAGAACTGCCTACTGTACTAAAGCAGGAATAAGTTTACGAATTCAATTTTTAAAGTGAAGAGCCATTAATAAAATTAAATAAAAGCATCACGAAATATATAACGAAAAATTGGATATTTGGTTTGCTTACTGCAAAAACACCAAATAATATTTGTTCCTATAATTTCACTTCATAAAAATTGATTATTATTTGATTACTGAGTAGTTAAATTCTGATAATAAAATAAAAGTCAAACGTCAATAAAATCAATAAAAATCATTTATATAAAAAAAATATAATGAAGAAGAAAAATCAAAATCATATTGCAAAATAAAATATATAAATAAATAAACTTTTGATATCCCGCTGTAAATAAAAAACACACATACATAGACACACATCTATAAATCGTTAAAGTCTTTTTTTTAATCTGATGCATGTGACCTGGTATGTTAAAAAATAAAAAAAAATCAAGCAAACGAGCTAATTAATGAAGTCGTTCTTTTCTTATACACTACCACACATAAAGACACACACTCACACAAAGATATATTTACTTGATTTACCATAACATTATTTTTAAAGGGTTACAAGTTTTGTTATTATTTAGAGTTTTTTTTTGCATATAACGAGGGCATTGGGCCTTATATATTGAATGAATGACTTATACACATGCATGCATGTATAGTTGATATGTGAGGGTGTTGTAAGATGAATCACCATCAAGCATGTATGTGTAGAAAACTTGTTTTTTCTCTGTGTTTAATGTTTAATTTATTATTGTTTTACTCGCATAATATTTTATTTATTTAGTTTACTTTAATACTAATTTATTATTTATTTCTTGTAAATTTTTAATTTTTTATATATAACGAGGTACTATAAATTTTTAGGTTATTGGTGGACTGTTCAAGTGTAGTTAATAGTACTTTTTTACTGTTATGTTGGGTTACGTCATAATTTTTAGCTTATAGTTGGCTTGTACATTTTGTAAGATTTTTTGACCTATTTTTTTTTATTGGTTTTTATTTGAAAAACTGTAACGAAAGATTGTAATTAAAAAATTTATTTTAAAAAAATTAGTTTGTAAGAGGATTTTGGAAATTTCATGAAAAAAATGATAATATTTTCAACTTCAAAAAAAGTCCTAGAACCTACATTAAATTTACCATTCTGGAATTATTTTTGAATGAAAATTTGTGATTTGAGCTATTCTTTAATTTAAAGGTCATAGGTCATATTATGTTTCTTAGATAGAGTCATATTGAAAATGGCATTATGGTAATTGAAATTAGAAAAAAAAATTTAAATTCAGAAAATAATTTCAAATTACAGTGAATCTAAAGCACAAAGATGCAAATTCTCATGCTTCAATTCCGGAAGTAAAAAAAATTTTAAATATTTGATCTAGCAGAGCAAAAAAAAATGAATATTTTGAATTCATAGTAAAAACAAAAAATATAAATTATTGAGATTGATATATTTAATCTACATAACCTAAGAGTCTCCTACACTTACAAGCTTTCATAAATTTAAATTTACCCTTCCCTAAACAAATCCATAATAAATTCCCAATCAAAAAAAAAGTCTACATAACCAATATCTCCACCATTAATCAACAATTGAAAAAATAGAATTCATTTCCTCCTAATAAATAATCCAAACAATGAAAATTCCCTATAAAATACGAATCAAAAAAATCTTAAAATCAGACCACACATTATGTGATTTAATAAAAATAAAAAAAAATCTTTTTTTAAATTAAACGACTAAAGTAAACCTACATAATAAAATTATGAATGATAATAAAAAAAAAATTAAATAAAGGAAAAATCAAAAGCACAAATTTATACCTTCTAGCATCATACATACACGCATTTCACAATCGCTTAAGACGCGATAAACAAATAACTCCTGAGGCGAGTTTTTCGATTCCTTATTGCACGCGTGCATAATATTTGCAAAAAATATTAAAGGACTTTGATCGAATTTTTTTTTTATTTTTACATATGTGAACTTAGATTAAGGAAGAAAAAGGACCTTTTTTTTTTCTTCAATATTATTATTATTATTAAAAGGATATAAACATAAAGTTAGTTATAAATATAAAGAGGCGGAGAGGAGAGTATGTAATAGAAAAAATAGAAAATTTAAAACCGACGCATATTAGCTTTAGGCTGTAAAAAGTTGGATTTTAAATTGCGTCTTGTACTGAATTAACTTTTATTTTTTTTTAATATTATTATTATATAAAAAAATTTTTTTTTATTTAATTCTTCTTCTTCTCGCAGATTATTTTCTTCAGATATTGCTTTTTTATATGTGTGCTAATGTACAGTTTTATTTAAATACGTTTAGATTTGCATAATATATAGGATCATTCTGTTTTTTTTTCTTCTATTTGAATCGATTGTACGATATATATTTTGTGATTTTTATATGGTAAGGGATTGTATGCAGGAAATGAATTTAATTGTATGTGAGAATTACTGGAAGAAAAGGGTAACAGGTTGAACTTTTTGACCTCAACGTGTGTTATTTTATAGGCAGTTAGACTTGAGTGAAATTTGGGTTTTATCTGGAGTCGATGAATAATTACAGCAATTTGAATTATATTTGAGTTTTACTGAAAATTAGCATAGTTTTTGACTCAATATTAAATAGTTTAATTCTTAAAATGATTAGATTTTATAATTTTACAATACAATTTTCTTGTACATAAAAAATTTTAGTAAACTGAAAAATCAAAAATTTAAAGTAAAAAATATATAATTTTCACCGCATTTTTAATGAAATTCAATAGTTCTGTGTATATGTGTGAATATGTGTATGCCATTTTAATTTAATTTTTTCCATATTATTTTTATTAGCTAATGCTTTTAAATTTGAACTCTTTTTGACCAAAGTAACAGTGGTAAATCAGAAAAATTTTTTGCGAATAAAGTATTTCATAGCAACCAATTTTTAAATTTTTCAAAATTTTATGACTATAATTTTTACAGAATAATTCAAAAGCTTCGAAAATTCAAATCTTTGATCTATTCCTCTAACATAAAAGTAAAATACTTTGCACATTTTACTATCCAAATTAAAATATAAAACAGTGCTGATTTAGCCAAGAAACACTCATATAAAACTTGTATTAAATAATAATAATGATAATAAAAATGAAAAATTTATAGTTATATATAGGTAATTGATTTTTAAAATGTTAATTAAATTAGTATAAAACACAAGCTATATAACCAGTGATTTATTAAGTGAATTTGATTTGTGCGTGTTTATAATTACATAAAATATTAAGATAACTTTATTTTTAATCGTGCAAAATTTAAACGAATATATTAATTAAATTATTTTTTTTATTAAATTTATTACGATCACGAAAATTATTCAATTTATAATAATTTTTATTTTTATATATAATTGAATTATATTAACCTTCGATAAATTATATCAATAGAAATTATAAAAAGTATTTCAAGAACTTGATATATATATTGAGATTATTTTGTCATAGGTTTAATAATTTAATGTTTTAAAACAATATAAAAATATGCGATGATTTGTTGTGTTTAAGTTTATAATTTACATAAATAAAATTATTTTTATTTTTATTCACTGGTATATTGATTGTTTGTTGAAGTAGTGTACTGGAATCAATGATGAAAACCTTTGGTAGGTGTAATAGTGGCTCTCAAAATTGTGGGTAATCAGGAAACAACTGAAAAGTTTTGGGGAATTATGTACACTGAAAACCGAAATTCTTGTTGGGGCAGACGGATTTTTTTTCAGTGTATAGAATTCATTTCTATATTGGTCAAATTTATATTCTTTTTTGGTGAAAATTTCTTGTGGACGTTTTCGAGAATTTAGGGTGAATTCAGAGTTTGGAGGCCTAAATTATCTGCATGATGGTAATGTATGTTTATGGGTATGGTCAAGGGGGATTTACTGATTATACGACTGGGAATGAATTAAAGTCATCGATTTTTCACGATTTTCCAATATTTGGTTATATTTTGTGAAGAAACTATATAATTAAATGCAACCTCAACAGATCTTATAATGCAAAAACAGTAAGTAGTTTGTAAAATTTTTCTGTGCAAACAAAAAATATTTTTGTGAAATTTTGTACAAATTTTAATTTTGTTTATTAATTTTATTTTAGCTCTCAACATTTTCGATTAACGATTTACGCGAAATACAACCAACAATCATGGAAATCGTGAAACCAAAGGATTGGAATTCGATCTTTGGCATTAAAAGATAAAATTCTAAATTACAAATCAACATCTCATGACGTAAATTAGAACTTCAAATTTCCTCAAAATGGATTTTTCTGAATACAGTTTTGTCACAAACAGTTCATATACTTTAAATTATAATATATTAAAATAAAAAATCTCTAATTAAAATAGAAAAAATAATAATAAATCATTAAAAATAATTAGCTAAAAAATGAGTAATAATTTAACAAATCAACAATTATCACACACATTCATGACGTATCATTAAAAATTTAATTATATAATTATCAAACGTAAAGGTGCAATATCAAATTTTATGAAAACATGCCCTTATTTAAATAAAAACTAAAAAATAAATTTCTTTTTTGTCATTAATTAAAAAATAAAAATAATTTTATAATAACCTTGAAATACCCCATATATATAAATAAATTTATATGTATATCCCTGGGCGCGATTCTCCGACGATCCATCAAGATTATCGCCATAACTTTTTTTATAATATACTGAAGCGCGGAGTAGGCCAGCAAGCTCACGTGTCGGACACGATTTCTTTCTCTTTTTGGTTTATTTATATATAATATCATCAACGACATCGTGATTCAAATGGGAGAGTCAAGGAATGGAATATTATAATATAGAAATAAAATTGCAAGGTATATTACATTATAACTATAAAATAGATGCATCACAAAAGTCAGATCATTGATGAGACTTTTTTTTATAATGTTTATTTTTTGATGTCTTTGTTCAGGGTTTGTTTGATGTTATTATTTTGGGATTTGACCGATTAAGAGGTTCCAATTCTCTACCTATAAAGTCGAAGCACTAATTTTTTGTTCCCAAAAATCCATCCTAAAAATGAGTCAAAACTAAAAAATAAGCAAACGTCTAATATACCCACAACTTAAAAAAAAATTGAAAAATATATTATTAGCAATATGATATATGTTTATTTAAAATTTATTATAATAAAGTCTTAATATGAAAATTTATCGTGCTAACGTGTTTACACATAAATATATATTTAAAGTAATAAAATAATAGAGGTGAAAATATTACTATACGTGATTTTTAAAATTATTAATTGAACAGTTATATACTGTTATAAGTACCTTTTTTATAGTAATATATTATTATTTTACGCTTTGAATAAAATCGAATGACTATAGCAAGAATATTATTATTATTTTTTGAATTTTCGTGATCGCGTGGAGTTTTTTTGTTAGGCGGTGAAATGGGTACTTTATTATTGTTGTTTTTTTTAGGTAATGAAACTTAGTTTTATACAGTATTTACGTAATTAAAATTAAATAATTTTATGTATAAACTGTTCTTTGTTAATGCAGACTTTTATTAATGGTTCGAAGAGTCTGAATATTGGGTTTCAAAAAATCTTAATTTTCACTGATAATTTTTAAAATTCAATTATGACCTAAAAGTACACTGTAAAAAGTAACTTTCTTAGATTTACAAAAAAAATAGAACTTTTTCGAAAAATTAGTGAATTTTCAAAAATTTTTGTAAATATTTGAGAAAAATCGTAAATTTACTAAATTTAGTATATTTTCGAAAAATTCAAGATTTCTCAATTTTTTTTTGATTTTACGAAAAAAATTGTAAATTCAAAACTATTTTTTGTAAATTTTCGAAAAAGAATTGTAAATTATTAATTTTTCTTGCGAATTCACAAAAAAAAAATCGAGAATAGGTAGGTACTCGAATTTTTTGTTAATATACTAAATTTAGTAAATATACGATTTTTTTCGAATATTTACAAATTTTTTCGAAAATTTACTAATTTTTCGAAAATGTTCTAATTTTTTTGTTAATATAAGAAAGTTACTTTTTACAGTGTAGTAAAAACGAATTTTGGCTTTAGCAAAAAATCTAAAATAAGTAAAAGCCTAATATATGTATACCAAAATGATTTTTTAGCAAATAATTATTGTTGAAATCTCCAAACTATAAAAATTTATGTTAAATATTTAAAAGTATAAATATATCAAAATTAATACATAAAAGTTACTTGTAAATCATTATTTACACGTCAGTATAATAAAAATTGTAACTGTAAATAAAATGACATTATTTTCACTATTTATTACATATTAGTCCAGGCATTATTCTGAAAAACTTGGATAATAAATCAAGATCTTAAATAATGCTCTTTTTTAAATATTAATTAACTTCAATTATTGTATTTATTTTTATTGCATAAAATATTCATTTTTTAATTAAAACTCATTTTTATATCCCAAATTTTCTAAAAACTCAAAATTATCACCCAGTCTAATATACACACTCCATCTGTATCAATAACTTTTCATAAATAAAGGCGGAGTTAAAAAACTGTAATAAAACACAATTTTTTACAACAAATACAAATAAGCATAAATATTTTTTACCAACAATTATTTTATTTATTTATAACAAAAACAATTTTTATATTTTTCAATTATATATGGATAAGGTTATAAGGTGAGGCTTTTATAGTTTGTCAAGTTATAAAACTATTAATATTAAATTAACAAGGACATTTTTCTACTCTCTTACTGTCGAAGGTTGTATGTTAATAAGGTGTGAGTTATTATTATTATTTATTAATTACAATTTTTATAAATCAAGTATTTTTACAAAAAAAATAGGCGTTAATTTTTGTCTCTTTTTTAATCTTATATGGGCGTGACAAAATATTGAAAATTTGAAAGTTTTTTTATAAAAACGCGCATGTCTTTCTAAAACTGATATTTTTGTCTCTTTTAAAGCTCCTCCTATTAAATGATATATTTATTTTTTTATTTCTCGCTCTAACGCCTTCAATAAATTCTAAAAAAAAAATGTTCTTTAAGTATCTTCGTGCGGAAAAATTACAATTTACCAGTTATATAAAATCATATGTAATTTAAGTTTTTCATGCTAGAAATCATACACAAACATGAAATTATCACGTTACTTGATATTACAGTTTGTCTTACTCAAACGTCTGAATCTACTGATTTTATTAATAAATTTTTTATTTTTAGAAAATTAAAAAATTACAATTTTTTTTTTAAACATCGACATCCCATTAGGTATTTCTACTGTCAGCTAACATGCTTCGTCGGGCACGAAAAAGGCCATAGTTATAATACCATAAGTGTCGGTTGCTATACGTTATTTATATTTTTTTTTAACTCTGTCGTTTTCGTGCTCGTTTATTATTATATGGATGTATGTATTTACATCGAAGGCCGACGTTTTGCGTCTTCTTCATCTTGATGTAAAATGAAATGTTATTTTTCAGTTTATTTAACTTTTTTACGTGTATTAATCAGTTTTTGTAAACTTTTATATGAAATTTCGATGGAATTAGTTAACCCAAGATTCTTAAAATTTGATACTGAATAAGTATTTTTTAGAATTTTTATGTTTTATAACTTAATATATAGCAAAAGATAATTCACAAGAATGCTGAAAAAGAAAATCACAAAAATCTTGAGTTGATAAAAGCTGCTGATAAGTACGGAAACCTTTAAGTACAATATATTAAGAAAAACTAAAGTTCTAATAGTTTCAAGCAAAACTTGGTTGAATGCTTTAACAAAAATTATTTTTATTTTATACTAATAATTAATATACAATTTTCATAAATATAAATTATAATAGAAAAGTAACATACAATAATTATTGCCCGGAACGCGTCTTATATATATGTTCAAGAGAATTTTTCATTAGCGAGAAAATAGAGCGCCATCTAGAATTATAATAACAATTAATTAATAACAATTAATTCTTATTAAATTATATTTTTTATCTATTCACATTACCCTTAAAAAGTTTCTCAGTGTAGATATAACTGTAAAAATAATTTTTTTTCAATATTTTAGCCTCGTTAAATGAAATGTTTTTGATTAATAAATAGGCTTGTAATGGAATTTTTTATGTTTTTATATTTTTGCATGTCAGTTTTGTTTTACATTATGTTTTAAAATTAAATAAATAATACACAAGTATGCATTAACAAACAAATTATTTTTAAAACTTCAATATTTTGAAATATATCAGCATGACATAATAACTATCAGATTAGTAAATTTGTACACTGTAAAAATTTTCTCCAATTACTTTCGTAATAAATTTTCAAATAAAAAAGCTTTTTGCAAAAAATTAATTACAATTTACAATGATATTATCCCTGATTAAACGTTACAATCCTGCTACAAAAAATTTATAACTTTATTAAATAACAAAAAAAAAAGTACGTATAAATTAAGTTAAATAAAAAAAAGCGTATTTTTATTGAACTCAATCTCAATTATATATAAATAAAATCACATAAATATATATGTTAAGTGCTTTATAAATTGATAACAAGTATAAGAAAAAAAGTTAAGAATCCCTTTAACAACAATTTGCTTTCCTCTCTCTTTTAAATTACAAATTTTCAATATATAAAACATGAAAAATAAATAAAAAACACAATTTACTTCACAACAAAAATCAATTCAATATCAACAAAAAAACGGGTTGGCTTAATGGAATCTCTTTTCTTTTTTTTTTTTTCACATCCTTTGCTTTTTACTCCAGTTTTTTTAAATGCAATATCAAAGAATTATGATATTACGCCTTGTTTCTTAGGCTGGTTCCACACGGAGCGCTGTAAACTCACAGTTAGCGTTAACTCTGTAGTTATATTACATATATGTATATACTACGCAATGTATTTTAAACGCAGGTTTAAGATAACTTCGAAGTTAAGCGCTCCGTCTGGAATCAGCCTTATGATATTTTTCTGCGGACGCGTGGTCATTTTGTATATACTTACACGTCGTATATTAAGTTATAAAGTGAAAGAAATCATGTTATAATATAAAACGTTTGATGAAATGCGACCACTTTTTTTTTCATGTAATATGTCGTATCGGCGCGGCGGTAGTTCTTTTATATATTTTAAAAAAATTACACGCGAATGATGATTCGTTAAGAAATGCGAAATCAAGCGATATATTTATTTTTATGTAAAAAATTGTTAACTTTTTTTTTTATTGTAAATATTATTGCTTCTTGTATTACGGGGATGTGTGTGTGTGTGTGTGTAATTTTTTTTTGTCATCGTATCATTTCTTGTCGAATTAAATTTATTAAATGCGTGTTTTTATTTTCAGGTAATTTTAAAAAACATGTATTTATGTCAGTTTTTATTTATTTTGAAGTTAAAATGTGAGTTTATTGGATAATGAAGAATTTTTATCGGATTTTTAATGAATATGTTATTACTTGGATATGTCAATTTAAAATAATAATTATTTTTTTTATTCTGTATATGCAAAAAGTGGAAATTCGTTAAAGAAAAAAAAGTTATAGCTTTTGAAAATATTTTAATATTTAAGTATTAAATTTAGTGCCTGTATTCATACACTGAAAAAAAATCCGCTTGCGGCAAGTAGAATTTTTCGTCGATGCTCAAACGATTGCAAATGACTTAAAATGTAAAGATAAATGAAAAAAAAATTGTCTCTCTTTTAGGATATCCGGGCAACGGTATATGGTGAGCTAAAAAAATTTTTAAATAATTTTTTCGCTTGTTGAGGGTATGTGTACAGCGGTATGAGCCAAAAAAATTAAATTGAAAAAAAATAACATTTTTTTTGAGTTTCAAATGATTTGCACTCCTTTAGGCATGAACTTTTGAAATTCAAGTGTTTTAAAATTCTTTTGTTTCAGAAACATTTAAAATTTGCCTGAAAAAGAGGACCTCAGCAAATTTTTCCGAAAAATCTAAAAATTGAGGCCCAATTACCTGAAATTTTCATCTAGTGACAAAAAACTGGTTCCTAGGAACCTAGCTTGCCTTTAAGTTATTTTTTTTTCATATGCGAAAAAATAAACTAACTAAATTGTATAACTACTCGGAAAAAAAGGCTAGTACACAGAACCATGAAGCTAAAATATATTACAAATGTAGTGTATTATATTTTCATATAGAAATATCTTTACTGTACAATCTGAACGAAGATATTCAGTTCTAAAAGACGAAATTTCAAAAACATGGATAAAATCGAGGTTATTAGCAAATACCTTGACAATTCATATGCCTTATATAACATCATATAATATAACAATTGTAATTTTTGGTTAAAATGTGAAAATTTTACGACTTTTTGTTTCAATGATTTTTTCATAAAAATTCTAAGTTTTCAAATGAATTCCAGACACTCCTAATAAAATACCTATACGTTTAATTTCTTTTTCAAATCAAATCTAAATAATTTAAAATCTCAAAAAAATATTCAAATTGCTAATTTCAGAATACAAAATTAACCTACCTTAGATTTCTCGTATATTTAAATAAAAAATGCAAAAAGAAAAAAAAAAAACCAATTTTAATTAACAAACGTATTATAAATCGTATTATAAATTTTCATTTAAAAAGCTAATATATTCGTATTTCTTGATTTAAACCCGAAGATTTTGACGAATAAAAAAAAACATTTATAATAAAAAACTCATACATAAAACCTTTAAATATAGTCAGTCAGTATATTTTTTGTCGTTTTTTTTTTTTTTTTAGTAAATGACGAAAAAGGGTGCGGCAAAATATAGGCACTAAGATTTAAAAGGCTTGACTATATATATATATATATATTCTACCTCATTATTTGACATTCTATGCGTATAACGAAAATAAAAAAAAATATTTATTTAAAAATTGTGATTATTGATTTGTTTATTAGATAGTTTGAAAATTTAATTATTTGATTATTGGTTATCTGAATATTAAAATCTTAATAAATAGAGATATTTGATTTTGATAATTTAATGCTGTATTCTTAAATAAATATCAATAATTTTTAATATTTATTGGGTTATAAGCTTTTACTGTACTTGGATGATAGTGATCGTATTTTGTAATTATTAAGACGTTAAGGCATGTCAATTTGGTTTTTTTTTTACCAAAAATTTTTTAAGAATATCAAAGTTTTATGTATGCAGATCATAAGTTAACATGACCAAATTAACGTGACCCAAATATCATACACTCCCCTTACCCAATTTACAAATATTTCGCAAAACACGATAATTATTAAAAAACGTGATTATTATTCAAAGTTGAAAAAAAACCTTAAACACAGCCTTGCATATGCATAAAATTTATTATTTAAATAAGCCATTAAAAAATATATTTTTAACAAGGATTTTTCAATTTTGGGTGCAGTTAGACATCAAAATTTTTTAAAAATTCAATTTTTGACCATAATAATTAAATTCTCTATTCTGTAATAAAACTTATATGTGTGTGTATGTGTGTATTATCATAAAAAACTCATAAAACTAAAATTATGTTTTTTTATCATATTTATTACAATTTTTTTTGTCGCATATATAATAACAATATAAATACACGTGACATTTTATAAAAATGACCTGAGTACGTATAGAGAGAAGCTATAAAAAATAAAAATTACGATTGCTCAATTCATATATATATGAAATACATTTTTACCCAATTGCCCTTTAACACTTTTGTAATCTGAGACATGTTTTTTTCATAAACAACTTACACACATACATGTAAGTTCGACAAATAAATTTATGTTTTATAAAATGATCTCAAATTTATTTTTTATTATTCAAATGTATTTTTTTTTTCTTTTAGAGTGTAAAAAATTTACATTAAATAATAATAATTTATTGTAATCCTTGATATATATATATGTGTGTGTGTGTGTTTAAAGTTGCATTTGAAAAAAAATTGTTTTTATTTATACTGTTATTATTAATGTTTTAAAAATAATATTGAATATACATGGGTTAATTTTGATAAACTTTGAAAAGTTTGGATTGTTATATATATATGATCCCCTTTTACAAAAAATACAGAAGTGAAAAATTATCTCGAAATTATCTCTCAAATATTTCATTGTTATAATTTTATATTCCTATTTTAATAGTATTTTATTGAAGAACGTTTGGTATGGTTTTCAGTTATTTATAAAATTTGATGAAATAAAAAAATTTTAAATCTTATTTTATTATTTTAATAAAAGAAGTATATTTTGCGCAATTCACTTTGGTCTCTATTGGGATGACTTGGTTTTGGTTGCCAGCTATGGTCATTTATTCTAGTCATATAGGCAAAAATTAAATTAAGATTAGACATTTAGACTAATGGTGTTTTAATTATTGTATCCGAATTATATTTGATTATTAATGCATATTATTTATAGGACTTGAATTGATGTAAAATTAAATATTTTAAAATTGTAAGTTAGTTAAATTTTTCTTAATCAGAGTAATAATTTTCTTTAATTAATGACAATGTATAAATTATTTTTTATATGTACAATTTATTTTTAAAAAGCATGTATTGGGTGTATAGCCCGTTACTTATATATAATAAAGAAATAATTAATGAAAAATTCACTCAGCTATGTAATAACTCATGCAATCATCAAAAAATATAAATAATTTTTATTATAGCTAATATGAAAAGTTTTTAAGCAGAAGATCTTCATCATTTAAAATTCACTCGTATAATAAAAGATAGAAACGTATTAGGCTACTGTTGAAATTAGTAACAATACTCCAGTCTAATCACGGTTTTGGTGGTATTGTTTGTGGCTGCTACCAGATTTGGTCTACTATAGGTTTTTTGGGTCGCTGAACACGAAAATCGGGGTTATTTCTATGAGAAATTGGGGCTTGACCCTTAAATTAGCCAAAACTAATCCTAAAAGGGGCACTTTCGCATTATTCGTTCTAGCCTTCTAAAATTTGGTCTAATAGGGTTTTTTAGGTCGCTGATCACAATAAAAAGCCCTTGAAGGGTTATTTTGAAGCATAATAATAATTATGTTTAATGCAAAAAAATTTTTTTTTAATTTAAAAAAAATTTTTCAAACGATAAAATATTTCAAACCTTTTAGGAGTAGTTTTGGCTAATTTAAGGGTCAAGCCCCAATTTCTCATAGAAATAACCCCGATTTTCGTGTTCAGCGACCCAAAAAACCTATAGTAGACCAAATCTGGTGGCAGCCAAAAACAATACCACCTCCCGCCCCCCGTGATTTGACTGGAGTATAATATATTTTCAAAGATTCATGCAATTTATTATCATGAAATAGGGCGACATTAGAGAAACCAAAGACAAACCTAATATATAAAACAACAGTTCTCTTGAAGTTCTACGAAATTCTTAAGAGTTAATATGCATATATACAATAGTTAATGTACAATATTCATAAGAATGAATTTCAAACTAGAATTTCGAATTCATTAAGTTGTAATTCATTCAATTTTGTTTATTAAGTTACACATTGTTAATTTCTCCAAAATTTATAATTATAAAAGATATGATATGAATGGCAATAAAGAAATCAAATTGTAATATGGACTCTTATAACAATTATATGATTTTAAATATTGTTAGATCAAATAATAACACAATTTAATAATTTAATAAAGGCATGTTTATAATAGTTAAATCTTCATATAATAACAAATGTTAATATACAATAGTTACCTAATACGCATTAAAATAATATTTCTAGTTTGAAATATTAATTTGATTTACATGCTTATATACTATTCAGAAATCTTTTCTTTTGCGAGGAAAAATTACAACTAAAAAACTTTAATAAACTATTAACAAACATACATTCCTAATGTGACTTAATTGCACTTGTGGATAATATTTTTAGTTTATTAGTCCGTTGAATTTTAGATGTTAAATTAGTATCGCCAAGTGGTTCAATGGATTTGATTATATGTGTTCAAGTGATCAGGATGATAAAATAGCATTTAACTAAAAAAAATCACATTT
Source organism: Anagrus nilaparvatae (assembly GCA_022575985.1). Lineage (NCBI taxonomy): Eukaryota > Metazoa > Arthropoda > Insecta > Hymenoptera > Mymaridae > Anagrus > Anagrus nilaparvatae. The sequence continues at coordinate 2,601,065 of JAKSXM010000246.1, read as the reverse complement.
TTATGAGTGCATTTAATTTATGGCATCCTAAAATGCAAAACATCAGGTTTTTCTGGGGGTTTTCACAATTTACATGTTAATATATTTTTTATTTTGTTAAAATTTAATTTCTCATTTTTTAAAGTACACATAATAATTTAATAAACTATAAGCATTTATATACAAGGAACTCTAAACACATACATCACACTTTATTTTTTTAAATACAACTATGTACCTATAATTTTTTTTACACAATAAAATATGCATATAACACACTTTTTCCATAAGTTTCTTTTTCATTAGTTTATTATAAAATATATTTCTTTAATTATATATATCTCAGATTCTTTATTTAAAAATTAATAAACAAATTTTTTTAGTTTGTTTTCATTTTTTTTCGGGTTAGGTTGGTTTTTTTCGAGGTTTTTTTCCCTCAGCAGCAATGTTGATGCGAGTTTTTAATGACAAAATCATTCGCAACTATGCCGCGAGATGGTGGCCCGTAGACCCTTTAGTAATATTCAACCACATTCAACTCGCAGTTTTAATTTAGAAAACAATTAATGAACAAAATGTATGAATGTTCACCATCATCAACCAACACGCTTGCTATAAAAATTATGATTCCCTAATTTTAATATTTTCATACTTTACGAAATCAGAATAATTTATTTTACAGTTAATATTTTTATTAATTTGAATAACAACGAATACTTGGATAAAAAATTGTGTCTAAATTACCTACTTATATACTGTTAAGAAATCTTTTCTTTTGCGAGAAAAAAATAGACTGAAAAAAAATTAACTTCCGTAAGCGCAATTACTTACAAAAAGTAAAAGAAATGATCACTTAAATTTGTTTTAACATTGAATTATTAATTAAATTAAATTACTACTAAAAAATGTTGTCAAACTCATGAAATGATATCACCGGAAATCCTACCTAAAATATTAAAGTCTCATTTTTACAACGAAAAACGACACTTTAATCAAACAATATTTAAATAAATCCGATCCATATTTTATTTCTTAAATCAAAAAAAATAAGCAGTAAAAAATAAAATTCTTCGTAAAAAATTTAAAAAATTTTATTTTTATGTTCAATGTTTTGACTACCGAAAGTAGTAAAACTACGATGTTAAATATCTAATAAAAAAGATTTAAAAAAGAAAAAAACATTTTTTAGTACCTAAAAATATTTTGCATCCAAAAAAGGGTTTGAGTAAAAAAACTATTGGAATTCCAAATCGAATATTATTTTACTTCTTATATTATCTAAAATCATAAAAATCTTTTTGGAAGCTGCATCAAAAGACCTAAAAAAAATAACACGATACAGTGGATGTTTATACGTGACGCATTATCAAAAAACAAAAATCAATTCGGTATCATTTTTATTGAAAATACAAATAAAGAAGAAACAGATCTCAGCGTAGGTGTGGTATATCAATTGATAAAAAAAAATATTTACAACCCTGTAAGAATTCCGACTTTTAAAATTTCTAGGTTATATATTTTAATTTGTTAATAAATAAGACAAGAAGTTGAAGAAGAAAATAATCACAAGTAGTAAAGTATTAAGATAAAATAATCCAAAGTGGCAACTTTAAAAATAAAAGTTTTTTTTTATCTATTGGGTGTCACTGATACTCTTTTATTTATAAATACCAATATTTTATTTCTGCATACGAAAAAGGTAGGTATTTTAATGTAATGTAATATATTTTTTTAAGAAAGAAGAGTATTTTATTTACATGCATAAAAAATTTATTTTCATTAATTTTCTGTGCAATTTTTTTTTTTGGTTATGTTTTAAATTTATAAAAAAAATTGTAAACTTTCTATTTTATGAAAATAAAAAATAAACATAGATCTGAAATTCTTATTTATTGTATTTTTAAAAAATTTTTTGATGCACTTTCTTTTTTATCTATGTTTATGTAGTTTGTGGCGGTAACTAATTTTGTGACCATGCAAAAAAAACTTGAATATGAAGTAGGTATTAAAAATTAATCTAATGAGATTTTGAAATTAAAAAAAATTCTAAGAATTTGGCTACAAAATATATTTTAATTTTGAAAGTTAGTGATCTATGAAAATGTAAAATTAAAGTGTAAAATAAACTTTAAGTTACTGTTCACTAAATTTTACAAAACCAAAAAATATCAGTTATAAAATTGTAGCCCTGGCTTCTGATTAAGCTGCACAAGCCAAGCAAAGAAAATTATAAATAAGAAAGATCAATTAATTTTCATCAAAAATGATATTACTGAAGTAAAATATTTATTTTTCAAAAACTTGACAATCCAAACTAGTGTATGTAAAAATTCAATTCTAAACTTCCGTAAACAATATTACCAATAATTATTTATTTAACATGATAATAAAAAGCAAATAATTTCTAAAAAAAATATTTTTCTGTTACTTATTTTCATTACAACTTGCTTTTTTACGTAAATCAACATATAAATTTTGTTTAACTTGTTTTTCCATTGTTTTTGTTATATAATTTTTCATTAAAAAATATTTTTTTCATTATTAACCAGATGGAGGCGGTTTTAATACCGGTAAATAACAAGAATATATGATATTAAATACAAGAGAAGACATGAGCACACGTTAACGACTTATAAAACCCGTGCTAAACCGATATTATATCGAAGCTTTATATACCTGAAGTATAAATATAAGCGGCACGGTTGACTACTGAAAAAAAGTTCTTCTTCGTTTTTTTATCTTTTTTTTTACTATTTTTTTTATTTTGCTTCATGTTTCTTTTATATAATATTAAAGTGAGGAGGCGATGAACATCGGCGGAATTATATAAAAAAAAGTTTGGTTTAAGACAATACAACACGTTATAAGGAAACAGAAAGTGATTTTGGAAGAAAAATATACAAAAAAAATATTTATACACACACACATACAAGCTTTAATATAAAATATTATGATAAGATCGTTTATCTTGTTATTTAAAGATCAATTAAAAATGATCTGGGATCCTTACGGTTTTTACAATTTTTTTTAGTTTTTTTGTGCTATGGAGATAAATACAGAGAATTTTTTATTTTTTGTAATATTATTAAAAATAAATTGATATTTATTAGGGTAAGGGAATGTAAGGTTAGCGGAAAAGAATATTTTACACTGGCTGCGGGATTGTGAGTGCTTCCGGATTTTTTAATATGTGAAATTTTATTAAAATACACTGAAAAGTCACAACTGGAATTCTAATAACTGCACCCAGAAAATTTGGTAACCAGGATTTCGGTAACTTTTTTTTAGTGTAGTAAGTTTGAAGCTTTTTTAAAGAAGCCTATAGTGCCCAATCTAATAGCATATAAAAAATAACTGTTTTTTTAGAAATTTCAGTTCTCAAAAACTTGTATCTAAAAATACAAATTTAGATTTTGAATCAAAAAATTGAATTAACGGATAAAAGAGCCAAAACATAATTTCCAATAAAAATCCACAAACATCAATACCCCATAAAAACTTATCAAAAAACACTGCATAAAATATGATATTAAAAAAAAAGGTCATAAAAAAATAAAATAAGATTATTTACATATAAATGATAGGTCCATAAATTTTTTTAAGAAACATCATTAACAATAACTTTTTTTATATACAAAATGTACATTAAATATCATGTAAGTAAGAGGCAGAGAAGTAAAAATTGATGATTATAATAAAAATGTGTGCTTGAATAAGCGTGTAGTGCATATAATAAAAAGACCACATGCTGAATTTAATAAAGCTACTATAAGATGTAGATATTATTACCTACATGATTGCTACCTTTTTCTTCAATTTTTACTCATTTTTTTTGTAACAATAAATTTTGATCGTGTTAATCAAATTAAATATTTTTTTTCTTGGGTATTGATGAAAGTTAAGTTTAATTTTCTCACATATAAATGAGTTTTAATCTGATGATTTGATAGGAAGGTATAAAATACGATTAAAATAGAAAGATTTAACACGAAATGTCCATTCGCACGCGTGTTTAAAGTTTCTTATATATTTGATTTTTAACAAAAAATTTACAGTTTTTATTTTTATACGTTTGTTTATACGATAATGTTTTGCTTTTTTTTTCTGCTAGTATTAAATATTTTTTATTAGAACGTTGATGTACTTTTAAAAGGTTGTTTTACTTTTGATATTAGCTTTTGTTTTAAGCTACTTTTGTGAGAAAGGAAATTGTGTATTTGCGGTTTTTGATGCTTATCAGTTATTTAAAATCAGTGTTCAAATTTGTATTTTATCTGTAAGTAAAGAAAATTGTGTGTTCAAGTTTTAGGTTGTATTGATTTTGAAACAATTTTAGCTTGTTGCTTCTTAATTCACTAAAAATGTATGTTTTTTTACAAAAATATATTTAATGATTTTTATGTTGGTAAATAATCCATTCATTGGCTTTAAGCGAATTTTTCTACTGGTCGGAATTTTTTTTGAAAGTAGTCTGAACAACGACATTGCTAACCTAAGCTTGATAACCAAAAACAGTTTTCAATATCAGAAATTAAGAAAAACTCTGGAGTTACTAGTTTCTAGTGCTTAGAACCTCCATGATCGATTTTGACTTAATTTTGCTTAATCTATTTGAAAATTCGAACTGAGCAACTGAGCAAAATCACCTCATTACCGAATGTTAATAATGATATCTTACCCCCTTGACACACAACATACTACATTACAACAAACCATGCTCCAATAAACAAACTACAAACATCATAGAACGAAACAAAAAAAAAATTTTAAAAAGTTAAATATCATCATGATAAAATATAATTAATAAATATTTCAAAAGCTCATGTCATTTAATATTCTCAAAGAAAATGTAATTGATTATCATTATTATTATAAAACTATACCTGATTTATTGATAAAACGTTATTTAAAAAAAAAAACATCTTTAATAAACGATTATAATGTTCAATAAAGATTGTAATAGGAAAAAAAAAATGCTAAAGAAACAGAAGAAGGAAATAAAATAATAATAATGGTGTAAAATAGTATTTGTGCATATAGATATAATAAAATATAGAAATGATATTTATAAAAAAAATTTTTTTTTCAAATTGAAGGAGGAGACGAAATCAGTGAGAGGCGGAGGAATAAATATAGTACTTGAAGGCATATTATAATCGTCTGGTCGCGTCATGCCAATATAACGTCGATCGTATGTAATGCCCTGCGACCGAAAGGCGGTTTGAAGTTTTCTTCGCGCGGGTGGCTCCTTTGATTTACGTACACGTTATAAAATATTCAGTTTTTTTTTTTGTTTTATTAATAGAAAATATAAATTTTATGTATATCTTGAGGAAGATTTTATTGAGATGAAAGTGTTAATAGATCGTGTTTAAAATATATGAAATTTCTTTGTCATGACTATTTTATACGACATATTTGTATGTATTGAATTGAATTGTAAGAAAACAATAGGTGATAAATGCTGCATAATTTTTTTTTTTTTTTTGTATTATATAAACACACGAAACGGAAGCTTTTTTGCAAAGTGCACCACGCGATATTCTAAAAATTTTTATGGGTTTTTTATAATACCTGATGTTTATTTATATTTTTTTGTAATATTTGTGGGATTATTCAGATTTTTGAATAATTAATGCAAAAAGTTTAGAATTAGGGTCAAGAACGATAGAAATTATAAAAAAGAAATTTTTAAAAATTAGTTTTAATATTTTGTATAAATTATTCTCGAAAGTGAAATGTCCTCACAAAAGTATATAAGCAAGTGTATGAAGAATGTTTTTATATATATATTATCATGTTAGAAGTAAATTGTTATTAAAATTTTATTAATACTAAAAGACATAATTTTCAAATTAATAGATATTATCTATTTTGTTTAATGCAATGTGGAATTCACCTTTTGAATATATTTCAATTAAACCTAAAAAATTCCAATTGGTATTTTAATTCATATAAAGTAAAATAAATCTGAATTTTAGAATGCATTTCTCATTTTTTTCCTTGTTGTTGGATGATAAAAATCATTTATATGATCTTCATGTCAATCGCCTGCATTAGCAAATGAAAAAATTCATTAGTAATTGATTTTCTAGCGCCAACTGGTAAATCAAAATTACTTTCTCAATTCAGTAAAAAAATTTAAAAACACTAAAATATTTTTGAAATATAAATACTTAATTAATTTAATCAAACTAATCTAAAAGTGTACCCATAAAACACGTACTTTCTTTTTAACACTTTAAAATAATATCCATAAAAAAAGAGTAATACCATTGAAGAAATCTAACAAATTGGTCGATAATTTATACCTCGAAAAAAATACACACGTACACACAATAAAATACCGATAAATAAAAACCCGACCAACAACAAACAACCAAAGAATATATAAAAACCTTTGATAAGAAAAATTTATTATTAAGTGTAAATTTTCACCTAGTAGCAATTTGACTTATCTTATTTATTATACCTTTTTTTTTAGAGATATCAATATTTTTATTCGAAAAAATCCGTTATAATTAACAACTGTATTGTCTTTTTGAAAAACAGTTACATTTATTTTAATTTCAAGGATAATATTTAAATCAAGGTGATGAAAATAAAATATTTTTTTTTTAATTAACTTTTTAAAAATATCCTGTACCTTTCACCTTTAATAAAAAAAAATTCACGCAAACTTTAAGGAGTAATTAATATAATAATAATTCGCCTTTATTAAAAAAAATATTACTTTCTTATTCCCATAGCATGACATATGAAACAATAATAAAAAAAATTATCTTTTGTGTTTCTTTTGTGTTATTTATGTGTGTAAAATTATTATGTTTTCTAAAAAAAAAATTTTTTTTTAAGAAAGTTTCAAACTTTTATTTTCTAAGAATTGTAGATTAATTTTTAAAGCAAGAAAATTCATGCAAATGGAGTAATTTTTTGATGACTTACCTAACATTTTACTGAGATCAGCATTATGAAGATCAGGATTTTCATCAGCTAATTTTTTTCTTTCAACTTTAGCCCAAACCATAAATGCATTCATTGGTCTTCTGATACGTTGTTCTTTTAAACTACGTTGTACTGAATTTTGACCAGGATGACACATTTTGACGTTACTTGACATTGAATTTAAACTTTGTTGGTAATCTAATGATGGTCCACTACCTAACCACGACATATCATCTAAACCACGTTGTTGACCACTTAACATTCCAGGCATCTAAAACGTTTATTTATTATTTTTTTAAAAAAAAGATAATTTTTTAAGATTAAATTGTGTAATTTAAGAACTTTCGACATTGGCGTGATCACGAAGAAGGTGCTCATCGATTGAGATAATACTTAAATTATTTTATGTTTTTTAAGTGTCTGTGACCTTTCAATAACTGTCGTTTTATTTAATGAAAATTTTTTAGGTTGTATTCTTAATTAATACAAATTACTTTTAATGAAGATTGCAAAAATTTTAAGTACAAATTGATATTGCGCAAGGATAGAGCAAACGTAACTGACTTTAAATCACTAATCAGATATAAATCAGTAAAAATAAATTTTATTTCTTTAACCCTTTCACTAGCACGATTTAACTATTTTTTTTTTATAAAAATCCAAAATACTTGGAGGTTTTTAGGTCACGGTGATTACAAATCAATTGTTAGGAATTTTTACACAAATAAACTGGAAATTTCTGTTTAAATTTTGATATTTCCGATTTAAGTAATAAAATGAAATTCAATATCTTACATTTATGAGCTGATATATTTTCTTAATAAAAATCCCAACTGCTTGTTGTAAGTTTAAGGTTTCAAAACAAAATAAAATTCTTATAATTTATTATCAAATAAAAAAAAAATAAAAAATAAATGCAGGTCAGTTATATTGAATCGTTTGTCATGTAATATAAGTAAAAATGAAAATAAGCATTAAATTACAATATTTACCGGTATAATTTGCGCGTCCATTGACATCGAGCTTTCGTTGCCTTCGATATTTGATTCGATTTCGTAGGCTCTCGATGTTGGTGTCGCATATAACGAAGAATGAATTGATAATAATCCAGGAGATCCACTATAACTACTTACTGGTGGTGGTGGAGGCGGTGGTGTCACCTGGCTCCTCTCGTAACTGTCCAGCATTCTTTAATTATAAAAATAATATTTATTGATTAGATAAGGTCGTTAAACTCTTTATTTTTTTAAATATTAGATTTATTATCAAGTAAGATATTCAATAAAATATTTATAAAGGGTTAAAAATTTATCCAATTCTTATAGGTTGGTCATTTAGATCTTACACTTCTTTACTTTTCGTATCTCATTGAAATTCATAAAAAATTAGATATAATTATAAAAAAAAAATTTTGCTTTAATTTTCCTTGGGTGAGGATTCACAAATCTTATTGAGAAAAAAGCAAGCTCTTAAAATTTTAAAATCGAAAGAAATTTTTTATTTACGTTGTAATATTAAAGAAAATTAAAGAAATCGATAATTTCGATAACTAATTATAAATATTAAATTTTAATATTTAAAATCATATTTTTGGTTCACAAAATAACTAATTATTCCATCATTAATTTATATGTTAATTAAAAACCCAAGATTTTTTTATTTTTTTAACACAAATGGCAAAAATTTTACTTTAAAATCGATGTTTCCATGACATTAAAAATTCAAAACCAAAATAAAAAATATTTATTATAAATATCGATATTTAAACACTACAACATTAATAAGCCTTTTAAAATTACATATTATTCAATAGCAATAGTTAACGTTTGAAAAAAGTATAGAAAAACTTTTTGTCAGAAACCATTTTTTGAAATAAATTCATAATAATTAAAATCTAAAGTACTTCTGCTAAAATAAAAATAAGGTAAATATTATTTTCTAGAATATTAATAAATACTATTTTTTATGAAAAATTTCAATCAAAAAAAAAGTCGTAGGTTAAAACTATAAATTGCGTTTTTTTGATAATATTTTTAACTGTTTAATTTAAAAATACGTTAAATTGGATTGGTTTAAAAAAAAATTATTATTTGCTAATATGCATAATTTAAAAAATAAATATTCAAAAAGAAAGTAATGACGTGAAGCTTAAAATAATTTTTTTTTTTCAAGCTAGAAATCAATGAAATTGCAATGACAGCATCGATAATGATTTTTTAATAATTTTCAAAATGTAACAATACATTTTTATTTTGTGTTTAAACTTTATTATAAAAATTAAAAAGAAATTAAGTTCAAAATTAGTTTTGATTTAAAAAACAAATTCAAATTCGTTAGTTTTTTATTTTTTACTAAACTACTTTTAAATTTCAAAAATATTTGAAAATTATAGTAAGCTGATTCCATGTGAAATGTACGTTGAATTGCAGATGGGGTCTCCCGATCGTTTCTATCTTTTTCTGTAAATTTTTGAAATTTAGAATCTGCAATTCAAAGTACATTTCACATAGAATCAGCCGGTATGACTATAATTAATTTTTTTGTAGCTTATTTTAAGACTTTTCATATTAAATTCCTTAAGCTTAAAGAATTGCTTTTTGATAAATTTGGTCAAATCCAAAAATTTTTATGATTGTATATTTTTCAATTAGATTTTTTGGGACTAATAAGAATGAAGATCGCATGTTTGATTGGTATTCTGACAATATTGCCTCTGGTTTACTCATTTAATATAAAATTCTTTTTGGATCAAGTTTTGAAAGAAGTCAAGTCTAATCAAATTACGTTACACCTAGACTACAAAAGTGATAACCATACAGCAATAAACAGCTTTGTAACAGCTTTTAAATATTTGTTGCCAAATATTCCCACTTGCACTATCGATCTAAGTAACCCACCACAATTAATAAAATGGAAACCTGGTGTAATCCAATATAATAAAAATATCACAGCGCCGTTGCATATTATTGTGCTTAATGAAAGTAATTGTACAAAATTGAAAGAAAAATTCGAAGTAGCTTTGAATTTAATTCATCAATCTTTGTTTTATTTAACGCAAACTAAAATTTTTTTCCTGTACAGCCAAAAAAATTTTTCACGAGAAATTCAGAAGTTATTATTTGAACAAAGTTTGGTTTATAATTTTTACGATTTTACCATATTATGGTATGCTGACTCAAAAATTCCATTTATCTCATATTCAAATCCATTTTCCAAATCTGTTAATGAGAAAAAATTAAGCAATAATTCATCGTTAACCTATTTTCCTGATGCATTTAAAGAAATTAATGAATACAAAATGAATGTAGGAGTAAGTGATCAGTATTGGCCAGATTTTTACAAAAATTATTCAATTAATTACTCTGCAGAATTTGATTTGTACTTACTAATACATTTACTTAAATTTTATGAATGTTTCGCGCACTCGCTAAATGTAAGTTCAAAATTTATACCAGTTTCAACTCAAAAGAAACTAATAAGCGAAACGATAAAAATCTATGGATTAGATGTTTTCATTAGTAAAATGACTTATATAATGCAAAAAAATCTTATAAATAATTTTGCATTAAAATCATTAAAATATACTTTACTTGTTCCACTTGTTGGAGTAAAAAATTTGGAATTTTCAAATGAAATTTATTATTCTATTTTAATACTACTCGGAATTATAATTTTATCCATGATTTGTGCTAAAATTTTTGAATTCGAAAGAGGTGAATGGTCAGCGTTTAATATTTATGGTTTAATCTTAGGGATTTGTGTAAAAATGGATCCTCGTCGTAGTCTAAGATCAAAAATTATATTTTTTACTTTATTTTCAATTTCAGTTTTGTTTGCTTCGGATTTTTATTCCGCTATTACGAAATTAAAGTATTTAAATAAAAATTTAGCAGTTATAGAATCTTTTGACGACATATTCGACAAAAATTTTACTGTAATATTTCCATATGGTTCAGTGACACTTGACTTGTTAAAAAATCTTTCAACTGGTGTTATTCAAAATTTGACTAGAATTTCATGTTTAAAACAGATCAACGAAACTTATTTGTATGACAAAATTTTTATCTTCACTGAAAATGACGCTAAAAAAATTCTAATCAAAAATAATTATATTTTGGATGGTGTTAAGCACCAAATAAGTGATTTTATTTTATACGAATCATATTATGCTGTTTTTTTTCCTGCTAACTCTCCACTGAAGAATAAATTTTTTAATTTTTACAAGAAAATTTTAGAAGCTGGATTAGATGTCAAATGGAGGTCCGATTATGATCACTTTAACAAAATTAGTAAAATAAATGCTGTGAGTGAAATTGAAAATGAAGAAAATACTCTGCCTCTAATCCTAATTACATTAATGGCAATTGGAACAATCGCTTCTTTAATTGGACTCTTTTTTGAATACGTTTGGTTCTACTATCCATTAATGAAATTGAAAGGCAGAAAATTTTTGGAATTTATAAGAATTAGATATCGTAGAATAGGAATTATTAGATATCGTAGAATTAAGAAAATTAAGGCTCGTAAAATATATGTGAAACCACAAGAACGCAAGCAGTTTCAGTTTAATTAAAAATTAATTTTTTTTTTAATGCAAAAGAGAGGTCAAGTTTTGAATTTACTGAAACATAAATTTTTTATCTTTGATTCCAAAGTCGTCTTGTGCGATATAAAGAAAAATTAATTACTTAAATATTCAATTAAATTACCCTTTTAGCAATTTCAATCAACAATTTTATTTTGAAGTTCAATAAATATTTAATTGTAAAAATTGGAAAATTAAATGACATGTACGAAATCTAGTATTTTTGAACTTTACAGTATTCTGTTCACATTATTTACAGGAATCTGTTTACCAAACATTAGTTTTAAAATATTTTTATATTCTGAATTATCCTAATGAAACATTTTTGTATTTATTAAAAAGTGGTTTTTTTAATTATTTAAATAAATTTTCAATTATGCTGACATTTTTTCCTTTCATTTCAAAAATCCAAATTGACTGTAACACAATGGTTGACCCCCCCTACACCCCACAAGCGTTACGTAATTTATGAATGGCCCCAAGGAAACAAATAAATTAAGAAAAATAATTCAAGAAAATTTTTCTTCAATTTTTAATGGTTTTCAAAAATTTAATTTTGAATTTGAATTATCGCAATATCAAAATGCGTAAAATAGCGAATTCTACTAAAGTAAATACTCCCCGGATGCTGAAACATTGCGTAGATTCATATTTCCGTTCTGTGAACCTTTTCCTTAAATTATGATCCAGTTTTAAAAGGTCAACTGTACAAGTTGGGGCCATTTTTCAGATTTCTACTCAAATAAATAAACTCATAAATAAAACATTTTTAGTCTTAATAGAAACGGATTTTTCCATGACTATAAAATGATTTTTTTAACATTTAATAAACAATTGATTTATTTTTGCCAGTAAAATTAAATACTTTCATGGTCGAAAGTTTGGCTTCAAATCGATGTTTCTATGACGTTAGATATTGGAAACTAAATAATTAGCATTATTTATAACATTGAAAAATTTTAAATGTCATGGAAACATTGATTTCAAACATTATGAACAACATTCATAAATATTTTAAACTAACAAATTATTCAATAGTTAAAATTTGAAGAAGCAAAAACATCTTTTTTGTCGCAACAAAAACAAATAAAATATAACATCTAAGATCCAAGGAATGGGAAAAAGAAAAATTAAGGTAAATTAATTTATAATTTTAAAATGTAATAAAATTATAATCGAGTACTTTTTAATTATTTTGTAAATTTTTGTTTCAAAATAAATTACAAGATCTAAATAATTTTTGGATCAAATATGAAAAAAGATTTCGGAGAGTTTGATAAATTATAAAATTGTCTGACAAAATAATATATTATAACAAAATGCTTACTAATTCTTAGCAAATTGACAACCAAATTGCGAATTTTTAAAACAAGCCAATTTGTTAAGGTAAATTGAATTTTAAAAACTCAATAATTCTTACAGAGACTTTCGACAGAGAATTTCGTATTTGAATAGAAAACTTGACGCTAGCGATATCACAGTGCAAGTGCCCAAACAGACCAGGCACAAGTGATGCGTTTTCAATTATCATCCTAGGGTCTAATTTATTTTTGCCCATACTATTTACAATCTTTTTTCCTACCAATACATATAATAAATTTCAAATTTTTTGGGCCAGATTAACAAAAAATTCAGAAATTAAAAAATAAATTAATTTTTTATAATAGATCGTTTTAAAGATTAAAAATAAAAATTTTTTTCTTTTGTCCTTAGAAATCAATGCGATTGTCATAACAACATCGATCCTGATTTTTAAATTATAACAAACTTATTTGTTTTTCGATTGATTCAAAATTCAAGGATTCATTTGTTTATGGAATGGAAAGAAGAGAACCTGCGCTCTAAATTAAGGTAAATTAATTTAAAATTTTGGGGTCTTCCATAAATGACGTCCACGATTTTTTTAAGGTTTTTGAGACCTCCCTACCCCTTGTCTGATTTGTCACATAAAAGTTGACCCCCCCCCCCTTTCGGACGTCACAAATTTATTTTATCACCCCCCTAGAAAAAAAGAGAAATGAATTTTTTTATACAAGTTTTGTAAGTTAAAAAAAAAATTTTATGATTTAAATAGAAATCTGATATATAGATAAAAGTATAATAAAATTTTAAAACTATATTTGTTAATTCTACGTATAAGTAATAAAAATATAATTATAAATTAAAAATATTTGACCCCAAGAAAAAATAGTGTACCTAATCGAATTTCAAAGAAAAAAAGAGACTTTATAAAAAGAAAGAATTTTTATTTCGTAATTGTTTATTTTGAATTTAAAAATACTTGATATAAAAAAAAAAGGTTTTTTTATGATGTATTATATTTCCATAAGCATATTAAAATATTTAATTTCGGGATATTGTAATTTTTTCAATTGATCTCTTTTATTATCCATAAAAAAAAAATTAAGATATCAAAGAAAAAAAAATTTTTTATTGCAATAAATTTGAAGAAATTTTTTTTAAGCATAGCTTCTTTAAAAAAAAATTTTTTTTATAAAAAAAAATTCATGGACGTCTGATTCATCATTTATCGTACCTTCTCCTTTGTCCAAATCGTCACGTTTTAAGATGAACCTACCTACCCCCAAACCCTGGACGTCATTTATGGAAGACCCCTAATTTTTTCTTACAATTTTTTATAGAATTTTAGCTGTAAAAAATAATTATCAATAATGCTTTGTTACTGGGCCTGAGAAACGTTTGTAATAAAAATTAATTTTTTTTTTTGGTCGATTTAATTTTTTTGAGTCCAAAATTACTGTTTAGGAATAAAATATAATTTTGTTCCTTTATTATTATAAATATAAATAATTTTCGGACTGCATAAATATATTTTAAATATCGCCTTTCTATTCAAAAAAGCATATTTTCTCGAAGCTTCGTCTAAGAAATAAAATTGTTTAAAAATTTTAACTCTTTCCTGTTCTAATTTGTTAATAACGATATAATCTATTTTTTTCTCTTTTTTAGTAAAAATTATAGAAAATCAATAAATTTTTTAAAAATAAAAATAATCATAAACAAATCAATGTTAAATAATCGATATCACATCCATCAACATAATTTTAAAATTGTCAATTAATTTTATTTAAATGTATGTTTAGGAATTCAGGAAGTAAAAATGAAGATCGTACGTTTGATTTGCTTTTTGGGACTTCTTGATTGTATCAAATCGTTTGAAATAGAAAATACGCTAGCTCAAGTCTTAAAAGAAGTCCAGCCAAATAGAATCACTTTGCACTCAGACTACAAAGGAGGTAATTCAACAAATGAAAGTAACTACCTAAAAATTTACCAATTCTTGACTAGTCAAGTTCCCACTGCAACTATCGATCTAAACAATCCTCCACAACTTATAAAATGGAAACAAGGTGTAATTCAATATAATCGAAATATCACTGCACCATTGCATATTATTGTTCTCAGTGACGTGAATTTAACTAAATTGAAAGAAAAATTCAGAGTAATTATAAAGTTAATAAAAGAGTCTTTGTTTTTCTTGACAGCAACTAAAATTTTTCTCGTGATTCATCTAAAAAAAGAATCGTCTAAAACTATAGAATCATTGTTTTTAATATCAGTTGACGAGAAAATGTATGAATTGACCATTTTATGTTTCATTGAGGATAACGCACTTCCAATAATTATTTACTGTAACCCATTTTGTAAATCCTTATCTATGAAAATTGTTTCTCAAGATTCTTCTATTACATTTTTTCCTGATTTATTTATGAATTTTAAAGGATACAAAATGAGAGTGGGCGTATTTGATAAGCATTGGCCAAATTATTACAAAAATTATTCAATTAATTATTCTAATGCTGGTGAAGTTTATTTAATCATAAAGTTATTAATATCTTACAAATGTTTTGCGAATTCACTGAACGTAACTTTTAAAATAATACCTTTATCAATTCAAGTAGCTGTAAATGATCATATACAAAAAAATTCATTGGATATTTTTATTGCTAAAATACTTTATCATATGTCAAATAACATCTTGAGAATGTACCCTGTTGAGTCAACGAAAGCTATTTTGCTTGTTCCAGTTATCAGAGAAAAAAAATTGGATTTTACAGAACAAATTTTCTATTCTACTTTTACTATAGCTGGAATCATAATTTTAACCTTAATTTGTGCTCATATTTTTAAGTTTAACAAAGACGAGTGGTCAGTGTTTAATGTTTACAGCTTCATGTTAGGTATTGGAATAGACATGGATCCACGACGTAGTTTAAGACCTTTAATAATATTCTTGACGATGTTTGTCATTTCATTTTTTTTCGTCTCTGATCTTGTTTCGGATATGACGACAATAAAGTATAAGAATGAAGAAATACCAGTCATTGACTCTTTTGAAGATATATTTGAAAAAAATCTTACTGTAATATTTGGGGGTAATTCAGTTTCAAGAAGCTTTTTTAAAAACCATACAGCAGGTATTATTGGAAAACTTTTCCAAGTTTCTAAACATCCAAAGATGACCGATTTGGTCTATTCGTACCAAAATATTCATATTTTATATGAAGAAAATGCTAAAAAAATTCTTTTAAGAAATAATAATATCTTGAATGGAGTTAAACATGAAATTATTGATTTGGTTTTGTATCAGACATATTTCGTTAGCATGTTTCCTCATAATTCTCCATTAAGGGAAAAATTTGGCGATATTTATAGGAGAATATCAGAAGCGGGCTTGGATGTCAAATGGAGATCTAAATATGATCACGCTAATAAAATTAGTAAAAACAGAGAATTGGTGGAATCCGAAGACGAAGACGATACCTTGCCTCTAGTTCTTCAAACTTTAATGGCAGTAGGCATAATTGCTTCTTTAATTGGGCTCCTTATTGAATACCTCTGGTTCTACTATCCTTTGCTAAAGTTAAAAGCAAGAAAATTCTTTAATTTTATGAGAAGATTCATGAAACGCCGAGGCTCTAAAGACTTTAATGTCAGAAAAATATATGTAAAGCCACGAGAAATGCAAGTGAATTCAGTCTAGTCAATAAAGTGACGTATAAAAAAATGTTTTACCGAATATCTATTGTTTTTTTTTTTAAATTAAAAAATTTTGTTAAATTATTTTAAAAATATATTAATAATTTCTTGTAAGCTATAATGATAAAAAACGAGGGGTATTAGACTTAGACCACAGAAAATGAGGGCTGACTCTTCATCAGTGAGATATTTACTAAACGATCTGTATTGGAAGAGTAAAAAAATATGCTTTGTTGAGATACCTTCGAATTAATGCATCTCACCCATTTTTACTCTTATACCAATCGTACTGTTTAGCGGAAATCTCACTTGCGCCTATTTAATGTGCTCTAAGTGGATCGCCCCTTGATAAAAAAAATCTTTATTTAAAAATGAAAATATATTGAAAAAAAAGGCACACGAAAAAAATAATTGAGATTCTGAATGTCAAACTCAAAAAACTCCCCGCATAAAATTAAAAATTTTGACTTTATAATTATAATTGAAGTTAGAATTCATAAAATAAAGGTGTACATTTAGCCATGACAATCCTATAGAGACTTACGTCTGTACTGGGACCCTTATTCATTTAAGATACGTTTTAATATAATATGATAGAAAAAAAATACTTAAATATTTATGTAATTTTATAAAGAATCTTGTTAGAATTGACATATTTAATATAATCGCTTTTATAGGTATTGTAATTAACGCATTCATTTGAGTTGATAATAGTTTACAATTAAATAATTTTTTAAATTCATAACATAATTTTGTGACAACACCGTAAGAAATCATATTTCGATTTTTTGTGCCAGTTGAGATCCCTGACTACTAAAAAGCCTTGTAAAAAATGTTTCAGTTTATGTGTGTGTGTGTTAGATTATTTAATTATTAATTAAAAATATTGTAAACAGTAAACTAATTTTTTCGCTGATTTAAAATTTCATTTTTAAGACGATTTAATACCAAGACTTTCATTTAAAATTTGACTAAAATTTATTATATTGATATTTTCAAACATAATTTTATATTTAATTATAATTATTAATATTAATTTCTATATTAAGTATTAATATTTCACCTACCTAATAATATGTATTCTACTTCTCGATTAGTTAATCTTTTATCAATGTTTATGTATTTTGTTATTATGTACATTTTGTGATTCTTAAATTTTTGTTTAATAAATAAAAATAAAAACGAGCAGAAATGTTTTTAACACCATTTTCTAAAAAACTTTTAAAAAATCAGTTCGCCTTTTTTACATATGACCCCAAATTAAATGTATAAATTAAAAAATATTCCCAATTACGTATTATATATTTTAACTTTTAACTGGTCTCACTTTTGTTTTAAGATTACCGTTAATACTGATAAGTTTAATCATCAACCTCGAAAATAAATTGAAAATAACATTGTCAGAAAAAGATCGATTTTTTAAAATTGTAATTATTATTTAACAAGCTATAGAAACATTTTTTGTTGAAGTAAAAATATTTTCCAATAACATATAGGCAATTATTTTTGTATTTGTCAAAAAGACTAATTCTGCCGTGCCATCGTGAAGAACACTTAACACACGAATTTTACATATTTGGAAAGATTTAAATATTTTCATGGTCGGAAGTTTGGTTAAAAATTGATGTTTCTATGACGTTGGAAAATAGAAACTAAATATTTAGCATTATTTTGCATGTGTAGCTTCATTATTCCGTTCTGTGAACCTTTTTCTGAAACTATGATCTAGTTTTAAAAAATCAATCGTATAAATTGGAGTCATTTTACAGATTTCTACTCAAATAAATTAACTCGTAAATAAAACTTTTTTAGTCTTAAAAATGGATTTTTCTAGGACTATGAAATAATTCAGCATTTTTTAAAAATTAAAAAAAACAATTGATTTATTTTTGCCAGTAAAATTAAATATTTTCATGGTCGAAAGTTTGGTTTAAATCGATGTTTCTATGACATTAGAAATTAGAAACTAAATAAGTAGCATTATTAATGCCATTGAAAAATTTTAAATGCCATGGAAACATCGATTTTAAACATTATGAACAACATTCTAAAAATTTTTAACTAACAAATTATTCAATAGTTAATATTTGAAGAAGTAAAACCATCTTTCGTTGCAATAAAAACAATTAAAATTTAACATCTGAACCAAGAGACTGGAAAAAACAAAATTAAGGTAAATTAATTTATAATTTTGAAATCTAATAATCTTATAATCGAGTACTTTTTAATTATTTTGTAAATTATTGTACTAAAATAAATTGCAAGTTCCAAATAATTTTTGAATGAAATATGAAAAAATATTTTAGAGAGTTTGATAAATTATAGAATTGTCTGATAGCAAAATGATTAATAATTAATGTACGTATGTATGTATGTATGTATGTATGTAGGTAACCGGCGATATTTCACAACCATTATAAAATTAAAACATAATTTTTTTTTCAAAAATTTTTTTATTCAAAAAATCTCAAACTACTTTTTTTTTTTTAATTTGGACATAATACCTCATTTATTTCTATGAAAGTACTAAAACATAAAATAATGGTTTTTATTCAATATTTCAAATCTGATAACGAATTTTTTGAAAATTTTTTTCTCAAAATTTTTGTCAAAAAAAAATACAAAAAATACCAAATTTTTTTTCTCTTTGGACGTATTTCCTAATTTATTTCTATGGGAGTGCTGTTTTAGCCAATTCGTTTATAGTAATTTTTTGGATCTGATACTTAATTTTTTCAAAATTTTTTTCTCGAAATTAAAAATAAAAAAAATAAAAAAAACAGCAATATATTTTTTCTTTTTGGATTTGGTACCTAATTTTTTCCTATGAAAGTACCAATATCTAAAAATAAGGTTATTACTCGAAATCTCCAATCTGACACTCAATTTTTTGAACTCTTTTTTCTCAAAACTTTTTGCATGAAAAAATAAAAAAAACAGAAATATTTTTTCCATTTTGAAAGTAGTACCTCATTTTTTTCTGTGGGAGTACGTTTTAGAAATATCCTTTATAGTCATTTTATTAGATCTAAAACTTAATTTTTTCAAAAATTGTTTTTTCAAAATTTTTCGCATAAAATAATTAAAAAACAGCAATATTTTTTTTCTTTTTGGACGTAGTACCTAATTTTTTCCTATGAAAGTGCTAATATCTAGAGTTGTCGTTTTTACTACACGCAAAAAAAAGAATAGTAAAATTAACCTCAAAGAATTTAGTAAACACAAATTAATGAATGTTGGTAAATATAACCAAAAAATTAGTAAATTTCACTAACAAAATTGAGGTTTTAGTTTTATAAACAAATTTTTTTAGTAAATTTTACTAAAAATTTATAGTGACTTTTAACCACACTGAACTTAGTAAACAAAATCGTTATTTTGGTTATATTTACTAATTTTTTATATGCGTGTAGGTAAAATAGACCATTAAGAATATTTTGTTATTGTTAATGAGGAACCATAGTGCCTCAATTACTTGGCAGCGTTTTTTTCTGCCAAGAATTACAAGTAAAAAAAAATTGCTCTTTTAGACACGAATTTCACTCACAGGTGGACAAAAAATATTTTTTTGCACTCCTAGGCGTAAAACCCGAGCGTAAAACCTTATTTTTAGGATTATCAAAAATTTCTGAAATTAAAAAATAAATTAATTTTTTATAAAAGATCGTTTTAAAGATTTATAAATAAAAAAATTTTTGTTTTGCCCTTAGAAATCAATGCGATTGTCATAATTGATCCACATCGATCCTAATTTTTAAATTATAACAAACTTATTTGTTTTTCTATCGATGTTCAAAATTCAAGGATTTATTTGCATATGGAATAGAAAGAAGCGAACCTGGGCTCTAAATTAAGGTAAATTAACCTTAAATTTTTTTCTTAATTTTAATTTCTTACAATATTCTATAGAATTTTAACTGTAAAAAATAATTATCAATAATGCTTTGTTACTGGGCCTAAAAAACGTTTTTAACAAAAAATATTTTTTTTTTGGGTCGATTTAATTTTTTTGAGTCCAAAATTACTGTTTAGGAATAAAATATAATTTTCTTTTATTATTCTTTCATTATTCTTTCATTTTCGTTCTTTTATTATTATAAATTTAAATAATTTTCAGATTCATAAATATATTTTAGATATCGCCTCTCCATTCCAAAACTGTACTAAAATCATATTTTCTCGAAGCTTCGTCTAAAAAATAATTGATGCGAGAAAATTTTAACTCTTTCCTGTTCTAATTTGTTAATAACGATTTAATCTATTTTCATTTTAATTTTAATCATTTTTTCTCTTCGTTTTATTATCGCATCCATCAACATAATTTTAAAATTGTCAACTAAATTTATTTAAATATATGTTTAGGAATTTGGAAATAAAAATGAAGATCGTACGTTTGATTTGCTTTTTGGGACTTCTTGATTGTATCAAATCGTTTGAAATAGAAAATACGCTAGCTCAAGTCCTAAAAGAAGTCATACCAAATAGAATCACTTTACACTCAGACTACAAAGGAGGTAATTCAACAAATAAACTTAACAACTTGAAAATTTATCGATTCTTATCTAGACACGTTCCCACTTCAACTATCAAGTTAAATAATTCCTCACGAATGATAAAATGGAAATCTGGTATAGTTGAATATAATCGAAATATCACTGCTCCATTGCATATTATCGTTCTCAGTGACGTTAATTCAACTAAAGTGAAAGAAAAATTCAGAGTAATTATAAAGATAATAAGACAGTCTTTGTTTTTCTTAACAGCAACTAAAATTTTTCTAGTAATTTATCTAAAACAAGAATCGGCTAAAACTATCTCGACAATGTTTCAAGTATCAATTCAATTTCATTTTTATGAATTGACCATTTTATGTTTCATTGAGAATAACGCACTTCCAATAATTTACAACTATAACCCATTTTCTAAATCCTTAGCTATGAAAATTTTTTCTGAAGATTCTTCTATTACATTTTTTCCTGATTTATTTATGAAAATTAAAGTATACGAAATGAGAGTGGGCGTAACTGTTAAGCAGTGGCCAAATTATTACAAAAATTATTCAATTAATTATTCTAATGCTGGTGAAGCTTATTTAATCATAAAGTTAATAAAATCTTACGAATGTTTTGCGAATTCACTGAACGTTACTTCTAAATTAATACCTTTATCAATTCAAGTAGCTATAAATGATCATATACAAAAAAATTCATTGGATATTTTTATTGCAAAAACAAATTATCATATGTCACAAAATCTCTTGAATTTTTACCCTGTTGGATCATCGAAAACTATTTTGCTTGTTCCAGTTATCAGAGAAAAAAAATTAGATTTTACAGAACAAATTTTCTATTCTACTTTTAGTTTAGTTGGAATCATAATTTTAACCTTAATTTGTGCTCATATTTTTAAGTTTAACAAAGACGAGTGGACAGCATTTAATATTTACAGCTTCATCTTAGGTATTGGAATAGACATGGATCCACGACGTAGTTTAAGATCTTTAATAATATTCTTGACTATATTTGTCGTTTCATTTTTTTTTGTTTCTGATCTTGTTTCGGATATGACAACACTAAAATATACGAATGAAGAAGTACCAGTCATTGACTCTTTTGAAGATATATTTGAAAAAAATCTTACTGTAATATTTGGGGGTACTTCAGTTTCAAGAAGCATGTATAACAGCTATGCAACAGATAGTATTAGAAAACTTTTCAAAGTTTCTAAATATCCGAACTGGACCGATTTGGTTTATTCGTACCAAAATATTCATATTTTATATGAAGAAAATGCTAAAAAAATTCTTTTAAGAAATAATAATATCTTGAAAGGAGTTAAACATAAAATTTTTGATTTGGTTTTGTATCAATCATATTACGTTACCACGTTTCCCGCTAGTTCTCCATTAAGGCAAAAATTTGGAAATATTTATAGGAGAATATCCGAAGTAGGCTTGGATGTGAAATGGAGATCTGAATACGATCACGCTAATAAAATTAGTAAAAATAGAGAATTGGAGGAATCAGAAGACGAAGACGATACCTTGCCTCTAGTTCTTCAATCTTTGATGGTATTAGGGATAATTGCTTCTTTAATTGGGCTCCTTATTGAATACATCTGGTTCTACTATCCTTTGCTGAAGTTAAAAGCAAGAGAACTCTTTAATTTTATGAGAAGATTAATCAAACTCCGAAGCTCTAAAAACTTTAACACATTCGCTGCGTCATGGGCGCCATGCGCCCATGATTTGCGTGACTTATGTGCGTCATGGGCGCAATGCGCCCATGGTTTATATCTCACAAATTATCAAAAATATCTGCGGAATTCAATTATAAATGATTTCTAAAGGTAGTTTCGGGTTAGTTAATGATATTTTTACAATAGTGCAAATCAGGGTTGGTTTTCAACCTATTTTAAAAAATTTCCTCATTTTCACAATATGGAAAATATTATAACGATGAAAAGTTACTATTAATTACAAAAATTATCCTTTTTTTAAATAAATACGTAAAAAAATACAACTTTGAATATTTTTTTAAGAATATGCACCTTCCATATTAAAAATTTAAGTAAAAAATCATGGGCGCATTGCGCCCATGCCGCACCTCATTAACGCTGCGTGAATCGTGTGCGGCATGGGCGCAATGCGCCCATGCTTTTTTTTTTCAGGAAACCGTAAAACACGACTAAAACATCATAAAAAACATGTTTTTATCGTAAAAGAAGAATAATTGATGAATACAAGCAAAACGCACCTATTTAGAAACTACAAAAATATCAAAACGCAGCGAATGTGTTAATGTCATAAAAATATATGTTAAGCCCCGAGAAATGCAAATGAATTCAGTCTAGTCAATAAAGCGATGTATAAAATGTTTTACAGAACATTTTTATAAAATCGAAGATATCTATTGTTGTTTTTGTAGAATTTTTTTAAATTATTTTGAAAATATATATTAATAATTTCTTGAAAGCTATAATGATGAAAAACGAGGGGCATTGGACCACAGCAAATGAGGGCTGACTCTTCATCGGTAAGATATTTACTAAACGATTCGTATTATATTGGAAGAGTAAAAAATATGCTATTTTGAGATACCTTCGAATTGATGTATCTCACCTATTTTTATATTTTACTTTACTCTGAATTATCCGAATGAAACATTTTTGTATTTATTAAAAAGTGGATATTTTTAATTATTTAAATAAAGTTTCAATTATACAAACATTTTTTTCTTTCTTTTCAAAAATCCAATTCTATCCTATTCCCCTATTCTCTAATAAGGAAACAAAAAAATTAAGAAAAATAAATCAAGAAAATTTTTCTTAAATTTTTCAATGGTTTTCAAAAATTTATTGCAATGATTTTTGAATTTGAATTATCAGTATGAAAATGCGGAAAATTTGAAGCTCACTCAAAATCGACCAAATATATGCCGCAGAGAGTTCTACTAAAATAAATAGTCCCCGGATGCTGAAATATTGCGAAGCTTTATATTTCCATTCTGTGAACCTTTTCCTTAAACTATGATCCATTTTTAAAAGTTTTTTTTTTCTACTCAAATAAGGCTCAATTTTTACCAAACCGGGATAAGATGCATTGACGGGTCTTCAAATTCGTTCCAAAGTATTTTTTCCCGAAAGTACTACTAAAAATAAGCCTCCAAGTCAATTTTTAGCTTATAAGGTTCAGTCCTCAATTTTTGGCGGATATTTTTAAGTTTTGGACTCTTATAAAAAAAGTAAGAAAAATGAGAGAAAATTTTTCTTATTATTTCTGTAAAAACACACATTCACTTGAAAAATTTTTTTCTCTTAAACCCGGAAATTTCCTGCAAAATCCAATTCTGGGATCAAAAAAATTTTTTGAGCTGTACATACGTGAAAAATTGCTAAAATATCGCTATAACCACTTTTTTTTTAATTTGAATTTCTCAAAAGTTCTGTAAATAAAAAATCCTCTAGTAGGTTTCAAAATACTTATGACACTTCAAATTTTATTATGAAAAAGAGAAACCACTAGGTTATTGGAGGAACCAGAAGACGAAGACGATACCTTGCCTCTAGTTCTTCAGTCTTTAATGGCAGTAGGTATAACTGCTTCCTTAATTTGACTTCTTATTGAATTCATCTGGTTCTACTATCCTTTGCTGAAGTTAAAAGCAAGAGAATTCTTTAATTTTATGAGAAGATTAATCAAACGCCAAAGCTCTAAAAACGATAATGTCAGAAAAATATATGTTAAGCCTCGAGAAATGCAAATGAATTCAGTCTAGTCAATAAAGCGATGTATAAAATGTTTTACCAAATATTTACCGAATATTAACGGTAGACGGGTACACTGCAGTCAAATAAGACAGAAACACTGAAGGCGGGGGTGACATTTTATATGTTCGTAACACATTAAGTTTGATATCCTCTCAAAGACCTCTATATCTTTCATCACAATTCAAAGTTCCTGATGATACAATTAGACGCTCACAACGCAATTTACCTAATACTTCTTTGTCCGAATTCTTACCACTTACTTTTTCCCTGCCCAGTTCATATCGAACAGACTTCTATAAAAACTCATTCTTTATAACAGCCATTAACGAATGGAATAATTTACCTTTTACTTTGAAAACTTATACATGCTTAGAAACATTTAAAACCAATTTGATGAAATATCTCTTGTGTATACAAAAAATCCCAATATCTGTACTTCAATCGGTTTAAAATTCTTACATATTAAATTAAATTATTTCAGTTAAATTTTAAATTTTGCAAATATATATTAAATTCTTTTCTTTTGTTATGAAAATTTTATTATAAAGCTACTACTTAAATAGAAATATTTTTTGTTCTTATTATATTATTTTTTATTAATATTGTTATAAAAATTATTATATTAATGTATTATGTAATTTTTATAAAATTGTAGTCAAATGCGCTTTGGCATTGCTTGCGCAAAATTTTTTCTAAAATAAAAAATAAATAAAATAAAAGTACGAATTCTTGCTCAGTCCAAGAATGAGTGCCCCGGAAAACTTCTCAAACCCGAAGATATCATATGCAAAGTATGGACTGATAATATTATTTCAATATTAGCCTGCCTTGTCTACAGGCCTCCTATATCATTTCATGAAAACTCTGGCTTTTTAAACAACTTACGTGAATTTTGCTGACTATTTAGCCATAAGGTTATTATGGGTGACTTTAATGCTGGCCTTCTTAAAAACACTCCTGATAGTCAATTTATTCGAGCAATGGCTGACGAGATGGCACCCTAGATCAAAGATCATGTCGTCCATAAGTCGGCCGCAAATCGTCCACCAGGTGAGACAGAACCGAAGATTTGGATAGATAATACCTTTGTTATTAATAATGACAATATACTATCATCTAATAACAAAGTTGCTCATTTTCACACCAGTCACAATGCCATTGATGTTGAAATTAAATTATTTATACCCAAGCCTCCTAATGATAGTTTTAACTTCAGAAAACTTAATTACATTACACCAGAGGCCTTAAATGAATTCTTGATTGGTTGTGAATGGACACCTTTTCATACTCCTGTTTTTAACATAGAACCATCATTTGAATGCCTTAATTCTAAACTTCAGTTGGCAATAGATCACCTAGCACCTCTTAAGACCATTAAAAATAAAAAACTCAAACATCTTTGGATCAATGATAACTTACAAATTTTAATCAGCAAACGTCAGAATAAAGGACCCTCTACTTCTAAAAGAACTTGTATCCTTATCGAATCAAATAGAAAATTTTTCTGTGCTAGCACGTACACCTTTTACCAAGAGCAAATAAGTGATGAACTTAACAGTAACCAGGAAATATGGCGCAAATTAAAACATGTTGAGTTATTGCCTAAATCTAAGAGTGATCTTCATGGTATCTTGCCTATGTTAAAATGATGGCTTTAATTTTATTGGAGTCAGTCTCAATGACGTGATCTTGGCTGTCAAGCACTTCAGTTCCCAGGCTACTGGAGATGATGGCATTCTGCAGAGGATCATTGCTAAGTCATTACCTACTATAAGCCCACTATTGGTTGGTTTAGTCAATGATTCCCTAAGGAATGGCGTTTTCCCGGCATCCTGGAAAAACTCCCTTCTGATTGCAATTAAAAAGACCCCAATACCATCATCTGTTTCTGACCTTAGGCCGATTGAAATTCTTTTTTTTTTAAGGTACTCGAGAAACTAGTACATGACCAAATCATAAATTACCTCAACACCAATAAATTATTAGATCCACTTCAAACAGGATTTAGGAGATACAGCAATACAGAAACTGTTCTAATAAAATTGACAGGCTACATCAGACGTGGTACCAGCAATAAACTAATCACATTTTTACTTCAATTTGATTTCAGTAATTTCAAAGCCTTTAATACCATATCACCCACCAAACTAATCTTTCAGCTTAAAGATATAGGTTTTTCACGGACAGCCTTGTTAGGGATCCAATCTTACCTCAAAGATCGACAACTCCGAGTAGCTTCCATAAACTACCCTCTGACACACTTGCTATTAATCTTGGTGTTCCTCAAGGTTTAGTCCTTGGGCCATTGCTGTTCTGCATCTACATAAATAATTTAAAAGATCATCTTCCGATTGGGGTCCTGCATTTATTGTATGCAGATGATCTCCAAGTTTACATCCAAGCCCCCCCTGAAGATGCTTTACTTGCTGTTGAAAATCTTTCACTCGTTGCGCGTAAGGTCTCAGAGTGGGCAGATATTATCTCCCTGAACCTTAATCACAAAAAAACAAAAGCCATATTTTTCAGCACATCATCAATTGTTGAACGCATAGGTAAATTGAATCTTGAGGTCGAATTGGGTAAAAATGTCAAAATCCACTTCTCTAATGAAGTTAAAAGTCTAGATGTGATACTAGACAGTAAACTTAAATGGCAACACCAGGTAACATCCATTGAAAACAAAGTGAACAAATCGCTTTACTCACTACGTTTAATTAGACACTGTACCACTGAAAAGCTACGTATATTACTAGTTCAGGCCTTAATAACACCCCATTTAGATTACTGCAACACAGTTTATCTGGATACAAGTAATACTCCCAAAGCAAGAACTCAATGCCTTAGTACTTGTACCATAAGATATGTATTCGGTGATAGAAAAGACGAACACATCTCTCCTTATAGGGAAAAACTTAACTGGTTATGCACAGACAGCAGAAGACTTTATTTTAGCGGCATACTTATATACAAAATTTTACGTTTACAACAACCTCTTTACCTGACTGATTCATTTATAAAATACATACCCAAAGATAAAACTAGAAGCACTTTAATTATACAAAAGAACTAAAGCTACCTCTAATAAATGGATGTGGGTATTCGTCTTTTCAACTACAAGGATCAATCTATTTGAATTCCATCCCTCACAACATCGTAGCCCAGTCTTGCCTTAACTGATTCAAAATGGCATTATATAAACATCTTTTGGAATTAGATCCCTAATGAGTAAACATATATTTAATTAATTGACTGTGATAATATTATCAGTATTATAAATATATAAAATCCATTCTTCCAATTCACTCATTTTAATTTTCATTTATATCATATTATATCATATTGTATATAATCTGATGTGTATAATATATATATATTGTATATATAGATGTGTATAATATATATATATTGTAAATGACTGCTATGGTCAATATAATGTATTTACAATTTTGTTTAGAACAAATAAAGAACATCTATCTATCTATCTATTGCAAAACATTTTTGAATTTTAATTATCAGTATGAAAATGCGTAAAATTTGGAGCTCACTCAAAGTCGACCAAATATATGCCGTAGAGAGGTCTACCAAAATTAATGTTACCCGGATGCTGAAACATTGCGTAGCTTCAAATTTCTGTTCTGTGAACCTTTTCCTTGATCTCAAAATGGATTTTTCCATGAGTACGAAATGCTTCAGACTTTTTTTTATATTAAAATAAACAATTAATTTTTTTTGCCAGTAAAGTTAAATATTTTCATGGTCGAAAGTTTGGTTTAAAATCAATGTTTCTATGACGTTGAAAATTAGAAACTAAATAAGTAGCATTATTTATGCCATTGAAAAATTTTAAATGCCATGGAAACATCGATTTCAAACGTTATGAACAACATTCATAAATATTTTTAACATTATTCAATAGTTAGCATTTGAAGAAGCAAAACCATCTTTCGTTGCAATAAAAACAATTAAAATTTAAGATCTAAGAACCAAGGAACTGGAAAAAACAAAATTAAGGTAAATTAATTTATAATTTTGAAATCTAATAATCTTATAATCGAGTTCTTTTTAATTATTTTGTAAATTATTGTATTAAAATAAATTGCAAGTTCTAAATAATTTTTGAATGAAATATGAATTTTAGAGAGTTTGATAAATTATATAATTGTCTGATAGCAAAATGATTAATAATTTATAGCAAATTGACAACCAAATTGCTATTTTTTAAAGCAAGCCAATTCATTAGATTATTTCAGGTAAATTGACTTTTAAAAACTCAATAATTCTTACAGAAAGTTTATAATTGCGTATTTGAATAAAAAACTTAGACACTACGCTAGCGATATTGACATAGATAAGATCAGGCACAAGTGATGTGTTTTCAATTATCATACTAGTGTCTAATTTATTTTTGCCCATACTAATTACAATTTTTTTCTGCCAATACATATAACAAGTTTTAACATTTTTG
This sequence comes from Anagrus nilaparvatae, assembly GCA_022575985.1. Classification (NCBI taxonomy): domain Eukaryota; kingdom Metazoa; phylum Arthropoda; class Insecta; order Hymenoptera; family Mymaridae; genus Anagrus; species Anagrus nilaparvatae. Next base: position 2,571,822 of record JAKSXM010000246.1, on the reverse strand, counting down.
CGCTAGATTGTCAAATAGTTCAGAAATTATAAAATAAATTAATTTTTTATAAAAGAACGTTTTAAATATTTAAAAATAAAAAATTTTTGTTTTGCCCTTAGAAATCAATGCGATTGTCATAATTGATCCACATCGATCCTAATTTTTAAATTATAACAAACTTATTTGTTTTTCTATCGATGTTCAAAATTCAAGGATTTATTTGTATATGGAATAGAAAGAAGCGAACCTGGGCTCTAAATTAAGGTAAATTAACCTTACATTTTTTTCTTAATTTTAATTTCTTACAATATTCTATAGAATTTTAACTGTAAAAAATAATTATCAATAATGCTTTGTTATCGGACTTAAGAAACGTTTATAATAAAAATTAATTTTTTTTTTGGTCGATTTAATTTTTTTGAGTCCAAAATTACTGTTTAGGAATAAAATATAATTTTCTCCTTTTATTATTATAAATTTGAATAATTTTTGAACTCCATAAATATATTTTAAATATCGCCTCTCCATTCTAAAACTGTAATAAAATCATATTTTCTCGGAGCTTCGTCTAAGAAATAATTGATGTGAGAAAATTTAAAGAAAATGCGACGCACGAATTAAATTAAAAATAAAAAATAGCAATTTTTTAAACAAGGGACAAAATATTGGTTTTGACTGTGTGGACAGGATGCAAAAGTCGAACCCCATATTTTGTCCCGTGATTTAAAAAGAAAATGATTTAATCAAATGATTTACATAGTTAATATACCGGGAAAAAACCAGTCTCCCTAGAGTAGAAAATAGGATTTTTTCGCCCTAGATATGTAAATTTGTTTTATTTAACTCTTTCCTTTTCTAATTTGTTAATAATGATTAAATCTATGTTATTCTCTTTTTTAGTAAAAATTATAGAAAATCGATAATTTTTTTAAAATAAAAATAACAATAAACAAATCAATGTTAAATTATCTAAATTTTTTTTTCTCTATGTTTTATTATCACATCCATCAACATAATTTTAAAATTGTCAATTAATTTTATTTAAAAATCTGTTTATAGGAATATTTGAAGTAAAAATGAAGATCGTACGTTTGATTTGCTTTTTGGGACTTCTTGATTGTATCAAATCATTTGAAATAGAAAATACGCTAGCTCAAGTCTTAAAAGAAATCCAGCCAAATAGAATCACTTTACACTCAGACTACAAAGGAGGTAATTCAACAAATGCAAATAACTACCTAAAAATTTACCAATTCTTGACTAGTCACGTACCCACTGCAACTATCAATCTAAATAATCCTCCACAACTGATAAAATGGAAATCTGGTATAGTTGAATATAATCGAAATATCACTGCTCCATTGCATATTATCGTTCTCAGTGACGTTAATTCAACTAAAGTGAAAGAAAAATTCAGAGTAATTATAAAGATAATAAGACAGTCTTTGTTTTTCTTAACAGCAACTAAAATTTTTCTCGTGATTCATCTAAAAAAAAAATCCGTTAAAACTATAGAAACTTTGTTTTTAATATCAACTGATAATAATATTTATAAATTGACCATTTTATGCTTTATTAAGTATAAGGCACTTCCCATAATTTATGACTACTATAACCCATTTTCTAAATTCTTATCTATGAAAATTGTTTCTGAAGATTCTTATCTTACATATTTTCCTGATATATTTATGAAAATTGAAGGATATGAAATGAGAGTGGGCGTAAGTGATAAACATTGGCCAGATTGTTACAAAAATTATTCAATTAATTATTCTAATGATTTTGAAGTTTATTTACTCATAACGTTAATAAAATCTTACGAATGCTTTGCGAATTCACTGAACGTTACTTCTAAATTTATACCATTCTTATATGGAGTATCTGTAAATGATCATATAAAAACTAATTCATTCGATATTTTAATTGCTAAAATAAATTATTATATGTCATATAACATCTTGAGTATGTACCCTGTTGAGTCATCGAAAACTATTTTGCTTGTTCCAGTTATCAGCGAAAAAAAATTGGATTTTACAGAACAAATTTTCTATTCTACTTTTACTTTAGCTGGAATCATAATTTTAACCTTAATTTGTGCTCATATTTTTAAGTTCAACAAAGACGAGTGGACAGTGTTTAAGATTTATAGCTTCCTCTTAGGTATTGGAATAGACATGGATCCACGACGTAGTTTAAGATCTTTAATAATATTCTTGACGATTTTTGTCATTTCATTTTTTTTCGTCTCTGATCTTGTTTCGGATATGACAAAACTAAAATATAAGAATGAAGAAGTACCAGTCATTGACTCTTTTGAAGATATATTTGAAAAAAATCTTACTGTAATATTTGGGGGTAATTCAGTTTCAAGAAGCATCTATAACAAGTATACAACAGGTATTATTGGAAAACTTTTCCAAGTTTCTAAACATCCAAACATGACCGATTTGGTTTATTCGTACCAAGATATTCATATTTTATATGAAGAAAATGCTAAAAAAATTCTTTTGAGAAATAACAATATCTTGAATGGAGTTAAACATGAAATTATTGATTTGGTTTTGTATCAGACATATTTCGTTACCATGTTTCCTCAAAATTCTCCATTAAAATTTTTTCTAATACTATTATAAAATTATATATCATTAACAGAAATCTATTATTAAAAATCTTCTGCGACAGGTCTAATTTCTCTCATTCGTATACTCAGAAGATCAATAAAATAATTTTAATTGCTTTTTTAAAAAGTAGAGATTGAAGCAACTATGACACATGTTTGAAAAAAAAATCACATAAAATAGTAATTAACACTACATATTAAAGATAATTTAAATTTTGTTTTCTATAAATATAAAAATAAAAAGCAAATTTAAAATAAATACATATGAGCTTGATCAAAAAAGTACCGGATTATCAAATTTTCCGGTTTATTGGATGCCGGATAGTTGGAATTCTGCGTATTAATAAAAACGGCCATAGCTCAATTCACTGGCCTAATCTAGAAAGTTGCTTTGTCATTTTTCTCCTAAAACAACGAAATGATTTCTTCCCGAGAGAGGAAATCTTTTAGTTGTTTTAGTTCAATATGTGTTATTATTATTATTATTATATGTATTATTATCTTGGTTGAAATAGGATGTAATACGCGGAAATTAGTGCATTATACTGATGATGGCTCACACTAATTTCCGCAATAGCCGAAATAGACCAATTAATATTTTTTTGTTCCACTATAAGCATAAATTTCTTATTAAAAATACATAATTCTTTTTAAGAATTATCTTTAAAAGAAATTTAATTAATTTTTTTATTTAATAAAACTTATAGGAACGTAATTTGTATTTTTAAAACACAATTTTTTCAAAATGTTAAATAATTTTGAATAATATTAATAAAATTTGCTTTGTTGAGCTATCCCTTCGAATTGATGTATCTCGACAATTTTTATATTTTGACTTATCCCAATGAAACATTTTTGTATTTATTAAAAAGCGGATTTTTTTTATTATTTAAATAAATTTTCAATTATGCAGACATTTTTTTTCTTTCATTTCAAAAATCCATTTCTGTCCTATTTTCCCATTCTCTAATAAGAAAACAAAAAAATTAAGAAAAATAAATCAGACAATTTTTCTTAAACTTTAAATGGTTATTTAAAATGTATTGAAAAACTTCTGACTCGTTGGAACAATAATGGACAAGCTCATTTTTTCAACAACTTATCTGACCATGACATTATAAAATCAACATACACAAAAACTATATCCTTAAATAGTTTTAACCCTCCTCCTACTTTAACAGCACCCATGGAACCTAGCCTAAAACAATTACTAGATTCCACAATCAATAAAAACTCATTAAAAGCAGGTCTTATTAATGCAACCTCTCTTGAACGTCACATAAATGAATTTCGTCAATTTCTTACTGATGACATTATTTACGACATTTTTGGAGTAGCTGAATCTAGATTCAGTGACATAGTAGAAGTCCACATAAAAAACATCGATGGGTACACTGCAGTCAAACAAGACAGAAACACTGAAGGAGGCGGTGACATTTTATATGTTCGTAACACATAAAGAATACAAATTCTTGCTCAGTCCAAGACTGAGTGCCCCGGAAAAGTTCTCAAACCCGAATATATCATATGCAAAGTATGGACTGATAATATTCCTTTAATGTTAGCCTGCCTTGTCTGCAGGCCTCCTAAAATATCATTTCATGAAAACTCTGACTTTTTTGATAACTTACGTGAATTATGCTGACTATTCAGCAATAAGGTTATTATGGGGGACTTTAATGCTGACCTTCTTAAAAACACTCCTTATAGTCAATTCATTCGAGCATTGGCTGACGAGATGTCACCCCAGATCATAGATCATGTAGCCACAATTCGTCCACCAGGTGAGACAGAACCGAAGACTTGGATAGATAATACCTTTGTTGGTAATAATGACAATATACTATCATCTAATAAAAAAGTTGCTCATTTTCACGCCAGTCACAATGCCATTAATGTTGAAATTAAATTATTTATACCCAAGCCTCCTAATGATAGTTTTAACTCCAGAAAACTTAATTACATTACACCAGAGGCCTTAAATGAATTCTTGAATGGTTATGAATGGACACCTTTTCATACTCATGTTTTTAACATAGAACCATCACTTGAATGCCTTAATCCCAATCTTCAGTTGGAAATAGATCACCTAGCACCTCTTAAGACCATTAAAACTAAAAAACTCAAACATCCTTGGATCAATGATAACTTACAAATATTAATCAGCAAGCGAAAGGCGATCGAAAGACGCTATGTCAGAATTAACGACCCTCTGCTTCTAAAAGAACTTATATCCTTATCGAATCAAATAGAAGATTTGTCTGAGCTAGTACGTAACACTTTTTACCAAGAGCAAATAAGTGATGAACTTAACATTAACCAGGAAATATGGCGCAAGTTAAAACATGTTGGGTTATTGCCTAAATCTAAGAGTGACCTTCATGGTATCTTGCCTATGTTAAAATGATGGCTTTAGTTTTATTGACTACACTCTCAATGACGTGATCTTAGCTGCCAAGCACTTCAGTTTCCAGGCTACTGGAGATGATGGCATTCCACAGAGGATCATTGCTAAGTCATTATCTACTATAGGCCAACTATTGGTTGATTTATTCAATGATTCCCTGAGGAATGGCGTTTTCCCGACATCCTGGAAAAAATGCCTTCTGATTGTAATTAAAAAGACCCCAATACCATCATCTATTTCTGACCTTAGACCGATTGCACTTTTGTGTTTTCTAAGGTACTCGAGAAACTAGTACATGACCAAATCATAATTTACCTCCACACAAATAAATTATTAGATCCTTTTTCAATCAGGATTTAGGAGATACAGCAATACAGAAACTGTTCTAATAAAATTGACAGGCGACATCAGATGTGGTACTAGCAATAAACTAGTCAAATTTTTACTTCAATTTGATTTCAGTAATTTCAAAGCCTTTGATACCATATCACCCACCAAACTAATCTTTCAGCTTAAAGATATAGGTTCTTCACGGACAGCCTTGTTATGGATCCAATATTACCTCAAAGATCGACAACTCCAAGTAGCTTCCATAAACTACCCTCTGACACACTTGCTATTAATATTGGTGTTCCTCAAGGTTTAGTCCTTGGGCCATTGCTTTTCTGCATATATATAAATGATTTAAATGATCATGTCCCAAATGGGGTCCAGCATTTATTGTATGCAGATGATCTCCAAGTTTACATCCAAGCCCCCCTCTGACTTTGTGGATTATGAGATGATTTATATATTTTGTATTTTAAGTTTATGAATATTTTATGTTTGTACTTTACAATTATATGTAACGCATCTGTAATATGGATAATATAAATAAATAAATATATATATATATATACTAGGGGGCTCCGCTCCCTGCGCGCTTCGCGCGCCAACCCCTGTAAAGTTATTGAAAAAGTGGGTTAGTCATGAGAATCTACAACCATTGTCACGAAAATCAATGTATTCAAAATGAATAAGTTACACCTTGCAGGTAAAAAAATATACTATCACAATACTTCAATCACTCTGCGGGTCTAATAATAATAAATATTATTGAATTCATCTTTCATAACAATATTGGTTTAGGTTAAAGGATTCTTATAAAAAAAAAATTATAGTTCATTCCTTTTGCTGTTTGTTATTTATTAAAAGAATCATTTTGATTAAAAAAAGTATCTATGTCTGAGAAGCAACAATCACTTGATAATTTAACTTATGATCAGTCATACTGTTAATTGTTAATAAATCCCCCTATTGTCGAAAATGGAAAATTTCATTATACCCCATAAGGTTCACTTACACCAACAAGGTCCGGTTTCGCCCAATAGTACCATATTAACACAAAAGTGTCAGATTGTCCCAAAAGTGTCAGAATGGTCCAAAAGTTGCAGATTGGCCCAAAAGTGTCAGATTGCCCCAAAAGTGTCAGAGTGGCCCAAAAGTGTCAGATTGGCCCAAAAGTGTCAGAATGACCCAAAAGTGTCAGAGTGACCCAAAAGCGTCAGATTGGCCCAAAGGTGTCATTCGACAGCGGCGGCAGCGGTTATAACTTTATAATATATAGAGATATTGTAAAAGACTGCTATGATCAAAATAATGTATTTACAATTTTGTTTAGAACAAATAAAGAACATCTATCTATCTATCTATTGCCAAACATTTTTGAATTCGAAATATCAATATCAAAATGCGTAAAATTTGGAGCTCCCTCAAAGTCGACCAAATATATGCCGCAGAGAGATCTACTAAAATAACTGTTACCCGGATCCTGAAACATTGCGTAGCTTCATATTTCCATTCTGTGAACCTTTTCCTTAAACTATGATCCAGTTTTAAAAGTTTTCTTTCTACTCAAATAAATAAACTCGTAAATAAAACTTTTTTAGTCTTAAAAATGGATTTTTCCATGAGTACGAAATGATTCAGCCTTTTTTTTAAATTAAAATAAACAATTGATTTATTTTTGTCAATAAAGTTAATTATTTTCACGGTCGAAAGTTTGGTTTAAAATCGATGTTTCTATGACCTTGGAAATTGGAAACTTAGTAAGTAGCATTATTTAGACCGTTGAAAAATTTTAAATGCCATGCAAACATCGATTTCAAACATTATGAACAACATTTATAAATATTTTTAACATTATTCAATAGTTAGCATTTGAAGAAGCAAAACCATCTTTTATGTCGCAATAAAAACAAATAAAATATAACATCAAGGGTCCAAGGAACTGGCAAAAGCAAAATTAAGGTAAATTAATTTATATTTTTGAAATGTAATAAAATTATAATCGAGTAATTTTTAATTATTTTCTAAATTATTGTTTTATTATAAATTACAAGTTCTAAATAGTTTTTGAATGAAATATGAAAAAAGATTTAAGAGAGTTTGATATATTCAAAGATAAATTGTCTGATAAATTAATATATTGTAGCAATGTGTTAATTTACAGCAAATTTACAACCGAGTTGCTAATTTTGAAAGCAAGACGATTTATTAATTTATTTGAGGTAAATTGACTTTTAAAAAATAATTCTTACAAAGAGTTTATAATTGCATATTAGAATAAAAAAATTAACGCTAGCGATGTCACAGTACAACTGCCTGATAAGACCAGGCACAAGTGATGTGTTTTCAATTATCATACTAGTATCTAATAATTTTTGCCTATACAAATTAACATTTTTTTTCTGCCAAGACATACAACAAATTTTGCGCTATTAAACACGAGTTTTACTCTCAGGTGGACAAAAAATATTATTTTGCACTCCTGGGCGTAAAATCCGAGCGTAAAACCCCTTTTTAGGATTATCAAAAAGCTCTGAAATAATAAAATAAATTTTTTTTTATAAAAGAACGTTTTAAAGATTTAAAAATAAAATAATGTTTGTTTTGCCTTTAGAAATCAATGCGATTGTCATAACAACATCGATCCTGATTTTTAAAATATAACAAAGTAATTTGTTTTTCTATTGATTCAAAATTCAAGGATTTATTTGTATATGGAATAGAAAGAGGAGAACCTGCACTCTAAATTAAGGTAAATTAATCTTACATTTTTTGCTTAATAAAATTTAATTTCATACAATATTTTATAGAATTTTAACTGTAAAAAATAATTATCAATGCTTCTTTATCGGGCCTCAGAAACGTTTTTTTTATTTTTTTTTTTATTTCATTTACATATGATTTACGGGCTATAAAGCCCTTTTACATTAAATAATATAGTCTAGGTCACCTCAAAAATACTTATTTACAAACTTTTAAATAGAGGATGACTGGTCAAAATTGGATATAATAATTTAATTATTTAAAATATTTAATTAATAGATTTTACAAATATTTTAATCAAAACAAATAAAAACAAAATTATAAATCACAATATTTACAAAATTTTAATAATGTCTCTCACCAAACAGGTTTTTTATTTAAAAATAAATTTAATATATTTTCACAATCAAATAACTTATTTTTTCAATCTTGAATTTCATTTTCTATGTAAAATTTTCTTTATGGATAATAATTAATAGTTTTTTATCATTTACACATTGATCACCGCACATTGGAGATGCTTCAGAAGTGTCACTGAAACATTTCGTGCCACTCGTGAAATTTTCATCCCCTGCAGCACCAACGTACTTGACAGGTCTATTGACCATATCGGGAACAATTTTGGCTATCCCATTAACATATTTAACTGACCTTTTCTCACTTGAATTCAAATTATTAAGTTCTTTTACTTTTTTCACCAGTTTATTATATTGTTCGCTTTGTTTCTTCGTCCTATCTTGAGTAACAACATATTCCTTAGGAAACAAATTTTTGTGCTTTAAAGTTTGAGGAATACTATTCTTATTATAAAAATGAATTTTTATAGGACGAACCTTGTTATGTTTTTGTAAACCTATTCTTTCTAGGGTTACACATTTTTTGTCAAAGGTCTTATCTGTAGATTTGATCACTTTCACCAATTGATTGAAGTTATTATTTTTAGTTTCTTTTTCTGGAACCTCGTGTATTAGTAAATTGCTAGTTTTATGAATTCGATTGCTTATTCAGTTATCATTTTATCACTCAGGATAATTTCTGTTGATAAATTGTGACTTTTTAACCTATCGACACGTTGCTGAAGTTCACTTATTGATGTTGATGATGATGGATTGTTATTAGGATTTATTAATATATTAACTGTTTCTTTTAATTTCTGAACTTCATTTTTTTGTTCTTGTAACTCCTTTTTTGTGGAATCAAGAGATTTACTCAAATTATCTATTTCTCTGGCAAAAACTGTAAAGGACTCTAATACTTGTTTTTGACATTCTATGAATCCTGTTTTAAGGCTTAATATATACTTCAAATCATCACTTGTTAACTCAACGTGTGTAGAGAGATCTTTCCCGCTTTTATTGATACAAGTTACGCTTGGACTATTTTTATTCTTTGGAATTTTTATGATGTTCACACACAACTTGTATACGAATTTATATAGACAAATTACAAATGGAATTTAAAGGGCCACTAATCACTAATTTTTTTTTAAAAAACTTAATTATTTAATACATAAATTTAATAAAAATACGGAGCTTAATAAAAGACACTCTTAGGCCCTCTCGCGGGAGTTTTTTTTAAACGTTTGTAATCAAATAAATTATTTGGTCAATTTAATTTTATTGAGTCCAAAATTACTGTTAGGAATAAAATATAATTAGGTACTTTTATCATTATAAATATAAATAATTTTCGGACTACATAAATATATTTTAAATATTGCCTTTCCATTCCAAAACTTTACTCAAATCATATTTTCTCGAAGCCTCGTCTAAAAAATAATTCATTATGACCTTAATGCTTTGATTTATGTGAGAAAAATTGACGCAACGAATATAATTAAAAATAAAAAAAATTGTTCCTGTTCTAATTTGTTAATAACGATTAAATATGGCTGATTCCATGTGAAACGTACGTTGACCTCTAGATGGGGTCTTACGATTGGGCTGTAACTTTGCACAGGTGATTATATATATAAAATGTCCTCACTCCCCAAATTTTACGTCTTAAAATCATTTCTAGCCATCTCTGTGAATTTTTGAGAAAAAAAAAATTTCTTTAGAATTTAAGTTTTGTTCAGCTTTCTCGGTGTTTTTCCAAAAACTGACAGCCGAAATTACTCGCAGTAAGAAGATTTTTCCTATGATTGAAAATAGTTTTTGAGCTCTGTTCAGAGTGTAAAAAAATTAAAATACAAAATTTACTCAGATTTACTTTAAAAATTTGAAAATATTTTTAATTCAAAAAACAGCTGCTATTTCAAAAGTTTTTACTCCAGAACCATAAAAATTGGTAAGGTGTCATATTTTAACATACTAAATCTAGCCAAATTTGATTTTTCAAAATTCCAGACATTCGTTTTCCTATTAGGTCATTTTCACTAATAATTACTTGAATAGTTTCTTATAAAAAGTCTAATTTCGTAGAATTGACTATATATATATATCAATAGAAAAGGTTTAAAGGCATTAAAAAAAAATTTATTTTATGATAAATTTTACATATGAAATCGGTTCTGCCTAAATTTGCACATAAATATAGCTTTTTTCGTTAAATTTGCATTTTCAAAATCGGAAAATTTCACTAATTATCGTTATAACTTTTGCGTATGTGAAAATACCCATACCCATATTAATATCAGGTGAAAGTATATGGAATACCCTGTCTTCACTCCAAGTTTGAAGTTATTTGAAGTGATGGGTTTTGAGTTATGAGCTACAGCCGCTACGGCTCACATTTTCCAATTTTGCGGGTTTCCACGTGAAAATTTTAAAAAACGGTTTAAAAATTCAGATAGCCAGGGAAATTTCCGATCGAAACCATTTTTCTAATAATATTTTTAACATTTCTTCATGCTTTTATATAATGAAGCAAAAGTTGGTGGCTGAGAGCTTTAAAATCGGTCCCAATTTTCAAAAATTCACAGAGACGGCTAGAAATGATTTTAAGACGTAAAATTTGGGGAGTGAGGACATTTTATATATATAATCACCTGTGCAAAGTTACAGCCCAATCGGAAGATCCCATCTGGAGGTCAACGTACGCTTCACATGGAATCAGTCATATATTTTTTTCTCTTTTTTAGTAAAAATTATAGATAATCGATAATTTTATTTAGATAAAAATAATAATAAACAAATCAATGTTAAATAATCGAAATTCCTTTTTTATCTATGTTTTATTATCACATCCATTCACATAATTTAAAATCTTCAATTAACTTTATTTAAATATATGTTTAGAATTTCAGAAGTAAAAATGAAGATAGTACGCTTGGTGTGCTTTTTGGGACTTCTTGATAGTATCAAATCGTTTGAAATAGAAAATACGCTAGCTCAAGTCTTAAAAGAAGTCCAGCCAAATAGCATCACTTTACACTCAGACTGCAAAGGAGGTAATTCAACAAATGGAAATAACTACCTAAAAATTTACCAATTTTTGACTGGTCACGTTACCACTGCAACTATCGATCTAAATAATCCTCCACAACTGATAAAATGGAAATCTGGTATAGTTGAATATAATCGAAATATCACTGCTCCATTGCATATTATCGTTCTCAGTGACGTGAATTTAATTAAATTGAAAGAAAAATTCAGAGTAATTATAAAGTTAATAAAACAGTCTTTGTTTTTTTTAACAGCAACTAAAATTTTTCTCGTGATTTATCTAAAAAAAGAATCGGCTAAAACTATAGAATCATTGTTTTTAATATCAGTTGATGAGAAAATTTATGAATTGACCATTTTATGTTTCATTGAGTATAACGCACTTCCAATAATTTATTATTATAACCCATTTTCTAAATCCTTAACTACGAAAATTGTTTCTGAAAATTCTTCTATTACATTTTTTCCTGACTTATTAATGAAAATTAAAGTATACGAAATGAGAGTGGGCGTAACTGTTAAGCAGTGGCCAAATTATTACAAAAATTATTCAATTAATTATTCTAATGCTGGTGAAGCTTATTTAATCATAAAGTTAATAAAATCTTACGAATGTTTTGCGAATTCACTGAACGTTACTTCTAAATTAATACCATTATCACTTCAAGTATCTATAAATGATAATATAGAAATTAATTCATTGGATATTTTTATTGCTAAAGTAAGTTATTATATGTCATATAACATCTTGAATATGTACCCTGTTGGATCATCGAAAATTATTTTGCTTGTTCCAGTTATCAGAGAAAAAAAATTGGATTTTACAAAAGAAATTTTTTATTCTATTTTTACTTTAGCTGGAATCATAATTTTAACCTTAATTTGTGCTAAAATTTTTAAATTTAAAAGGGACGAGTGGACAGCATTTAATATTTACAGCTTCATCTTAGGTGTTGGAATAGACATGGATCCACGACGTAGTTTAAGATCTTTAATAATATTCTTGACGATGTTTGTCGTGTCATTTTGTTTCGTATCTGATCTTGTATCGGACATTACAAAACTAAAATATAAGATTGAAGAAGTACCAGTCATTGACTCTTTTGAAGATATATTTGAAAAAAATCTTACTGTAATATATTGGAGTAGTTCAGTTACAAGAAGCTTTTTTAAAAACCATACAAAAGGTATTATTCGAAAACTTTTCAAAGTTTCTAAATATACAAACTGGACTGATTTGGTCTATTCATACCAAAATATTCATATTTTTTATGAAGAAAATGCTAAAAAAATTCTTTTGAGAAATAATGATATCTTGAACGGATTTAAGCATAAAATTTTTGATTTTATTTTGTATCAGTCGTATTACGTTACCATGTTTCCTAATAATTCTCCATTGAGGCAAAAATTTGGTGCTATTTATAAAAGAGTATTAGAAGCAGGCTTGGATGTAAAATGGAGATCTGAATACGATCACGCTAATAAAATTAGTAAAAATAGAGAATTGGAGGAATCAGAAGATGAAGACGATACCTTGCCTCTAATTCTTCATTCTATGATGGTATTAGGTATAATTGCTTCTTTAATTGGGCTCCTTATTGAATACATCTGGTTCTACTATCCTTTGCTGAAGTTAAAAGCAAAAGAACTCTTTAATTTTATGAGAAGAATCATCAAACGCCGAAGCTCTAAAAACCTGAAGGTCAGAAAAATATATGTAAAGCCACGAGAAATGCAAGTGAATTCAGTCTAGTCAATAAAGCGACCTATAAAATGTTTTACCGAATATCTATTGCTGTTTTTATGTTTAAATTAAAAATTTTTTAAAATTATTTTAAAAATTTATATTAATAATTTTGTTGTTAGCTAGAACGATAAAAAACGAGAGCATTAGATTTAGACCACAGTACAATTCGTATTATATAATTTTAAATAATAAGCAGAATTCCAATTATACAGAATCGTCGGGACATGTGAGTTGCCGGATAATCAAAAATGCCGGATTATCAAATGTTCATAAAACTCACATTATACTTAATATATAATCACTACATTGTTACAAACTCTACGTTAACTATTGATTTAGGTTTTAAATAACTTAGAATTTAGAAATAATTTTAAATTCTAACATAAGTTTCGAAAAAATTTTTTCTAATACTATTATAAAATTATATATCATTAACAGAAATCTATTATTAAAAATCTTCTGCGACAGGTCTAATTTCTCTCATTCGTATACTCAGAAGATCAATAAAATAATTTTAATTGCTTTTTTAAAAAGTAGAGATTGAAGCAACTATGACACATGTTTGAAAAAAAAATCACATAAAATAGTAATTAACACTACATATTAAAGATAATTTAAATTTTGTTTTCTATAAATATAAAAATAAAAAGCAAATTTAAAATAAATACATATGAGCTTGATCAAAAAAGTACCGGATTATCAAATTTTCCGGTTTATTGGATGCCGGATAGTTGGAATTCTGCGTATTAATAAAAACGGCCATAGCTCAATTCACTGGCCTAATCTAGAAAGTTGCTTTGTCATTTTTCTCCTAAAACAACGAAATGATTTCTTCCCGAGAGAGGAAATCTTTTAGTTGTTTTAGTTCAATATGTGTGTTCATAGAAGACCGAAGTCTTAGTTGCACATGTTAGTTCGTTTCATTTTGGTATGTATAAACCCTTTAATGCAATTTTTTTGTTTATCTTGGTTGAAATAGGATGTAATACGCGGAAATTAGTGCATTATACTGATGATGGCTCACACTAATTTCCGCAAGAGCCGAAATAGACCAATTAATATTTTTTTGTTCCACTATAAGCATAAATTTCTTATTAAAAATACATAATTCTTTTTAAGAATTATCTTTATAAGAAATTTAATTAATTTTTTTATTTAATAAAACTTATAGGAACGTAATTTGTATTTTTAAAACACAATTTTTTCAAAATGTTAAATAATTTTGAATAATATTAATAAAATTTGCTTTGTTGAGCTATCCCTTCGAATTGATGCATCTCGACCATTTTTATATTTTGACTTAACCCAATGAAACATTTTTGTATTTATTAAAAAGCGGATTTTTTTTATTATTTAAATAAATTTTCAATTATGCAGACATTTTTTTTCTTTCATTTCAAAAATCCATTTCTTTCCTATTTTCCCATTCTCTAATAAGAAAACAAAAAAATTAAGAAAAATAAATCAGACAATTTTTCTTAAACTTTAAATGGTTATTTAAAATGTATTGAAAAACTTCTGACTCGTTGGAACAACAATGGACAAGCTCATTTTTTCAACAACTTATCTGACCATGACATTATAAAATCAACATACACAAAAACTATATCCTTAAATAGTTTTAACCCTCCTCCTACTTTAACAGCACCCATGGAACCTAGCCTAAAACAATTACTAGATTCCACAATCAATAAAAACTCATTAAAAGCAGGTTTTATTAATGCAACCTCTCTTGAACGTCACATAAATGAATTTCGTCAATTTCTTACTGATGACATTATTTACGACATTTTTGGAGTAGCTGAATCTAGATTCAGTGACATAGTAGAAGTCCACATAAAAAACATCGATGGGTACACTGCAGTCAAACAAGACAGAAACACTGAAGGCGGCGGTGACATTTTATATGTTCGTAACACATAAAGAATACAAATTCTTGCTCAGTCCAAGACTGAGTGCCCCGGAAAAGTTCTCAAACCCGAATATATCATATGCAAAGTATGGACTGATTATATTCCTTTAATGTTAGCCTGCCTTGTCTGCAGGCCTCCTAAAATATCATTTCATGAAAACTCTGACTTTTTTGATAACTTACGTGAATTATGCTGACTATTCAGCAATAAGGTTATTATGGGGGACTTTAATGCTGACCTTCTTAAAAACACTCCTTATAGCCAATTCATTCGAGCAGTAGCTGACGAGATGTCACCCCAGATCATAGATCATGTAGCCACAAATCGTCCACCAGGTGAGACAGAACCGAAGACTTGGATAGATAATACCTTTGTTGGTAATAATGACAATATACTATCATCTAATAACAAAGTTGCTCATTTTCACGCCAGTCACAATGCCATTAATGTTGAAATTAAATTATTTATACCCAAGCCTCCTAATGATAGTGTTAACTTCAGAAAACTCAATTACATTACACCAGAGGCCTTAAATGAATTCTTGAATGGTTGTAAATGGACACCATTTCATACTCCTGTTTTTAACATAGAACCATCACTTGAATGCCTTAATTCCAATCTTCAGTTGGCAATAGATCACCTAGCACCTCTGAAAACCATTAAAACTAAAAAACTCAAACATCCTTGGATCAATGATAACTTACAAATTTTAATCAGCAAACGTCAGAATAAAGGACCCTCTGCTTCTAAAAGAACTTGTATCCTTATCGAATCAAATAGAAGATTTGTCTGAGCTAGCACGTAACACCTTTTTTAAGAGCAAATAAGTGATGAACTTAACATTAACCAGGAAATATGGCGCAAGGTAAAACATGTTGGGTTATTGCCTAAATCTAAGAGTGATCTCCATGGTATCTTGCCTATGTTAAAATGATGGCTTTAATTTTATTAAAGTCATTCTCGATGACGTCTTAATCTAATCTTGGCTATCAAGCACTTCTGTTCCCAGGCTACTGGAGATGATGACATTCCGCAGAGGATCATTGCTAAGTCATTACCTACTATAGGCCCACTATTGGTTGATTTATTTAATGATTTCGTCAGGAATGGCGTTTACCCGACATCCTGGAAAAAATCCCTTCTAATTGCAATTAAAAAGACCCCTATACCATCATCTGTTTCTGACTTTAGACCGATTGCACTTTTGTGTTTTCTAAGGTACTAGAGAAACTAGTACATGACCAAATCATGAATTACCTCAACACCAGGGTATTTAAAAATAAAATTAATTTTAATATATCTAGGGCTTTTTTAAAAGTTCCCTGGAAGTCTGAATTCGACCTGATTTGAGGTATATAAGGTCACCAAATGCCTGAAAATCCAATAAAACTGGAAAAGTATGAGAAAAATCGATCAAAATTCGTGTAATTTACGTTATTTGGAGGTTAAAGATGGCCGATAACATCGAGTTAGGAACGGCACCAAAAAATATATTTATAAACAACTCTCCTCCCAAATTTTGAAGAAAAAATATGATTCGGTTTTTCATTTACAGAACATTAAAAATAAAAAGTGAATTTTTCTATTTTCCGGGTTTTCCAGGGGAAATTTTGGAAAACTAATGGCAATACCGAATTCCTGAGGAAATTTCACTAAAGTCACTCTTTTCTCATAATTTTTGAGCATATCTAGAAGGGGTGGGATAATAAAGAAGAATGGGCAGCTTAGAAAAGCCCAATTTTGAGCTTTTATCAAAAAGCGCCCTGGCGATTATTTCAAAATTCACTTTTTCTATTTCAGGTAAGTGTATATTAAAAGAATTCTTTGAAATCTCGACACCGCAGCGCATCTCAGGTTGGCGCTCATTCAGGGGACCCGTGAGGAGTAATTGGATCTGAGAATTTTTGGTTAATTTTAACTAATTGTTTGCGATTGCATAGATATGATTGGAACCATTTCAATAGTTTATCATCATACTATTATATTTACTTAATTTATCTATTAATAATTTATGATCAACTGAATCGAATGCTTTTGCTACATCAGTGTATAGTACGTATACTTGGTTACCTCTACCAAATGCATGAGAGACAAATTCTTTAAAGGTTAAGAAGTTTGTGATAGTAGACCTTTTATTAACTGAACCGTGCTGTTCGTAAATGATTTTATCACTAATATAAGTAGATAGTTTAGCATTGATTAAATAATCTAATAATTTAGCAAAACAGGATAAGATGGTTATAGGTCTATAGTTCTCGATATTTTTTATTTCACCTTTTTTGTATATGGGAATTATTAACCCGTATTTCCAGATGTTTGGTAGTATACCTTGTTCAATCGATTGATTAAATAAGATTTTAAGAGGTAATGATAAGTATATATTTATTATCTTTATATTATATTTACTCATTTAATTTAACAATTAATACTACTTTCACGCAGGGGGATACAGATTTAATATTTAACTAGATTTATATATAATCAAAATAAGCATATATTTAATTAATTGACTTTGATAATATATATTATCAGTATTATAAATATATAAAACCCATTCTTCCAATTCACTCTTTTTAATTTTAATTTATATCATATTATATCTCGTATTATCTATAATATATATATATATTGTAAATGACAGCTATGGTCAATATAATGTATTTACAATTTTGTTTAGAACAAATAAAGAACATCTATCTATCTATCTATTGCAAAACATTTTTGAATTTGAATTATCAGTATGAAAATGCATGAAATTTGGAGCTTACTCAAAGTCAACCAAATATATGCCGTAGAGAAGTCTACTAAAATAAATGTTATCCGGATGCTGAAACATTGCGTAGCTTCAAATTTCTGTTCTGTGAACCTTTTCCTTAAGCTTCGATCCAGTTTTAAAATAAATAAAATCGTAAATAAAACTTTTTTAGTCATAAAAATGGATTTTTCCATGAGTACGAAATGATTCAGACTTTTTTTTAAATTAAAATAAACAATTGATTTTTTTTGCCAGTAAAGTTAAATATTTTCATGGTCGAAAGTTTGGTTTAAAATCGATGTTTTTATGACGTTAAAAATTTGAAACTAAATGTTTAGCATTATTTATACCATTGAAAAATTTTAAATGTCATGGAAACATCGATTTTAAACATTATGAACAACATTCATAAACATTTTTAACTAACAAATTATTCAATAGTTAATATTTGAAGAAGTCAAACCATCTTTCGTTGCAATAAAAACAATTAAAACTTAACATCTAAGAACCAAGGAACTGGAAAAAACAAAATTAAGGTAAATTAATTTATAATTTTGAAATCTAATAAAATTATAATCGAGTACTTTTTAATTATTTTGTAAATTATTGTATTAAAATAAATTGCAAGTTCCAAATAATTTTTGAATGAAATATGAATTTTAGAGAGTTTGATAAATTATAGAATTGTCTGATAGCAAAATGATTAATAATTTATAGCAAATTGACAACCAAATTGCTAATTTTTAAAGCAAGCCAATTCATTAGATTATTTCAGGTAAATTGACTTTTAAAAACTCAATAATTCTCTTACAGAGAATTTCTAACTGCGTATTTGAATAAAAAATTTGACGCTAGCGATAGCACAAGTGATGTGTTTTCAACTATCATACTAGTGTCTAATTTATTTTTGCCCATACTAATTACAATTTTTTTCTGCCAATACATATAACAAGTTTTAACATTTTTGCGCTAGATTGTCAAATAGTTCAGAAATTATAAAATAAATTAATTTTTTATAAAAGATCGTTTTAAAGGTTTAAAAATAAAAAATATTTGTTTTGCCCTTAAAAATCAATGAGATTGTCATAATCGATCCACATCGATCCTAATTTTTAAATTATAATAAAATTATTTGTTTTTCTATCGATGTTCAAAATTCAAGGATTTATTTGTATATGGAATAGAAAGAAGCGAACCTGGCCTCTAAATTAAGGTAAATTAATCTTACATTTTTTTCTTAACAAAATTAATTTCTTACAATATTTTATAGAATTTTAACAGTAAAAAATAATTATCAATAATGCTTTGTTACTGGGCCTGAGAAACGTTTGTAATAAAAATTAATTTTTTTTTTTTGGTCGATTTAATTTTTTTTAGTCCAAAATTACTGTTTAGGAATAAAATATAATTTTCTCCTTTTATTATTATAAATTTGAATAATTTTTGGACTCCATAAATATATGTTAAATATCGCCTCTCCATTCTAAAACTGTACTAAAATCATATTTTCTCGAAGCTTCGTCTAAGAAATTATTGAAGTGAGAAATTTTAAAGAAAATGCGACGCACAAATTAAATTAAAAATAAAAAATAGTAATTTTTTAAACAAGGTACAAAATATTGGTTTTGACTGTGTGGACAGCATGCAAAAGTCGAAGCCCATATTTTGTCCCGTGATTTAAAGCATAGTTCATATACCGGGAAAAAAGCAGTCTCCCTTGAGTAGAAAATAGGATTTTTTCGCCCTAGATATGTACATTTGTTTTATTTAACTCTTTCCTTTTCTAATTTGTTAATAATGATTAAATCTATGTTATTCTCTTTTTTAGTAAAAATTATAGAAAATCGATAATTTTTTTTAAAATAAAAATAATAACAAACAAATCAATGTTAAATTATCGAAATTTTTTTTTCTCTAAGTTTTATTATCACATCCATCAACATAATTTTAAAATTTTCAATTAATTTTATTTAAAAATCTGTTTATAGGAATATTTGAAGTAAAAATGAAGATCGTACGTTTGATTTGCTTTTTGGGACTTCTTGATTGTATCAAATCGTTTGAAATAGAAAATACGCTAGCTCAAGTCTTAAAAGAAGTCCAGCCAAATAGAATCACTTTACACTCAGACTACAAAGGAGGTAATTCAACAAATGAAAATAACTACCTAAAAATTTACCAATTCTTGACTAGTCAAATTCCCACTGCAACTATCGATCTAAACAATCCTCCACAACTTATAAAATGGAAACAAGGTGTAATTCAATATAATCTAAATATCACTGCTCCTTTGCATATTATTGTTTTCAGTGACATGAATTTAACTAAATTGGAAGAAAAATTCAGAGTAATTATAAAGTTAATAAAACAGTCTTTGTTTTTCTTAACAACAACTAAAATTTTTCTCGTGATTCATCTAAAAAAAGAATCGTCTAAAACTATAGAATCATTGTTTTTAATATCAGTTGACGACGAGAAAATGTATGAATTGACCATTTTATGTCTCATTAAGGATAACGCACTTCCAATAATTTATGACTATAATCCATTTTCTAAATCCTTAGCTATGAAAAATTTTTCTGAAGATTCTTCTATTACATTTTTACCTGAAATATTAATGAAAATTAAAGGATACGAAATGAGAGTGGGAGTAAGTGATAAACAGTGGCCAAATTATTACAAAAATTATTCAAGTAATTATTCTAAGGCTTCTGAAATTTACTTAATCATAAAGTTAATAAAATCTTACGAATGTTTTGCGAATTCACTAAACGTTACTTCTGAATTAATACCATTATCATTTGACGTATCTATAAACGATCTTTTAAAAATTTTTATATTAGATATTTTTATTGCTAAAATAACTTATCATATGTCATTTAATATCTTGAATACGTACCCTGTTGAATCTTCGAATACTATTTTGCTTGTTCCAGTTATCAGCGAAAAAAAATTGGATTTTACAGAACAAATTTTCTATTCTACTTTTGCATTAGCTGGAATCATAATTTTAACCTTAATTTGTGCTAAAATTTTTAAATTCAAAAGGGATGAGTGGACAGCATTTAATATTTACAGCTTCATTTTAGGTGTTGGTATAGACATGGATCCACGACGTAGTTTAAGATCTTTAATAATATTCTTGACGATGTTTGTCATTTCATTTTTTTTCGTCTCTGATCTTGTTTCGGATATGACAAAACTAAAATATAAGAATGAAGAAGTACCAGTCATTGACTCTTTTGAAGATATATTTGAAAAAAATCTTACTGTAATATTTGGGGGTAATTCAGTTTCAAGAAGCATCTATAACAAGTATACAACAGGTATTATTGGAAAACTTTTCCAAGTTTCTAAACATCCAAAAATGACCGATTTGTTCTATTCGCACCAAAATATTCATATTTTTTACGAAGAAAATGCTAAAAAAATTCTTTTAAAAAATAATGATATCTTGAATGGAGTTAAACATAAAATTATTGATTTGGTTTTGTATCAGTCATATTACGTTACCATGTTTTCTTATAATTCTCCATTAAGGCAAAAATATGGCGATATTAATACAAGAGTATTAGAAGCGGGCTTGGATGTCAAATGGAGATCTGAATATGAACACGCTAATA
This sequence comes from Anagrus nilaparvatae, assembly GCA_022575985.1. Lineage (NCBI taxonomy): Eukaryota > Metazoa > Arthropoda > Insecta > Hymenoptera > Mymaridae > Anagrus > Anagrus nilaparvatae. The sequence continues at coordinate 2,550,299 of JAKSXM010000246.1, read as the reverse complement.
AAATTAGTAAAAACAGAGAATTGGAGGAATCAGAAGACGAAGACGAAACCTTGCCTCTAGTTCTTCAAACGTTGATGGGAGTAGGCATAATTGCTTCTTTAATTGAACTCCTTATTGAATACATCTGGTTCTACTATCCTTTGCTGAAGTTAAAAACAAGAGAATTCTTTAATTTTATGAGAAAATTCATCGAACGACGAAGCTTTAAAAATGTTAAGGTCAGAAAAGTATATGTTAAGCCACGAGATATGCAAGTGAATTCAGTCTAGTCAATAAAGTGATGTATAAAATGTTTTACAGAACATTTTTATAAATCAAAGATATCTATTGTTGTTTTTGTAAAATTTTAAAATTTTTTTAAATTATTTTAAAAATATATATTAATAATTTTGTTGTAAGCTAGAATGATAAAAAACAAGGGACATTGGACTTTGACCACAGTAGATGAGTGCTAACTCTTCATTAGTGAGATATTTATACTAAACGATTCGTATTATACATTTTTGAATAATATTAATAAAAACGGCCATAGCTCAATTCACTGGCCTAATCTAGAAAGTTGCTTTGTCATCTTTATCCTAAAACAACGAAAAGATTTCTTCTCGAGAGGGGAAATCTTTTCGCTGTTTTTGTTCAATATGTGTGTTCATAGAAGACGGAAGTCACAGTCGCACATGTTAGTCCGTTTCATTTTGGTACGTATAAACCCTTTAACAGCAATTTTTTGGTTTATCTTGATTGAAATAGGATGTAATACGTGGAAATTAGTGCATTTTACTGATGATGGCTGATACTAATTTCCGCAAGAGCCGAATTAATATTTTTTTGATCCACTATGAGCATAAATTCCTTATTAAAAATAATTCTTTTTAAGATTTATCTTTATAAGAAAATTCAAATAATTTTTTTTATTTAATAAAACTTATAAGAATGTGATTTGTATTTTTAAAATACAATTTTTTCAAAATGTTAAATAATTTTGAATAATATTAATAAAATTTGCTTTGCTGAGCTGTCCCTTCGAATTGATGCATCTCGACCATTTTTATATTTTGACTTATCCCAACGAAACATTTTTGTATTTATTAAAAAGCGGATTTTTTTTATTATTTAAATAAATTTTCAATTACGCAGACATTTTTTTTCTTTCATTTTAAAAATCCATTTCTGTCCTATTTTCCCATTCTCTAATAAGAAAACAAAAAAATTAAGAAAAATAAATCAGACAATTTTTCTTAAACTTTAAATGGTTATTTAAAATGTATTGGAAAACTTCTGGCTCGTTGGAACAACAATGGACAAGCTCATTTTTTCAACAACTTATCTGACCATGACATTATAAAATCAACATACACAAAAACTACATCCTTAAATAGTTTTAACCCTCCTCCTACTTCAACAGCACCCATGGAACCTAGCCTAAAACAATTACTAGATTCCACAATCAATAAAAACTCATTAAAAGCAGGTCTTATTAATGCAACCTCTCTTGAACGTCACATAAATGAATTTCGTCAATTTCTTACTGATGACATTATTTACGACATTTTTGGAGTAGCTGAATGTAGATTCAGTGACATAGTAGAAGTCCACATAAAAAACATCGATGGGTACACTGCAGTCAAACAAGACAGAAACACTGAAGGCGGCGGTGACATTTTATATGTTCGTAACACATAAAGAATACAAATTCTAGAATCTAGATTCAGTGACATAGTAGAAGTCCACATAAAAAACATCCATGGGTGCACTGCAGTCAAACAAGATAGAAACACTGAAGGCGGCGGTGACATTTTATATGTTCGTAACACATAAAGAATACAAATTCTAGAATCTAGATTCAGTGACATAGTAGAAGTCCACATAAAAAACAACGATGGGTACTCTGCAGTCAAACAAGATAGAAACACTGTAGGCGGCGGTGACATTTTATATGTTCGTAACACATAAAGAATACAAATTCTTGCTCAGTCCAAGACTAAGTGCCCCGGAAAAGCTCTCAAACCCGAATATATCATATGCAAAGTATGGACTAATAATATTCCTTTAATGTTAGCCTGCCTTGTCTGCAGGCCTCCTAAAATATCATTTCATGAAAACTCTGACTTTTTTGATAACTTACGTGAATTATGCTGACTATTCAGCAATAAGGTTATTATGGGGGACTTTAATGCTGACCTTCTTAAAAATACTCCTTATAGTCAATTCATTCGAGCAGTGGCTGACGAGATGTCACCCCAAATCATAGATCATGTAGCCACAAATCGTCCACCAGGTGAGACAGAACCGAAGACTTGGATAGATAATACCTTTGTTGGTAATAATGACAATTTACTATCATCTAATAACAAAGTTGCTCATTTTCACACCAGTCACAATGCCATTGATGTTGAAATTAAATTATTTATACCCAAGCCTCTTAATGATAGTTTTAACTTCAGAAAACTCAATTACATCACACCAGAGGCCTTAAATGAATTCTTGAATGGTTGTGAATGGACACCTTTTCATACTCCTGTTTTTAACATAGAACCATCACTTGAATGCCTTAATTCCAATCTTCAGTTGGCAATAGATCACCTAGCACCTCTTAAAACCATTAAACCTAAAAAACTCAAACATCCTTGGATCAATTATAACTTACAAATATTAATCAGCAAACGCAAGGAAATCGAAAGACGCTATGTCAGAATAAAGGACCCTCTACTTCTAAAAGAACTTGTATCCTTATCGAATCAAATAGAAGATTTGTCTGAGCTAGCACGTAACACCTTTTATCAAGAGCAAATAAGTGATAAATTTAACATTAACCAGGAAATATGGTGCAAGTTAAAACATGTTGGGTTATTGCCTAAATCTAAGAGTGATCTTCATGGTATCTTGCCTATGATAAAATGATGGCTTTAATTTTTTTGAATTCACTCTCAATGACGTGATCTTGGCTGTCAAGCACTTCAGTTTCCAGGCTACTGAAGATGATGGCATTCCGGAGAGGATCATTGCTCGGTCATTACCTACTATAGGCCCACTATTGGTTGATTTATTCAATAATTCCCTGAGGAATGGCGTTTCCCCGACATCCCGGAAAAAATCCCTTCTGATTGCAATTAAAAAGACCCTAATACTATCATCTGTTTCTGACTTTAGACCAATTGCACTTTTTCTAAGGTACTCGAAAAGCTAGTACATGACCAAATCGTAAACTACCTCAACACCAATAAAATATTAGATCAAACAGGATTTAGGAGATAAGGCAATACAGAAACTGTTCTAATCAAATTGCCAGGCCACATCAGTCGTGGTACTAGCAATAACATAACTCATTTTTACTTCAATTTGATTTCAGTAATTTCAAAGCCTTTGATACCATATCACCCACCAAACTAATCTTTCAGCTTAAAGATATAGGTTTTTCACGGACAGCCTTGTTATGGATCCAATCTTATCTCAAAGATCAACAACTCCAAGTAGCTTCCATAAACTACCCTCTGACACACTTGTTATTAATCTTGGTGTTCCTCAAGGCTTAGTCCTTGGGTCGTTGCTGTTCTGCATCTATATAAATGATTTAAATGATCATGTTCCAAATGGGGTCCAGCATTTATTGTATGCAGATGATCTCCAAGTTTACATCCAAGCCTCCCCTGAAGATGCTTTACTTGCTGTTGAAAATCTTTCACTCGTTGCGCGTAACGTCTCAGAGTGGGCAGATATTATCTCCCTGAACCCTAATCACAAAAAACAAAAGCCATATTTTTCAACACATCATCAATTGTTGAACGCATAGGTAAATTGAATCTTGAGGTCGAATTGGGTAAAAATGTCACAATCCACTTCTCTAATGAAGTTAAAAGTCTAGATGTGATACTAGACAGTAAACTTAATTGGCAATACCAGGTAACATCCATTGAAAACAAAGTGAACAAATCGCTTTATTTACTACGTTTAATTAGACACTGTATCACTGAAAAGCTACGCATATTACTAGTTCAGGCCTTAATAACACCCCATTTACATTACTGCAACACAGTTTATCTGGATACAAGTAATACTCTCAAAGCAACAATTCAACGCCTTAGTAATTGAACCATAAGATATATATTTGGTGATAGAAAAGACGAACACAACTTATAGGAAAAATCTTAACTGGTTATGCACAGACAGCAAAAGTCTTTATTTTACAGGCATACTTATATACAAAATTTTACATTTACAACAACTTCTTTACTTTACTGATTCTTTTATAAAATAGATACCCAAAGATAAAACTAGAAGAAATTTAATTACAAAAGAACTAAAGCTACCTCCTGTATTTTTAACTACAAGGATCGATTTATTTAAATTCCATCCCTCAATACATCAGAGTTCATAAACATCTTTTGGAATTAGATCCCTAATGAGAGCACATGTATATTTTACCAAATTCAAACCCAAAGATTATATTTATTACTTTTTGTTTGTTGCATTTATTCATATTTATATTTACTCATTTAATAATTCCAATTAATACTACTTTCACGCATGTGAATACAGATTTAATATTTAAACTATATTTATGTATAATCAAAATAAGCATATATTTAATTAATTGACTGTGATAATATTATCAGTATTATAAATACATAAAATCCATTCTTCCAATTCACTCTTTTTAATTTTAATTTATATCATATTATATCTCGTATTATCTATAATATATATATATATTGTAAATGACAGCTATGGTCAATATAATGTATTTACAATTTTGTTTAGAACAAATAAAGAACATCTATCTATCTATCTATTGCAAAACATTTTTGAATTTGAATTATCAGTATGAAAATGCGTAAAATTTGGAGCTCACTCAAAGTCGACCAAATATATGTCACAGAGAGGTCTACTAAAATAAATGTTATCCGGATGCTGAAACATTGCGTAGCTTCAAATTTCTGTTCTGTGAACCTTTTCCTTAAACTTCGATCCAGTTTTAAAATAAATTAAATCGTAAATAAAACTTTTTTAGTCATAAAAATGGATTTTTCCATGATTTTCCATTAAATCAAAATAAACAATTGATTTTTTTTGCCAGTAAAATTAAATATTTTCATGGTCGAAAGTTATGACGTTAGAAATTGGAAACTAAATGTTTAGCATTATTTATACCATTGAAAAATTTTAAATGTCATGGAAACATCGATTTCAAACATTATGAACAACATATATAAATATTTTTAACTAACAAATTATTCAAAAGTTAAAATTTGAAGAAGCAAAAACATCTTTTGCGTCGCAACAAAAACAAATAAAATATAACATCTATAAGATCCAAGGAATTGGAAAAAGCAAAATTAAGGTAAATTAATTTATAATTTTGAAACCTAATAAAATTATAATCGAGTACTTTTTAATTATTTTGTCAATTATTGTTTTAAAATAAATTATAAGCTCTAAATAATTTTTGAATGAAATATGAAAAATGATTTCGGAGAATTTGATTAATTATAAATTTGTCTGATAAATTATTAGGATATAACAAAATGCTTACTAATTTTACGCAACTTGACAAACAAATTGCGAATTTTTAAAACAACCCGCGCACTTTTGAATTGTGCCGACCAAGTATGGGCCGAAGTTCGGGCGACGTTCGGCAAAACGCTCTGCCGACGTGTGGCGCACGTATAGCATACGTCCTTTGGTACACATCTCAGCGACGTATGGCACATACTTCGGCCCACGTATGGCAGAAGATTTTTAGTAAAAAAAAAAAAAAAATTTACTTGGTTCAGGAATTGAACCAGGGACCCTCTTTAAAATTTTAAGAGGGTCGAGGATTATACGAGCGCGGCCAACCCTCGTATTTGAAAGTTATTGCATAAATGACTGTAAAATGTTGTATCTTATTGTATTTAAATTAAATTGATATCAGATTTTTCAAGTTCATTTAGAAAGTACTTCGTACAGAAAATGATTGTTTTTCACAAATGGAATATTTTCCAGTTTTTCCAAGATGGCGAAGTGTATATTAAAATACTGATCTAAGATCCGTAAAATAAGGGCAGGCGCAACGATATAAAATTTAGTTCAAAAATTTTTTTGGTTTTTCCAATATGGTGGACCATAAAATTTATTTAAAAACTTCTATAAATTATAAATATTTTTTTCAAATTAATTCGAATGTGCATAGATAAAAAAAGATAGAGTATTAAGAGATTAAATCTAGAGGTGGGCGTGTAGCATAATTAGGATTAAGTGTCTCGCGACAAATCTTTTTGTTTAGAGGCCCAATTTAAATTAAGTCAGATAAATATTCAAATTAGGATATTATAAGAAAACAAGTACAGTACAATTTTAAATCGGACCTCAAAACAAAAAAATCTGTAGCGAGATATTTAATCCTAATTATGTTATATACCCGCTACTTAATACGCTCTCTTTTATTACCCTTCTTAAAATAATGTATCAATTATCGAATTAATTTGAAAAAAATATTTATAATTTATAGAAGTTTTTAAATAAATTTTATGGTCCACCATATTGGAAAAACCAAAAAAATTTTTGAACTAAATTTTATATCGTTGCGCCTGCCCTTATTTTACGGATCTTAGATCAGTATTTTAATATATACTTCGCCATCTTGGAAAAACTGGAAAATATTCCAGTTGTGAAAAACAATCATTTTCTGTACGAAGTACTTTCTAAATGAACTTGAAAAATCTGATATCAATTTAATTTAAATACAATAAGATACAACATTTTACAGTCATTTATGCAATAACTTTCAAATACGAGGGTTGGCCGCGCTCGTATAATCCTCGACCCTCTTAAAATTTTAAAGAGGGTCCCTGGTTCAATTCCTGAACCAAGTAAATTTTTTTTTTTTTTTTACTAAAAATCTTCTGCCATACGTGGGCCGAAGTATGTGCCATACGTCGCTGAGATGTGTACCAAAGGACGTATGCTATACGTGCGCCACACGTCGGCAGAGTGTTTTGCCGAACGTCGCCCGAACTTCGGCCCATACTTGGCCGGCACAGTTCAAAAGTGCGCGGGAAGCCTATTCATTAGATTATTTCAAGTAAATTGACTTTTAAAAACTCAATAATTCTTACAGAGAGTTTATAATTGCGTATTTGAATAAAAAACTTGGCGCTAGCCATATCACTACAGGCACCCGATACGACCAGGCACAATAAGTCATGTGTTTTCAACTATCATACTAGTGTCTAATTTATTTTTGCCCATACTAATTACAATTTTTTTCTGCCAATACATATAACAAGTTTTAACATTTTTGCGCTATATTGTCAAATAGTTCAGAAATTATAAAATAAATTAATTTTTTATAAAAGAACGTTTTAAAGATTTAAAAATAAAAAATATTTGTTTTGCCCTTAGACGTCAATGCGATTGTCATAACAACATCGATCCTGATTTTTAAATTATAACAAAGTAATTTGTTTTTCTATTGATTCAAAATTCAAGGATTAATTTGTATATGGAATAGAAAGAAGCGAACCTGGGCTCTAAATTAAGGTAAATTAACCTTACATTTTTTTCTTAATTTTAATTTCTTACAGAGTCATTCTCTGTCAGAAAAGCAAAACCTTCCAGGTCGGGTCGCTGAAACCGGCTAAAACCTTTTTTTTACCAATTACCTATCCAAAATGGACTATGTCCCCAAATTTTAGCCCTTAATATGGAAAAATAAGCCCAGGGCGAATTTTTGAAAAAAAAACGCGTTTTCATCTTTTCTCAGCCACCCATTCTTCTTTTATATGCCATTCCTTCTAGAAATTATTAAAAATAATGAGAAAAGAGGTACTATAGTAAAATTTCCTCAGGAATCCATTCCTGCCATTAGTTTTGAAAAATTCCTACACGGGGAGCCGCAAAATCGATAAATTCACAGGGTATTTTACGGAAGCTACAGAAAAAATATATATCCGAATTTTTTATTAACCTTCTCAGAAAAAGCGTATTTTTATATATATTTTCGGATGCCATATCAACCTAGATGCGATCGAACTTCCTAGACCCTAAAATAATCAAAAAATCGTAAATTTTTTTCAATTTTTCTCATTTTTTTTCAATTTTTTGAATTTTCCCGCTCTAAATGACTCCGAATGATATAAATAAGTTAAGATTCGGATTCCCAGGGAAATTTTACATACTTTCCTTATTTAAATAATTTTAAGGCTTTAATGTAAACGATCTCACACCAAATGCTTTCAACACAAAAGTCGGATTTTCATCGTTTTTCAACAGTTTTTCTGAATTTTCCCGTGCTAAAAGACCTAATAAGAGTCATATAAGTTCAGATTCGGTTTCTCCAGGAAATTTCATATAATTTCTATTCTATTAAAATCTTTAGGCTTTAGTATAAACGAGTTTATAGCAATGCGTTTCAAAATTCTGATGTTTCTTGTTTTTTTACATTTTTTTGTATTTTTGCGGTTACTCTAACAAAAATAACCATGGGGCACTATTCTCTGGCTCAAATTGTTATATTTCCCTAGATTAAGGAACTTTCTACATTACCTGGGGGTTTTCGAGGTTGTGAAAATCATTTTTATGAATGAAAATTTTAATTTTTTCGCCCTATCATTTTTTCCAGTTTTACAAGATGGAAGACTTTAAAACATGTCAGAATAAGCTTTTTACATTGCTTGAAGGTTTTTGAGGTCGAAAAAACGTTTTTATTAATGAAATTTTTCATTAATTGGCCCCAGCACATTTTCCGATTTTCCAATATGGCGGAACAAAAAACATGAAGAGGAACTTTCTATATTTCCTGGGGATTCCCGAGCTTAAGAAAGACGTTTTTAATTATGAAAATATTTTTACCCTAGCATATTTCATTCATAAAAACGTTTATCTCGACCTGGAAAACCCCTAGGTAATATAAAAATATCTACTTTTCATGTTTTTTGTTCCGTAATATTGGAAAATCGGAAAATATGCTAGGGTGAAAAAATAAATGTATTCACCAATGAAAACATTTTTCGCATCCTCAAAAACCCCCCAGGCAATGTAAAAAGGTCATTCTGAAATGTTTTTTGGTCCGCCATCTTGGAAACCCAGAAAATGAGCAGGGGCTAAAAAATTTAAAATTTGATGAATGAAAACGTTTTTTCCAACTTTGGAAACCTCCAGATAATAAGAAAATGTAAAAAGTTCCTTTATTAATGTTTTCTGTTCCGCCGTCTTGGAAAAAAATATGAAAATTGAAACAATTAAAATTTTTATTTGTAAAAACTATTTTTTCAACCGCGAAAACCTTCAGGTAATGTGAAAATTTATATTTTCATATTTTTTGGTCCACCATATTGAAAAATCAGAAAATTGTTTTGAATAAAAAATAAAAAATTACGCCTCCAGGATATTAGCTTTGCCTCGTACGGTTCATTTTCATCCTCAAGGTATTCCAGGAGATGACAGAAATTTCAGGGAGTTAACCCCCTGCCTCAGGGAGTTAACTCTCTAAATCAGGGAGTTAACTTCCTAAATCAGGGAGTTAATTCCTTAAATTAGGGTTACTAGGGTTATATTAGGGTTAATTACTTCCTGAATTAGAGAGTTAACACCCTGATTTAGGGAGTTATAACTCTCTGAGTTATAACCCCCTGCCTCAGGGAGTTAACTCTCTAAATCAGGGAGTTAACTTCCTAAATCAGGGAGTTAATTCCTTAAATTAGGGTTACTAGGGTTATATTAGGGTTAATTACTTCCTGAATTAGAGAGTTAACACCCTGATTTAGGGAGTTATAACTCTCTGAGCCAGAGAGTAGTACTACATGGTTATTTTTGTTAGAGTAACCGCAAAAATACAAAAAAATGTAAAAAAACAAGAAACATCAGAATTTTGAAACGCATTGCTATAAACTCGTTTATACTAAAGCCTAAAGATTTTAATAGAATAGAAATTATATGAAATTTCCTGGAGAAACCGAATCTGAACTTATATGACTCTTATTAGGTCTTTTAGCACGGGAAAATTCAGAAAAACTGTTGAAAAACGATGAAAATCCGACTTTTGTGTTGAAAGCATTTGGTGTGAGATCGTTTACATTAAAGCCTTAAAATTATTTAAATAAGGAAAGTATGTAAAATTTCCCTGGGAATCCGAATCTTAACTTATTTATATCATTCGGAGTCATTTAGAGCGGGAAAATTCAAAAAATTGAAAAAAAATGAGAAAAATTGAAAAAAATTTACGATTTTTTGATTATTTTAGGGTCTAGGAAGTTCGATCGCATCTAGGTTGATATGGCATCCGAAAATATATATAAAAATACGCTTTTTCTGAGAAGGTTAATAAAAAATTCGGATATATATTTTTTCTGTAGCTTCCGTAAAATACCCTGTGAATTTATCGATTTTGCGGCTCCCCGTGTAGGAATTTTTCAAAACTAATGGCAGGAATGGATTCCTGAGGAAATTTTACTATAGTACCTCTTTTCTCATTATTTTTAATAATTTCTAGAAGGAATGGCATATAAAAGAAGAATGGGTGGCTGAGAAAAGATGAAAACGCGTTTTTTTTTTCAAAAATTCGCCCTGGGCTTATTTTTCCATATTAAGGGCTAAAATTTGGGGACATAGTCCATTTTGGATAGGTAATTGGTAAAAAAAAGGTTTTAGCCGGTTTCAGCGACCCGACCTGGAAGGTTTTACTTTTCTGACAGAGAATGACTCTACAATATTCTATAGAATTTTAACTGTAAAAAATAATTATCAATAATGCTTTGTTACTGGGCCTGAGAAACGTTCGGATTAAAAATTAATTTTTTTTTTTGGTCGATTTAATTTTTTTGAGTTCATAATTACTGTTTAGGAATAAAATATAATTTTCTCCTTTATTATTATAAAGAATAATTTTTGAACTCCATAAATATATTTTAAATATCGCCTCTCCATTCTAAAACTGTACTAAAATCGTATTTTCTCGAAGCTTCGTCTAAGAAATTATTGATGTGAGAAAATTTAAAGAAAATGCGACCCACGAATTTAATTAAAAATAAAAAATAGCAATTTTTTAAACAAGGGACAAAATATTGGTTTTGACTGCCCACGTAAAAGGATTAAGCTTAATTTTGGATAAGCTTACTGAAGCAAGCTTACTGGGGTAAGCTTACTGGATTAAGCTTACTGAAGTAAGCTTACGGACTAACCTAAAAAGGCTTAATTTTAAAAATTAAGCTTACAAACTAACCTAAAAAGACTTAATTTTTAAAATTAAGCTTTTTTAGGTTAGTCCGTAAGCTTACCCAAAATTAAGCTTAATCCTTTTACGTGGGTGTGTAGACAGCATACAAAAGTCGAACCCTATATTTGTTCCCGTGATTTAAAACAAAGTTTTACATATAACGGGAAAAAACCCGTCTCCCTAGAGTAGAAAATAGGACTTTTTCGCCCTAAATATGTAAATTTGTTTTATTTAACTCTTTCCTTTTCTAATTTGTTAATAACGATTAATTCTATTTTATTCTCTTTTTTAGTAAAAATTATAGAAAATCGATAATTTTTTTAAAGTAAAAATAATAACAAAACAAATCAATGTTAAATAAACGAAATTCTTTATATCTATATGTTTTATTATTACATCCATCAACATAATATTAAAATTGTCAATCAATTTTATTCAAATGTATGTTTAGGAATTTCGGAAGCAAAAATGAAGATCGTACGTTTGATTTGCTTTTTGGGACTTCTTGACTGTATCAAATCGTTTGAAATAGAAAATACGCTAGCTCAAGTCTTAGAAGAAGTCCAACCAAATAGAATTACTTTACACTCAGACTACAAAGGAGGTAATTCAACAAATGAAAGTAACTACCTAAAAATTTACCTATTCTTGACTAGTCAAGTTCCCACTGCAACTATCGATATAAACAATCCTCCACAACTTATAAAATGGAAACAAGGTGTAATTCAATATAATCGAAATATCACTGCTCCATTGCATATTATCCTTCTCAGTGACGTGAATTTAACTAAATTGGAAGAAAAATTCAGAGTAATTATAAAGTTAATATATCAGTCTTTGTTTTTCTTAACAGCAACTAAAATTTTACTCGTTATTTATCTAAAAAAAGAATCGGCTAATACTATAGAAACTTTGTTTTTAATATCAACTGATGATAAAATTTATGAATTGACCATTTTATGTTTCATTGAGGATAATGCACTTCCCATAATTTATTACTATAACCCATTTTCTAAATTCTTAACTATGAAAATTGTTTCTGAAGATTCTTCTATTACATTTTTTCCTGATTTATTTATGAAAATTAAAGGATACGAAATGAGAGTGGGTGTAACTGATAAGCAGTGGCCAAATGAATACAAAAATTATTCAATTAATTATTCTAATGCTGCTGAAATTTACTTAATCATAAAGTTAATAAAATCTTACGAATGTTTTGCGAATTCACTGAACGTTACTTCTAAAATAATACCTTTATCAATTCAAGTAGCTATAAATGATCATATACAAAAAAATTCATTGGATATTTTTATTGCAAAAACAAATTATCATATGTCACAAAATCTCTTGAATTTTTACCCTGTTGGATCATCGAAAACTATTTTGCTTGTTCCAGTTATCAGAGAAAAAAAATTGGATTTTACAGAACAAATTTTCTATTCTACTTTTACTTTAGCTGGAATCATAATTTTAACCTTAATTTGTGCTAAAATTTTTAAATTTAAAAGGGATGAGTGGACAGCATTTAATATTTACAGCTTCATCTTAGGTGTTGGAATAGACATGGATCCACGACGTAGTTTAAGATCTTTAATAATATTCTTGACGATTTTTGTCATTTCATTTTTTTTCGTCTCTGATCTTGTTTCGGATATGACGACAATAAAGTATAAGAATGAAGAAATACCAGTTATTGACTCTTTTAAAAATATATTTGAAAAAAATCTTACTGTAATATATAAGGGTAATTCAGCTTCAAGAAGCTTTTTTAAAAACCATACAAAAGGTATTATTCGAAAACTTTTCCAAGTTTCTAAACATCCAAAAATGACCGATTTGTTCTATTCGCACCAAAATATTCATATTTTTTACGAAGAAAATGCTAAAAAAATTCTTTTAAGAAATAATAATATCTTGAATGGAGTTAAACATGAAATTATTGATTTGGTTTTGTATCAGTCATATTACGTTACCATGTTTCCTGCTAGTTCTCCATTAAGGCAAAAATTTGGAAATATTTATACAAGATTATTAGAAGCGGGCTTGGATGTCAAATGGAGATCTGAATACGATTACGCTAATAAAATTAGTAAAAACAGAGAATTGGAGGAATCAGTAGACGAAGACGATACCTTGCCTCTAGTTCTTCAATCTTTAATGGTATTAGGGATAATTGCTTCTTTATTTGGGCTTCTTATTGAATACATCTGGTTCTACTATCCTTTGCTGAAGTTAAAAACAAGAGAATTCTTTAATTTTATGAGAAGTATCATCAAACCTCGAAGTTCTAAAAACGTTAAGGTCAAAAAAGTATATGTTAAGCCACGAGACATTCAAGTGAATTCAGTCTAGTCAATAAAGCTACGTATAAAAACTTTTACCGAATATTTTTATAAAATCGAAGATATCTATTGTTGCTTTTTTTAAATTAAAAAAATTTTTGAATTACATATTTTAAAAATATATATTAATATATCTTGTAAGCTCTAGTGTTAAAAAACAAGAGGCTTTGTTTAGTAAATTTGGGCTGACTCCTCGTCAGTAAGATCTTTACTAAATGATTCGTATTGGAAGAGTAAAAATATATTCTTGGTTTAGATACCTTCGAATTGATGCAACACATCCATTTTTACTCTTATATCATTACGGATTGTTTAGTGGAAATCTTATTGATATAGACTTTGCGTTCAGTTAATGTGCTCTAAGTAAATCGCCCCTTGATAAAAAAAAAATAATAATTTAAAAATCAAAATATATTTAAAAAAAGAAGGCACACGAAAAAAATAATTGAGATTCTGAATATCAAGCACAAAACACTCCCCATAAAATTTAAAATTTGCACTTTATAAATATAAATGATATAATTTTTGTTACCTACAAAAAAATATAGCCATAAATTATGTTTATATAGATGTAAAAAATTTATAAATATTAATGCCCAAAAAAATGATAATAATGAATTCTGTAATAAAATTAGTGTAATTAATTGTAATTAATTTAATTTCTTAATATGATATAATAGAATTTTAATTGTGTTTAATTTATATTGTCTAAATTTATTGAAATTTCTCACAATTGTCCCTATTATAATCAAATAATTGATATTTATTTATTAAGCAGAATTTTTTAATTTTTAAGTAACTATTGTAATTGAAAATAAAAATTTTAACGGCATTTACTAAAATATAAAAATATTGGCAATACGGTAGCTGTCAGTATTTCACGTTTATTGCACCACAGCCACAATATTATTTATACCCTTGACCTTAAAAATCTCGAAATTAAATTACTCTTTCATATTTTACGTGAAAGTACGAAATAAAAAAAAAAATGAAGGTGATGAAGCAGACAGGAATGATCTGAAAGTGTTTCATATAATAATGGCTATTGTTTTATTATATATATAAATGCACGCGAGTTGAATTCTCAATTTAATGCTTGAGCTTCGAGTGATGCTGCTGATGACCGCAAATAAATGTTTATATATATAAAAACGTGAACCTTTTCTGGCACGCGACGTTCAAATTATCTTTGTTTTTTTTTTTTTTTTTTTCATTTTTTTATAACCATAATAAATTTTATATTTTTTGTTGTTGTTGCTTTGGTTAATTTTCTTGATTAATTAGGTTTAGCAAAAAAGTAATTGAAGTTTTTTTATTTGACTGTTTTGGTTTTTGTAGTTTGACAAGAAAGTGATTGATATTTTTGAAAAAGTCATTGTTATTATTAGGCCCTTATAATTTAAAGAAAATATGTAGTAAATAGTAATTTTTTTTACAAGTGAGGAAAATTATTGTAAAAAATCCTGTATATTTTTATAGTGTCAAATGAAGTCAATTTATCAAAAATTGCAAAATGAGGAATGCATGAATTAATAGAAGTAATTAGACCCTTTAAAACCTGTTGATCTTAAAAAATGTACTCTTATAAAGAAAATGAACCATTATGTTTAAAAATTAATTTCCTAGAAAATTCAGACTTCCATATAGTGCAGCTAAGTCAGTGACACCTTATTATGAAATAGAGACACAAAGACACCTATTTCAATGTTAAAAATAATTATTTACTATCTAAAAACATTATTAATTAATTATTTATTAATTTCATATAAAATAAAATAATTATTTACTTAATGTAAATAAATATGTAATAATCATTTATATAAATATGCCTAAGGAAATTCCATAAATACCACGACAGCAATACAAATATAACTGATGAACTTTGTACCTTTTCTTAATACACAAGTGAAAGCTATCAACAGATACTTTATAATAATGACTTATAAAAATTTTATATTTTAAAAATATATTTTATTATATACAGTAGCTTCATATATTTTACTACTTGTAATAAAATTACATTGACTAATAAAATTATTTATTGAAACAATGAATTTTTTGACAGAATTTTTTTTTTTTAGAGAGAAAGAGAAAATTTTTAGTCATAAAAATGAAAAAGATTTATATTTATATATATAAAATATCTTATATCATATTTCTTTGTTACAAGAACATATATATATTTTTTTTTGTGGTATCAGTGATTAATTGTAAATAAATAAATGATTAAATGTGTACATGGGTTTATATGAGAATACTTTTTTTTTTCTTTGAATAGTAGCTTGGTAGCTAAAAATAGTTTGGATTTTTTATTAGGCTTTTAGTTTTTGAGTAAATGTATTTGAAGTAATTGTGATTTAGAAGAAACAATGTGATTTTCAAGAATTTGTTTCTTTGGTGATTGACATGTGATTTTACTCAAAATTGAAATTATTCAAAATTTAACTGCCAATCTAATGTATATGAGATGATCCATGTTAATTTTAAAGCAAAATTTTAACAAAATTATTTTTACATATTCACTGTAGCAAAAAATGACCAGAGCCAAAACTGCATCAACTTCAAGCACCTAATGATTTTAAAAATAAAAAATAATTACTTTTTCGAAATCACACCATACCAACCCATATAACCTACAACATCTTAACTTTTGATAGATAGTCAATATAAACTCATAATACAAAATCTCAATAATAAATAATTCGTTTCGCCAAAAAAAAAAACCAGACAATTATTATTACATTATTCAAATTAAACTTTCACATCTCTATAACAGCACCTAAATAATAATGTCTTTTAAAAATCATAAATAACATTTTTTTGGCTTTAATATATGAAAGTATAATAAATAAAAGGTGTTTGAAAAATAATTAGGTAGTACACACACACACGATAATAACATCATTAAAAAAACATTATTAAAAGTTTGATAAAATAAAAAAAATATTTTTTTCAACAAAAAAAATTATTATTATTAATATCCGTTATATAACTTTTTTTTTTCTATTGTCTATAAGATTTATCAATGGATAAAATAATATTTTTATTTATTATAAAATAAGTATTAATCATTTAGTATGTGTTCGAGAGTATTTATTTCTATATTATTATATTCAATCTTGATTGTCGTATACATAAATTTGAAATTATAAAAATTATTTATTATTTTATGAATATATTTATATATTTTTTTTATGGTATTTGTTTTTTTTTTGTTGGGGAGGGTGAGGTATAATGGAGATTTTTAGGTTAGTTTTTATGTGTTTTGTACTAATTGCAAGGTTTATGCTAATGGGCTTTCTGGGTATAATGTTTTTTGGACATTTCAAATATAACGCTGCAGTTTATATAATAATTTTTTTAGAGTAAAGATCAATTTTCAAGCCTAATGAACCCCTATTTCTTGTCGCTAAATATATAAAATAGAATTTCCATTTTAGGTCAAAATGAGCAACTTTTAAATTGCTGACAAAATTTTTGATGGGTTTCAAAAATTTTCTAAAGGTTCCAAGTTTCCGAAAATTCTTCACTTCACTCGATTTTAATTATTTGTTCGATAGATATATAATTTATGATAATTTAATGTCAGTACCCTAATTTCAGGATTTAAAAAAAAACAATTTTTATCATTGAAAAACTATTTGAATAAAAAGAGACAAATAAAGAATTTTTGGAATCTTAAAACTTTTATAAAACTTTTAAAACCCATAAAGCTTATTTTCGTCAAATATTACCATTTTGGCTGCAATTTGAAAAAATTGGTGATTTTGGTTAAAAAATGTGAAATATGTTTATTGACTATAACAGTAAGAGAATTAGTGATGAAAAATTACATTTGCAGGGCTTAAAAAATGAGACCAACTGGAAATGTTTTGGTTTAAAAATTACCAAAAAAACATATTTAATAAAATTGAAATTTGTGTTTCTACGATCAGTAGACCCTTTGGAATTAACGATGGGTGGTATTTTTTCAACATATTTAAATCTATTTATGTAACTCTTTTCCAGTAGTCTTCCCTTGTTAATTTTACAGCATATAATAAAGAATTTGAATAAATTATTCGCAAAGTCTAATGGCACGAAAAAATCTTCCACGAGATTAGGGTTATGTCATATAAAAAATAAATTAATTTTAACCGAAACTAATTAAATTACGAGATAATTTATATTTTTTTTTTTCTGCACTTTGCATTTTTTAAATTTTATACATTTTTATATAATTTTTGATAAAATATTGAAGATTAGAGGCGCGAACTTTCGTAAAGGCACGAAAAACAATTGTTTTTTTCGTGTCATTAGATCTAGCCTAAATTATTTATGTTTTTTCTATCATTTTTAAAATCAATAGAACCCCATTTTTCAGTAAACAAAAATTCAGTAAGTGATTCAAAATACCCCGATCTCCCCTACACACAAACACATAAAAAAATCATAAATGTGTTAAAAAGGTAATATAAATTTAATATACTTTATATTATTAATTTATAATATTTATTATTCAAATTAACACACTTTATCAATTATTATTTTCTAATAGATTTAATATTAAGATTTTTTTATTTAAATGATTTTTTAATTTAATATTAACAGTTTCTTATATTCATTAATAATTATCAGCTTTGTTATTAATTATAAATAAATAAAATAAATTGGAAAATAATTATGATGGTTTGTAATTATATTTTTTATTTATCATTTTTACTATTTTTTAAGGTTATGTAAGAATTTATTCAGGGTTGATTTAAAGTATCTTATTAGTTATAAGTTAATAAATGATAAAATAGATTAAAATTTATTATCTTTGGTTACAAA
The DNA here is from genome assembly GCA_022575985.1 of Anagrus nilaparvatae. Lineage (NCBI taxonomy): Eukaryota > Metazoa > Arthropoda > Insecta > Hymenoptera > Mymaridae > Anagrus > Anagrus nilaparvatae. The sequence goes on along the minus strand of JAKSXM010000246.1, from coordinate 2,531,957 downwards.
ATAATTTGATGGAAATTATTTTAAAGAAATAAAAATTTCATGAACTATTATTTTTTGAAAATAATGAGCAGGCATATATCAATATCTGATATCAGTGATTTAAAATTCAAAATTGTTAATTATACATAAGTAAAGATAAAACACATCAAATCAAAAATTAAATACATTTTTCAAATTTTTCAATATTAATTTATGACAAAAAATTGATAAAAGATACATATTCAAAAAAATTAATAAAAGACACAGTTCATAATAATAGACCAAACTATTTATTTAATACAAATATTTAGATATTACGATAAATAAGATACGCAATGTTAGTTTAATAATATAATCCTTAAATAGCATATGAAACGCTATTCATTTATGAGAAAGAAAAGCGCCATCTAGACACGCCCAAGTAATTAAAACTTATTATAGTCTATGTTATAATCATAATTGTAATATAAGCAATAGATTTTATTCGATGTTAGATAAGGAAATTTATTAATGTACTTTGTTTTTTAGAGGACAAGGTACTCATTTCAATTTTGACAGTCTGTGAATTGCCCTTCGTAAAGATGAATCAACTCTAAATCAATCAGATTTTACTTCCACTATATAATAATATTTCTTAAAACTTAAATCTGAACTTCACCCAGACTAGTAAAAAAACGAAAAATTTAGAAAAATAAATAAAAATTTTGCAAATAACACATCAGCTGTTCTTTATGTGTATGTATATTTACATAGAATTATAATACAATTACAATATTTTAAATATATATAGCTACTGTTTCATGATATTCTTTAGCATAAAAACAAATAAAGATGCCCGAAGCTATTGTTTTGTTTATTTTATGTAAGAATCAAAAAAAAAAAGGAAAAAAAGTATATTTAAAATTGTATGTTATAAATACATGTGAATTGTAACGGTTACAATAATCATTGACAGTGAAAAAGTATAAATTTTTACGTAAATATGTATAATTTAGTTAAATTGTTGACAAATTACATCAAATTTAACGCAAATTTATTGTACACTTAGGTTGTATAATTTATTTAAATTCTATACTATTTTGAAATTATTGGTTGGTTTGCAGAAATTAAAAAATATTGTGTTTTTAAATACCAACTTGCAAATTTTATGGATTCAAATAGATCTAATTATTTTTGATCAATCATATGTTCGTTTATTTAAATATAGCCTAAATTATTGTGTACTGATTTGGGTGTTAGTAAATTTACCTAGCGGAAATTTTGCCTAATTTATACTCTACTTAGCCCGCACTTTATAAGCTAGTGTAAAATGCGTACCAAAATGCGTAAAATTTAAAAATTTACAAACTACATGAAATTAAGTTTTATACCCCGCCGCTCAGATTTACAATTTTTTCGATTGTAAATGGAATATTTTTCTGATTTTTTGAAACATCGGTCATATCTATTAAAATCCGAAAAATAGTATACTTTTAAACGAAAAAATAGGCCTTTGAAAATTAAAGTCTATGAAATTTTTTATGGCAAACTCAAACGAATACAAATTTTGGGCATGAAATCAGTCTTTTTTGTATTTTCGACAATGCATTGATTTTCTAAACATGATTAACGTCTCATAAAACATATAACTCAATTTTTTTTACATTCTATACTACAGAAAAAAAAAACTGATTTTAAGATACAACTGGTCTCTACTTGTGACACTAAAAAAGTATGTATAAATCAAACCATAATTTTGTTTAATTCTCAATTTGCTGAACTAACGCATATTGCATAAAATCAAATATCGAAACAGAACAAAAACCTAAAATTTCAATACTATCATCTAAAATCCACCTTAACTCAATACCAGCCTAATCAATAAATTTCCCACAAATAATTTATCGTACACCATTTTAATGCATTCTATTAAGTTATAAATTTATTATAATTGAAAAAAAAAATAAATCCGTTATACCACAATTACCTATTCTCACTTATCAAAACATAAATAACGTTAAGTGTGAATTATAAATCAATAAAAAACTTTTAAAAACACATTTAAATATAAATAACAAAAATATGAATGACAAATTAATCAATATCATTGGATAAAAAGTTATCATTGAATATTACTCATCAGTTTTATAAAAATTATTGCATCAATTATTGTTATATGATACAATCGATTTATACACAATCCGACGTCCAACGCACTTTTTTTTTAAAATAAATCGTTTTATATAATACACGCCCTCGTTAATGTCCTCGTCTTTATTTATCAGTTGTAAATAAAATATCTTGTTAAGAACTTAACATTTAACTTATTTAACATTTTTTTTTTAATTTAAAAAATCGTAATTTAACGGATCTGTGATTAAACTTGTAAATCGAAAAAAAAAACGTCCGTCGCGCGGTTCAGTTGACGACCGGAAATGATGACCCGGGTGTATTAATACCTTAGTTTTTATTTTTTAAATTTATTTTTTTTTTATCTTTTAAGAAATTATTTAATATTTTATAAAAGATTTTTGTTTTTGATATTATTTTATTTTTAAAATTAATCGAGTTCAAAGTTTACTGCTTTGCATTAATTATTTACGTTACGTAAAAAAATTTTTTTTTTTAAATCTGATATATTTTTTTAATTTTTTTATGTAAAATTTAAATATTTTTAAACGGATTTTTTCTTATCATTTTTTCAAATCAAATTATTATTTCGATGTAAAAAAAAATATGCAAAAAAAAAATAGAAAATAATAATTTTTTTTTTTACACTTGAACAAATTTTTCTACTGAAGATAACAAAAAAAAAAATTAGATAAAACTGATACACTATTTAAATTCAAGTGAGTGAGACAGAGAATAATAAGAAGAAAAAAAAGACAGGTAGTGTTTAATACAAGGTAGTAAAGGTTAAAAAACGAGGGACGCGAGACGCGGAACGAAATGACTTTGAAGAGGAGTATTAAATGAGACTAAGGAAAACCATTAGACGCAACTTCCGTTCGGCTTAAATTTCAATGATTTTTAACGGTGATTAAAATTTTGTAGTTTATAGGCAGAAAAATTTATGCAATCGAAAATAATTTTCCTTAAAATTTTTTTTTACTACTTGAATTCGCTAAATTAATTTATTTAATTATTCATAATTTATTAAAAAATGAAATTTTCAAATTATTAAGACCTTCTCGTGTGTCAATTAAAATAAAAAAATCTTTGATCTGGAAAAAGCGTGAGAAAAATAAAACTTTAAAAATTTTTGAAATTAACAAAAAAAAAAAAGTTTTACTGTTCTTTACATTTCGAAAAAAAAACGGCTGTAAAATAATATTATGATAATCTTAATAAGTAGCAATTAATTATACGTAAAAGTATTTTTACACATGTTTCCGTTTTTATGTATGTAAGTGAGTGTGTATTAGGTTGGTACTTACTTATAAAAATTATTGTCAAGAATGCATAATTCTGGAAATTTTTACAAAATAAGGGCGCTATGAAAATAAATTTTCTTCCAATAACCCAATTGAATCTTTTATGCTTCACAACTTTTAAAAATGATTTTACGAGCTATTAACAAAGTGTCTAATTTCCAAGTCGAAGTAACTTTTCTAAATCCACAAGCGTGACAAATAACATACTTTCAAAACTAAGTGCCACCCTAATATACACGTTACCTTAGTTTTATTTCTGCTCGAATTGACGTGCGAATACAAACACACGCACACACATGTGTATTATTATAAGTATTACTGTATAATTTAACAAGTATTAATAAATCACCATCATTGTTTCACACAGACAGTATGAAAATACTGGAATCTTAGAAATATCTCGTTAATTTAAAAAATAAAAAAACAATTGCAACTTGCCCTATAAATTATTTGTACAATATTTTTTATATATTCTCTTTATAACAAATATCTCGACAAATGTGCATATACTTAGTTACTTTTTGAAATTTATGTCTACATGGACAGTTTTGAGTACACTCGCATGCAAATAGTATTCACTCATGTTTGGGTTAAAAGAGATTTGGTCAAAATTGATAATCGAAATACTTTATTTATTAAATGAGATTGGGTGACGAATTGGTGCAGTTATAAAGCTTTAAGTCTGAGGATAGATATTTCGGATCAAGCGTAGCTTTGAAGTTTCTTGACTACATTTACCAAAAGAGTAGTCTTTTAATAATTAAGATATGCTAGAATTTAGGCTTCTAAAGCCCTTTCTAGACCTAATAAATTTTTGTTAATTCCATGTGCTTTTACTATACCAAAAAGTATATTAAGATTTAAATAAATTCATTAGGTTTAGAAAGGGCTTAATACCGCTTATAAATATTGTAAAATTTAACTTGTATACCGAATAATTAGTAAAATTTCAAATCTCTGTTTTAATTTATGAATATTAATCAGAAAAATGAATAAAGTATAGAAAAAAATATTTCTTTTTTATTCACATAATAAATTTTTATTTCTTGGTAATACCCAGATGGCGCTTATCTTTCTCGCAAGAGAAAAGTTTTCCTTACTCTATATAACAGATTAACTCAATAATAAGTCTCATCTGAAATGTTTATTAATTTTCTACTTTATATCAGTATTTAATACTAAAGTTTTTATATTTTTTGAATTCTGTATTCTTCAATTAGGTTATTACACTTAAATATTGTTTTTTGTATTTTAGCTATTACAAAGTGTTAGTAATACACGGTGGAGTGATTGGAGGAGTTTTACTCTAAATAGTATGATGTGATAAATATTTAAATTATCTTTTAAGATTGAATTCAGGTGACAAATTGTTATATAAGTAGTTTACTATTAGAACTTATTTTAAAATACAGGTATGCTTATAAGAAATGCAAAGTCAATTTATATCTTTCAATTAGACTTAAGCATTTATAATGATGATTATATTTAGTTTGTGTGAGAACTTGTATTCTTGTACAATTAAAGGTTTTTTTTTATTTATTTAAGCTTATGGAACTTTCTAAACTGGGAGCTAAAAATTTATTGTAATGATCAGTTTTCTAATTTTTGACTGTTAATAGTTAAAGGTTATGGTGAAAAAAAGGGATTTGTAATTGGAATTGTAAATAAAATAAGAATTCCAGAATTAATTAAAAGATATCAATACGACCATCTGCAATTTCAAAAAATAAATGAATTCATCATTTCAAATTTTAAAATTTTAATCTCAATTTAGCTAAACAATAATTTCCAATCCCTAAATAATCTACAGCTTGCTGTCAAACAAAGATAATAAAATTTTCACACGTAAAATACAAAATTAGCATACTAGTTTTATACAAACACATAAACTAAAATTAATTATTCCAATATAAATATCTGATTTATAAATCCATAATTTTTCCACATAAATAAAAAAATAATTCAGACAAAGAAACTCCTGTAATAAGATTATTAAGAAATCACTTAAATGATTTATATTAAAATAGCATTTTATTGTTCTCCAAACAATTTATGTCCATTTTATACAAAATGTAAATAAGATTAATAACAATTTGAGATATAAAAATGTAACAATTTAATACAAATAAATAAAGTTATTAACAAGTAGCATAATAATAATAATAATACTGAATAAATAATAAGCATGTTATTAAATTGTCTTTATTAGTTTTAACAGAAGTCTCTAAAAAGTATAAAAAATAAAGAAAATGTTTATTTTAAATCAGTAAACCACGAATTTAACCTTATAGTAATTTTTAAAACATGCTGTATAGGCATATACACATATATATAAATCATCAATCATTCACCTCACGAAAATCGTGACTTGTCGGTGATACTCAATGTTAAATCTCCCATAGTATATATAAATATATTTTAAATATCTTGTTGGGTTTTATATGAGGTTTTTCATGTTGGGCTTGTTCAGTTTTTGGTTTTGATTTTGAAAAAATATGAATTTTTGGGCTGGGTATATGTTGAAAATTTTGAGAAATATGATTTCTTGACATATATTAGGAAAAGTATGAAAACCGTTTTTTCTTCAAGTTCAACTCCAATTTTTTTTAGTTTTATGATAGGAAAAGACAATAAAAACTTTAAATTTTGCCCCATATTTTTTGAAAATATTATTTTAAAAATTTTGCCATATAGTTTTGCCTTATATTTTTGAATCCTAGAATCAGATCATTCTAAAATCAAATTTTTAATTTAAAAACATTTAGACATTTATTTCTAACCAGATTATCGAGCTTTTACCTAAAATTCACCTAAAATTTTAAAATTCTAATAATATCCCAAAATTCCATAAAATACCCCATATACCCACCAAGTTTACGTATTAATTTTGTGTGTTTGCAAATGTATACATGTATGTGATTAAAAAAAAAATACAAGAACACACACACACACACATACTAACATAAAAAAACTCTCAATTTCCTGTGGCTATTTGCATTTAATACAAGATATCTTGATTTTTCGTGGATTAAGTAAAACTTATACCACACATAGCACAACGACGATGAATTGGCATTAAAAAACCAACAATATTATTTATAACTTGTTAGTTTATCTAAATATTTAATCATATACCGTTATTATTATTACTTTGCAAAATATTAAAATTTTTATATAATAAATTTTTTTTTAATATTAAAATAATTAGTTTATAAGATTAAATGTTTACAAATATCAAATATTATTACGAAGGTAATAAAAAAATAATGTTATGGTATATTAAAAATTATTTTCTTAGAACTGTTGACGTTTTCTTTTTCTTTTTTTTTATCGAGTTAATGTTTGAAAAATGAAACTATAACGTATGTATTTTTTTTTTTAATTGAAAATAACGATCGATTGAAATTCAGATTATTTTATATTTTTTAATAATAATAAACATGTGTTCTATTTAATTGTAAATTATTGTACTTGTGTGAGTTGTTATTAATTATTTATGAAATTTTTATTTTTTTTATGGGTGATGTTTTAGTGATTGTCTGGTTTGAGTTTGATGAGTTAATGATTGGTTTGAAAATTATTAGAGTGAAATTTCTAATTTTGGTCGAAAAAGGGTCAAAAAGTGTTGTTTTAATGAAATTGGCTAAATTTATGAATTTTCACTAAAAAAAATCTGCTTTCGAAATCGAGACTTCGGTAACCACAATTATAAAACAGGTAAATTAGAGCAATTACAAAAATTAAAGTTAATAACAAAAAATAGCAAATTCAGAACCAAACTTTGATAATTTATGCACGCATTCTATGAATGACAACAAAGAGATCTCTGATTATTGTTGCATCAATTTTAATACCAAAAGTTCATTTTTGCTAGACAGTTTAGCAGGAAAATATTCCAATTCACTTCATCAATAAATTACTACTTTAAATTTGCATGTTTGGAAGTGCAAAAATGAAAATTTTTTTTGTAATTTATTCAAGGTTTTAGAATTAACATTTTTGAAAATTTTGAAATTATGAAATTTTCTTAAACCTAAAGCGTTACTTAACGTGATGTTCAAACATTTAAAAAATATTTTTATCTTTGCGAAAAAATCGAACCGAGTGAACTAAAATTGCCTCATAAAAACAATTATATCATCAAAAATTAAATAAAAAACCAGGCATAACGTAATACTAAATAATCATAAATTCATCCTCATAAATAAGCAATCAGCAATCCACAAGTAAAAAAAAAAAATTAAAATCTAGGTTACCAAAAAATCCCATCCTTATAAATATTCAAGGCTTAAAAAATAATAAATTTAATGCAGTCTAAAATCAAAGAGTAAAAATTTTTTTTACGGATGTAACGATTTACCCATAGCGCAAAAACTACACACATGCGACGGCCCGGCCATGAAGGTATAGCATGTGGAACCAACCATAACCGTTTCGATTCTATAAGTATATACCGTTTTTCTACTGTTTAAAAACACAACGCTCTTCTTTTTTTTTAACTTCATCCTCAAAAAAAAGCACTAATAATAAAATACTTACATGCTGAATAAGATAAGATACAGAATTTAAAGTAAGTTTAATAATTCACATAAAAATATGGTATTTTATTAAATAAAAACATGAGATATAGGTTATGTTAAAAAACATTTTACACCGATAAATGTGAAAGTATCATAATAGTACTTAAAATGCTGATACACTATTAAATGGTTAGTTAAACATTTGTTCGTGTTAAACAAAATTTTTCCTTTTCTTCTGTGCACTGAACACACAAAGTAATTATAAATATATATACGATATATGATTTGAAGATTACAGTGTATGTTCAAATGGATGTTTTTCTGTTAAATTGTTTGTTGTTATGTAATTGTGTGTTAAAAGGAAAATATGAATTTAGTATTTTATTCGGTTTACATGGGTTTTTTGATTAATCTGATTTTATTGATTAAACCAAATTATTTAGCTGATTAACCCAATAAACGTGTTTGTTCTACAACGTATGGCCCAGAGATTAATGAAAACAAGGAAGCATAACAGAAAAAATTAACCAAATAAGGGTATTTTTTCGTCTATTAAAAAAAGTTCCCAAATGATAATAAAGTGATTTAGAATTTTTTTAAAATGACTCAGTTAGGTTTTTATCTATTCTTGGACCCAACGAGGGGTGCCAATTATTGTAAAAAATGAGCATTCTGTAAAATTGTATCTACTGATGCCTATTTGATATTTAATATGAATGCTTATCTGTTATAGTTTGAAACTTCAAGCTTATCAATCTGACACTATGTCCAAAAATAATAATTTTTGACTCTTGATCCCAAATAATTAATAAATTTAATTTACAAGCGTAAACATACATTAAATGTATGAAATTATATTTGGTCGTGTTCTCAAGATTATATATTCGAATAAGAAAACATGTAATATAAATAACTGTCGATATTTTTTGTTAACTAAACACCACAAGAAATAACATACACCTATAATTTGCCCTGAAAGGATATATTTAACCCCCTTTTTTTTATTCCCTTTAATTTCTGTCTTATAAGCACAGAGAAGAAACATAATCCAAGGTAAATACAATTTTTTTCATACACTAAATTGCTTAAAGCCTTAAATATACTTTTTTTTTCTCAAAGTTTTATTAAAAAGACAAATAATTGAAATTGAGATTCAGGCATTAAAAAAAATTGGCATATGACCAAAAAAAAAATAATTTTCAATTTTATTATCATGTGATAACGTGTTTAAATTGTATAATATTATTATTGATTATATGGTAATTTTTTTTGAGAATTTTTATAAATAATATATTAAGTTTTGCAAATATTTACTTTAGCACAGGCTGTTTAGCCTTAAGGTGCTTATTTTATGTGTTATTGATTTTTTTTTTTATATCATAAAATTATTATATTTTATTCAATTATATTTTTATTTAGGGGAGGTTGGGGTGTTTAGGGGTGGAATTTTTGATTTTTTTGTAGGTCGGAATGTAATTTTAATATTAAACAAGTAAAAATTAAACACGATAAATATTTCATTACTAAACTTAAAAAAATTACTTAAATATGCATAAACTTGACCCTGATCTAAACCTACCAACAAAAATATTCCTTTCATTTCCTGAAACAGATTACAGAATTTTAATTTTAAATCCAAGCCAATAAATAAACAGTTAAATATATCAATAAAATATATTTTAATTGGGCGAGAAAAATATTTAAATAGTGAATGCTATCAATTCCTTTAACTAGAATATATAAAAAATTCCTTATTTCTAAAACAATGCTCTTCTTTTAAATAATTACCCTTTTAAAAACTATTTCTATGCTATTTAATAAATATTTATATATCGATTAAAATAATTTTTATTTTTTTACAGTGGCAGTAGAGATTTGTTCGTTGACAGTATCTACTCCATTTGTAGAATTTTTTAACAAAAAGGAAAATTTAAAGTAATAGTAGGTATAAATTTGTGTTTTTTTAAATATATTTTTAAAAAAAAGCTACTAAAAATGTCAATAAAACACATTTTCCATCCTTTTTTTTCAAAGAAAACATAAAGATACAGTAAATAAAAGGACTAATGCGACTATTTAAAGCGATATCTTGCTCGCCTTTTTCCCGCCATGAAATCGCACAATCGTTGTCAACAAATCTTCTTGATCTTTTCTTTCTTTTTTTACCTGTTATGTATAGATTTAAACGAGTTCAGCTTTATGATTCAAACGATAAGAAAACGTGTGGATCTTTTTTTTATTTGTAAAAGAAATACGATTTTTAAACTTTTTAAGGAGAAAAAAGAATAAATGTTGAAATTTTACTAAATTTGTATTTTTTAAGATTTTTTTATGAAAGTTGGATTATATTTTGTTAAAATTAATTTTCTTTGAATTAGAAAAATATTTTAATTTGAAAATTTGGGCTCGAAATTAGAAAATGAAATTTAAAAAAAGATTAATTTAATACTATTATATAATTTTATTTTATAAAATGAAAAGATATAAAATTGACTTTAGATTTATTAAACAAAATTTTTATTGCTGGATTTAAAAAAAAAATTTCAAAAATAAGGAATTTTACTATCTAGTCCAGATACAGCTCAAAGGCTTGTGGCCATGGTGGATTTAAGAGGAAGAAACCATTGAAACTTAAGTTTTTTGGCGTGCAGATGAACTTGAACCAAAATTTAACATTTATGGATGCATAATCAGAAAAATGAAAAAAGATATTTACAGTTTTAAATTTCTCGATAGTACCCAGATTTTTCTCGCAAAAGAAAAGTCTTCTTTACACTATAAAAGAAATATACTCTACTTAAAATCGTTATCTGTGGTATTAATTAATTTTTAACAATTCTATATAAGCATTTTATTTATTTAATGCAACACATTTTTGTCATTTTTTTTATTGAATTTACTGGAGGTTGAACTTCCGGCCCATTAGATATGTGTGTATGATGGATTCAAAAGAAAGAGACCATTGCAATAAAAGTTTTTTGGTGCGCTGATTATTAATTTCTTGGTCCATTTTTCGAAAAATGGACATTTTTTCCAATATAACTCAATTTTGGTGATTTTAAGCAATTTTTTTAATGTTTCGAGTTCCTGTTACAAAATAAAGTTATCTTAACCTCTGACAATTATGTTTTTGGTGTGTTGATTACGGGAATATGGGTCATATTTTTGTTAGAATAAATTTATCTTGATTTCAGAACTCGTAACATTAAGAGAGTAGCCAAAAATACCCTAAAATGAACTACAGTGGAAAAACTGATCCATGTTCCGGTCATCTAATTCAAAATAAGTCCAAAAATACCCTAAAAAATACTGCAACGGGAAAATTGACTATTTTCTGGCAAGAGGATCAACATTTTCGTAATCTGCATCCCTAAAAACATAATTTCAATTATTTAGAACAACTTTTTTATTCTTATTACAAAAATAGTAAAAATGTCCTAAAATGGGCTATAGCGAAAAATTGAACATTTTTTTTTTAAATTTATAGTACCACCGTTATTCACGCACCAAAAAACATAATTTTCAGTCGTTAGGATAACTATTTTGTTATTAAGTAAAAATATTTTTATGTCACAGGAACTCAAAACATTAAAAAAATTGCCGAAAATGGCCTTAATTGGTCTATATTGGGAAACGTGATCATTCAGTTGAAAATATACCAAAAAATTAATAAGTGCACCAAATAACTTTTATTGCAATAAAACTATGCACACAAGCCTCATGTACCGCGACGGAAAGATAATTTTTATCTCATTCACTTCCTAAAAACTATAATAGAATAATTCAATAAGAAAAATTACATCATAATCAAAAAATATAGGTACAAACTTTTGCATTATATAAATAAATTGCTTATATATGTATACTATGTTAAAAATTAACGAACACTATCAGATTAGGAATAAGTAGAGTATATTTCTTATATAATGTACGAAAGTCTTTTCTTTTGCGAGAAAAATTTGAATATTATCAAGAAATTAAAAACTGTATAAATATCTTTTTCATTTTTCTGATTACGCATCCATAAATGTTAAATTGTGTTTTATATATTAAACACATTTTGGTTCAAATTAAAATTTAAAATATTTATAGCATTTCATTATAATTATCTTCGAAAAGACTCTCGCGTGAAAACAGAAACATAAAAAAATAAAATTATTACACCCTTTTACAAAGTAGTTATAGTTATTATCTGCCTTAAAATTCAAAAAACTAGATCTGCACCAATTTGTTACTCAATTTCATTCAATAAAGAAATCTTTTAATAGACAATTGTTTTTGCATGTTAAAAAAATCACTGGGAATAATTTGTGTGAAACATTTTCGTCCATTATTATTAATAGATAATTTTAATACACTTATCACAAGACAAAAATAAGAAATTTAAAATTTAAAATTCCATCTATAAATTGTTAAAACTTTTTGAAACATCAAGGGTGTCAACAAAGGTTCCACACGAGGTCCGACAGGAAACTAAATTTATCATTTTTTTGAAATTCAATTTGAAATTCAATAAACTATTTTAGCCGATATAACTAAATCAAGTGAACCAAATTAAGGACAAAATTTTTATCCCGTATTAAATAATTTTAATAATGTTAGTACATGCTTGCATTAAAATTTCTTTTATAATTAATGATAACAAAATATAATAACGGAATTTCTATCCAACATTATACTTTAATTAAAAAATCTCGATAATAAAATCTAATGATGAAGTTCAGTAAGAAAACAGGAAACAATTATAAAATAACACTTCTAATACTTAAATCTAATTCACCCACACATTGAATAAAATTCATAATTACATATAACTTACGTATAATGAGCATAAGTAGGGTTAGGTTGTTCCATGTGCTGTTGTTGTGAATTTTGTGATAAGCCATGAACAATCGTTTGGTTATCTCTAACTGGAGATACAGAATGATGATGATGTTGTTGATTTGTCGATGATGAAATAATTGTACCTCCACTGTTTGTTGATGTTGTTTGAGGTGCGCTTTGATGATAGCGCTGGCACATTTCGGCCAAATTCCATCCATGGGCATCCATATATTTCAAATACTACTTTATCATAAGATTTTTCTACATCATCCATTATTTTTATTTAATTAATGACCATAAAGGCCCTAATTTTTAATACCCTCTCACTGTCATTCACTTTATTTTATTTTTATACACAACACACTTTTTTTAACATTCACAACCTGAAATTCAAAAAAATAATCAATTAATATTAACTATTTATGTAATAAAACAAATTATAATAAAGCGGCATTTATAATTCAAAAAAAAGCTTAAAATAATGGAGATTCGAAAGATCCTTAAAAACAGATAATCTAATAAGATCCCTTTTTTATATAAAACCGCACGACTTAAGTTAAAACGGTAGCTAACCACACTAAAAAAAAAAATCTTTTAGGGTCCTCCCTCCTCTCTCGCTGTTTCTTTCGTTCGTTTTACGATATTTATAAAAAAGATTATCATCAGCTTCCGAATTAACTAAACGATTCGGGTTATTACATTAGCATTCATTTGATTTTTTTAATCAGTGTGTATTTAATTTAAAATAACTACTGGTTTTTTTTATCTTTTTAAATGATACAAATTTATGATTTGTTGGTTTGTGACCTTTTTTTTTGTTAATTCAATGAACTTTTATAGAGAAAAAAAAATAATTAATTTTGTATTGTAAGACATGAAGGTAAAATAAAAAAGTTATGTTTAATAATATCGATGAAACGTGTCAAGATAATTAGTTTTTTTTTGCATGCTTGCTTGTAGAGTTAACTTTTTATTTTTGCATAAATTAATGACGAAATACAATTGTCTGTGTGTTGGTTTAAAGTGTTGTTTTTGCGTTAAGGAAATATTGTGTTGTTCAAGTTTCCGTCGGTACTGATTTTGTGGGTTTGTTTTTATTGGGGGATATGAAAATTTTGATTTATCAAAAATAGTTTTAGAAATATTTTAGAATATTTTTCAATTTTTGGTTATTTGTGTAATTTGTTAATAATAATAAAGAATCAAAGTGTCAATAAATGAATAAAGACTATGAAGTGTTAGTCATAAATTTGAATAGATTTAAATAAATTTAACGTGTAGTTGCAAAATTAATTTAGTCTGTAAAATCTGGAAAATTCTCGAAGGTAAATAATAAAATTCAGAGCGATTTCGTAGTTTTGAGTAAAATTTTTGGGAACCAGAAAATTACTCCATTAAGCACAGCAGCCAAACTGTGTGTTTAGTTTATGAAATGTAATGGACAAAATTTTCAGTACTCGTAAAATCAAAAACTTCTTTCTAATTTCGCAATATTTCAAAAATCAAAGACATCTTAAAGAAAAATCTACAAAACGAAACATTGAAAAACTGTGACAATCACACCAATAATCTACGTCAACAAGCTTCATTTCAAATTAAAACCACACGCGATAAATAAATTCCGCAATATCTAATAAATTTTTAAATGAAAATAGTAGCATAAATCAATAAAATAGAGAATTTATATTTAAAGTGATATCATAAATAAATATAATAAGGACATTAACATAATAAACTTTATATGGAATAATCTTATCAAGCTTAAATATCATAATCGGCTTCTTTTTCTTCTCTAATAAGGGTATAAATTTCATAAGCAATATTTATATCAATTTTCATTCGCAATAACTAAAAATTTTCAAAAAGCCTTGCTAACATTCCAATATTGAGTAAAAATAAAAGGGAAGCCCAAAAAAAACGCACATTAGTCCTTACGGCTACCTAAAATACAATATATTCGATATATCATTCCCCGGTGTCTTTTTTATACTTTTTTTAAAGAGCGTTATCTGAAATCTCGATAGGAACCTTCAAAGAAGTTTTTATGGTATATAAAGGAATATAAAAGATGAAGGAGAAAACAACAGAAGGGCTGAGTAAAAATCGACTTATATAAAGATTTATAGTCACGAATCGATTGTCAGGTATATTTTTTACACACTTTTATTATAGAAATATAGAAAAATACGATAATTTATATGCTCGTGTTTTTTTGTTTTTTTATGGAAATATTTCAGTTTTTTGATAGGATTTATGAAAATTTTGGATTTTAATACTTTTTGTGTTTTATTTTATTTAATTGATTTGTTATATGAACGATTGAAATTTAGTTTCTAATTTTGTGATTAAATTTTTGAAAATTTTTTATAATAACTTGGTTTTAAAACTTTTGCCAAAAATGAATAGAAATTTTTAATTATAAAAAATCAATTTTTTTTAAGAAATAATTTTATTTTTAAATGCATACTTTTTTAGAGTAATTTTCGAATGAATAAAAAATCTAAAATCTCTCAAAATATCTCAAAAATCTTGATAAAACTGAAAATATTTAGATAAAAATTTTTCGTTTAGCAAATATTTTTTTGAAAATTAGAAATTTTGAAATTCAAGTTTCTATTAACATAAGAATCTAAAACTAAAAAATAAAGCGAGCACCGAAATATTCTAAAAATATGATCCTAAAAATCTAGCGAAAAAAAAATATTTGCACAAATTTATCGTTATCAGAGTTCTCATATTTTTAAGATCGTAAAAAGAAACCTTTTTATTTAAATAGTTCCAAACCAAAACCCTGAAACACAAAGTTTAGAAAAAATGATGTAGGCTCAATGACCGACGTTATTCGTTAAACCACAAAACGCGGTGGTAATAATGACATTGACAAAAATTCAAGTTTGCACGTTCTTTCTCTCACCATAACCGCAGAATATTTATCAAACTATGCAATGAAAAAAATTTCCATCCAGTCTTAAAAATTCTCGACTTAAAACAGAAATCAAAAATTAATTTATGCATCTAAACTAAAGTTTCGCTAATGTGAAAAAAACTGAGCATGAGTAACTTTTAATTTAAAACCTTGCGCAATATCTTGCATACGAAACAGTTAATGTTTAGAAAACCAAAAAAAGCAAGGATTTTATTATCAATTAGATATCTTGTGCATAAATTATGTTATTGTTGAAATACAAGCTATTGCGTAGTATTGGATGCGCCTTTTTACGATTTTTTAAAAATATCAATTGATTTCTATGCCTCATAAATTTTTATTTGGAAACAATAAAGTATTTTAATATTTTTAAAAATTAGTAAATTTTCGAAAAAATTTGTAAATATTCGAAAAAATCGTGTATTTACTAAATTTAGTATATTAACAAAAAATTCGAGAATTTTCGATTTTTTTTGTAAATTGTAAGAAAAATTGATAATTTACAATTTTTTTCGTAAATTCACAAAAAAAAACGAGAATTCTCGAATTTTTTGAGAATATACTAAATTTAGTAAATTTACGATTTTTATCGAATATTTACAAAATTTTTTTGAAAATTCACTAATTTTTCGAAAAAATTCTATTTTTTTTGTAAATCTAAGAAAATTACTTTTTACAGTGTAGTTATGAAAAAAATCAGAAAATAATCAAAACAAAATGCATTCAGATTCAGAAACCCAAGCTGATATAAATCAGAATAAAAAATTTCAAAACAATAAAATTTAATTAACATTGCGTAAAAACTAAAATCTGTCTAAATTTCCTATATAAATAAAAAGTACAAAATTTTTATCCATCAAAATGCATAAAAAGTACACAACACGCCACATGTGTGTAACGTAACACGCCACCTACGCATTTCGTGTTCTCCCTATACAAACAAATCTCTCTCTGTGTCTGTGTGAGTGTATAAAATATAATAAATAATCTAACTGTTTATTTACAAAAAATAATAATATATTTATATATCGTCAATCGATCTGGCGTCTTTGATTGTGAACCTCCCGCGTAGCCTAAAAAATTGAAAGAACGAGAGAATGCCTTTAGGTGATTGAGACCTTGATTGAATTTTAGTAACTAAAAAAAAATACTTGACATCTAAGTATAAAAAATCAGTCATCAAAATGTTGCATTTCTGGTCTTTTACATGTAATTTTATATTTAAAATCTTTAGTTTATATGTAACTCATTAGTATATGATATGTTCTTCTTGTATTTTTTTTTTATTTTCAGTTGATGAGACATTTTGACTCGATTACATTTGACATTTAAATCGACGAAAAGACGGTAAAAACATTATTTTCTTAGCTACTGAATTGAGAATTTTATGTTATAATGTGACTACCGACATTTTATACATGTTCTCTTCTTTTCTTTTTTTTTTTTTTTTTTAGATTGTAGTTGTATTTTATTTTTTATGCATATTTAATTTTTTTTTTTTAATTTACATTTTTTTTACATGTATTGTGTTACATGGTGTAATGTGTGTGTAAGGAAGAAATGGATTTTGTTTTTTAGCTGCGAATATACTTTTTTAATTTAAATTTGAATTTTAAGAAATATTTTTATTGGCTAATTTTATGTTTTGGGTTTATTCATTTTTTAATAGAAATTATTGTATTTGTTATGGGTACAGTAATTTTAAAAAATGCGTTTAGTATTAAGATTTTAAAATGTTTTAAAAAAGGTTCTAAAAGATTTAACATAAATTAAATTAATAGACATTGTCATTTAATTAGAAACTGATTAAAATTTGCATTTAATTAACTTAAGATACTTTAAATTACTGTTTTATTCGCTTATAACTTTTGGAACAGACAAAAAAAATTTGTTTCTTTAAAAAATATTTTTCAATGTATCGAATTTTGTAAAGCGAAAATTAGAAATTTGAATAAAATCTTTTTTACTTAGAATAGAAATTTCAGTTTCGGATCGGGTGACCGATATTTTTGGTAATCTAACTTGGGATATTCATTTAAACTAGATATTTAACCTACATGATTACACTTTTTGAAAATAAAGAAAATTTTAGCAAATAGGGGTTTTACTTATTGGCCTTTACTGAATTTGGTTTATTATAGGTTTTATGGATAGCTGATCATGAATTTTGGAATTCTGTGAATGAGAAATAGGCGCTTTTTCCTTAAATTTGCAAAAAATACCTCTAAAATGGGTATTTTTTGTGTTTTCAAACTTGGACTGTTCATTTTATGGGTATTTTTTTCAAATTTAAAAGTAAACAATTAATTTCTTATAGAAAATACCTCGAAATTTGTGATCAGAACCCAAAAAACTTATGTGGATCAAATCTGGACACTGCAAATTCGAATAAATCAAAAATACTTCTTTTAAGGAGTAGTTTTTTTAGGTCTAGCTCCAATTTCTCATAAAAAAGATCTCAAAATTCGCAATCAGCGACCCGAAAAACCTATTGTAGACCAAATCTGATGACGTCCAGTAACTAAAAGACCCCCCTCAGTGATTAAACTGGAGTATAAACTATAAATCATATAATATTTACTTAAATGACCAACAAAATGTAAATCCGATTAATTTTACACCTGTCTTATTATAACAAAAAAATTATGTTAATTAAAAAATTTTTAGATTTATTTTAACTACGTAATTAAAAAAAATTAATTTATAGTTGGCAAACAAAAATTATAACTCGTTTAATCAAACAAAAGCTGATGTAATTAAAATTAATTTATATTTAATTTTATTTCTATTAAAAAAAAAAAAATAATCAAAATATTTTATTTAATTTGTAAAAAAATGTGAACCAAGAATTATAAAATGAAAATTAATTAAATTTAAAAAAGAAAAAAGTTTGAATATTCTGTAAAAAATTAGAAGAAAAAATAAAATATTCGTGATTTAAAACATCATTTAATTAAAAGAATATAATATATGAACCTATACTGCACCTTCATTTTTCTAAAACATTTTACTTTTCCCACATTTATTCTATTTTGTGTATATTAGAACGCTCTTTATTTTAAAAATAGGCTAATTTCAGTAAGTAAAATGAGATTTTCAAAATTTTAACTTTGAATTTAAAAAAAAATCTTTGATAAGATAAAATCCTACGAAAATCTTTGTTATTTTAAGCTACAGAAAACCAAATTTCTAATACCCAAAAAATAAGACTATTTTTAAGATAACCAGCAACCTAATATACACTTTTTTTTTTATAAATTTAATGTAAATTTTCTTTTAAAAAATATAAAAAAAACGTTTTTTAAAAAAATGACGTACTTATATTATACTTTAATGTATTTTTATATTAAAAATCTAACGCCTACGTACCCTTTCGTTTTACATCTTTTTATTATTATCATTATTATTATATTATAGAAACATAATAGATTTTTTTTATTGCAGTGTGTTTTGAATAAAAAAATTTTTTTTATCTTAATTTTCTTATTATTTAACAGAAATATGATTCGTTATGTAAGTTTTGGGTAATTTGGAGATATTTAATGAGGGAAGGTCTAGTTAGTTAATTTTTCTATGATAAATGCAATTAAAAAATGAAATAAAATCAATGACAATGAATATTAATTTTTTATTGAATATTTATTTTAATATTTTAATATTCGATATTGAAATACGTAATTTTATAGATTTTTTAATGAAGTATTAAATATTTGTATTTCATATTTTTAATTAACTTATTTCTAAGAAATTGAACATTTTTTTTGTGAGATAAATCGTGAATTAAAATTTTAAAGTTATAGGGTAACTAAAAAGTAGAAATTGAGAATCAACCTAATTTTTAGGTTTAGATGGTACACTGAAAATCTTTTTAGTTTTCTGACCAATTGTATTAAGTCGTTACTTTACTGATTATTTGTTGATTTTGAAGCCAATTTTCATGGAAGAAGTGGCCCAAAATAAATGTCTATTTGCCTTAAATAAACATTTGCTTTTGTTTTTACTTTTTTTATAACCTAAAATTCAAAAAAAATTTTAAATAAATGTAAACAGTTAATCGTGAACCTAATTTCGTGTTATAGAGTTCTCAAATTTGGGGCTATACGCCCCGAAAAATTTGTAGTGAAGCAAGCTAAGGATTTGGAACTTTGCCGCACTATCCAAGTGATCAGAAAGCCAAAAAGAATTTCAGTGTATAATGTTTTGCAATAAAGTGAATCTGTCTCCTAGCCGTTTTGGAGAAATTTAGACTACTTTTAAAATGTACAAAAAACCTAGAAAGCTCAACTTTTGATTTCTCAATATTCCCTTGTTATAGATTAAAAATTCTAAATCTTAACATCAAATGCGTGGGGTTTTATTTAATCAAATATTTACCTATTAAGATTAGTGGTATTAGTGGTCCTGTAAAATTGTATTATCAGTCGCTAATAAGTTTTTAGACCAGAAAAACAAACAAATTTCACGAAGAAGGATAACAATTTTATGTATCAATTAATTTATTTCATTTATTAGGAGGTAAAATAGTTTCAAAAAGTATTTTCAAGCTTGAAAAAGTATTTTTTGTATTAGAATCCTGTACTTATTCAAAATAACACTGTCAGCTTGAACATTTGAATAAAAACAGGTTGATCTAATTTTGTTATTTAAATTCAACCCTTCAATTCTTATATAAACTTCAACCCATTATTACCCTCGTATTTATAAAATGAACAGGTTATCAGTTTATTTTATAAAAATTATACGATGTGGTCTCCAAGTCACAATATTAGATTATAATTGATATTTTACCATTATAATCCGTCAGGTTTTGACGTTTTTAAAATGATTCTAAGTCACCAGACTGATTATAAATGTAAAATATTAATTGTGGATAATCTCCGGAAATCAGAAATTCAGGATGAATTCGTTTTGTAAACCTCTTTGCTTATTTTCCAATTTTTTGAATTTCGGGTGCGCTAAGAAGATATTTAAAATTATCGTTTTTGGAAATTTGCTATCAAAATATTTATGAACAAAAAAAAATCTATGCAGTTAAATAAATAAAATCTAATTTTAGCTCAAAATTTTTCATTTAGATATGAATTGAATCAATTACATTTTTGGTTAAAACGACCTTTGACCAAAAAAAAAGAATAACCAAACTCGTAATTTATTTTGGGCCTCGCTTCCAATGGTAATTTACCTGCAATTTAGGCCGATCTTTATTTTCCTGCCCATGAATCGTAACGAACTATATTTTTACGGGTTCTTGTAGGTTAATGACAGATTATTATATTTTAAACGGTTGGTTAACTAATATTAAAAAGAAAAAAATTATTTCAAAAGGAAATTTTTTTATTGGAAAACGAGACTACAGTATTATTTTAAGGACAATATAATTAATTATTACTAATTTTTTAGCAAAAAGTGATTATCAATGATAATGTAAGTATTAATATAAATACAATGTGTATCGGTTCCAAATTGCCTAAAATGTTTCATAAGTGGCTAGAGAAAAAAATTTTGAAAGAATGAACGGAAAATAGTAAACAAAACAATCGAAATTATTATACAAGATGCAAGTTCTGCTACGATTTGAATGAATATTACGACGGTATCTTAACTTTAAAAATTACGATTAGGTAAATAATTTGAAAATATTTTTTTTTAATTTACTTATCAAATATCGTACTAAAACTGTTTTGCAATTTATCTCAATAAAAACGTCTTTTCTTCGCCTTAGTTTTTTGTGTATCTCTTTGGTAAAAAATAAAAAAAATTGAATTTAAGCCACTGTTTTTTGCTCAAATAAATCATAATTTTTTACAAAAAAAAATGTTAAGTAACCAAAAACTTTAATTAAATCAAAAAATAATTAAATTTTTTTTTTAAACTGTAAATCTTAAAAAAAATATCTTAATTTACAATAAAACTAAAAAAAAAGGAATTAAAATCCAATATTTTTTTTAGCCTTACAAAAAAAGCTCGTAAAAAAATATTAATTTAATATTTTATTTCCTAGTTATGGCTAAACCGTATTTTTATGAAGTATTAAATCACTAATGATATAACAACTACCAACAAAAAAAGATTTAATATAATTAATGACTCACCTATAAATAAAAATTCAGCAAAGGCAAAAAAAAAAAAAAAATTAAAAAAATTACATTTTTTATATCTTCAACACTGAGAAAAAAAAATTCACGACACAAAACAAGTAACAGTCAATTTGAAAACTGAAACACAAAATTTTTTAAACTTTCTTCAAAAGTTCATTCGTCATTATCTAAAAAAAAGTTACACTTTTCATTTATGTAACATTTTAGAAAATGTTTAAAAAGCACTAACAATCACTAATTGAGGTCCACGCCTTAAATTTTCCTTATTTGAATTTTTCTTCTCTGATTTTCTTTGTATAAAAAAAATTTTAGTCCTTTTTTTTCTCTGTACTTTGACAGGTTTAATACTCTTCTCTTTTGTCCTTTACAGGCGTTTTCCGGTTCTTTCGTGATGAACTCCGACTTGCTATTTCCGGTATTATTTATACGTATTAAGTTTGACCCGCGAGGTAAACAAAAAAATACGTTACTTTTTTTTGTACAATCTGAAAAATAAAAAAAACAAAAAAAATACATAAAATTTCTCAAATAATAATTTATTTATCTAGATTAAAAAAATTAGTGCTTTTGCATGTCCCGTTGATTTTTCTCATAGTTTTATTTTTATCTAAAAAATTTAAAAAAAAATAATCTCACGGAGCACATGAACACACAGCGCAGTAGGGTACAGAGTGCAGGGTGACCCCGCGGGAAAATCAAACGGTTTAAATTATACTCTTTTTTTTTTTATTTTTTGCTGTTATAATAAAATAAAAAGAAGTCGCGTCGGTCACGCACGAGGCGTCGGTTAACCCCGTGTATTGGACGACAAAGAATCTCTCACAATCTCAATTTTTTTTATTTACAATAAAAAAAAATTCTTTTGTGTGTACATAAAATAATTCACGTTTTTTCATAAAAAAATGAAGGGTATTTTTATGTGATATTTACGTGTCAACGAGGACACAATAAAAGCTAATTTTTTTTTAACAATAATCAAATTATACAGGTCAAAAAAATTTAACCGTCGCGTGGGATTATGACGTAATAAAAATATTAATGCTCTATAAATTTATCATAAAACTCTACAGATGTGCAAAAATCCGTGACTATCTCAAAATCTTTAGCTTACTACTTTTTATTTATCAATAATATAAATTCACTTAAAAAAATTTTGCAAAAAAAAAAGCTCTTGTGTATGCCCGTAAGTAATCGCACGGATAATTTATTAAATATAGTTACACACGCGTTCAATGAGAGTTTAGGTGGGCGGACCAGTGAGACATACACACACACATACACTGATTTTTTTTATTATTATAAGAGAGAAACTTTCTTGAAAGGGATTTTTTTTTGTACTTAATAAAAAATTTTTTTTTTTTGTATTTTCACTTACATTTTTCTTTTTCACTGATTGATTTTTTTTGCACATTTATTAATGAGTAATGTCATACGATTTTTTAAAAAACTTTTTAATAGTCACCCGCGAAAAATGTTTTCACTAATTTTCCTTCTAATTTCGTAATACAATTAAAATATTTTTTCAAAATCTTGATTAAAAATCATTTATTTTTTTCAATACATAAAAAACTACTGAGTTCAAAGTTTATTTGAAAAAAATTTTTTTTTTTATTTTTGTTTTTAAAAAAAAGCGTGTACTCGTGTTGCACGATTCGATTCTAACTGAGAGTATAAGTTTTAAAAACCGAATGGTAAAGAGTTTTTTAGCGGCAGTTTAGTGTGTATTTAAGAGAGTAAAAAACCAATGCACAATATAAAATACCTTTTTTTTTTAAAAAATAAACTTCAAAAAAAAAAAAAAAAACAACACGCCGTATTAACAACAATTGAACGAAGAATAAAAAATAAAAAAAGATAATATAACAGAGAGGTGACTTGCGATTGCGATTCTTCGCGATCGCCGCACAACTACTAAGTAGAAAGAGGACTTATACCACTGCTGTAACCGCTTGACATGGAGAAAGAAAAAAATATTAAAAAGAGATAGAAAGTACAGTTTTTTATTTTTGCAAATGCAACGCCGCCACCGCCACCGCCGCAACACACAATACAACAACAAACAACAACAACAACACACCTTTATAACTTGAAGTTTAAATGATTTTTATAAAAACATTTACATGTTAAATTAAGAATGCATTCGCGTGGATCCGCCTGTGGACGGTCCATTATTTATATTGGTTTATCTCTTTTTAAAAAGCTTATTAATTAAGTGTATCGTTATTATTGGTGTTTATTCAATCTTTTTTATATATACTTAAGTTTTTTTTTATCTACCGTAATTATTATACTGAATTTTTTTTTTTTAGTGTAGAATGTAATTAGTAATAATTGTACTATGGGTATCTCTACCTACTTATTTATTCAGAATGATAATTAAAGGAAAATTTTGATTTAAAGATTAAAAGTTAAATGTATATATTTTTTGCTTAATAAGTTCCTATTTGTGCTTTTAATTTATTTGAATTTAGAATGAAAAAATTTGGATGCACAAAAAATTAATTGGTTTTTGAAAAATGATGTGTTTTCAGTAGAATAAGACAGGACTAGTCGGACTTCATTCGTAGTTTACGAAGCACAATTTTTTTGAAGCAATTTTTAATTTTTTGATTTATGAATTAAGCAAAAGTATTTAAAAAAGCGTACATAGAAGTTTTTTTTTTTAATTTTACAGCGTGCAAATAGTAATTATTGGCATTTTTTTTAAATTTTAAATTCTTGCTAAAATAAGTTAAATATTTCCTGGTAAAAATATAATATAAAATTAACAGAATTCCTGGGATCTGAGTAGGTTATAGACATAACTTTTGGGATTCGGATTTCTGCGACTGGATGGAAATTTCAGAAAATTCTGAATTAATTTTGGATTCCATGAAAGTTTTGCTAAACTTTAAAAAATGTTTGATGAACTTTAAAAAGAAAAAGTAAATATTTATAAAATTTCATTCAGTTTTATTTTCTTTTTTTGTAACAGTGCTTCCAAAATATCTAAAATTTATATGAAATTTCTTGAGGAACCCGAAAATTGAGTCAAAATTTTCCCAAATTTTCATGCCGTGCCTTAAAAAAAGACCCAGAAATTCTTCCCAGGTCCCAAAAATTCCGTTGATTTTATGTTAATTTTTACCAGGGTTTCATCCCCACTTTTTTTCAAAATCACTAGAAAAATAGCTTGAAAAAATACAGTCACACAATTTTACAAAATAAATTAAATCTTAGAAACATATAACTACTGAATAATTTATCAGAATTGGAATTATTAATTAAGAAATTAAACGAAGATAAAATTGATTTTAATAAAATAATGTAATATAAACAAATTAATGCATGCAGGGACAAAGTAAAAGGAAAAAAAAAATTTGTTTGTTTTATCTATATAGATTTAGCCAGGGATTTAGCAAATTGTGAAATTGGTAAATTACAAGTTTAAGGAAAATGTCGAACTCATCAACAACAAAATTATTTTTTTTGAGTTGCTCTTTTTAGTTTAAAAAAAAATTATTTTGTTTTTTCATAAATCATGTTATGAGTTTACTATCTAGATGTCGCTTTTTCTCTTAAAAGAAAACGAATTCCAACATTATAAATGATCAACAAATTTATTGGAATATAATTTATAATTTAATCATTAATTTATGTAATACAATTATATTTATTGCAAAAATCATTATAACATACTACTTTTAACATTTAAGAATTGGATTTTTTTGTTAGATTAGGATCTATTATCCTAGTAGAGTCGTTAGTCGCAAAAAATGGTCTTGAAATTAAAGAATTCCATAATCCTTTATTTGGACCATGAGCTGTATTATATATTTCAATTTCAGCTTTGAATACGTTTTTCATTTTGCCTTTTGTATAAAGATACTTTACTACGTAGTAAAGTATCTTTGCTTTTGTAAGATTATGAGCTTTATATTAGTTTATACAATTTACGCTAATTTATTAATATTATCATTTTTATATAATACCTGCTACTTTGGGGTATATAATCTAAACACGCTTATTATTTTTCAAGAATCTCTGTCAAATTTATTAATGTTATTAATTATTTATAGAACTAAAATCATCGTTATGCATTCAAAAATTTCTGAAGTAGCATTTAAAAAAAATAGTATCCCGAAATTTATCTCGAAAAGGCATTATGTAATAAAAATTTTCTAGAAAATTTCGCAGCTAATTTCATAGCTAACAAGGGAAAATCTACCTAGTACTAAAGAATACATTAAATTTAAAAAAACATGCTATAAAAACAGCAAATATTTAATGAAGTTCATTTTAAAGTCAAAAGTTTTCAAAAATATAGGATAAAGTAATTCAGTAGATATTTTTTCTCGCAAGAGAAACGGCGTCTTGATGTTATAAAAGTAGCTTTTACACGAAAAAAAAATATCTTTAATAATGCGTCTTTGAATATATTTTATTTCACATTTTTCTTTAATAAGTCAAAATGTTTTTTAATATAACAATGCTTTGTGGTAATGAACTATTTATCTCTGGAGAATCCTTCTCACGGGTGCAGTTGTGTGCAGTTGTAAGATTATATTGTGCTAAATTCCATAATTTTTACCGTTTTTTGAATTTGGATCAACGCCAGTTTGAACTAATATGGTTTTTTCAAATTTTACCTTTAAAAATCTTATAACAAATGTAAAAATTATTAAATAGATTTAAAATAATACAAATAAAAACATTAGCATTAAATACGTATAGAGCTTACATAGGCAAGGAAACGTAATATATAAAATATATCTAAAATATGTAAACTAATTATGTATTTATGCCTAAAATATTATCAATAAAAAAAATTTAAAAAGCAAAGAAATATCTAACTTTTATTCTTCTACTATTATATTTTCGGGTTACAATAACTCTAGAGAATGGGTATTACTTATTCGTAAGTAAAAAAATTTTAATTTCAAAAATATGGTTAAATATCATAATAATACACAAAAAATTAGAATGAATTATGATACTATAATATTTTCAAAATTTATTTTAAAATAAAAATTTTTAAAAACGAAGCCAAAAATTATTATTAATATGGAACTTTTTCTCGCAAGTGAAAAGGCTTTTTGATATTATATAAGTAAGAAAATTGTATTCATAAGTAAACTGTGATCTTATAAAATTCATTTTAAAACTTGTTAACGATAATTTTTACTTGTTAAAATTTAAATTATAATTAAGGTATTTTTTTTGTGCCCCTTATGAATTTAAATAGGCATATATTTTTTAAAATAATGAACAATTTTTTTCAAGATTTTTGTTTTTTATTTCATCGCATTCAAATAATTAAAATTTCTATGCAGAGAAATAATTAATTATATTTTTTAAATTTGCATTAGTACTTCATTTGTTGGGTGCTAAATAATTATTTTTTTATTTACAAAAGCCTCGACAAAAGAAAAAAAAAACATAAAAAAATGAATTATTTGTAAATTGGAAAATTAAAATGCAGTCTTAAAATCATAACTACAGCTCTATATTTTATCAAAACTGGAATTAATAATTAGGATTTTAAACTATTAAAAAAATTGATTTTAATGCATTCAAGTACTTGTTTATAAATTTTTTTAATACATGTTACAAATTGTATAACTGCTGAATTGTTACATATTTTCTCAAAATGTTACCCTTCATCAAGGCATTAGAAAATTATTTTACTTTAAATATATGAATTATAGTACAAATGTCAATTTTAATTTTAAAAGAAAAGAAATGTCAACTTTCCTTATTAGTTACTATATCATATGCTTGAATTCATACATTAATTAAAATTATAAAAAAACTAAGTATAATAGTAATAATTTTTCTTAACGACCTTAAAATCATTTTGATTCCTCTAAATCAACACCATAAACCAATTTTAGAACCAGTTGAAAAGTAGATATAAGAAATTTTTAGTGATCAATAAAGGTTGAGAATTAAGTATACAATAAATACAAATTAATCTTTTAATGGCCTAAAAGAAGCTTCTGTATTTGAAAATTATTAGTACTTAAATCGAGGACATTACAGTAATAAAAAATTCATATCTAATTATCGGGTAATTATCAGGAAAAATTAACCTGCTAAAGATATAAAATTAATTATAAAGAAACATCTATACAATTAAACAGTAAATACGTAACGAAGTTCATTTTAAAATCATAAAAAATAAAATTTTTCAAAAATATAGTATAAAGTTATTAAGCAGATATTTTTTCTCGCAAGAGAAAAGGTTTCTTGATGTTATAAAAGTAGATTTAACACAAAAAAATATAACTTTTACTCTTTCACTAGTTTTTGGTTACAATAATAATACCTTCAATTAACTTTACTTTACTTACTACAATACTTATTTCGTTTTTCAATGCAACCCATGAAAGGCATTTTGAAAAGATGTTAAGAAAAAATGTGGACTAATTAACTAAATTTTTGCGATACCTATGGATAAGGATCCCTCTACTAAAATAAACCTTAGAGTTTCTTTCAAAATTATTTTCTTTAAATAATTAAATTTAGTCATGTCCTTTGTTTATAAAAATTTTTGAATATAATAATTTCAAAAATCTTCTAAATGTCGAAAATAATTTAAAATTTTTTCATTAATACCCATGTAGAATTGAAATCCTTAAAACTTACTTGGGGGTCCGGGACTTATCCGCCAAACGGATAATAAACTGATAAGTATGTTACGCTTTTTTTCATCAGTAACTGATTACGCATGCGCACAAGTGGTTATAAAATTTTTTTATTTTAGTTTTGTTTTTATAAGGTTATGAATTTTGCTTTATAATTAGAAAATAATAAGTATCTTATCAAAGAAAATAAATACTTTTTTATAAAATTTTCAATTTTTCGCACTTAACGTATTTTCCAAATTTTCCAAATTTTCCAAGAAAGAAACTTTGAACATTACCAGGGGATTTTCGAGGTTGAGAAAGGCACTTATATTGATAAAAATTTTCAATTTTTCACCTTAACGTATTTTCTGATTTTCACAGATGGCGGAAGGAAAAATATGAAAAAAAGGAAGTTTATACATGACCCGCAGGTTTTGGAGATTGAGAAAAATGTTTTCATGAATAAAAAATTCGTTTTTTCATCCCAACATATTTTCCGATTTTCCAAGATAGTGGTCAAAAAAACATGAAAAACGGAAGTTTCTACATTACTTTAAGTATTTGACGTTTTTACGGGATGAAAATTTTCATATTTTCACCCCAATATATTTTCCAATTTCCCAAAATGGTGGAAGAAAAAACATGAAAAAATTAAGTTTTATCTATAATTTTATCTTGGAAAAATATGTTGTAATGAAAAAAAGAAAATTTTCATTAATAAAACCGTTAATCTCAACCTCGAAAACCCCCAGGAAATGTAGAAAGCTCCTTTTTTCATGTTTTTCGGTCCGCCATACTGGAAAATTGGAAAATATTTTGGGGTGAAAAAATGAAAATTTTCAGTCATAAAAACATTTATCTCCTTCTCCAAAACCCCCGGGTATTGTAGAAACTTCTTTTTTTTTCATATTTTTCCTTCCGCCATCTTGGAAAATCAGAAAATACGTTAAGGTAAAAAAGTGAAAATCATCATCAATATAAACGTTTTTCTTAACCGCTAAAGTCCGCAGATAATGTTGAATTTTTTTTTGGTTTGCCATCTTGGAAAATTGGAAAATGCATCAGGGTGAAAAATTGAAAATTTTTATCAATATAAAATCCCCCGATAATGTTTCTTGAAAAATTTGGAAAATTTGGAAAATACGTTAGTGTGAAAAATTGAAAATTTTATAAAAAAGTATTTATTTTCTTTAATAAGATACTAATTATTTTCTAATTATAAAGCAAATTTCATAACCTTATAAAAACAAAACTAAAATAAAAAAATATTATAACCACTTGTGCGCATGCGTAATCAGTTACTGATGAAAAAAAGCGTGACATACTGATCAGTTTATTTTCCGTAATACGGATCCGTACGGATTATAAAATTAGTTATACGGATCCGTCCCGGATTTGAAAATTAGCTTCCTTGACAGCTGGGTAACTGCGTGCGATATTTATTTAATAATTTGCTGGGTAGTGAAGAATAGAAATTTCATCAAATTCTTCAGGTACTTTGAAGAATACAATACTATAATGATTATAATTTATTTTAAATTTTATTTTGGAATAAAATAATTTGTTTTTTTGTATATTTACTATCAATTTTCTAACAAAATGTTTTTAAAAACAAACATTTTCTTTGCTTTTCAGAATAATTGTAACAGCTTAAATTAATGTTCAATGCAAGAAAATCTAATCATGAAAGCTTAAAAATTATACGATAGCTCAAATTACACTCTTCTCTCGTAATAACTCCTTATTATTTAATATATTATTTACTATTTTTAATTTTAATACCCTTTTTTATATACATTCACATTTAAATTCTGAAACAGGTCTTAGGAAAGTTTGTTTTAGAAAATACCACACATTATGTACTGTACTCCTGTTTTGTATATTTCTAACATGAGTTATAGGATGTTTTTTCTCTACAAAGGGAAATATTTGGGAGCTTCTTCAAATTTGAATGTAGTAATTATTGTCCGCTAGTAGAAAAAATTTTAATCATTTTTTAAAATAATTTATTTAGGCCCTCTCTACACCAGGACGTAATCATGTTTTATGATAATCATATTTGTTGGATATTTTTACCCAGCTACGGTGTACTAAAAACATAAACTCAAAATTACCAATTTAAAATGATTATAACCCATTAAAAACCTATTAGTTACATAAATTGTGTGTAATTTTTATAATAAATAACTTAATCTATAATTAAAATACCATTTAATTACATTTCATTGTTTAATTTTTATCGAGATTTTTATTTAAAATATTTACTAATACTACAAGTGGTGCCGTGCCGTTTTGGAGTAACTTTAATTTCGAATATCCCAGTTAAACCACAAAATATCTAAAAACCACGATTATCATAAAAAATGATTAAGTGCTGTGAGGGCCTTATGCAAATCAAATTTTATATAGAATAGTTCTTATTATAATAATAACAATTTTTATAATATATTCCGAGATATATTCGTATAATCGTGCGTCAAAATCGGTCAAAAATTTTAATTTCAAAAATATGGTTAAATATCATAATAATACAGAAAAAGTTAGAATGAAATATGATACTATAATATATTCAAAATTTATTTTAAAATAAAAACTTTTAAGAGTTCTGCCTGGACGCCATATTGTTTTTCAAATTTTTTATTTCTTTTTCGTTTTTTTATTAAATTATAAATTCTTTTTGCATCTTATCAGAGTTGTCCCACATTCTTTATTCAATTTAGAAAAGTTTGGCATAAACACTTTTTTAATTTAGTCAAAAATAAGGACATGATTTGGTGAGAAAAATTTATTGTCAAAAAAAGTTTACTCAAAATTTTTCTCACCAAATCATGTCCTTATTTTTGATTAAATTAAAAAAGTGTTTATGCCAAACTTTTCTAAATTGAATAAAGAATGTGGGACAACTCTGATAAGATGCAAAAAAAATTTATAATTTAATAAAAAAACGAAAAAGAAATAAAAAATTTGAAAAACAATATGGCGTCCAGGCAGAACTCTTAAAAGCGAAGCATAAAATTATTATTAATATGTAACTTTTTCTCGCAAGTGAAAAGGCTTTTTGGTGTTATATAAGTAAAGTAATTTTATTCAAATTTTGTTTGTTTTCTTATACAATTAAGCTATTATAGTATTGTGTCTGTTTGAAATTATTAGGCATCATTTCTTTATATTAAAATAATTAAATAATCAACAATTGAGTGTTCTATATGTTGTTCTAAGTTTGATTGGCTTCAAATAATATGTTTTTGCCGATAAATCATATTAGACAATTTAAACACAATGTTAATTTTTCAGTCAATTATGAAGGTTATTACGAAATATATCATAAGATACATTTCTAATAGTCCTAAAAATTTTTTTCACGCTATTTTTCACAAAATTCAAGAATATTGCCTGAAAACATCCTAAAATCGAAGTTCATATATGAAGTCAATATTAAATTCGTCCCATATAGCCCCCATAGGCTTCATTTTTGTTCATACGTTTTTCATATTTATATCACATTAATATGAAATCTATATGATCTTTTTTTTTCATAAAAACATATTGGATTTAAAACTAAAAATTGTAGACAATACGGGTAGAAAAT